>OX411794.1:3750000-5000000 GCA_948252455.1 Acleris cristana
TTAAAATTAAAGTAAGACAATCAACTTCTGCTTTTTTTAGTGCTAGTGTATTTCTCCCTTAAGAAAAAACAGGTGGTAAATCGCTAGTGCTACTAATGGTGCCGAGGGGGCTGGGAGGACTAACTCTTTGATATAACCACTCTACCGTATCCCTTTACACATGTGACTAGTGTGTAGTGAAGGTCAAAATTAAACCATATAAACGCTTCGTATAGCTATGGACGGAATCAGCCATTTTTTTTAAGTACCTACATCAATGTTTTTTGTACTTAATTTTAGGGGTTTAAAACACTAACAAAGACTGGAAATTGGTATCTTTTTATTTTTTTACCTTAAAAGTACCAACATAAAGAGCCGTTTTTAGGGTTCCGTACCTCAAAAGGAAAAAACGGAACCCTTATAAGATCACTTTGTTGTCCGTCTGTCCGTCTGTCTGTGTGACAAGACACTTTATCTCGGGAATGCGTAAAGGTATCGAGTTGAAATTTAAACCATATACTCAAATCTACAGCCCCTTGAAGCTATGAAAAAATCAAACTTCTACATTTACGTAAAAAAAGATACGGCCGTTTATGTCGCAAAAAACGTGTATTTCGACACTCTCAAGGGAATCAAAATGTAAAGGGTATATCCCATTGACCTAGAACTATGAAATTTGGCAAGTAACACCGTGTTTTACTACAAGTATAAGAAAAAATCTTAAATCTGTGCATTTTTAGTTAAATCACAAAAAAAACAGGGTCTTTATGCAAGGTGGCGGTGCAAATTTTGAGTTGAATTGACCGTTCATGTGCGGAACCCTCGGTGGGCGAGTCCGACTCGCCTTGTCCGGTTTTTATATTTTATATATTCAATCAGATAAACCCTCACAATCGTATCAGCTCGGGTGTAAATATAGGTTAATTTCATTTTTGATCCTCTTTCTAATAAGATTAATAAGAAACAAATGTGAAATTGACCTTGATTTTTCAATACCTACACTTAACAAGTCCTAATTTTTTTAATATAAAGTAAGCGCCTATTTTTGTTATTAAATTAAAAAGTATGTTAAGTCTAACTCAAAAATTATACTTAATTGAATCAAGTTAGCCGATTTACGCAATTATACCGCCATCGCAAATTCCGTAAGTAATTTTAAAAAGTCCGTAACAAACGCAAATGTTACCTATATTCATATTAAAAGTTCAAGCAATAACTTATATAGAAAATGCCCTCTTGACGCACAAAAATAAATCTCAATCAATCATAAACAGCATCCCACACACGAAAACCTAATAGCCATTCGTCTCGCTTTATAATCACTTTAAACTAACCATAAAACAACCCAAATACCTTGACGCGCCCATGAAATCAT
Source organism: Acleris cristana (assembly GCA_948252455.1). Lineage (NCBI taxonomy): Eukaryota > Metazoa > Arthropoda > Insecta > Lepidoptera > Tortricidae > Acleris > Acleris cristana. The sequence continues at coordinate 3,751,355 of OX411794.1, forward strand.
GCGCTTTATTTACCCGACCTAGTAAACACACAAAAAACAGGGATAGCAATACCCATGCACGATTAGTTAGAAAGAGCCGAGCGGGCTTCATAGCCCCGCCCATACAACTCAAGTGGCCGTGGATTGGCTTCGGCCATACAATCTCTCCATCAGTCTTCCATCGCGTGCCTTCCATACAACTCCCATTAGTCCACACCGCACCATTAATCAGTGAAGTGTTAGGTGTAGAATGGAAACATACGAACCACACAATGAGGTGTCTACTTCATTCAACAAGCATTACAACGATTGCAAGGATTTCTACAACTATATCGACGTCGATTGTCTAGACAAACAGAAAGACGACATATTTTTGGAGCAGAAAAACTACCGAGGAAAACTAGATGATACCCACAGTTTGACCACGCCGTTTTCAGTGAAAGACATATTAAACATCAATCAGACTACGATTTACAACTACGAAAGGACAGAGACGTGGAAGATGAACGAGAGGGAAAGACGATACGACTACATGTACCAACCTCAATGCTCGACGGAATACTTCAGCCAGGTGTATCCAAATATCCCTATGCACAACATAGAGCCTTATTGGACCCAGGAGATGTACCACGACCCGAAAATGGAGGAATATTACAGCTACAACCCGTACTGCCACAATTTGTACCAAAATTTCGACCAATGTAACAATTCGCATGTCCTTGCCGAAGCGTCAGTGAAAGAATCTCCAAGAGAACTACAAGCACATGTCTCGCCTATTGTATTGCCAGATAGAAACTTTGTAGAGAAGGTTCAACCTATTGAGAGCAGTCCTCCGCAATATCCTATTTTAGAACCATTCGAGAAGTTGCCGTCTTTGTCGAGAAGAAACTCGAGTAAGTATACAATCGTCCTTTCTTTTTACTTTCTTAAATCAAACCCTTTTCAGAAAGATAATTATTGTGTGCTTATTACATGTTTGAATTTTAAGTAACGCCAATTTTAATAACACTCTCCTGACTACTGATATGTATGTATGTATGTAAACACTTTGTTGTACGAGGAAAAGAGAAAACAATTTAAAAATAGACAAAAATATAGTACGGATAGGCAGGGCTTTATGTAGCAGGGATGGTTACGTAGATGACCTGTTAACTAATTTTCTTCTTTGTCAACAGAAACACCTACAAGCCCGTGCTCAGAAAAGATGGACAGAAAAGACAAAAGAGCCAAAAGGAAACCCAGGATCCTGTTCTCTCAAACCCAAGTCCACGAGCTTGAGAAACGCTTCAACGCACAACGGTACCTGTCAGCCCCGGAACGAGAGGAACTGGCCAAATACTTGCACCTGTCACCCACTCAAGTCAAGATCTGGTTCCAAAATAGAAGATATAAAAGTAAAAGAATAAAGTCCGACGAAGTCTCGACTTCAACCGACGCCAAGCCCAGCAAGAACGGCAGGAAATATTTCAAAGCGGAAAGCAAGGGCACAGAAGAAATTTGTTTTGACTCTTTCAAACCTGTCGCTTACGAAAAAGACGACACGATGACCTCAACACATTATTTTGAAGACACTTTTGCTTATGACGATAATGGTGAAAAGTATTACAGTGATAAAGATAATGTACGGACAAACTCTGATGCTGCTCTGTACACACCTATGAACAATTTATACGAATATAACGAGATGTCTGATGTACGAAAGTACCTTCTAAAATGAATATTGTTTTAGTTTTTATAAATCGACTGTTATCTTTTGAAATATTTTAGGTAATTTTAATTAAGATTTCTTTACGTTGTTTCTTTTTTATAGGCTAGGTACTGATTTTAAACATAAACCCTCTAACTCATAAAGGCACTATAAACCTATTTTAGTTAAAGTTTGCTTTGTCACTATCTGTCAGATGCAGATATAATTTTTTAGCTATTGTGCGTTTATGAATGAATAAGAGGGTTAGATTCTTGTAACTTGCCTTGACATGTGCCATTTTAGACTGAATGCCAAAGTTTTAGTATTATTTTGTTATTGTGTACTTAATGTTGATTATACCTTGTGCATAAATTATAATGACCCTATTTTAATTGTTTAATTGTTTACGTAATTATAATTCCGACTGTACGTAATATTATAAGTAATACCAAAAAAGTGCCAAAGTATTAGTTAGATGTATTTGTAAATAAAATAAAAATGCCATTTATTATAATTATTATGATTCTTTCTTCAACCCCAACAGTACCGAAACCGAGTCTCTGCCATTGAGGCGAAATATTTTTTGTCGAATATAATCATTTCCAAAAAAAATATTTGCTGAAAATCTAATTCCCGTAGCAGCTTTTTTTTTTATCACATGTCTAACCTTACCTATCCGACAAAACAAGCGGTTTCACAATTGGGATACACCAAAAAAAATAACTGCTTGATTTTACATTTTTATTCGAAAGAATAGCCTTTTATAAGAAACTAATTTCAAGCATTTCATGATTAAATGTATTATTGATATTTAAAATAATTTATTAAATTAATGTAACCTTACCTACTTGTAACGACAAGATGACGTAGATATTTATAAAAGACGGGTATACTTCGTCTAAGATTTAGAAAGACGATTTTTTATTATCTGTGATCTGTTTTCAAAGTCATAATAGGCGAACGTCATTCAAACATAATGTAAACAAACAATCGCAATATGATATAATTTATTATTTAAGAGTATATAAGCATTCAACCATTGCTTATTACCTAGACCTCAGTTAATACAACACTTCCTACATGACCTTGTTTCTAGACTAGATTTACTAACTTTATTTAATATAATACAATTAAAAGTTAAAATAAAAACTAAGCTACTCAAATATTAAAGATTTACTTAACACAATCACATTAAATTTGTTGAAAAGGCGGATTCCATACCTACTTCCAATCATGAGTTTCTACAATAAATGTTGATGCCGTTTTTTTGAACCTCTTGTAAAACCTTACCACACAAATTATTAACATTTATCACACATAACTCAAAAGAGAAATGGTCTCATTAATATATTAATTTCATCATAAGAATTACAGTCAATTTGTAAACAAATAAATTTGACATGACAACAGCTGTCTTCAAACGTAGGTGTCAGCTAGATATCTAAATTGTACTTGTAAAATAAAATATTGGAGAGGTTTTATAATGTTTTATGTAAAACCACAAAAGTGCTTGATACAGCGCAATTGGGACGGGCATTTAGGGGTCAAAATGAAGGTCATTTCTTAATTTTAATATAATTAATTCATTGTAACATATTTTTTTAATCTAACTACTGGGATCGATTTGAAAAGCCTATTCCTCGAAATGGTTTTGAAATTTTCATACATTGTTAAAAATGGGTGTATAAAATAAATAAAATAAATAATAATTTATTCCGAAATAAATGAAAAATTTATGAAGTACCTACTTTGAAAAATGAAAATTTTGGAAATAATACATTCAAACAAAAAATGTTTTGGCCTAAAGCCACGCTCCAACTGAAACCATATTTAATTGGAAATAGTGAGTCATTACGGTGACAAGGCACTTGATAAAAACATCTATGCCTATATGGGAACAATCCTACACAAATTGACCAGGCAAGCTCGAGACCCTTTTATTCATAAAATAAAATAACTAAAGTTTGCTTAAAGTAAGCTTTGTCTTCATATTTCAATGTGGCATTTGAAATTAAAATGGGTTTATTGTACGTTAATGAATAAGGGGGATTAGATAACAACTTCCAGCCTATCCTCTGATTTTAACAGTTAATTCATACTAATGAATCCTCTAATTTTCTAAATTAGCTTTACTTGACCACATCTCATTTATAATTGGACTTGTATGTTTAAAAACTTCAATACTGGGCCTCTATTCCCGGCGGTAAAGACCATATAGTCTTTGATCTGTTATCGTATTGCCAACGTTTTGATAACTCTTATTTACTTGACAGTAATGGCGGCTGACGTCAAAACAATACGATAGCAGAGGGGCTATTGTCTAACGCACTCGCAATCGCAACCGGCTTCAAAGCGGAGCACTTCATTTCATTTTGTATGCAGACATACCTTCGATTTTCAAAATGAAAACGATCGTGATTGCGAGTGCGTTAGACAATAAGCCCTCTGATCAAAGACAATATGGTTTTCACCGCCGGGAATAGAGGCCCTTAGGGCTTATTGTCTAACGCACTCGCAATCGCAACCGACTTCAAAGTGGAGTAATTGTTTTCATTTTGTATGCAGACAAGCCTTCGATTTTCAAAATGAAATCGATCGTGATTGCGAGTGCGTTAGACAATAAGCCTTCGTCTAAAGTTGCTTATTACAAAAAAAACGCTTAATTTGTTAAGAATGGCTATTTTACAAATGTCATAAAGATTAAATTCCTTTTTCAACAAACTAAATGTCAATAAATGGAATAGGTGAAAAAATCCTTTTTCATTCTTTATCACATTATGGAGAAAGCTAAAAACCGGGTTTCCAAATGTACATACTTATTACTTATCAATTATCACATTAAATTTTAGTAGAATGAAAAATGTTTATCTATCCCAGTAGTGGTCCGAGAATTCGTTCCAAACTGTTTAATTTACAAATGCATCTTTTTTGAAATCTTTTTCATTATTGTCATGAAACAAAACTATAACTTTTTTTTTCTTTATATTTAAACCTAACCAAACCTAAAGGTAGCAAACAAATATCGTGGACTCGGAAAGCAATATTTTATTTTATGCACTTTCAGAAAAAATAAAAATAAACTTCGGACTCGTCATAAATGAAACGAAAGATCGGTATTTTAACTTTACGTATATTGTGCATTACTACATATAAACTCTTTTTATTTTTTAACAAAGGTTTATAGCGTTTTTTTAGGTAGCCTTAACTTATTATAGTTTATAATCAAATGAACTAACACTAACATACACCCATACAAGTCATTAACTAATTTTCTCATCGCTGCATCACAATTAGTTTTTTGTTCAATTTGTGCGTTATCTGAATTGCTACCACCCCGCCGAGGGTTCTGGGCCCCGGTCACGAGCAGTTAAATAAACGCTAGTTGGTATGCACGTGTTGTAAAAAATGTATGTATGTAAACACTTTATTGTACAAAAAACATAAAATCAAATACAATAATTACAGAGTTGGAATGTACAAAGGCGAACTTATCCGTTTAAGGGATCTCTTCCAGCTAACCTTTGGGTGATTGAGGAAAATAAAAAAAGGAGAATGTGGAATAATTGAATCGTCCATGTAAGGGCTCATTTTAAAGACTGACCTAAAAAAGAGTGGTTGTGTTAGAAGCCTTCGTGTTTGTTTGTTTGTGTGTCGCTCCAAAAGAAAAGCGATAAACAACTTCAGCGCGGGCAAAGCTCGTTAAATGATATGTAAAAGAAAATGATAAAATAATAAGTTTATTCAATAAGCAAGCCGCAAGGGCTAAAATCAACATAGCCAAAAATGAATCAACAAATCTACTACAAAAGTTGGTTATGTAACTTCTGCTCTAAACAATTATGAAACGAAATTGTTTCAATATTTTTTCTCTTTGCCAAATTAAGGGTTAATGATCCAATCCAGAACATTTCTGTAAAAATGTTGCGAAAGAGAAACCAACAACTCAATAATATTATCGCATTCTTATTTAACTTAGTAGAAAAGTAGGGATAGGGGGGAGGATTACCACAAAACCACAACACATAGCCATTTAAGACATCTCGGGACATTCATTTTACATACCTACATCTAAATTTGTTAATTCTGATCACTGATGGCGAGTTTAGCCCGGTTGGTAGGCAAAATATTGTGAATGTTTTCTGTTTTATGTATTGTATATCTAACCAATCAATCTTCATTATATTGTTTTAGTTTTTATATTGTTCAATAAAGTATTTACATACAAGCCTAAAACTTAGTTTGGGACTGGGTCAATTTAAAAAAGAATGTGTTATTTAGTGAGACTGTCCTCTAATATTTACTATTTACTTAATATTATTTTACATTATGGTAACCCTACTTATGGTTTAAAATAGTTTAAATACACTATCCTTGCCACCCTATTAGTCGCGTACGATCTTCCTCAGACAAACCAGCACATCCACAATTTGAAACTAAAGCAAATTTAACCCTGTACAGTCATAATAAGATCTAAAATACTAGAGAACTTTGCAGTATATACGTCCTTCTGTTTAATCAACTAGTCGGTGCCGCTGGCGCCACGTCCCCAAAACACGTGTAGTGTAACCTGCCTGGGAATCGAACCCCCACCTGCTCGGAATATCCATAAAGCAGTAAAAGCTCTATTAGGAACGTGCGCGGTTTAAACATTTTTTCTATAAGGACACTAATGGTCGTAAAGTTTTAAGCTGAGATTAAGTAATTAGGGTTTTTTCTGGGGTTTTTAATATTTGTAGGGTTTTTTAACTTCAGGGTGAAACTTAATGGGGTCATACAATGTACGATATATTTTTTTTAATCTCTATACAATAAAGTAGGGTATTTTTTTATTTCAAAGCATTTTTTCTTGAGAGAGAGTTCTTTTGTTAAGTTTTTATATTCTACCACTTTTCAACATGATAATCCAATGTAAGCATTTTTCAACACTTTCTAGACACGACAACGAAATCTCAATAATTATTCTTATTAGGATTATTGTACGGGTATTACAGAAAACTAAAAAAAAACTCAGAAAAAGTGTATTACTACGACTATAGTACGGTCGCCCTTATGTAACTGTATCTTTGTCACTTTAACGTCATGTTTCAACTGCTGCGTTAATCTGTCAAAGGCGTGAAAGCGACAAGGTACTATAGCGTGCAGATACTTACAAGGCCGACTTTACTGCAAAAGAAACTTTAGGACAACAGACAATATTTTGCCGACTGTACTTACTTCCAAATATACACGCACAAAACATAACCCGTCCCCTGAAATAAAAATAGACATCCATCTCACTCATAGTTCCGGTCTGTTCTCGCAATAACTCAATATATCTTTATAATAGCGGCGTAGGCGGCTGAACTAGAGCTGATATACAGCTAATGTCAGCTATTATACGCGCAAATTACCACTAAACGGATAACGTGGACAGGTGACGACGAACAGAAGCGAGTAATGGGTAAGCTATGACGTAGTTTCCTGACATATTGAAACTTCAGCCTTAGACGAAACGATATCGCTAACTATTTTCGCTTTATTAACAGTATACGTATTGTAAATAAAAAATACCGATATAGAATAGAGTAACTTTATTAAGCAACAAGGCCTATATTTACAACTAGAGGACGCCCGCGACTTCGTACGCGTAGAATTAGTTTCCCGCTACTCCCCCCATTTCTTCCCGTTGAGGGTCGAATTTCGGAAAATCCTTTCTTAGTGCTCACTTACAACATGAAAGGAACCCCTGTACCAAATTTCAAGATTCTAGGTACAGTAGTTTCGGCTGTGCGTTGATATATAAGTCAGTCAGGTGTGTTTTTTATATATGTAGATTACCTCACAGACTAAGAGAGGTGCCACACGGGCGTTGCCGGTCCGCTGCGTCGTCGCCGCTGCGTTGTTCTTTACATAAATTAGAACGACATGCCACACGAGGCGTGAGATACGTGCGTCGCTCTATGTTAAAATCACAGCGTTGGCGACGACTCAACGCAACGGCATCGCTGTAACATACATAATAATATAGTACCTGGATGACCTGGGTATTGATTCTCTCAAAAGCAAAGGTGAGCGAACGCAGGAGTGATGTCCAAGCGGCGAGTTTAAGTAGTCCCGTCAAAGCGAACAAAACACATTTTAGCGCGTGTATTCAATTTGGCAGGATGGCTTCTCGAACGTATAAGGCTGCCTAATTGAGGATGCACGCGCTAATATGTGTTTTGCTCGCTCTGACGGGACTACTTAAACTCGTCGCTTGCACTTCACTCCTGCATTCGCTCACCTTTGCTATTGAGAGAATCAATACCCTGGTACTTTTTTGGTAAGTTTTCTAAAAATGAAACCTAGCTAGATCGATTTATCGCCCCCGAAACCCCCAACATACCTACTAAATTGCATGTTTTTTTTTTTGAGCCGTTTCCGATGTTCAGATTATTTTTATGTATACAAGAATTGCTCGTTTAAAGGTATAAGGGCCGATTTGACCAAACCGGAATAAAACTTACTCCGAGATTAGTCTATACAAATTCGGCGTTTAATCTAGGTATAAGACCTTGTACCAGTTTGGTCGAATCCGCCCTTAGATAGATAGATAGATAGATAGATTAGATAATATACATAAGAAGAAACTGACTGACATATCAACGCACAGCCCAAACCACTAGACCTAGGGACTTGAAAATTGGTGGGAATATTCCTTAGGTACCATGGGGGAGTACTAAGAAAGGATTTTAAATGACATATTTAGTATGTAATGCCGGAGTAAAAACAATACGATAACGTGTCAAAAGCAATATGGTTTTAGCTAATAGAATAGAGACCCTGGGGTCTAATTCTACTTTTTTTAACCGACTTCAAAAAAGGAGGAGGTTATACGTTCCACTGTATGTTTTTTTTTTTTTTATGTATGTTCACCGATTACTCCGTCAATTGTGGACCGATTTTAAAAATTCTTTTTTGGTTTGATAGAGTATACTTCCGAGGTGGTCCCATTGTCAGCAAATGTGAATCTGATGATGGGATCAGTGAGGAATTGAGGGAACTCCTCAAATATTGTATGCAAACATATAGCGATTTTAGTATTTTTAGTAACAAGGGTAGCATTTGCATTCAGAAAGTGTCACTTGGTGAAGCGGAACTGATGATGAAGACCACAGATGGCCACCGGAACTCCTCAACGGTACCGATTTCAAGGGTGGCGATAAGATATCTCGATTAAGATAGTTGAGCGACTACAACGAAGCACATTTAATTGTTTTAAAATGACTATGACTTTCCCGCGGCGTTGCTTGCGTCGAGCTTGAAATGTCTTAAAGTTTCATATATCAACTAAGAAGTGGGACTACATAAGCTTATTATGATTACTAAAAAGTGTAAAATAAAATAAATGTTTTAAAAAACAAAAAACCGCCTTCAAAAACGCAAGAAATAACTTCTACTACTAGGTACTTAGTAGTAGGTACCTATCCTATTAGGTTAGTCTAACTGAAGTCGGCGACCACAATATTTTCAACAAAAAGCCGACTTCAGTTGGACTAACCTAATAGGATAGGTACCTACTACTAAGTACCTAGTAGTAGAAGTTATTTCTTGCGTTTTTGAAGGCGGTTTTTTGTTTTTTAAAACATTTATTTGCTCCTATTGTTATCGTATTGTCAACGTTACGATAGCTTCTATCAAATACAATACAATAACAATAAGTGTTGAAACAATGTAGAATAAGGTCAAAACAATACCCTCCTTCTTCGATAGTCGGTTAAAAATAATTATAAACGATGATTTCTCAATACAAATTACAATAATTGTCCGCGCATAGACCAGGAGCGCATAACCAGGCGCAGTTAGTCATGCGCGTGTTTGATGTATTAATATTGGGGGGCTTTTAAGGTTATCGTCGGCGCAAGGTGATCTGGCCCGATAGCCCGATACCATGCCACCAGGGCGCACACCATCACGCGGTTATGGTTAAAAATAAAAAAATATCTTAATGGTTCTTTTGGGTGCTCCTTGAATCACCGACACTCATTTCAAGAATGCGTTGTTTCATCGAATTTTCATTTCATCGAAAGCTAATTTCTGCTGAAACCTTATTGTTTTTAGGTTATCTTAAGCATGGGTTACGTAGGTTAGGTTAGGTTAGACTTGTGACCACGAAAAAATTACAACTCCTGCACGTGGAAATGCCTGTTCGATGAAATGAAAATTCGATGAAATGAAAATTCGGTGAAATGAGTGTCGGCGATTCAAGGGTAAACCGGTTCTTTTACAATAATATACTCTAGGCTTAACAATAATTGAAAGTATCAGCATATTTTTAGCTATATTTATCATTGTTGTGATTTGTGCTAAACATTATTTGTCAATTTTAACCAATGTATCATCAATAAGCGCATCAGTGCTGTAAACCTACATTCAAAAGAATGACAGCCATCTAAGAAATATTTTTTTCAGGTGACGTAAATTAAAAAATACAGCTATGATCTTAATTATATCAAGCAAAATGATAGATTAAATAAAATTCAAAGTCCAAATTAAGTATTTTTTTAAGAGAATAAACTGACGAACTTTTTCTGACGCAGAAATCACTTCATTTACGCCTTTAAGTACCTCTGTGACACGATTCGAATGATCTACCTTTGTGCAAGCCTCCGATCATCTACGTAGATGATTAGAGGCTTTAACGCAACTGTGTTCTTCTCTTAAAAGGATTGTAAACCGACGCTTAAATCGCGTAGCTGTCAAGTTTTTCCATACAAATTTAGTTCCGGGCGATACCGTTTCTCAAGTCAAGTCTCGTCCGATTTCAAAGATTTTTTAATATTTTGTAGTACCTAATTATTAGTTTTTCATAATATTTACCACATATTCAATAATTGTAAAAATCAGACTTTATTTCGGGGGTGGGAACGTAATCGATATTTGTATTAAAATTTTCAGCTTCACAATCCTCCTAAATTCAGCTTCTTGTCAAACATTCCATCGATCGAGCGAAGTCATGCGAGCGAGTTTTAAGCTACCTAATTGAGAATGCACGCTATAATATGTTGTTTAAGTACTATATGACGAGATAAACTTACTGGTTAATAATACGTCCGTCGAGTAGTCAAGCAAGTTGGTTACGAGAATCACCACAGATTCATAAGTCGATATCAGGGTAGTGATTCTTTCAAAAGCAAAGGTGAGCGAACGCAGGAGTGAATGTCCAAGCGGCGAGTTTAAGTAGTCCCGTCAAAGCGAACTTAACACATTTCAACGCGTGTATTCAATTTGGCAGCATGGCTTCTCGAACGTATAAGGCTGCCTAATTGAGAATGCACGCGCTAAAATGTGTTTTGCTCGCTCTGACGGGACTACTTAAACTCGCCGCGTGGACATTCACTTCTGCATTCGCTCACCTTTGCTTTTGAGAGAACTGCTACCCAGGCTCTAAATAATGAAAATATATCTTTACGCAATGCACGAAGCAATAGCAGCATGCATGTAGAATGTATGCCGGCTACCCATTGCCACAATACATATATGTACTTAGTTCGACCCATTGACTGTCAGCATGGCAAGATTTTGTATGTAATACCTTGACAAGGTACGTAATTTGCGTAGCCAATGGGTCAAAAGCTCCTTTTTAAAACAGTTATCCACTCACTTGCTTTTGGCTACCAGAGTTGCCTAATTTTAAAACGTAAAATGTTTCCGGCAACTGTGGTTGCCAAACGGACTTTTAATTTTTATTTTGATTTGATTTTTCTCAAAAATCCTATCATGTGAAACGGCTTTAACACATAATTTAAAAAAATACGAAAAAAAATGTCAGAGGACTTTATGGTACCTTTTTTTGACAGCGAGCACGTGAGTGGATTGGAAAAAGTTGATGTAAAAATATATAGTAAACCCTAGCTTGCTTTCGCCACGTCCCCGTGCGGATGTGCTCCATTACCAAGCCCCCGTACAGCGCTCGTTAGCTTTTATTTGGACACCGGACTCCCGTTCCAGCGCCGCGGTGCACTGGCGGACAACGTTACGGGACAACAATGTCTTTAACACTTTAACTGCCGCCAACCCGCTAGGCGAGTCCATTTTGTATGAAAATCAGAGCTCTTGGCAATGACAAAGAGGAAAACAATTATGAAATTGAACAAAATATCACATTCTTAATCGACTTCAAATAAAAATACCTCTAAAATAAAAAAGAGGAGGACTGTAAATCGAGCTTATGATCCTACCACTAATAAAAGAGCATCCTGTCTAGGCGCACACATTTTAGGCGAAGTAACTGGGCCTCTATTCTAGGCGGTAAAAAACACAATCATCTTTAACATTTGTTTTTACATCGGCCGGCATAATATTCCTGTCAAGTAAATAAGAGTTATCAAAACATTGACAATACGATAACAGGTCAAAGATGCTACAGTTTTTACCGCCTAGAATTTCGACCTAGATTGTTGGGTGAATCTGATTAGTCATTGCCGTTCCTCTCCAGTCAGCGTTTCCACTTAAGCTGACTTAATTGGAAACTAACCCAGCTGTTTGAAAATCTGAGACCCGCTATATACAGGGTGCCTGGATATTCAAAAGTGTTTAAACGCATTTGCCCACTTTTTATAATCAAGTTTTTAAGTAAAAACATAAAGTTAGTTTCTCCATTTTACTAAGTGAAAAACAAACACGGGAACACCTAGTATGCAGAAACGAACATTATTGTGATTCTACTTAAAAACTTGAATATAAAAAATCGGGCAAAAGCGATTAAAAACTTCACTGATTTGACTGATTCTAATAATGTAAAATACCACTGAAAAACTCCTGAAATATTACTTGACATTAAGGATTTTTCGTGACATGGACATAAGGGAAAATGACCAAAATTCAGATTAAAATTATGAATATATCTCAGAAACTAATAATTTTCGGCTAATTTATGACCTTATTTGCTCCAAATGAGCTCTACTATGCCTCCATAAAAGGATTGTGTTGAATATCCAGTCACCCTGTATATTTGGTTTAGAATGTCGGCCCCGTTCGATTGTCCCGCGGTGCACCCGACATTTCCCAGCGCGTTATCGTGCGTCCATGTGCGCGGTTTAATGCGCGCGGTTAATTGCCGGCGCCCGCGCAGCCCGCGGCGCAGCGGCGCTCGCGGCGACTCACGACGTCGGCATCTAGATCAATATTGGGAAACGATTAAGAGGGTTGTGAAGCTAAAAAATTCTATACAAAACGCGACAACGTTTCTCTCCCACACTAGTTATAATAGTATAAATGCGTTTTTTTTTTGGGTTTGTTCCTTCTTTAGGCTGAAAGAATTTCGATTAACAGATAGGGTTTCCATTTATACCGAAAAAAAAAAACTTTTCCGGAGAAATGGCAAACAACTAATTCTACCTACGCAGATCACAGATCATACTCTAAAAGCTAACTATAGCCGTATCAATCCAGCTTTCCTTATCCTTCCACTTGACTTTTTTTAACCGCCCCCATGCAGGGGCGGGCGGGGGCGTCGTATTGACAAATGCAAATATAATTTATTGGGGTACCGGCGCCGGCGCCGGTTTTTTCCCGCCTTTTTTGCAGATACGCGGATAGACATAGACGATAAGCTGCCGCTTTCTTCTGCGGTTGATATTTCACATTCACCGCTCAAGAGCTCAATTCTGTGTCTATTTTGTATAGAGAATAGAAAACTGGGCACTGACATGTGATAAAAAACGGTTAAAGGTAAACTTGCTTAGTTTTGACTTGTAGTTTTGTGCCCGAGGGATTTTAACATGCATTACTGATAGCGTGGTACTTATTGAGGGACCAGGGCGAGTAAAAATGATGTTCCGTCGTTGGATTTTTGGTAAAATAACCTAAAACGAGGATTGATAACAAACTAAATCCGTTTAAATAATGAAAAAAAAAAGGGATAAACTCACACAAATTGACTTAGTTCCACACTAAGCTCTAGGCTTGCATCTAGGCTTTATGGGTACTTACTAGGCAGACAGCAATAAACATATACAGGTGTCCCGTAAATCAACGTCAACCCGCCTAGGGCTGATAGAGCAGCTAAGAAGCTATCGATTTAACTCCTATGTATGTTAAGCGATTTCTACTAGTTTCGGAGATATTGAGATTATAATCTGAATTTTTGTAGTTTTCCCTTATGTCCTTGTCACAAAAAATCCCTGATTTCATGTTTTGTTTCAGAAGTTTTTCAGTAGTATCTTACATTATTAGAGTAATTACGAATCAGCGAAGTTTTTTGAACTTTTTTGCTCGTTTTTTTTATACTCAACTTTTTAAGTAAGTAATGAAATAATAATAAAGTTTGTTTCTCTCTGTTTGTTTTTTACTTTGTATGAAAAAACAAGTTCATCATCAAATCAAAGTTAAAATCTGACAGGGCTATTATATTTAGCTGAGCAGTTCCAACGGCTACGTTCAGATAACATCATCAGACCAGAAGTTTTATGCCAAATTTCAGCTTAATCAGACGCAAGCAAGAATTGAAAAAAAAAATTGGAACCAGATCGACAGACATCGAAGCAAGTTAACTAAGCTTGTAAAAATAATAATTCGTCGCAAGGTTTACACACAGTGAGCTGTAATAGAGCTACTATTACGTTTCGTATTTTTTTTACATTTGAATAAAAAAACTAGTTGAAAATTCTTGGGTCCGGACGGCGGAAAACGCCACGCGCCGTTCCAATCTTCGTTCCGAACCGTGCGTGTAAATGCAACTGTAATAGTAAAATAGTAAATTAAATTACGGTTTGGAACGAAGATTGGAATAGCGCGTGGCGTTTCCCGCGGTCCGAACTTTACGTGTAAAAGGCCGCTATTGACAATCGCAAAAATGTTTTCACAGAAAAACACCCATTGGTTCCTAAGACAGTTTAAAAATATAAAGACTCAACAAGAAAAGTCAAATGACGACGTCATTAAATTTCCCTCATTCACTAAAATTGATCCACATATTTCTTCCGCGTTTACTAGGAGCGCATGAAATGAAACAGCTTATCAACGGCAGGGGTGTATTGATTTTTAAGGGTGCGTTTTCATTCAAGCGGAGCTTACTTGAAAGAAGCGAGACCAACCAATCAGGTTGTACAAAACCCACACATTCAGATCGTACGATGAATCTGATTGGTCGGTTTCGCTCCTCTCCGCTTAATTCCGTTTGCGTAGAAACGCACCTTAATTCGAGTAGAGGGTAAAGTTCGAAGAGATTGGTACCGAAGTACCTAGCTGATTTGATTTCGGGAGAAGCCTTTAATTATGTCTAATAACTTATGATTTGTCTAGTCAGAACAGAAACGAAATATTTATCAACAGATTTATTTTAATTATTAACTTGAATTCTAGTCATTGATACTAATTTAGCGTTTTGAAATCGGTTATCTAAACAAAGTCTGCAACGGATTTTAATTCCGTTTTTATATACAATAAATTCTGGATTATGTACAGGTCTTACAGAAAACTCACATAAACCAAAGCGAAGCGAGGGCGGGTCGCTAGTGAAAATAAATAAATAAACAAATATGTATACCTACACAATCTTACACTAATCGACCTAGTCCCAAACGAAGCTTTAGGCTTGTACTATGGGTAATTGGGTACTAGACAGACAACGGTAAACATACTTATATAAAGAAATACATAGAAATCACCCAAGACTCAGAACGGACACCTGCGCTCATCACACAAACATTTACTCATACCGCGGGAATCGAACCCGGGACAGCTAGCTTAGGAGGCAGGGTCACTACCTCACACCAACTAGCATAACTGCGTCGTCACTGACTCAGCACAGTCAGCAGTTCATAACAGAAAGGGCGAATTCTGGATAGTGATTCTCTCAAAAGCAAAGGTGAGCGACTGCAGGAGTGAATGTCAAAGCGGCGAGTTTAAGTAGTCCCGTCAGCAAAACACATTTTAGCGCGTGCATTTTCAATTAGGCAGCCTTAATACGTTCGAGAAGCCATGCTGCCAAATTAAATACACGCGCTGAAATGTGTTTTGTTCACTTTGACGGGACTACTTAAACTCGCCGCTTGGACATTCACTGCTGCGTTCGCTCACCTTTGCTTTTGAAAGAATTGAATCACTACCATGTTCTACAGAACGATCCGGTCAAGAGCGAGTAAGATTCAAGCACCGAGGGTTCCGCAACTACTACGTCAGAAACTTAAAAAAGTCTTGTTTTTGCTGGCTGTCTTTATATTTTAGAAGCCATACACGGGACATGTCTTCTTCTATTCCATCTTAGTCCTTAGGGTTGGTGACGCATTTGCGGTCATCGGATTACAGTCTTAACATTGTATTTTTGAAAATGCATTTTATAATAATATTTAGTAAAAATAAATATCATAATAATACATTTTATTTCGAGCAACTAAGCCCATTTAGTTACAAATACCTTATGGACTAACATACATAACAATATGAAACTTAAAACTATCACCGAGGTGACAGAACAGCTTTGTTTTACCAAAATTGGCGTGATGGTCGCCATGATGGTGCTTGGTGTGATGTCTATGGGTCATAGATACCACTTACCATAAAGTGGCCTGTGCTAAATAAAACAAGTCCAGTACCTTCATTGAGTTACAATTACCGTACTCGCTAGAGAGTCGAATGCTCTGTCTTTCACAGTATTCTTATAGAGTGCGAGGGACAGAGCACTCCACTCGCTAGCGAATACGGTAATTGTAACTCATGGTATGGGTCTTATCTTATCTTATTGTCGGGATCTTTTGTGTAACTACCCCTCTTTTAGTGCTTAATCCAATGCAGCCTCCAGAAAGCGGTTAGTGGAGTGCAATGGCAGTGCATTGAAATCATTTGATTCTGGGTAGCCACAACCGAGGATTTTCATTCTTGCTCCGGCGTGGGTCCAAAAGTGTCTCATTGCCTCACCTCTTCGCCACACATTCTACAATTTGTGTTGTCATAAAGGGTACAGAGCTTGGGATTATAGGTAGATTTGTGTAAGATTGTCCCCTTGACATTTTTTTTATTTAAATTTAATTCTTATGTCTGACTTTGTCACTCGCCACTCAAAATCTGGCAACTTTAATAGCATTGTCATGTCACCCAAAAAAGTGGGGTCATCCTCAAAAAAAGGGTCACCAACATTGTTGTGGAAGTGATCGTGAATTATTGCAACCATAAGGCGGCCGAGGCAGGCTGGCGCCAGCGCAACAGATGCAGTGCGCAGATTTGCTACGCGCAGTTTTTTGCCTGACGCCATTTTGGTGTCGTGTGAAAGGTTACGTCTCGGTTTGGCTGGTTTTTTATGATATTAATAAACAATAGGCGAAGAAGACAAAACAAATGTTATAATAAAACAGGTGTAGAATTTGTACAAAATAGATATTTTGATATTTTTTTTATAATTTGGGTATGGTGATTTGGATTAAATATAAATATCCATCTGAAATTTCAGTCAATCTTGACGAAGACGCTGCCGGATATTTGGCCAAAAAACTAACTAACTATAAGGAAAAAATTAACAAAAGCTTATTAGCTAAGTTCTGTAGGTACGAAATTTAAATAAAGGTTCAGTCATGTTTTTTTTATCTTCAGAAAAATGTGAACAAGGTTTTAGTTACAATTTAGCTTTCTTGCTTTCCTATTCACTACCGAAGAAAAAATAAGACCCAAGAATTAAACTGATTACTCGTATATCATTAAAAGCAACCAGAAGTAAAACAAATCCACGGATTTATTTGCTATATTTTGTATTTTTTTCACACGTAATTCACATTCATGAATCTAGCCTTTGTAGTAAATTGACAAAGAACGTTTCATTCTAACCTAAACACAATTAATATAACGTTTCACAAACAGAGTGATATTTATTACTAAAATTCATAACGCATATCGATTTCGACAAAAATCCCTCCGAAGCTCACAACGGGCGATTATGGTGTCGGTTACAGAGAGGCCGCCATGTGGCTCCTCTCACGGCAGGGCAATAACGGAATAAAGGGATAACAGTTACAATATAGTTACACTAACACTAAATTTAAGTCATCCCTTAGAGTAAGTAGTGTTGTCTAGTTGAATGTTTGTAATATTGTTTCCTTTTGCTGTTAACTACTCCTGTTGTTGTACCCACGCTTCCTTTATTTTTAATTTGTATCTGTAACTTGTGGTAACTTCGCTGGTTAATGTTAAATTAATGTTATTTTTTATCTTTAAGTTATATTGTACCGTTTGTGCCCAAATAAAACATTAAATGTTTTAATGTTTTATTTGGGCACACACAGATGAAAATAATTGGAACAACCCAGTGTTAGGGAATCGGACAGTAGTAGAGGGCCTCTATTCCCGGCGGTAAAAACCATCGTTTTTGACCTGTTACGGTATTGTTTTGACATCAGCCGCCATTACTGTCAAGGAAATAAGAACTATCGAAACGTTGACAATGCGATATCATAACAGATCAAAGACGATATGGTTTTTAGCGCCTAGAATACCGGCCCTGACACCACTCGGTAAAACCTAATTGCTATTGAGATGTTGTCGTATTGTTTTTAACTTAGCCGCTATTGCCAAGTAGGTATAAGAGATAACTTTGAAACTACGATAACTTGTCCAAAGCTGTTTATTATGTACATATTGATACATGTTGTACACATTCAGTAATTTAGTTTATTAATCACATCTTCTTATAGGTATACCTTGCCTGAGAGTACCTACCTATTAAGTGTTCGAAATTATGAAATAGAGCTGACACAGAAATTATGCTAGAATTCTTAAAGTGTCCGAATTATAACGGAAGTTTAGAACTAACAATAAATTACAATGTATAAGTTTTTTTAAGTTAGGTACTTTAAGTTTTAATAAAACGTTGTTTCTTGTAAGTAGCCTTGCTTTTTATTTTCTCGCAAAAAGTGAAAAATTAGAGTATTCTCCTTTGAGATAAAACTGTTTTCGTCTTAAGCGAGCTTGAATCCCTCGCTGAACTCAGGACTCCGTTTTTATTCCCTCGCTTCGCTTGGGAATTTACTCGTAACACCCTCGCTGCGCTCGGGAGTTAAAACTGGAGTCCCTCTTTTGCTCAGGATTCAATATCGCGCCGTGACATCGTGCTTTATCCCCTTGGTGTATAATCTACTATTATTTAAGCATTCATTAACGTGTTTCACATGGTACTTTCGATGCATTGCACCAATGTCGTTGACAAATTGGTCGGGAGTGAAGGCCAAAAGTCGCTGGGTCTACCAGGGTTGCATGACAATGTAGGGATAATAATTTCTAATCCAGACGTCCTAGCATACTAACTTTTAGCACAGGTGAAAACATGTCTCTTTTCAATTTGTGCCTTTTCGCCCTCGTGCCAGAAAGAGATGAAAGATTTAAGTAGTTAAGCGTGCTAGGCAGGCACGTAAGGGAAAGTTTTGAAAATATTGATTTTAGCAACCCTCCCTGTCTAACACGCTTACTTAAATCTTTCATCTCTTTCAAACCAGCGTCGGTCGGAATACAAGCAGGACTTAGTGCGCCATCTTTTGGGTAATGGAATAACCAGGTTACCATTAGTTTTTGAGGTCATTTTCAAAGATATTTTTATACGTAAAAAAACGTACAATTCAAACCCTGTAGTTTTCATTCATTCTACTTTTTTTAGTCGTCAGTCAGTCAGTCAGTTAAAAGTAATAAAACTCATTTTATAATTCTTAATTATTGATAAAAGCGTCGTCTATTATCGAGTAGTTAAACTAAAATCACACGTAAGCGTGTTGGCATTTAGTAGTAACGCCCTCTATTGGCGAGTAGTCAAACTGAAATCAGACGCCAGCTTGGTAACGGTTATAAAAATGTTTTATTCACTCAACAGATGGCTAAAACCTCACGTTTGAATTCGTTTTCAGGTTTTAACCTATAAATGCAACTTTTCAGCTATAACCTAGGTACTTTAAATTAAATGCTGATATCAGTAATTATTAATTGCTTAAGTAAGTACTTAAGGACTGATGGTTGCCAATACAATTGCAAAAAACCCTGAACATAGATTAACTATGGTGCCAGTTTGGTCTCAAGCAACCAAATGTTTAAATAAATGGCAAACTAACGGTTTCTATTACCTAAAATAGGGTCACAATTCGTTTTATTTTATATACCTCTACATGGGAAAAGTATAGCGTAGCTGGTAGGTAATGTATCTATAGAGATTCATAGCAGGATGACTGTTACCATCTGTTACCTTATACTGTAGTAACTGGCGGTGTGCGTTTGTGTGTCACGTTACAGGCCATTGTTTATGTTCTTTTGGTACTTGTACAAAGTTCACTTTTGTGTATTGTAAATATATTTACTAAAAATTCAAACAATGAATTATTTTCACGTAACTATTCGTAAGACATTAGCAAAGTTACGTTACTATGTAGACGCCATTAAATAAATAAATAATAATAACTATACGTAACAGATTTTACCGTCTCAACTTTCAAAATGGATTTTCCCAGCCATACTACATAACATAACTGTGACTAAGTGGAATACATAATGTCTATACAGGGTGAAATCTGGGTCGTGGTACAAATGATCACCTCTGCGTTCCACCCACGTATAAGAACAACTTTAAATATGGGACCAACTCTGAAATCACGAAAAAAAAATCAGCTGCTTCATACTTTTGGTCGAGTAGGTAGGTATTGAACTTTTGTATGAAACAGCAGATTTTTTTTTCGTGATTTCAGAGTTGGTCCCATATTGAAAGTTGTTCTTATACGTGGGTGGAACGCAGAGGTGATCATTTGTACCACGACCCAGATTTCACCCTGTATAATGTGCATTAAAAATACGTGATTAGGGAATATTCCTTGGGTACCCTAGGGGTGCACTAAGAACGGATTTTTGTGCACCCCTAGGGTACCTACCCAAGGAATATTCCCTTCAAATTTCAAGTCCCTAGGTCCAGCGGTTTAGCTTGTGCGTTGATCGATTCGGGGATGAAATTATCAAAGACGCTGTGACACGTATAAATAAATTTTCAATAGTCGACCTAAACACAAAATTTAAAGATTCTAACATACGATATTTTTTTGAATTTCATGCGGCCTTTCTTCTCAGGGGTGTGATTCTCTCAACAACGACGAACGGACGCACGAACGAGTGAATGTCCAACCGGCGAGTTTAAGTAGTCCCGTCTGATAGAACAAAATTGACTGAACATTTTTGTATGAATATAACCGGTTATTTGCATTCCCTAAACAAAACACATTTTAGCACGTGTAGGTATTCAATTTGGCAGCATGGCTTCTCGAACGTATAAGGCTGCCTAATTGAGAATGCACGCGCTAAAATGTGTTTTGTTCGCTCGGACGCGAAACTACTTAAACTCGCCGCTGCGTTTTCGCACGTTCGTTCGACCGACCGCCGTTTTTCAGAGAATTACACCCCAGCCGTGGTTTTCTCTTGGGAAGCTGCTAGATTTTTGACATATAAAACTGCCCGTGCGGCAAGTACTTAAGTACTGATATAACATCTTATTTTTTATTGTAGAGGCACGGAAAACAGGAGATTACCTGACAAGGTGGTTGGCAGGCTGAGCCTTAGCAACTTGAGTCTGGCAATTCCCGTTCTCGTCGAGGTGTAATTAAAGCTTTTATTAAACAAGGTAAGGAAATAATACAAAAATATTTGTAAAAAAGGAAGTAAGTCGAGTTAGGAACCTTCTCTTTTGTTTAATTTGGTTAACAATAATTTAGATAATTTTACGCACCACCAAAAAGCATATATTCGCTGCAGGTACATCTTACACTTCCAAAATTTGCTAAGAGCCAAAAGTCATTCATTGCCTTAAGTAACGCTTTCCTCGTCCATCCATAACTACTTCAAAATGATCTGAAACTCTAATTAACCTCACATCCGCCCAATACTCCAACCAGATCAATAAGAAATCAAAAGATCGGAAGTGCATTAATATCTGTTTATTTGGACGCGTTCATTGTTAACTCGAGCCGGCTCTTTTGTTAAGTGCCTCTTTGTCTTCAATTTTAAATTTAAGTTGTTTATGAACGCGACCGGAATCGGGAGATTGACTTTTCATTTTTTTGAATTTGGAATCGGATGTTTTGAAGATCGAATTGGATCAGGGTTGCCGCGCACGAACAAAGGAAGGAATGTTTTTTTTATGAGTACACAAAATCTAGTCCTAAACAAAGCTCTATAGGCTTGTATTTTTGAGTACTACATAACGATAAAACGATAAACATACTTATGTTGAAAAACTGTATACTTACACCTCCTACGGCCCACCTCTACAATGAAATTTGTCAATGGAATATGAATCTATTACGAATCAAATAAAGTCAATTTTCTAACTTGATCATTAGTCATAAAAACAAATGAAATTCCACTTTACTTTCTTTGCACTAGATCTTTATTTGAATGGCCTTATTTTGTACTATTATTAGTACAAGGAACCTCAGGAGGTAATCATTACTTATTACCTAACCTAACTTTTGACCTAGAATCATTAAATGCAAAAACAGAAACAAGCATCTAAATTATGTGTAGTTATAACATATGAAATTATTTGGGATTATAAACTGGAAGGCAAATGAGCATGCGCATAAGCCACTTGATGGTGAATGTGATCGGAGACCCATAGACAATTGCATTCTCAAGATTACGATCCCAAGACTGCAAATGCGTTGCCTATCTAGAGGACTAAGATATCATTTTTGCTAGTACTTTATCTTATCTAATACCCACACCGGAGTACAACAATGCGAACACTGCTGCTAGAGTAGGTAGGTTAAAGGATAAGATGGTAGTAGCAATCCGGACGGACCCTGTACAGTCGAGGAAATTGATTTCTAGACCACTTTGGACTATGTCAAAGTGACACTGTAAATAAAATCATAAGAAGTTTCTTACGTTTGATTGATTACGTCACTTTGACATAGTCCAAAGTGGTCTAGGAATCAATTTCCTCGACTGTAGAGGGTCCCACCACCACTGTTTTTTTTAAATCAGTATGATGTTCTTCCACGCAGTCGAAGCTGTCTAGTACTCTTATTTATTTAACACTAGCTTCTACCCGCGACTTCGTCCTCGTAGATTTCGATTAGCTTTAATTTTTTCCGGGATAAAAACTATCCTATGTCCTATTCCAGGACCTAACCTATAAGTGTGCCAAGTTTCATCCCGATCCGTTCAGTGGTTGAAGCGTGATTAACACCCTTATTCACAAACATCACTATGAAGTCTCACAGTGCTCATGAACGCACAGGGTGGTTCAAATGGTCTCATAAACAAAAGGTCGCCCAAAAAGTACCAATCACAAAGCTGTATTGAACGCAGTGCGTTTACTCAGTGAAGGATCCCTTAAATATTGTTTGTGAATACGGGAGTGAGTTACAAACATCCAAGGCAAGGATCCAAACTTTCTCATTTATAATATTATATTATACTAAGATAAGATTACCATTTCTTAACCGACTTCATCATAATATGAACCACAATAACCGTTTAGATATTGACCTAATTTACTACGATAATAATTAAATCTCAACGGTAAAATCAGCTTAATGTGTTTTTATTAACCTCTTTACTATTAAAGGGTTATTAATAACAGATCGGGCACTGAAGTGGTCGCTTAATACCTAAGTTGAGGGTATTACGTTACGTTTGTATGGCGGACGGGGGTCACAGAGCTACGGACAAATAGAGGTGATAAAGTCAGCTTTTATAGGTCATAATCAGTGAATAGGTGAGCTAATTTACCTACCTAAACTTGATGCATGTTCATTCAATAATGTATTCCCATCTCACTCAAGCATGAATGAATATGCGTCAAGTTTAGGTAAATTAGCTCACCTATTTCCGATCACTGGTCATAATAAAAGTAGTTGTTTCAGGACATAGCGGCCTGCACATGTAAAGTTCGGACCGCGGGAAACGCCACGCGCCGTTCCAATCTTCGTTCCGAACCGTACGTGTAAATGCAACTGTAATAGTAAAATAGTTAAAAATGTTCGGGTCGGAACGAAGATTGGAACGGCGCGTGGCGTTTCCCGCGGTCCGAACTTTACGTGTAAAGGCCGCTATTGAATACTTTTGATGGGATCTTGAGCGTTTTAAAACTACGAAAATAACAATAAAGTAGAAAAAAAACTCCAGGGACAAATATCAATCAATCGACCTAGCCCTAAACTAAGCACTAGGTTTGTATGTACACATAAAACAATCAAATAGTTATTAAGAAAGAAAAATATCCTAGACCCCGGAACTAATAATATTAGTGGTCATCCCAGCTTTGCTAGCTTGACTACCAAACTTTGGTTTCCGTAGTTTGGCATAGCTCCAGAAAATACTTAAATAACTTATTTCTTTGTTGCAATCACATGGAACGGGGTGTTTTATTCGCTGCCTCCAAGACCATTATTTTACAAGATACTTGCGCAAGTATCTTCCAATACACGTTACAGTAGGTATACATGTGCAAGTCTAAACTGGCGCAAGTAAATCGCTTCGTGTATGGCTACCATTACGTGAAACCACAAAGTAGCGCAGCATCGATGTATATCGCATGAAGGTACGTAGACATTTATTTTATTTTGAAAATTGCATTGTTTTTTGTCACATACATACATTACATCACTCCTGTTTCCCAGAGGGGTAGGCAGAGACCATTTGTGTATACATATCGTAATTAATTCACAATCAGATCATCAATATAAAAACTAGTATTTAAAAAAAATACAATAATAAAGAATAGAGAAATGTAGCCATGTGACCGTACCACCCACCTAAAACTCTTGAAAGCTCTATTTCTATTATTCTATTACATTTTAAAGTCTGCATGAAACTTAGCGTCCAGCTTCTTCGAATGTAGTCACCCAATAAAAATGATGAGCATACTTAGAACCTTCTCATTGTGAATGTCATTGTCATTGTCATGTGTGTCAATTGATGTTCTGTTTGAAGTTTACTATGACAACGCACTAAAGTACTTAACATTTTCGTTGGGGTACTGTAACAATGTAAGTACCTAGCTTAATTGGCACAATCACTTTGAATTGTTATGTTTTGATACTTTTGATGTAATTAAACTTGCGTGATGTGAGTAGGTAAATGTTTGTGTGATGAGCGCGAGTATTTGTTTCTAGTCTTGGGTGTTTTCTGGTATATAAGCATTTATTTCTCTATTAATATTTGCCTATTACTCTAGTTTGGGATTAGGTCAGTTTGTGTGATATTGTCCCCGATATTTATTTCAATATTTAATAAATTCTTGGAATAACTGGAACTTTAAAAGATAAAAGATAAAAGATGTTTATTCAGTAAGTAGGCCGCACGGGCACTTTTACACGTCAAAAATCTACCATCCTTTAAAATACAAAGTTCCAGTCTAATAGCTCTATAGCTCTACGGCCCTCACTAAGTGTTTCGCCCGAAGTGGCCATAAGTGGCGTGTTTGCGGTCAGCCGCTTCATACCGTTTATACCGATAACCGAACGGATCGGTATCGGTATCAGCTGACTTGGGATGTTGTTGATTTACGTAGTCATTGTTTACAATATTGTTTAGCTACACTTTTTTAACTTTTTTGATAGTCTAAGGGCCGGTTTTATAAAGGTCCGTTAGTAAATATGTCAGATCAAATTTTAATAACTTCATACAAGTTTTGACATTCCTGACCGAAATTTGATCTAACGGATCTTAAACCCAGCATTATCTTTTAACCTACCGTCAAGCAGCAGTGTTCGCATTGTTGTAATCCGACGTGGGGATGAGCCAACCGGTAAAATTACATTTATGCATTATTGAAAATGCATCCGTCTCAGATATCTGGGCTTCAACCTATCTAGTCTGTCAAAAATATTACTTACTAACTGTTACCCGCGACGTCGTCCGCGCAGAAGTCGTTTATTCATACTGGCCGAAGAAAAGTACCTACCCTATGTCCTTTCTCGGGGTTCAAGCTATATCCATATCAAACATTAAAACCGGTTCAGTGGTTTAATCTTGAAAGCATAACAAACAGATAAAGTTACGTTCACATTTATAAAAATAGTAAGTAAGTAAAAAAAATATTCACAACAATAACTCACAGACAAAAAAAATACAAAAAAAAAGGAAAAGAGATGACATCTAGGTAGTGCTAGTGTTGCGAAACGGTCCCAACTCAGCATGTGCAGTAGATATGGATGTTTTTATGATAAGTACCGCTAAATCTGTTTATTTTGGGTATTTTTTTAGCATAAAAGAATTGGGTATCCTTTCTTTTTAGAAAATACTTTAACGCATTTTATATTTGTTAAAAATGGCCTCGAAACAGATAACTCTGAGAAAGCGTATTGTACATTTTTATAAATCAAACTTAAAGCTGGGGAAAAAGTACAGAGTGGAGCATTTTTGTAAAAAAAGGTAAACACATTGTGATAAAATAAAATATTGTATTTTTTATTAAAAAAAACCACTTAAGTACATTTGACGAAACTGCTGTCGTACGTCGACTTTTAGATATAAGTAGGTCGTTCACGACATACAACCTAGGTACACCTCGTAATCAGACACTTACTACAAAAAGCAAGTTTTCTCTTAACCTTGTATACTATCTTTATAACTGCTAAGTACAAATAAGTCTGATGACAGCAATTTCAAAAAAATACGTGCCATAATAATCAAATGTACCTACCTAAACGTCCATTCATTCCCACAAATTAACATTCCTAATTCAAACCCCATCTCACACCTTCATAAAAAAAACAAAGACCGAATAATTGTTCCAAATTCGAAAAGATAAAAGCAAATTAAAAGAAAATTTATTATTGACACTTGAGCGAAGCCCACTTCTTTTATTGGTCAACCGCAAGCCGCGCGCGTTTCTATTGGTTGATTTAAATGGGGCCCTAGGGCGCGAAAGGGACGGTGTTGGTGGGGAAGTTGTTTGCTACGTTGGAGTAAAAGGGACGGATAGACACTTGTCAAGCACTTACCGCGAAAGCAAGGCGATAACAGCGTCTAAGGAAGTTGGTGGTGTGGGTGGGAAGGGACGGCGAGAATTGGCGGCTGCTGATAGTTAAGATAAGATCGAAGAGGTAAAATAATATACTTACCTTATATTTATATTTACTTATATTTATTAGAAGAGGTACCTATTTAAAAAAGAAAGACCCCATGTAGAGTATATGTTAAGTAATCAATTCGTGTTGCTTATTAATTTTAAATTGGTATAATATAACCTTGGTGAATTCTAATTTATAAGTCGACTAAGAGTTAGAGCTATAACTTAAAAATGTTTAGTAAAATTATTTTTATAGTAACTTTGTTAGATTAATTAATCACAGGTCCAAATATTAAAGACTAAAGGTGACAAGATGAATAAAATTAGTATTAACGTATTTCGTAATATGTTTCTACATACACTTTCTATAGCGTTAACTTAAATGTATGTTAAGTTCTTATGTTGATTTGTATACTCGTATATTTTTTAATTACAATATCGCATTCAGGTTTTTTATTGCAACGAGCATAAGACCACCTGATGGCAAGTGGCATCTGAGACTAAGTATGTATATAAGATATAATGCCTCTATGATTTCACCGGTTGTCTTATCACAACAACGGAACACAAAAATGCCAACACTGTTGCACTGTTAATTTAGCTTGCATTGATAGATAATTGTATTTGTGGAAAATAATTTAATGTACCAAGTATAATAAATACTCGATATAAGTAGGTATTAGACAAAAAATAAGAACTGTCTTTATCATTACAACTCACGTAATATTCCGGGGTACAAAAGTATTTGACAGATATCAGCTTAAAATGATAATCAACACAAAAGCAATTAATGTTTTGTTCATATTGTATAAAGTAAGGACACTCTCAGTGCGCGAGTCTGACTCGCATTTTACCTAAAAGTATTTTCTAGCCAGACTATAAACTACGAGTATAGGTTATAGTTATTTAACGTTTTCCCAGTAATTGATGGATATATTTATATGTTGTTAAATATAATATCATAATACGAATCAACTTTACCAAATAAAAACCAAATAAAAACTTTTCAGCGGTTTTCTGAAAACTCTTTATTTAATAAAAGAACGAACTAAAAGCACGACTACCAATTCATGACAAGCCCACCCCGCGGGCGACTGAAGCGATCAAATCGCATTTCACGTAAACATCTTCAAGAAAAACTCACTGATCCCCACTACTTATGCTACTTCAGAAGCTTTTTAAAAAACGACCCCTTCAAAACATCGCTATCCCTTTCCAACCTAAGCAATCCTACGCATAGTTCCACTCATCTATCTCTTTCTAAAGCTTAAACACGTCAAACAGGCGGGCAATCTATCACACAAAGTTTATTCGTTTGAAATCGCTTCTGCGGTAAGGTGGCTCAAAGCGCGGTCAAGTGTTCGTGTATGTTTTAAAAATGGAACCTAAATTAAAAAACTTAAACTCTCTTACGATACAAGATTGTGAAAAAATAACCACGCCGTTTTCTATAAACGATATTTTGACAAAAGAGAACGAGGCTAAAAGTGAATTTGAAAATGGAATGCTCGACGGTTTTGGCGCGAAGAGTTTCTTGAAGCCGGCCAGTTACAGCAAAGAGGATTTTGGGAAAAAAGAGGTTGTTAATAAGAGTTTAAATTACTACGATGATTGCAATTTCCGGGAATACGCGGATGATGGTGCTTTGGACATGTCGAGGAAGCATTATCCAGTTACTGAACTCTCTGGTAAGTTTAATTATCAAACATTTTTTTGAGTTGTTAATTTAATCTAACTTTGTTAGATATACTTTCATACCGTTTTAATGGTCGGAATAAGAAAATAAAAAAACTATTTGTTAGTAAGCAACTGTAAAACTAAATTCATAGCAAAATTTTCTTGAAATTGAGGCTATTTATCTTTATGTTTACGAATCAGCCATTTTAGAAACTTGTAGAGCTAAAATGATAGTGCTATATCGGTTATATTTTTACATCTACTGTGGGATTACTTAAAGGTTTTTTACATAGTTAAATGCAATAGTCTAAGTGTTTGTTTATTTCTTTATTAACTAGGTACAAATATTTAACCGCAACCTTATTGACGTAGTTAGTAGGGGAGAATGGGTAACAGTGGATCACGGGGTACAGTGGATTATTTGCTATAACTTAGCATGTGTTGCGCTTTACGCACACAAACAAACACGTTGTTACTGCGCGTCCATACGCCTCTCCTCCGCGCTACTCGCCGCCGCGATATCAATGCCGCGGGTTGACGTGCTGTCATACTCCGGTCACTCAGTAAGACCGAAAGTATATTTTTTACGTGATTAAAATTTATTTCTTATTTTTAAGTGACTAAGAAATATAAATATTAGATTTTTGTTTTACTCTTGTTATTTCTTATTTTTTTCATAAACTATGTTGATTCATCTTTGGGATAGGTAGTTTATTTTAAGTTATATTTTTTGTTTCATAACGGTCTGTGGGTCACAGTGGATATTTTCGTTTTGGGTCACAGTGGACTGATGATCCAGTGTGATCCGTGAAGCTAAAATTCATTCTTACTTCTTGCAGCTAAAAATGCCTCGCAATCCGAGTTAGAAAAACCAAAATTGGAATTCACACTAGCGAATTGTTTGCCTTTTTTGTTTTCTTTTTTAACTTGCGTTAACAGTGATATTTGTTAAATATTGATGAGATTGTTTCGATTATATAATAAAAGACTATCTATTAGTACAAATAAACAAGTAAATCTATGAAATTTCTTGTCTTATACTATTTTTTTTTCTATAGATTCAGTGTGCCCCAGTCCTGGGTCACAGTAGATAATTTCCCGTTTTTTTTTAAACTGGCTATATCTTGAAAGTTTATGTGACATTCGCCAATAAATGCATTTTTCTTGGAAGATTAGATACCCATATTATAATTGAATTTCAATGAATAATCATTTAGCCATACATTTTGGAATTGCAGGACTTGGAAAAAAAAGTGATCCACTGTGACCCACTCTCCCCTATTCAATAATTATTTTTACTTCAAATTGATCGATAAACATTCTGTTTAGTAATTTATATACCAATTAGATACTATAATTTCGGAAATGGCAATAGTAGTTAGAAAACTTTTTTTTAGGGTTTCGTAGCAAATACTAATAAATTGAACCCCGTAGCGGCACCCATTAAGGGCGGGATTGTTTGATTAGTTAATTTTATTTTGACTTTTAATTAAGCATAAATTCTAACCACGACATAGGATGCCAAACGGCACAGCTAGCAAATAATGGGTGTTTTTTTATAGTAGGTACTATAGTTTTTTTTTTGTTGTGCTATGAATATTAAATAAATAAGCCCTACGCTTATAAGGTTACTTAACGTGTCATAATAGAACCAAGATCTTCAGGAGCAAGCATTTCAAAATATAAATTTTGTTTTTTTATTTACGCAGAGAAAAAAAACAAGTTCCTTTTTTAACCAAGATATAGGATGTAATTTTAAAACTCTCAAACAAGTATAGTAGGTTAATTAAATTTTCTAATTAAACTAATTTCAAAAAAAACGCGTCCAAATCGGTACGTAATTTTTGAGAGCTACGATGCCTCAGACAGACACACAGATAAAGATATACACATGATAAAGTTATAACTTCAGTATTTTTGGACGGGGGTGTAAAATAGTGTCGTTGTTAAATTATACAGTGTGTAACATCCATAAGAACATAATTTAAGTAATAATAGCTTTAAGTGCTGTGAACAGTTTTATGGAAAAAATATAAGAATTAACTTTTCTAAAGAAGTTTTTTTTTAAACTAGAAATACCAATTTACATTCATTAGGCCTTATACTTTCAGCTCTTAAAATATATGTTCTTTTGGAAGTCACACAGTGTATACAGTGCTGTTTTATTGGTTAATCGTGTTTCTACCCATGATAATACCTATAAGTCAAAATAAATTTAAATTATCAAACACATACATATATACATACCTTCACGCCTGTCTCCCAATGGCGGCGTAGGCAGAGACTATGTAGCACCAGGGGCCTGTTTTATAAAGCTACAAATTACAGTTGACAGTTTACAAGTTTCCATTTGACACAACCTCGACCAATGACGACCATAGCCATTTGAGCAGCGTTGCCAGTTTAGACCTGTAAAATTGTAACTTGGAGCTTTATAATACGTGCCCCAGGTACACTGGTCTAAACATACAACTTTCGTGTTCTCTACTTTCATCACCCTCTTCATGCACGTACGTCGGTTTCGGGTGCTTTTGATTAGGCCCTTATACAGTACATCGCGAATCTAATCACTGTACCTATATGTGTCTAGGGCGCCCCCCTATCAAACAATTCAGCCTTTAATGCGTTAAGTTTAGAGAGATACAGTAGAGCTCATCTGCAGCAAAGCAGCTGATGTAGTAAATAGCATGTTACATCCATCAGTGACACTTATTTACATGAATATATATTTGAATAGTGACGTTATTGCGGTCAAAAAGAGTTAGTTTTTGAAAGATTTCCTATTTCGAATACTACTTATTATATAAAAAAACCTTGAGCGTTTTTTCAATTCTTAGGAAGATTTGCTACCCAGTTTTGGTTACAGCTTCAGTCGGCGTCCAACAATATTTTAACCAAAAGCAGACTTCAGTTGGACTGACCTATTACCTACCATTTTAAATGAAGTTATTTTTTGCTTTTTGAAGGCGGATTTTTTGTTTTTTTAAACTTTTATCTATGTCTTTATTCCTTATTCGACTGTTGACTATCCAAGGAAGTATGACAAGTATTATAAAAACAAAGTTAAAATTTAAATTACTTAATTTTAAATTTAGTGATAATGATGAACAGGTAATCTAAGTAAGTACTGTTTTTCAAAGGGTGTACTTAATTACCTATAAGCTCTTTTCATTGCTGCCCTAAACGGAAAGCATCGAGTAATCAATAATGTAGGTATAAGTCTGTACATACCTATACCAGGCATATAGTAGGTACAGTACCTGCTAATATTGAACTGTGTGTACTTTAAGAGACCGCGTCAGACAAAGTCATGCAAGTATAAACGCCGTCAACTGAATTATTAACAAGGATTATTTTTATAGCTACTATAAATAAATTTTATCTCGATTTGGATACACAAAGTTCCGTGGTAAAACCAGAGACTTTAGGGAATTCCTTCAGACACTCATAAATAAAACAAAAACAATAAGGAAAACCAGGTATGTTTGACAGCCCTGAGTGTAAATTATGCAATGTTCATATTATCAAAGCTGTGGTGCATCTGTAAGCAAACCCTTACCTTTTTAAGAAAAAAAAAGCAAAATAAAATCCTGGCCATCTATAAAAAAACAATATCAAACCGCGAAAACTCCAAACTCATTAAGCCGGCTCTACACAATCGGGTTCAATTAAAGCCCGAATCACGCCAACCGCGTATAAGGCGGTTTACACAATGGGCGCATTACGCAAATTGTCTCCGATCATTAGACAGGCTGAATGGATCTAACAGTATTTTTGCGTGCCATGCCGCCTTTTGTTGCAAGTTTTCAACGTTTAAGGTTCGGGTAAATTTTGTTGAGTATCACTAGATAATGATGTTTTAATATTGCGACAGTATTAAGAAACATTAAAGTTATTAAAACGTTATCACTTTTTAGCCCATGCGCGTGTTAACAGACGATATAGCTTTGGTTTTCCTGAAAATAGTAATTAACCTTGAAATTTGTCCAGCAGTACCATAGTCATGGTGATGATCCTTAAGTTTCTCTAATGTATGTCCAGCCGTGGACTAGTATCTATAGGTTGATGATAATGATGATGGTGACTGATGATGTGGAACTAATCCAAATATTAATCAATACATACTCATACTCACACTCATACTCATACTCATTTATTAATATTATTATAAAATATTACATGCCAAAATGGAAGACATATCAGAAGACAATCTCATACAAATTGACCTTGTCGTAAACAAACTAGGCTCTGATTTTTTACCAAGGGTCTTAGACAACCATTAACACACTTTTATAGAGTAATTAAAACTTAAACACATAGAAAACATACAAGATTTAAAAAACTAAACTAAAGGTTTACCTTAGTAAATATTTTTGGGCCAAATACCTTTTTTTAAGAATACTGTATACATATGTTTTGATGACAACATTTATTACACAGCAATATTTATTCAACATTGAAAGTGCCCCGGGGCAATAAGTTCAACAATTGATTGATATCAAACGCGTCAAACCCCCTGTAAAGAAGCATCGTTTAATGCCAACAAAATTATTCAAAGCGTTCTCACGGCACGCGCCCAACTAGTAATTACTAAATTGAATGCGTCGATAATGCTTTTAAGCGTCACTTACAGTAATGAGGGCGAGTAATCACGCGAAGTGACGCTAAGTGGAGACGTCGCGGCCGTCGCGAGTGTGGCCGCGCCATTACCCGGCCATTGTCGCTGGTATAATTATGGCGGCAAATTTGAATTTAGAATATCGATTCGATTTCGTTGATACTCTTTTGTTACTTTGAAGGTTGGTAAGGAGTTAGTATCTATGGCATTTGTCATGACATGAGACAGAGCAAGTTAAGGTTTTATTTATCCAATCCTTAGTACCAATTACACCATACGATGTTAAAATGTTAATCAATGTTAATCGACTGTTAGTTCATACATTTTGACAGTTGTTAACACTCTAATCGTCTGTTAAGATGTTAACATCGTATGGTGAAATTGGTACTTAGATACAAAATTATATCAGTTAAAGTTATCACTCTCTTTTTATGTTAAATTATAATAAAATAATAAAGCTGAACAAATGAAATGAATAAATCGGCTCTAAATGCATGCATTAAATTGAAAATTAAACATAAAGAAACATTGCAATCCAAAATAATAAGCTCATTGCCAAACCTCAGAATTGCGGTATTCAACAGGACAAAAGAGGCCACACGGTGAAACTTAGAACATCAATATTTTTTGTTCAGGAATTTAACATTTCTCTATAGGTAGATAGTTACTACTATAACTTATCAACTTGATTTTTTAATAAACAATTAAACAGTCATGCAATGTGAAAAAGTGGATACATTTATAGTCAATTGTATTTATAATACAAGCCTAGAGCTTAGTTTGGGACTGAGTCAGTTAGTGTGAGATTTTTCACTGATATTTATAAAATATTTTATTCTCAATTGTTACAGATGACTACGACTCTCGCTCCTCCAACACCGGCTCGCCCGTCCGTCGCGCCTCCTCCCCAAACTCCGACATTACCTACAAACCCTTCCTCCACTACGATCGCAAGACACCCCCCACATCCCCCCTCATACACTCCCCTACATACACACCAATGGAGTACACGCAAAACGCCAGAAAGAAGCGATCCCGTGCGGCGTTTTCTCACGCGCAAGTCTACGAATTAGAAAAGAGATTTAGCCAACAACGGTACCTATCGGGGCCGGAACGAGCTGACTTGGCAGTTAGTTTAAAATTAACTGAGACACAAGTCAAAATCTGGTTTCAAAATCGCCGATACAAGACAAAGAGAAAGCAGTTACAGATGCAAGAAAACGGCATGTTGGCTGCCGCGGCCGCCGCGGCGAATCACGCGCGGAAAGTGGCCGTAAAAGTCCTTGTGAATAACAACGGGCAACCCAGCTTGCCAGATCTGAAGCAGTATCCGTCTCCTATAATTGGAAAGGCATTAAACCCCCTCTTCGCCCCACCTCTGTTGGACGGCTCGCCAGTTTTAAAACACTTCGCCGGCGTGTATGGCGTGGACTTCGCCAAGAATCCCGAATATAAAGTCTTGTTACAAGAGTCTTACAATCAGGCAGTGTTGCAGTCTCTTTACGGTTCCCATTTAGGGGTAAATTACCCCAATATACCTAATTTACCGCTGTCTTATATGTATTACCCCGGGCATCCAGCGTTTGGTATGCCGATGCAGTGTGAAGAAAGATCGCACGGGAAAGATTGTGGGGAACATTCGAGAGACAAGAAACCTCATGACCTCAATGAGAATAGTAATGAGAGCATGGCAAGCAACATTGAGATTGAAAATTGAATGTTAAGTTTTAACGATATTATAATACGGGAATTATGAAAATGGGTAATTCCACGATAATGTAACGAAAGTTACCATTTGAATTCGTGTTTTTTTTTAACTTTTAAATGCTAATATTTTTCTAGATATGAATTTAAACACGTATGTAGAGATAAAAGAATTGTTCCATTTAGCAAAATAACCAAAAAAAAAAGCCGAATGCTAGAAAATGGTAACTTGCGTCACTCTCTGCCATGGAATTGCCCAAATCTGTTGTTGTACAATACCAAAGCGTAATTTAAGTATGATTCTAATTCACTTGTCCGGGTTGACTTAGCTATCGATAAAAGTCATAATTGTTTACGAATTAGTGGTGAACAAGAAAAACAAAAGACTATCTCTCCTTTTGAAAATAGAACGAAACCAAATATTTAGTTGGACTAAAAACACGTAAATACAAAAAGTAATGACACCCGTGTCGGACGCTTTCAGCGGTCAGGTATAAATAATCGACACTTATTATCTATATTCTGAAATCATACGGTTATTAATTGATTGTTGAATTGTAGATGAACAACCCTTGTCTTCTTTTAAGTAAGGATCAAGTTTCCAACCAGCGGTCAGCGGCCTTTCCAACGTTTTGGAAATAACTATGAGCTGATTTTACTAATTGTATAGACTAGATTTAGTTTTTCGATTAAGAAAATAGTAAACGTTCGAAGTTGAGTTTGTAACGTATCTAACCAAAGAGGCGAACGCTAACCAAAGTTTAAGCTAGTTCTAAGTTGTTGACGTTAGTTTGTTGTAAATATATTTACCTAAGATGTATGTTGTACTAGGTTACCGGCACGTTTGTAAATAGTACTAAAGTTTAATAAAAGTGCAATACAGTTTAATATTTTTTATTAATATATAGGTATCCTGTCTATAATAGTTCCTTATCACTCATGAGCGCACGTTAAATCCAAGGGACGCTAAGTTATGAAAAAAACTATTTGAACATTATTGCGGTTAAAAATAATAAACTTTTGTTTGAATTCCTTTTTAATATAGTGTCACTATAAATCCGACATCGTGCGAATACTATAGTTTGGTCAATTTTGGGTGTTTTTTTCATGTTTCTTTAACTTTCTATTGATACGTAATTAATAATGTAAATAGTGTTTGATATCACACAATAGGTACCTTGTTATCCGAATTGTAGATAGCAGGATCTTATTTTACAAACGGTAGAACTGACCGTTTTTTTTTTCAAGAAAAGCACAAAATGCTTTGTTGTTGTATTGACAACAAGGCTAGTGTCCTAAAAAATTCTAATTAGTCCGTCATTTACATTATCAAAAAATATTGAACACATTTTTCTTTTGTCAATTAAACAAAAAATGACGAAAATAAAGTGTGTTGAAGTTTCGCGTGACGTCACGCCGTGGCGCACTTTATACCGCGTTGTGACGTCACGAGCCCCCACTCCCGAAATTCGATGCGCGTTATATTTGTCAATTTTGGTTGATTTGATAAAGCAAAAAATACGTGTTCAATATTTTTTGACAATTTTACTGACGGAGTAACTAGATTTATATTTTACCCAGGACTCACCCCTATTAAAATCCTTCAGTTCTGACGTTCAGCAGAGGTTTTATACCTCGACCAGGGAGGTTCAAGGTTCAACCCCTCAGGTTGAAAAACACTGATCTATCAAATACTGACGTGTCTTCTCCCAATCAGCCATCTATTCTGCGAGCGATGTGCCATCATTAGTTCTGTAACTGAGGCCGTATTATGAGGTGTCAAATCCTGCCAATTTCCAGTTAATTATGTCTGGGATAGCGCATCACCAGCAGAACAGATGGCCGATTGGGTCAAATTCCGCGGAGTTGACAAGGAAGACCGACAACGTGGCTAAGGTTTGAGGTAACCATTGGATCCAAGCGCAGGTCCTTGTGGAAAACCTTGGGGAGGCCTATGTCCAGCAGCAGACATGATTGGAATGGAGGTCTCTTTCATAGTTTTGAATATCGTAACGTTTAAAACTTCATTATACGGCCTCTATTCTATCGCCTAAATCAGTGTTTTTCAACCTGCGAAGCCTAGTCACGACGAATTTTTTTAATTTTCTTCGACGGACTAACAGGTAGACCTGATGGAGAGTAGTCACTGCTAGTACCTATGGACATTTGCAAAGCCGGTTGCGTCACCAATGCGTTGCTGGCCTTGAATAAAGTTAATGATAACTATCCTTTTTAAAAATCCTCATATTAAGCATGACGCTAAGTTAGCAATTTTCGAAAATTGACTAAACAAAAACGTCGTTTAAAAACAGAATCGTTAATGGCATTTGCATTTTGCCTAGATCCTCTGAACGCGGTATACGGCCTCTGAGGCTCTACTTTGAAATCCGTAATTCGAACTTAGTCTATTGCCATCCCTTTTGCTTTCGACGCGTCACTAATTCGCAAGAAAATGACGCGGGGCGATCCGAAGTTCGAATTACTGATTTCAAAGTAGAGCCCTTGTAGTTTTAACAACTCTACCGTTCGAAAGAACTGAGTGGTTTTCATAAAAACACAGAAGGGCTAAGGGTAAGTCGCATTTTTCGAAATAGAAAATTAACAAGTGCAACGAGTCGATTTTAGACCACTAAACACTCGAAAATTTCATTAGAAAACCATGAAACGGTAAAATCGTAATTTTTACACTTCAAGGTTAGCATTGCATGTGATTTGCAACGAAACTATTTAAGTTAGGATTTGTAATCGTAAGTGCTAAAATGGGAACACCTTAAAACTCCGAATATTGTTTTTTCTGAATATCCATTTGTCCGAATTTTCATTTTTCCGAAAGCTATGTAATGCTGGAGCATTTTAGGTTAAATGCATAATTTAATTACTAGATGTAGGTTAGGTTAGGTTTGATTTATAAGCGATACTAAAAAATATAGTCTTCTTTCAAAACATTGCATTCGGAATTAAAAAGTGTTTTGAATAAAAACAGTCTGATTGAAGTTTACCATTTTATTTTTTTTACTATACTGAGAAAATGAATAATCAAAATTTTCTGCTAATCTCTAAAGAGCTAAAACGCCACATGCTCTTTTCTACGTCACAGCTACAAAACGCAGTTATAAACAAAATGTCATCATTCCGACCATAATCCTAAACTTAACGAGAAAAAAAAACGAAAAAAAAGTAGTCTGCTTTTGAGACAAACCTCTACAAGCAAGATTTTGAACAGAACACCTTTTTAAAAAAAACATGCTGTCGAAAAGACAGTGGTTTAAGAAAATTACAAGATTAGATTTACACTATGAAAACACACGCACATGTCCATGATTTTGTAACACTTTTTATTCCATCATTCTAGAATCACCTAACGGCAAATATTCCACAAAACCCTAAAAAGCCGCAGGCACTAGTGCCGCACCGCTGTGATTGCTCGACGAGCCATCGACGACATAATGGACTCTGATAGTAATTGCAGTGCAGCCTCTCAAGTGTGCCCGAAGAATTTTCACGCGGCGCTGGGCAAGGGTGGAGACGGACATCGTTAAGAGGACTTACAAAAGTTGTGGCCCTAGACAAAATTGCAAGATTGTTCTCGTTATCGAAAATGTATAGGATTAACATAAGCCAGCTTACGGCAATACCATACAATTTGAGAGTTTTCGAAAATCGTTTACGATAGCGTTACGCATCTTGACTAAGGCCTCTAGCAACTTACTGACGTGAAATTTAGTAAAGTTCTCAAATGTTATACAGTGTGTTAATGGTATACGGGCGTTTATTAAAAATGGACATAGATTAAGACTCTACTAATCATAAACAGAAAGAATTATTTTGATTACGCTAACGTATATACCTGCCGTTATAAATTTTTGAACATACTAACGACCCGCAATGTACATCAAAGTGCATCTGTCAGGTAAGTAATTTCAAAGTGCACCATGCATGAAAGAGTTAAGTAATCTCAGCTTTAATAATACTTAACTTTGAAACATCATTAATTGCGTTTTTAATGAATTGCATGTTTTGTTATACATTGCGTGTTAAATTATTTTGTATGGTTATTTTTATTTCATTTAATTTTAACAAAAGCTGCCTAAATGAGCTCATTAGGGGCTATACTAACCACAGTTAAAAGGAACGCCCGTATACCATTTACACACTGTATATTAACTCTCGCATTTTACAATAAGTGTAATGCAGTATTTGGTCGTGATTGGGGTGTTTCTTATCGTATATTTTCAAACTCCAACATTTCTATTATATTGTGTAAAAAATATATATATCCCGCGTAGAAGAAGAATCTTATCTGTCCATCTAGAATAAGGTCTATACAATATGTTCCCCAAATTTCATGAAAATCTATTTAGCCGTTTAAGCGTAATTAAAACACAAACATTCAAACAACCATACAAACTTTCACGTTCATAAAACGAATATTAAGTAGTACGTACTACGTACATAGTAATAATAGGATGAGAACTATTAAAGAGAAAAAAGTACTTAGAGCTTTAATGATTTTGTATTAAAAACTTAAATATTTATATTTTTAATCATTTTTATATGCCCGAATACTTGATATACATGTTAATGATTTTAATAACAACAAAGTTTCGATACAATCCGAAAAATCGTATAAAAAAAAACTTAATTACCTACTATTGTTAGAATGGAGCAGCTATAACGTCTAGCGACTCTTAAATCAAGTCAAAATCTCCACGACGGTCGCTAAAGCAGTCACTATCCGCTCAAGCACACTACAGAGTTTACTGTGGAAACCTGACTAACGTAGCTAAACATTTTTATATCATTTGTTACATTTTGTGGTAAGAAGATATTTCCGCGCACCGTCTTAAAGAGTCTTTTAAATTTATCATGTGTATAAACTATAGCAGAGGTAGTGTAATACAAAAAAATGTAAGTATTTAACAATCCTTAAACATGACAATAATGAAGGAAAGATAAACAAAACCTTAGATGTATAAATATTAGCGTTGTTGATCGATAGCTACTTAGAATTTTAAATTCCAACATAATATACAAATTCATAACTGACAGTTTTTAAACACATTATAATGTCTTAGAATTTTGAAATATAAAATAGCTCTATCGCATTTGCAATTAAATAAATAAGAACTCTGATATAATGACAACCCCTTATTTTCTGGCCTGATACCTTCTAAATTGTTAAACAGATTTTTATGAAACTTAGTAAGAACTAATAGGGTGACGGAATCAGTAATGGACAAGGACCAATGGTGAACACTTGATTCTTATTTTACAGAAGATAAGGGAGATTCATCGGTTTTGCAACAATCAATTTAGGCCCATATGAAATTTGAATTAAGAG
This sequence comes from Acleris cristana, assembly GCA_948252455.1. Taxonomy (NCBI): domain Eukaryota; kingdom Metazoa; phylum Arthropoda; class Insecta; order Lepidoptera; family Tortricidae; genus Acleris; species Acleris cristana. The sequence continues at coordinate 3,791,349 of OX411794.1, forward strand.
TTAAGTGTCCATTACTGGCGCCTGTCAGCTAAAAGTGTCCAACACTGGTGCCATAACCCTATGATTAAACTATCTTTCTTAGTAAAAAAACCGCGTATAAGTTGGTCCATTTGGGCTAGTTGGAAGCCACAATGCAACATACAGTTAGATACACTGATAAAATCCAACTTATAACACCTTTCTTAACATATGAGTCAATCCTGGATTTCAAAAACTACGTAGAAAAATCTCAAAAACAAAAAACATTACAAAGCAATAATTTACACAGATTTAAATCAAAAATACTTCAAACTTCGAAAAAGCCTTTTCCATCCACCCATGCACGTTCTTCAAAGAATTATCATATGAATACCGGCAGCCATTATGAAAATGCCGAGGTACGAGTTCCGCTCCAAGAATTTTCTGAGACTTTCCGACTGAAGTGTGCCGGCAGATGTGTCAATAGAGAATTAGCTTCCGGGAGATAACTTAAGTTAAGTACTGGTTGTAAAATATTTATGGTACGCAGGATTAGTTTATGAATGACACTGGACATCGTTTATACTCGTAGGGTTAAGGGTGTAGCTCTTCTAACTGTCAAATAAAGTATGGAAGAATGATTAGGTTAGCAACAAGCTTTTGTCTACACTTCGTCCACTTTGACCATCACAAGGGCAGTGATTTTTTGGCATTAATGGTAGCTTAAGGCTGAACCACACCGGATGCGTGAGCGTGCGCGTTCCATTGCGTTGTATTGTATGAATCCTCATACAATATATCACACCGCTTGCGTGACAGGTACACGCCTACGTCACTATCTCCATTTTTTAATTTTATTCCGTCCACCCGATTCGGTGTAAAGATGTAACAACATACTAAATCCTCACACACACACAATATTTCACATTTATAATTATGGTTTACTTTTTAATAATAATAATAATTAGTGTGATAATGATAATAGTGTGACGCGATGTGATTAGTGTGGTAGTAACTATGATTATTGATGTTAACTACTTATAAATAAACTACATTACTCTCGTTTGGTCGCCAATCATTCCCTAACTCATTGTAAAGCACTGTATAAAAATAGCACTAATTAGACTCTATAATGTAAACTAACAACACATACAAAGTGTTTTTTCGTCCGACAATGACGTTATTATTAGTCGAGTGAGAAGACAATTGCGGGCCGATTGTCGATGCACGTAAACAGTGCATTACCGCTCTTCCTGCAGGACGGGTAGTGATGTGGTTCATTAACAATCTATCGATATTGTGAAATATCGGGAAATAAGTGTTTATTAATAAATATATATCAGGGGATAGTCTCTATTAAACGAAACTAACTAAACTTTAGGTACTAGACAACGATAAACACATATTCTCTTACATACAGAAATAAAAACTTATATTATTACACGGAATACATGTCGTGCAGGAAAAAATACGCCCATACGGGGAATCGAGTCTATCGAGAAAGCAAAGCCTCAATTATTTTTTTGTTTTTATTTTTACAGTAAGAGGTAAGACAGGAAATTGTGGTGGCCATTGTCAAAAAACAAATTTTATTGGTAGCAGAATTTCCATTCGCATTTTTTTGCCGAATCAAGTTTTTACAGTCGTGTTTTTCATGATCCGTTTTTTTCCTGTCGTATTTTTTCCCATACCGGTAATGTAAGCAGTATGCATTGTACCGATTTTTACTGGAACCCCTTTATCATTGTTGGTGAAGTAATTGCCACTGTTCTCTGTTTTCTGCCAGCTTACTCACCTCCTGATACGACACGACATTCGGCCTTCTGTCTTATTTGGCTGAAGTAAATAAGCCTAGGTCTTCCTCTTCCTCTTGTTCCCTCAACTTTGCTCTCCAAAATATTCATCAAAAACTGTTGTGCCGTATCAGGTGTCCCATCGTCTTTCCTCTTCCAAATCCTATAGTTTCTAAAACATGTCTTCTCTCGTTTACCATCTTCAAAACCTCTTCGTTGGTTTTCTTTTCCGTCCAGATAATCTTTTTCATTCTTCGCTAACAATACATCTCAAACTATTTTTATCTTTCTCTATCTTTTTGTGTTAGTGTCCAAGTCTCGCTACCAAACAAGGCGATCCTCCAGATGTAGAGTTTAATAAACCATTTTGTTTTTTGTTTTTTTGAAAGTTTTAGCAGGTGCTTCTTGTTATTAAATGCTGTTTATAGGTATGGATATACTCTGAATAAAAATCCCAATTTCCCAAAATCCCATCTTAGAGCACCCCTACGATATCCAAGAAATATTCCCACCATATTTCAAGTCCCTAGTCCAGCGGTTTGGGCTGTGCGTTTATCGATCAACCAGTCGGTTTCTTCTTTTGTATTATAGATTATACTGTAACTGACGAAGTATCGACTCATGCGCATCCCTGGCTGCATTAACCCGCGCTCGGGTTACTGCACGTGCGCGCGCCGGAAATGTCGTCAGGTAAATAAATACGCTGCTCACTTCACGCGCCTCACTACTGCGGCCGTTTCAGAATTAGATTACGGAGGAGCCACACTACACTGGTTTAACGGCGTTAATTATCGCGTTTATAATTACTTGTTGTTCCCGCAACTCTGATCGTGTAGGAGTAGGTTTTTTTGTGGGAACTGTTTAGTTGCCAAGGGATAAAATGAAGCCAATGTTACTCTCTCGCCCTTCAGTTCTTTGCAAAATCATGTCAATCAGTTACTACATAGGCGGACCTAGTATGGTTGCGTCAATCGCTCGATAAAATGTGGATAAAGCATCCGTCACTGTCATCACTACATAGTATAAAACAAAGTCGCTTCCCGCTGTCTGTCTGTCCCTATGTATGTTTAGATCTTTAAAACTACTCAACGGATATTGATGCGGTTTTTTTTAATAAATATAATCAATCAAGAGGAAGGTTTTTATGTATAAGAAATGCTGGTTTATAGTACGGGTGTTACAGAAAACTCGTATAAACCGAAGCGTAGCGAGGGCGGGTCGCTAGTACCTACATACATATGTGTCAAAAAGTAACGGATGTTTTATTCACATTTTGTCACGCGATAAACGCAGCCATATTAGGCCCTCTGGGACTCTATTCTACTCGGTAAAAACACATTGCTTTTGATAATGTTATCGTATTGTTTTTAACTCGGCCACCATAATAACGTTGACAATACGATAAGGTCAAAATCAATATTGTTGTACCGAGTAGAATAAAGAAAGCCCGTGTACATACTATTATTGAACAACAACGAACAACGCACTGAAAAGTAACATTTTTAAATAGCCCTCTACAACAGGCCGTCTGACCGCTACACAGCGATCTCTTCCAGACAAAACTATAACCACCTTCCATTTCCATCATCATAGTCAGCTCATTGTTAGGGTTCTGAAGTCAAACTAGGAACCCGTTAATTTCGCCATGTCCGTCTGCCCGTCTATCCGCCGGTTCGTCTGTCTGTCTGTCCGTCTGTCCGAAACAGAGTCCGAAAGCTGTAATTAAGCATAATTATAAATTTAAATCACGCCAGCAAAGTTGTGAAATTAAATCTAGATAAAAAAATCGGGTACCTCCCTCCCATACATGTAAATCAAAGGTATTTAAATTTGTTTACATACCAGTTATACAACAAGTGACGCAAACCGCGTGTCACCACAACATAGACTAATATTAAACTCCCGGCGTCATCAAATCAGCACAAGTCCTTGCCATCTCTCATCAAGTCATCAGCCAATAATAATGGCTAATGACTCATGCGATCATCGATGTCTTCCCAGGGTTGTTTATTTGTTGCACATTTGGTTTGACTCTCGCCGTTTATTGAAGCATTTGCAAAACATTAAGTATCAGCGTGTGAGGGCCAAACATCATTAATATCATCATGGATAAACACGGGTGTTTTTTTAAACAAGTGGAACAAAAAGGTTTGAAATCCCGATTGCATAATGTTTGAATTCTGAATGAGACAACACGTCTCTAAGAAAACGTCGGGTATTTCGATGGCGATCAAGCCCTAGCCAAGATGCAAACTCTGCTAACGTTTTTCTTTTCGCTCAAAACGTATGGGATGACAGTTGACTACGTGGTTTATCCCAGAAGATCATGTGAGAATGTCATCTGGCATCCCATACATTTTGAGCGACAGAAAAGAAAAACGTTAGTAGCTTTTGCATCTTGGCTACGCCCCTAGGCCTGAGATTCTACACGGTAAAACATTGCTTTTCACTTGTTTCCTAACTGTCAATGTTTTGATAGCTCTTCCTTTCGGACTTGACAGAAGCGCGTGGAGCTAACCCCACGTGCTTCTGTGTAGTCCATTAGAGAAAATACTCTTTTACCGAACAATTGTGTTCGCGTGTGATATCCATTATCCATGGACTTACTTTGACGACGCGCTGGCCTAGTTGGTAGTGACCCTGCCTACAAAGCTAGTGGTCCAGGGTTCAAATCCCGGTAAGGGCATATTTGTGTGATGAGCGCGAATAATTTTGTTTCTGAGTCATGGATGTTTTCTATGTATTTAAGTATATATTTATCTATATAAGTATGTTTATCGTTGTCTAGTACCCATAGTACAAGCCTAGAGCTTAGTTTTGGACTAGGTCAATTGGTGTGACATTGTCCCCTGATATTTTTTTATTTTTTTATTTATTTATTTATTTATTGCTCTAATAAGTCCATGGGAGTGTCTTTAAATAACTCGACATTGGCGACATACACCTTAACAGGAGTGAAAGCCATTAATTAAAATTAGAATAAGATAGCTCTTATTTCATTATGTTGGCCGAGTTAAAACAATACCATAACACGTCAGACAGTATGGTATTACCGAACTGAATAGAGACCCAGATCTTTTTTATTGTAATACAATTGTTTTTTTTTAAAATAGTAACGAAGAATCCATACATAGTGTTGGATGGATGGACTATTGTTGAAATTGGATCATAGTTTTTCAAAAACACTTAATTCATTAACCACCTGTTTCACAATCGACATCATATTTAACGAACAAACGGCATATTTGACAGATACATTTAGCCCTTTCTCTGTCTTCCACTTGAAAATAGACAAAAAGAGAGCCAACTTTAAATGACAGATAAATTTACTTGTCGATTGTGGAACAGGCTCTTAGTATCTGAAAACTTTCGCCTTTGCCACTTACATATGCCGTGGTATAGCGAGTTCTTTAAATAAAGTCTAGCTTACCCAGTAAAACCTTACTTAGAAGGTTTTCTTGATCAGTTTTAGGTACAAATTATTTTTACTTATCTCCTCCTTCCTCCGTCTTCCTTCTTAACAATAAAATATTTATTTTAAAGATTTTAGTTTCGCTAAATGAGTAACTTGTTTACAACTTTTGCGTTCAGTACATATACATACATGGGTAATCTAAAACGGGTTTAACACGTTCCCTGTCCGGGTGGCCCCAATATGGGGTCATGATGCTATTTTTCAGGGTAGTGATTCTTTCAAAAGCAAAGGTGAGTGAACGCAGGAGTGAATGTCCAAGCGGCGACATGGCTTCTCGAACGTATAAGGCTGCCTAATTGAGAATGCACGCGCTAAAATGTGTTTTGTACGCTCTGAGGGGACTACTTAAACTCGCCGGTTAATATGAGCTGGGATGTGATTCTCTCAACAACGACGAACGAACGGACGAACGAGTGAATGTCCAAGCTGCGATTTTAAGTAGTCCCGTCAGAGCGTACAAAACACATTTTAGCGCGTGTATTCAATTTGGCAGCACGGCTTATCGAACGTATTAGGCTGCCTAATTGAGAATGCACGCGCTAAAATGTGTTTTGTTCGCTCGGACGGGATTACTTAAACTCGCCGCTGCGCTTTCGCTCGTTCGCTCGACCGACCGCCGTTGTAAAGAGAATAACATCCCAGGTCCTTGCAAAGTTTGTCTTAATTTTCTTTTTGATCTCCAAAACTCAAAGAACTAAAGCGGTACTCTATTTTTTGTTATTTATTATTTTTAATCGTTTCGAACCAATTAAACTCATATTTGCATTGCTTTTAGACCTTTACCCCTTTAAACAAAAAAAGGTCGTCGGCAAAAAAGCAAATTAGTACAACTTCGCCACGCCACTTAACGTATAGCAAAACAGTTTGAAAGGAGGCGCGACGTCGAAAAAATCGGACCACATTTACGCAAGTGTGGACCTTACCAGTGGCAACCCACCGAGTCACCGATCAGAGATAGTGAGAATATAGTGAGTTATATAAACAGAACAGACTTGTTTTTTTATACTCGTAAGTAGGGAACATAAAAAAATTAATCAGATAAATACGAGCGCATAATATTTTGTAGTATTCAAAGTAAATAAGTACCTACTTAAGAGCTATAAAAACGTTGACAATACCATAAAAGCCGAAGAATAGAGGCCCAGCAACGTGACTTTGATGAGCACAGATTTATCAGGCCAATTGTGGCTAGAATTTAAATTTACTAGGTCACATTTATATGTACGTCACATTTATACTTCTGCAATGTTTCCGCACATCTTAAAGAAGTCGTTTATCGAGTTGAATAAAATATTAGGATTAGAACTAAACAAAAAAACAGTGTACCTATAAGACACTTTTTAGAAATTAACGAATGTAATTGCATTGCAATGATCTGCTCAAAATATAAATTAATTCCGTGTGCTCATCATTTATAAAAGACACAAGCCTTTTAAGTATTCAAACTCACTTTTTCGTCACCGCATATGACAAGTTTTTTTTTTTTTCGATTTGCAATCGTAGGGCCTGTCTAGACGACAATCGGCAGGCGTCGGTCACTCGCGCTAATGCAATATCGAGCGTTGGTGGTCGACTCGAGTCGATGGCACACGTGGCGATGCGCCTTTATTTCTTTATAGCTTTTGTCTTTGTCTAACTGTGAGAGTTTGCGATTTATGGCGGGCAGAGGTTTTATTGCGTGTGAGTGTACTGAATAGTTGTGTTGTTCGAGGATTGGAAAAAAAAATTAATCATGCAATATGATTTACGGAACCCACTATTAGAATTATTTTTGCTACTATTCTACTTTGTTTCATAATTTACAAAAAAAAAAAACTGAATTATTAAATTTGACATTCAATATCCATTATCATAATTGCTTTTGAATAATTCTCCTTAATTTCTCGAATTATTTTAATGTAAATTTTACCAGTACCTACCAATTAAATCAGATACCGTGCTTAACTGATAAATGCAAATAATTGTTAAATATCGCGGTCTTAAACAGAAAAAAATCCTTATCTGTACAATAAAAGGACACTAACATAACAATGCCGTGTCGTTACATTTTAAAACTTTTAAGAGTAGGCAGGTATTTTAGTACTAATCTTAGATCATATTTTTCATAAATATCTATGTCATTTGTTAGTCTAAAGAACGGTTAGTAGCAATAAAATATTTTATTTTATTTATTAGAGATAAAACTAGAATAAGGACACCGCCTTATTCATAAACGCACTATACACCTATTTTAGTTAAAGTACGCTTTGTCACTTTCTGTCAGATGCACAAATTTTCAGTACAAAATTTAAGCATATTTTAGTTTTTGTGCGTTTATAAATAAGAAAGATACAACTTAAAGAGAACCTACACATGTCCTACTCTAGCAATCTTTAAAGTCCAATTATAGCGTTATTAACAAACTAACTGCTTCAATAAAGGCACAACACGATACGGTTCAAAGCACGGGAGCACAAAGCGTCGGTGGACTACTTTCCTTTTATTATTTTGGCGAGAGCGGCGGTGAACTCTACATAAACCTTTGAAACTAGGGTTTATACAGATTGTAAATATCTCATTAACCTAATATGTAGGGTTGTCACTTCTAGTATTATTAATTTGTATGGTATTATTACAGGAATATTAAAACTTTCCAAATGACCGAACCATCGAAGCATGCCCTTTTCAATCTTAGTCACTACGTTTTCTTTTAGTCCACTTTTCATTCAATGTTTAATCATAGAAATCTGCGTTTCTTGTGTTTTATAATACGAAATACGGCTGTTAAAGCTCACAGGTGTTATCCTTCATTAACTGAGTTAAAGCCACCACTAGGTTAACCTATTTTTCATTCAGTGCCTTTAATTAAAGGACCGACGACAGACTATCTCACTATCTCATATAAGAAAGAAGTCAACGACGTCACAAAACCTGTAATAGAGCCGCTTTTAATAATTCACATGTACAGTCATCCAATTAAGTGCTTAGAACCTTATCATTATTAATCACTGCCGTAATCGTACTTGCCATTCTATGCATGTTGACTTTGAAGTCCATTACAACAACGCACTAAAGTGCTCAACATGTCCTGGGTATTGATCTCTCAAAAGCAAAGGTGAGCGAATGCAGGCGTGAAGTCCAAGCGGCGAGTTTAAGTAGTCCCGTCAAAGCGAACAAAACACATTTCAGCGCGTGTATTCAATTTGGCAGCATGGCTTCTCAAACGTATAAGGCTGCCTAATTGAAAATGAATCAATACCCTGTCGACAACCCTACCGCACGAACACTGAACACCTCCACGTGCTTATTACTCCCATCATTACCCGTTCCTTCACGCACATTAAAAAAAACACGTAATTATGGATATAAAACCCCCATAAAACCCGGATAAAAAGATCGGACGCACTTCCTCCGGCTAATTCCCCATAAAATGGTTCCGTACGGCCATTAACACTGTTTTTTTACTATTTTCCAACTTTCATTGAACGCGCGTCCTCAATGAGGCTCATTTATATTTTAAAACTAACGAAAATAACGCATTTTGTATACATTAATTTTTTAGTGCGAGGAGTAAACGGTGTGCCGAATTTTGGAATCGTTCAAGGGATATAAGGGCGGTTATTGCTGGACACGTAAAGCGCGTTACGTTGGAGATTAATAGTGTTAACGATGTGTTAGCCAAGCGATTGACGTCTTTAACGCAGTTCTAATTAATTTATTGGCGGCTTTGAAAACGGAAGTAGAAAGGGTTGGAGTCGATATTACTGTAAAAAGATAAAAAAAGATAAAAGTCATTTATTCAGTAAGTAGGCCGCACGGGCACCTTTACACGTCAGGAGTCTACCAGCGCTTCCCAAGAGGAGACCACTGCCGAGAAGAAACGCCGCAAGAAACTCAGCAGTCAGTCATTTTTTTAACCATATTTCCTATTACAATGATACAACTTAGTCTAGTATTATATAAAGCTATAAATATTAATTTAAATATAATATCAAATATCATGCGTAGATCAGCAGGAAAACATGGCAAAAATATTAGGAGAGATATAGACGGAGAAAAAGGCAAAAACAAAAAAATTAATAATAAACAAAGTTTCGACATGTTTTCCTACATCAACAGTGTCCCCTAGACAAGATAAAGGTTTTACATTTGAACAAATTATTATTGACTAAGTTTCGAGTTTAGGCAATGCATTTTTGTCTGCTAGATAGTCCTCGACCCTATAATACGCTTTAGACATTAACGACTTTTTCAAGTAATTTTTAAGTGCTGAAAAGGGTAACTTTAAAACTACGTCAGGTAATTTATTATAGAAATGAATGCATTGACCAATAAATGATTTATATACTTTACGTACGCGGAATTTTCGAATAGCAATTTTATTTTTATTTCTTGTATTTAAATTATGTATATCAGAATTTTTGGTGAAAGAATCTAAATTTTTAATAACATAAATAATATTCTCATAAATAAATTGAGATGCTACAGTTAAGATATTAATTTCTTTAAATAGTTCTCTTAAGGAGTCACGAGAATTTAAGTTATAAATAGAACGAATGGCCCTTTTTTGTAAAACAAATATAGTTTGTATTTCAGCTGCCTTACCCCAAACCAGAATACCGTACGACATGACACTATGGAAATAACTATAATAAACTAAGCGAGCTGTTTCAACATTAGTTAGCTGTCTAATTTTCCTAACGGCATAAGCTGCCGAACTTAGTTTACCTGCCAGTACAGCTATATGGGGACCCCATTGCAAATTTTTATCTATTGTTATGCCTAGAAAAACTGCCTTATCTACCATTTGCAGACACTCGTCATTTATAAAAATACTAGAATCTACCGGTTTAACATTAGGCAAAGCGAACCTAACACATTTAGTTTTCTTAGCATTTAGTAGTAAATTGTTACTAGTAAACCAATTAAGTACTTTAACTAGTATGGCGTTTATCATACTGTAGTCTACGGACTTTCTATCTACCTTGAAAATTAATGAAGTATCATCAGCAAAAAGCACAATATCACAAAGTTTATCTACTGTTGGTGGTAAGTCATTTATATAAACGAGAAATAGAAAAGGACCTAAAATGGAGCCTTGAGGCACACCTAGTTTCACTGTAGCTCCAATTGATTGCGTTTTGTTTACAACCACTGTTTGAGTTCTGTCACTTAGATAAGAAGACATAAGACTTAAAGCTTTATTGGACAATCCATAGTGTTTTAATTTTAAAATAAGGGTCGAATGATCCACGCAATCAAAAGCTTTGGAAAGATCACAAAATATTCCTACCGCATCACAAGATTTCTCCCAACTGTTATATATGTATTTAATGAGAACAGATGCCGCATCAATTGTTGATCGACCTCTGGTAAACCCAAACTGGTTACTATTAAGTAGTTTATTTCTATTAAAGTGACCTAACATATCATTCAGCATTAGTTTCTCAAAGACTTTACTTAAAACCGGTAGTATGGAAATGGGACGGAAGTTCGTTATATCACTCATGTCGCCCGATTTAAAAAGAGGTATGACTTTACTATATTTCATGAGATCTGGAAAGGTCCCCTCTGATATGCAATTATTGTAAATTAATGCTAGGTGGCTGTTTAAAACGATTCATCAATGGAAAAAAAAATCCTACACAAAATTACACGAATAGATAGTTAGTCTTAGTGTTACATCTTTTATTAAATACCTATAGATAGTTAGTCACTTAAAGATAAGTGACTCGAGTTCACATCAGATTCCATCGAATTGCATTTTGGAAGCGTTTATTCAAATAAACCGTGATTATTTGTTCATTATTTTGTCAATTTGTAGTAGGTAATTTTATTTGTCCTCGATTTTAAATGATATTCAACAGTGTCAGAAAGTACAATGGGGTCTAAGTTCATTTAGTATTGTAACTCTGTTTATTTGTTTGGATGTCTGTTAAGTTTTTTCACAGGTAAACCGGCTGGGTAAGGGTCTCCCCACACTCCCGTCGACGCGGAATCGGCGTTAGCTGATCAAAAAACTCTTTATGTCTACGCAATAAGAGCGAAACAAACGTCAATCGGCTCGGCTCGGCTCGCTTGGGCGTTCGTTTTCGCTCTTATTGCATGGACATAAAACTTTTTCTTACCGGCTCAAGCCGATTCCGCTTCGATAGGTTTGGGGAGACCCTTAGCCAACACTCATTTCATGTCCTAGAATGTTTTACTTTGCAGAATTTTCATTTCATGGCACACACGTTAAATTATAATTTGTTGGTCGTCGCAGTTCTAACCTAACCTACGTAACCCATGCTTAAGATAACCTAAATACAATAAGGTATCAAGCTTTCGATGAAATAATACATTCCAACATTATGAGTGTGGGTGATTAAGGGACGAATCTTGACCAATTAACTACACAAGTAAAAAAATCTTCGCTCGTTGGGTGCCTAAAATGTTAACCGAGGAACAAAAGATGAAAAAATACGATAGTTCCATGTCAAATCTTGAAAAATATCAGGCTGACCCCAAAATGTTTTTGCGTTGATTTTTGAGGATGGGTGAGTGTTGGATCCATCATTTCGATCCGGAAATTAAATAGCAATCCCGCTGGGTGGAAACGATCAGGGTCTTGGACAAACAACTTAGTAATTCAGAGAGTTTAACATTTGAATAATAGACTAAAGCGACTCCACGCCTCCCATGCGCGTAAGCCGGTAATATTTACAAGTCGCATCCGGCGCAAGACTATTACTTAATAGCAGCGACGCACCGCTAATGCTTGGCGGTGCTCAAACTTTGGGCTAGGAGAGGTTGGTTATGGGCAAAAAGTATGTAGCATAGACACGGCTTTTACCAGGGGATAATTCCACGCAAATTAATTCCAATCCCAAACTAAGCTTTAAAAAAAATGGGCACTTAATTAGCATTACAATGTCCCATAGTCTATGTCTAGATGTTAATTATACTGCCAGCTTATTTTTTTAAATAATTAATTATTAAATATCACTAAGTAACTTTTAACTATTAGTAGTAGATACACAAAACGCACGTCGATGTTTAAAAAATAACCTTATTACAATCATCACACTCATATCCTTGATACTCATATACGTAATGATATGTAAATGTATATTATTTACACAATATACAGTGAGTAAATACGATGGTTTTGTTAATATTTTTACTACTCCATCACTCATATTATTATTTGAAGATTTTGAAGTGTTTAACGTCTAATTTAAAATAAGAAAATTCTCGACTTTTGCGTACGTCATATTGTATTAAGATCCATTTTTAACTTGAAATATAGTAATTTTATAGCGATCTAAAGTTTGAGCAGCACCGGGCGCGGCTCGACGCGGATTTTTTCCTAAAGCCCGGTAACGTGATACTAAAATTGAGTTAAAACAAACAAACGACGCTCATTCAAAAGGGTTTATTGTATAACCATCTAACTAGAGCTTATATAACACGGCGGTTATAAGTAGGTACGTTGTAAGATTTAACTCTGTTACTGCCGCACTCAGAGACGTCAGTTAAATTTAACGCTTGTTTAGTGACGTGTTGTCTTATTCTATTGCTGTAGCAAATAAAGTGATAGCAGCAACTTTGATCAAGCATTAAATTAAATTGACGTCTCTGAGTGCGGCAGTTAGTGCGTAGGTAGGTACATAATATTTAGTACTGCTTAAAAAGGGAGTCATATCTTAATCGTTGTCATATCAGCATCATTAGTTGACTGAACATTCTTATCTTATCTTATCTTACAGATGGACCGTTTCGAATACTCTTCGATATCTTTAGGATCTTTTGTACAATTACTCCGTTACACACTCAGCTGTTCGAATGTGCAGGTTTCCTCACGATGTTTTTCGTTCACCTTTGGGTAATGTACTTAAGCTAGAATAACTCAATGGTACATGGTGACCGCGGGGGTATGAACTCGATCCTTTGCCACTTAGCCATCGACGCTGTCTCACTGGGTAGTGATTCTGTCAAAAGCAAAGGTGAGCGAACGCAGGAGTGATGTCCAAGCGGCGAGTTTAAGTTGTCCCGTCAAAGCGAGCAAAACACAATTCAGCGCGTGTATTCAATTTGGCAGCATGGCTTCTCACACGTATAAGGCATTCGCTCACCTTTGCTTATGACAGAATCACTACCCTGAACATTAGTAAGTATTAAAATTTACATTTATTAGACTCTACTTGTCCCTTGAAGACCTATAAGCTGTAAGTAAGTGAAATATTCCACGGACAGATAGCGGCACATTAGTGTAGTATTGCAACCCCGCGGGGGTAGGGTCTTGTTCTTTTATAATGTTGGCCAAGAGCTAGTTGTTTTTATGCCATGGAGATGGCAAACGAGTACATCCCATCTGATAGTAAATGGATTCTAGAACTAAATTCAAAGCGCGCAATCCCTCGCCTAAAATATTTTTCCTTCAAAATTATAATAATAACACATACAACAACAATGCTATAACACGAATGTGCCGAATGTATAAAATGATACCGTGACTGAGCATTCTTCTTTGGATATTTTTAATAGTAAATTTCCCACTTTTGAAAACCAAATTTACAATACATTTGTATTTAATTCATTAGAATATATGATAATTAATATAATTCCTCTCTTTCTAAACTAAATTTCTATTATCGTTGCTCACTACAGGGAAATTCAAACCAAACCAAATTCAAACGCTTTAAAACTGCCGTGCTTCCGTGCCGTTTGGCTGAAATATTTTTTGTCGAATGTACCTTTTTCCAAATTTTGATTTTCTAAAAAATATTTTTGTTTTGTTTCCGGGAGACCAAAACCAATATAATTTCGGTTAACTTAAGGTTAGACTTGTAACTACGAAATAATATATGCTACCAAGTGAATTAGCATATTTGACAAATAAAAGTTTGGAAAAAATATTTCACACTAACGGAGGCAAGTCTCAAACATCAAGTTTTTTTTTTTTTCTAAAATAGATAAGTGACTGGTTACTAAACTCAAGCAATAAGTGGTCAATGTGTTTAAGCTGGTAGGTATTTAGTTTTTTTTAATCTATTAATCCAACTCCACCGCCGTGCTCGCTCCGGTCCCCGTCTCCTCGCCTATACCGTGATGGATCACTCAGTACACAGATTTGCCTGCGAGTCGACGCCAAACAATCACTTGACTCCGTTTTAGCTTTTAATACAATCAGCGCCCAAAACTCCAACATGACTACCATCTTGTATAGAACCGAGAGACCCTGGCAACACACGGTTTAAGAGGGGCGGCTCCAACCGCGAAATTCGCCTATATCGCTTACAGGTTGGAAATGGGGCGTTTCGAGTTCAAATATTCAGACTTAGGACTAAAAAGGAGTATGTGTGAATGATTTAGGGGATTTAACGGCGTTTTAGGCTCGGACGGTTTTGAGTAAGTGATTTTGTTTTTATTAGAGTGATCGAAAAATGAGGGCTAATGTGTTTAAGCATGAAATAACACGGTTAAGTGAATAGCAAATATTGTATTAAGTGGTTAAAGCAGTCGCACATGTTATGACACTTGTTCTCACATCTTGTCCTTTGTGTTTCTTAGAATACAAAGAATGTGAAAAGTATTAAACTGTCAAGTTAATATTCGTAAGAGCTAAAGACCGTAGGTGGCCTAGTGGCTTAGGGGGTCGACTCGTTATAGTAAGGTACCGAGTTCGAACTCCCGCGGTCAAGAAAAGGAAAAACATCGTGAGGATACCTGCACATTCGAAAAGCTGAGCGTGTAAGAGGGTAATTGCACAAAAGATCCTAAAGGGGTCGAAGTGTATCCGAAAGGGCTCATCTGTAAGATAAATAAGATAATAAGAGCTGCCTGTCAACAACATGATAACGATATCAAAGCAAGAGGGGCTAAATCAATGTAGAATAAAAATGTTAAACTTTTGGTCAGGTCCTTTTTCAAGCATGATGATTATGAAAGCACCTTTGCAACGTATCCGAATTCAACCGAAAATGCGCCAAGTAGCAGTGATTGCATTGTTATATTATCGCAGTGTAGGATTAACCACATGTTGGTAATACAGTTGCATATAACCAAGTCATATAATATATCTTCTTATTTATCATCATCAAAAAACCAAGGTAAAGGTTTCATAAAAAAAATATCGACATATCTACTTAATCATTCAATTATTTTTTAGATCTAATTCTACAAGAGTTCCCATGTCCTTAAACATTGTTTTATGCTCCAGTAGCTTACTACTGACACTCCACTAATCCTCAAGTACTTGCCTACTCGCTCACTTACTGCACTCGACCGACACAAAGTTCAGTTATTCTATTATCTAAGTTATTAACGTGTAGATTTTACAAAGTTATCTATACAGCTAAAAACGTCGCTATAGCGTTAAAATTTTCAGGCAAATCTATGACGACTTAAAATTTGACCACCCGCATTTGAAACTTGGGAGGGCTGAAATAAAAACCACTTAAATTATGCATATAATATTACCACTTTCAACCTTATGTTAAAGTGTTAAGAGGTTGTTGAATGCATGGTTATGTCTGTAAATTGTCAAGTGTCAGGATAAACAAGGACGTATTGAGATGGTCAGGCTCCCACGATGTCTGACGTTCGTAAGGGTAGATGATGTGCCATCATGATTAGGTCATTATACTCTAAAGAGGATCTTATCTAATTCAAGCTAACCATATCTTACAGTAGTGCCTTTGAAAATACACTCTGACATAATGATATGAATTATTCCTAGATTGTAATTATGTTTAACACGGTGTCCCAGAATTTGACATAAATATTAAGGGATAAAATTAAATTTTTGGTGCAAGTATCCCCTAGTAGGTAGGTACTTGCAGTTTCGTAAGTCTGTTACTAAATTCTAAATCGAAATGTTTAAAATTATTGTTCCTTAATTAAGAATTGCATGCGGTTTTTACACTTAAGTGGGTGTTACACTAGGTTTACTTTGAATTTGTAAGTATCGTTATCTAAGTATTGGTGTAAACATTCGTAGGTAAACCTTAAATAATTTAAAAAAAGGCTCTTTCCTTACTGTTAATTAGTTCAGGAGTTGTTAAGGTTATAATGCTGCAGGTAAAGATCGCTTCCTTGCGGTACACCTTTGTCTCCCCTACCTAAACATAGCTATAGGTAATTTGTAATCCTAAAACTTGATATCCAATCCTCAATAACGTATCAATGTATTTAATTACACCATAATTCCAAAATATTACGCATTCAAAAAGAAATCCATACTTTCTAAGCCACTGAACTATTTCTCGTTTTTTATTTAACAACTTTGACTCTTCGCACTGAAAGCTTTTTTTTATATTGCGTTACAAGTACTACAGTATTCCCAGCTTCTTAATAGCTTTTGGCTGGCTGTCGCTATCACGCTTGCACTCGCGTCTGACAGTATAATTGTCTCTCGTGTGTCATAGAAAAACGAAGATTGCCGATCGCTATCAAGAAAATGGTAGCACTGTACTATATGGGCAAGAACTAAAGTTACATCTGCTAACCTGCCTTATTTTATTGCCATGAAAAATAAGAAACAAATATTTTTATCTTATTCTAACAAATAGCTGCGTCGCTACTTACCTTAGTCGTAAGTTTCAGTGTCGAGGCCACTAAGGGCTCTATACGATAACATATCAAAAGCAATTAGGTTTTACAGAGTAGAAAAAAAAACATGGCAATAAAATGAGGCAGGTTAGCAACTAACGTAAGTAAAACTTACGAGTGTAAGACCGGATTTACACTTGTAAGTTATTACTGTAAGTTTTGAAACAAAATTATATGCAAGACAGAGATGCAGATATTTGCCACTCACTCTTACCCATAGTTGCGTCTCAAAACTTACAGTAATAACTTACAAGTGTAAATCCGGCCTAAGGCCGGCCTTATGATAAGGAGGGATTGTGACCCATAGACTTTTGCAATCTCAATACTGCAATCCTAAGACTGCAATGCATTGCCAACTCTAAGAACTTAGATTGAATAGCTCTACGATAGCCATTTTCCCTCCCCCTTTGTAATGTTTATATTTTAGGCCGGATTTACTCCAAATAAAAACACAATTAGTAATCAGGCTGGTTTATTGGGCACCGCCCTCAAATTCTTATTTTAGGTAGGTATAAGGTACAAGTAGGTCGCTATTTGGTGATTCTGCTCAGGTTGATCGATTAAACAATCCCGGTTAAGTAAGCACAGTTAAATAAAGAAAGTCAGAGGAGTATAAATTGGAGTGGACTCAGCTGGGTCAAGCCGTGCGGGTTCGCCTTTGCAGGCCAAGCCGTATTCCAAGCTTCTCCGGTGTAGAAAAGCGGCAGGTTATTAGCTAGCACGTTCAAGAAGCCCGTGCTCTGTGCCTGTAGTAAGTTCCTCCTGGAATTGGCCAGTAATGTGGTATTTTAGCTCATTCCCGGAGAACATAATTATGAGAAAAGTGGGAAACACTTTTAACTTTACGCATAAAATAATGTAAGAGCCTTCCCAAGCAAGTGCAAGAAGGGCGTAAGGTTGTAAGAGAAGGATTTAGCATGAACATGGAGCGCATGTAACATAACCTATAAAGTAGGAACACCTGTAGTAAGTATATAGCTGTTTTATTCTTACCTTTTGGAGGAAAATAACCTTGCTTAAAGGCGCCTGGTGGTTAATGTCAACTCCGGAACCATGCAAGCTGGCCCTTGGCCACAGAAAGTAATGACGGCTGTAAAAATAAACACCAATTGAGCAAATGCTTATTTAGTTACACAAATCGCGGCGTGAACCCACGATGGTGATGAGGTACTTACAGTTCTTTTTGGAAATGTCCTTGCCTACGTGTCACAAGGAAATAAATCACGCCTGGGTTAAAGGTTTATAAATATTAAAATCGTAGACTGGCTGAGACTGGAACAAAGAGCAACATATTTAAAATAAATCTTCCATGAAGCGACGACATGGTGTTCCACCGAATTATAAAATACTTACGGAAAACTGGTACTTAGTATAAAAATATTAAATTTCCTATGAGCGCGAGCGCAGAAGAGAGTAGAAAGTGGTCGATTTTTCCATTGTCATTCTGAAGCTACCAATAGCTGGAGTGTTGCCTGCATTCGCGCGGCCTCCCCTACTATGGTAAAATGTGGACATTCGGACGGTATTAAATTTGGTAAAATATTAAAACAAAGTTATAGAAAACCTATGTGATATTAGAATTGAAGAAGCTAGAAACGCAGTAAATCTTGGGTCATAACCCATGACAAGTTTCAGTGGTAAAAACCTGAAATAAAACATGATAGACAAGAAATTTACACAAACTGACAGTTGAACACTTCAAGGTTAATTACCAATAGTTTTAATTCAATTTTAAAAGCTCGTACTACGACAGAATAGAGGATAACTACCTAAATTTACCCCAATAGTCAGGTATTAACGAAATTCCACTAGCAACACTGCAAACTCTTCAAGTTGGCAAGTGACGTGAGGCTTTATTTAAGTCGCGTTCACACGTAATCCAGCAAATTTCTGGATGTAGAAATTTATATATTACACCTTATAAAGGCTATTTACTGCTCTACAGAATGAATCCAAAATCATGATCTATAAGTCGAATATACATACATACAATCACTCCTCTTTCCCGTAGGGGTAGACAGAGACCACTGCCTTCCACTTGCTACGATCCAGACAAACTTCCCTCGCTTCCTCCACACTCATAAGTATCTTCATACAAGTGCGTCGGTTTAGGGTACTCCTCACTTGTCTCTGTTTTAATACGTCCCCGATCCGTGGAACGTTCGCCTTGGCCTTCCCTTTCCAACATACCCATTTACTCTAAATTTATTTAAGTCGAATATAATTGACGTCTTAATAACGTAATCCCTATTTAAATGAGAAAACAAACCACTTCACCCACCGATTGGCGCGCCCGCTTCGCTTATCGGAACATTCTAGGTCAAGAGCTAGAAGTAGTCTAAAGTCTAGACCAGTTTAGGCGGATATTGCCAATACTTAGCCAAAGGTATACTAACAAACTACTACTACTATGACCCGCGCCTCCGTCCGCGTTGAATTGAGAATCTTAATACAGTTCTTAAAACGCTGACTCTGCGTTTACGCTGCGTCAAAATCGCAACAAACTTGTTAGATACATCTTGTAATATGGACGTGATCACACCGGGCATGAAGTCGCTTTGTTTTTACCATTGTATTGCAATTGTATTGCTTACTGCCGCCCCCGCGGCTGCCTTTACTGTTAAGTTGATAAGCCATTTTATCTCATCATAATGATAACAATACGATAAGAATAAGGAAAGGCAAATGTAAAACAAAGATCCTGGTTACTTACATAGATACAAAACCCTGCATTGCAATGGACGTAGTCACAATTTACTCCTTCGAGAACTGACTTTTTGATGCTTTATTTATCTACTGATCTACCTAAATATAAATAACCTACGTATGACACACTGCCGCTCCGGCGAACTATCCTAGTGAAAGTCATGTTAAAATCTGTGTAACCCAAACCAAATCAACATTTTCACAGTTTTATTATTAGTTTAATATTGCATAGTTTCATAAGCAAATGGAGCAATTGTAAACATTGCGCAACCAAATAGCTAAAGCTTCAATAACGCTAAAACGTACTCAGCTCTCATAATCTTTTGGCTATAAGAACCGCATAAATTTGAGCAAATTTGACGTTGCAATCTTGTTCGAGGCACTCTTCATATAACTGAGATTAGACTTAATGTTGAGGCAAATAATAAGCAAGGTAAATAAATAAAAAATAAAATATCAGGGGACAATGTCACACCAATTGACCTAGTCCCAAAGTAAGCTCTAGGCTTGTACTATGGGTACTAGACAACGATATAAATACTTAAATAGAGAAATATACACTTAAATTGATAGAAAACATCCAAGACTTAGGAACAAATATTCGCGCTCATCACACAAATATCTGCCCTTACCGGGATTTGAACCCAAAACCGCTAGCTTCCTAGGCAGGGTCACTACCAACTAGGCCAACGCGTCAAAGTCAAAGATAAAGTAAATAGGTAATTAATTGTTTTGTTAAAGCCGCTGAAACGTATCTAACCTAGTTATGCTTTAAAAATAATGGATTTAGTAAACTACGTCTTTTAAATAGAGAAGAAAGCATGTTGAAGAAATAGATAGAAGCAGTGGCCATAGACAAGATACTTAACGCTAACGTACACGATTGTCGAAAACGGACAAAATGTATGGAATTGACATGAGCAATCGACGCGACCGTCTGGCAGCTTACGTCAATTCTATACATTTTCTATAGCGATAACGTTCTCGCAATGCATCTTGTCTAGGGCAACAGAACACTTCTAGGATTGAAAAGTTATGGTAGCTCTAATCAACTTGTCAATAAAGACGTCCGTGTCGTTAAACACTACACATAGGTGTTATTCTTTGTTTAATTTGTCGATGATGGCGACTAAAGTCGCTCGTACGTAAAGCATTTTTTTGGTACAGACCTACTACTTTGACCGAGTTGCTTCTTCAACGAACCCTGCAATCAATTTAAAAATACACGGCCTGAAAAAGTGAGTAGTTTAACGGCCGAACCCTATATTCGAACCGCGGACAGATAAGGCTTACTTCGGGTTAAAATTTGATATATTATATTCCCGCGGTGTGAATATATAGGATTCAGCCATAAGTCGAGATTTCGAGAATGATGTAAAAGAATCTGTCGCTGTTTAGATGTTTTAAACAAAGGATATTGCATCAGTGTAGTCAAGAAACTCAAGTCCAAGTAGTCAAGAAACATAAGAAGCAACATATTTCAAGCAACCAGCTCGTAAGACGCCATACTTAAACCCTCGTGAAGTAATCCTGCACTTAAGACGTAAACAGACGGACGGACAAGCACCAGATAACCACCAATGGGTTACGCCACTTAAGGAGCTGCTAACCGTGCAGGAGCAGGGATGTGACTGTCGGTATATCGATGTCGATTGATGTGGAAAAATCGATAAAACGCACGGCTATGATGACAGATGGAAGTTTTCAAAATAAAGCGGTAGATTTCATCGATAGTCCTCATGCTTTTCTATTAGCAATATGGTAGTATTATAAAACCGCGATTAGTTTGGGATTGAAATAGCTGACAATTCATATTCACTTTGACGTAGGGTGACGGCACCAATGATGGACACTTTTAGATGACAGGCAACAGTAATGGACACTTCACCCTTAATTCAAATTTCATACGGTCCTAAATTGATTGTTGCAAAACAAATGAATAACCCTTACCTATCTTCTGTAAAATAAGAATCAAGTGTCCATTATTGGTGCCTTGTCCAATACTGGTTCCATCACCCTAAGTATTATGGTAAAACTGTCACCTCTGATCCCTTTCTAATCGCGGCTAGATAATAAGTTGGTATTATGCAGTGTACGTTGATGACTCGAAAACAATGGTACCGAAATACGATTTATAACTTGGCACAGAATCGAATTTGATGTTGTTCAGGTGGAACTTTAATATTCTTTAGTGGCAACCCCTACTTTACGTACGAAATAGTTTTTAAGCAGACATTGAATGAATCATGTTGTGAATTTAACGTCGAAAACTGCCCTCTTTTTTACAAACCCTCTTTTGAAAAGCTATACAACTTCTTGCTTGCAGGCTGTCGACCTATAAAATACGTTGTAATTTAAACTCGATAAAGCTGATAGTATCCTTTCTCAAAGAGACTAACTAAATGATTACATTAGGGAATGCAATTTAACCGGTTATTAACCGTTTTTGTATGAAAATAACCGGTTATAACCGGTTATTTGCATTCCCTAGATTACATCCAATATCTTCTTAATAGATTGCTCTTTTTTAAGGTTTCCTTGTATCGCAAGATACCAAATTATCTCAACGCTTCCACAATATGTTGAGTCCTCAAAATGATATCGACATTGTCTATCGTCATCGATATCGACATTGTCTTCCCATCCGTGTCTGTCAAAGGTACTTGAGCGCGTCTCCACCTGACGCTGCGCAGGCGATGCCACGGTGGCGAAATAGTTGCGCCGTCTAGCCGAACCACTTGTCATTTGAGATGTTTTTACACAAGCAAGGTTTTTTATTATTTCTTTATAAACTACAATACATACATACATACATTAAATCACGTCTGTTTCCCAGAGGGGTAGGCAGAGACAACTTCTTTTCACCTGCTACGTATGATCCTGACAAATCTCTTTCGCTTCTTCGACATTCATACATGCATGCACGTCGCTTTCGGGTATCTAAGATTAGGCCCTTTTCCAGTATTTCTCCGATTTGATTCGAAAAAGTACGCCTAAACAATAAAGCGAAGAATATATTAAAAAAAATCTAAAACTATGGTAAAAAATATGCAAAAGTAAACCTAATTAGAACTAAGCTAAGAGTTAAATGTGATAAAAAAACAGAGGGTCCCCATGACGAAGTACCACAGATTCTGGCATTTCCTCGTTGTAAACCCACACAGTTTGCCGTCACACAGTTTTACTAGTACGGAGGGTAGCTTACTGGCACTCGGGCATCGATTTAAACACTTCAACTGTCTATCTTAAGTTAGTGGTCATATAAGTTATGTAAGCTACATAAATGAATAAATAATTAAATAAATAAAGCAATGCTTATGCGTTGCCCGAGGAAACTGCCAGCTCTGCAATGGTCTCCGGTTGTTTTACAAAACAAACTTGACATGAAATATTTATAACCCCTGATTCTAAAAGGGTAAATATTTTGCATCCTCGAATTACTTTTAGAACTGGCACTTGAGCAGCCTTAATATCACTTTTATACCTTGGGGAGATTAAGGAAAAATCTACTAAAGCAATTCAAACAGTTGTTTTGCTGGCTGCGTATAGATGGTGTTATTTATACTGACAAAGTTATTCCAAAAAACCGTGTCGGCCTCATATTGGGTCATTTAGCCACGAAAATTCGAACTCTATAAATAAAGAAACTGTTTGACGAAGACAAAAATACCTAATCTAAATGCAGACAATAGTGCCACGTCGAGTGGAAAAGTTATGTGCCAACGTAAACGATATTCGAAAACTGACAAAATGTATAAAAGTGACGTAGATACTCGACGCGACCATCTGACAGTTTAACATTAATTCATTTTTGATAACGATAAATGCCGAATGCATCTTGTCGGTTTTCTACAATCGTTTTCGTTAGCGTTAAGAAACTAGTCCAGAATCACAGCATCTTGGTCAAAAATTTTTTTTAACATACTTAATAGAATAATATAAATAAATAAACATATTTTCCTATTTATGGTCTCTTGTGGAGGTCTTAAAGATAGATTTGAAACGTTTAGCTCGTTCCTTGGCCACAGTAGACGTATATTATATCCCGCTCGCACCACTAGAGGCAGGTACCATTAACCCGAATGCACGAGTGTGGTCTAAATGTGGCACACACTTGAGTTTCGCTTGCCCAATTCAACGGCACTTCGGGCAAGTAATGTGATAGGCAAAAGTGTTTAAAAACGTTTTAAAAAAAAAACTAGCTACTTGTAAAAATACATCGTGTGTTGGTTTTTTTAGCTCGGTTTGCTGTCTGTCTGTTTATTTGTTTTTCTGTTCGGCAAAAAAAACAATCGATTTTAAACTCCTTAAGAACGGACATGAAATAGTTTCAAGTTGAAACTAAACATAGCATTATTAACTTAACCCTTTACCTACGGGTATCAACCAGAGTTGCCAGTAAGGCAACACCACTGCAGTACGGGTGTCAACTATAATTGATCGAATCGACTCTCGCCAAGACATGCCCGTATAGAGCGGTAACTGGGTGATTCAAGGCCCCGTTGGTAAAGGGTTAATTGTTCACGTTTTATGATAGCTCCTATTAATTTGACAGTACAGGCAACAGAGTTAGAAAAAAACATTAGCAATATTTCGTAAAAACAACGTAAAATATGGTATCGTATTACAAGATATAGGTAAAGCCATATTATTATCTTTATGTTAGTCGATGATACAATCAATTGTCCAACATCCAAGTTCAATAATTACTTTGGCACGGCTGCGGTGTGACGCTACTACACGGAAATTGAGTTATTTAAAGCCTTGGTTATTAGTTTGTGTACGTACTAACAAGGTTAAAAATAAATATCCGCACAAAATTGCAAAAATATGTACACATAGATCTTATGGCAATAGTAATAAGGTCTATGTACATATTTTTGAGACTTTGTGGTGTTTACATATTGGTGACCTTCACTGTACGTATAATTATTAGCTTACTGACAAATTCCATCAGAAATTGATTAGTTAAAAACTTTTAAGAATAATTTCACTTGTGTTGGAGTCCTAATAAAACAAAAAAAAAACACACAATAATTAACAAAAAATATATATGCCCGCGATGGACTGTGTTTTTTTTTAAGATGACAAGTATCATTATATTAATTCAGAATATGAAGAAGAAGAAGAAAGAAGAAGAAAATAATTTTATTTCTGCAAAATGATACATTTTTTACTATCTCTGTAATATAAGCTATCTCCATTCCAAATTCAATTTAAATCCGTCTAGTCATTTCAGCGTGAAGAATTAACAAACATACTAACTGATACACACACTGACAAACTTTCAGAATTATAATATTAGTGTAATTAGAAATTGTATTTTACACAGAATAGCGTAAAACAAACGCTTATCCTACCTATATTATAAATGCGAAAGTGCGTATTTATTTGTTACTACTTCACGCCGTTGCTTTGGCTGGACCGATTTCGATAAAATTTGAAATGGAGATAGCTTATTTATACCCTGAATTCACACATAAGTTACTTTTAAATCTAAAATGACGAAGTCGCGGACAGAATTAGTAATAAAATAAATTACGTCATATAAATCTAAGTAGCACTTGCGTGCGCGCCGGTGCTTGGCGATTCTTTTGGCAACAGAAGAGGCGGCTGCACTTAGCCGTTTTTCGTTACCGTAAATCATTCTTCGCAAAACATATTAATTACGCTCTGACCTCCGTCATAAATGATTTGGAGAGTTTTATTGGTCCATCGCAAGCCGTTTCGGTTTCTGATTGGTTGTAATTGATTGAAGTTAAGTGTTTTGGGATTTATGAGGATTTTATAAGGGTAATAAAATGAGTTTTTGTGCTGTGTTTGGTTTACTTATTGTGTTTCATTCGGTTGAAAGGTACGGTAAGGTTTTTAACTTCTTTAAGTTATCATTTTAACAGGTCGATGTTTGTCTCTTTTTAAATTGTTGAGCTGTCGTAGAAACTATCAAAACACAAAAAAAATCTAACTAATCATTTTGACCTCAATGCCCCATTTCAACTGGCGACTAGTAATAATGGTGCACTTATAATCCATCGCAATTAGCAACCGAATATTGATTATTGAATTGATCTGCATTAGTCATTTCGGTACAGTCTGATATCCTTCTCGCTCCTTTAATATTAACGGAGAAGCTGACTGACTGATCGATCAATGCACAGCCGAAACCGCTGGACCTAGGGACTTGCAATTTTGAAGGGTACCCTAGAGGTACACTTAAAAAAGGATTTTCAGAAAATCGACCCCCAACGGAAAGAAGTAGGGGGAGTAGCAGGAAATAATTCAGTAACCGGACCCAAGGAGGACACCCCTAGTATCATAAATATGAGGTAGGTTTAGGTTATGTTATTCCTTCAGCCTGCCCGGAGGGCCAAACCACCCAAAAATAGGAGCTCCGCGTTAGCGGAGCTCCGTCGAGTCTGTTAATTTGATTTTTAAATGGAAATTATCGGTAAGTTTGACAAAGCAGGGGTGTCCTCCAGGGGTGCCTTGGGTCCGAAATGAATAATTCTACAAGTACGAAGTCACGGGGGTCCTCGAGATGTTTAAAACGTGTCTCTGAGTGCGAAGAATAGTCAGAAATATGAACTGAAGAAAATAATTCACCTGACATTTAACACTTCGCGCCAAATCACGAAATTAAATCCTAAAGCTCCCATTCACTGGCAGTAATCGCGCACGTTCCAAACCCCGCCAAATTTCCGCTCGTATCGCAGCAGCACAAAGCACTCTTTAAAAGTAGAAAAATGGCGAATCGCGGGGACGTGCGGCGACGACCAATTGCCGACGGGAAGGCTAATCAAAGGAGATTCAATAGGCGGAAACCTCCAGAATTACGAGTGAGGAGGAAAAAAGTGGAAATAATTCGCTAATCGCGTAATTGGAGCGCTACCGAACCGGAAAACAAATTTTCTATTATTGCCGAGCAGGGCTGCCGCGGCGGGGTAGTTGTTTGCGGGTTTTGTGCAAGTAAATTATGAAAGTTATCAAATTTAAACTTTAAATATGAGTAGTATGGCGCAAAAAGGCAATAATTAACTATTTTTGTGGTAAAAATGTATTGATTGACACAAGGAACAAAGCTTAATTCCAAAAAAAAGGTATAAGTATTAGGGAACATAAAAATAATTTCTCTTTGTTTTCGGTCAGATTCAGTTCATCTATTATATACAGGGTTATTGGTAAGTCGACCTATTCCCGTTAGGAGGTGATAGGGGTGACTATTTGCGATAATTTTGACCCGTATATGCATTATGCAAAAGTGAACCATTTTTGAGTTATCGCGTTTTTTAGTTTTTTGTTAAATTAGTCAGAAATTCAACTTGAAAAATTTATTACAAAAAAAGTTTAATTTTTTTTTTCTGATTTACAAAAACGATTAAACACTGGTTTTTTCTCAATATTAAAACAATAATTATCGGTCCAAATTTAAAAAAGCGAGACGTAAAACGAAATATTTTCAATATTTTTTTGCGATCGCTTTCCACTAAAATGCCTTAAAAACAAAAAAAACGTTATGAAACTTGACTTGCAGATTATTTTAAAAACTTAACTGTTTTCTTAGCTCTCCAAAAATGCATAACAACAAGGAACTTATTTAAAAATCATCACAAAGTTAGCGGACGGAAACTAAAGTCAGAAATGCAACTTCAAAAATTTACTTAAACGAAAAAAAATACCAAATTTAAATCAATTTTTTTTATTTTCTTTTGTACAAGATAAAATTGTTGTTCTTATGCAATATTAAAAAAATATTATCTGTTAGTAAACGTTTGAGAATGCGAGGCCGAAAACTAAAAAATACATGTTTTTTTATCAAACTCCAACAAAAACAGAAAAAATTACCAATACATTTGGCGTGCAGATTACACATAAAACATTAACGTTTTTCCAGCTTTCTAACGAGCTATTAAAACTAATATGAATTTTGTTAAAGATTGCTTGAAAAAATTTATCACAAAGGAAGCAACAAGGAAGTCACGTCCGAACATAAATTAAAATGACTGAACTACAAGCAATCTACAGAATAAAACCTTTTTGCTATTTTAAGTAAAACCTGCACTGTAGAATCTCAACAACCCTGATAACTTTTTCTTTATTTTTATTATTATTATACATATTCTTACCCGGAATCGATCCCGCGACTTCTAGCGTCGTAGGCAGTGTCACTACCACCTAGGCTAGCGGCGCACATGGCAATAGGTCTTAAAAAGTCCATTAGGTTCGAGTTAGTTTCAACTGCATAAGGGTGAGTGAGAGTGAGTGAGAAAGAAGGAAAAAACCGTGTAAACGTAGGATGTTCGTAGCGCTTTGGCTCTGTAGTTCCGTTTTCCGCCACACTACTATCTAGACTTGTATGTGTTGCACTGCCGCCATCTAGAGCATCGAGAGGGAGGAATTCCTACTATACTGTTATGTGTCCCTGGTACACGCGGAAGCAAAGTGCATGTGCAAAGCCTTACACCGCGATGCACTAAGTTCACTCTGATGGACTAGCACTAAGATGATGCGTATTTAGAAGCATTGGCAGTTCATTTAACTTTTGGTGGATATCTGCATTAAAAAAAATAAGCTATAAAATTCATGCTGAAAATTGTATAACAATATAAAAATGATAGTCACCCAATAAAAATGTTGAGCATACTTAGAACTTTGTCATTGTGAATGTCATTGTCCTTGTCATGTGTGTCATTTGATGTTCTCTTTGAAGTTTACTATGACAACGCACTATAAAGTGCTTAACATTTTCGGTACTTGATTTAAATTATGAATTTTATTTAGTAGTTAAAACGTATAAATGTGACACGTGAAATATTATTTTTAGAGAAACAAAGTAGAATTGAAAGAACTATATCAAAGTACAGCAATTATACGAAGTATAACAATGAAAATAATAATATTAACAAAAGTAAACTTGGAACTAATAAAGGTTAAATAGTTGGTTTACTAATGCTGCTACGCAATTACAATAACAGTCCTCAGTATCATCATTGTGGCCTTGTGGGTTGTCGTTTTAGGGCCAAATAATTGTGGGATGACACATTTTTGCGTAACAACATCCTTATAAATAATCGAAATAATTTATAAAGTTAACAATTGTATTAACATTATTACGATTCATTCAGTGGGTACCTATAGCTATATCATCCATAGTGTATCGAGAAATGCAGATTGCTAGATATGAGCAGAGACAAGAGACACGACCGACTGTTATGCTGTTATGCAAACACTGGTTTAAGGAGGCGGGTGCTCTCACGCACACATACATACCACAGATAGCATACTACTGTACCTATTTTACCTTTTCAATGTACAAGTCCATCGAGAAATGCATATAGCTTCCTTCGTTTCATGTTGTCCTGGTAAACGCGGTACCAAACGATGCACAAAGTTAAACAGCCGGGCGCCAAAAATACTGAATACTGAAAAGTTCTGAAGTCTTGCTTTTTAACCCCTAAAAGCAAAAACCGGGATGATATGAAGGAAAAAATAAATTACAATTAAATAAAAACACTACCGTAAAACTACACAACTATGGTCCTAGCCTGCAACAATAGTCCAATTTTCCTCATTACATTATTCTAAATTATGATACCTTACTGCTATTATTGCTGGGTATATGTACTGTTTGGCCTAAAATCGATTACTCTAAACTCTAGCTATAGCTAAAGCTATCAAGCTATTTTTAGAATAATGTGATAAGTAAAATTTTACTATTGTTTTAGGCCAGGACTATAGTTGTGTAGTTTTGCGGTACAAAAGCCAAAAATTCTATCTAGCTCAGCATAGTTGTGCCCTGGCCTCAGCTGGAGCCTAAGATGGAGGTAGATGACATAGAAGAAGTACTTGAAAAAAACAAGCAAATTTCAAAAAAAATATATGTTTTTAGCCTTTGTCTGTTTGTTTCCGTCTGTCTGTCATTGCCAATTTATCAAACGGGTGAATGGGTTAAAGTGGCGTAGTTAATTTCGAAGTTTTAACGTGAGGTCTTAAATAATAGAGAGAGGACAAATTGCCGGCAGTAGTATGTGACCAAGATGCACGACAC
This sequence comes from Acleris cristana, assembly GCA_948252455.1. NCBI lineage: Eukaryota > Metazoa > Arthropoda > Insecta > Lepidoptera > Tortricidae > Acleris > Acleris cristana. The sequence goes on from OX411794.1 coordinate 3,820,900, forward strand.
AACCATTAGAAATTTTCAAAAACTGACGAATCGTATAGGATGATTGTAAGCTTCTATCGCGCTGACCACTAATATCAATTCCATACACTTTCGTTTTCGAAAATCGCTAAGCTCAGAGATATGCATCTTGTCTAGTCTAGGTCGCCGGGGAGCAAACAAATTTTAGCGCGTGCATTCTCAATTAGGCAGCTTTATACGTTCGAGAAGCCATGCTTCCAAATTGAATACACGCGCTGAAATGTGTTTTGTTCGCTTTGACGGGACTACTTAAACTCGCCGCTTGGACATTCACTCCTGCGTTCGCTCACCTTTGCTTATAAAATAATCACTACCCAGATAATCTAATTACCAAACATTGTTTTGCGCGGTGAATGCAGCGGTAACCGCAGTAATATCTGATTTAAAAATTATGTGCGTCATACGCACCGCGTAGCGATTATCGTGTAGCGATTATCGCATAAAACAGCCTAGTGCTTCTTAGTCAGTTGCGACCGTATCGTCGTTATACCTATTTCATGACTTGTAGTCCACTCAACTCAACGCACAAAAAACATTCAACGACTAGCTTTAGTCCTCGTACAGAGCTAGTTCACACGACTCACACGTACGTAAGAGATGCACGTGTGTTATTCAAAAACATCGTCGATATAGTGTGCATGATTTAGATGTGTGAGTGTTTCGTGTTTTCATTCACTGCAGCAGGTGGTTTGTGAGCGTTATAACAATTTGCGTCACGCCAGTCGAGAGACATCAGCTCTAAAATTAGTTCAGGTAGACCTTGTATTAACTTAAACTCAGATGGGGTAAGTTGGACCAAGGGGAAAGAAAAACTTCGAAAAATTATGTTGAAAATTCATTGTGGTTTTCACTTACAAATTTCCCTCACCTTAATACCATAAATTTCCCTTTTAAGACATCAGAAGCTAAACCAGACAAGTTTCAGGCAGTGAAAGGACAGAGTTGTAGCCATCGAATAGATTTGTATTTTTCGCTGTCTAGAACCCGGCAGGGTTAAACAGTTTTTAACATGGTCCCTGTACTTCAGAAAGTCGGATTTTGTTTCAATAACTTCGAAGTTTTGTTTAGCTACATAATGTCATCATTACTCATCATCAACATAATGTAGACATGATGATGTAATATTTTACTTGTAAAGCGCAGAAACAAGTTTGAAAATCTAGTCAAATATTATAAATAATTGATACTAGTGCATTGCTATCTAACACTTTGACGCTACTGGTTGCTTTTACTTCTAAAACCTTATGGTCTCTTAGTACATGTGGAGGCAACACACATGTGCAAAGTTTGAATGCTACATACACGCTTAGAACATACAGAGTAGAGTGTGTTGTGTTAGCCCCATGTCGGGTGCCACTATAGCCCGGGTGATTTTCTCAGCTAAAGGTAATATCGCTTTAGGTTCGATATTACTATATTATTGACACATTGACTCAAGTGCCGCTAAATTATATTGTGACAAATACAGTGAACCATGTAAAATTTAAAACATGGAGTTGATTATGGCCTGTCAGTGTTTTTCTTTCGAAACAATGGTTGTAGTACTAAATTGTATCTGACAAATAAGCCTAATTAGTTCAATTTTCATGACTAAACTGTTTGAATAATTTTGTTAAGTCGTCATTAAAATGTTTTGGCATAAATAGGATAGTTTTTATGGCAAAATTCATGCCGTTTTACCTTTATCAATTCAATACTGAACCAAAAAGCTTCACACGCAATCACTGCAATGTTACTTTCATTTTCCACACACACACAGCCATCTTGTGCATCGAGAAATGCCAGTTACTTCTTGATTTTCATGTTGCCCTAGTAAACGTGGAAGCAATGTACCTCCACAGAGTATTACAGAGGAGAACTGATAATTTTAACACTATAAAATGTGTCTCGTGGTGTTCTTATGATTGTCATTTATCCAAGAAAGGTGCAAAGCTCCCGAGGAAATGATTTGGCAGTTACCAACGAGCCGATTTCATGATTTAGCTAAGATGCGGCCACAGGAATTAGGAACCTCTTCATGGCTTATAGAAAGACCATCGAGTTTGGACTCGTTTGAATTGTCATAATGTTAGTAAAACTATAACATAAAAGTACCTGTCGGCAGCAAAGTGAGTCAAATATGTATGTAATTGGAAGTAAGGGAGTATTTTACTCAGGTAAATGTAAAATCTACATTAACTACCTTAAGCTACATATTTAGAAACAATAGTTAATGTACAGACTCCAGTGTCTTTTATATTAGCCCCATGTTGGGCGCCACTCTAGCGGAAGTCTTTTTTCTAGCTAAAGGTTAACCACTAGGCATCATTCGATCCAACACAAAGATGGTGACTTTTGTACGACAAATTAGGTCTGAATTATGGTTGTGTTTGGTTAATTAACAACATTTTAAGACAGCAACTACCTTATTAGTGTAATCTTATAGCTGCCAGTTTCATTACAGTATTAAACTTTTTCTGTCAGTTAAGTCAACTTAAGTCTATGTAAACTTCTTGATTGATTTTGTACAAAATAGCATTAAAGTATAATGACAAAAACATGACGTTTTCTTTTTGAAAATTTCTTGCCGCTGTCCTTCTTTATTAATTCAATACTAAACTTAAAGCTTTCGCGGCAATTATGTAAGATCACTTTTCCAGCTGTGTAATACGGTTCTCTGTCGTTTGCCCGAAAGTCATTTGCCATAATTGTATCACTTGTCATAATATTCATTTGCCATAAAGGCTTTTTCTCTGAAACCATAAACTATTCAGAATTGTTATAAAAGTAACCTAACCTAACCTATTAGGCTCTATACGATGGCATGTAAAAAATACCTGAAAGGCTAACAGTTTCAGAAAAAATGCCTTTATGGCCTTTATGGCGTATCAGCGACAATCAATGCGATGTCACTTTCATTTTCCACACGCACACAGCCATCTTGTGCATCGAGAAATACCAGATGCATCTTCATTTTCATGATATCCTAGTAAACGCGGAACCAATGTGCATCCACAGAGTATTACCGCAGGGCGCTCAACTTCTGTTCAAATTTATACAGTGATTATTTAAAATGGGTAAAGAGAAGTGAAGAACATTGCATCATTAATACTACAGTGACTAGAGCCTTGCTCTTAAATAATAAAAACCGGTCAAGTGCGAGTCGGACTCGCGCACCGAGGGTTCCGTATTGAAGATAATAATATGGTTGGTAACCGCAAAAGAAAATACTCATTTTGTTATAAGCTTTATTTTCTAGGCAATAAGGTCGATTTTGACTAGCCTAAATTTTAATACAGATTTTCTTAGTTTCTTTGTTATTTCTCAAAAACTGTAAATAATGAACACTTTATTTTATTTTTTCCAGAAAATATAAGTAGGTAATTATCTATACGTCAGGAGATTTTTCAGAATTTTTGATTAATAAACTTCGGAGATAAGGGTGGGGAACGGTCATTTTTTGTACATTTTTGACTATAAATCAAAAAGTACATCACAATTTTAAAAAAAAAAATAGTTTTGAAATGTGCAGATTAAGACCTTTCATATGACACCCCATTTGCTATTATTGAACCACGTTCATTTTTGAACCCCCATTCTAGACCCCTTTTCAATTATTAATAAAATTAATTTCATATTTTTTTTACTACAAATAGATGCGGGCAAGCAAGTTGTATAACTATGCCAAATTTCAAGTTGAAAGCATTTGTAGTTGCTGAGAAAACCTGCTGTGACATACAGACAGACAGACAACGAAGTCTCACCATAAGGGTTCCTTTTGTACCATTTTGGTACGGAACCCTAAAAAAATACTATCAGAATAGGAACAGGCATGCAAGACTGAAGGCTTCAATTAACATACTGCCTTTGAGTGAGATGCTCGTGTTAAAAATAAATAAATAAACAAAATTATGGATTCCGATATAGACCCCTAACAGTACACAAGTATATTTTTTTAGATCGTTTCTAGACGATTTCAGGTTTTTGATTTTTAAGACGAGCATCTCACTTTTGAGTGCTTTGGGCAGTATGTTAATTGAAGTGTTGGCGCAGGTTCGTATGAATGAGTAAGACTTCTTGAAATTACATCCATATAATGTAAGTAAATATTTACAATTACAACAATGTACTTTAGTATAGTAGGCCAAGACGAAAGAGAAGTGAGGAAGTGAGGATGACGAAAGGAAGAGGCCCCGGAGGGGGGCGCGGCGCGGCACGCCACAGATAATCCGCTAGCTGGCTGGCACAGGTGCGTTATTGCGGCGTCAGGCGTTAACAGAAGCCTTCGCCTTCAGTCTTGCATGCCTGTTCCTGTTCAGACCATAGAATGGAGGTCCTTTATGCGTCTATTTTTAAAATGAAATATAATCAATTCTAGCAGTGATTGGCTGAATTTGGAAAAAAACGCGTTTTAATTATGGAAACACGCCACACCGCGCCGCCCCCGCTTTCACTGCGTTTAAGACAAGGGTTACACGATCAGTTTGGCGTCAGTTCAGTCCGTGCTCGAAAGGGACGCAGCTATATTAACATAATAGCTGCGTCCCCCTCGATCATGATTGAACTGACGCCAGACTGATGAAATACTGAGCGTGTAACCGATGTCTAAGGCTTTAGCGGCAATCACCTTCCTTTTCTACCACGTGTATTGATTATTTGCGATGTCTCCAACTACACTACTACTCTACCATCTAGTGCATCGACAAACTATTCGCATCTTTACTTTAATGTTGTCCTAGTAGACGCAGTAGCAATATGCATCCACAGAATAGGGTGACCATAGGGCGACGGAAATTGAAACACTGATAAGCAAAGACCCTGTGGTAAAGCACCATAAAGTGATGAAGGATTCTAGAATGATGCAAATATTCCAAGGAAATATGAGTATATATAAACACTCAATTGTACAAAAGAAAAAGAAAAACAATACAATGAAGATAAAAAAAGTATGTACAGAGACGAATTTATCTCTTTAAGATTTTTTTTCCAGCTAACCCTTAAGAGATTGAGAAAAGTGAAACATTCATATTCGCATTCAAAGTGAAAAATAGAGTGTTTAACGCGAGACTAAACAACCATAATGACACTCTAACTATAGCCACCCTCGCTCAGTTCACGTGGCTAAACATGTCACGTCATTATGGCTTGTTTTAGTCCCTTGTTGAACAATCTACTATTTTCATTGACTACCTGATCCGATGATGAATCAAAGATGTGGTCACAGTAATAAGCAACTACTTAATGGTTAACAGCATGTCTCGTCGTATTTGGACTCTTTTGATTTCTCATTTATAGTGATACATGTATAATAAAAAAATACAGTATGCGACCAAGTGAGTCAAAATGTATATAACTTCCTATTACGTTAAGAAAAAAATTAACGCCGTATTAATTATAGGGTACCATTAGTACCTTTTGATTGAAATCAAACTTGATTCATTTTTCTACGTTTTTTTTTTGGTATATCTACTCTTATAATTGATTCCCTTCCAATGCATCGCAGAGAAACAGATACGTGCCTCGTCTTTCATGCGCCCCTGGTAAACGCGGATGCAACTTCGATGCACAAACTATCCGCTAGGTGATTCAATATACATACATACATTAAATCACGCCTGTTTCCCAGAGGGGTAGGCAGAGACCACTTCTTTCACTGCGTTTAAGACAAGGGTTACACGATCAGTTTGGCGTCAGTTCAGTCCGTGCTCGAAAGGGACGCAGCTATATTAACATAATAGCTGCGTCCCCCTCGATCATGATTGAACTGACGCCAGACTGATGAAATACTGAGCGTGTAACCGATGTCTAAGGCTTTAGCGGCAATCACCTTCCTTTTCTACCACGTGTATTGATTATTTGCGATGTCTCCAACTACACTACTACTCTACCATCTAGTGCATCGACAAACTATTCGCATCTTTACTTTAATGTTGTCCTAGTAGACGCAGTAGCAATATGCATCCACAGAATAGGGTGACCATAGGGCGACGGAAATTGAAACACTGATAAGCAAAGACCCTGTGGTAAAGCACCATAAAGTGATGAAGGATTCTAGAATGATGCAAATATTCCAAGGAAATATGAGTATATATAAACACTCAATTGTACAAAAGAAAAAGAAAAACAATACAATGAAGATAAAAAAAGTATGTACAGAGACGAATTTATCTCTTTAAGATTTTTTTTCCAGCTAACCCTTAAGAGATTGAGAAAAGTGAAACATTCATATTCGCATTCAAAGTGAAAAATAGAGTGTTTAACGCGAGACTAAACAACCATAATGACACTCTAACTATAGCCACCCTCGCTCAGTTCACGTGGCTAAACATGTCACGTCATTATGGCTTGTTTTAGTCCCTTGTTGAACAATCTACTATTTTCATTGACTACCTGATCCGATGATGAATCAAAGATGTGGTCACAGTAATAAGCAACTACTTAATGGTTAACAGCATGTCTCGTCGTATTTGGACTCTTTTGATTTCTCATTTATAGTGATACATGTATAATAAAAAAATACAGTATGCGACCAAGTGAGTCAAAATGTATATAACTTCTTATTACGTTAAGAAAAAAATTAACGCCGTATTAATTATAGGGTACCATTAGTACCTTTTGATTGAAATCAAACTTGATTCATTTTTCTACGTTTTTTTTTTGGTATATCTACTCTTATAATTGATTCCCTTCCAATGCATCGCAGAGAAACAGATACGTGCCTCGTCTTTCATGCGCCCCTGGTAAACGCGGATGCAACTTCGATGCACAAACTATCCGCTAGGTGATTCAATATACATACATACATTAAATCACGCCTGTTTCCCAGAGGGGTAGGCAGAGACCACTTCTTTCCACCTGCTACGATCTTGACAGATCTCTTTCGCTTCTTCCACATTCATACATCGAGTCATGCACGCACGTCGGTTTCGGGTACTTAAAATTCGGCCCTTTTCCAGTATTTCTCCGATTTGATTCGAAAAAGTACGCCTAGGGCGGCCCCTTCCGACCCTTCCACTCACTTTCGCTCTGTATATCTCTTTCGTCAATCTTCTTTCATCCATCCTTTCCAAATGACCGAACCATCGAAGCATGCCCTTTTCAATCTTAGTCACTACATCTTCTTTTAGACCACATTTCTCTCTGACTTTTTCATTCCTTACTCTATCAGTCAGTTTCACACCACACATACTACGCAAAGAGCGCATTTCAACTGCATTTATACGACTTTCATGCTTATCTTGCCACACCCAACCTTCACTACCATACATCAGAGTAGGGGCCAGCACTCCATTGTGAACAGCCAGTCTGGCTTTTTGTGAAATACCCCTTCTGCCCACAAATGAGTACAGTGCCCCATTTATTTGATTCCCCGCATTCACCCTCCTTTCGACATCCTTCTCACACTTACCATCTCTTGTAAACATACTTCCCAGGTACACAAATTCACTTACTTGCTCTACTAATACACCATTTATATTTATCACGCACTCAGTCATTTCCTCGTCCTTCTCTATCACCATAACCTTGGTCTTGGCAACATTTACTTTCATGCCCTTTTGCTTAAATCCCTCACTCATCATTGTCACCATCTCCTGCAACTCAAGTACCGATGGAGCAAGTATAACTTGATCATCGGCATATAAGAGGCATTTGATTAGCAACTCTTGCATACGCAAACCCTTATCACAATCTTTCAAATCTCGCATACAACTGTCCATGAATAGATTGAACAGCCATGGTGAGGCAACACAGCCCTGTCTAACACCTCTGGAGATATTAAACCAGGCCGAGTATGCCCCATTGATCCTGACACAGGCTCTGGAGCCCTCATAAAGGGACTTCAAAGCCTGCACCAGATTGCTGCTCACTCCATACATAGACAGCACCTTCCACAACTCCTTTCTATCTACCCTATCATAGGCCTTTTCCAGGTCCACAAAAGCACAGAAAACCTTTTGGTTGACAGCCAAGAACTTTTCTGTGATAGACCGTAGTGAAAAGACCTGATCCGTACATCCCATTCCCTTTCGAAATCCCGCTTGTACATCCCAGATTTTGTCATTCGTAACATTCAATACCCTTTCAATTAAAATCTTCCCATATACTTTGCCGACAACACTAAGGAGGCTGATACCGCGGTAGTTTTTGCAGTCTTGCTGTGACCCCTTTCCTTTATACAGAGGGACGATAACAGCCTTGACCCAATCTTCCGGGACTCGGCCGCTACTCCAACATGCATTGAAAAGGCGGTACAATAGACTACCCACCACGCCATCTCCTCTCCTCAGCATTTCTATCGACACTCTATCACAACCTGCCGACTTTCCCGCTTTCATACTTTTTAAAGCTTTCACGATTTCACTCATGCTAATCACACTTTCATCTTCGCTACTTGCATCCTTACTCATGCTTTCTGGCTCAAGACGAATATCTTCGCATTCAAACAAGCTTTCAAAATAACTTTTCCATCTATCAAGCATTTTTTCTTCCGCACATATCAAGTCTCCAGACTCATCCCTCACCGCGCTTAATTTAGTTTTCTCTGATTTCCCCCGAGCCGATTTTATCAAGCTCCAAAAGAGTTTAATATTCGACCGGAAGTTGTCAGAAAAACTCCTATCATACTTTTCATTCAGTAAATCTTTCTTTCTAGCCACAACTTCTTTCACTCTTTTCTTTGATCTATTATACTCTTCTTTCTTTCTGTCGCATAGATCTTGTGCTGGCTCTACAGCTATAAAATCCAACCAACACTTTTTCTTTTCTTTCACTGCATCATCTACCTCTCTATCCCACCATTCCGGACGTTCATTCTTGCTCTTTCTTCTCTTTACTACACCGCATACTTCAATGGCCGATTTAACCACTCCATTCTTCATAATCTCCCATACATCATTTATATTATTCTCAACTTCACTGTCATTCATCTTATTAACACATGATTCAATATGTTTTTAATTTAACCATTTACGTTTGTCACAATTGGTTATTACTTAATTTGACATTATGTGAATTCGTAACTCATGCTCTGTTTATTCTTATGGGTGGCATATGGGTACTGACCGTACCTTGTTGCTGTCTTACGATACGGTAAAATTGATGATGTAATTTTTTCTGTAATTATTAATTGTACACCACGGAATATATTTTCTATTTGTAAGGAATATTTAAGGGTTAAAAAAACTGTAGTTAAATTAGTTACCTTCGTTATGTATTATGTATGTACTAACATGTCATATCAAAGGCTTTAAAAAGACAAGGTACTAAAACTACTAAAGTGAGCAGTTACTTATAAGGCCGACTGTACTCTCATACAAGCGGAAGAAAACTCAATGTTAACCAGAGCCGGCTAGGTTCCAAAGTAAACAAAATCTAAATAATATATAAAAAAGTAAAATAACCTTAAATTACTTAGTACCCTAATTAAACTTTACGTAAACCGCTTAAATTAAACAAATTATCATTAAACCTGTTTTTGAACAGCGAAAATATCACGTCAAATACCTGAAGAAATCAGTTGAAAAGAAACTCCCCTTTTTTGAAATCATTATGTAAAGTTAATTTAGTTCATTAAAGTTAGTTTAGTTATTAGTTATTAGTTAATTTAGTTAATTTAGTTAATTTAGTTATTAGTTAATTTAGTTAATTTAGTTAATAGGCTCAGACGTCAGAGCCCCATGTTTGGGCGCCAAGTTTATGAAGAGTAAGCAAGTTTAAAAATAAGCAATAATTATTACTAACAAAAGTTTTTAAAACTGTTTATTGTGACTTCGTATGTGTATGTTAACACTTGTTAAAACAACCACCTGTTGCTTTTGTTATGATTTGTGCATAGTAGTGCATTTGAATGTAGTAGTGCATTGAGAACTACAGATTGCCTTTTTATTTATGCGCTCCTAGTAAACGCGGAAACTTTGTGAGAGCCTTTCACCAAGGTTCTGCTAAACTTTAAATCAGTCTTAATTAACTTTTATTATAAGAAAACTTTGGTATTCTTAGCGTTTAAAAATAGGCATGTAATATAAAAAAGCTCTATATCTGATAACAATCTTTACGTAACACCTGGCCATAATGTGAGTTTTATCGCACGCTGCGCGCACGGTAAAACTCGCATTGTGGCCAGGTGAAGACGTAAAATTGTGTACTCATCACGCGCAGTAAAAAAGAAAGCCTTCTATCGCATATTTACAACCCTCGCCTACGGCTCGGGTCTCAAATACCTGCGATTTCGGGCTTTCTTTCTTTTACAGCCCTTGTTAAGTAATGTACTATTACGCTTCTCTTGGGTAAATGATTGACTAACTATCACACGACTTAGCATCTCGGAGGGACTTGAATTTGGAAGAAATATTTCTTAATTTCCATAAAAGATTTTTCGGGAATTGATCCCCAACGGGAAGCAATAATAAAACTGGCGGGATTTCTCTAGTTAACTATAACGTGGCTCTGTAATGAAAGCCCCACCAAGCCTGGGCGCTAATTTTGGTATAAGTAAGCTTAAAAATACAAAAAAATAAAACAAATACTTTTAAAACTATTTGTATGATTTAAATACAAATACAAAAAATACAAATACAAATAATTTATTTCCAAATATAGTTACATACAAATTACGGTTGAATCTGACCCCCACACTAGGCATTGCCTGTCCCGTGGGGGAGATGGTACGGTTAACAAACAAGATTAACGGCTAACGACAACAATATTTACTTACTATATAAGATAAGTGGTATTTATTTTATTCTATATTCTATACTTTAAAAGAAAACAAGGGGGAAAAACAGTACCTTATAACAAAAAACAAGTGTGTGTGTGTGTGTGTGTGTGTGTGAGAGTGTGGCTGTGTGTGTGTGTGTGTGTGTGAGAGTGTGGATGCGTGTGTATGTGTGTGTGTGTGAGAGAGATTGAGAGAGGGAGAGAGAGAGAAATAGAGATTATTGCACTTTTAGGAAAGATTCAGTATCTTCGTACGTTAATCGTAACATGTCCTTCGTTAACATCCTTTTCATTTCGAGAACGGAGTGTTCTTTAAATGTATAAACCTTGACCAATTTATTATAAATGCGGGGGTACAAGAAAAATGGAAAGCGTTTTGCAAATGAAGTTTGGACAGCAGGAGTAGGTAATTTGAAGATGCGGTTTTGTAGCATTTCCTTGTACTCTGGTGAGTTCAAAACGGATTTATGGACTCGTGTCGCCACCCTCGTTAGATACAGTCCTCGGACACTAAGCACCTGAGAGTCTCTGTATAGATCTGTGGTGGGGTATCTGAAATTTTTCTTTAAAGCCACCTTCAAAACTGCTCTTTGCGCTCTTTCCAATTTTAATAGGATGTAGTAGTAATGTAGTAGTATATTTGAGTGTAGTAGTGCATTGAAGACTACGGGTTGCCTCTTTTCTTTTATGCGGTCCTAGTAAACGCGGAAGCTTTGTGAGAGCCTTTCACCGAGTTTCTAGAAAACTTTTTAAAAGTAAGGCGGAGAGATTTTATTTCATATCAACTTCTAAAATTAAATTAACAGATGACACAAAACCTTAAGTTAGTGATCGCTGAACCTAAAAACTTCAAATTTGGTAGGCATATACAGGATGTCCCGTAAATCCACGTTAACCCGCCTAGGGCTGATAGAGCAGCTAATAAGCTATCAATTGAACCCCTATGTATGTTCAACTACTTTTACTAGTTTCGGAGATATTGACTATTATAATCTGTTTTTTTGTAATTTTGACATAAGGGAAAAATTTACTCCTAGCGGGAAGAAATGAGGAGTAGTGGGAAACAAATTGTACGCGTGCGAAGTCGTGGGCGTCTTCTGATTAGCTACTGTGAGAGTGGGACTGTTGTAAAAACCCTACGTTTGGGCGCCAATTTAGTTTAGTAACAGATAGTAAGCTTAAAAATACGCAAAAACATAATAATTACATACAACAGAATTTAAAACTGTTTATTGTGATTGTGTATGTGTACGCTAACACTTGAAGAAACAACTTGACGTCACTATACATATTATTTATGTGTTGTAGTGCATTTGAGTGTAGTAGTGCAATGGAGAAAACGGATTGTCTGTTTTTATTTATGCGCTCCTATCAAACGCGGAAGCTTAGGGAGAGCATTTCACTGAGGTTCTGGGAACCTTTTTAAAAGTAAGGCGGAGAGAGATTATATATTATGTCAACGACAAAAAAAAATTGCAGGCACACTGCCTTAAGATAGAAACTTCAAATTTGGAACGAATTTTTCATTTTTATTTATCGTTCGAAAACTGACCCCTAGCGGGAAGAAATCGGGAGACGTTGGAAACGAATTGTACGCGTTCAAAATCACGGGCGTCTTCTAGTTAACTACTGTGAGAGTGTCACTGTGGTTAAAACCTCACGTTTGGGCGCCAATTTGGTTTAGTATTGCTTTGTTAGCTTAAAAATATGCAGGTATACAAAAATATAACTACTTTTAAAAGCGTTTAAAACTGTTTATTGTGACTGCGTATACTTGTACAAACTCGCTTTTTTATTATTTATGTGTTTGAGTGCATTTCAGCGTAGTAGTGCATCGAAGACTACGGATTGGCTCTTTTAATTTATGCGGTCCTAGTAAACGCGGAAGCTTTGTGAGAACCATTCGCTGAGGTTGTGGAACACTTTTTAAAATAATATAGAGAAAGATTTAATTTTATGTCTGTGTCAAAATGGAAAACCACGTACGCGTGCGAAGTCGCAGGCGTCTTCTGCTTAACTGCTGTGAGAGTAGCACTGTTGTAAAATCATCTAAAATTAAATAAGTAGACGACACACAGCCTTAAACTATAGATCACCAAACCTAGAAACTTCTTTGTAAGGAATATTTCTTGGCACTGGGAAAGGATAGTTCGAAAATCGACCCCCAGCGGGAAGAAATGGCGAGTAGTGGGAAACTACTCTTAACTATGCATCTTCTAGTAAACTACTCTGTGAGAGTGGCTCTGTTGTAAGAGCCCCACGTTTGGGCGCCAATTCAGGTTTTGAAATAAAAGGCAAGCTTAAAAATACGATTAATACTTACAAAAGTTTTTAAACTGTTTATTGTGTCTGCTATGTGTACGTTTATGCTTATACAAACAACAACCTGTTGATATTTTTATGACTTATATGTAATAGTGCATTTGAGTGAAGTAGTGCATTGAGAAATACAGATTGCCTCTTTTCATATTGTGTCCTAGTAATCGCGGAAGCTTTGTGAAAAATTTACACGGAGGTTCTTGTTCTAAGCGGTAGTCGATTCACTCTATACTACCCACGTGTAAAAGATCCCTCATGTGGCCAATTTACTAAATAAATAATTTGAATTTTGAATATTGAATTTTATTCTGTATCACGTTTTAAAAGTACGGCACAAATCAATTTTTTTGATAACGTAAATTTGATTTTAATTTTTTTTAAGCGTACCTATGTTATCGTTATTCTAGTCTATTGTTAAATTTAAAAACGCTATCCGGTTGTACAGTTTTGTGTTATTTGGTAATAATAATACCTATCATGCGAAATGGTACTACTTTTTATTGCCAAATGTAGCCTCCCTTGTCACTTTTCGTTGTAAGTACTCAGAGACATTTAACAGTCAATTAGATCGTTCCTTTTTGAAACTTATGTATGAAAATTCCTCCCTAAGAAATGACTTAATCGTCGGTAACTGAATCTAAGTGCGGTCGTTAATGAGCTAAAGTAGGAGTACTATGAATTTACTGGTTGCGTTTTGTAAAGCTATTGCCAACAGGAGCACTGTAACGTGTTTGCAATTGTTAGGGAATGCAAATAACCGGTTATAACCGCTTTTAACCGGTTATTTTCATACAAAGACGGTTAATAACCGGTTAAATTGCATTCCCTACTTGTAGTGCATTAAATCGATAAAGTTAATGAAGTTCCTCTGTTTTATGCGTTCCTAGTACATGCGGAAGTTTCGCGAGTCGTCTTCAAAGAAAATTCAATTCTCACAACGGTTCAGTAGGACTAGATAAGTAACATTCTGCAATGTTCTCTGAAATTTCATAATAAATTCAATATATTATTATATTCGACGTAAGCGTGCGTTGTTTTTGTTAGTTGCACATAAAAATATAATATTTGTTACTTTTTATATTTTATAATACAACATGTTTCGTCCTGCAGCTAAGTAATATTTTATATATAATACTCGCTCGCAATGATTAGATTGATATGTGTATATTTTTATTCCGAATCATGGTTATTTTGTTGACCAAAATGTCTATTTCAGAATTGTATTGCGCTAAATACACATATAGCATGTTAAAAAAAGTAATTAAATTACAAAAGACAGAATACCGAAAAATATATTGAGCCTATCGAAAACGAATCACTATTCTTAGAGATTTCAAATAAAAAATTAGCGACAAATACTACATACTTTATTCACAAAGAAAATAAAGCTAGTCCGAACGTTCTGCACCAAGCCCTGAGTGAAATTAAATCCGAGCACCGCGCTCCCTCTCTCGACTGCAACAACCGCGTGACGTAGGCTGCGATTGTGACAGTGTTAGTGCAGTTTGTACATATACACCTCACTGCAGTGACATCATTTGTGGAAAGCAGAAGCAACTCCATCATTTGATGCGCTCCTGGTAAACGCGGAAGAACTAAGAAGCCGGCGGCCATTTTCTGTAAAAGGATTTGCACCCTGAGGACAGACATTGTTTAAAAAAAACGCTAGCCTCATATTTGCATCAAATATTAATTAGTTTTTTTAATGGGTTAATTGAGTAAACAGTCGTTTAAATTACAATTTTGTCTGAGTCATACAGAATTTAATTTAATCAATCCATCTGTCTACAGGTGTGTCTAAGCTCGGGGCTTAAAATGTAAGTAAATATTTTTTGATTCACTAATCTAAAAAAATATGTAAATTGTAAGATATCAATACTATCGCAACTTTTTATATTAGCACGCCAAATGCCGCGATGGGAAGAGTTTAGTCAATTAAGCACTCATTAAAATTACACAATTATAATACCAAAGTAATAGAACAAAAAAAACATTTGACGAGGAAAGTCGAGTCAGAGACATTATAGAGATAATTAACTCGTTCATTTTTCAAACTTCTCTATGAAAAATCGTCACATAGGAACAACTTAACTGTCGTTAAGTGACTCTAAATGCGGCCCGCGAGAGCTTAAAACACTCTTCTAAGGGTGGGTTTAGACCAAACGAGCGAATGCTCTAGAACATGTTTTGTCTTTATTTTTACAACGTAAACGTAAGGCCGCTTCCTGACTTGTCGGTATACTTGCAGTAAAACACGGAATCGGTAAGGGTTGCTAGGCAACTAGTGGCATCTACCAATCAACGCGCAGCGTTTATGCCGACAGTAAATTTTACTGCAAGCATACCGCCAAGTCAGGAAGCGGCCTAAGAGATAATGCCATAGAATTCTTGTTCATTCGCTTGGTCTAAACCCACCCTAAGCGGATAGTGAAAGTTAATAATAAGTGAAAAGAGTAATCTCATCTACGAAGTACTAAATACAGAGAAAAATACAAACTTCTAGAATTAATGAAACAGTTTATGTCCCTTTCTACAAAAATGCATTGCACACACTCGCAATACACACAAGCAAAACAAACCAATACTACCTCGATTGAGGATATCGGAAGCACTAGAAATTGCTGACATACTACGTACTCATTTAAATTTAACTAGAAGGAAAGAGACGGATGTTAAAGCTTCACTCATACTTTAAAACTCTATCTAGGCTTTCCAGCTCTTCGAATTCATGGTGTCCTAGTAAACGCGTTAGCATTTTCAGATGTTAAATCCAGCAGGGCCGCTGTACCCTAACCATGAGTTACAATTACCGTACTCGCAAGCGAGTCGAATACTCTGTCCCTCGCACTCTATAATAATACTGTGAGGTCTGCGAGGGACAGAGCATTCGACTTGCAAGCGAGTACATTAATTCTTTATGGGTACTGTACTGGAAACACGTTCAGTACTAAAATCTAATTAACGGGTTAATTAACTGTGGCGAACGGTCGAACCCTATATTCAAACCGCGTACAGGTGAAGCTTACTCCGGGTTAAAATTTGACATTTGCCATACAAAATGTTTTAAATTTTAACCCGAAGTAAGCCTTATCTGTCCGCGGTTTGAATATATGGTTCGGCCATAAGTTTAGTACTGCATTAACTTTATGGAACTAACCTTTTTTATTAATTAAAAATATTTAAGGCCACATAAAAGATAAGCTTTAAAAGAAAAAAATGCAAAATAAAATAAATGTGCAAAGTTCAATATAAAAAATACAGTAGGTACATTGTTTTATTATTAAATAAGGTGAGGCGGGGCTATTGCATCTGGGGGGCTACTGTAAGTTTTCATACTGATTTTAAAAGTAGAACACGTTTTAGTATGAAAAGTTACAGTAGCCCCGCAGATACAATAGCCCCGCCTCACCTTATACATAAATCAAAAACCTGAAAAGAACGTGTTAGGAGTACATTATTAATACCAAATTATACATTACCAATAAGGCAGTAAAGTAAAGAATCAAGCCTGAAAAAGTAAAATAACCATTTTCCACGCGATCCAGTGGCGGGTAGCGAAGTGCATCGTTGCGTTGCACTGCCATCTATTGCACATCTTCACGACCTTGTTGCTGGCAACTGAACTTCTACTTTACCTGCGTTCCTAGTACTCCATATCGCATGGCGCGAGCTAGATTGAAAAAGAAAGGGTATTGAGGGAAAATATATTTTTAATCATACAAAGGTTTGTTTGGTTCACCAGTATTATTTAATTTTCTAGCAGTTATTTTGATACACAATCTTAGTGAAAACTTCATTACTTAGGTATAAATGTACCCTCTTATTCAACACGAACCCCCTTCCTAATAAACGTTGAGTAACGGTGGTATAGCTTTACAATGTTTTGTCATTATCTGTCATTGTGACATTTGGATTTGACGGATAAGGACAAAACATTGTATCGCTATACCACCGTTACTCAACGTTTAAATAGTAGGGGGGTATAGAGCTAAAGTGTGCTTAAATTAGGATTTGTCCATATCTGTCATTGTGACATTTGAATTTGACAGACAACGACAAAGAAAAGTTGAAATAAAATAGGTTTATTGTGCGTTTATGAATAAAGGTATCACTATCTAAATATAGTAGGTAACAATACATAAATCATTGGACCGACAAATATGTCTCTATGTACAACTACAAGTATTTATACAGTTAGCAGCTCTTTCACAGTATATGCATTTTGGTTAACTGGAATATAATGCTTTAGGAGCACCATTTGTATTGTTATTTATTTAAAAAAAGTAACACTATATAAATATACACAAATGTACAGGGCGTTCTTAAATATACGTGATATTTCACCTGTGTACACTGTTTGTCAATGAACCATTTTTCCTTGTAAACTAAATAAGATCTATGCTAATGACTGTTTGAGTTCCAAATAAATAAATAATTCTAGATCTAGATTATACTAAAAATAACAATTGAAACCTTACCTCAGATAAAACTAATCAAAGCGTAGCGCCAACCCTGCGCAAATAATCCGAAAGTCGTTCAAACGGAAAGTGTAGGTTAGATAATTATTATTAGAGTCTCATTAGAGCCGATTGTCCGGCCGGACGGCTGACCGGACACGGTCACACCTGACGGGACGGTTTGTTATTGGCTATTGGCGAGGCACTTTTTGTGTACAGGGTGAGAGGAAAAGATTGTGAGAAAAAATGCTCGTGTGAAACGTGCTGAAAATTTGCAACGTATTTTTGGCAGGGCCCGATTATTGAACTGTGAAATGTTTACACTTAAAGATTAAATATTTTTTTTGATTCTTTAGTATTATAAATACGTATCTCACCACAAACGTATTTGGGATACATTTCTATTAAATAATATTTTTAAAAGGATATTAAATGCCAATCGTAACGTAATAGACGCCGATGTATGTTACTTTTTTATTTAAATTTGAATAGTAAAATTACCGATGGCACTTTCCCGTCCTCTTTAAACACATAACAGAAGTCTTTATAAGTTGTTAAACCAAATACTGAACAATACGCAGAAGTAGTAGCGGGAAATGCCAGTGTTATGCATAATAATGCGTTTAACAAATTCCAAAAAGAGAAACACTATCCTAGAATCAACCTGTAGATACTCGCAATACTCGCACTAAATTAGGGCCTCTATTCTACTCGGTAAAACTATATTACTTTTGATATGTTATCGTGTTGTTTTTAACTTGTCCGCCATTACTGTCAAGTAAATAAGAGTTATCGTTACATTGACAATGCGATAATCATGTTAAATGCAACAAGTATGTTTTTTTTTAATCGGCGCCGAGTCGATAGCTATTTACCTACTATTATTTTTGTAGCCATCATAAATGGTGATCATTTTTGTTTACTGTCATTTTGTTTGTTAAAGGAACGGCGTAAAACTAGGACTCTATTCTAGACTGTTTTTAGCAGCTGGAAAGAAGAGGTCTCTCCCTACTACCCCTCTGAGAAACAGGCGTGATTTAATGTATGTATGTATGTTTTTACTCCTATTGTTATTGTATTGTTTTTAATTCCGCCGTGTTGACATTACTGTCAAGTATCGTTGACGATTCAATAGCAATAGGCGTTAAGACAATACTAAATAAAATCCCCTGGATTACTTGCACACTTACTTAAGCTCTGGATTCCTTTATCATCTTGCTCGACGCCAGTACGGCTAGCACAAGTTGTATTTTCTCGCTTGTCGCTCAATTCATCTCTATCGTTACAGACTAGATAGAAAGGGAGTCCCGAGCGACAAATAAGTCGCGGGCAACTAGGGCTAGCCCGTGCCTAGTATGCCTGCGTCTATATCGCGTGTCAAATGTAGATAAAGCATCCGTCACTCTCGTACTTATTTACGTGTCAGAAGGTGACGGATGCCTTATACAAACTTTGTCACGCGATAAACGCAGCCATATCAGGCCCCTGGGTTCGTATTATGGTTACCTTTATCTCGGTAGATAAAACGTATGTCACTCTCGAACTGACTTACTGATCAGAGAGTGGCAGATGTTTTATCCACGTCTATCCACATATCGATAAACACGACCATAATAGGCCCGTAGACCTAAGTTTTAATTTGACTTATAAAAAACTTTTAACGTAAGCACGGCCACCCAAACACAATCAATACATTTCCAAACAATCAATCATTCGTCAGTACAGCGCTAATGCAAGTAATGATCCCTTCAAGCAGTCAATATTTTGACTTTTTGACCGCCGCGTAGCTAGTTTGACTATTTTGACGGGCCGGTGAAAGAGATAAACAATTACAAGCCTTTTTTAAACTTTAAATCAATAAATATTAATGATTTTGACTTAAGGAACGTTTAAAATTAATCGATTGTTATATTTTTACTTTTCCAGCCTTTCTAGAATGGTTGTTTTTATCGCTTGACAACATGTGGATAAAGTATACGTCACTCTCTTACTTATATACATGTCAGAAATTGACGGATATTTAACCCATATTTTATCACGCGATAAACGCAGCCATATTAGGCCCAGGTAAAGGTTGATTCCAATCCAAGACTGCTACACAGGGCTACGCGGCTACGACGTAGCTGTGTGACAAACTCGTAGCATGCTTACATCCACTTATCAAAGAATTACGTTTTTCATCTACAGCATGTTTTTTTTTTCGTAAAATAAAAATGTCAAAGAATTTTTAAAAAGGATGTGTTTTTTTCGATATTGGTTGGTTTTAATGAAAAAATAAAACGTCACTTTGATAAACTATAAATTATAAATCCTACAGTTTCCCGCCTCCGAAAAAAAAACAATCATTTCTCCGTATTAAAAAAACAAAATCCAAACATACGTTCTTATAATATTAGTGTAGATCAACGTCACAAAGTGTATACGTTGTCATTCACGAAACAGAAGAAACAAATAGTGGGGTGCCTTGTTTGTTAATGTTTACAGCCCGAGTAAACCTGGGAGTTCATCATGCTAGTTGGCATGTTAAAAGAATAAGCTTTGTTTAATCTTTTTTACAATCTATTTATTTACTTTCACTTTTTTCGGTCTCTGTGCGTAATCAAATCACAGAACAGAAAAAACAGTAGTAGTGTCAAGTGCGCGTGTAACGTGTGGCGTGGCGTGTAACGATATTTCCATATTTCTAAAATAGGAAATAAATCCAGAAGCATGCCTTATTATTATTATGCTATTTTGGAGCGTAAAACCGATAGCCGCACCAAAAACATTTTTCATGGTGGCGTGTTGTTTTTATGATAGTTTGAGTATTGGCGACAACAGGTCTGATACTAAGCGAAGCTCATGCCACTTCCATTGTTTTTTCTATTCCGTGAATCAAATATTATTGGTTAAATGAATGTGAATGCTGGCTAGTGGCATTCCATCTTAGTCCTCAGGGTTGGCAACGCATTTGCAGTCTTGTCAGTGCGAATGTCTATGGGTCACAGTTTCCACTTACCATCAGGTGGCCTGTGTGCTCGATTGCCTTCTCAATGCCACAAAAAAAAATTACGACGATGTGGTTAGCCCGGTTAGTACATTGTCTATGAAACTAGCGGTCCCGGGTTTTATTCCCGGTAAAGTATCTTAAGTAACGCGATACTATTTTTTTATGGCATGAGAAGGTAACTATCACACAGGCCACCTGATTGTAATGATCTGTGCCCATAGACACATGCATTCTCAAGACTATAATCTTAAGACTGCAATCGTAAGATGGCAAATGCGTTGCCAACCCTGACGACTAAGATGGAATGGCACCAGTCAGCATTCACATTTACTTGGTCGCCTAGATTCGCAGCACGCCCGCTACCACGTATTGCTACTTCGGTGACGTCATCTCTTTCAAAGTGACGGCTCGGTGACGGCGGCGGTGGACAAACGGCCTAAGGGCAAATATTTGTATAATGAAGCAATTTTTTGTTCCAGTGTCATACATATCTGACATCACTTGACCTACCTGTTCAACTATTCCGTTGAATTATGGCCAAATCACGGTTAAAAATAAATCGACTAATTAATCATCTTGTAAGTCTTGTTGCAAGATGTTACCAAAAAGTAATAAACCAGAAACAAAATCCTGTAACAAGATACCATTCAGTGTATTCTTCACACTATATTATTATACGCAGGCAATCAAAAACCAGACTCTGTTACTAAAAAAATAAAGGCGCACCACACGTGTGTTTGTTTGCGCAGCGAGTGCGTGTCACTAAACGGTTTTATTGTTTTACTGCGGCCATAAAACGCCGCGTTTATTTAAACGCGCGTAATTACTCTGACAGATATTACTATAAAAACTGTTACGCCATCTTAACTGTCAGATCTGGATTCCAGGTTTTTAATCTGCGGTAGGCCAGTTTTAGATAACAACACGATTAGTTTTACTTAGTGGGCCTTGCATGCAAAGTAGGTTTCCCTCGGGTTCAGTTTAATCAATAGATGGGACCTTGGCATTTATTTGTTAGAAATTATACTAATTTAATATAGTAAATTTATGTCAAATAGTAAGGGTTACATCTTTTAATTAAAACTTCAATCATTAATACAGGGTGTCCCAAAAGTACCACGCCACAGTGACACCGGAGGTAGGTCAGCTCAAGAGGAACCTAACCAGCCTAACATGACCTCAGTAAAATATGACTTTATTTTTTTCAAATTGCTAGACCAATTGCAAACTTAAATTAAATTGGTCTAGCAATTTGAAAAAAATAAAGTCATATTTTACTGAGGTCATGTTAGGCTGGTTAGGTTCCTCTTGAGCTGACCTACCTCCGGTGTCACTGTGGCGTGGTACTTTTGGGACACCCTGTATAACAAAATGCAGTCCTATAATAACTCCAGGTAAATTGTATGGTTTTATAAAAATCATTCCGTATAAAGAAATACTCGAGAAGACTACACTATTTTCTGTTATAATTAAAATTACATTATTTATGTTACGGTAACCCGTATACCGCCTTTAATACATTGCACACAACCATTTCACTAGAATATACTAATCTCAAAATTAGTTTAGTTAGCCGCGTTAATTTATTATGTCGATTACAATTTATTTGCCACACGGACATTTCCACAAACTTACATCGGATTGGCCGCAGACGTTCTATCACAACAACGGACCAATCCGAGCGTTCCTCAGAAATCACTAATTAATCGACTGTGTACATTAAAATACCACATTCACCTAATAATTTCCTCTTACCAAAACCACAAACATTCAACTAGTGTTCCCTATACATTGCGCGCTGCAAACAATTCAATCCCAAATAGTTTTCAACGAAAGCGTCAATGGGAAACTAACAGTTTCAAATTGTATTAGGTCTTTTTAGTGTAACGATTTGTTTAGTTAATATTTCAGCGCGCGAGATGCATAAAACTCCTTTCCGCCCTCTGAAATCAGAAGATTGTATGAGAAATTTAATCCCCAAAACAGGTTAGAACTTATAACGTTAGAAATAAGGCTTCATTTTAAATGGAAGTCTTAAAGTAAATGAGACCGATTGGCTATTAGGAGGACAGTGTAGTGCGGCAGAATAAACATTGCTTCCTACGTGGATGATAAAAACCTACGTTCTCTCTGGAAGTAATGCGTAATTTTTATTTGAGTATTTGCTAATTTTAGAGACTTCTCATGTACTTTGAACAAACATGTTTAAGAAGCTTTGTAGTCTAATTTGTTTTGAGCAGAACACGTAACTTTACTAAAGGGTTTGATGAAAAGCGAATAGCTGATTATTTTTTTATTAAATAGGTGAATTCTTACTTATTTTGAGCATTTACCGAAAAAATATCCATATAAAGTACAAACAAATCATTCATTCATGCGCTCACGACATCAATTACGTGTATAGGTGTTTTCAACCCACTAAGGCTCCTGGTACTCAAATTGACATTGAAATTCAAATTTAGAATTCACGCTGCGCAGAATTCTCCCGACAATTCCATATAAAGGTAGATTCATTTTAATACTGGCCTTATAGACAGAAAAAAGCAATTTCAATTTTAAAATTGTTCGTCAGTTTTAAATTTGGAACGGCTCAATCAGTGATGGGCACTAGGCCGCGTTACTTAGCGTTTAGAAGTCAATTAGCGCGCGGACGGATTTAACCGCGACTCAAACAATCCAGCGCACGTGTGCGGGCCGCTCCGGGGCTGGCTCGCGGGTTTCACTTAATAAATAATTAAATTTGCTTTAATAATTTGTTATTTAGAACTGCTACAGGTGAAATAAGTAGTTAAATAAAAAAATGTGATTTGTAATATTTGATGAAAGTAATTTATATATTAAACGCGTAGAATTAGGGGTCGATTTTCGGAAAATCTTTTGCCACGGTACCCAAGTAATACAGTCTCCGTCTCCAAATTTCAAGTCCCTAAGTCCCAGCGGTTTTGGCCGTGCGTTGATCGATCAGTCATTCGATTTCTTGTTTTATATGTAACTAGCAACCCGCCCTCGCTTCGCTTCGGCTTATGCGAGTTTTCTGTAACACCAGTTCATAATCCACAACTTTTTTTTTTGATGTCGTCTTCTCTGTGGTTCTTTCAAAGTGGCAGCTGTTGAACGTCCATCTTACACCCCGAAAACATGCTATGTACGTATCTTTAAACTTTATCCTCGTAAGGCCTAACGTCCTAAATCTAGGTCATTTGTCAAGGTGACTTTTGACTTTAGTTGACCGACACAAGATTCTTTTTCGAACTAATGAAATTTGACATGGGCCTTACGAGGTGGCATCTTTCTAATTTTCTATTTCTAGTAAATGTTTTTGCAATATAACTATTATTCTAAGTTGACCTATTCACACACACAGTACATACACATTGTTTTAGAAAAAATAATATTTTAATCACCATGTATATAAAGCCACCACAGGTATTTAACCGGAATGAACCGAGATTTAAATATATCCGATCATAGACAACTCGTTCGCTGGCTTGAAGGAAGCAGTGCCTGTTTAGTACGATGACAGTACTGGCAAGAAGTACTAATTACTTGCCTAGTTATCAGTTAAAATAAGGTAAGTACGTAATAACCAATTAATTTAATTTTAATAAATTAAGAGACTGATACATTTACATTACGTTTATTACCTTTTTGTGCTAGCAGAAGTTTTATATACCGAATACAGTAACCGGCGAATACATAACCAATACAATACCGTAACATCGAACTTTAATCGCAAAGGCCCCTAAATTGTGCAAAGACTTCAATACTGTTTTTTTAGTTTGTAAAATTGTATTGCGGAGCTTAGATTTTCCTAAGTTTTAAAAAAAAGGTGAGCCATTTATTATTTAAGTACGAGTTAAAACTAGTTTTTTGACTCTTTTCTCATAAAAGTCATTTTGTCGCAGTTCTATTTTCCGGGGTAAAAAGTATCCAATCTCTTTCCATTCATATTTTTTTTATAATGTTTAGATAAGTATAGAAAACAATTTTGATTTTATTATTTTACTATCTATCAGTGGTAAAGCCACTTGAAAGATTAAATAATGGCTAGTATTAATAAGGATAGACCTCAATAAAAATTTACTGGCTGTACCTATTAATGTAAAGTGCGTACTAAAGGCAGCACAGAGCTTCCGACAACTCTTGTAAACAGGTAGAGACATATCAAACGCTACCGAATGGGGCGACAATGGTCGCTTATTCAGCCTATGTACAGCCAAACAAATCTATTCCCGTGCTATCTTAGAACCTTGTCGAAGTGAGCTGGTGTATTAAACGCTATGTCACTCTAGTTTGGGTTAAGTGGTATGTTGTTGCGAGAAGGTTACAACGTGAACAAGCTGTATTGGTCATTCCCGGCAACACCTTTTGATTACTTTTAAATTTTGACAAATAAGTTTCTTTTTTTTATGTTATAGAAAAGGCAAACGAGCACACTTACTACCTGATAGTAAGTGGAATCAGGGTAGTGATTCTCTCAAAAGCAAAGGTGAGCGAATGCAGGAGTGAATGTCCAAGCGGCGAGTTCAAGTAGTCCCGTCAGAGCGAGCAAAACACATTTTAGCGCGTGCATTCTCAATTAGGCAGCCTTATACGTTCGAGAAGCCATGCTGCCAAATTGAATACACACGCTAAAATGTGTTTTGTTCGCTTTGACGGGACTACTTAAACTCGCCGCTTAGACATTCACTCCTGCGTTCGCTCACCTTTTCTTTTGAGAGAATCACTACCCTGAGACAAAAATAAATACATTTGCATTCTTAATATTACAATCTTTAGACTGTAATCCTGAGACCGCAAATCAGTTGCCAACCAATGAGATTTTTTATTACTTGTTTGCGTATTACGATTTACGACTAATACTGGGGCTCTATTCTATTCGTTAAAACCGTATCGTATTGTCATCGTTTTGACAGCTCTTATTTACTCGACAGTAATGGCGGCCGAGTTAAAAACAACGCGATAACATGTCAAAATCAAAATGTTTTTTCCGAAAAAGATAGAGCCCCTGTGGGCTTATTGTCTAACGCACTCGCGATCGCAACCGGCTTCAAAGTGGAGCAATTGTTTTCATTTAGTATGCAGACAAGCCTTCGATTTTCAAAATGAAAACGATTGCGATTTCGAGTGCGTTAGATAATAAGCCCTCCGGTCTTGTCATTGTCATTAAGTATTAATTAGGTTTTTAAATAATAATCATAGGTACTGAGACTTCCTTCTTGAGACGCCGAAAGTATTATTTCAGCAATCGTGTAATAACCGTAATTTCTTAGTACATGTTAACCATTCTGCTAAAGACAAATAATTAGTTATATTTTCTTTGACGAATTTAACTCGCGTTGTGATTGGCAGACGCGTAATGCACGTCTGTTGGGGGTTTGTAGTTTTTGTTATATACCTTTATTTGGCGATGTATGACTTTTTTTAGTTTTGCCTAGAAAAGGGTTAAATCAAATTTTGATTGTATTATGTAATAACTATTGTATAGGTAAAAACTGCCGATATAATCGTGAGCCCTACTTTCGGATCTAATACTTCTTAAGCCGCCAAGTGATTTTCATGAAACCTAGACAAAAAAATAATCCCTATTAAACTAGTTTGGCTTGAAAGCTACGATGACACTGCAGAAACACAGGGGTTAAAATTAATTATTGAAATTATTTTTATTATTATTTGATCCTACTTAATACGTGGGTACTCATTGGGATCTAACTTTTGGAGACAGGGAGGGATGACTGGTCTAAATAAAAAGTAGCGGGTAACTAAATAGTTCTACGCGTAGGTACCAAGTTACGGCCATCCTCTAAGTCTAGATATATAGTAATATGAGTGGGGACAATAAGTGATATTTTAAAGCACGTCAAGATGTTTTATACTGCTTAGTGCAACATACGGCGACCATATAATTTAATGTAAATAGTTTTAGTTTTCAAGCCTAAACGTAGCCGTAAGCGTAGCCTAACTTAATCAAAAAAACCTACCTCGTTCGCAAAAATGCCAATTTATATTCAAGTACCTACTACTAACCACTTACTACCCACCTTATAATTATAATGAACTAGATAGCAGTAAAAGATTCTATGATTCTATGTCACTAAGGGCCTGTTTCACAATCGTCAAGTAAAGCATATCTGACACATAAATTTAGCCCTTTCCTTTTCTTACACTTGAACATAGGCTGGGAGAGAGCTAACTTTAACTGGCACATAAATTTACTTGTCGATTGTGAAACAGGCCCTAAACAATGTACTTATTTTGTCTTTACCCGCAAAGGAATCATCCATGTACATTGTACATACGTTAAATTAAAAAATGGTTTGGGACTTCGTAGATTTAAAACACAATAATCACCCACGTCACATCAAACTCCCGGTCAACGTTCCAAGCTCGTCCCAATTTCCTAAGAATTATTTTTCCAACATTCGGGTATTACATTTTATTAGTTTACAAAAGATAATTAACCGGTTTCCTCGAACGGCACACGTGACGTCCACTATAATTATTTAATACACCTACCTAACACTATAAAAACGTTTAAAAACAACCCTTATTCACTTTAACTAAAGTCGACACTAATCGCCATCTTGAAACACTGAATAGTGGTTTTTGTCGCTCGGCTGTTTACGTTTCCTAGCGGGATTATTTAATAGGTGTTTTTAAGTTTTTTAAAGTTCCAGTGGTGTTTTTTTACGGTGATCTGTGAGCATGTGTCGGTGATACTGGCCGGTTGCACTTGTCCTGGCTGTATGCGTTATTGGTGTTACCACAGAGTAAAAAGGTTGGTAATGGTAGCCTCGTTTTTTAGGGTTGCTTGCTTAAGTTTACGTGTAATATATTATTTCGTTCGAATGTTCATCTATTTGTTTATAACAATACCTTCCTCCTTTTCCTTCATTATTTCTATTATGTATTATTATTTATACATAGGTATGTATAGATAATATGAAACAAATTCGATATAAAACTTTTCCTCCGCTGACTGACTGATTGAAAAACAAAATCATTTTGGGGTATTTTGAGATAAGTGCGAAAAACCGAAAATAGGTGGCTAGGAAGAAAAGCAGCTGTAATTTCATTTTTGCTCATACTAAGTAGTACCTACTAGTTGCACGGTTCCAAAAAATTGATTAACTGCGTCAATTTTTGGGACAAGATTCCATGTAGGTTTGAAGTATTTTTTTCAGTACCGAAAGAAAAAATAATGTGGGATTAAAAACGAAAAATGCTTGAAGTGGCTTAGAAAGTATCAATTTATTTTGAATGCATTTTTTTACGTCATTTAAAATTGGATAGCTGTGTGTGATTCTTAGACTTGACTAAGAATCACACACAGCTATTTTTGATAAAGGGAGGCAAATACCGCCCCTCTACCAAGATACACTGTTGATAATTCCTACCGTTTTAATTCACTGATTTTAAAATTAAAGTTAAATTACGTATAACTCACTGGCCATTAAGTTATTTTCAAAGTCGTAGAACAAATGAAGCATTTGAGGAGTACAATCGATACCTTTACGAGTACTTTTGGAGCACCGAGCACACAGGCACCCTGTATGTATCCTTTTCATCTAATAGATACGGCATTTTAGATGTAACTTTTCTTGAGAGCTCTAACCCAGCAGCTTACATATACACAAACACAGGAAACGTCCTTTGTCCGTCTGTCCGTCGGTAGCTAGACTTGTTAGAGCCGCGTATCCGCTTGCGTATTTAGATGTTTGACTTTTTTGTTTCAGAGAATTGTATAAAGTAGATATGAATATTTGTACAGGGGTATTATTCTATATAAAAAGGTCGCCGGTTTTCAATTATTTGACGAAGTATTAACTATGAAACTATAATTTCCCTGTGCGTTCGTAGGCACGAAAGGCAGAGTAAGGTACTAACAGCATCACTGTTAACTGACCACTAAAGTGAGCCTTATTGTGAGGTGACAAGATTCACAAATGGTCAGTTAACTTTGTTGCTGATGGTAAGTACTTACCTACCGCTTTGGTCGAGCTACTTCTTCGACAAAACCATAGTATAAATAGAAAAGTAGTATGTCTCCAGCTTAAGGAGTTTCTGTTCCCTATTTCAGCTCAGGCGGTAGAATAATTGTGCCGATGCGCGTCTCTATATACTTAAGCTGGGCATTCACGGAAGCGCCGTTTGCCTCAGCGACAGATAGAGTGTACCTATACACAATCACGGTCGTGCCACGCCACGCCTTAACGTTGCGACATCACTGAGCAGACTGATTAGAAAATGGTAGCCAGAGAACACGTACACGACAACGCCATTTGGCTTGGCACGGAGGCGTGGCGTGTTCCAACGTTGATTTCGACATTCACAATAGTTCCATTCGGATTGCGCGTTGGCGCGTCGCACTGGCTTTCCGTCCATTTAGAAATCCAACGCACCGCGCCAAGTACTTTTAAACGCTACAGTTTTAACATTTACGGATCGATTTTGGCGCGGCGCCGCTTTATTCGGCTTGTTGGAGCGGTCGTGAATGCCCAGCTTAAGTATACAGAGACTTAAATTGGCAAGACATTAAAATAATAAAAAAAAGAAATGTTAAAATTCATAACGGTGTTACGAGTATTTACTAACTAGGTAACTACGTTGAATATCAATCTCGTCCGTTGAAAACTACAAGAAATATCAAATACTGCCAGTCCAATATAAAGAAAATCTCTTCACCTTAAATGTATCGTTAAAAACACCGTTCGAACTACAAAATCGTATTCATACATACTTTAACTCTCACGGCCTCTGAAATGATCCGTATTTGATGTTATTTATAAACATCCAGCTCAAAGGAACAATAGTCCAATCGATTGAATCGATCTAGCTAAATCCGATCTAGATCTAGCGTCAGATCTCCGACGTACAGTACACATCCGCCGACAAACGCGATCGACGTTAACTCGCTCTAGCATTATTAACTGCTAAATATTTACTCAGAACTACGAGATACTATTTTACTACGCCTAAATAGCAACACTGGGGCTGTATTCTACTCGATATAACCATATTGCTTTTGTCATGTTATCGTATTGTTAACGTTACGATAGCTTATATTTGTTTGAGAGTAATGACGGCTGATTTAGAAACAATATGATAACATGTCAAAGGCCATATGGTTTTACCTATTATAATAGAATAAAAAAGAATAGAATAGAATGAACTTTATTTCAGGCAACAAGGCCCATATTTACAAATACCCTGCAGACTAACATACAATACCATTATGTAACTTAAAATTAACATAACAACTAAAACAGTTTCACCGTGTCAGCTAGCCGCCGGCCACGAAATCGACGAAATATATAAGACACCTCTTGGCCAGGGTAGTGATTCTTTCAAAAGCAAAGGTGAGCGAACGTAGGAGTGAATGTCCAAGCGGCGAGTTTAACTAGTCCCGTCAAAGCGAACAAAACACATTTCAGCGCGTGTATTCAATTTGGCAGCAAGGCTTCTCGAACGTATAAGGCTGCGTAATTGAGAATGCACGCGCTAAAATGTGTTTTGCTCGCTCTGACGAGACTGCTTAAACTCTCCGCTTGGACATTCACTCCTGCATTCGCTCACCTTTGCTTTTAAGAGAATTACCCAGAATTCCCGCTTTAAAAAGATCGACAGATAAACCACGCCACTCTCTCTCACCACAAACCCTGACCTTAAGACCCTATTTAATTATAAGTATTACCATGTATTACATATTAATAGTCATGTATACTAAATACACTTTTTTCCATATTCCCATGTTGAATGTATTTCAACTACATTGCGCTAGTACCTACACACACCTACATGCAGCCTGCTAGCACTACTAGTACTAGCGGTCATGCGATACGGAGTGACGTCACTAATGGGCTCTATACTGGTTCCCGTTTAACACTCCTGCTAAAGTTCTAACATGGACGACGGCATACCACAAGATGCCAGGAAAATGGTAATGAAAAAATATTTAGGGATATTTTTTGATATTGTCATCCATAAATGTTGAAAAAATGAACCCCTTCGCTCATTATTTTGATTAACACTTTCAGTACCAGCAACCATAAAGTAGAAAAACGCTAGAATCGGCTACGAGCGCAGCGCCACGTGACGTGGTAGCGAATGTGGTAAAATATTATATTATAGCCTATGTCACTCCCACAACCAAGACGAATCTAACAATAGCTGTCTGCACACGTAAAGTTCGGACCGCGGAAAACGCCACGCGCCGTTCCAATCTTCGTTCCGAACCGTACGTGTAAATGCAACTGTAATAGTAAAATAATATAAAAAGGTTTCCCGCGGTCCGAACTTTACGTGTAAAGGCCGCTGATACCTTCTATGTTAGAATCCATTTAGCCGCTTAGATGCCAAAGCGTACCAAATAAATGGACCTATACATACATACATACATAAACTCGAAACACATAAGCCTCCTTCTGACGCAGTCACATAAATACATACATAACAGAACTCAACTAAATTGCAAAATAATCTTGGTTCTTTCTCGCATAAACTCATCCAGAAACTCGATCCCTAATACGTGTAATTGCAGATGTCGAGATGTGGAATAATTTATTTAAACAAATACCGCGGGAATTGGCGCAATGATAGCTTTTACTGCTAATGCGCTGCGCCCGCGCTGGAACCACTCGCACGCAGGGCTTAGCGGAATTCGAATAATATTATAATAACGGTTTACTACTACTGTTGCTTTATTCCAAATTAAAATGACTCCGTCTTATTAATTAAATAAAGCGAATGTTTGATGCCTAAAAATACAGTCCCGGGTTCGATTACGGCAAATGTAGGAGGTATTTGTTTCTGAATCATGAAAGCTTTCTTTGTTTTTTTGGCAACGAGAAATGATAGTAAATTAGATATGTACCCCTACCATGAGTTACAATAATTACCGTACTCACTAGCGAGTCGAATGCTCTGTCCATCGCACTCTTTAACCCCCTTACTAATTAACGTTGAGTAACGATGGTGCAGCTAAACCATGCTTTGTCCTTATCTGTCAAATTCAAGTGTCACAATGACAGATAAGGACAAAGCATGGTTTACCTACACAACCGTTACTCAACGTTTATTAGTAAGGGGGTAAGAATACTGCAAGGTCTGCGAGGGACAGGGTATTGATTCTCTCAAAAGCAAAGGTGAGCGAAAGCAGGAGTGAAGTCCAAGCGGCGAGTTTAAGTAGTCCCGTCAGAGCGAGCAAAACACATATTAGCGCTGCATTGTCAATTAGGCAGCCTTATACGTTCGAGAAGCCATGTTGCCAAATTGAATACACGCGCTGAAATGTGTTTTGTTCGCTTTGACGGGATTACTTAAACTCGCCGCTTGCACATCACTCCTGCGTTCGCTCACCTTTGCTTATGAAAGAATCACTACCCTGGGCATTCGACTCGCTAGCGAGTACGGTAATTGTAGCATTTGTAGCCCATGGTAAGGGTACTGAGACCCTATACATTTTAATTCTCAAGAATACAATCTCAAATTAATGGTCTTATATCGGTCTATTTTATATTTTTATTTATCATAATTATTACAAGTCACAACTTATTTTTTAAAGAATTATTATTTTTCAGTATTTTTTATAAATCATACCTAACTTACAAGGGAGAAATTTAAAAAATTCTAAAACAAAAACCGTTTCAACCGATATCAAAATTATGTCTCTCAATAATTATGTAAACAAAAACATTATGAGGAATATAAAAAATATGGGAAACAACAGACTTGCAATAAAACTCTTTCTTATATTTTTTTGCTGAACTCCAAACTTGTCGTGGTGACCGAGTATTTAATATAAACTATTTTTACGCAACCAACAGCCTCGTTCGTCAAATTTATTAACAAATTGTTTACGAGATCGAGACGGGAATAGTTTTGGCAGTGGCTCTTGTCAAAGTAGACTCGAATCGAGCCTCGATTGACAGGGACTAGTCCTGCGTGGCGCAAGTTATTTTATGAATTTCTTTGAAAGTCTTTTTTTGCTCTAGTTAATAGGATAGTACAATAGTTATTTGTACAACAAGAGAGCAAAGTTGGTTTTTGCTGCAAGTGCCGATTTTGAATCCCGAGCAAGCGAAGGATTAGAGGTTAGAATCCTGAGCGTAGCGAGGGTTTCAAAGACTCGAGATACAAAAAACTTTGCTCATACAACTTTTTGCCTCAGTAGAAAACATACACATACCTACATACCTTCAAGCCTGTCTCCTAATGACGTAGGCGCAGACTATGGAACGCCAGGTGCACCGGTCTAAACATACAAAACATACTTTCGCTTCCTCTACATTCATGAATCTCTTCATGCACGTACGTCGGTTTCGGGTGCTCAGCAGAAAACTAAAAAAGAAATGTTACTGACGTAAGCTCACGATCTAATTGTAATTAACTCCACTTCAGTTAAGGTGTATTTCGCCAATGTCATATTATTTATACACTATCACCATGGACTCATTAAAGAAATACAAGTACGTCCATTGATAATACACGCGAGTAGGTACAATTTTTCGGTTAAAGAGTATTTTTTCTCGTGGACTAAATAAAAGCAAATGAGTTAGCTCCACGCGTTTCTGTCAAGGCTCACGATCTAGACGCGTTAGCCTAGTTTGTAGTGACCCTGCCTTAAAAACTAGCGGTCCTGAGTTCAAATCCCGGTAAAGGTTGCTATTTGTATATGTACGTATGTAAACTCTTTATATCCATGACTCAAAAACAGATCGCGCTCATCACACAAATATTTTCCCAAACCGGGACTCAAACCCAGGACCGCTAGCTTCATAGGAAGGGTCACTAGCAACTAAGCTAAACCCGTGGTCTATATCAATCGTATGTTACATAACTTATCCCCCCCCCCCCCTAAAGCTCCATCAACCCGGGTGTAATCAAACGGTTCCTCGAAGCCCACCCACAGCCGCACGCGCACCTGACAAACAAACCGACGAACAGCAGTAGCGCTATTCCGAGATAGGCTCTCACCGGGTAACACTTCACTTGCGTGAAGACAACCGCTGACTGTAACTTTAGCGATTTTACGAAAACTGTCAAATTATTAATGGAATTGGGGTACCTTTAAACGTATTATTACGCAAATTTCTCTATTTAAGTCTTTTAATCGTTGTCTAACACCCATAGTACAAGCCTAGAGCTTAGTTTGCAATGGGACAAGGTCAATTACTATGGGTATGGGTTTTTTACTATACAACGGTAAACTTACTTATATAGAGAAATAAATACTTAAATACTTAGAAAACATCCAAGACTCAGTAACAAATACTCGTGCTCAACACACAAATAACCGCTTTTACCGGGATTTGAACCCATCACCACTAGCTTCATAGGCAGGGTTACTACCAACAAAGCTAACGTATCGTCATAGCTAAGTTCAACTCTTAACTCCAGCAAATATTTAACTTTTCGAGTTCAATATGTACATAATGTTTTTTAAGAGCTAATCCAATGATAGCTCATTCGATGTTATAATGTAACAAAAAACTTTGCTTTACATATGTGGAAGGCACCGGAAAAAAAACATTTATTTCAAGATTTTGTTTTCCAACTTTGTTGGCGTAATTTAAATGTATAAATATGCCAAATTACAACTTTGTAGTAGGTACCAAGAGTCAGACGGACATGGCGAAACTATAACCCTAATAACTCTTGGGAAGTTTATACTCTTTCAACCACCTCGCTTATCAAGTCGCTCGCTCGTATGCATGTAAGCAGGTAGGTGTCTATAGTCAAGATAAGAGAACGGTGAGACTAGATATTTGCTTAACGTTAACGTAAGCGATTATCGAAAACTGACAAAATGTATGGAATTGACGTAGGCGCTCGACGCGACCGTCTGACAGCTTACCCTTAGCTCAATTTGATAACGATATAGATCGCCGAATACAGCTTATCTAGGGCTTCAAGATTCACTATGCTAACGTAAACGATTTTCGAAAATGTGTATCAATTAGACATAAGCGATCAACGGTCACACGACGACGTCAATCCTAAATATTTGCGGTGTCGATAACTATTGTTTTTTACAAATCACAGAAAATAGGTGTGTAGGTAATTTATGTTCGTACAGTACCCCAACGAAAATGTTAAGCACTTTAGTGCACTGTCATAATAAACTTCAAACTGAACATCAAAATGACAAGTATGACAGTAACAATGGCAGTCACAATGACAAGGTTCTAAGTATGCTCAACATTTTTATTGGGTGACTGTACATACTTACTTGTAATCGGTTTTTTGTGCAATAAAGAGTTTACATACATAATACATAATTATATTTGTATCGATCATATCTTATTTTTAAACGAAAATATTTAGGACACATCAGTTGGCCTTTTTAAGGTTTTGCTGTTCGCTAAGTTTGTTAAGGGTATGCTTTAAACGTTTGGCAGATTATTGACTTTTTGGTCAGCCGATAAATACGCTTTGGTCAGCAACTATAGTACATTAGTATCCTTCTTATGATCAGCAATTAATGTCATGTGGGGCTGCTCTAAAAGAGATTTGTAAGCCAATTAAATAAATTTGCTGCATTTTGTGAGACGCATTTCATCAAATTATGGTTGGCCTAAAGTTTTTTACCGGACAGACTACATGCTTCGGTTCTGGTTCCTTTAGGTTTTCAAATATATACTGGATTTTTCAACACAAACGCCGCTCAATTTAGTAACTGGGTGACCATGTGATATTAATGCTGGCCACTTAGATTTGACTGCATACCCGTTGTGTCATCTTGCTGACCAATTAGTCATTTTTTCTACTCGCGTACTATAAACCGCTAATATTGATATCGTTAATGGTATCAAAATATCACCTATAGCGTAACCGAAGCGTGAAAACAATTCTATAATGAGCGTTGCCATGGTAATAACAGTTCTATAATAATTATTATGAAACAAATAATTATTTTGTATCGCGATTATTTATTTAGCGTACATATTTATTTTATTTTAAACTTGCCAATTAATATTGATTACATACATACATACTTTCACGCCCGTAGGTAATCCCAGAGTGGGGTAGGCAGAGCTACAGAATTACCTACAACTTTAAAAACTTGTTGATAATTCAGTAACCATATTTTGCACAAATAAGCGCAGATGTTTACCAAGTGACAGGTTGCAAGCCCATCGCCTACCAGTACTACAAGCCTATATCCCCTTAGTCGCCTCTTACATCCACAGGAAGAAATGGAGTGGCACTATTCTAACCCGGCAACCACACGGGGGCAATATTGATTAATTTGCTGATAATATTTGACTTATGGTGGACCAAGTCCCGGTTATTTATTAAAATTTATTACCTACTGAAAAAAACCTTGTAGGGACCTACGTCAACCAATTGATTTAACTGCTGCTTTTGTTTATGCTGATCAAGTAGAATAACTGTAGAACAAAAATTAATACTCCCGTTTGTTAATAGATTTCCTTTTTTTTAAGACTCGTACAAAGTTGTGTTACCGGGCTTGCTGCCTCGGCTATCCTCGCTGGCTTCCTACCTACGTTTAATGAATTTATCCGCTATGTTTAGAGTTCCCAGTTAATCGATATAAACAGTTTAAATCACATCGATAAAACACAGACAAAACTGTTGGAATCTCAATAAAATAGCGTTTAAACCGTGCGAGCCAGAGGTATTTATTTAAGTGGTTTTACAACCTCGCCACCCGCGGTAAATACGCGCCATTACTGTTACGACAGACCACACATTACCTAGTTTACAAGTTTTATTTAGATGGTGACCTACGGTTGCCACCTTTATATTATGAGTAAGCAGATTCATTCTTGTGAAAGTAATATTGGAACTAAAATGATAAGATTGATAAGACTGAAAGTTGGCCAAATACATTGTTATGAAAGGTATAAGTGCTGCCATCTATCATGCGTTTTTAACATAAATTTGGCAGTTGATGGTATTTATAGTAAGCCTACTCGACACTAGATGTCGCTTTGGTTAGTCGACAATAGATGTCACTTTAGCAAGTATGCTACTCGACATTAGATGTCACTACTCATAGAAGTAATAAAGAAGAGAGATTTAATATACATACACTATGGCAGGCAATTGTTTAAGCTTTAAAAGCTATAAAACTATGTAGAAACTTAAAATATTGGCATATAATGTGATTTAAAAAATGTAACACATATTTTAAGTAAATTTAAAATATAGTATACTTTACAGCCACATCGATTTTCAGTTTAGTTTGGAATGCGACTTCACCTGTGGAACAAATCAATACGGAAAAATGACGTTTGTTGACAGGAGTTTACCTTTGTTATCGTGCAGATTATTTTCTACATTTTGGATCAGACGAAAATTCCCGTGTATCAATTTAGTCAGATTTCATATGGATTTAAATGAAGCTAAGACACACACTGAAGTGGTCAGCGTGCCGCCGATCGTGGCGACTTACCGGCTCGCGCTGCAGACTTTCAACGAAAAGGCGACTGCTGAAATGTCTAGAAACATGTCCAAGCTCAAAAAGTTGATGGACCAACTGAGGGGCGATCACCTAGGATTAGATAGACGACTATTAGAGCCGGACACTTGGAGAGACCCCAATAAGGCACCCTGTACGTACATTCAAGTTTTTCAGAACAGTGGTATCAACATGAGTATTTTTGTGCTACGACCAGGATTCAAGATGCCGCTGCACGATCACCCGTGCATGCATGGACTGTTGAAGGTAATATCAGGATCTGTGAACATTCGCAGCTTCTCCGAGTATCCTGTTACCCAGAAGGTAGATCCGACAGCATTCGCGTTTCGCGCGAAACAAGAAGCGGCTCGCTTGGCCCAAGGTAGACCTACAAAAAGAAGATTTTTTGCCGAAATTTCAAATGACCGCGTCTGTAGAGAGAATACAGAGACTTGTATATTAACCCCAACTGTATCCAACTATCATGAAATTGAAGCTTTAGACATGCCAGCCGCATTTTTTGACATTTTATCTCCTCCATATGACACACTCATAGAAGGCATAGGGCCAAGGAGGTGTGGATATTACACAGTAATTAAAAAAGTAAGCACTAATGTAGTTGAGTTGCAAGAAAGCACAGCCCCGGACTGTTTCTACTGTGATCAATCTCCGTATCTTGGGCCGAAGCTAGTTTAGGTTTATAATATAATACTAGGTAGCTATGAAATTGAGAAGATTGACATGAAATTGGTACCTTATAAATTTAAAGTTATATTGAAACAGTATGGACTCTGCCTACTGGTTTAACTTTTGTTTTCGCTGAATAGTTCAATTATAGAAGCTGACATGGTTTTGACTTGATTCTTAGCAATAATATTTAAAAGTAATTAATAGTTTATGAGCAATACGTATTTGAAATCCAATTCAACACAGTTTGACGAAGTCCAACCTGAAACAAATTTATAAAACGGACAATTTTTAAAAAAATGATAAAAATATGTTAAATAAAAACAATCTGCCTCCAAAATGAATAGTGACTCCAATAAGAATAATGTAAGTTCAAATGTTTTGTGCCTTCATTTCATGATACTTCATGCATTGTACCTACTAAATATTGAGATGATATATTATATACATAAATAACATATTTTCTATCAGTCGCGTTAAAATGTAAAAAAAAGTATTTATAGTGATGTAAAATTAAAAGTTTAGATGTTACCATTAAGTTTAACAGCAATAATACGAGCAATATCTGTCTCTTTATGACAAATATTACAGCTTAAGATGATAGCCCAATAGAAGTTAGAATATTTAATAAGTATTATCGCTAATATTTTGCATGCTTAATAATAAACTAGCTCAAGATGAAATATACCTGTTCCATCTACTAATGAAATATACCTATTCAAAATAAAACTGCCTTGTGTTTCAAGTTGAACCAGTTTATAATTAAGTGTGTTTCTAGTTTTCATTTCTGTTGTATCCATTTGTTCTTTTCAACTCTATCCTTGCACTATATTGTAGTGCTAGCTTTTGATATTTAATAAGCAAAGTTAGTTCATTATGGTGTTATGTAATTTAAAAAATTGAAATAGAAATGGATAGTATTTATTTCACTTAATTTTTTCATGTTTTCATGTGACACTATTCAGCTCAAATTAGTCATAGAGATCATATCATCAATGTTTATGAGTGAACAACATGCTCTTTTTTGTGTATTCTAACACAATCTGTATCTAAATGACATATAAATGTCAACAAATATTATCTTTCCTGTTATTAAGCTCCCATCTTTCAAAATTATTTAATTCTAAGTGAGAGTAGCTTGACGGTTCCATTTTAGGTATGATGTATTTTTTTATTAACTTTAATATATGTAAGATGAATCTGTCAGGCTTTGATTTTAATTCAGCAACTATGTTTCCTTAACATGTAAGGGCCCATCTTGCTGTGATATTGTAATCATATTGTTGACTTCATGACAGCTCTCATTCACTTGGCAGCAATAGTGATTCTAAGCAAAGTGGAATAAAAGCCCTGAACGGTACAGAAGCATATGTTGTTGAAGTTTTAAGAAGTCCCTTGTACAAATTACTAATAGAATTGTGGTTAAAAAGACCCCGTACAAGGTCCAGTAGGATTGCTACGATTAACCTGCTACCCTGAGGTATATCAGTCAGTGATATGAGTAGCGGTTTTAGGGTAGGGCGCGGTTGGACGACCGCCCAAGGCGCCAGATATAAAGGGGCGCCTGCGACTGTTATTTCATTATATCCCTGGCCTTTTTTCGTATGGGTTTGAATTTCAGATTGGGGGTGGTACTAGTATGGCTAAAACCAGCACTGAGTGAAATTACCAGCATAATGGATGTTCCATCTTATAGTCTTTAGCGTTGGAAGTGTATGTATGACTGGGCCTCCAAACTGAGAGAAATTATGACCCAAAATGCGAGTGAAAGACATAGTGTTAATTAAATGACAATAACTTTCACAGAATTGTATTGTTACATTACAACACCATTTACGCAAATTTTTTGCTTTTAATATTTTTCTACGGAATTTAAAAAAAAATTGCCCCAAAAGGTAACATTGCACAACGGAACTTTTTCGATTTTGACATTTGTATGAACTACTTACAGCTAACTATTTACTTATGTCCAACTTTTTGAACTCCACCCATTTCTGTTTACAAATTGAATGTTTTTTTAAGTTTATATGTCATTTGTTTATCATACTTACTTAGGTGCTTCGTTTGTTTAGGTATTAAAATGATGTAAACAAGCCAAGCCTCTGTTAAACTGCCAATCGAAACTGCTTTGTTGAACTTTGGCGCATCAGTATTCCGCTTCTATAACCTAACAAACTACCTACGTATATCACTAGCTTTGTTTGATAGTTAAATACTTAAACAAATCGAGTAAGCATAGTGTGTGTTTATTACCGCCTTGTCTTGTTTCCACATTCCTTGATGACTCGAGATAACTTCGTATCTTCCAATACTCTATTGAAATTATGTTGTTGACTAAATATATTAAATACTACGCCGCTGCCATGCGCATAAAAATACCGCCCGGCGCTATCTTATATTCCATCCTTAGACAATAAAAAGTCTGGTTAAGTTATAGTTAAGTTTCAAGAGTTGCAGCATATAAAGGTACATCGCATACGGAGCGTTGTCAGCATGTAGCAATAACAAGAGTTAATGAAAATGATTATATAGACAGACAGTTACCCATATATCTAAGGTGTCAAAAAAAACTTAGTAGGTAAGAACCAGGGTATCACGACCAGTAGATAAGTGAATCCCCTATTGCCCCTTCCTAATATTCGAACTGCGGATAGATGTGATTACCTACTTCACTTTAAAATTTGTCGAGTTTTTGAAGTAGCAAATAAGTGAATTCAAAAATAATGTGCATAGTTAAGAACTATTTTTTTTCCATTGTGTGACTTAAAATTAATAATAAGATTGTAAGACTAATTTTCGTTACACAATGGAAGAAAGTTAACAGTTGACTCAGTTAGGTACAATACACACACTCTAAGTATCTACGTACAATATTTTTGCAAAATTTTAACCCAATGTAGCCAAATCTGTCCTTGGTTCGAACATTGGGGACGTCTATAAGGCTGTCTCTTTTATTTGAAGGCTAATTAAAGTATTTTCTAATTAGGTTATTGTACAATATACTCCAACGATTCTACTTTATTCTACAGTCACTGATTATTGACTTTTAAATTAAGTAAAAAATATATACCCACAGGCATTTGGTGTGCCAACATTCCAATATTCCTGTAATTAATTATCACATAATAAATTAAATTGTTTTCTTATTCAATTTTAATTTTTATAACGAAACAAGAAACGTTAAATTTACAATTGTAGTTTGATCTCTAAAATACTATTAGTAAAGTTGAAGTTACTATTGTGAAGAAAGATTTTTAAGATTTAAATTAATTTGTAGGGTCAAATTTAGCTTAAGTTTTTGTTTCCTGATTTTCTGGACATGTAAAGTATTGTAATGTTTGTTAAAATAAAATATAAAGTTGTTACTTGTACATTTTTGATTTACACGAATTTCCAGAAACGCTTGTTTGTTGTTTCCGTGTACGCAGAAACAAATAAGTAAGTATAACCCTTCGAGTGGCAAGCAGCCGTATAACGGCTGCTGTCAAAAAACAATGAATACTTTATGACATTAACTCAAAATTCAAATTTAAACTAACTATAGTTTACTTGCCGCTTGAAGGGTATTAAAAAAAATACCTACATCACTAAATAAAATACCTGAATTGGTTTCGATTTGGTTGTTTTCTATGTATGTAGTGTCTAGTAGGAACCCATAGGACCCATAGCATAGTTTGAGACTGGGTCAATTTCGCGTGAAATAATGTTTTAGCCGTGCTGATATTTAAGTACATAAGGTTAGGCGGGGCTATTGCGCTGAGGGGCTATTGTAACTTTTCATACTATGACGTGTTCTATTTTTAAAATAAGTATGAAAAGTTACAATAGCCCCTCCTGGCCCTCCTGACGCAATAGCCCCGAATGACCTTACTACTTAATTATAATTAAGCAGACCCACCGTATTGAGATTCGTTAGTTTCGTCTCGATAAGCTGATCATAATTATGATGACAGACAGCGATAGATTTTAGACTGCTCATTGAAAACTTATTTTCAAGTTATACCTACCTACCGCTCTATTCCTATGTCCCTACACGATGGCCCATCATGGGCCAGCGTATGAGACGCATTTACACATTAGAGCGAGCAACATGTTCTTGTTGTTGTGTGTTAGTTCACCATAGATTTAATTGTTGAACCACTATAAAACCCTGTCGTCATGTCATTATCAGTCTCAAACCTCAGTTAATAACGACATAAAAATAGATACACAAACAGTTCTATAGTGGATCAACAATAAAAGTACGTGACCGTACGATCTCACGCTCGTCCGCCTCCGCTTCAATGCAACTAAAACCTCACAATCGCTCCTGAAATAGTAAGCTTGGTAAAGAGTCATAGTAAATGTGCTCCGTGGAAAATCATACAGTTATGGAGCTAGTAAACCGGAAATCAAAGAGTAAAGTAAGCATGGTGCGTACGACACAACCGGTCACTACCTGGTCACTACGAACTCAGCCCGCGTACTGCCGTGCGGTCGTGTGTATCGCCGTATCCGCAAAGAATCGATAGATATTCCATCCCTCGCCCTCCATCCCTCTCCCTCATCCCTCGTCCTGAGCGAGTAGCCCGTTTCATTTTATGTGTTCCTAGTAGACGCGGAAGAACAAGTAGCCACCGCCCCCGACGTGAAAACCACGGTACGCGTGGGCGCCATCTTTGAAACTTTTCCTGAACTTCTGCGCTTCTGGTTACAAAGCAAATGTACCATCTAAAATTTAGATTTAGAATCTATGGTTGTTTTTGCTTGTCTCCGCTTCAGTGGATATGCACAATTAACTACCCTGAACTAGCATAACCCTTGTAAAGACCCATTTTATATTTGCTATTTGGAAACCTTGGGACTAGGTAAAATGTGGGGGATTGTCGGATATATAAATATCATGCATGATTCGTGGACCCACTGCTTTGACCCACTGCTCTTTTTGACGGAGCTGCTTCTATTTCTGGGCGAATTGGCCTTCGGCCATCTAAAGATACCTTACGAACCTAACCTACCTACTTTTGCGAAATAAAAATTATTCCTGACGTATTTCTGACGAAAGCGAATAGAGCAGTGGGACCAAATAGTGGGTCCACGAGTCTGTCGCTATATTTATTTACCAGAGCATTCATAAGACGCCCTTTTTTCCTTTTCGTACCCAAAGGGTTCCAACAGCGGGTTGTATTTCATGAACTGTAATAGGTAGAAGTTGAAATTTCACAGTGTGTATTTTTATTATCGCTATAGGAACCGTTCGTGTCCGAATCGCACTTGGTTTTTTTTTAGAGTTACTAACTGATAAC
Source organism: Acleris cristana (assembly GCA_948252455.1). NCBI lineage: Eukaryota > Metazoa > Arthropoda > Insecta > Lepidoptera > Tortricidae > Acleris > Acleris cristana. The sequence goes on from OX411794.1 coordinate 3,863,776, forward strand.
CATGGATATAGTTATTTCCACGCAAGAACGTCACGTGACGGTGACGTCACCAATGTACATTTTTAGGATAAATTAAAGAACACATTTAGTAATTATAGATTTTAATAAAAAATAACAGAAGCTTAACGCACTCTTACTACAATTGTGAGGAGCAAGTCAACAATCAAAACATTTTCTACTGCGACGTTACAAAGCCTGCTAGGGATTAACATTAAAATTAAGCTCTGGGTGTTTCTACAAGCTTCTTAAACCCCGAGTTAAATAACAGTCTTTCAAATACATCCCATTTCCATAAGCGGCCATTTTTTGAAACACCCTGTACATTAAAATCCAAATTATGTCAACTATAATCGGTTCACTCTTACATTGCCTCTATTACAGTTTTTTAACCCAACTTGCTTTCGGAACCATATTGTTTTTTTACGATTCTGCAGTCTTTATTGTCACGTGAATAAGAACTTCCATGACGTTAAAAATATGATGACGATATGGTTAAAGAAACAGTAAAATAGAGGCCTTGTATTTGGTAAACATTATTCTAACCTAAAAGTTACTAACAAAGCTTTATTAAATCAAAATTACTACCGCAGCATAAATTTAGCAAAATAAAATTCGAATTTCTCTCGCTTCTTAGCTTAACATATATTTTTAGGTTTTTAATTTTAAGTTTTAGGTTAGAAATGTGTTTACATTTATAAAACCAGTAAATTTGAACAAACTATACTTAGAGGTACGAATTCGGTTCTCGCTACAATTAATCAAAGAAAGTAATTTAAAAAGTTTGTCTCTCTCACACAACAGCCAAGGTTAATCGTGTGACAGAGATATTTCGAATTACCTTAAAAACAGATGCCTACACTCAAAACACCGCTCCTTAATACTATAGCGAACACAATTATTTGATTGCACACGATAATAGTAGATTTGTGTTATATATTTATAAAGCTGTAATATATGTAAATATATCTGATTATAATTACAGTAAATAACTTTTATGCTCAATTGACCAGATATAAAAACAAGATATTAGATTAGAGTCAACTAATACAAAAAATATGAATTAAAAATAAGATTATAATGACAATAAAGGGATATTCAAATTAAAACTAATATTAACTATCTGAAAGTAAACCATTTTTTGGTAAGTACTTAGTGTCAGAAAATTTGTAAATATTTATTTTATTAATATTCCTAGCCAATATATAAGTAAACAAGTCATATAATAAGCATCTCTATATCTCTATAATATAATAAAACATTAGTGATATGATTCAAACCAATTTTGTACTGAATTCTACGTCGACAAGTCGCTCTTTGATAAAAACGGTATGCTATCGATAAAAAAAACAAAAGTTTAGCAAAATGACGTTTGAGTGAGAAACTAGCTTGTTTTGGCCACTTTGTATGGATTCCTTGTAGCTCTGTTAATAAAAAAAAAGAGGAGTTCTTTCAGTAGAAGTATTCTAATGGTGTAGCTGCCAGTCAGTAAGTAAGATAATAGTATTATAAATAGGTACAGATAGATGGTCCCGATACCAACAAGTAATATGTAAAGAGCTTGAGATTGAAATGGGGATCAAGTGATATTATGTGACATACAAACTATAACAATGTATTGTTTGGCATATCGGTTCTATTTATGTTGCGATAAAGATCCAACTTAACACGGCAACGCTAAAGTCAATAATCTCAATAGCTATCCATATAGTTTCTGAGATTTGCACATTTTATTATCTTCATTTTTTTCATGGCATAGCGAAGGAGAAAGGTCATACAGGCCGTCTGATGGGTTATTCCCACCTGTTACCACCAATTTGTTACCACTGTTAACAGCTGGGATTTTTTTTCTCATCTTTTACCAGTGGTAATAAAAATTCCCAACTGTTACTACTAACTACTGGGTTTTTCCCCATTAGTTATCACCAAATATTTTAGTGGTAACAAATGAGAAAAATATTCCCAGTTGTTACCACCAAGTACTTTAGTGGTAAAAGATGAGAAAAATATTCCCAGCTGTTACCAGTGGTAACAAGTTGGTGGTAACAGGTGGGAATAACCTCGTCTGATGGTGAGTGGGATCTGTGACCCATAGACATTCGCATTCCTAACTCTATAATCTTAAGACTGCAGTCCGAAGGCCGCACATGCGTTGCAAACACTGAAGACTAAGAAATAATCTACATAAAAAAACATCAATGTTAGTTTGTTTGTCCTCTATCCTCTCGATAACTACGGAACGGTTAATGTCTTGATTTTAACCAGGTTTTAGGAAAAAAATACAAGAAACAAACAGGCTTTCACATACTAATAGTAAGGACACCTTTCCGGACGCTATCTCTCACGTATCCGTCGACCTTTTGCCACACGTCGCGTATCGAGATAACAAAGATAGACTTGTCAACGCGATAGCTTATCAATATTGTTAGAAACACGTTGACGCGGTTATTTAGCATAGTCAGATAGGAAGAAAAACGTATGTAGACAATTGAAAACTACGACTAACGCACTGTAATTGGGGCCTAAAGATGACCTTGAGTGAGTTCCACGTCTTAAGATACGGCAGTCGGTCAGAGATATTATTTCTGGGGCATCTTGGGTAGATATCACTCAAGACTAGTTTACGGGTTTGAGTGATATTGTTTTTTATGTTATTGTTATTGGTCACGAAAGATGAAATTTAAAAAAAAGACTTACCTACATAAATATATAGCTTCCAAAGTAAATGCAGATTTTATATTTTATGCACGTTACAATAAAGTTGCACGGGAAAAGTAATTTTGCTCATTATTTGAATATTTATCAAGTACCACTGACTACTGTTAACTGAAAATACATATTTTATTTTTACTGCAAACAAATAAAATACAGACAGAAATAAATTATTTATTTTTACGCTACAAAACAGTACAACATTGCAACGCCAAAGGTCAACTGGTCGAGAATGCCATTAGGCTTAAGTTCACCTTTTGTACTCAAATTTGTATTTCTGTGCAAAAAAGATTGAACAAATAAAATAATAATAACAAGTTAACCATATTTTCAATGCAATATAATTGTAATTAGCATTAAATACGTACTTAATAAAAATCTACATTTAATTTGGAAGCGCATAGATCGATGAATGATACAATCTGATTTGTTGATAAAATGCAATATGAAATTATTATCTATATCACATAACAAGATTCATTTATATCGGCGATGACTAAACACATACTAAAATAATCAGTTAAGCTTAAATTAAATTCCAATAACATTGATAAATTAGATTTCTTATCAACAAAACTGTAATTTCGTCATTGCTTTGAAGAAACCTCGTATGTCACATTTCGTGACAAACGATTTTAAACTTAAACACGAAGAGAATTAAGTTTAAAATCGTACGTCAAGAAATGTCAGATACGATTTTTTTCTAAAGTAGTAACGATTTGTCATACACGTCGCCGGAGTCGGTCAAGTCGATGTTTTTTTATGGCATTGAAAAGACAAACGAGCATAGATCAGCTGATGGTAAGTGCATGAAGCCGATAGACATTCCCAATCTCAAGATTGCAATCTTACGATGACAATTTCAAATCTCAAGACTTGGACGTAAACGTTAACCCCAGGTTAACCCTAGGTTAGCAGGTTAATTCGTTAAAATTCACAGTTCTCATATGGATCTGATATTGTTAATAATTTAACCTGGGGTTAACCTAGGGTTAAAACGTGTAAGCCTTAGATGAAATGCCTAACACGCCTCAATGCTAATAAATGCTCAAGTTTTTCTTTTCACAAGTTTTTTTTTAATCGTTTTCGTAATATGTTAACCTTTCTAGCTATATTTGATATTGTATTATCTTAAGTGCAAATATTTAAATTTGTCATAAACGCGTAAATACACGATAAAACTCGGTTAAAAGGTTAAGAAGAAACAAACATTGGTCCATTAAAAGTACAATTCACGTCTAATAAAATTAGATTATTAATTTAAAATTATTGACTAAATATACAAAATATTCGACAGATCAGTTAAACTTACAAACAGTTATCTATCATATTATTGATCATTAGTTTGACTTAGAATATTTTAAACATGGTTAATTGTGTTACTGACTGTATTTCTATATCTATCCAACTTACTAACAAAGTGACAGCTGCGAAGTTGCAATCACTTCGATAAATTCTTGGGGATCAAAAGTTTGTTTTATGCCTAATGCTGTAAATTTTAAGGTTTAAATTCGGACTTAAAGATTAGTACATAATTACTATCTAAAATTCTAACCTGTCGATTATTCATACACTACTTAATCTAGAAATAAAAGGCAGTGAGTAAGTTATTGTACCTAGAGTCGCACCAATATAAACAGCTAAAAAATAATGAGCCGTATCACTACATAATTAAAGTGTTATTTACTGAATAACAACTTGGATGTTATTATGCAATATAAACTTATTAGAAATTCGATTTTAGCGTTTAAAATTTGTGTTAAAACTGTTAAAAAAATGTTTGGCTATGAGATAAATTAGCATGCAATAAAAAAGGTTAAATCCTACTTCTATTCCAGCGTTTTTTAAAAAAATCAACCAACGTCAACATCAATTATTAATTAGCAAAACTAAATTAAAGTCATTGCATGACTATACTTTATACCTTCAGGTGTTTCTGAGCAGAATTTCTTCTGTCTTTCAAATTTGAGTACGTTTCCTAAACTACTACATTCAAAAATATACGACCACGGGTAAGTCCGCCATTTTCTACCACTACATGACTGTAGTCCACATTTAAATTTCACATTTCCAATGTCAAAGTACAAAGTACACTAAAATAAATGCGTCAATTTTCGGAAATAAGAACAAAACTCTACCGTAAGTTGGTGGTATAGATAGAAAACGCAAAGGTCCTCTTGCATGTAGTTGTAACACATCTGTAAAGACCGTTCGACATTCTTTATTTGAAATTTGACGTAAATTCCATATTAGTTTTGTACACAACTTCATGCAAAAGGACCTTTACTGAAGTTTTTTACCTGTAGTTCGGAGTATAACGCGAACCGATTAGTTATAAGGGTATTCTGCGTATTCCGTCGGATTCCACTATTACTAGAGTGGAAAGGAGCGAAAACTACCAATGAGATTGTTCAAAAAATCATATAGTTGTACATTCTGATTGGGCGTTTTCTTCACTGCACACACAAGCTGTATTCTATAAACGTTAACAAACTGCTAAAACAAATAAATAATATGATTGACATAAGCTGTTCGTGAGTCATTCCATACATTTTTGACAGTTTTGTAGAACGCAAGTATACCCATTCTACTTGAATGGAAACTTCACCTTATGACAGACACAATACAATTCCGCATTCACAGTCTTAGATTAAACTTAGCAATTGATTTGGCTTCAATATTTTCCAAGGCAAAGTAGGGATGTGTTGATAAATACCTTTTTTTTTCGCCTCTACTTAGTAGTAGAGTCATATACCCATTTTACCTTTGTCCTTAAAACTGGGGCTCTTCAAACGCTCTTAGAATAAAAGAGGAAAGTGCATCTACCAAGAATATCTTATAGTAATACCGTCTTCGAAGCTTCCTAAAGTACCTCTCAATCAAACAGTGGTTTCGGAATCAATTTCGAATCCTTTATCGCTCTAGAAATATCAATGGTAGACGCATTTTCCCCATAGACGCAGTTGCCCCAACTGACCTTACCCAATCTTCCCAATCAATCATTTCAACATAGACATCTAGTCAATAAATACCCATCTTACCGATGTCTTTATCGGTGGACGGTACACGCCCAGCTGTGGGCATTCTAGTCCCATATTTTGCTGTTTGTAGTTAGTTTAGGCGAGCGTGGGCCGGTCCCCGACTCCGCCGGCTAGGTCGAACACAGCTTGCGCGACTTGTGAGGCTAACCTGTCTGCGGTCTGAAAACAAATCATTAATCTATAGTAATAATATGTATTTCTGCTTTTTTATTGATTGTACTTTATTGCATAGGCAATATAGCTGCGTATTGAGACCAATCTAACGATAACGTGTAAATAGACCTTATTATCAGTGATATAGAGGCGTGTAGATGGAGATGTGTTTTGACTTTTAGGGAACGTGTATATATTTATGGGGTACCTATTATTTTATCGAAATACCTTTCAACGAACGTATCATTACGCAGAATTTTCATCTCATCGAAAGGCGTTTCTCGCCGAATAAGTTTTTTTTTTTCCAAGACTAACCTAACATACCTAGCCTACCTAATTAATGTTTAAGGTATCCTGAAAACTTCATGGTTCCAGCAGAAAATACCGTTCGAAGAAATGAAAATCTATGAAATGATGCAATCGATGTAGTGAACTTCGATAAAGTGATGGGTTACCATATTTATGACTTAGACTGTATTTTGGACAATTTATTTAAAGACGAAACTTTTTCTAAGCATCTTAAAATTCACCGCTCGCTCCCGTGGCAATCAAAGAGACATTTATATAGTTGATCGCTGGCTCTAGTCGTTTCTCGTCGACGGTGGATAAGTGTCCTTACCTCCTGCGTGTGAGCCTCGGCGTAGACCCGCACGACGTCCTCGGTGCCCGAGGCGCGCACGAAGGCCCGCCCGGCGCTGTGCGCGGCCACGAGCTCGTCGATCCGGCTCTGGAGCCCCTCGGGCGCCGTGCATTGGCGCTCGGCGTCCGTCGTTGCTATCGCGTTTCGGTCCTGGGGAAAATAGGTATCGTGTTCATACTCACTGATACTAAATTATGTCGAATGTGGAATGTCATTTTACTTAAATCACCCCTGTTTCCCAGAGGGGTGGCAGAGACCACTTCTTTCCACATCCTGACAAATCTCTTTCGCTTCTTCCACATTTATACATCGAGTTACGCATATTTAGTCAGTTATAACTAGTAAAAACCAGTACGTACAGTCGGGTCGGGCAAATTTGTGTCAAGACTAACAGTTGTCTCTTTTAATTACTATTTTATTTTTGTTTCTTTGTATTTTTTTCGCAAATGTAGTAAAAATCGTCGTTTGGTACACATGCGGAACTGTCATTTTCACTCGGCCGGAGGCTTGTCCCTCGCTTGCAGCTTGGGCGACACCTCGGGACTCGTGAACAAAGACATACTCTCCGCACTTGCATCAAAATGTAGGTAAAGCAAGAGATATGCTGATATTTTTGCGATTAAACTAGAATACCTAGATCCTGAATTATTACCTGGAGAACTGTCCAAGTATTTTTACTAACAGCGTCAGTAATAGTACATTACCGCAGAGGCCGTGAAGTAAGGGATTGCTGGACGAGTTTGGGGTAGGCCTAAGGCGAAGAAGTAATGTAGGGAGCTATAGACACGAAACTTCATGTCTTCATTTCGTGATATTAACGCATACATTTCAGAGCATGTTTGAGAAAATCAATTTAATGGCTACTAACTAAATGACACTTTCTTAAGTGGCCAGTTATTGACGATTTACCCTAATATTTTTTTCATTGCAACACTGTACCTGCACGGTGACCTTAAGCTGGCGACACGGCAGGTCCGCGTAGGCCTCCATCCAGCCCCGTGCGTCAAGCCCGCGCGCGCACAGCACCGCCTCGACGAGGAACAGGTCGGACAGCGCGTCGCCCACGGTCTCGTTGGTCATGTCGATGAAGTTCACCAGCAACTGGGCTGCCTTGCGCTGCTCCGGTTCGCTGGGAATGAGGAAAATAGAGTTGTTAATACATATATTAAATCACGCCTGTTTCCCAGAGGAGTAGGCAGAGACCACTTCTTTCCGCCTCCTACGATCCTGACAAATCTTTTTCGCTTCTTCTTAATACATGTGTACAGTTTAAGATATTGAGTGTATAGATATACTAAACGGTCATTATCATCATTATAAGAAGTCTTCATTTGTTTAACGAGTCCAACTCCGTGAGTGAGCTGACAGCATGTTGCCATTTTCTAACCCCATCATCGAACCATGTTTTAAGACCGTATTAATAAATCTTGGCTGAGATGCTCGTCTCAAGAAATGTCAGAAATCTATGATTTGAAGTTTATTTAGAGCATCTCAAGCAAGACTTCTTCATTATTTCGCTTCTAAGGCACCATCAAAACTCATTGTCGCCGGGTTAACATGTTTTCCAAATTTCAGCCCATTTTAATTACGGAAATTGGTTCAAAACTGTCTCTAAACAATACGAATAATGATATTAAACATAGCGACAAAGAACCAAACAAGTTAAATAAAATCTTGTTTCTACTGCCGCACTCAGAGACGTCAATTTAATTTAATGCTTGATTAAAGTTGCTGCTGTCAATAAGACAACACGTCACTAAGCATTAAATTTAATGGACGTCTCTGAGTGTGGCAGTTAGATAATTATTGTACCAGGTACCCTTATTGGCCCTATTGAACTATCTATGCCCGATTTCCCTTCCGCGTATACCAGGAACCCATAAAATGCGAGAGATTGAAACGTAAGAACTAGACAGAGTGCACAGGTGATCTAATACTAGAATTCGGGATCGATATCCAGTGGAAAGTGAAAGTAAACGCCCATTGATAAGAGAGAGATAGGACAACGCTTGAGAGTAGTAAAAAGCATCAGTCTGTACAAATACTCTACCTTATTTTACTGCCGCACTCAGAGACGTCAATTAAATTTAATGCTTGATTAAAGTAGCTGCTGTCACTTTCTTTGCTATGGCAATAGAATAAGATAACACGTCACTAAACAGGCATTAAATTTAATTGACGTCTCTGAGTGCGGCATTAGTGTATTTTATTCAAGTGTTAGTATCTGTAATAAGGTTTATTCAATGTTTTAAGGCCTACACTAAACAAGTACCCCCTTACTAATAAACGTTGAGTAACGGTGGTATAGTTATACAATGTTTTGTCCTTATCTGTCATTGTGACATTTGAATTTGACAGATAAGGACAAAACATTGTATAACTATATAACTATACCACCGTTACTCAACGTTTATTAGCAAGGGGGTTAATGTAATAATAGTTATTTATGTAACTGGTACATAATGATGCTTCTTAAGGTACGAGCGCCGAGGTTAGAGCGCGAGCTTGCGAGCGCTCTAATTATAGGCACGAGTACCTTAAGAGCTAATTATGTACCGTTGCATACATAACTTTTTCTACAAGCTTAGAATGATAATGACATAAATAAACAATCGCTAACTTTTCTCGTATACTTCACTCGATTTTTCTGCTAACAAATTACTTGTTAGCAAAGTCATTTTCATTATTCCGATTGGCGTTAACAGTTTGTAAATTTTATTGCTAAATGTTTACAAATTTCATGCAGTTTTTAATAGTTAGGTACTAAAACAGTTCTGACAATTTATCATAAAGGTTGGAATGCCAAACACAACGCCATTTTGTTGATATCCATATTGAACGTAACCATGGTAACCAAATAACAAATCGATGGATATTTCTCATCTATTTTTAGTAACTTAATAAAAATGTAATTCTAAACACATATTTAGTCTCAAAATTAATTTTATTTTTAATATACGTAATTTTAATTGGTGTTAAAATGTTTTTAACGGTTTTTAAACAAATTATTAGGATGTCAAGTGTTAACTAAACGCAAAGACTGATATCCGGAATGACCGTTACCATGGTAATAACAATGCTATAATAAATTATAGAACTGTTATTACCATGGCAACGCTCATTATACAATTGTTTTTACTCTTCGGTTACGCTATAGGTGGTATTCTGACACCATTAAAGATATCAATATTAGCGGTTTATAGTACGCGAGTAGAAAAAATAATTATTATAAACCCACCAATAGAGTCCAAAGACGGGAGCTACTGTTAGCTATTGAAGATTTCCAACGTTTCCTCATCATCATACCAGCTTGACGGTACCATATTATAAAATCGTCATCGAAATCACTTAAATATGCACTATTTTCGGTGAATCCATGACTTAAGTTGGTTTAAATAGACTTCCCATACAAGTGAAGCTAAATAAATATTAAATACAATGTTTGGCAGAACCTTCTCTGCCCGTTTTTGCTTCCGTGTATACCAGGGACACATCAAATGCAGGAGAAGGAAACGTAGGAACTTCACTGAGAGCTCTAGGTGACCTAGTAATCGGGATCGATATAATCTAGAAACAGAAAGTAAACGCCCATTTATAAGAAAGAGATGGGACAAAACTGTAGAGTAGTAAAACGAATCTGCGTTATATATATTAGAGTAATAGTTTACACGGATAGTTCAACTCATTATGGTTGCGTCTGCTGTAAACACGCAGTTTTGATTTGTGCGGCAGTGACAGAAACAGCACAAATCTAATCTCTGCACAAATATTATATTAATATTTAATAAGTATTTGAATTAAACACTTTCTTCTTCACTTCTAAGATTTTTTTACATTACTAGAGGACGCCCGCGACTTCGTACGCGTAGAATTAGTTTTCCGCTACTCACCCCATTTCTTCCCGTTGGGGGTCGATTTTCGGAAAATATTTTATCTTTACTTACATCATGAAAGGAACCCCTGCACCAAATTTCAAGTTTCTAGGTACAGTAGTTTCGGCTGATATATAAGTCAGTCAGGTTTGCCTTTTATATACATAGATATGTTGGTTAGTGAAGTAAATTAACACTGTATATTTTCAGCAGACATCTCTCTGTCAGATTTTGCTTCTGCGTTTACCAGGAACATATAAAATGCAAGAGATTGAATCCTAGAAACTGCACTGAATGCACTAGGTGACCTATAAATCGGGATCGATATACGCGCCCATTGATACGAGAGAGATAGGATAACGCTTTAGAGTAGTAAGAAGCATTGACTTTACACTAGAGCAGTAGTTCTCAAAGTGTGTTCCGCAGAGCCCTGGAACTCAGTAGGGCTCTGTAAGAGTTCCGCCGAAAATTCAACCTATAATGTTATGTAAGGTAGCATTATAAATTATAATTATAAAAAATATGGTATTGCTTTTCAGGGCCTTTGTAAAATAGACCGTGTTTAAAAAGGGTTTTGCTGCTAAAAGGATTTCAGTCAATATAATTATACTGAAGCACATAGTATTTGATGGGAGCACTTTGTTTCATATAAAAAATTGTAGTCTTAATGTATTATTCATAATCATCGCAAGTCGTAAAGAGTTTTTTTCTTTAACGGTTTTTATTTCAGGGTTTTTGAAATATCTAATATGTAAAAAACCGGTCAAGCTCGCAAGCTCGCGCTCTAATAACCTCGGCACTCGTGCTTTAAGACGCTTCATTATGTACCAGTTACATAAATAACTATTTCATACAATAAGATTATGTCAAATGTTTTTATACTAAAAGTGCATTAAATCAATTGAGAGTTATATTAACCAATACTATATCATTTGTTGTTAAAAAGGCTTATTATTAATTCGACTACGATGGTACTGTATAATTTTATTATTGTATTGACATCAAAATCGCAAGTATGCAAAATTTCAAGTCAATCCAATGCTTAAGTACATTTGAATAGGCGACCTATAGTACCGACCTAGGTGCACTTGCCGTCTTGTGTACAAAAAACAAACTTACGTCAAACGTGACAGCTGTCAACCGTAAGCTCTGCTACAGATTTCTCATCATATCTCTAACTAAAGCTTCAAAAAGGTTACGAGCGAAGAGCGCCGCTCAAAATCGAAATTTCGGCACTTTTCCCATTTTTCCCCATTGACAGTCTATGGCAACAGATTTCCGGTGATTATTCCTCCGTGGTATGTCCGATTTTCAATTTTATTTTGTAAATGATCAATTAATTTGATCCTGATATCTCTAAATTCAGGCTAAATTTGATCCTGATATCTCTAATATTTGGGAGGAGTACGCGGACAAACGAAAATCCGAATCGGGGAAGAATGGAGCTTTGCTATAACTGAAGTTATTTTACATTTCAAGCAACATTGTTGGACGGACCCATCTCAGTCAGATTTTGCTTCCGCGTATACCAGGGACTCATAGAATGCAAGAGATTAAAACGTAGAAATTGTACCTAAAGAGCAGTCGGTGACCTATGGTATCTGGATGGATACATAGAGTAGAAAGCAAAAGTAAACGCCCACTGATAAGAGAGAGATAGAGACAGGATTACACCGTAGAGTAGTGAAACACATTTACGTTTTATTAGACCAGTGGTTCCCAAACTTTTTACAAAGGTTTGATTTACACTTTGAATGTTTTGTGGGACCACGAGAATCAAAAATCTAGACTTTTATCATAACATTTAATGTACATATTCGTTAAACTTAATAGTCTTTTCTTCCTGTTCTTCTTTCTTCATAATTTGTGGATAAGAGAATAAGAAAGCGAAAAGTGATTTCTCGAAGGCGAAGTGAAGTGTAAGAAGTGACTTTGTTACTCCAAAACTAGCATCGGTATCGCATACCCCTGTCATAGCGAATAGCTTTCAAGATCTCCAAATACTGAAACTCACGATCACGTCATTGTAGTCGCCAATAATAGACAAGTCAATCTCGACGGATCTACTAGGGGCCATTAAGGAATTCCTAAGGCTACCTTTCATACGAGCTTTATGGTACCATATTGTATTTGCCATCAAAATCGCAGAAGTATGCAAACTTTCAAGAAAAACCGATGAATTTTAAATAGGTAAACACCGAATTCTTATATTTTTAGAATACATTACAAGTGAAGCTATAAGTTTCCAGCCGATAAGTAAATCCTGTCACATTGCACAACTAGACCGGGAGATACTGACACAAAATTTCCAGTCATTTGTACCAAGTATGGCGACTCTTCAAGGGTCTAATTACGTTACTATTACTATTAATCACTACCAAAAAAAAAATGGCGTACAAATATTCTTCTTAATCGTCGTAAATTTTCCCAAAGATATAAAAAAGGATCCACAAATCACCCGTCCATAGTAAATTATTGCGTTTTGTTCGATATGTAGTGGCTTTTGGGTGTTATTTTGAAAAGTACTGCTTCTTTTACGATTATTTTTGGTAAGCCATTTTGTACCTCGATTTCAGCAGAAGTGAATTTGGTTACTTAATCAAGACGTTATTATCTGATTTGAGAAGGTATATTTGTTAACACCTGTATGAATAAAAGACTGGTGGGCGGTTATTTTTGCCGCTGAGTATAGTTATGCCAATTTACTCATGGCAAGTAGGAGAGTCCCGAATCTGAAAGTTTTTTGTTTAGGCAGTATTGGGAACCATTCCCCTAGAGCCAAAGCAACAAGTACCCTAGCTATTTTTTTATTTTAACAGATACGTCTGTACGTTATTCAAATTATGTTAAAGCGAAAAAATTTCGTCGGTCTTAGGCAGGATTCGAACCTACATCTCCTCCGGCAATCCGGGCCAATGCAGGCGCATTACCAATTATGCCACCAAGACCCTACTGAAGATCCACGAAATTAGCGATCGCTTACTTTGTCATACTCGGAGGGTATGCTGACGCCATCTATCGTTGTTTTTATAAAAAAGGAAATTTTTTCGCTTTAATATAAGTAACCTAGCTACGTACCCGTCGAGAGCGATCTTCCGTATGGTGCTCTTGGCCTTCGCGCTGTACACGACGGTGCCGTGTCCGTTGGCCTCGAAGTACACGCCGACGTCGAACGAGAGCGCCGCATGGTGTAAGTGCTTCACGCCCGTCTTGACGCACGACACGGGGACTTTCTGCAAACGTGTATATAACGCTTTTAATTTTTGTGTATTTGTGAATGTGTTAGTACAGGGTTTAAGCTATCTCCATTTTTTCATCGAAATCCATCCAGCGGTTGCAGCGTAAATGAGTAATAAACAAACACAAACTTTCATATTCTCATATTCAATTTATAGATGAAAATTTTTTGAAATATCGACTTCTGCCGGCAATTGCTACCGCGTATACTAGGATCACATAAAATGCAAGAGATTTAAATGTAGGGATTGCAGCCAACGTGCACTCGGTGACCTATTTATCGGGATCGATATCAAGCGGAAAGAGAAAGTAAACGCCCATTGGCTTTCATGCTGAAAACGTCATTCTTTAATAGTACACAGAGGCCCGGTAAACAGGAGATTACCTACCTAGAGGAGTAAGCAGACCGCTACCGACGCTATTACCGACGTGTAAAAGAGCCCTCATGTGGCCAATTTACTTAATAACTATTTTGAATTGTTTTGGCTAAAATACGCCTCAGAAGCTCTAGCCAAAATGCAAATGCTACTAACGTTTTTTCTTTTCTATTACTCAAAATGTATGGGATGACATTTCTCGTGCGTTGCGATAAACAACCTAGTTAACTGTCATCCCATACATTTTGAGTGATAGAAAAGAAAAATGTTAATAGCTTTTGCATCTTGGCTACGACCCCTGGCAATCTCCGTTTCCTTCAAGAACCCCTTACTTTTTTTAACATGGTTAAAAAGAAATATAAGATAATTTAACGCAAAAATGCCTTTAAAAATCTATATTTTCAAAAGAAAAGCCACCGTTTTCGAGCATGTTAAAGAAAAGTTATATATAATTGTATACAATAATGTTTTTTTTAGTTTCTAATCATCATATACAGTAGCTATAAGTTGCTCATAATTGGAGAGCGAGCGAGCCACCAACCTGCTCCTTTAATTTCGTACGTTTGTTTAGGTACTTAAAAAAATGTAAACAATCCAAACTACGCGGCATTGTTAAACAGCCAATCAAAACTGTTTTATCGAACTTTGACGTATCAGCGTTCTGCTTCTATTGGCTGACGAACTATATCACGGGGTCGTTTTGTTTACATTTTTTTAAGTACCTAAACAAACGGAGTATAGGGCATAGGCAAACCACAAATACAATACCTAATTATTATTTTCAACGTACATAGTAATTTTTATTAAGTATATCGGTTATTAATAATTACACCACGAACCGAAACAAAGAACAGCACTGTTTCTTAAAAGCTGGCTACATTATTTTTACGTTTGAGTTTTGTAGCTGTCATTTTAGTCTACGGAATAAAAAATAGACTTTATAAAGCTCTCACCAAGCCTTCCGTGATGTACTTGGTCGACGCTCCGTTGGCGTACGCAGTCTGGACGAGCCCCAGCTTGAGTTCTGTCGCTTCACACGCCTTCAGCAACTCTGTGATGTAGCTGGCCAATAGCGTGGCGATCCTGTCGCCGTCCAGAAGGTTCATTTTGTTTCTGCCAATCAGAATGCGTTGTTATTAACAAACATAGTCACACGCTTTATACTTACATATTAAAGGGCTACATCCTGCAGTGGATGGGTGAAACCACCCTAGTCCCTAGTCTTATGCTCGCACATATACCACACTCTTACAAACTCATGCAATCGTATTCACTTCACCACATCTTAGGTCCAAAGTCAATCTGACATTCTACAGCAATACGGTTGATTTTCCTATATGTTACAAATGACTGCCAAGCCATTTGTAATGTCATCTCTGATGATCTCAGCCTAGTTTGAAATCCAACGAATACTGTTACTGATACTGATACTGATTGTGTTTTTATGGGATTTGTTAATAAATGTATTCTTAGTAGTAGGAAATGCGGGAAGCCAGTAGCATAAATCCGTTGAGTAGGCCTATGTCTAACAGTAGACGTCGTTTGGCTGGTATTATGGCGGTGGTAATGTTTGAGACGCAGATTTCAGGTTTCAAGTTTGTTGATAAATATAACACTATAACCACTTTCATTAATGTGTTTTAAAGGTTATGTAAATAAAGAGTTGCCAGCTGTGAAACGAGGTAACGCAGAGAGAAGTTTAAATTTTTCAGAGTACTTTATTCTTTTAATTTATTTATTCTAATTTTAATTGCAATCGCATTTAAGTATAACTTTACTTATAAAATAACCAAAGAAGCAAAGCATCTTAAAAATCT
Source organism: Acleris cristana (assembly GCA_948252455.1). NCBI lineage: Eukaryota > Metazoa > Arthropoda > Insecta > Lepidoptera > Tortricidae > Acleris > Acleris cristana. Next base: position 3,879,622 of record OX411794.1, read on the forward strand.
GTCGAAGAAAAATAGACTTTCAAATGTTTAAAGTATTTTCCCTGGATATCCGTGGCCTTAACCGCTCTTGCAAACGCTTCCGCGTGTACCAGGACAGCATGAAACCAAAGAGGCAATATGCACTCGGCTGCAGTGTTGTGTTCCACGTCACATGCGGTAGCAAACGTAGGATCAAATTGCTTTAAGATAGTGATATGATCCAATCATATTTCAAATTACATGCAATCAGCTAAGCTCACGGTTTCCGATTCAATACCGGTAAGGGCAAAATATTATTGCGATGAGCTCAAACTGGTCCTGATTTTGATGTTTTCCATGAATTTATATTTAAAAAAAAACGAATCTAACGATACTATGAACTCCTGCATTCATTCCCAGAGTGGGGTAGGCAGAGCTACAGAATTACCAACAACTCTAAAAATTTGTTGATAATTCTGTGACCACATTTCGCATTATTAGGCTAAGATGTTTACCAGTGTATTAGTGACAGGGGGCAAGCCCATCGCCTAACAGTACGATACCATTTTTGTCGAAATCGGGCCACCAGGAATCAAAGAATGTACATACAGTCAAAAACATTACTCTATTTCTACGATAGTCTGGTAAATCATTATGGAAGTGCTGTTATCTCAACGGTAGCAACATTGTTGCTACATTGTGTATTCAGTCACGTTGGCAGTCCTTTCCGCGTTGACTAGGAGCGCATACAATCGAAGAGCATCGTATAAACTCGGTCAAAGGTCGCGGCGTTGCCACATCGCAGTGATATGATATGTGATATCGTTAGTCGGCCACTTTGATTTGCTATGTCGTAATAACTTCGTAAACATAAGAACACGCTATCGTTATCGTAATCGGATCTGAGTTAGACATTTGCATTCCTAAGATTACAATCTTAAGACTGCCAATGCGTTGCCAACCTTGAGGACTTAGACGGGAATGGTTTTATGCTAGTAATTTCACCAATGGTCTTATCTCCACACCGGAACAGAACAATGCGAACACTGCTGCTTGGCGATACGTTAAAGGATCGTAGCTATCGGAACTGACACTGAACAAGGTCACAAGGTGGTAGGACCACCACTAAAATTTCGATCTCATGATAATGAAGATAGCTTTTTTAGGGTTCAGTACCAAATGGTAAAAACGGGACCCTATTACTAAGACTCCACTGTCGTCTGTCTGTCACCAGGATGTATCTCATGAACCGTGATAGCTAGACAGTTACTAAAAACATAATAAAATAAATATTTAAGGGGGGCTCCCATACAACAAACGTTTATAGATAATGGTACGGAATCCTTCGTGCGCCAGTCCGACTCGCACTTGGCCGATTGTTTAATACTACATTCGTCAAATATAGAAAATAAACCACCCCAATCATGTTTAATACGATAATCAATTTTTTTATCGATCGCCTTTAGTTAATTAAAATAAAATAAACTAATCACCATGTCCCCCCTATCCCTACCATTGCTAGCGTATACTTCCGCGTTGACTAGGAACACATAAATCGGAAAGTATCAAGGGAAGAGAGGGATTGTTAATTGATAGCACGTGGATAGCACCGAGAGTGATCTACCGTCACCAATGCTCGCGTATGCTTCCGCGTTGACTAGGAACACATAAAATAAAAGGTATCGAGGCAAGAGAGGGATGGGTAGCCTAGGAACGCACACAGATGCTCTAGGTATTCCTACAGGGTGAATCGATAGGACGTGGATAGCACCGAGAGTGATACTCGTACAATATACAGATGGGTCCAAGTTTAAAAATAATAAGCGCTTGAGCGATTTTAATGGTTTGCAAAAACTGACTATTTAACCAAAGATCCAAGTTGACTGACTGTTACGAATAGAAGTCTAAGATTGTTAATTGTGATATTAAAATTGTTATTCATAATTCATAAATGCTAAAAACATTTTCATTCTGAACCGAACATATTTCTTTTTGTATTTTATCACAGTTTGTTGTTTAGCGGTTTAGCTGTGAACAGACAGATAGACAAACCCACTTTCGATTTACCTTTAATATAATTACATACGTACATACTTTAAATCACCTTTTCAGAGACCTTTTCCTTCCACCTGCTACGATCCTGACAAATCTCCTTCGCTTCTTCCACATTCATACATCGAGTCATGGCTGCACGTCGGTTTCGGGTACTTAAGATTCGGCCCTCTCCAGTATTTTTCCAATTTGATTCGAAAAAGTACGCCTAAAGCGAATTATTTATAAAAATTATACGGCGGGTCACATTCCATTAATTTGTGTTGTAGGATAGAGAAGGAAAACAAAAGAACGCAACCTATCAGCCGTTCAATTATAATTTAAACTCACCCAATAATTGTATGCTAATTTTTTTTTAATAATATTTTCCTCCCATGCACCCACTGTACCATTGCATATGATACCGCTTATACCAGGAGTGCATAAAATCGAAGATAAGAAACGACTGGATCCAAACCACACACAAACATACACTTATGATGACACGTATATCCAGTAGCAGACTAATGGAAGTCAGGGGCCCTAACATGGCTGCGTTTATCGCGTGACAATGTTTAGATAAGGCATCCGTCACCGTTTAACACGTAAATAAGTACGACAGTGACGGATGCTTTATCCACATTTGACACGCGATATAGACGCAACCATACTAGGCCCACAGGGGTTGTAAACCGAGAGTTATAAAGGCTACTTTGAATTTGCGAAATTACCAGAAATTAAGGAAAATACTACTATTCCTCCTATACTATTAATCCTTCCTAATGATCCTACTTCCTACTTAATATCAAAATCGGTTAGGATGTTTAGCCGTGAAGGTTAATTAGACAGACAGACTATCTCGCTTTCGCATTTGAGCATTTACCAAAGAGTCCCCAAAACTTTTAATGGAAATTTAATTTTTTTTTAGTCAAAATTGTATGATTCATTTCATAATGAACACACACAACTAGTTCCTTACAAAGTTTTGAGGACACATTAGGTATTAAGTTAACTATCGCAGTTTCATGTAAAAGAAACCACTTTTTATGCCCATTTATTACATATATGTTTATTTTGTCTACGGTTGACTCTGTCCGATTTTGCTTCCGCGTATACCAGGAGTGCATAAAATGCAAGAGATTGAAATCTAGGAGTGCACTAGGTGACCTATTTATCGGGATCGATGTTACGTAGAAAGAGACAATAAAGGCCCATTGATAAGAGAGAGAAGGAGGTGTCGCAGCGTAGTAAAACGCATACCACTTTACAAGTGCAGCAATGAGTATTAGTAAAGATACTTCAACACATTTGCACCTGTAAGGCTGTGTGCGTGCACTGTCAATATGCAGCTTGTTTGTTGTTTGTGTGGCAGTGACGCGACATGACAGTTGGCATCGAAACATAAATCAAAGCTGCAAGTTACAAACGAAACAGACGAACGCCATTGAAGTTATTTATAAGTTAAATAAATACACCTTTACGGCAGTATAATATTCAACTGTAAATAACCATACTTATATGGGTCTGATTCGACCCAATACCGTAGCGGACGTGTTAAAACACGTGTCTAAGTGTCATATGATATATTGATCTTAACCATGACCCTTGTCTTGTGAACAGTTTTCTTCAAGTTCAATTTATCTGTATCAAAAGCCAAAATTGTTGGAAATGTTTGTCTTAAGGGGCTTCTAAACGGGCCATATTTTCACTGCAATATGTGGCCAGCAACTATTGGTGTCTTTCTCTAACATACGAGTAAGAGAGGGACACAATAGTTGCCGGCCACGTATTGCAGTGAAAATAAGGCCCGTTTAGAAGCCCCTTTAAATTCAGATCTATTCAAATAAAGATCTTTTGCGACTAGCCGCTGAACCTAGAGACTTGAAATTTGGAGAGAACATATTGTTCAGAAAACTTTTAACTTTTTCCTGCCAGAGCAGTGTTAGTAAGTAACCAGTCGAACTACTTACTTACCCGCTTACTAATAAATTTTTGTCCATATCTGTCATTGTCACATTTAAATTTGACAGATAAGGACAAAACATTGTATAGCGATATATCCATTACGTTTATTAGTAAGGGGGTTAGACAGAAAAAGTGGCCAACTTTTCTACTCCAAGTTGATTACACGAAGGTGAAAGGCTATTTAAATTGTGTCATATACTCGTATCCTATAAATTGTGTATTAATTTGTAAGACAAATCTCTTCAATTGCAAGAAAATTGTTTAGCTTATACAAATCACAATAATAGCCAGGAGGTGTCACTTTACATCCGGCGTACGCTCGATGCAGTTTAAACACATGAAATTACCGAGGTGCATTACTCAGTGCTCTCGCATCCGCGTTTACCAGGACGGCATGACATCGTGGCAGTACGCAGTTAGCTGCAGTTCTCGTATGAATGAACAACTGCGTAGTAGTATTTGTGTTGCATCGAAGGTATATGAATAAAGGTGATAAATAGCAGTTAATACTGATCGTAATCGAAAACAATGAGAAGGATAGCCGATTGTTGTTGTGGCTTCGAGTGTTTTCGTTAGAGTGACTGCAAAACGTGTAGGATAATATACTAAAACTACTTATAATATGTATCATGGTATAGTAACTACCTTACCAAATTCACGTTTTAAAATATACCACTCATGTCATTTTAAATGTAGCTGTCTGAGATATTATTCGGGAGGCCTTTTGCCTATCTTTTGTCTGCAGTTACCTTATTTTATTACTAGATTCAATTTAGAATTTTGTTTAACCTGTTTGGTACCTGGTGGCTCCTCAGAGAGCCAGTGACAAAAAGTACTTCAATTCTGTCTTAAGACACTAATGACTGATTTGTTTTTTCGCTATATGTATCGGGTTTCGAAAAGTTAATCGTCGATAATTACGGCATCATAAAATTCATAACAACGTACTATTCAAATGACGGTCATTTGGGCCATAAACATCGTAACGGAACGCTTTGAAGTTCGCTTTTGCTTCCGCGTTTACTAGGATGGCATAAAATTGAGAAGCCCTCGTAAACTCCATATACGACTAAATTAATTGCGATCTATGCCATCTAGCGAGAAACATAAAAAACATTGATAACCTGTAAAGTCTAGAATAACAAAAGTCTTTCAGCAACAATGCCATCTAGTGCATCGAATGGCAATCGCAGCTGCAACTTTTCAGGGAATCAGGATGGAATAAAGAGACTTTTTCTGCAATATCTGACACCACTGTTAAACTAGTGTTCGGAATTATGGATTACCGTCAGGTTCATGTCTGATTACGATGACAATGTTCTTTATCTCTCTTAAATCACTAGCAACTAAAGATGGACGACTGGTAAATACCTGGAAATACACCCTGTATAAACCTATCCAATGTACCGCGTAAAATGGTCACAATTGAGTGAGTGGGTTAAATACAATTGAAAATGATCCTTGTTGCCTAAAACTGGTATAACCCGGACAAAAAACCGAATTAATATGAACCTTGAAAACAGAACAATACAAGTCATCGGTTGATTAAGAACCATCGTTTTACCTTCACGCCTTCATTCCCAGAGTGGCGTAGGCATAACTACAGAATTACCAACAACTCAAAAAAAATGTTGATAATTCTGTAACCATATTTTGCTCAATTATAAATTCAAGGGGTGGCTTGTTAAGTGGTCGTTTTTCACAGTGGGAGTTTTGGAATGTGGTGTAACACTATAGTGATCCGTAAATTGTTTGGTTTAATAGAGATAATGGAAGGCACGAGCCGCCATCTTGAATTGAAAATGCTCCAAATTGGTAATTTTTAAATAATGAATAATTGTTTCATACCATTTCACACGCATCAACATCATTATAGCTTCGAGGCGTCCACTGCTGAACATAGGCCCCGTTCCCACTATGCCGGACCGGCGAATTTGCCGGATGCCGGTAAGGCTAGTGGCTATGACGCTGTTCACACCGCATAATGTGAACAGCTTCATATAATAATAATAATAATAATAATAATAATAATATCAAGGGACGATCTCACACAAATTGACCTAGTCCCAAACTAAGCTCTAGGCTTGTACTATGGGTACTAGACAACGATATAAATACTTATATAGAGAAATATATACTTAAATACTTAGAAAACATCCAAGACTCAGAAACAAATACTCATGCTCATCACACAAAGATCTGCCCTTACCGGGATTTGAACCCAGGACCGCTAGCTTCATAGGCAGGGTCACTACCAACTAGGCTAGCATCCGGATTCGGCATAGTGGGAACCAGGCCATAGGCCTCCTCAAAGGTTTGCCACAAGGACCGGTCTTGTGCCGTTTCCATCAATCGGTTTTCCGCAACCTTAGCCACTACGTCAGTTCACCTTGTTAAAGCTCGACGCTGCGTCTTCCCGTACGCAGACGCCACTGAAGAACTCGAAACCCCATCGGCCATATTATACCGCTAGTAACTTAAAACTAGGTAACTAATGTTTACTCGATATAGAAAACAGAAACATTAACCCTTTATAAGGCAGAGGCGATTTAGCGACCACATATACTTATTTATAATTTCAACCTTACGTACTACAGAATATGATACATATTCTGTTGTTTTTGCACGAAAAATGACTTGCTTTTAAACGATTCCCTAGGAAGTGTCAATCATGAAACTGTATTTGAATTTTACGTAGCATAACTGTATAACTGGGGCCTTATAACGGGGTTAGCACAGTTTGCATGTTCGCTTGGCCTGCTGGATCTCCCGACTTACTTGTCGTCCAGGTAGTAGTAGACGATGCGGTCTCCGTCGCCGTCGAGCGAGGCGACGCGCTGGAAGGGCGCGTGCTGCACGCCCACCGGCGGCTGCTGCGACACCTTCACGAAGTCCGCTCCACACTGCCAACAACAACTTTATGATAATGGTGCTTGTACACTTACTAATATTCTAACCCCCTTACTAATAAACGTTGAGTAACGATGGTATAGCTATACAATGTTTTGTCTTTATCTGTCAAATCCAAATGTCACAATGACAGATAAGGACAAAACATTATACAGCTATACCACCGTTACTCAACGTTTATTAGTAAGGGGGTAAATGAGAAAGTTTAAATGTTTGGATGTTTATTACTTAATCACGCTTCAACCACTGAACAGATCGGGATGAAACTTGGCTCAGATATAAGTTAGGTCCTGGAATAGGACAAAGGATAGTTTATATCCCGGAAAATTTGACAGTTCCCGAAGGAGCAGCGAAAAACGATTTCTACATGGACGAAGTGGCGGACAAAAGCTAGTAGAAAATATAACTCTATAAGTATCACTCGATTAACGTTTCAAAAGTACTCACATTCAAATTAAGCTTCCCTCCATTTCCCCCCAAGTTGTGAAGCACCAAATCCAGCTCCCCGTCCAAACTCTTTCTGATTATGTTGAGTTTCTTCCCGCCCACGCCGTTGGCTCCGTCCACATAGAGCGTTGTATTGTAGGCCCCGTGTACAGGAAGTTTAGACCGGATGTTCTTGAAGGCACCTACTATCTTCTCGTAGTAGCCTGTAAGTATACAAGAAAATACGTGAATTATGAGGGAATTGGATCATGCTGAAGTTTGGAGAGGATATAAATAAATCTGGGGCTCTACTTTGAAATCAGTAATTCGAACTTCGGATCACCCCGTCACTTTCTTGCGAATTAGTGACGCGTCGAGAGCAAAAGGGATAGCAATAGACGAAGTTCGAATTACTGATTTCAAAGTAGAGCCTCTGTCCCTGAGAACTAAAGGACAACAGAATATTGTCCGCCATCCGATAATGGCTGGACAGTTCATCGTGTTACACTGACTACGAGTCTCTTACGATTTACCGACGTTTTCTTCAAACTGCAAGTGTGTGGCGCGCGGCGATATCGACGCTGTGATAATAAACCGCCATGTAGGATCTTTACTCGGCGACTTTTCTGCCGTGTGGTGCCGGGTTTAGAATGTTGCCACTGCATGTCTTCCCGTGGATGTCGTAAGCGATGACTAAGTGACTATAGGCTGTGTAGTGCTGTTAGGCGATGGGTTTGCAACCTGTCACTAATACACTGGATAACATCTTAGCCTGGGTGTGCAAAATGTGGTCACAGAATTATCAACAAGTTTTTGGAGTTGTTGGTGAGTCTGTGGCTCTGCCTACCCCACTCTGGGAATGAAGGCATGAGTTTATGATTGATTGATTGATATTCTGCCCTCCTCAGCTAATAAGGAGTATTTCAAATTCAATAACCAAGGCAGTTCTAATTCTCTTCTGTTAGTAATAAGGTAGAAATTGCTACAAGAGTTTTGTCTGAGATACTGCCTATTGGCATAGCAGGGCAGTATTGTCCCGATAGTTGTTTCCGGTGTCTCATAGCGAAGAGTCTCGACCAACACCTCAACGGACCCTTGCTAGATGGCAGCATCAGGGCCAGATACAGAAAACCATACTCCTCGACACTGGACGTGTTGTGAGAAGGTTCCTCTCTGCAGCCCTAACCACCGGTACCTTGAGTCCTGCCCCGGTGCCGGCGGTACCCGTAGGTTAGGTATTTTACAGTGCTATTTTTTGTATGAGTTTTGTTACTGATTTTAAGAAACTTAATTTACTGCGCGCCTATTATGACAGTTTATCGATGGGGATAAACGTGGATAAAACAAGTGTCACCTTCTAACCAGTATATAAGTGCGAGAGGGAAAGTTATGTGGGCTCGGTTGACAGTGGGTGGAAAACTCAATACAAACCCAGCGGTAAACAACGTGTCTTTCAGAAATTATAAGGCAGTGCCTTTGCGCGGGTAAAATCTTCGACGGCTATTGGTCAAATGTTTGGCAGCCATTACGGCGACGCCATTCTATTTAGCGGCGCGTCAGTTGTCATTCGAGTTTTTTTTTATGGTATTTGAGGCAAACGAGCAGACGGATCGCCTGATGGTAAGCGATCACCGTCACCCATAGACACCTGCAGCACCAGAGGAGTCACAGGTGCGATGCCGGCCTTTTAAATGAGAGTACGCTCTTTTCTTGAAGGTTTCAGTTTAGCTGGCATTGCATATTCAAACTTACGCTTAACACAACAAATGTTTCTGGTCTGTATTGAATTATGTTTACGTTCGTTTATCTTTGGCATTAGTCAGCATGCGTTGACGAAGATTGCCGACGTAACTTACATTTCGTCCCATTACTTTCTCAACCTCGTATCTGATCGGATAGGTTATATAGGAAAGTAGTCATTATTCTTTAGGTAACATAAGTGGTTTTTCCTATCTAACTATTTGATCGGATACGAGATTGAGTAAGTAAAGGAACGATTTGTGGTTTTACTGTGCTGTACTCTTCTTGATCCTGTCGATGGTTGTAGGAAGACCTTGTATTACCTTCTTCAGTGGGCGTGCCGTAGGTATTGTCGTTGCGGCACCGCACGCAGTAGTGCAGTATGGGGGTGGTGACGATGCCGAACTCCTTCGCGGTGCCTTTGAGGGCCATGACGCCATGCACGGCTGCCGCTGCGAGCCGGGGGCTTGTGTATCTGCAAATTGAAATAGAATTACAAGACCAATATCTATACATAGAACAAAGTAACTTTTCGCTTTGGAGGAGGAGCTTTGGAGGCTGATCAAGAATATTAAAAGTAGTAAATTACAGTCTGTGCGCACTTAAAGAAGGTATTTCGGGTTTTTATCTCTCTCTCACTCGCCTTTAATAAGAGAGTATGAGAGCGTGTGAGAGACAAGTACAAACCCGAAGCACCTTCTAACAGCTACCACACTTTACCTTGTATCCATGCCGATGAAAACGCTGGCTTTCAATCCCATGTCGGCGTTGACCTCCTTGATCACCTCCGCTGTCGTAGACTCCAGGTCATTGTCACTGGGAACAAAAGAAAGGTAGAATTTAGCGTGATAAAACGATCACATACTAGTTGTTGCTCGCGACTCCGTCCGCGAAGAAGTCATCATAGTAAGAAGTACTATATGTCCTTCCACGGGGTTCAAGCTATCTTCACAACAAATTTCATCGAAATCGGATGAACGGTTTAGACGTGAAAGCGTAACAAATAGACAAAGTTACTTTCACATTAATAATATTAGTTTAGTTTATATAACAGACTTTTTATTTTTTTGTTAATATTTTTTTCCGAAGTAAAGGCAAACGAGTACACACGTAACCTCCTTAGTAAATAGATTCATGGAAAATTTCAATCTCGACACTATAAATGTTTATTTATTTATTTATTTATTTATTGCAATACATAAGTACAACCCTGTAAGGGCGTGGCAATTTTCTTAAAAGCTAAACATCAGTACTTATGAATAATATAATCTATTCAATAATACTTATTCATAACATAACATTACAACATCACAATTTCAGAAGTATTTTACATTAAATAAAATTTGTGTTTATGGCACTTAATTATATTTCTACGTATTTTTAACTACGTAACTAACAACTTATATTATATTTTTTTATCTATCAGGAATTCCTCTATCGTGTAATAGCTTTTTTGTATAAGATTTTTTTTAAGTTTGGTATAGAATGCTTTTAACGTAAGTTCCATTGTATTTTTTTTGGTAGCTTGTTATATATTATAATAGATCGATAATGTGGGCTATTTCTGAACATTTCTAAGTTTGGTTGGGGTGGAAGAGTAAGTTTATCTTGCCTGCGAGCGCTTTTTACGTGTTCATAAAGGGTTATATGTTTTTTTACAAATACAGCAGTTTCGAGGATGTATATACAAGGGAGAGTGAGTATGTTTTCTTTAATGAAGTGTGGTCGGCAACTAATTCTTGGGTGTAAATGTCACTATAAATGTTTTAACAACGCTGATGAGTTGAGGACTTAGGGAGGCAGTATCATGGGTAACACGGTGGTAGCAATCCGGAGAGAGGCTACACAAGGTCCTTCCAGCCCTTAAAGACGACTTTGTAAATCGTCATGTTTTTTATGCTTCGCAGCTTTGCAGGAATAGTCAATGTTATGATAGCTCTTAATAACTTGACGGTAAAGGCGGCCAAGTTAAACATTCCCATCATCGTTATCATCATCTCCATATCCCTATCCTCCTTTCTCCTTGTCTTTAACCACTCTGCTACAGTTTTGGGATAATTTCGTGGCTGCCGCCTGCCTGACGATAACTCTCTTTGGGCTCGTTTCCATGACAGAAGATATTCAGTCTTAAAGGATCCTTAGCCGCTTTTTACGACATCCGTGGATTGTTTAGAAGTGGTGCTATTTTAAACCGACTGAACAACTGGGTTAAAACAATGAAGAATGGGTAAAATGCAGCCCTGACCCACCAAAGATCTCGTGTCACGGTGACATCAGTGACATTTTGTTTGACAACTTTTACGATTTGATTTTTATAGTCACTGTAACACAGTTACTCTGTGTTTTTACTTTTTACCCCTATTACAATTGTATTGTTTGCTACTCGGCCGTTTTATTGTCAAAATAATATGAAGTATCATAATGTTAACAAGGCGATAAAAACGGAAGTAGTCAATATAATGTAGAATAGAGGCCGTGTCGGGGTTTGCTTGCTTTTTGTTACACATGTTTATACCCACCGACTAGGCGAACATAATCTTCAAGGATACCTCCATTTCCTTGAAGGTGAGCCCTCACCTGACGTAAGTAAGGTTGCAATATCATACCGGCTCTTTTCCAGAACTTCTCTCTGAAGAGTGTCCTGTTTTTCGCAATTAACGTGAATAGTTTAATATTTGTCCCTAGCCTAAATGTTTTGTTAATGTTCTTGCGCGCACTTCTCCTCAAAAGACCAAGTTGGGTTTTTGAAGCTCGGTTTTTGTCAGACTTGTTTACGTAGCGACTAGGACAGCATATATCCAGAGGTCTCAATTAACGTTCGCGAGCCTGGTGGCGATCTCTTCTCTATTCTGCCCCAGCATCCCCCTCTCAGGAGTGTCATGTTTTCTCGCAATGAACATAATTAGCTTAACGTATAAGTGACTTCAGTCCACGAAGTCTCACCCGGCTACTTAATTTTACGTACATTGACCCAACAATGCAATATAAATTTGAGTGACTGGGCGCGCCTTCGTGGATTAAAAACACAAGACTTATAGATATCAAACGACTGAGTTGGGTTGTTAAAGCTCGGTTTTTGTCAGACTTGTTTACGTAGCGACTAGGACAGCATATATCCGCAGAGATCTCACCTGACGTTCGCGAGTCTGGTGGCGATTGCTTCCCAGCTCTGCTCCAACATCTCCCCCTCAGGGTCGATCAGCTTCACGCCGTTATCTGGCTCGAGGTTGTGCGAGGCAGTTATCATCATGCCTATGGTGCGACCTGGAACATGGCAATTAAAGCATTTATAGCATGGCAGTGTATGAGTAATCTCAATATCAATAAATAGAAAAAGTAGAAATTTTGATCTCACTATTTTAGTTGGGTTCCTAGTAGGGAATGCAATTTAACCGGTTATTAACCGTTTTTGTATGAAAATAACCGGTTAATACTGGTTTTCACCGGTTATTTGCATTCCCTAGTTCCTAGATGTTTCTTGGAATTTTTACAATTTAATGGTTACAAATTATTTTTAAAGACGCTAGAACATCATCAACCGACGCTATTTAAATATATCAATTCGTGCAAAATGCTCAAAATATAGGTACTCGACTCTATTGTTAAAAGCGTTGGCTAATTCAGATATTTTGGACCACCTTTATGCTCCAATATATTTGATGACGACTGTAAATATACATCATAAAATGCTGCTTCAAATCCTAATTTTAGTTTCGAATCTGCTCAGTTCTGACGTAAGATGTTGTTGGACATTTATACATATATTTCCATCTTTGTAGAATATTATGATTGCATTATAATACTTATATTGAGTATTAGTAATAGAGGGTATTTTCGATTCCTTCTTTCTTTTCATACCTAGAAAACAGCTGTAACTATGAAATGGCCTTTACAAAATAATACCGTATGTTTGTTAGTCAAGATTTGGTAGAAGAGATGGTCTAATCTGTGTGTGTTTTGTTATATTTGTTAATTCGTTGTGTGTGTTCATTCGTTGGTCTCTTTCTTCATAAAGCCGGCGTACGACTTCGTCACTATCGCGGTAGAGACGTTGAGAGGCCTAGTTCAGAGCATAACGCAAAGTTGGCGATTTTCGAAATCGTCAAAATGTATAGGATTGATGTAAGCTGATGAGATAACAGATCGCGTTGATTACCAATTACAACTGCATATATTTCAAGTCGATAGAAAACAGAAACGTTAGCAGCGTTTGCATCTCAGCTAGGCCTACAGAGCCTTGCGTTTCGAAAGCATAAGAGCTATTATAGAGTTGGGTCGTCTGAGGGACAGAGCGGGTGATCCTCGTTCTTGGTCGAGGCTGATTCAGCAGGTTTCCATTGCATCAGTGAGGCAATGCAGCTCATGTAATATGAAAATTAGGAACATGTGAGCCAGACACGAGGCAGGGTTTGGGCTAAACGAGATAGTCCATGTGGATAAGGTTGGTGTTAAGAGAATTTGACAAAACTTCTTGCAGATTATTCTTATGTTAAACGTCTTGACGAAGCCTGTTGCTGATTATGTTGATGCATTGTTTAGTGTATTGTATAAGAATAAATGATTTGTTATCTAGCTAGATTGACCTATAGTTTATTCGGTAAATACGTATAGGTTTTGACATGTTATCGAATTGTTACGATAGTTCTCATATAAATGGCGGCTGAGTTTAAAAACAATACGATAACATCTTAAAAGCAATAAAGTTTTATCGAGTAGAATATTATACCACTCCTTAATTTAAATTTAAGTTAGGATTTGTTTTACATGATATTGTCAAAGAAATAAACAGAATATAGAGAAACGCTTACCGTTTTTGACACGCGAGCGGATGACTGCAAGCAGACCCATCCGGTAGACCACATGTTCCAGCAGGCTGGCCCTGGAACCAGGCAAACATAACCAGTCACAATACATTCACCAAGGGGATTAACATGACATAGTTTTAGTTATAATTATAAAGTTCAGTTTTCAATGAGGAAAGAGACCTAGAGCGTATAACTGCTATAGCTCTATCTCTTACCCTCTTGTTAAGCTAAACATGCGACTATTAAATATCTGACACGTCTCTATAAAGAAACATTACAGCGTGTATTTTTGAGGTCAATATACATTACAAACAAGGTCATCAACGACACATTAAACAAGTTAATATATTAATGCCATTGAGCTCAAACGAGGTCCTTGACAACCAACCCTAACGCTTACAAACGCCTAGTAAGCACGCGATGCATCGTCTAGTTTAGAGCTAATAAAGATCTACTTTAATAAGTTAGTTCAACACATCAGGGCCGAGATTCTAGGCAGTAGAAACCTATCGTATTTGACCTGTCATCGTTATATCAAGTTTCATTTAAGGGTTCCCCTATGGAACCCCTAATCGTCATTCGTCCTAATACATCGTTTGTCCGAATTTTCGTTTATGCTAAAGCCATTTCCGCTTAAATTTTAAAACTTTTTAGTGTTGTTATAATACAACCCTAACCTAACCGAACCGCCGATATAATTGCAAAACTTAAAAAGTTACCTGACTCATCTGAAAACCAGTTTAGGGCAATTGAAAATTCGGACAAACGATGTGTTAGGACAAACGTTGTTAGGGATTCCGAGGGACGCCCCGTTTAAGGCACTGAGTAAATGTCAAGTTGCCCGCAGCGAATGCTTTAAAGAATGCTCTCTCACTATTATTGGTTTGATAAACAATTTCCTTATTAGCGTTAACAATGATACACAAGATAGAGAGTGTTGGTTTATTATGGATGACATACATGAGAAACTATACAGTTTTAATATATAAGAGTACCGTCAAGTCTGGCAACTTTGCAATTGGATACTAACTTTGCCACCTGCTGTGTGCTATTACAATAACGCCTATATTTTAAATACGGCAATATTTTTTCATCGTTGGACACCCTGAGTAGAAAATTGGATTATTAACTGACAATACTGTTTAATGTATGGTGTCCCTACGGATAGTGTAAACTTTTAGTTGACATCCAAAGTTTGCCGGTAAGTTAACCTAACTTTTTAGTGGTCTGGAACTTTCAACGAATTTGTGCTTATGGACTGGATATAGCTGTGTACACTTTTTTGTCAACGTGTTTAATATCCCAGTGATTCAAATACTGACATTGATTTTGATCCATTCTTTGTTAAATCCTTCAAAAATTGCATTGGCAATGTTACCATACCGGTGCAGAAAGGATGGGAAGTCAACTTTGCCACGTTTTGAAATGACCTAGGGTTGTCAAAGTTTTTCAGAAGAGCAACGATTTAATTTTGTGAAAAGTTTTTTCTTTAAGTAGGTTTTATTTTTGACCTATTTTTGTTATAACCTACTTTCATCATTTAATTAAAACGGAGAATTAAGATTGGTGTGCAATAAAAAATGCTGATAAAATAACATTAAATGTTTCAATTAGTGACAACCCTGACGACAATCTTTAACATTGTATGAAAATTGCATATAATGGTGTTCAACATTGCCACTTATTTGTTTTTCATAGTACTTTAAAAGAAAAATATTTTACAAGATGTTAGGTCTATTGTATACGAAACAAGTAACATTACATTTATGGACAGCAAGAAGAAACATGTCGTTTTATAAACACAAATCTAGTTGGCAAAGTTACCACAGGGTAGTGCCTTCTTTGCCACAATTTGTTTTGATCTTTTTAGTTAATAAATCATTTGTATATTTCATTTCCAATGGTATTGAAATAATTTTTGACATATTTATATAACGACAAGTCGACTTGAAACTGTTTGAAGTAGTATTTGTGTGTAGAAAATGCATCTTGAACTTTGGATAGACCTTGACGTTGGCAAAGTTGCCAGACTTGACGGTAGGTAAATGTAGCTACAGTGCTAAAGGTCTTTTGGATTCGGTTAATGTCAGCGAGAATAGCCTAAGAGCACATGAGTGCAACCGAAAAAGAAGTACCTACCAACCCAAACGTCGTTTTAGGAACTATTGCACCAAACTTCGACTAATTAACCTTTAAGGCGAGGGGAAAGGTTTTTCTTTTTTTATTTCATGTTATTTTCGCAGAAATCTTTAGTTTTGGTTAAATAATTGCGTCAACCTAATTTTGTCTTTTTTTATAACATAAAATATAAATTTAAATACCATAATTTAATCAAAAAATCAGATAAGTACACGCACTAATAACAGACAATAAACAGATCCATAAAGGTAATTGATTATGCAACAATACAAAAAAAAATGTAATCTATCCGTTGTCTTAAACTACCTATGCTAAAACAACATTTACCTTGTGTACAACGCTACACTTATTGATTTCCGATAAGAGATACATGCAGAACAACTCTTATCACTATTTACCTACCTAGTTTACTACGCATTCCATTTGACTAACGACACCACCAGCATAATTAATTCTGTATATACTTTGCAATGTAAAGGAAAATCAACTATGATTCATTGTTTGTAAATACTGCAGATTACTTCCGCAACCAGGATAATAAATAGCAGTACACTTCAGTACTTTATCGCTTTAAAATAATGATTAAACTGGAACATGAATTAGTTCAGGGGCCCTAATATGGCAGCGTTAATTGCGTGACAAAGTTGGGATAAGGCATCCGTCACCTTCTGACACGTAAATAAGTACGAGAGTGACGGATGCTTTATCCACATTTGACACGCGATAAAGACGCAGCCATACTAGGACGTTAAAACGACAAAAAATTCTAAAGTGTACAGACATTTAAAACGTCGACCGCACGCACAGGGTTCATTATTGCTTACTAGAGAATGAACACTTTGATATAAAACTATCGAGTAGATAAAATTCCCGATATACTTGTAATGGCATCCCCTATTTTTAGAGCTGATATCTCTAAAACAGACCAATCGATGTAAATACATGAAACCTAGCTAAGAACTACCCAAATTAAACTCGATTTCTACTCAATAAAATTTCTTCGGAATAGGTCTATCCGTAAGGCACTGGTCCCACCGCCGCCGAGTAAGCGATGAACTATTACTATTACTATTACTATTACTATTACGATTTTCTCGCCCAAGTAACGAACAAAATATAATCGCTTCCGTGTGAATAAAAGAGAGATATATACATTTATAGTTCATCGCTGGCTGTTCACACTGCCTGGACTCTCTACTAGTTTAGCGAAACAAAAGTAAAGATCCCGTGTCAACAAAAGAGACACATATATTAATAGTTGAACGCTGGCTGTACTCGCTTCCCGCTCATCGCCCGCGGTGGGACCAGTGCATTAAGGAGCTACGATGTCACACAGGTACGCACGTTAAACTTAAATCACTCCTCTGTTTGGGTCGTGGGGGGCATATAGACGTTTAAGGGACTGGGTAAATGTAAACCTGCTTTCAATTAAAAAAACCGCATCCAAATCGGTTCACCCGTTTAAGAGCTACGGTGCCTCAGATAGAAATACCCCTCTTTTTGCATAGGGGGTTAAAAAAACTCGTTTAAATCGGTCCATCAATTTGGGAGCTAGGATGGCAAAGACAAGACAGTGACAAACAGACACACACATACACAGATATACAGTTAAACATTTTAACCTTATAACAATCCTCTTTTATCGTCAGGGGTTGAAAAGGTTTTAAGAAGTTCCGAAGCAAACATAACATCAGTTACCAACGTTGCTACGAAGCGAGTTCTTCAAAGTTTGAATGCAGTTTTGAGCACCTATAATTGCATGGAAACTGCACGTTCACTGCTCAGCAGGTGAAGTTATGCAGTTGTTTTTCAGTGCAAATACAGAATAGCTTGTAATAAGACTTGCATTCAGCACAGCCATGGATTGAAAAAAGTAAATAGTTGGTTCAGTTGACGGTTGCGGTTTTTGGAAATTGAATGAAGCTACCACAACAATGATTTAGAACAAAAAGACGCAAATCACGGACGTTACGGAGCTTATGTGAGATTAGATACCAGTTGCTACTATCAGCTGTGTACAATACCACAAACTTCTTAATAGCGATCGGCAATCTTCGTTTTTCTATGAATCGCGAGTGACAATTATACTGTCAGTTGCGAGTGCAAGTGGGATAGCAATAGCTAGCCGAAAGCTATTAAGGTGGAAGTACTGTACAAACTAACACGTACACATATATTTCAATCAATCGTCTGCTCCTCGTTAGATCCACTACCTATTTTAGTTACATTGTAATTGCTACGTTGACGAATTAATAATAAGGGGCCTTTTAATGTGGCATTATTGCCTTAAGTGATAACCTGGGGACTCAGGAGGCTATAAACCTACTTCATTTGTTTAGATCAGGGGTTCCCAAACTTAATTTTTATAACGCCCCCTGTGTGTAATAGAAAAATATCTAAGCCATGTCGTGAAAACAGTACCATTTCTGAAGTAACCGTGATAAACTAATTCCACAATTCGTTGGTTAAAGCGACTCGTAAATGAAGAAATAGAACAAACACGTCGTAAACTTTTGGGTACAGAGAATGTATTGACAAGAATACATAAAATAGTTAAGACCCAGCCAATTACCTATAACCTACGCTTACCTATTTACTTCACTGAAATATGAATATCGTTAGACGTTATTAGCTACCAGACCAATGGCTATTACACGTGTGCCAGTTTCGTTGGTCTTTGATGATGAAAGTACATATTATTCATATTCATTTCACACAGGACTACACTTGCCTGATATTTATAATTTGATCAATGTATGTAGATGATCCATGCGTCAACATTTTGTAATTTCAAGCGCTTACTATAAGCATTACGCAGGCTCATAAAAAGAGTTGAATAATTATTTAAATGGCTGAATATCGTTGCAAGGTCAATTAATGCAAAGTCAAAGAAACGAGTGTAAAGATGCTTTTCCAGTGGCAAAGCGAGGCGGCGCTAGAATTTAGATTTGCACAAAACAACCATTTCCATCTCGCCTCGTCAGTGGAGAAGCACCTTAATACATGTTAAAATGAGCTGTCATAGGGACTATTCTAGATTGACCCAACCTTATTACAACATAAATTGCTGTTATTGGTTGCAAATATTTACACGTAAATCGCGTTTTTGAAATCTAGCATTTGAAAAACATATTTTTATGGAAACGCGAGCGTTCTAGCGCCACATGATATGCTAGCTGCCATAACTTAACCCTTGTAAATAGATTTAACTTCGTAAAAATTACATGACAACTCAAGCCAGTAAACCACATTACCACTCGTCCCCAAAAAGCAAAGTAACGATGCCAAAGACCCCCCATAGCTTCACACGCGAACCCAATATCCATGTTACCTAGAATTCCGGGCCGCGCCGTGAAATAGATTCTAAGAATAGGCTTCAATAGAATTCAGGAAATGGGCAACCATTTTAGAATAGATATGGTGGAGACAACAGGATATCCGGCACAGTGACCTAGAAAGCAGTGTATCTTGATAAATGATACGTATTAGATATGGAAAGGATTGTTGTCAGTGACAAGTGTGATAACTGATAACTGTAATCACTTTAATATTATAAATACGTAAGTTTTGGTACCAATAACTGGTGTTTGGAATCGTTCGGTTCTTTACCCTACACTGTGAGGAAACCTACGCTGCCCCTGATATGTATTTATTTAATTTATATTCAAGCATATCCATCTATAGTAATATTATAGATGCGAATGAAACTCTGCTAGTCTGTCTGTCTGTTACGCTTTCACGTTTAAACCGCTGAATCGATTTCGATGACATTTGGTATGGATATATTTTAAACCCCGTATTTTTTACCCGCCATAATCGACTTCTACGCGGACGGAGTCGCAGGCAACAGCTACTAAGTTATATAAGATAAGCAGTATTCTTGACATTTAATTGGTATTTAACTAGGTTGCTAATGAGGAAAGCAATTAGATTAAGGGCCTGTTTCACAATCGACAAGTAAATTTATCTGCCATTTAAAGTTGTCTCTCTCCTTGTCTATTTTCAAGTGCAAGAAAGAGAAAGGGCTAAATTTATGTGTCAAATATGGTTGACTTGTCGATTGTGAAACAGGCGGTAAAAATATAAAACATGTCTATCCAGTAAGTAATCCGCACGAGCACTTTTACACGTAAATAATAATACAACTTTTTTTTACACATCTAAATCATACCAGAGCTTTTTAAGAGGAGACCACTGGTTAGAAGAAACTCCGCTAGAAACTTGCCAGTCAGTCATACTTTACCATATTCCTTGCATATGAAGCAACAACATGAGGTTCTTGTTGATGCTTCATATACATTAAATTTGAGTATAGTAGACTTTATGAGGATACGGGATCTTATGTAGGGAATGCAATTTAACCGGTTATTAACCGTTTTTGTATGAAATAACCTGTTAAAACCAGTTATAACCGGTTATTTGCATTCCCTAATCTTATGGCTCTTTGAGTGACCATGATTCTATTATTATAAAGGCAAATAATATTGGTAGTAGCTAAGAAAGGGCATAGCAAAAATACTATTTAAAGGTTAACCATATGAACTACTCTTACTGCCGCACTCAGAGACGTCAATTAAATTTAATGCTTGTTTATTGACATGTTGTCTTATTCTATTGCTGTAGCAAAGAAAGTGACAGCAGCTACTTTAATCAAGCATTAAATTAAATTGACGTCTCTGAGTGCGGCAGTTAGTTCACTAAACTTGTCTGTGAGCCCATTGCTTGTTAATTAGTAAATAATGAGTAATGCAAAAACATGAAATGTTATTAATGGTACCTATCTACCAGTTTCTAACTTATAATATGTATGCTGCAACAAAATTAGGATTTACATTAAAACGTTATATAATGTAAGTAAAGAATATTTTTGTTGTGATAGGTAAGCATGCATTATAAAAATAGCCTGGAGCCTTTTTCTACACTGTCCTTTCCCCTATTTTTAATGTATCGTCTATACTAGGACAGCTCTTATTAAATCGACAGTAAAAGCGGCCGAGTTAAAAACAATATGATAACAATAGGTGTAAAAAACTGTAGAATAAGGTCCTTATTTTACCTTTCTACATTTTACACATAGCAATCTAAAGTGGCAAGTTAAAGTTATGTTTGTAAGTAGAGTTATAGGATATTTAATAATTCTCCAGTGATGATTAACAGTGCCTTTTTCACAAAAAAACATAAACATAAATGTTTTGTTTTGGTTTGTAAGTAAGTATTTAGCAACAATACATTCTATTGTCTTGATTATTACAGTTACAGTATTAGCCAATTAACTTTGAGTTTAACAGCATCAGTAACAAGGTATACTTTAGTTTGTCACCAGAATAAGCTAAACCATTGCCATTTCTTTAACCATGTGTTCCTTGTTCTAATTTTAAAAACAGATGTTTTATTTCTGGTGGCGAAGTTGATTGAACTGGCCAGTACTTATTATAACAAAATGTTGACCAATAAAATATTGAGAGTTTGTTTATGGGAATAAGAATTGACTGCTTGGCTTCAATCCAAAAAAAACAGATAAAAAAATCATAACATCAAATATTTTTGCGAGAGATCAAGGAAGTTATAGGCATTATATATATTCTGTTGAAATTATAACTGAAGTGTTTTTTTTTAAATAAATTTTGTCCACTGTTTTGAATTTACATTTTTAAACTTAAGATTGTTATTTTTATTGACCTACTAACACAAATAAACTATAAGTAGGTACCATATTTTTATCTTGTATTCATACAGACCAATAAAACGTTAAAAAAATAACACATCCACCTCAATGTTAATAACATTGGCATTTTAATTGCACCAAGGTCTAATTCATTTCGCTTCACAGACGAAATCAAATCAATGTTACATAGCTACAAATACTGTAGCAAAAAATATGAATGAATGACTAATCCCACTTATCACCCTATCTAGGAGTCATCGACCATCGTTACGCTAGCGGCTTCCCGTTATAGGTACCCAAATACGATCTAAATCATGACTCACAATGCAGTACGATCGTAAAAGGAATAATGCGAATCGAAGACAAAATTGGCTACGTGACATTCAAAGGCACGTTGTTAAGAGAAAGGTGCGGCAAATATTTAGGCCCTTACACAATATTATGTTGTAATAACCTTATACTTATTAGAATGGAAAAACCTTGCATGCATAATGTAATAAGACTCACTTTGTGCGAAATCCGGCCGTGCCATACTGGATAAAAACGTCGGTGGTTTTCGGGTGCATTTCTCTGGCGAACGCGTACACCACTCGCAAGCTACTCGGCGGCATTCTGATATGATTTTTATTTATAAGGCCGCGTATCAGACAGTTACAATCTCTTCAAATCAACAAACGAGATTTCCTTTACATTCCCGCTGCAAAACGTCAAGCTAAAGCAGCAGACAGCGGGAATTGACGTTTTACGTCAAAACAGTTCAGAAAAATGCGACCAATTGAAATAATATGCTACGTTTGTTAAAGTGATACTGATAGTGAAACAACTTATTTAGCTGTGTAGCATTGTACGATGGTAAACCGTTGGAATTAGATTGCAAGCTGACTCAACAGTCTCGCTACTCGCTATTAGATGGCGCTGTTATAAAAAACATTAGAATCTTAGATAATTATTTGTTCAGACTTTGTGTCGGTCTATTGCGAAGACTCTAACCGCATTTTTGGTTCTTGCAAAAGATCTAAATAAAAAACTAGTTCTACCATGAAAGGTAAGCAAAAAAAAATTTATGCAGGCTTTCGTAAATTCAGTATCGTACCTATATCTACAACACAATTATTATCCCAGGTGCAACGAAATTAACAAGTTAATAACGAAATTAGCTTTCGTAACAATAAGATTTTATTACAGGCGAACACGATTAATTTGATTTCAAATTGGCAATTTGATAATATGAAAATATGCAAAGTTCCTATAAATTATTGTAGATGGCGCTAGTAGTATCTACCAGGCTAATTACCAGCGTTTACCAGAATCGTTCCTCGTTGAAACGCAGTAACCAGCACGCCACATTAGTTTCGGAGTCGTCTCTAATTTTATTAATTAGTTCCTCCGTTCTCCGCGCGCCATTGACGAAGACGCGACGGTCTGTGCCACACTGATAGCCAGAAGAATCTAAAGCAGAGCTGCCATACTTATAATACTTGGGTCAATTGGGTTTACCTATAGTTTTACTGGACTAGGTGCTTGCAGTATGTACCTAAAGCACCTAAAGAGAAATGTAGTTTTCTATTTTAATCTAGATTTAGTATGGTTTCAGGTCTGCTTTCTCCATTCTCCATGCCATAAGGCGAGGCCATTGTGTCTATTCTATAAATTTGTCGAAAAATTAGACAAGAGGTCAATATGTAACCGACCAAATAGGCCAGGAAGGAACATGAGATATTTAAGTAAATAAATAAATGATAGCAAAATGTGGGTTTAGTGCCATATAGTGTCAATCAATATTGATCCATTAGGATTATTTATTTATTTATTTATTCGATATTCCAACACAAATTACCTACACGAAACACTTATAAAAATAAAACAATGATACTTATCCTACGTGCAACCACCTTACAGAAACATTACAGCGCTCATCATGGAAAAAGCTACTTAAAATAATTATAACTAAAATATTATGTAGATAAAAACCGCGATATAATGGTGACCCCTTCTTTCAGAGCTAATATCTCTTAAACAGCGTACATATAGTATATGAGCCCCTGAAAATGAGAGCATTTATCTCGTCGCCTTAGCTCTGCTTTAGTGGAGTGTCAACCTAATCTAAAACACGTTCTCATTACGTCGAAATGGCACGATTAATAGCCAGTCTGTCCGTCCGTCCTAAACGATCCCGAATAGTATGCGCCTGCGACGGTCCACAACCAAATCATCCTGTATGTAAAATGTCAACGCACAATGTGCCTACATACAATTTTAAACCAAAATGAAATTAATGTAAAGCGCAAATTGAGATGGTGTTAGTTTTTCTTACGTCAGTTTTTCATGACTGAAATATATAAATAAAGACACATGTCTCGTCATTCATAATTGATTTAAGTAATCGCTTTGTGTCGCCGACATTTTTATTTTCGGCTGTTTAATTTCATGGGTTTTGATAAAAAACGTCGTTTAGCTTTGAGGTTATGCAAGAATATTTTATAGGTACTTTCAAGCCTACGAGAAAAGTCTGCATAAGTAGTATAAAACAAAATCGCTTCCCACCGTCTGTCCCTCTGTATGTACGCGTAATCTCAAAAACGACTGAATTTTCCACCACCATCGGTGAGATATTTTTTACGAAACGTGTTTATAATATATTTTTCACTTCTCATGCTCTTAAAATGTTACTTTAGTCTCTGCACATCGGGACTAAAGTTCCTTTTTAATCTCTAGGGATTAAAGCAAAATTGTTTTAATTTACTTTGGAATCCCTTAAACATCCAATCACGGTGTTTGTGAATGGAGGATTTATTGCTATTTTCAGTCTTTTTGTATAGACCACAGAATAAAGACTAAAGGCATAGAAGCCGTGCAATAAGATGAACGTTGCACTAGCTACTTGTCTCTACTTTATAGATTACATTTTGATAAGAGGAAAAGGAACAAAACCTAGGTGTATTTTCTTCTTTAATCTGTCATGATCAGAAGGTGAAGAAACGTCAAATCAACGACCGGTCTTCTTTGGCGTTACTTTCTTCCACACTGGTGCTTAAAGGTCCAAATCACGCCTTGTGACGATCTCTTTCCAACTCACTATGAAAACCATAAGTAAAAAGAAGTCAACCATAATGTATTTTCTGTCTATTTAGTACGGTTTCTATGCCTCTATTTTTTATTCTGTGGTGTAGACAATTTTTAGCGCGTGGAAATAACCTCAAAATGACAACTGTGAAAAAATATAAAATGATTTAATTTCGTGAAACACGATTAATGATTACGAATATGAATATATTTAATTATATTAAGGATGAATTCATTTTATTATGCTTGGTCCAAATAGTTTTAAAATAGTTTTCAAGTTTGAACCTGTTGGCTAAATATGCAAGAGTTTAAAGCGGCAATTCACAAAAAAAAAACAAAAGAAAAGAAAAAAACCGCGGAACAAATTTGTAAGAAACTTTCTTTAATCAATTTTAAAAATGTGTATAGAACTTCGTCAGTGCTGGATTGAGCAAGCACGGGGTCCGTAGCAAATTCTATAAAGAGACCCCTGGGTTTGTTTTAGGTTACAGGTTGTGGCGGGCTTTTTTCCGCAACTGAGCGACTTAGATATGCACCTATTTTGCGTGGGTGTTTGTTTTAGGTTATTCTGGTGGAGAATATCGACTGGATTATTCATCTTATCGTCAACCCTGATGCATAATAATATGAGTACACTCATACGCATACTGATGTAAGTACTAGCATTTTAGAGTTTAGACGTGGATGCGCGGGGCCCGTAGCATTTGCTACTCTTGCTAGGTACGTGGCTAATCCGGCCATGAACGTTGTTTTTTTTCCTCGCATTCAAAGTGAAAAGTAGAGTGTTTAACGCGAGACTAAACAACCATAATGACACTCGAACTATAGCCACTCTCGCTCGCTGGCTCGCTCGCGTGGCTAAACATCTCGTGTCATTATGGGTTGTTTTAGTCCCTTGTTGAACAATCTACTATTACGTAACACCTGGCCGTAATGTGAGTTTTATCGCACGCTGCGCGCACGGTAAAACTCGCATTGTGGCCAGGTGAAGACGTAAAATTGTGTACTCATCACGGGCAGTAAAAAAGAAAGCCCTCTATCGCATATTTACAACCCTCGCCTACGGCTCGGGTCTCAAATACCTGCGATTTCGGGCTTTCTTTCTTTTACAGCCCTTGTTAAGTAATATACTAATTAAATTCTGGTTAATGTACGGGTGTTAAAAAAATCTCGCATAAACCGAAGCGAAGCGAGGGCGGGTCGCTAGTTTATAAATTTTATTATATTAGGAAATTATGGATATGGATGGATGGTTGTATGACACGGACACGTTTTTGACGTTATTACGACAATTATTAAAATAACTCCAATAGTTTAGGGCCTCTGTTCCAGTTTGTTTCAGTCCAGCTTCCTTCTTCATCGCAATCATATTGTTGACGTTGTAATTGTACTTATTCTCTCGATAGTAAGAGTTACAATAATATCAATAATAATAATTATTAAAATGAATTGAAATAAAGCGGCCAAAATGCAAACGCTGCTAAAGTTTATATTTTTTCTATCGACTCGACATGTATGGACGATTGGAGTGGACATTACGCGGTCGACGGTATCTGTCATCAGCTTACGTCAACGCTATCTAAATGTATACATTTTATCGATTTTCGAGAATCGCTAACTTAACTTTATGCATCTTGACTAGGCCCCAGCGGGGCTAGTATGGGTGCGTTTATCGCGTGATAAAATGTATTTAAAGCATCTGTTACTCTCATACTTACCTATGTACCTACGTGTCAAAAAGTAACAGATGTTTTATCCACATTTTGTCACGTGATAAACGCAGCCATATTAGGCCCGCAGGTGGAGCATCCTATTACCGAGCAGTATACAATATACAGTGCGACAGCTCTTAGGTGCTTCGGTTTTTTACTTGTCTCTCTCTCGTTCTCATACGCTCTTATTAAGAGCGAGTGAGAGAGAAGTACAAAGCCGAAGCACCTTGTTTTTAACTCGGCCGCCATTATTGTCAAGTAAATAAGAGCTAGCAAAACGTTGACAATACGATAAAAAGTCAAAAATGTTGTTTAACGTCGTAGAATAGAGACCCGGATAGAGCGTGACAGCGATAGACATCAAACTATTAATACTGTGATTTTACTACATTACCTTTCCTTGATTGCACAGTTGGGTAAAATATTCTAAACTACTTTCTAAACAGCCAAGTCTAAAGAGCCGCGGTATAATTAAGCAGCTGCGATATCGTCTGGTAGGTACTGGAAGCAGATAAATCAGCGGCCGCGCTCCGCCACGTGTGACTGATGGACGGAGCTACGGTAGCGTCGGCAGAACTACATAATTTCATTAATAAAACTGTAACACTGACTGACTTAACGCACAAAGTTTCTTCTACAGGATGAAAAGTTGTCAGGAGGGGAGCAATTAGGATCTTTGCCTTGTCAAATTGTCAATCGATATTCATAGAGTAAAAAAATACTGTTAGCGAGATAAGTTACACCGTGTTTCTTACTTATCTATCTATATATATAAATATAAAAATGAATTGCTGACATGTACGCACAACTTCCAAACTACAGCACCAAATTGTTTTTTTTTTTGTTTTGTTTGTTATTGTCAGGATGAGGTTTGTGTTGAAAAAAAAGAAAAATCTACCGATAAAGTTGGAAATTTCCAGCGGAGGGGAAGCGAAGCGAAGTTTATCATAAAACTGTACAGAATTAACTACAAAAATAGCACTAGAAGCACAAAATAAACAATGATACAAGTGTAAGCCCGAAGATAACTCATTATACCTACGTTATATTTTAAGGAAATAAAGATGAAATTTGGATTTCGTGCTGAACTATTAAATAAACGTGTTTACAGGGCTTGTATTCTGCTTTAGTTTATCCCATTTTGTTTCGATGTCGTAATAATAGAGTTGACGTTTGATAGCCCTTAGAGTGGTTGCGCACTACGTCCGATCCGAATCCGATCCGAACACGTGAAAATACGGTCCGGCGTAGTCGTAGAACTATTTCTATGGTAGTTTACGCATTAGATCCGGCTTCCGTCATCCGATTTTATTATATATCCGGTCTAGATCCGAATTTTCACGGGTTCGGATCGGATTCGGATCGGCGTAGTGCGCAACCACTCTTACTGTCAAGTAAATACGAGCTGTCATAATGTAAAATATATAATTAAGATGTCGGAGCTAGGTAGTTGGGCTAATACCATGTGGATGAGAAGTCTTGTATCAGCGTAGGTATATCACGCATCATTTTTTTTTCATTCTCAGCTTCTCTTTATAGCTTTATGTGCAACCGGGCAAATTAACGCTTGTTTTTTTAAATCTGTTTTTAATCCTTTAAACTTTTTTGCGCACCGTACACAGTTGGCACGCACCTGACAGGGACGGACAATACTTCATCGTTATCTCTATCGCTTCCAGTTAGGGCTAATACTGAACCGAGCGATACACATGGCATTGACAGCCGCCATCTTGAGCATTTTAAAACCCTGAATTAATGAAAGATTCGTTTTCAACATATAAGTAAATTGTTCTTAATTTTAAATCTTAATTTATAGGTCGCGACTTCATCCGCGTAGATTTTGATTATCGTTCTCCCCTTATGAACTTTTAAACATTCCGGCTTGAAAAGTTATATTAAATTTGTAGGCAATGATACTCATTTCATGGAATCATTGTATAGATCAAAAAAATACGACAGTGCGACATCATCGCTGAAATTAGCAAATCATAGAATACATCGTGGCTTACTTTGTCCGCTATTTCGTCGGACTACTATATGCTGTCTAACGGCCGAACCCTATATTCAAACCGCGGATAGATAAGGCTTGCTTCGGGTTAAAATTTGACATTTGTCCATACAAAATGTGTCAAATTTTAATCCGAAGTAAGCCTATCTATCCGCGGTTTGAATATAGGGTTCGGCCATAAGCCAATAAACATTATCTCAGATTCAATTGCCAAAGTAGATTCAATCCTCTCGTCTTGGTAATGAGGTTGTGATTGCTACAGAAGTTTTATTTGAGATACTGCTATTTGGTTTACCAGGTTAGTATGGTATTCCCCATGCTTGGCTTGACACCGGAACTTTTTTACTGTGTCTTCTTTTTTAAAATAAAATAACACTAACTGCCGCACTTAGAGACGTCAATTAAATTTAATGCTTATTTAGTGACGTGTTGTCTTATTCTATTGCTATAGCAAAGAAAGTGACAGCGGCTACTTTAATCAAGCATTAAATTAAATTGACGTCTCTGAGTGCGGCAGTAAGGGCCTCTTGTTTGATCAGTAGTTAACCTAACTTATCGTTAAAAACCGTAAGCAATGATTAATTCTCAAGGAAATTTGTCAAATTTTCGATTCCTTTTTCGAATTACTACCCTGAGAGACTAACAGAGGGCTTATTGTCTAACGCACCCGCATTCGCAACCGGCTTCAAAGTGGAGCAATTGTTTTCATTTTGTACGCAGACAAGCCTTCGATTTTCAAAATGAAAACGATCGTGATTGCGAGTGCGTTACGGCCAAACCCTATATTCAAAACGAGGATAGATATGGCTTACTTCGGGTTAAAATTTGACATTTTCCCATACAAAATGTGTAAAATTTTAATCCGAAGTAAGCCTATCTGTCCGCGGTTTGAATATAGGGTTCGGCCATTTGACAATAAGCCTTCAGGTCAATTTAATGTCGAAAATAAGTGTCAAGTAACAGCAGTATAATTAAGCTAATATCATCCTAGACCTGTTTATTCACTGGCATCTAAAATTAATAGCGCTACGCTTTCCTAAATTAAAAGATCCAACTTAAACCCACAGTACCTACATCCTTCATATAGACTGAACCGTTTATTCAATAAATATTTGATAGCCAGCATTAGCGTAATTCGCTCCACGCTAATATGACTCCAACATTCTACTGTCGATTATTACTGACCATGCGATATTGTAATGTCATTCCAGTAATAGGCCCTCTTAATGGGACTATTTCGTAAAAACCAGTATAATCAGAACCGCCGTGTCTCCTGCGCATGTGAAAACCACAATTTAATATGCGACTGTATTCACCTTAATACGTATGTCATTAAGAGTGATTTTATAATGATTTGGATGTTATTAAATTGGTATTGGGTTTGTAGAGGGGAGTTGTAATAGAATGTCAAAGCTCAATTGATATTTGTCTTTGAGTAGAACATTAAGTTATTTAGCCATTTTGGTTAGTAGCTGAGTTGGGTTTTGAAATATCAATTTGTACAATATGATTTAATGTTACGGTGTAGATGGTGGTTGGATAAGATTATGTTTTTGGGGTTCTTTGAATTTTGACGGATAGGTTTGAGAGTTGCAAGTTAAAGAACGCACTCGCAATCACGATCGTTTTCATTTTGAAAATCGAAGGCTTGTCTGCTTACAAAATGAAAACAATTGCTCAACTTTGAAACCGGTTGCGATTGCGAGTGCGTCAGGCAACAGCGACCCTGGTCTTTTACAAAGATTCACAAGATGAAACTTAAGGTTTGCCTGAGAGTCATGTAGCGCAGTATTTTAGGTGTTCAGAGATTTCGCTATTTATTGATTTCGACAGTTGTACGTTTCGCAATTTGATGTTAAGTATCAAACATTTCCCGATTGCTCAAAATTTAACTGGAAGTGATCTCTTAAAGGAATACGTTCGCCTTTGTTGCTTCCGTTTATTTCGTTGATTGTTATATATAATTATACCCGGTTTAACTTTATCCCATTAACAAGGGATTATTTCCAACCGGGAAATCCACAATTTCTCTAACGCGACCGAAACGTGGAAGATGGAAGGTCTTTTGCTTCCGCGTGTACCAGGAACGCATAAAAACTAGGACGTGGAATGTCAGGCGCGACCTGAATATGTTTTTGATTTAGCGTATGTTTACTAGATGGCGCTATTAGAAGATTTAAAGTAGACTCGAGACCGAATACAAGTGAAATCGAGGTTGTTTTGTATGTATGTGTGTAAACATCTTATTGTACAAAACAAAAACAAAAACCATACAATGAAGATTAAAAAAAAACACAAAGCCGAACTTATTTCTTTAAGAGATCTCTTCCAGCTAACCCTTGAGTGTGTTTTCATAAACTACGGAATCTGAAATGTTTATCCCTACAACATCAAGGGGCCTAGTCTAATGCATAACGCTAAGGTAGGATGACAATTGCTTATGCCAACTCCATAGATGAAAACCGAGAAGGTGGAATTTTATAATAAACAAAAGTTAGGTGGGTAATACTAATATTTAGCAACGGAAAATAATATGAGAGTCAAAGGTTAAAATATAACAAATTGGCTTTTGCTGCTTGCCCACCTGCTGCGTCAAGTTATCTCGGTAACTGTTCAATTTTACGGGATAAACTACCCTATGTCCATCTCCGAGCTATACAATTTGTACCTATTAATATCGATTGCTTGTGTCGTTAAACAAACAAACAAACCATTTATAAATTTCTTTTACACAAAATCATATCACTATCCAAAATCACACAGAATTAAAGTCTAGTCCAGAATAAGGCGAACTAACTTGACAGTTCATTGTACACTAATGTTGTCACAGTTTGGGTAGTGCTGTGATTATATATTTTATATCGATATTTAAAATCTATTTAATCATTATTTTTGTGTTTGGAATCAAGCTAATAATTTTACTAAGCAAAATAATAATAATAATAATTGAAAGAAAGAAAGAAAGAAAGAAAGGGATGAATGCTAGGTATATGTATGGAACATGAAGTGTACCTACCGTACTAGCCCGACAGAAGCCACCTAAAAGGATCACAATGGCCTGTTGTAATAACAGCATTATTTTTGTATTTTATTCCTAATTTGAGGAGTAAGTATCGTAAATATCCGCTTTAAACCGTACATCCTTCAGATCATATTATATCATAAAAACTGCTGTAGTTCGTCCCTATTTGGCAAGTATGAGTGTGAAAGTTTCAACGACATTACTTGATAAAATATAAATAGAATCATATTTATGGAAGGCACAATGTTATATCGACATATTTGTGTCGACATAAACCTATCACTATTTTTTTTTCCTATGTCTGGCAACATTTTCGGCTGTCAAGTTAGTTCGCCTTATTCTGGACTCGACTTTTAGAGTTAACATGTTCACGGTGGTCTTCATTCAAGAACATTTGCAACGCTAAGGGCCCGTTGTTTGATCAGTAGTTAACTCAACTAATTGTTAAAATTCGAAAAAGGAATCGAAAATTTGACAAATTTCCTTGAGAATTTACTTAACTATTACTAACGATTTTTAACAATTAGGGCCTGTTGTTTGATCAGTAGTTAAACTAACTAATTGTTAAAAATCGTTACTAAAGTTAGTTTAACTACTGATCAAACAACAGGCCCTAAGGCAATTCTGTCGATACCTAGTTCGTCCGTGTCTGTTGTCATGTTCAAAACACCATTCTCTTCAATCCTTACTTTATACTATCGTAAGGGTGCGTCTCTTCACTACAAGAGCTAAGCGGAGTGGACCCAAGCTGGCCAATCAGATTCATCGTACGATCTGCATGTGTGAGTATTATACAACCTGATTGGATGGTATCGCTTCTTTTAAATAAGCACTGCTTAAATGGAAACGCACCTTAAGTAAATCAATACACCCCTACCTCCCATAGACTGTTTCGTTTTATGTGATCCTAGTAAACGTGGAAGAAACATTTGGATCACGCTATTCAATATCCAGTCAATCAAGGACGCCTTTTTGCTTTTTACACCTAAAAATGCCATTTCTATTTAAGTAATTCGTGATAGTTAAATATAATGCTGCATTGTTTTTAATAATTTTTAATTATCGGTCGGCAAGAAAGGCAATATGTATATTTAAATCCGGTCGTTGAAAAGGGGCTTAACCCTCCGGTTGTATTTTGTCTATCACTAAGGTACTTTTATTTTCTCTCTAAAATCCCTCCTTTAGCTCGTTGATTATGCATCGCACAAAGAGATTTTCAAGGTTTTCTTTTATAATAATATACCGATGTTCTTTAAATCATGAAATAAAAAATAAGGTCTTACTGATTTTTATAGCGAGTTTGTTTATTTAATTTCAGTAGAATACATTTTAATACCTTGTCGCAGCTCTCGATGTCCTAAATTCTAACCACTCTCACTTTAATATGTTACTTCGACAAGGTACTAAAATGAACAGCTACATGCGTTTGACTGTATAACATGAGGTGATGAGAATCATTTCTTCATCAGTTCGCTAGTGGGAACAACGAATCCGTAAACTAAAAAAAAAACTCTTAACTATAGTTTGCTCAATATAGGATGATGCCTGTGACAGCTCTTATACGCACGTATTACAATTGTTTCTTTAACTTTACACATTTACTACATTAGTACAAACCTAGCGACGCCGTTCAGGAATTTAAATAATTAATCACCTATTTTTAATTGCTTCGCTTGCGAGTGTAGTAAGGGATTGAAATTACAAAATGCGGCTGTCACAGGCATCATCCTATATTGAGCAAACTATAACCTTTTGCAAGGCCATTCATTTCTATTTGATTTTGTCGCAACTATAACATTTGAAGCTTGGCAGGGACCACATAAGTGCTAAGTGTTGGATTAGTGCCGTCTAGTGCCATAATAGCGGCCTTTACACGTAAAGTTTGGACCGCGGGAAACGCCACGCGCGCCGTTCCAATCTTCGTTCCGAACCGTACATTTTTTACTATTTTACTATTACAGTTGCGTTTACACGTGGTTTACACGTACGGTTCAGAACGAAGATTGGAACGGCGCGTGGCGTTTCCCGCGGTCCGATCTTTACGTGTAAAGGCCGCTAATGAAACTGTAAGTCTAGCCTGAAACATGTCTTTTCAGTTTTATGCGATCCTGATAAACGCAGTAGCTAAATGCCTTGAATATCCCAGTGGGACCAAATGAGTATGGCCAAACCCTATATTCAAACCGCGGATAGATAGGCTTACTACGGGTTAAAATTTGACACATTTTGTATGGGCAAATGTCAAATTTTAATCCGAAGTAAGCCTTATCTGTCCGCGGTTTGAATATAGGGATTGGCCGTTAATCACTTATGTCGAGTTCCTATATTCAAACCGCAGACAGATAAGGCGGGTTAAAATTTTGTATTTAACAATACAAAATGTGTCAAATATTAATCTGAATTAAACTTTATTTCCGTGGTTTAAATATAGGTACCGGACATAAGAGCGCCATCTACATACATTGACTTTGAGTAGGTACAGTCAGCCTTATAAGAAGCTGCACACTTTTGTACCTTGTCGCTTTAACGCCTTTGACAGATCAGTGCAGCAGTTCAAACATGACGTCAAAGTGACAAGATACAAAAGTGTGCAGCTTCTTATAAGGCCGACCGTACCAAAGTATGTAAGTACCTTGAATATTTTTCTGCAGTCAGTCCGTCAATTTCCGCAATATGATGGCGAGGTTTTTTTTTCTTGCAAGGCTTTACCTGTTACTGAGTAAGCGCCACAGGTGAGTGCTGTTAGTTCTGAAAGAAGCACCTTTACTTCATGCCTTCCTAGTAAACGCGGAAGGGAAACTGGCTAACTCAACGGGCGAGAATCATGGAGACGACGGCGGTTACAAATAACGTCGGGTTGTCGACCGGTTGATAAGTAGGTATAGATGACAAGTTTCTTTTTTTAATCCAAAGTGCATGATCCCCTGCCCGTGATCCTCGTTATTTTATGTTGGTGGTAGATTGGAGTGCTGAACTGGGAGTACAAGTAATAAAACTAAAATTAAGGAACTTTTACTTGGTCAGTTTTGTGACGAAAATTATAGCTATACTTTGACGACCGCAATGTATGGCTAATTTTCGTCACAAAACTGACAAAGTTAAAGTTCCTTAATTTCAGTCCTTAATTTGGGGTCCACGTTTTAGTGAAAACTCCCATAAACAAACCACATAAACTAACCGAATAAATTGGTCGCTGGTTCTCTCTATTGTTTAATATTCGGTTTGCGTTGTGAGTGGTAAAATCAAAACAAACCTAATTGTACATAATTATAAGTAAGTGCCACCATTCCTTCCCATCGAAACTATCGTAAGGGTGCGTTTCTACTCACGCGAAGATAAGTTAAGAGGAGCCAAACGGACCAATGAAATTCTTTGCACGATCCGCATGTGTGTGTATCCTACAATCTCATTGTTTGGTTCCCCTCCACTCGTCCAACTTTGCTTGAATGGAAACGCGCCCTAAATACTGTGCGACTGTTTCATTTCATGTGTTCCTAGTAAACGCGGAAGAAACATGGCCTCAATAATGACGCATCCCAGTGATTGAGCGCGTCATCTATGATGGTGGGACTTCACTTGGTACACGATATCGGGGTCACTGTTCGTAGCAGATTTTCACTACATAGCGGAAAAATGCTACTAGTAAAGGCTACAGCGTAGCACTCGTAGCGTATTCGGCTGGCGGTGAACGGTGGCGGTGGTGTTTAAACGGCGGCGTATCAACAAATTGTTGATCGAAGGTATTCGCCTGTCTGAGGGCATTTCCATTAGGCCCGATTTAGACCAAGCGAACGAACAAGAATTCTGTGCTTTATCTCTTACGTTTACTTTGTAAAAATAAAGTCAAAACATGTTCTAGAGCATTCGCTCGTTTGGTTTAAACCCACCTTTATGCTGTCATAATTGTATTGCAGAGATTTAAGAAAAGGCTCATAGATGGCGCTTACGCGTGCAGTTTTCTTGTCGGGGGCGGTGGCTACTTCTTCTTCCGCGTGTACTAGGAACACATACAATGAAAAGGGTTACTCGCTCAGGACGAGGGATGAGGGAGAGGGATGGAGGGAGAGGGATGGAATATCTATTTCGTATTCGCGGATAGGACACACACGACAACACGGCAGCTGTACGGGGGCCGAGTTCGTAGCGACCGGTCGTATGCACCCCAAGCGAACATAATTAAATTGATTAATTAATGATTTTCGATTATTTAGTGTATGCTTGCAACGGTTAAGATGCGAGATTACTTTTTGATTTGCTATTTATTTTATTTATCTAATGCACACAATTAATTGGAGCGTATGCTATGCGCCGAATTTTGTAAAGTCACATGGAGTGTGGCTCATAATATCCGAAAATCAAATTTTATTGGTTGCAAAATTTCCATTCCCATTATTTCCGATCATAATTTTTCACTGTTGTGTTTTTTCACTGGCCTATTTTTCCCTGACGCATTTTTTCGATTCCAGAAATTAATTTGATAGTGTCGACGGCTCCTATTTCTGGGCGGTTTGGCCCTTCGGGCCTGCTGCAAAATTAACATAAGCTTCCTTTTTCTTTCTTTTCGACCTAATTATAAGTGGAAAAAAATGCAATTGGGAGAAATTCGGATAGGAAAATATGTGATGGGTAAAAATAAGATCGGGAAAAAATGGGAATGGAAATCCTACAACCAATCAAATTTGATTTTCGGAAATTATGGGCAACGCTCATGCCAGGAGTACTAAGCAGGAGTAGGACAGTTTAAGCTTTCAGTTTAAACCTTTACAGCATGCAAAGGAGGTTCAAGAAAAGTCTCATAGATGGCGCTTACAAGGGTTTTCTTCGTCGGGGGCGGCGGCCACTTCTTCTTCCGCGTTTACTAGGAACACATAAAATGAAATGGTCACTCGTTTAGAAAGAGGGGTGAAGAAGAGGGATGGAGGGAGAGGGATGGAATATCTATTGATTTTCGCGGATACACTTACGGCGAAACACACACACGACAGTACGCGGGCCGAGCCACGTCGAGCACACATAACTGGATGACTTTTGTATAGATATAGAACAAAGGTTATACTGAACACAGAGGTTCCAGAAAAGTCTCATAGATGGCGCTTACACTGGTTTTCTTCGTCGGAGCTGTGGCCGCGTCGGCGGTGCACATTTACTAGGAACACATAAAATGAAACGGTAACTCGATCAGGGAAAGGGATGAAGGAGAGGGATGGAGGGAGAGGGATGAAAGATTTATTGATTTTCGCGTATACAGCGACACACACACACAGGGGCATCCGCAGTACGTGGGCTGAGCATACAGACTGAATGACTTTTGTATAGAACAAAGGTTATCCTGAACACAGAAGCGCAAGAAAAGTCTCATAGATGGCGCTTTCTTCGACGGGTTTTCTTTGTCGGGGGCGGTGGCCGCATCGACGCGGCGCGTTGACTAGGAACACATAAAATAAAACGATCACTCGTTCAGTGAGAGGGGTGAGGGAGAGGGATGGAGGGAGAGGGATGCAATATCAACGGCGATACACCTACACAGGGGCACACGGCAGTTCGCGGGGCGAGTTCGTAGCGACCACTCGTATGCACCCCAAGCGTCCATAACTGGAAGATTTTCTGCAGAGTAGGTAGATTTAAACTGAGTCTTTATTAAGGTTACCACAGGAGTGATTGTGCGTTCATGGACTTTATTTATTTAATTGTCACCATTGGTCGCAAAAAATCAATTACTTATTCAAAAAATACGTATTAATTTAATTGTCGTGGATCGACTTACCCGATGAACGATTCACTCGGGTAGTTCGATGTGGTCTGTTTATAAGACAAGGGTTACACGATCAGTTTGGCGTCAGTTCAGTCCGTGCTCGAAAGGGACGCAGCTATATTAACATAATAGCTGCGTCCCCCTCGATCATGATTGAACTGACGCCAGACTGATGAAATACTGAGCGTGTAACCGATGTCTAAGAGTTTACTTTACTCCCAGCTCAGCACAAAACTTCGTAGCGCTACAAGTGCTACGACACGTAGCATACTCATTTTTTTTACTTAATATTCATGCGTCTTTAGCGCTAATATGCCTTTATTTAGTTACCTATTTACTTAAATAGACAGGGCACAATATTATTGTTTATGGCCCGTTTGCACGTTAATGTTAACCCCAGGTTAACCCTAGGTTAACAGGTTAAGGGCTGATTTTTCAATCTTCAGATAACACTATCTGTCAGGTAAATTGTAGCTCTGTCCTTTTTTTGTCATAAGAAAGATAAAGACAGAGCTACAATTTACCTGACAGATAGTGTTATCTGGAGATTGAAAAATCAGCCCTAATTCATTAAAATTGACAGTTCACGTATGAATCTGACATTCGTGAATTATTTAACCTGGGAATAACCTAGGGGTAAATTTACGTGCAAGCGGGCCTAAATGAGTCAGCCTTCTTAAGCTTTTCTTAAAAGATGTGTGGAAAAGGACTAGATCTCCTTTAGGAAAAGTCTCACAGATGTCGCCCTTAAAGTTTGCTTGATTCGACGAGACTCGTCATGTTTCTTCCGCGTTTACTAGGAACTTACGAAATGAAAGAGTCGGATGACAGGGATGTACTGTATGTAGGGTGCGTTTCCATTCAAACAAAGGTAAGCGGAGTGGAGGGAACCTAGCCAATCAGGATGTTCATTACACATACATTAGCCTAAGCATCGAAGCAAAATCAAGGGAAAAACTCGTGTATAAACGAATTTTGGCATAGTTGTAGGGAATGGTGTTTTAAACCACATATTAAAAGTACTGATAGGTGGGGGTGGACCTAACTTGGTGTTAAGGTCCCTTTTTTTTTAGTTTTTCTTAAATAACTCGTAATTGATGGCTCATAGCAAAAAAAAATTCATAACGTGATTAATTGGCATAAAATTTTCTACAAAAAAGATACCATCCATTTTTGCTCTGGGATCAATATTTAATGAGATATGGAGGGATGAACGATTTCCGAAACGCCATTTTCGGGTTTCCATTGTAAGTCGTCCCTTACATCAAATGGGCTCGGGTTTTTTTTTTGTGAGTACCTCCTATTATGAAGAATATTTATGCTGAGTATCAACATCTTAATTGTGACAGTTCTCGATTTATGTTTTTTTTTTTAATGTTCTGTTTTTCGGGATGTATCAAGCGATTTGCTTCAAGTTTTTTCTTTTTATAGATTTGCATCGCCTCCCAAAAAACAAAAATTACTTAGTTGTCATATAATTATTTTGTTCAAATTAGCAAAGATGCCGAGCGACAAATGCGAAAATCGAAAATACCCGGTTCGTAGCCTTCTACCGGTAGTACTCTTTATTATACTGTGCTTCTACATATACCAAATTGCTTGCAAACGATTTTGAATGTGGTTCACAAGTCGACGATCCCTTAGTTTTTTTTTTTTAAAGTATACTAATAAAATAAAATCATAATTATTTGCGTGTTTGTAGGTAAGGTTGAGATATAAAATAATCCTACTACATTGCGCTACAACTTCGTGAATTGAGATACTACCTACTAAAATTTATACTATTTCAAACACTACATTTGCTTTATCTTCTAAATATTAAAGGAAGGAGATATTTCCCTTCACGTTTACGCTATGTGTGTGTATGTCCACATAGGGCTTCGTGAACTGGGCATGCGCACTGTGCTTGTGACTTTCATACTACGTCATACCACAGGTCATACTACCCTTGTTACTTTCACTTTCAATCGGACACCATATTGGGTTTATTTTCTCCTAGTATCTGAACCAGAATATTAAACAATCTCTCCGCCACGAGCTGGGCAAAGGACATGCGCGCGTGCAGTCTCGACATATTACGTCATATTGCCCTTGTTTAGCTTTCACTTTTATTCAGGCACCACATTTGGTTTATTCTCTCCTAGTATCTGGAACAAAATATTAAACAACCCTTTCGCGTTTGATCTCGGATCGACGGCAAAATTACATATATTCGATCAATATTTTATATCAAATTTAATATGTTAAGTAATATGTAGAGAATGGGTTGACTGAAAAAATTCAGTCCGGTGTATATTTAATTAAAAATTAAAAAAAATGTTTTTGAAAATTGCACCGGCTTGCTTATTAAAGTTTGCATAATGTAGGCTTCATACTTTCGATTGTTATGTAATTTGTCTAATAAGCAAGCCGGTGAAATTTTCAAAAAATAAAAAAACTATTTTTAATTTTTAATTCAACCCATTCGCTACATATTAAATTTGATATAAAACACTTTGGATCGAATAAGCAGCTCGGTGAAGGTCGTCTTCTCTTCGGATCTCCTACTATTACAGCAGCTCGGCCCAGCTCAGACGTATTCGTAGCGCTACAAGTGCTACGACGCGTAGCATACACAACTCGTTTACTTTTGTCTCTAGTGGATATGTAGGTATATGTACCAAAAGGAATTTGTTAAGAAAATGATCGAAGATTAAATATTATTATAAATATTATAATATTCATCCATCTAAACATCAAGAATGTGCAGGGATAAAAAATATCCTTTTCACGCCACCTGCTCGGAAATGTGGCGAAAGATGGTCTGTTCATAGTCCCCAAAACAACCAATAGTTGTACATTGAATGAGCAGGCCTTCTATGAATTTATCCTGGGTTTCTAAAACATAGTTGCCCTGTTCTGTTGACCAATCACATCGGTAGCTGATCACTGATTAGATCAATCAGAACACGACTTGTGCTGCATATGAAATTAAATTGGCCAATGAGAAGTCGTTTTATTTTTTAATAATATTCATCCCTTCACGGATAGGCAAAGGGATCAGACTCCATACAGCCACATATGTCTGTTTTTAATCATCTGAAATATAGTTCTGTCACGGTCAGAGTCGTCAGTTTAAAAAACGCCTTTGAATGACTGGCCACTATCGGTATCGTTAAAAAAAGTAAAATTTGGCGGGAGAGCGTGAAGTTTATTATAAGAATGGATTTTTATTTCCTCGCAGTAGTCGTGAAAAGCACTGTGTTAAGCCTCGGCCGAAAGTGCAATAGATGGACTAGTACTTTCGAGGGCCTCCGCTACGCGTCGGCCCTCGAACTAACTCGTCCATCTTTTGCTAACTTTCTAACCTCAACAACAATGTACTATACCTACCCGCAGCGCAAAGCAAAATAACATAAATAATGCAAATGTATTTTTATCCCTAAATACATATGTTTGATACGTGTATAAACATTACAAACAAGAAATAACATGTTATTAAATATTATTGTTTTAAGCACAATTATTAATAAATTTTACTATATTGGCGACACAATTTATTTGCTATTTCAGGAAAAATCTCATAGATGTCGCTTTTGATGCTTACTCGATTCGATTGCGTCACGTTTCTCCCACGTCATGTTACTAGGATCACATGAAATGGAACAGTCGGAACAATATATTGATTTGTTTTCGCACCGAATAGGCTACTTGCCTCATATTAAATTTGGCTTAATAAATTAATATTTTCTTTAGTATTAGACTTAAGAAACCAATATTTATCGATTTCAGATATTAAAAGTGTAAGATGGCTACATATTTTTTATTTAAAAATTGTTCATTTTTATTTTTTTATTTTGAACTCTGAAAACGCTGTCGGGCATGTTGTGACGTCATAGGACCTTAAGCAAACTTCATGTCGGTTCTTATACGAGTGAAATTCGCAATGGTATATTCTGCAAGTATTCTGAGGCCCTACTTTGAAAATCGAAGTTCGAAGTTACGTTAGCTCCATCTCGTTCACTCATCATTCGAGACTAAATCGAGAGAAAGGAATGGAGCTAACGTAACTTCGAACTTCAATTTTCAAAGTAGGGCCTCTGTGCTGTGACATGACATTGTCATTTATGACTCATGGACTTTTGAGGTTGTGTTATGATCGTTTATCTATACCTATGTCAAATGCTCTCGTCAACTGTCAAACAAATGTTTGTTTTCGGCCCGTATGACGTCACAGCACAGATAATTTATAGACTAATATGGCTGTAAGCGTTTTCGCCCGTTAACGAAAACTAAACTTTTAAAATAAAGTTTTGCGGTTTTGTAGGTCCTAAAAAAATGTGTTTTTTTTTTTTTCATCTAATCGCACAATAATTAATAACTTGAGACCTACTTTAAAACAGAGGCAACTAGCCTATTGAGGCGGCTTTTCCATTCAAGGAAAGCTAGGCGGAGTTAAGAAAACCAACCAATCAGGATGTACAATTCACACACATGCAGATTATTTGGAGAATCTGATTGGTCGTTTGGGCTCCTCTTGAGTCAGCTTGTGGTCAGCTTCATCTGAGAAGGAACGCCCCTTTACGGCGGTATAAGTTCAAGTTCGAAGAGAATTCCTGTGATAGATTTTTACCTGACATCTGCAGAAGGAAGGTAAACTTTTTAATCTAAACCCACCAACCCTTGGTCTATTAAACAAGCGATAGCAATTTAAAAAACGGACGGAATTTTTTCACTCAATCTATGTATGCCTATGTTTTAACGTACTCCCAACCTTGGTCGACGAACGAATTTAGAGCAAGAAGAAATAGGTTCAGTAGTTTTCGAGTTAATTGGTAACATACACAAAAAAAAAAAAACTTATATTGTAATTATGTTTGTGTAACAACATTGACGACGCGACGGTTAAAACACCCAAATCGCATGTTTGTTAAAAAAATTACGCTCCTTAAAGTTTGCTTGATGAGATGCGTCACACTCCTTCCGCGTTTACTAGGAACACATAAAATGGAAGCTGTCAAAAGATAGGTATTGATTTATTTTGCGAGCTATTTAGAGTGCGTTTCCATTCAAGCAAAGCTAGGTGGAGTGAAAGGAAACCAACCAATCAGGTTGTTAAATACACACACATACAGATTGCCTGCAGAACCTAATTAGTTAGTTTTACTGTGGTTTTACTCCTTTCTACTGAGATCCATTTGAGTAGAAACGTCCCCTTAAGACGGTATAAGGTTCAGTTCATAGATGCTGGCTCAAATTTTTAATCATGGGAGAAGCCAGAATGAATTTGTAGTGCTACGATTGCTACAAGTGCTACGACAAACCAGTGCGTAGCTGATATGCATCGCCGTGAAGACTCCGTTGTACATTGCGTCGTTGCTATACCGTCAAGCGCAATAATGTTAAAATAACTCTTCAATGGATTTCTACAAGCATATGCGGGGTATTAACCAAAGAAACTGGACCTTTTACATGACATGCGGGTGCGGGCATGATTCCCAAGTTTGACATCAAATTCCTTAAAGCTGGGTTTTAATAAAGATCCGTTAGATAAAATTTCGGTCAGGAATATCAAAACTTGCAAAAAGTTACTAAAATTTAATCTGATATATTTACTAACGAACCTTTATAAAACCGGGCTTAAATGTAGCTGATATGACTGGTCAGCCAACCAACCTAATGGCCCCTCTACACGTCAACTTAAGGGACCCGGCAATACGTAAGAGTGAGATACAAGAATATGTTGCTCACTCTAAGGTGTAAATGCGTCCCTTACGCTGACCCATGATCCGCCGACGTGTAGAGGGGCCATAAATGAAAACAATCTCAATGTAAACAAATTTTAACAATCGAATATACTCGTGTTCATAGCAACCAATTATTAAGACACCTTTCCTTATCCGTTATTCCTCAATTTTCTCATAAAGATAAGTTATTATTTTCATGATTGGTTGAATAAGTTGTACAATACAATACTGTTGTGTGAGTTTGTAACCATAAGTAACACAAAATTCGAAATTCAAAATATTTATTCAGTAAATTAGCCACATGAGGGCTCTTTTACACGTCGGTAATATGGAGTGATTCTACTAGCACTTCGGACAAGACCATCATTGCGGAGAATAAAGACTCGCCGCAAGAAACTCCAATACAACCCATCATTTCAGGGTAAATAGCGAGGCCCCTGTAACCATGACTCTGAAATACTCTTCCGCGTTTACTAGGAGCGCATAAATTCCAAGCACTTCGTTTCAACGCTAACAGCTTTGTTTCAGAAATGGTGCAATAGATGTCAGTTCCAGTCACAAGTTCCGCCTATTGCAAGAAATGGAGGAAATTTATACGAGATTGAGGAAAAGCCTCATAGATGGCGCTAAACCGCAACCTTGTTTTACTAATTGTATGAATTAGACGTTAGGGTCAAATCACACCGAGACGCGACGCGACGCGACGCTGCGCGCACATTTTTAATAGAGCGACTCAAAATATACTTTATTTACTACACGAAAAGGTACACATTTCATTGTGAGAATTAAGGGTCAAATCACACCGAGACGCGACGCGACGCGACGCTGCGCGCACATTTTTAATAGAGCGACTCAAAATATACTTTATTTACTACACGAAAAGGTACACATTTCATTGAGAGAATTAAGAATACGGTATACCACGTAGCGCTGCGCCTCGAGACGCCTCGCGGCGCAGCGCGACGCATCGCGACGCAGCGGTGCATCGTCGGCACGCGCGGCGTGCGAGAGCGGCGCTGCGCCTCGCGAAGCCGCGAGGCGCAGCCTGAGGTCGCCGACGCGACTTGTCTCTTCTCTTTCTTGCAAATGGTAAACTGCACGGGACGCGGCGAATAGACACGTTCCGCTGCGCCGCGAGGCGTCTCGCTGCGCAGCGAGGCGTCGTGCTGCCAACGATTTTACGATGCGCCTCGCGGCGTCGCGCGACGTCACTGGCCTCTTCGGGTATCGTCGCGTCGCGTCGCGTCGCGTCTCGTCTCGGTGTGAACTGACCCTTAGAACTACATTTTGCTTCTACGTTAACCAGGGGCCCTAACATGGCTGAATTTATCGCGTGACAAAGTTTAGATAAGGCATCCGTCACCTTTTGACACGTAAATAAGTATGACAGTGACGGATGCTTTATTCACATTTGACACGGGATATAGACGCAACCATACTAGGTCCACTGGATAATATAAATGTACTTGTGAATGAACTATACGATTAAAAGGCGTTTTCACTATGAAGTGTACCCAATTAAGGACTGAAATTAAGGAACTTTAACTTTGTCAGTTTTGTGACGAAAATTAGCCATACATTGCGGCCGTCAATGAA
Source organism: Acleris cristana (assembly GCA_948252455.1). Lineage (NCBI taxonomy): Eukaryota > Metazoa > Arthropoda > Insecta > Lepidoptera > Tortricidae > Acleris > Acleris cristana. The sequence continues at coordinate 3,924,140 of OX411794.1, forward strand.
TAGAATTTCACAGTGTTTCAAAACTTTTTCCGTCCTATTCGAAAAATAAAACTTATTTTTTACTTTTTGTCTCATTTTTTTTAACGGCAGTCGTGTTCGTCAATTATTATTTTTTACACGGTTCAAATCGCACCTCAGTACTCATAGATCGCGCTTATAGGATTGTCTTCGTTGGGGTCGGTGGCCGCGTCGACGGGGCGCGTTTACTAGGAACACATAAATTGAAACCGCCTGTGGAAGGTAGGGGTGGTTTTATCTTAGGCCGCATTTCACCAAATTTGCGTTTCCGTCCAAGCAGTGCTTGTTGCCAAGAAGTTAGACCAACCAATCAGATTCAACGTACATGTGTGTATTATAAAACCTGATTGGTTGATCTCGCTTCTTTCTAGTTAATTCGCCTTAAATGGAAACGCACCCTAAATATAAATCAATACATCCCTAAGCTGTTTCATTTTATGTGTTCCTAGTAAACACGGAAGAACCATTGGAATCACGCTATTACAAGTTTACCAGAGAAATATTTATCGGCGTCATCTTTGGGACTTTCCCTAAACTAGTAAAATTCATTTTGCTGTGCCACACTTAGCCAAATCAATTTGAGTGAATCCTGTAATTAATAGACAATTTTTATAACTTGTAACGGACTATTCGTAATAGAAATGAAGTTTGAATTCTTCGACATTTATTTTATGCCGTCAGATTTTGCATTATTCTCAAACAGGCACTGTTAGTTCTGAGACAAGCTTCGCTTAGTTCATGCCCTCCTAGTAAAAGAGGAAGAGTAATTTGCTTCAAAGCGATTCTTTTTTGTGGGCACATGACATTAAAGACGATAACGACTGCCCCCTTCATAATTAAAAGAATTGCTCCACTTTGAAGCCGGTTGCGAATTGCGATTGCGAGTGCGTTAGACAATAAGCCCTCTGATTGGTTAGTTTCCCTCCGGTCCGCTTAGCTTTGCTTGAATTGAAACGCACCCTACATACCATACGAAAACTAATCAATACATTTCTATCATCCAACTCTTTCATTTTATGAGTTCCTAGTAAACGCGGAAGAAACATGACGCATGCCGGCGAATCAAGCAAACTTTAAGGGCGACATCTATGAGACTTTTTCCTAAAAAGTGCTTTTCTTTCACATCTTTCAAGTAAGCTGACTCATATATAATAATATATATTATGCCCTTTCTCATTACGTAATAAAATATATCTGTATAAAATAAAAAAATATTCCTTCTTAACCTTTTTAACCTTCTTAAGTAAAAAAGTGTATACTACGTGTCGTAGCACTTGTAGCGCTACGAATTCTATGTAGCTGGGAGTACAACAAACCACATCGAACTACCCGAGTGAATAATGGTTCGTCGGATTTCTTTGGCGGACTAGAATTTAATAATAAAAAAAAATGTTGACATTTTTCGGTTGCGTTCTTATTTTAACAGACTGAAAAACCATAAGTTATTAGAAATTTATTCAAGGTTTTCCCATTATCATCAAGCCTAAAAAAACAAGCTTCAAAAATCCAACTGCATAATTATGATAAGTACTTGTCATCAATACAGACTTTTTTACCATTTTACACACATAACTACGCTTTCGCGAATCTTACATCTCGTTATTCCTTGTCTGTGCGTATTCAGGGACACCATTCTCTCCAAATTTAACCTAATACTGTCGTAAGGATGTGTTTCTACTCAAACGGAGCCGAGTGAAGAGCAACCAAACTGACCAATCAGATTCTTTGAACATTGTGTAGGTGTGTGTCCGGTGGAATCGGATTGGTTAGTCTCACTTCTATTCAATAAGATTTGCTTGAATGGAAACGTACCGTAAGTAGATCAATACACTCCTTGTCTGCCATAGGCTGTTTCACTTTATGTGTTCCTAGTAAACACGGAAGAAACATTTGGATCACGCTATTCCCGAATGAAGTTTGGAAAGAACCTGTGACTGCCGAGCGTCCATTGGCGCCCTCATTATTATTAATATTTTTATGGTGTTTTCTAAAAAACTAAAGTATATCTTGAAATCTTAGGTTGGTTTTCGGTTGTACATATGAATACACAAATTTATATAGAGGGGCTTCTAAACGGGCCATATTTTCTAACTATTTTCTAACTATTAACTATTGGTGTCCCTCTCTTACTCCTTTGTTAGAGAAAGACACCAATAGTTGCCGGCCACATATTGCAGTGAAAATATGGCCCGTTTAGAAGCCCCTTTCGTATAGGTAGTCGCGTTCGTGGGACATGAAAATTCATGAAAGAGTTTTGAGAATTCTTAAGTTCTCATTTTTGCTGTTAGGATAGATAAAGTGCATTGTGAGCTATATATATATACATACGTCTATATTATAACGAATTTAAGGTGTATTATACACATTTACTACCTGTTATCTGCCATAGCAACCGCTCCCCAATTTCATAGTCGGGGATCATTCTTACCGGTGACATACATAGAAATGCTTACATAGGAACTGCCTTTATAAAATAACGAAGGTCTGGCCCTCGCGGGCTCTCTTGCTCTTTAACGTAAAAACGCTTTTGCTATCTGTTGCGAGTACTTCCGTATAAATAAATATCGATCGCTGTCGGCTTTTGCTTCCGCGTATACCAGGGACACATAAAAAGCAGGCGTTTGAAACGTAAGAATTCCACCCGAAGAGCGCTATTTATCAGGGATCGATATTGAGTGGAAAGAGAAAGTAAACGCCCGCCCACTAATGAGACAGAGATACGTTAACGCATTAGAGTAGTAAACAACATTTACATTTTACTAGAAGCAACAGTGTATATATATACCTACGTACTCCAATGTATCGCCATATCCGCGAAATTTAATAGATATTCCATCCCTCTCCATCCCTTTCCATCACCCCTCTGACCCTCTCAGTGAACGAGTGATCGTTTTATTTTATGCGTTCCTAGTAAACGCGCCGCGTCGACGCGGCCACCGCCCCCGACGGAGACAACCCGTGTAATCAATGCGACTTTTCTTGAACTTGATGTGTTCGGGCCTCTATATCCTGCGGTAAAAACCATATCGTCTTTGACCTGTTACGGTATTGTTTTGACGTCAGCTGCCATTACCTGTGCCATTACTGTCAAGTAAATAAGAGCTATCAAAACGTTGACAATATGATAATGATAACAGGTCAAAGACGATATGGTTTTCAGCGCTTATAATAGTTATAATACCGGCCCTGGATAAACTTTGCTCTTTTGAAACGTTACAAATACTGTGACACGAGAATTTGATATATTAGAATGTATATTAATTTATTATCTTTCATTATCGGACAACAATACACCTATTGGATACATTATGGTACCTATTCGAGATTTCTTGGGTTAAATTCGGATTCGTAAATTCTTGTTTTTTATTTATTTTTGTAATTGTTATTTCTTTTCTTTGTAAAATAAAGTAGTTACTTAAATACATACATACCTACCTACATATTCTAAAATTGAGAAATTTGGATTAGGTTTAACGGGAGAGAAACGTTACCGCATTTTGTATGGAAATTTTCAGCTTTACAGTCCTCTTAAGAGCTCCATCTACTTTTTTCCATCGTGTACCGATAATTGTTCATACAATACGGTTAATTATCGTCACACAAGGGAAAAAATAAGGACTTTTGATTGAGTTCTTAACTACGTACAATATGTTTAAAATTCACCCTGATAAATATCCATCTTACGTCCAGATTAGAATCGAATTAAAATATTTTCTTTTTTGCTGCGATTTTGGGACATTTTAAGTATGGATAAACTTTTTACTTTAAGGATAATAGTAGTAATAGAAGTTTTCGACCTATCAATATCAATTTAGTATCGATGTAATTTTTTTGAAAAAACATTAAATTTTCAGACTTTTTTCAGTTTCTACCAATTTTTACCAACAGGGACCTATTTTACGGACATGGGAAATATGTTTTATGTTATTTATTTATTTTCAACAAAAAACCTTTCGAGTCGATTGCTGGCACTGAAAGTGTTAGGGCAATCACACCTACAATTAAAGTCCATATGACCGTACAACTTGATTGGTTGTCTCATAATTAATTAATTAGAAACGCACAATTAATCATCTATAACTAGTTACCCTTGTAACAACTTGTTTTAAATTTACTCTTTGGAAAACCATTCAGTTATGTATGCCTGGGTGCGTGTTGGGTGCATACGACCGGTCGCACGAACTCGACCCGCGTACTGCCGTGCTGTTGTGTGTGTGTGCTATCGTATCCACACAGTTAAATAGATGTTCCATTCCTCTCCCTCCATCCTTCTCCCATCCCTTGGCCTGAGATAGTAACCCGTTTCATTTTATGTGTTCCTAGTAAACGCGGAAGAAAAAGTGGCCGCCGCCCCCGAAAACGAAGCTACGCGAAAGCGCCATCTATGAGACTTTTCTTGAACCTCTGTGTTTTTATCCCCTGGATTAGTCACATTAGCATAAATTCATTTTAAATACGCTCCATGGAAAATTATCACGTTATAATCATAATATACTCTATGCACACGACTGGTCACTGTGATCTCGGCCCACGTACATTTCATAGAGTTATTTTTTATATACTGAGATACAGATATCGCTCGAATTTACTGGCATACAGCCACATCTGATCATATTTATTAATAATATAATGCAGGGAACTTGCTCCTCGCTTGCATATTTTTTGATAAATTGTGTACCTTGCTCAACTCCCTCTTTAGTATGGTATATAAAGGGCACTCTCACTCTGTAATCATATGGTCTTGATTCATATCAACCACGTTTTAGCCATGTTTTTGTCTGCTGTCATATGGATTATCTCAGCTTGACCCATCATAATTATATTCGTTTTTTCCAGTCAGCACAAAATTATATCGATTTATGCTGCTGAGAACAAAGTTTATTTCTAGAGATTTCGAGATTCAAGAAAAGCCTCATAGATGGCGCCTTACACGTACCGTGGTTTTCTTGTCGGGGGCGGTGGCTACTTCTTGTTCCGCGTATACTAGGAACACATACAATGAAACGCATTACTTGCTCAGGCCAAGGGATGAGGGAGAGGGATGGAGGGAGAGGGATGAAATCACTTTTGATTCTCGCGGATACGCTAGTACACACACACACAAGACTCGGCAGTACGCAGGCCAAGTTTATAGTGACCGGTTGTATTGCACCCGAAGCGTGTATTAAGGGGCTTCTAAACGGGCCATATTTTCACTGCAAAATATGTGGCCGGCAACTATTTGTGTCTTTCTCTAACATACGAGGAAGAGAGGGACACCAATAGTTGCCGGCCACATATTGCAGTGAAAATATGGCCCGTTTAGAAGGCCCTTAATGAATGATTTACCATTTGTGTATGCTTGCAGCAGCGGTTAAAGTGGGGTGCGCTTCACTCAGTCTAAAAACATTATGTATAAGTTCATTTAACTAACCACGAAAAGCATAATGAACGTTTAGTACAATCGTTTTTATACAATTCATTAAACACTCGTTAAAGTGCGCGATCAATTATTAAGTTTATATTTATTTTATTTATCTAATGTACACAATAAGTTGGAGCGATCAAAACGTTGACAATACGATATCAGTTTAAACAAATTCTGTCATGGTTCCTCTTTCGCAAAAAATCTACAGAAGATTTGCAGCGAAATTTTCTTCCGCGTTTACTAGGAGGGCATAAATTAAGCGAAGCTGGTTTTACAAATTGTAATGGCTATTTTGACATAAATGGATAAAATGCAATCGATTTCAGCAAAAGACAAAACAAAAGTTTACAAACTATTACGAATATCGCTCAAGCCATGTATTATTAAAAAAAACGATCAAATTACGGTTGATACAAAAATAATTATCAGAAGCTCTAATTCTACTCGATAAAAAAATCACTTTGTTTTGATGTATCAATTATTGTATTATCAACATCATGTATATTATGAATCATGATAAACTTGATTCACTATAAAGTAATGGCGGCCGAATTGATAACGGTGTAAGATAGAGACAGCAAAATAGAATTTCAGGAATTACACAATGAATACATTTGTTATAAAACATGTAACAAAATGCAAGTTCAGGGAAAGTCTCATAGAAGTCATGACACCGAGGTTTTATTCATTCTGATATAGCGTGATCCACATTGTTTCTTCCGCGTTTACTAGGAGCACATAAAATGAAACAGCCTATCAATATTTTAGGGTTTGTTTTCATTTAAGCAGAGCTAAGTGGAAACAAGCGAGACCAACCAATCAGTTTGTTCTAGACACACATACAGAGCGTACGATGAATTTGATTGGTCAGTTGAGCTCCTCGCGCTAATTTCCATTTGAATAGGAACGCACCCTGACGGCAGTAAGTTCGAAGATTATAGTGGCCCTGATTTATATTAAATTCGCTAATATGATGTTTCCAGTGAGAAGTCTAGTCATACAGACAAATCCAAAAAACTATTCTAGTACTACTATTTATAGTTTTATGTGCTTTTATATAGGTACTTTTACTCACAGCCCAACACCGTACAAACAAAAAAAAATTCGTAGCGCTACAAGTGCTACAACACGCAGCACATAAAAATCGTTTAACAAACACAAAAAGAGGGGTGTTGTTTTTCGTGTGTGTCACCAGCAATAATATATTATTCAACATAGCGCTCAAAAGTATCTGAAACGCTCTTATGCCTCTAATAGAGACATGTCAGATATTTTGGAACCTAATGTTGGTAAATATATTATTGCTGGTTACTGTATCAAGTGAAGTCCCACCATCATAGATGACGCGTTGAATCACTGGGATGCGTCATTATTGAGGCCATGTTTCTTCCGCGTTTACTAGGAACGCATGAAATGAAACAGTCGAAATATAAGAATGTATTGATTTGTTTTCGCATATTATTTAGGGCGCGATTCCATTCAAGCAAAGGTAGGAAGAGTAAAGGGAAACCAACCAATCACATTATAGGATGCACACACATGCAGATCGCGCAGTAAATTTGATTGGTCAGTTTGGATCCTTTTCACTTAGCTTCGTTTGAGTAGAAATGCAACCTAAATTCACAGACAGACGTGGCCTGCCGCGGTGGCCGCCAGTTTGTTTTCCCTTACGATGCTGCAATGTAAGCTAGTCTTTAAATATGCCACAATAAGGGGCCCAAATTAAAATTTTAAAAAATTACATTTGAAAGAACATTGGACACTTTCTCGGTCCGCAGTTCTTTAAAAATAGCATATGATTATATCCCTAATATATTGTATGTATAGGAATAACATGCTGATGTATGTTTTTCTATAGCCAATTTTAATTGCAACGATAAAATATCCAAATATCGGTACATCTAGCTTTTATTTACGTAACCGAATTTGAAAAAAATAATTAGGTAATTAACGGCCGTCAGAGTCAGTTGATGACGATTAAAGGATCGACCACACCGACGCGTAAAATACGGTGACGTAACGTAAACAAAAGAATGGGTCATAGTAATTACATGGCGTTAATTTTGACGGACTGTTATTTACGCGACGTTAAGCACCAGTGTGGTCACTCCCTAAGTTATATCTTAATAAAGATTTTTCGTACACAAGTTTGAAAAAGGAACCATGTGTCTATGCTCTGAGCTTGCTCCTGCCTGCCCGCCCCCTGGCTCGCTCCTACCTCGCCCCTCCTGCCCCTGCTCTGCCCTGTCGCCTGAGTGCAGCGGCTAGTAACACAGAATAGAAAAACCGGCCAAGTGCGAGTCGGACTCGCGCACGTAGGGTTCCGTACCACTATACATCTAAATAAATGTTTTACTTAGTTCTTTATTATATTTGAGTTAATTGAATGAAAGGTAAAATGCGGTTTACGATTTATAACGTATTAAAAAAAACTAATTATTAGATCTCGTTCAAACCAATTTTCGGTGGAAGTTTGCATGGTAATGTACATCATATATTATTTTTACATTTATCATTCCCTTATTTTAGAAGTTACGGGGGGGGGGGACATACATTTTTCCACTTTGGAAGCGTCTCTCGCGCAAACTATTCAGTTTAGAAAAAAATTATATTAGAAACCTCAATATCATTTTTGAAGACCTATCCATAGATACCCCACACGTATGGGTTTGATGAAAAATAATAATTGAGTTTCAGTTCTTAGTATGGGAAACCCGAAAAATTTATTGTTTTTTTTCTATTTTTGTATGAAAATCTTAATGCGTTTCACCGAATACATCTACTTACAAAGTTTCCATAGTATAGCTCTTATAGTTACGGAAAAAAGTGGCTGTGACATACGGACGGACAGACGGACGGACGGACAGACATGATGAATCTATAAGGGTTCCGTTTTTTGCCATTTGGCTACGGAACCCTAAAAACAGTAGAAGTGTCAAGTGGGCGTGTATCGTGTGGCATGGTTATGCGGAGTTCCGCCGCGCAACCTACCATACTTTTGCCGTGATCGCTTTTTTCGATATTTCTAAAATAGGAAATAAATCCAAAAGCATGCCTTATTGTGCTCTGTTGGAATGTAAAAACGATAGCCGCACCAAAAACATTTTCCATGGTGGCGTTTTGTTTTTATGATAGTTTGAGTATTGGCGACAACAGGTCTGATACTAAGCGAAGCCCATGCCACTTCCACCGTTTTTTCTATTCCGTGGTTTGTAATTTGATGGTTCAGAAAAGTCTTGTAGATGGCGCTCTTAATGCTCCATCTCCATTGCTCTACTAGGACATTCAAGGCATTTAGCTACCACGTTTACCAGGACCGCATAAAACCGAAGAGACATATTTCAGGCATGACTCACAGATTCAGCATGGCACTAGATGGCAGTAAACCCATACTTAGCACTTACGAGTACGTTCCTGCCAAGCTTCAAATGTCTATGTTTGCGACAAAATTGAATAGAAATGAATAACCTTGCAAAAGGTTATTTTAGAGTTTAATAGTAACAGTACATTTACTGCACATTACTATAGTACATTACTGCAGAGGCTAGAAAAATGGCTGTTGCGGGACGAGTAGAGTTGTGCCCCCCAATATGTACAGTCAACCAATTTGATTTCCAGGTCACTTTGGACTATATGTTAAAGTGACGTTGACAACCAAACGTTACAGACTTCTTATGATTTGGTTTACAACGTCACATTGACAAAGTCAATAGTGGCCTAGGAATCAAATTGGTTGACTGTACACGGATAATATACATGGTCACTTTTCATAGATAACGCCACATATTATGTCCACTATAACTTTATAACTTGTTCAATTTGTAAGAATGCCAGCTAAAACTGTATCAATAAATATCAAATATTGTATCAATAAATTCTAGTCCGTCAGAAATACCCGATGAACGATGCACTCGGGTAGTTCGATGTGGTCTGTTTATAAGAGTTTGAATTCTTGTACTCCCAGCTCAGCATAGACAAATTCGTAGCGCTACAAGTGCTACGCCACGTAGCACACATATTTGTCTTATTCCGATTATGCATGAAGGAATGTTTTTATTTTTCTTCCACATGCTCGCAAATTAATGTAGCCCTAACTGCTGTAAAATCAGCCCGCGAAGTTCTCAGTTTCAGGCCTAGGCAAAAAAAAGTTATTATTCAAACCTCGAAGTGGAAGACCCGGTGGTCCAAGCGACCAAAGGCTCCACAAAAAGATCATTGATTGCATTCGGCGAAATTGAAAGTTAGAGATATGGCGAAAAAATGCGGAACAAACGCATCTATGGTGCAACGAGCTAAGAGAGGCAAGAAAGTTAAGTCCGCTAAAGTTACTGAAAAGCAGCGTTCTGTAATAAAAAGGCGAGCTCGAAAACTATACGATTTCTTGCGTTCAAAAAAACCGCATTTGATAATTGACTATGAAAAACGTACAGTAGAACTGACTTTTCAACCCTTTCTGGCCCGCAATATTACACAGCCAGCAGAGACTTTCCCAGACACAGAAACGACCGTTTGCGTTGGATAATTTCATGAGAAATTTCTCGTATAGCAGGCCATCTGTGAATGTGGCGAAAAAATCCCTATCAACCGGGATATTCATATAATGCTTAAAGAAATGACTGCTGCCGTTTATCGGATTACGCCAAGGACACTGTAAAGTTCAAAAGGAGAAAAATATAGATTTCCTACCCAAGGAACTTAACCGAATGTCCCGCAGTGCCGCCTAATCGAGCATTATTGGGTCCAAGTCAAGGGAATCTTAAGAAAGGCGGGAAAACTTCCCAGGGACATGAATGACTTCCGCAAGCAGTGGAATGCTGCAGCTAAGAAAGTAAAAAGAAGCTCGGTAAAATCCGATTTGGAAGGGGTCCGGAAGAAGCTGTATATTGAGTACAGAAAGTACAGTAGTGAAAAAATTGTTTGAAATAGACAAAATTTAATTCTCCTAGTTATTGTTTTCATAGTAAAAAATGTAGATAGGTAAGTACTAAACCATATTGTAATTTTTTTATTTTAGATTTACAGTTTTTTCTCGTTACATTCTCCTGTATGGCACTTTTTCTCCCTTCTCGCGCAAGTCGCGGGCGTGCTACGAGAGAATGTCTCTTCCGCGTTTACTAGGGAGGCATGAAGTACAAGAAGTTTAATTTGAACTTACAGCGCCATTTCAGTACCATGCAAAACATGTCATGTTCAAACTTCCCTTAAGAAGTTTGGGAAAAGCTTCATAGATGGCGCTGTAAGGCCTCCATGTAGTTTTGTGTAGTTATTTTTATATAATCTTTTTTTTTTGAACCAGTGTACATTAATGGGATTAATAGAAATTTGGAAACATTATGTAACCGCGATAACGATGCAGTAATTATTGTGGAAGCTGGAAGGAGGCAACACGATCCTCTCAGTACTTAAAATACTTAGGGCTGATATTTCAATCCCCAGATAAAGCTATCCGGAAGGTAAATTTTAGCTCTGTCCTTTTCTTTCATATGACTTCAGAAAAGGATAGTAATACATTTAAATGACAGATAGTTTTATCTGGGGATTGAAGCCTTTCAGCCTTTAGTTAAATTTAAATTCACACCACAAAAGAAAACATCTCGAATTTTACTACCTAACTATCATGCAACGATAGAATATAAAGATATTATGAAATACAAAATGATAACTTAGTTTGTTTACATGCTTTTCAATTTGGCCTTGCATTTTGGAATTGCATCTTAAAGTTATCGTGCGGTTTGAACTTATTTATCAACTCTCAGATTTCAACAAAAACATTACGGCTGACAAATCAAATCAGCAACATTTCTGGATTCCAAAGATAAATTTAGGAATCAAGTCTGCGTATCGTGTGTAGTAGTACCATGTAGTACTGATCAAGCTAGAAGCAATACGCGTTGCCGACGAGCTCGTTTGTCCAAATTCCTAACCCACATTAAATTTATAATAAATTGTTTGATTGCTGTGACTATCAAGTCAAAAATAAAATCTGAATATTTAAATGTTTATGGAAATATATTTAATTAAAAGACAAAAATCGCAACGTGTTCATAAAAATAAAAATGAATACCAAACTCTATCTCCGTTCGAACTTGGCCTTTTACTATTGTAAGGGTAAATTTCTACTTAAATGGAAGGCGAAAGGGAAAGCAAAACTGACCAATAAGATTCTACAAACAATCTGTATGTGTGTGTATCCTCCAACCTGATTGGTTGGTTTCCCTCCACTCCGCTTAGCATTCATTGAATGGAAACGCACTCTACATACCGCGCGAAAACAGATCGATACGTCCCTATCTTCTGACTGGACTGACTGCTTCACTTCATGTGCTCCTGGTAAACGCGGAAGAAGAAATTCTAAAGAAACGTGACGCATCTTTGTGAATCAAGCTAAGGGCGTCATCTATGAGACTTTTCCTGAATTAGTCTGACGTTTTTTGTTTCATCTTTTTAGTAATCCTACTTATTATAACAATAACACCGTGTCATTTCTCATTACGTATTAAAACATACAAACAAACATAAACTCACGCCTTCATTCCCAGAGTGGGGTAGGCAGAGCCACAAACTCACCAACAACTCCAAAAACTTGTTGATAATTCTGTGACCACATTTTGCACAACCAGGCTAAGATGTTATCCAGTGTATTAGTGACAGGTTGCAAACCCATCGCCTAACAGCACTACACAGCCTTAAGTCCCTTAGTTCTTACGACATCCAATGGAAGACATGGAGTGGCAACATTCTAAACCCGGCACCACACGGGCTTCTAAACTAACTAAAAAATATGTGTCAATATCTCGCCCGTGTGGTTGCTGGGTTAGAATAGTGCCACTCCATGTCATCTCGTGGATGCCGTAAGAGGCGACTAAGGGAATATAGGCTTGTAGTACATACTGTTAGGCGATGGGCATGGGCTTGCAACCTGTCACTAATACGCTGGTAAACATCTTAGTCTATTTGTGCAAAATGTGGTTACTCAATTATCAACAAGTTTTTAAAGTTGTAGGTAAGTCTGGGACTCTGCTTACCTATGCTATGTGTATTTAATATAGACATCGTTAAAAATTCAAATAATAATTAATTCAGATACATTCTTAACTTGGTTTATGCTACGTGTTGTAGCACTTGTAGCGCTACGGATTCGTCTAGGTGCTGGGCCTCTATTCAACACGGTAAAAACAATATCGTTTTTGATCTGTTATCGTAATGTCACCGTTTTGATAGCTCTTATTTACTTGACAGTATGGCGTCTGACGTCATAACAATACCATAACAGGTCAACTACGATATCGTTTTTACCGTCGGGAATAGAGGCGCTGAGCTTGAGTACAAGTATTAAAACTCTTATATATAAACCATATCAAACTTCCCCAAGTAATCCTGCTTCGGAGCTGTCTGACTAGAATTTAAATTATTAATTGAAACTTGTCGATAAATATTTCGGTTTGTATACTAACTTGACAAATCACATGTCATGTTGTCAGACATATTCAAGGCCATGCCCTGCCATGACCGCCAAATTTAACAAAAAGCAATCTTTAAAAACTTGACTACATGTCGGTATATATTTCACTTCGCCGTTTTGGTAGTTTTTGTTCAGTGTCATTGACGCTATGGCAATTCTGACGATACCTCGTTTGTCCGTGTGCGTGGTCGCAAGGGTGCGTTTCTACTCAAACGAATTGAGAGGAATGAAGCTAAACCGACCAATCAAAGTCATCGTACTATCTGCATGTGTGAGTATTGTACAACCTGATTGGTTGGCATCGCTTGTTTCTAACAAGCTCTACTTGAATGGAAACGCACCCTCAATCAATCAATACAGCCTGCCATAGGTTGTTTCACTTTATGTGTTCCTAGTAAATGCGGAAGAACCGCGTCGATCACGTCATTTAAGTGTTATCAAGAAAACTTTAAGGGCACCGTGATGAGAATTTACTGAACATTTAGATGAATCTGCCACATTTAAAAATACAATTTCTATTCAGGTTATTCATGTTTATTATAGATAATCTTAAATCATTCTTAAATTGTATTTTTTTTTCACTATCTTTACCCACTAAGAGTACAAATCATCTTTGATTTTTGTATTAATTAGGTTTTTAATTACAGGAAACAGCACTGCAATGGATCCGAGGTTATCTGAAAGAATAAAAAGAAAAGAAATGCACGGAAATAAAAATAATTATTGTCTTTAATAATGTTTCTTAAAACATAGACACATAGATCGCAACATAAATGTAGTAATACAGGTGTGCCACAGGGAAGCATTTTGGGACATGTTTCTTTCTTACACCAACGACTAATCGAATGCTACCAATTAAAAACCGTGATGTTTGGTGATCTGACACATCTAGTTTAATGCAATAATAAAGACTGATTGGCCGAGAATGACTTTCGACCAAGATTGTAACAATGCCTTATTGGTCATTGCAAATTTGATCATGTTCAATGGACTTGCATATTAAGGGCTGATTTTTCAATCCCCAGATAAAACTATCCGTCATATTAAAGAAAAGGACAGAGCAAAAATTTACCTTCCGGAAAGCTTTATCTGGGGATTGAAAAATCAGCCCTCAGTAACACGAACTATGTGTTATTGATTTCGTATAGTTTAAATAGTATTTCTTTAAAATATAACAATGAAGCGGTAAATTAAGCGGACATAATTATTTAAGTTCCTTGGAACAACATAGAGCAAATCTATAATAGATAGCCTTTACTTTTACTTTAAAGAGGTACGCGAATTTGTTGCGCCTACCATAGTAAAATATCTACAATTTATCACAATCTGATGGTATGGGGAAATGCTGTGGACGTAGACAGGGTTTTCAAAATTCAAAAAGTCTGTGTCAGTGAATATAGCTAGGCTTGATGATGGTTGTATTCCATTGTTTAAAAACTGGACTTTCTACCACAGCCAGGCTGTACATTAGAATTGAATGTATTTTTGTTAACTTTCACCACATCTATTTCAGAAGCCGCAGTATATCAAAAGTTACTGAGTCTAATGATGAGTATCAACTTTCTTGTAGCAGTGCGATGTATGGTAAGAATGTGTAGAACATGAACAATATGCATGTGTGTGTATTGTACAACCTGATTGGTTGGTTCCGCTCCACTCCACTTAGATTGCTTAAACTGAAACAAACCCTAAAAATAAATCAATACACCCCTGCCTTCCATAGGCTGTCTCACTTTATGCGTTCCTAGTAAACGCGGAAGAAACATTTGCATCACGCTCAACTGAAACAAGCAAACTTTCATCGCGTCATCTATGTAATTAGGTTTGGTTTTTTGCTTTTTGGGGAATTTGTGATTGTTTCAGATACATTACCGCCGTAGTTCAAGTAGGCACCTAAGTAAATTAGGTTTTTCAAAACTTTTCCGTCCTATTCGAAAATAAATTTTATTTGCTACCTATTTTTCAGTTCAATTTTTTTGAACGGCAGTCTTGTTTTTTAATATTTTAATATTTTTTTGACAAATTGTGAGAAGAGAGATTCTATGTCGTCTGTGAAAAGAATACATGGCCCATTTATGATTTTTGGAAGGTCATTTGTATACAAAATAAATAATAAAGATCCTATTACACTTCCTTGAGGAATTGAGGCGTTAGTTACGTTGCTATCGGAAAGAACATTTATTATTTTTCCGTTGTCGGGTTTGAAAAATTCCACCTCTGTGAACTGTTCGCGATCTTTGAGATAAGAAGCAAACCAATTATGAGCTACTTGACGGATCCCTAATCCATATAATAAGGAGCTTTAGTCCCGACGTAAGACGTAGTTATGACGACTGCCGTATCTGCGAAAATCAATAGATTTTCCATCTCCCTCCTGAACAACAGAACGGTTGATTTTATGTGATCCTAGTCAACGCGGAAGAAAAGTGAACGCTTCCCTCGACGAAAACCATCCGTGTAAGCGGCACCTATGAGACTTTTCTTGAACCTGCTAAACTTAGATTAGACTCTTGGGGTGCATACAACCGGTCACTATGAACTCGGGTCCCGTACTGACGTATGTGTTTAATAGCTATTTCCATTGCTCGAAACCCTCGCCCTCCATCCTTCTCCCTCACTCTTCTCTGTCCGAGCGGAGTGACCGTTGCATTTTATGTGTTCCTAGTAAACGCGGAAGAAAAGTGGCCGCCGCCCCCGACGAAGACAACCCGTGTTAGTGCCATCTATTAGACTTTTCTTGAACCTCTGCGTTCTGCAACAGAACTGGTAAACTTGGTAAAGACTCTTCGGATGCGTACGACCGGTCACTATGAACTAGGGTCGCGTTCTGACGTATTTGTTAGATACTCCATCCCTCGCCCTCCATCCTCTCCCTCGTCCCTGAGCGAGAGACCGTTTCATTTTATGTATCCCTAGTAAACGCGGAAGAAAAGTGGCCGCCGCCCCCGATGAAGAAAACCACGCTATGCTGATCTTGGCTGAGACATGCTGAGACGCTCGTCTCAAGATATTTCAAAGTAAGCGTCAATTCGCAAAATACTGTTATTTCTGAATACTGTCTTTGCTGAGATTCTCGTTATACAATGACATAATCTCATTGCCGGGTAAATAATCATAATAAATACTTACTTGCTTTGTTGTCATTTTATTTCAATATAACCGAGTAATATTGAAATAAAAAATCGATCTGTCAAGTTGTCATCTCCAGAAAAAATCGTTTTGAACCCTAGCGACGCTCGGTCTTCCAGGTACTTATAACAATTCTTTAGAAGAATTCTTCGAAAGTTTTATTACACTTTGGATGGGGGATTATGTGACAATAAGGTAGAAAAGTTTCAGAATATGAACATAGTACAATAATGACCGGTTACTTAATTTTATGTATATTTAATTTTACCTATAATTTTACCTTTATTTGACAGGATAAGGAGTTCTAATGATTCATGTTGTCAACATAGTAAGTACGTGCTTTTTTTGTATCTTCATTGTTTTTATGGTCACCTGGGGCACGTTTTATAAAGCTACGAGTAACACTTTTACAGGACTAAACTGGCAACACTGCTCAAATGGTTGGTCGTCATTAGTCGAGGTTGTGTCAAATGGAAACTTGTAACCTGTAATTTGTAATTTGTAGCTGTATAAAACAGGCCACTGATGGTAAGTGACTCGAGACTACAATTTTAAGACGGAAGCCTCTATTTTACTGGTTTCTTATCCCCACACCGGGACATAATAATGCGAAAACTGCTGTCTGTAGGGTACATAGTATTGTGCCACCCTCAAGACCATGTTAATTTGGTGAACTTAGGCATCACGCTTTTAAAAATAAATTTCTTTATTTCCTCTGTGTCCTCCATCGCTTTGGATGCAAAAATGGAATTGGTTTGTATTTTATGCGGCCTAAAATCATTTTTTTTCACCGTGGCGGTTCTTTTAAAATACCTATGATTTTATCGTAATAAACTGAGGGAAATATTTTATAGTATTAAATAAGTCTTGTAGGTGGCGTTGTTAGTTGGTCCGTTGGGAAATTCGATGCATTTTGCTTCCGCGTTTACCAGGATCGCATAAAACTGAAGAGACTTTACTCAGATGTGTTATAGATCAAAAATGACACTAGATTGCACTTAACCCACAATTTGTACTTATGATATGAATGATCCTGTTTAGTTTATTAAATATACATATTTTTAAAATCAACGCTCACAACGTGATTAATAATTAGTGCCTCTTTCTAGGTTCGGACTTAGCCATTTCTTACCCTATAAGGGAGCGTTACTTCTAAAATGGAGCAAATGGAGAAGAGCCAAATGGACCAATCACATTCTACGAACAGTCTCCGTGTGTATTCTGATTGGTTGGTTTCGTTTCACCCCGCTTAGCTTTCCTTAAAATGAAAATGCACCCTACAAGCCATGCAAAAACAAATCATTACATGCCTAACTTCCGACAGTTTCATTTTATGTGTTCCTAGTAAACGCGGAAGAAAAGAAACGTGACGCATCCGTGATTAATTCTAAGTAAGCGCGCCATCTATGAAACTTTTCCTGAACAAGCAGACGTTTTTTGTTGCATCTTTTTAGTAAGCCTTCATATTGAGATTGAGACATATTAAATTGACTGTATATGGATTTCTAAAAAGAAAATCAAGGAAGGGATAAGTTCGCCTTCGTACATATCTTTTGAGTTTCAGTTTCGTTTTTAATTTTTAATTTTCTGCGTTGATGCAATAAAGAGTTGACATACATACATACATATCTTTTAAAATAAAATAAAAAAACATCTTTTTAGGCAAATTCAAACAAGACTCCTAAAGGTAAAAAAAGTTAAGAATTTGTATGTGCTAGTGTCGTAGCAATCGTAGCGCTACGATTTTGTCTGTGCTGCGCTGAGAATTCAAATATTAATTCTCTTATAATTATTATGGTTAATATCTTTATGATCATGTATACTTATATTTTTACAATCAAAGTACCCAGTTACATCCACCACCACCACCCCTGAAAACACTACGCGTAAGCGCCATCTATGAGGCTTTTCCTGAACGCGTTCTAGCAACAATTAATGTCCATGACCGTACAATCTGATGAGTTGTTTTTGCTTGTCTCTGTTTAATATGTCGGATAATTCATTACAACATTACCCTTTGCAAAGACTCATTTCAAATATGCTCTGTGGAAAATCATCCAGTCGTGAACGCTTGCATACGGCCGGTCGGTCACTACAAACTCAGCCCGCGTACTGCCGTGCTGTCATGTGTGTGTACGGTCAATATTTTAAATTACTGCTCACTTTAGTACCTTGTCACTTTGACGGCTTGACAGATTAGTACAGTAGTTTAAACATGACGTTAAAGTGACAAAGTACTAAAGTGTGCAGCTACTTATAAGGCCGTTCGTAGTGTCGTATTCACGAGGATCGATAGATATTCCATCCCCCTCCCTCCATCACTCTCCCTCATCCCTCGTCCTGAGCGAGTAACCCGTTTCATTTTATGTGTTCCTAGTAGACGCGGAAGAAAAAGTAGCCACCGCCCCCGACGAGAAAAACCACGGTACGTCGCCATCTATGAAACTTTTTCCTAAACCTGCCAAAGCTTGAAATAAATGCGTCATGACTCCGGCTCATTTTAGAAGCTTATTTTACCAATATGTACAGTCAGTCACCCAATAAAAATGTTGAGCATACTTAGAACCTTGTCATTGTGACAGTCATTGTTATTGTCATACTTGTCATGTGATGTTCACTTTGAAGTTTATTGTGACAGTGCATTAAAGTGCTTGACATTTTCGTTGGGGTACTGTACTTTATTATAGCAATCGATTATTGAAAAATGCGAATCTATATGTATAAAAGGCAAACCTGACTGACTTGTATATCAACGCACAGCCGAAACTACTGTACCTAGAAACTTGAAATTTGGTACAGGGGTTCCTTCATGATGTAAGTGATCACTAAGAAAGGATTTTCCGAAAATCGGCCCCCAACGGGAAGAAATGGGGGGAATAGCGGGAAACTAATACTACGCGTACGAAGTCGTGGGCGTCCTCTAGTCTTATATATAGCTAGGTCAATCTGGGATGATCCCTGAGACAGCTTCTTTTACTTTCCATACATCATACAATCTTCGAAAGTAAATAATACCTATTGGGTATCATTTGGAAATAAGTCAGGGAATTATTTCAACAATTTAAATACATGTAGGAGGTGGTGGTCACCATTTTATCCTTTAACCTACCGCCAAACAGCAGTGTTCACATTACCTTAATAAAAAACATTTTTAACACAAAATAACAAAATGTCTAATAATAATAAAAAATAACTTTGCTTTTACCGTACCTAATATAGCTACCATGAAGTACCGATTATTTCGACAATTTAAAAAAATCTTGGTATTCTATCTTTATGGCTTGCTGTAAAATCACCCCGAACTGGAAAATATGAAATGCCCTCTCTGGAAAATACACTTATAGTAGATTTCAGACGAAAAAAGTAATATTTTAGTGCTATGGCTTGCTTCTTTGAAGAACGACTTATTATATATTTAAATAATTAAAACAAAATTATGAATACCTTTGCCACAGCTTAACTTTTGTAACAAAACTTATGGCCAGACAATGACAACACGGGTATTTAACATACATAGATGACAATATCTAAATATGCAGTCGGGTTTAAAAGTTTGCTTTATTTTAGACTGCCAAAATACAACTGCCAGTTCATTAAGTCTCAAAAATGGGGTTTCCTTCATTCACTGATATAGCGTGATCCGAAAGGTTCTTCCGCGTTTACTAGGAACACATAAAATGAAACAGCCTGTGAAAGTAAGACATGTATTGATTTTACTTTAGGGTGCGTTTCCATTCTAGCAGAGCTAACTTGAAAGAACGCAACCAACCAATTAGATTTTACAGAACACACACATGCAGGTTGTTTGAAGAATCTGATTGGTCAGTTTAGCTCCTCTTCGTTCAGCGCCGATTGAGTAGAAACGCACCTTATGACCAATTTAGTCTAGTTCGAAGTATGATTCTTTGTTTTGTCGTAGTAACTTAAGGGAAGTAATTAAATGGTCAGCCGTTATTAAAATTGATCAGCAAAAAAAATCAGCAATTAATTAATTTGGGCAGCATAAAAAGATTTGGGTGGCAATAAATAAAAATCGGGCTACAACTCTTTGTTCAGCAAACAATTTATAAACGGGTAACATTTTAAACAATTTCGATCAGCTTTTTTTGTCATTTGTCGGCCTAATAAACAGTCGAGCTGCAAAATAATTATTTGGGCAGCAAGATTTTACAATTGGTCAGCAGAGAAAACATGTCTGTAAGCAGTTTAATTAAGAGGTATGCATATTAAAATAATGGTCATCTATAATATAGAAGTGGATTGCGTTTAGTTTGAAAAGTCAGCAGTGTTTACAAGTTAAGTTTTGTCACTCAATTTTCTATCACAATCACACCCTAGATTAACCAAAATTTGTATCATAAATATGAGGTAGGTTAGGTTAGGTTCGTTTTTATATCAGGCCCGGAGGGCCAGAACAACCCAGAAATAGGAGATCCGCGTAAGCGGAGCTCCGTCGACTCTGTTAATGTGTCGGTCATTAGATTTCATCTTAGCGTCGCGAGTGTTACGGGAAACGTAATTTAATCAGAATAATAGAATCAAAAGCAACGTGGTTCTTACTAAGATAATTATGTAGACGACAGAATTAAAATATACAGCGAGGTAGTTTGATGTGGTTTTATGTAAAAGAGTTTTTAGACTTTCACACGCAGGTCAACATACACGAATTGTTGATTGGATTGGAGCCTTAAACATGAATATATCTAAGTAATACATTGATATGTCCACTCGCTTAGAATAAATTAAATTTTAACTCGATTTCTAGTCAGTCAGAACGCACCAACAAAATGATTTAGAAACTATTCATATATCGACAATAGTGATTAACAATTTCTACCGCAAAAGGAAGTAGGCTTTTCACCGTTGATCCTTATATTATAATGCTTGTAAAAGTGAGTAGTATATACTTTACTGCGGGGCTAAGAACTTCATAATTTCAAGTTCTAACTTTTCAGTCTTGACGCTGCAGCGACCAACATATATAAATCCTTAATTTACTTACTAATAGTCGGGTGTTTAGACCTCGCTATCTATTTCACTAGTATTTTTTCGCAAGTCTACTGTGAATCTTCTAATAGCGCCATCTAGTAAACCTACTCTAAACCAAAACATATTCAGGTCGCGCCTGAAATTCCACGTCCTCGTTTTTATGTGCTCCTGGTACACGCGGAAGCAAAAGGCCTTCCATAACAGTTTCAGTTTCAGTTGGATTTCTTTTTCGGGATGTTACTCGTAAAATAGGCCGTACCTCGTATTTACGGTTAACTTTGGGTGTGATACTGCTCGTTTATAGGATAGGATTATCCTATAAACGAGCAGTATTTGGTATAATTTGGTTTACGGGGGCGAAAACTCGATCTGTTAAGTTGTATCTTAGGGAAAATTCGTTTTCAAGCGGAGCGACGCTCGTTCTTTCAGGTATGTAGGTACATGAAATAAAATGAGCAAGAATGAAATTTGGCACACACTTTTAAAATTCTAGTATTAGGGCCGTATTTAAAAACTCATCTTGGCTGAGAGGCCTGTTACAAGATACGTGAAAGTAAACGTCAATACGTTTACTTAAGCCGTAGAAAACTGTAATTTTTAACCCATCTCTTGAGACCAGTTTATTAATACGGCCCTTGATAGCGTCCTTGGGAATAACGTAAGGAACCCTATGAAGTCATGATCAAGCTGTGCTCAGGGCCTCTAGGTTTATTCGCATTTTATACACTTTGTCAGTTTTGATACTAATTAAAAATTTCAATTCCGGACCAAAGGCGTCCCTTAGTATCATAAATATAAGGTAGGTTTAGGTTATGCTAGTTCTTCAGGCTGGCCCGGAGGGCTCAACTGCCCAGAAGTAGCTCCGTTGACTTTCTGCGAAAGTGTATAAAATGCGAATAAATCGGCCTCTATGCTTATTTATTTGACAGTAACAGCTGTCATAACGTCAACAATATGATAAAAATAAATAAAAAGAAACAAGATGGGCAAAACCAAAGTGTAATGAGGCCCAGTGTTTGCAATATCTATCTGTACTGGCTCTTGCTTTAGTGTAAAGTAAATAAGATTTACGATTTTAAAAATCTTTTGGGTTCGGGCAAAGACGCTCGCATAAGACCATTACGAGATCAAACGAGGCAGACGTGTCAAACCTAAGGTATTTCTAAGACTGGCAAAGATATTATCAAGTATAACCATTGTGTCTTTAGATAAAGGATTAAACATAGTCATGGGAATTATGTTCACTCTTATTAATTCATTAAAATAAATTGAATATATTGATTAAATTTAATAATAACTTTTATTTAAGTATTTAGATAAATAAATAAATAATTATAATAATAAGTAGGTAGCGTAATTATACTAATAATAATGATTTATTGGAACAGAACCATAGTACATTTATGCATCATTGGTGGAAGTGATCGGGATTTATTAGCTAGGTCTTGCATTGTCACCGGGTCCAAATTTCAGCCCATTCCATTAAAGGTCTCTGCCCACTACACCGTACCATACCATGACCGTACTATGAACGTATCAGGCCCGGAACGTAATAAGTATTAAAATGTTGGCCGGTGACGGAACGGTCTAGTGGGCATAGTCTTATACTTTTTTTTTGTCTGACACGTTTCTATTACGGTCACGATGTGATACGGTGTAGTAGGTAGAGACCTCAATGGGAACTGGTTCATAATTTTGAGCGTACAACTTACATACATACGAACAGTGCAAGTTAAATAAAATCTTGTAAAAAGACCGCTCCAAAATCGGTTCATCGGGACAGATAAAGAGATACACGCACTTCCATCCTTCTGTAGTCCGGGATTAAAAAGTTTCCATCTATGCAAGATTTAAGATTTAACTATATTGTGTGACCCTGCACTCCGCCTTTACAACATTATTAAATAACGTACATTTCTTTATCCAACATTTCTAAAGCCTAAGTCACAACAGAACAAAGCCTCTTAGCAAGTGAACCTCAATTAGATAGTTCCAAACCACGATCGTCTTGTGTGTGGTCGGAGTGATATAATTATCACGTTCAGTGCCTTGCGCGCAGACATGGAGTCCATTTGCTATAGAAACCAGATAGCTTGGCGCCGAAGTGCGAAGCATTGTGTGGTCGTGCTTTATGAGAGCCTGGTGTGGTAATATTAAAAGGAAATTTCAATTTCTCTTCATAATATGGCTATGATTATGACATAGATGTCAATTTAAGTTACTTATTTTTGTGACAATGTTGGTGAGCACTGGAAAGTTTTTTAGGACTTGGTGTGTATTATTTAGACGATGTCGCTTTAAATAATATTGATGACTTTATTCGCGTGGTTGATTGAAACTATAGAGGTTTAACGATATGCACCGTGTCGCAGAACTTGACGTAAAAACTAAAGGATAAGGAAGTCCCTTCTATACTGGTTCAGAATATACTTTTTGCTAATTAGTTTGGGAGTTATTAAGGTGTTAATGATAGTGGTAAAGTACGCTACCTTGCGGTACACTTTGGCTACCTCGGCTAAAAATTAGCTGTAACTATTGATTCCAAAACTTAATATGTAATCCTTAATAAATGTAAAAAATTACACGGTACCTTGCTAATCCCAAAATATCAACGTGTTTTAAATAAATCCAAAAAAAAACAAAAGAATGTTCTAAGTATACCAAAGTGGCATCTCGTCTCAAAAGTTGGCTCAGTTAATCAAGATTTCGGAATTGTGCAACAAGTACGTACTGGTTAATATGGATAAAAAAAAAAGTTTCAGCTGCTTTTCTTCAAAACCTCATTAATTCAAAACAGAATTTAGAGACGCAGTAAATGCATCAGTTAATAAACTGAAGAAAATAATAGTAACAACAGTAACAACTGTTTAATTTATATTATTATGCAAAACATTCACGTTCAAACGAATCTTTATGCATAGTGATAACGATAAAACTCAGAAAATGCATGTAAACAAAGAGCGATTTTAAAAGATTGAACGACAGCCGTGATTGTTATATGAATAAAAAGGTATAATGTTTAACACACACGTATGCAGTTTCAAGGTCAGACGAAGCAAGCAGCGTAGTCGATTAATGGCGGCTGAAACAGCTGAAATTCAGCTGTACTTTGGAGCGTATTTCTCTTCCGCGTTTACTAGGAACGCATGAAATAAGAGAGGTGTTTAATAAAAGCGACGTTTAACTACTTAACGGCGCAATAGATGTCAGTCTTTAACGAATTCCGGGAAGCCTCGATAGTATTCGGAAAAACGTTACAAAAGAATCCGGATATAGGTTCAGGAAAAGTCTGACAGATGGCGCTGGAACACCTCTCTGCGTTTTCGTTTATCCACTGATTACCGACGAAAATGGAATTTGCAGGTGAGTTTTATTCCCCAATAAATGCTCCAAGTATTCATTATTATTGTTATTTATATTATAATATTGATTAATAAAACCTCTTACTCATACTCATGTAAAATCCTGTTTGTAAATGCAATACAGTTATGCCTAGGAAAATTGTTAGCTTGCAATAAATTGCATTTGCATAAAGCGACAGAAAAAAACGCTAAATGGTATTGGTATGTAAATATTGTAATCCTTTTTATATATAATGTATTGTACGGAATTCAACCGAAAATAAAAAGGACAATTAAAAATGGTTTATCGATGAAAAATTTCGACTGTTTTATTTCAAATTTTATTTTTTCCTGTTTGTCTTGAAGTTTTAGTTTCAGTATTTGTATCTGGTGTTCGTACAGTCTGAGCTTCATTTCAGTACGTTTTCACTAATAAATACCCTGGTAGTCGTGGTAGCCACGGGATCATGGGCAGACTTCAGCTTTGGGAAGGATTGGTTCAATAAACGGGTACTTACATAGTTTCAATGTATTTTATTCATTCAGAATCCTCTAAAGAGGTTGTTTCCATTTTTTACTTAATATTCATATTCATCTTTTTCATCTGTTTAGAAATTATCACTAGTTAAATCATTTGTTAATGTGTTAAACATGTCTGATGAGATGACTGCGATATATTTTCACCATTATTATCAATAGGTTTTTGGCTTAAAACTGTTGGTTCGAGATTTATCGCGATTTTTGAGTTCAAATGTTGTTATTATTCTCCGTGATTGCTTCTGGTACTCGAAATTGAAGTGACTGGAGAGATTTAGTTCTGAGAATCACAAAGCATTTTGTATTTTTGTAATCAGTCGCTTATAGTTCCCGAGATATGTAAGGTTTGGTGGAGGAACGTGGTGCATCGCAAAAACGTCCTTACTCAGATAAAGCCTAGAGGCGACTGAACTTCAGTCGAAGAAGGAAATAGTCAGCCGAAGCCAGGTTGTGTATTCGATTAACGGCGGCTGAAACAGCTGAAATTCAGCCCTATTTTGGAGCGCAATTCTCTTCCGCGTGTACTAGGGTCACATGAAATAAGGGTGGTGGATTAAAATAGCAGCGCCAATTTCAGACGCGATGCATAGGTGGCAGTGTCAAAGCCAGAAAGCCTTGAAAACCATTGGAAAAGCAGTGAGCAAAAGAATTCTGCTGAAAGTTCAGAAAAAGTCTCAGAGATGGCGCTTAAACGCCTCTCTGCGTTTTCGATCGTTCACGCTGAGGCATTTGGGCCACCAGCTGTACGTGCTTCCGCATTTACTAGGATATCATGGATTTCAAATATACTATATTTTTTATAAAACACATATCAAAGTTTGATCATCTGATTATTTTAATATGTAGGTTATTTATTGATTAAAACAATTACATTATAAATTACATTAAAAATTAAAAATTAAAACTATGGCAAATTAAAAGATAAATTAAAACAAAAATTATAACTAAACTAAAAAGTACAATGAAATTAAAACTAAATAAAAGCTAAAAAAGAGAGGGCCCCCGTGGCAAAGTACTACAGATGCTGGCAGAATTTCCTCGTTGTATAGCAATGCTGATTCGTTGCCCGAGGAAGCTGCCAGCTCTGTGGTCTCCGGTTGTTTCTATCAGCCTTTTTGAAATGTCCTTAAAAAGGCTGATAGCACCGGGTCCCCACGGACCAAGGGTCTCGACGCCGAATGGAACGAAGTTATATTCTGCGCCGAGACCCTTGTACTTATTCTTTTTCATAGTTTCGGCCGCCTCAGCTGCCGAACCTGGGTTATTTACGGTTCCGCGGAGGTGTGACGAGGCTAGGGTGTCTACACAAGTAGCGTCCCATACCAGCACTCGCCCCATACTCCACGGAATTAAAGACATACCGTCAGGTCTCTTGCCATCGTCCCTAGCGATACCGGTTGGCTCCAGTAAAGCCGGAACGTTGACGGAGGCAAGAGACCGGCGGATGATGTCATTGAGCGCGGCGTGTCTAGAGAAAATAAAATGAGGTCCGAGTTTTTTATTTAAAGCCTTTTTTGACTCTTCTCTACTTTACTTAGTTTTAACTGGCCATTCGAAGTTGGGCACTTGGGCAGTATATAAACTATAAGAAATTCGAGATGACTACACAGCAAGATCTTCATGGTTTTATATTCCTTAGGGCCTGTTGTTTGATCAGTAGTTAAACTAACTAATTGTTAAAAATCGTTACTAATAGTTAAATTCTCAAGGAAATGTGTCAAATTTTCGATTCCTTTTTCGAATTTTAACAATTAGTTAAGTTAACTACTGATCAAACAACGGGCCCTTAGATATCGGTGCTTGGTTCAATAACAAGTTAAATAGTCAAGTTAGTTGTATGTCTATTATTATTGTTTAAAAGTAAGTGAATGGCCTATAAAAATTATCGGAGTCTTTAGAGTTTAATAGTCGTAAGTTACAAAAATTGTATGAAAGTAAGTAAACGCCCCTCCACTATTCGACCTATGAAAAATTCATCCACTATAGTGTCAATACGATAAAATTTCTTACTTCTAACTTAAATTGAATACTTATGTATTATTGACTTTTTACCAAAAATGTTGTAATTATCACACTATATCGACTTAAAATAAGATTTTTAAAAACACTTACGTTTTACTTTTGAATGTATAGTGTAGATATCTTCTATCTAAACTATACCTGTTCGCCGTTAATGGATACATCTAGGGCGCGAATTACACAAAAGTTGACTGTTGGCCTACTCTAACCTTAAGTTAGAAAAAGACAGCAAAATTGGGCTTCGTGCTCTAGACCAGAAGTTGAAAAAAGACAGCGTAATTCCCGCTTTTATTCTTGTTTTGGTGCGTTGACTTATGTTAAGTCCACACAATTTATCACATTTCTACAGATCGTCATCGAGAAAATGTGTGTGTGACATCTTGTGTCGACATCGAGTAGTAAAGGTGAAGTAAATATAAAATAATGTATGGAAACGTGAGTCTGTTTTAAGGGTTCGTACTTCGAATAGATTTTATAAAATCGATTCGAGATTTTAACGTTAGTTCGAGCTACGTTTCTAATTCATAACTTCCCAGTGGCCCGAAACAAGACGCATTAAACGTTATCGACATTGAAAATGTACTTATTGGATAATTATGGGATTGACATAAGCCGCCGGTCGCCTCGAGTGCTTATGTCATTTCCATGGTAACCCATCATTTTATCGAATTTCATTTTATCGAATTTCACTTCATCGATTGCATCATTTCATTTCATGGTACCAAAAAAAAACTAATTCGTTGAGAAATGCCTTTCTGTTGATACGTTCGTTCGTCTAACGAAAAGCAAGCTTTAAAAACCCCAACTTCTGTTTAAATGTCGTCAAAGTAATGTTACTTATCATTTATATATTTTTATTTTGCCAATTTAAATATAGCCTATGACACTCTAGATTTTAAGACGACTCTAACCATGTATAATTTATTAAAATCAGTTTAGCCGTTTAGTAGTTACGAGGGGACATAGAGTCGGACATATATACAGATCAAACACATAACCATCCTTTTTGGCTTTGCGTAGTCGGGTAAAAATAGTAGGTACCCTATTTCCATACATTTTGACGGCTTTCGAAAATCATTTACGTTAGCGTTATGCATATAGTCTTGGCCACTCTCGAGGGCTTATTGTCTAACGCACTCGCATTCGCTATCGTTTTCATTTTGAAAATCGAAGGCTTGTCTGCATATAAAATTAAAACAATTGTTCCACTTTGAAGCCGGTTGCGGTTGCGGTTGCGATTGCGATTGCGATAGACAATAAGCCCTCTGGCCCCAGTATTCTAAGATAACGCAAGCAAACACACTTTCACGTATACAATAAAACACACTTAAAATTAAATTAAATTTAAAATGTACCCGCTACGCGCACCGTCTAATTCCCCCGTACGTAACCACGGGGTAATACCCGCGTACCATTCAGAGTAATGTTTCTATGGGATCACGACTCTCGGCTATGTTGCCCTGGTGGTCCCTGCAATAAAACATGGATTCAATGGCTGAATGGTGTTATTTTTTTTATGAATTCTTAAATTATGAGCTGTCAATAAGTTTACAGCTAATTAAATTTTGTCGGTGGTATTTTATTACTTGAGGTTTTAGGGTTCCGTCTCCAAACGGCAAGAGATTATTGGTCCATGGGGTTCTCGTTTGTAAATGAAATTAGTAAATACCTGAAATAAGTATATTTAAAAGTAACATAATGATGTTTTTATTATGTTTAGAGCTCATTAAGCGAAGTCAAATTATACTTTATATTTCTTGACTTAAATATGACAAAAAAAATGCTACCGAGCCTTTTTAAAAAACGAAAAGTATTTATGGGCCATATACCTTTTTAAATGACAAATAATGAAAACTCATTTATAATATAGTTTTTAAACTGTGAATAAAACAAACAAATAAGCAAAACCCTGCATATAATTTCATCTCTAATTTCAAATTTTACTAGTCCGCAGATCTAAGTTAATTGGTTACGGAACCCACCCATTGCCGTATCCTCCTCGCACTTGACCAATTATTTATTGAATATATCGTGAATTGCCTGACACAATTTTAATAGTTACATTAGCAAAGAGGAAAATTGTATGGAGCGTTATATTACTGCTGGTATTTTTAAAAGCTTTTATTTAATTTACTTCTGCATTTGCCCATTTCGACCACTGGCTGTCATCCAATTAAGCTGAAATTCGGCACACCTACTTCGTAAATTAGATAATTATGAAGTGTCATTGGTACATTGTCTGGTCTGATGATGAAGCCGGAGGATGACCACAGGATCTGGGGTGTGATTCTCTCAAAAACGCTGTCGAACTAACGAGTGAAGGTCCCAGCGGCGAGTTTAAGTAGTCCCGTCAGAGCGAACAAAACACATTTTATAGTGCGTGCAGTTTCAATTCGGCAGCATGGCTTTCGAACGTTGAGAATGCACGCGCTAAAATGTGTTTTGTTCGCTCGGACGGGACTACTTAAACTCGCCGCTGCGCTTTCGCTCGTTCGTTCGACCGACCGCCGTTTTTCAGAGATTTACACCCGAGATTCTTTGCTATTATAAACCTATCGAGTATTTAAACTTTAAACTCATAACATTGATCGTAAGCGGCCTAAACTTGAAAACCTAGGTGAATCCTACCAAATGAAGAAGTTCCAGTAAATAGCCGAAATAAAATTAGGTCATTCGTCAATCAATAACATCTTGTCTACATTATTTAAATTGTGACCAGAGAGCTTATTGTCTAAAGCACTCGCAATCACGATCGTTTTCATTTTGAAAATCGAAGGCTTGTCAGCATACAAAATGAAAACAATTGCTCCACTTCGAAGCCGGTTGCGATTGCGAGTGCGTTAGACAATAAGCCCTCAGAGAGCTTATTGTCTAAAGCACTCGCAATCACGATCGTTTTCATTTTGAAAATCAAAGGCTTGTCTGCATATTAAATGAAAACAATTGCTTCACTTTGAAGCCGGTTGCGATTGCGAGTGCGTTAGACAATAAGCCCTCTGAACGCGTATAAACCAGCTCCGTTTGTATAACATTGTAATAAAATACACTGGAATCCAAAAAACATTAACTCCAAATCATTAAGTCATTCCCGATTCATCTCTTAATCCCAAAAGGCTTCCGATCCCGCCAATAAACTTAAAAACCTTCCAATAAAATTAGTGCAAGACGCGATGATAACTTCAACTGACGCCATTACAGCCTCCATTCTACCTCTATGGTGGTAATAAATGAATAAAAACAATTACTACACGCCGAGTTAGCCGTTACATCATGGTAATGTGCCCTAGGAATGAGGAGTACGGTTTAAATTCAAATGTATTCTGGAATGAGAGAAATTTCGTCATATTATCAAAGTTAGGGTCGGTGCTTGGTGGTGGGAATAGCGGAGTGTTGGAAGTTCAGTATAGGTAAAAACTTAAGTAAATCCCCTCTTTCATGTACCTAGTTATAACACATCTATGGTCCTAGACAAGATGCATTTCGAGAACGTTATTGTTAGGGAAAATTGACAGTTGACAGTTTTCGAAAACGGTTTACTATAGCGTTATACATCTTGTCCTCCTCACTGTAGCCACGGTTTAGATTTGAAATTCTATATTTAAATTTTGTATAAAACTACATGCAAGACGGACTTTACTTGTTTTTTTTTACCAATACTACCAATTCCTTGCTAGCAATTGGCTATTTTCGTTTTTCTATGAAACACGAGTAACAATTATACTGTAAATTGCGAGTGCAAGTGTGATAGCGATACGCGAACGATATTAAGAAGCTGGGGAGTACTGTAGTTTTTTGTTTTGTGCTCGACCGTTCTCCCCTGAGAGCCTGAGACAGACGTTGGCGCGTGTAGTCTTTTAAATCCAAGTCTATACGCTCTGTCAGTCAAGTTGACGTTGCACTGCTGGGTCAGTGCTTGAAAAATGAAGCAGCTAGTGGATTGGGAAGTCGTGGATTGAAAACACTAGATTCGCGCACGCTAACACCTACATGCCTCGTTCCTGTCAACAGAGTAAATACTTACAGAGAAATAGTTCAAAGTCGGCCCTTTAAGAGGATTTCGAAGCGACGATTAATGGTGTTTTATATTATACGAATTTAGCTCCGGGTTATAACGTTTCTCACCCGCTAAATCAAGACAAGATTTCCACGAAATTTGAATAATGTTGCAGTTATTATGAAAAACCTAGGTACGTTTCTGTTTTTTTTTTGTTTCTTTACAAGAAATATTTAATATAAATATATAAAGAGGAAAACGCACATATCTACCTAGTTTTTCATAATATTTACAACATATTCCAAAATCGTAAAATTGGGACCAGGTTTAAGGGGAGAGAAACGACATCGCAATTTGTATGGGAAATTAACAGCCTCACGATATGGTTATCCTTGGCTAAATTATAAAACGTATGTACACTTATATTATAAATTACTATATGTTTGTTTGTTGCACCAATTGATGTCTAATTTGGTAGGTACAGATAGTAAATACATGGTACAGGTAGTATTTGGTATAGCGGAGACAGACAAAGAGAAAATAAATAGCTCTTGAGGGAAAAGCAATAAACGATTTATACGCAAAAGAAGTATTGGGCAAAAGCTAGTGCAGACTGTGGTACAGTTACAATATAATTATTCAGTAAAACAACACAGCTTGTAATAAGTATTTTTTGTATGTTCCTATGTACGTAAACACTTTATTGTATTAAAACTATTACACTGCACAAATATTAAAATTACATAAAATAAAAGTAGTAAATGCCGTGTGGTGCCGGGTTTAGAATGTTGCCACTCCATGTCTGCCCGTGGATGTCGTAAGAGACGACTAAGGGACTAAAGGCTGGGTAGTGCTGTTAGGCGATGGGTAATTTGCAACCTGTCACTAATACACTGGATAACATCTTAGCCTGGTTGTGCAAAATGTGGTCACTCACACAATTATCAACAAGTTTTTGGAGTTGTTGGTGAGTCTGTGGCTCTACCTACCCCACTCTGGGAATGAAGGCGTGAGTTTATGATGATGATGATAAAAGTAGTAAAAAGACAAACTTACCCCTTGAAGGGATTTCTTCCTGTTTGTCATCAGTTCTTTTTTGTTTATTTTCAAATAAAAAATATTTAGATCTTATTAATCGTCTTCTTTCCACTTTTACTACGAAAATGTGTATTTACTCTCCTTATCTACAACAGAACATCAAAATGCCACATTAATATGCCATCCTACGCTCCAACAACAGCCTCCGCTCCCGCCCCCGCTTCCGCCCCCCGTGTACCCGCAGCCGCGGCGAGATGAAAGCGGGCGGCGCGTTTGAGCCTGCAATTAGGCCGCGGTAATGAGAGAGCGACACAGCCACCGCTAATCGCCCGCTGCGCTAAGAGGCACCCAATTCAAATGGATCGAAAAAATGCTGCGTTCTTATGCTCGCCTAGTACGTGTGACGTAGGAATTTTTTGGGTGGTCAAGAGTTTTAACGGTTTTAAAAGCTAAAAGAGGTACATTTTTAGTTATAATTACCCCTTTAATCCCCTTTATTGATTAACGTACACTAAACCTATTGTGTTAAATTATGCTTTGTCTCTTTCTGTCAAATTCAAAAGACAGAATTAATGAATTTTAATTTTAATTTATAAAGGATAAGGACAAAGAATTTATTTTTAACACATTTTAGCTATAATGTGTTAATTAATAAAGGGCTAAACTTTACTTTAATTTAAAATCCCCGGGCGTGTAATTGAGCTTTCCCCCTAGGTGTTTAGTCGCTTAAGCAACTAATTAATTTAGAACAAAGCCAACCTTTCGATTAACTTAAATACGAAAAATCATTGGTACCTACAGCCGTTTTGGCCCTAGGTAGTGATGACGATAGAGGGACGTACAGACAGATAGAACCAGGCTCAAACTTTTTTATAGAGCGTCTGCTCCTAATGCAAAAAAACTATAATTATTTATTGATTAGTCAGCAATATATTATATTTTTCAAAAACGGTGTTAGAAACCACATCCCGATTATTTCCGGTATTCCCGCGGGTGGCATTAAAACCAATTAAATGCGAGTTTTGAACGCTTTGTACAGCTAGCCTACCAACGTAATATTAATTTTACTTTTATTTATTGGACACAAATTGACTTAGTCCCAAACTAAGCTCTATACTTACTTCTACTATCAAACTATAAGCTCTATACTTCTACTATGGGTAGGTTGGGTACTAGACAACGATGAACTAACTTATAATACAGATAATTAAATACTAAGAAAACATCTAAGACTAAACAAATACTCACGTTCAACACAATATCTGAACCCGTGACCACTAGGCTAACGTTTCGCAATCTTTAACTTTGTAGTTTTGCAAAAAAAAATGCAATATCATACCAACTTTTTCCGCTAACCTAAAGTTAAAATCGATCAATTTGGCAAGAATTGGATGAGACAATGGATATAATTTCGGCTTATCTTCTATTTTGTAATGTGCATGCTGTAAAGCGCCACATTCTGAAGTATTTATTAATGTAAGTATTTAGAATACAATTACACTAATTACTAAATACGGAATTGCATAAGACATTATCCAATAGTTGAACAGCTGTGCACCTGAGGCACAAAGCCTAAGAATATATTTTTAGCTAAAGAGCACCTTCAGTCTCAAGAGACACTTTCTGGGACCAATTACCATTCGAAATTAAAGACAACTACAGCGAAACCATCTTGTATTGTCATAGCCACGGAATAGAAAAAACAGTGGAAGTGGCATGACCTGTTGTCGCCAATACTCACACTATCATAAAAACAACACGCCACCATGGAAAATGTTTTTGGAGCGGCTATCGTTTTTACATTCCAAAATAGCACAATAAGGCATACTTCTGGATTTATTTCCTATTTTAGAAATATTACTGGCACAACTTTCACGCACAAGCAATCGCGGCAAAACTAAGGTAGGTTGCGCGGAACTCCGCATAACCATGCCACACGTGACACGCCCACTTTACACTTCTAATCCTTTTCTGTTCTGTGGTCATAGCCATAGCAACATTTGTCTCTGGCGGCCATTTAGCCCTAAATAATTGAAAACACGCGCCTAAAAGACAATACGTCCTGTTTCTCCATCTTCAGTTTTATGCCTTAACTACACGGGTATAAAGTATTTTTTTAGAGCAATGACTATTCAGTACATAACACCTTTCTAGTTTGTTGTACCTATTCATATTAGCATAGAATACCTTCGGTCACACTTCCCGCTCCTCATTTCACAGGCAGTTGCCTTTTTAATAGCTGTATAGCCGCGTGTTAATGTTAACTATACGACCATATGCTCTCAAATGAAGTCGTTCTAGTCTTAATTGTAAGGTGGTATGATTAATTTTCCTATTCCGGTTTCTTTATTGCATTATTAAATTATGGGTGGTTTTTGCGGTACTTTAAACTGATTTTAAATATTCTTCGTTATACTTTTATTATAATGAACGTGTGAGGTTATTTTGATGATTCAATTTTGTAACAGACTTTTACATCTTCCTTATTACGTTTAAACGTGTTATTTTTCGAAGAGTTTACCACCTACCTACTTATACTTATTTTACATTCAAAAATGTATAATTAAAAATAATATAAAAATACATTTTTCTATCACAAATAAAAGAAAACCAAAAGAAAATGTCTCGGACATTGTATTAATTTATTAATAATATTTAGCTTTTATGGGCTCATCATTTGAAATCAAACATGTTGTTACACTAGAAGATTCGTTCTCTCCCAAACTATTTACAAGAACCCTGGAGGAAGTTTTTAAAACCCTGATGCCTTATTAGAGAAACAAAAGTATTGAAAACGGTGGGAGAAGGCTGACCTTCGCTTTGCTGATGAGATTGTTTTATTCTTTTCATCTGCTCGCGACCTGCAGGTACTGCTACAAGTGCTCAGTGCCGCAAGGCTTGAGATTGGACTTAAGATGAATAGTTCAAAAACACAGGTCATGACCTACTGGGTAGTGATTCTTTCAAAAGCAAAGGTGAGCGAACGCAGGAGTGAATGTCCAAGCGGCGAGTTTAAGTATTCCCGTCAAAACGAACAAAACACATTTCAGCGCGTGTATTCAATTTGGCAGCATGGCTTCTCGAACGTATAAGGCTGCCTAATTGAGAATGCACGCGCTAAAATGTGTTTTGCTCGCTCTGACGGGACTACTTAAACTCGCCGCTTGGACATTCACTCCTGCATTCGCTCACCTTTGCTTTTGAGAGAATCTCTAGTCTGTTCCTGCTGACCGGGGAGCGAGTTGGATGGGCAAGCAACAAACTACGTTGACGAGTACATTTTTTTGGGAAAGCTAGTCACTCTTAGTAACAGGCAAAACATGGAAGCAGACCTGTCGATAATGCCTGGAAGAGCTGCTGGTCGATGAAGACCACCAATAAAATGAGATTGGGTACATGTAGTAACCATTATGAAGCGAGGATGGAAGAGATTTGTCAAGATCGTAGCAGGTGGAAAGAAGTGGTCTCTGCCTACCCCCCTGGGAACCAGGCGTGATTTAATGTATGTATTGTATGTATGAATAAAAAGAGTGAATGAAAAACACTCGGTGGTTTGAAATGGAACTAATGACATTTTCACGTAAATGGTAACATACCTGTAATATGTTATTTTACAGCAAGGTTATTTTAGCAGTGCGATAGCACGAAAAAACGCCTTATGGTTTGTACTAATAACTCATTCGGGTGCGCCAAAGTTCATATAAAATTGCAACTCCGATTATTGGAACTCCGAAAATTTTTCTCATACAATTTTACATCATAATGATCACTCCTTATACTCTTCATAAAAAATGTTTATACTAATGATCGGAACTCATAATCATCTTAACTTATAACGCCAATATTCATGAAACCGTACACTTTTCAGAATTTCTTAAATATCTTACGTGTAGCTAAAATTAGGTTAGGTTAGGTTAGATTTATAACAATCCTCAAAAAGTAACAGTTTCTTAAAAAAAATCATTATGAGTTGCGATAAGTATGAGCAAAATTTTTCGAAGAAATGAAGTATGAGGAATTTTTTTCGAAGAAATGATGAGTATAGACACAAATCGTTATTTGTATAAAACATCTAAAGACCAATGTTATATGAGCCAATATGGACCCAACTCATTCGTTAATATTTAAACAAAAATGTTCATTCGTACAAATTTAGAAAATAATTGATTGTTTTATTCCTAAAATGTAGTTTTATTCTTCATTTAGTATTTTATTCGTGGGAATAAGCTTGTTTAGATAACTAAGATTCACTTTAAACAGCCATGCTTGCATGATTGATGCATCTGCCATCTCAAACATGTCGTATAACCGATTACTTTCTGTGAAAAGTCCATCCATTATTATACATTTCAATCGCAATCTACACCTCTTAGTGACTCCATTCAAATTGAACTGACTTCTATATGGCAAGGTACCATCTTGAGTTATTGAACGAAGTTAATACAATTATAATGATGTCAACATCAAGTGAACCACCATACATTTAAACTACACTGACGGTTTTCTATTAATATTTTCGATATAGATCAGCTTTAGTAAGCATTGGACGCAACAATTGAACATTTCTCAAGGGTCTACAAAGTATCTATGATTATAAAAAGCGTTGATCAAAAGAGATTCCGAATCCTTTGTGCGGCCAAAAGAGCCGTAATGTGACATGCATCGATGACGAATGACCAGGAATACAAAGTATGAATTGCTGTCAAAAAACCCAAAACACTCCGTTTTAGTTCCTATTTCTTTTACAAAAGATTGGTATAATTTTTTGGAATGCGTAAGAATAAGTTTGTAAATGTTTTAAAAGGGTGTACCTAAATACGGAGGCGTTAAAAGGTGGTCCCCATTATAACAATATTTATTCGGTGCAACATTGTCCTGCTACTAGTAGAATAAAAAGCCGTAAGTCACTTTAAATTTAGAAGGAATACAGTCGTTTCAGTTAAGGCTTGCGATTGTTGACTCTATGATAAAGAGGTTTGCTAACGTTTCCATCTCGTTTTGCCGTGAAAATTAGCGGGAACCCTTAAAGGTAAAACGACCCTTAGGTTGTTTGACTGTTTGAACGGCTGCTACCTAGATTTTTTGCAGGCAATTAAGGCAATTTGCGTGTTTATGCTGTATTGTTAAATATAACATTAATTTTAAAAGTTTTAGTTTTCTTTATGACGTTCTTCATTTCGCTGGATTTGGATTTGGTTTGCTTTATTATGACTTAATCTCTTTAATGCGTTCTTTTTAAAGTTTAGTTAATCATCATTGTTTGTTAGTTTAGTTAGCAAAACCAACAAACAATGATTCCAATAACTATTGACATTGACACACTCACGTCATGGTATTTGTTTGAAGTAATGTCAAATGAGTTTGACAACTATAAATACGATACGTTTTTATTTTTATTTTATATTCTTACCGTAAGGGCTATTTCATGTACCTATAGTTTTTTTTTAAATTATATTTATAATGAGAAAGTATGTTTGTTTGTTTGTTCCGCCTTCACAATTCAACAGCGCGATCGATCGATATGAAAATAGATTCAGAATCAGTTTATAGGTAGTCCGAAGATGGATAAGTTTATACTCTATCCTAAAAAATTAGACATTTCTCAAAACTATAGTAGGTAATGAAAAAATGCATTCAGGATCACAGGCATATGTTACCTAGTAGTAAAAATATGTAAATTCAAAACGTGATCTACGAACTTTTTTCACACACTCATTTCATACATCACAAAAAAACTGTAACGATCTCAAAATCATGTCCATTATGGGGACTCTATTAGGCCCGATGTGGATTGAGTCGCATCCGTGAATGGCCGGATAAAGCCGGCATCGGTCACAGATAATTAAACGAGCATATTGTCCCGTGGGGTGACAACTCTCTCTGCGGTTGCAGAAACCCAACCAACTCACTTTTTAATTTATTCACGAAGTATTACCTTGCAAACTAGGGTTGCCCTACGAGCTAGTATACAGCGTGTGTATTCCATACGATCCTCTATTTTAAGGGCAGTTAGATAAGACCCTAATTAACGTAAATTGGTACATTAAGTACCATTTTTTTTCATAAAAATTAATTCGGCACGCAATGTATTCAAATAACCAAGTCGTCTACGTAAGCACTTTGTGTTCATTGATTTATTGACGACGTTATTGTTGTTTTAATATTTGCATTACATTGCTGGCCGGGAAAACTTAAAAAAAAAACATTACGCTTGATTATTGAGAGTATTTGTTAAAATTTATTACTGTACCTCTTAATACTGCTTAAATCTAACGTACGTTAAACTTTAGGATCGTATGGTATACACACGCTGTATAGGCACGTAAGGTAGAGTTAGGTACTATTGTGGTAGAGTTGCTTTCTTGACGAAACCGGAGACTGAATTAAAAATACTTTCACTATAGTGTATCATATTACTGACCGCGCGTCAACTCAAAAATTATAGATAAACTGTAAAAAATACATAATGTTTGAACCGTGATTGCCGGATAGCAAGGGCCCAAATCAAACCTTTAGGTACTTACGAATAAATTAGGAAGCGTTTTATAAGTTCACTTTTTTTGTATCTTTGCTGCTTCAATACTGACTAAAACGTCAGTTTTAAGCAACAATTTAAAATATATTAGACCTACTATTTAAAATCCTCAACTCATAGTAGACTATGGTTAAAAGTGAAAATAAGTAATAAGTATACTAAGGTAGAATAAATACTATTTTTTTAATGTCTTAGATTTTAAATACTTAAAAAAAACTCATAACCAACAAGTCTCACTGATCTCCAATCGTGGTCACCCCACGCTGCATCTGCGACAACAATACTCGTGATTAGCGTCGTCGCGTCGTCACCGCATTGTCGCCGTCGCCCTGCCGCCGTCATCGGTGACACTGTCACACCGATGCCGTAACTTCGTGACATCGTCACTTGGGGCGCGATGTTTGATAATGAATGGGAGGGTTTGTAACCTCCGACCTCTAGGTCGTAAAGATGTATGTTTTAAGTCTTTGTTTGTTGGTGTATCTGTCTGTCTGTAAGTATATTGGTCATACACTAAAAAAAAACCGGTCAAATGCGAGTCGGACTCGCGCACCGAGGGTTCCGTATTGAAGATAATATGCTTGGTAACCGCAAAAGAAAATACTCATTTTGTTATAAGCTTTATTTTCCAGGCAATAAGGTCAATTTTGACTAGCCTAAATTTTAATACAGATTTTCTTAGTTTTTTTGTTATTTCTCAAAAACTGTAGTTAGATACATGAACTAAGATGTTAGTTGAATCACTTAAGAACTTGCTGTTGTTACTATCCGCTTTGGTTCATCTTAAATCATAAGCATTGTATTTATTGATATTTATTTTATTTATTTATTTATAAAACCCCTTTACCTAGAAAAACCTCTCGATGAAATGAAAAGTCTACAAAGTGCTTCATTCTATGAAATCCGAGTGTCGACAAAACAAATATTAAATAAATAAATACTAAAACAAACAGATCTAATCATTAGTATTCAAAAAACATAACTGGCATTATTTTAAAGATCCCATAAGATAGACATAAGTGTAGTTTAAGAATAGTTTCTTGAATAAGCGAATGCCAATCATGGCCATTATTCAGCATTACCGGTAGCAAATGCAGAATTACGTGGAATTGCATCCAACTACTTTGTTTGTGCCGGGGAATTGATTTAGAACTTTTCATATTACACGCTCGCAATTTGCAATCAGCTATATAGCGTAAGTCGGTTCAAGCTGTCTGTTTTCGAAACTGCTCAAACGCGTCCTTAAAACTGCTCAAATTTAGTAAAGATTAGGTTAAAGGTGGATGAGGGTAACTGAAAACCTTTTTACCTTATTGTCAGATGATTTGAGTTTTATATTAAGAAAATTTGCCTTAGCAGTTAACAAACTTGCTTCAAAGTTCTCGAATAATTCTTGACATAATTTAGGAAGTCAGCGTTCTTATTGTCCTCCCTCTCTCTATTTAGGCTATAAAGCCTATTTCTACTCTTATGCAGTAGCTCATTCGCTTAACTTTAACTCTTAGTTTTCGACATAGAAATAGTTTTCATTTTAAAATTGTTATTAAATTGATGTAGAGTTACGCCAAACAAGTCTATAAATACTATTACACTCATTCTGTAAGAAAGGTAACACAGAAAGATTACTCTGACATTTATTTTTGAACAATTCCAAACTATTGCTAGGAATAAGTCGGTAATTTATTTTCTGAGGTTTTTGATAAAAATCATTTACGAAAGCACCTTCTGAACACTCACTATGGTCTGAATTAAAACAATTAAATCTTAATTTATCAAAACATTCGCAATTACAAAAAATATTATGTAAGCAGGTTGCACTACAAACACCTATCCGTGTGGGTTCAAAAAACAGATTACCTAAATTAGAAAATTAAAATAAACTTCTAGTGGTATTATTTGACGTTTCGAGTAAGTTAACATTAAAATCTCCACAAACTATGACATGCTTCTGGCTATTACACGCTAATTTTAACACGTGTTCCATAGTAGATTAGGATTACACTTTTTAGATTGTGGTCTTGCGAATACGAATGTCTATGGGTCTCAGGGCCTACTTACCATTAGATGGCATGGTGCTCATTTGCCTTCCGTAAGCCATAAAAAAATTGGACGTGACTTAGTTAATTGAAAACACGACAACCTTTATTAGGTATTAAAATGCGGTATTTTCAAAATACATGGATACACAAATAGAGGTGTAGTAATGACGTCGGGGTAATTGACCCATTTCCTAAAAACGCACCCGACTGCGGTCTTCCGTCCACATTGTTTTAAGTATAGGTTTTTATTACTGACATTATGTGAAACACAATTGTGGATGGTTTTAATTCGTAGGTGATAATAATTACTGGGTAAGTTTTTACTGCTTCGTAATTGAACATTAGCTTCTTTGGAGTGGAAATATGACGTGGTAGGTATAATACTTTGAGCTGCAAGTTGATATAAGGTTTTAAAAAGCTTAAGGTTTGTGGTCATAAAAAGTCAATTTCAAAACCTCAATATACTCTTGTCAGTTTTGTTTGTAACTTTTAGCATTGCCGATCAGTTTTTTATGACTATGTTATGTCGTCTTACTTTTTTAAGGATAATTGAATTGAATATCATCGCTTAGACATAATATCAAATTATACGTTTTCCGAAAATGAGTTCCTCTTCTATCTTAATATTTTTTTTATTTTAAACATCGCCGAGTAGGGTAAGTTACTAACGGTTCTTTAAAGGAAAAACGTATGATACATCAATAATAATGATTTCACATAGCAACCAATTTGTTCTCCAATTGGAAAAAGACAGTTATAATTTTTCAACTCTTAACACAAGAAAAAACTCATGCATAAATTTAACGTCCAATCTAACACAATAGGTAATTACAGAAAGCTACAAAAGCATCTTTATCCTAATTGAGATTATCTATCCTCAGACAATCATAGTTTTCTCAATAACCACACTCATTCAGAACTTTTTCAAGCGTTGGCCACACGCAAGCGTCGAGAACAAATTGAGATGTGTTATAATGACCGCTCCTAACGAGGGGGTCCCGCAGGGCAGCATGCTTGGTAATGGTATGGTGGTGGCTAAGAATTCAAGGTGTAGTGTTGCTGATAATGTATTTCAACGCTTTGCTTGCACTGTCACATTAGTGATATCTTTGACTAAGATAAGTAGTGGTTAATACAACAAGACATCGATTTTCAAATGTTAAAAATGTGAAGATGTTGTGTGTTACTTCATAATTTTTTTTTTCTTTACTTGGTTTACTCGTAACTTTAACAAGAGTTGGTGATCTTATACAGGATAGATTCTGTATGTCAACAAATAAATCATCTTCTTCTGATAAAATCTATATTACCAACATCTAGTTTTTACAATTTCTAACATGACAAGCCTATATTGCTAGATACATAACCAAAGGATTAGATCTTCGTCAGGATTTATATTGTTGTTTATTTTCCTTTGTGTTCTTTAATATCTCGAACTGTATCAATTCCAACCGCCACAACTGGAGTCCCCCAAGGGTGTGGTCCTTAATGACACCATTCTCTAATTCGGTAGTGGGTTCCCTTCCGGTAGCAGTCAGTTCGCCACCTCGGCGATCCCTAATAGAGAGGTGTGTGCTTTAATACAAATAGGCAAAAAATGTGCGCCCTTCAATTACAGAAGTTTAAATATTATTGTTATTTCCTACCAAATGAGCTTCCTTATACTCTGGGTAATGAAGATTTCGTACAGGTGCGTTCTGAACTGCTATTAAATTGGAAGGCAGCTTTTTTTATGTGAAATAAGTGACGGCGGGACTTGGAGTCAAAAGTGTCAGCAAACGGTCTAAAATTAAAGTTTTCGGCTCAAAAAGTGCTCAAACCCACTATCAAGGAAGTTTCTGAACAGCGCATTTGTAGTTTTAATTACACACAATAATAAAGTCAATAAGTATGGTGGCTGAATAAACACTGTGTAAATGTCTCAGACCTTTTCTCTTCATAATTAATTTCCCGCCTAAACGGACTTGTAAAAGAGATGCATATAATAAAGTCGCTACTATAGTAAAACGTCGTTTGCAATTTTCTATTCTGTATCAACCCATATGTTGTATGATGACATATACTTTAAACACAATGGCTTTATTTAATTGATGGATTTTTGAAAAGATTCAGTCAAGTTGAATAAATCTTGATCTCTCTTTAGTCAAAACTAGTTGAGCGCCATGCCAAGCTTTAACTTCTAGAGCAGCGGATACGGCACGGCATGCGAAGGCACCATTAAAGCAATCCTAAAGGAATGTCTAATAACCAGTTAACAATGAAATCTGTTAAGATAAGCGGAAATCCCGATGATAATTACGAGTGTAACAACATACCAACGTAATTATAATTACACATATTAAGTACCACAATCAAGTCAGTGAGAGGAAGTACCCTTCTACGCGTGAGAAATGTATCGGCATGTGCGTGAGACCATATAACATTTAATTAAATGTAAATGCTTCCTTTTGTGTGTATCCTTGACAAAGTTCTGCAATATACTCACGTTCACTAATGAAGAAGTGATACCTCCTTAGTCCCTTACATGGATCACTATAGACTGTTACAAGTGAAATGTGAGTAACAAACAAGTTTATAATAGTGATTTGGGTAAGGTCCAATGTCAAATTAAATTTTCTATGTAACTTCTCCGTTGTGACACGAAAATTTGCCCTACAATTGTAGAGATAATTTTCGTCGCACAACGGAACTTTTTTCGCCTTCGTTGTTTGTATGGTTACCTAGGCTTAACTTTGGTTTACCTTTTTGGTCCTCACCCATTTATTTTGTTTTAATTAATCTTGATATTTTTTATGTAATGAATCTATGTTATTCGTCTATTAATAAATTAGTTTTTATTTTGAATGCCACTTTGTTTCGATCTGCATTTTTACGGCACAAATGAAGGCGTTAAGTCACGGTTTAACTCTCAACATATTCAATGCGGTATACCTTCATCCCTCACATCTTCGATTGGTCTTAGCTGTAGGTAATCAGCACTGTGACTAGTCGTAGTACGCTGAACTGGGGTTGTATTTGAGCTGTTAAAACTTGACAAGATCCAGGCAGTAGAGAGTATTTGTGTCGTGATTTGGTTTTATCTAATTTATGTGTCTTTTGTACCAGAATCGGATGCCATTTACATATTCTCGGACCCGAATTTTATTCCTGACCGTAGATCAGGAAATAATATCCATGTTGAGGTTTTAACCAGACCTATGTATGTATTTCTATTGTATATTCTCCATCTCTTCTTGTAAGGTAGTCTGGAAGAGATTGCTATTTAGCGATAAAACCGCCTGTTGACTCACTATGTAGTGTTTATTTTATTTTCCTGTATATCTGTTACTTGGTGCATGTGGTATTTAAATAAAGTGTTTTGTATTGTATTGTATTGTATTGTATTTATGACTGATTAATCCTTATCTTTATCTTTGAGGAAATCGGGTAAAACGTTACAAATAATAAAAATAAAAATGATCTTGTTTGTTTACACATTTGGTACC
Source organism: Acleris cristana (assembly GCA_948252455.1). Classification (NCBI taxonomy): domain Eukaryota; kingdom Metazoa; phylum Arthropoda; class Insecta; order Lepidoptera; family Tortricidae; genus Acleris; species Acleris cristana. Next base: position 3,968,133 of record OX411794.1, read on the forward strand.
TAAACAGGAAACACTAATTCATAACGTCATCATATTATCCAACATAATACCACTTCATGTAGCTAGTCTCATTACCCGTTTTATTTGTCCCTGAGTTTACATAGATATTAGATATCATGATGTGTATCGTTATATATCTCTCGAATAACTATATTAGCCATAATTATCTAAACTATCATTCGGAAAACTACCCCACTATCGAAAATAACCGAGACCATTGTCATGTAATAGTTGCTAATAACACAGCTATCCGGAAATCGACGTGATTGGCCAATCATGGCGGAAAGCGCAATATGGCGGCGGTTCCGGCCCGGATGACACGGGACATTAACTTACTAAGTGTTCGTTTTATTTTTGTATTTTATTGATTACACGCTTGATTGTTTAAATTGCGTTATTAAAATGTTTATTTTAATGGTTTTATGTGTTTTTATATACGTAGGGCGTTGAAATTAAACGGGACCTTTGCTGCAATTAAAATAAATAAGCCGCTTATGCAGTTAGGTATTAAATTCAATATTTTTTATCATAAATAAGAAAGATTTTCGGAGACCTCTGGATTTACCAACAAAACGTTACTTAATAATATACGACACGTTAGCCTAGTTGGTAGTGCACTCTGCCTATGAAGCTAGTGGTCCGGGGTTCAAATCCCGGTAGGGCAGGTATTTTTGTGTAATGAACGCGAGTATTTGATCCGGGGTCTTATCCTGGGATGTTTTCTATCTATTTAAGTATTTAGTTCTCTATATAAGTAGCTTTATCGGTGCCTAGTACCCATAGTAAAAGCCTAGAGCTATGGTTGGCACTAGGTCAATTGTGTGAGATTGTCTTCCGATACTATTTCCCCCTTACCTACTAATAAACGTTGAGTAACGGTGGTATAGCTATACAATGTTTTGTCCTTATCTGTCATTGTGACATTTGAATTTGACAGATAAGGACAAATCATTGTATTGCTATTATAGGTACCACCGTTACCTACTCAACGTTTATTAGTAAGGGGGTTAGTATAGTATACCTTCAGGTATTTAATTATTTCCTCAAAATATATTTTCTGCTGAAGCTGTTGATTTCGGAGGAAATGTATGACGATGAAAAAATGTCTTTAAATTGATATACATATTATATAGAATGAGGTTTTTTCTTTTTGTATGTAAGTAAACTCCTTTCAGGGTTCCGTAGTCAAACAAGGAACCCTATTTGTCTACTTGACGATCTGTCTCTCCGTTAAAAAATGTTCACGGAGTCGGAAATCATTCATATTCAACTCGATGAAATGCATTGATATGAAGCAGTTGGATAAGTAATTATAAGTCCTAGAATAATGTTACAATAAGTTAGGGTTAAACCATATTTTTCTTTTTCTGCAACTAAGACACAGGCTACGCAGCTGTTTAAATTTAATTAAAATGGTGAAATCAATCAATTAAATAACCCCACAAGCAAATAGTCCGAACCGTTGTAGGTAAAGGTTTGCATTGTAAAATAAATTGGTTTTGACACGGGCAACCCCTGGAAGCAGTAGAGCGTGACCTGGTAAACAACTCGCACAAAATGGCGGACGAGTATTATCTGTTGTTGTTAAATTTTATAGGTCAAACAAAGACCGTTTTTAAATTTTGATTTTGGAATATCTTTTTTTGATTTATTTTATTTATATAAACAACATGACGCTTTAACCTAGATATTTCGTCTTCCAAAAGTCTAAGCTTTTAAAATAGGTACCTATTTAATACTACTACTATACAGACCTAAAAAAACGGACGTAACCTCGTCTAATCATGAGTGAAGCATGCAAAATGGCTGTCTGTATGCGTGCACACGCACACACGTAAAGTGTCACTCGTGCGGTGGCTCGGCGCGTTGTCTTACCTAGTGTATCTGTGTGCGTGCGCTAAGTCGTGTTTAACGAACGAAAGTGCCGACCTTGCATGCTTCCACCATTTTAGTTCTTCCGTATTTTTTTAAGTCAAAATTCAAATTTCCGTGACTTTCACCAAAAATATCCAAGAGACGGGAAAAAAGGGTTGATCTTACACATATTTTACACTTCTTTCTTGGCTTTGACCAAACTTCTTAGCAGTCAGCAGTTTTATATTAACTAAGTAGGTAAGTTTATATAGCGTCGCCAATATAATGTAAAATGTAATTTAACTGCTGCAAAATAACATTGTAAATTTCTATCAGTAGGTATTTCATACCTGTATTTTATAAGTGCAATTATATTGTTTTATAATACATAATTTATTTAAAATAACTTAAAACTACCAACATAAAGTAGGTTACAGTACCTACAGGTCATTGCTTAGGTATAAAAGAATTCAATATAGGTAACCTGTCATTTACTAACTATGTGTGAAACATCCTATACTTAGGTACTAGAAATGTAACAAGTCCTACCTAATAGGTAGGTACGGTTGTAATATTAAACAGCTACCTACCAGGGCAAAAGGACCGATAGCAATTAAATATAAATTTTCAATCGCACAGGGGTTGTGGACCTGGAACTAGAAAGTATTGCTACAAGAACCAGGTACCTACCTACATACCTACAAGAAGTGATTACTTACACTACAGCAGTTACTTTAACTGCGGCAGTAAAATAAATCACTCCTAGGAAAAAGTAGGTAAGTACTTGGTACAAATGACAAAACATAATTAGTTACAAAGCGAAAATATACCTACTTACAATTGAAATAATAATTTAAGAATTTCATTTTGACATTGTAAAAATGTTTTAAATTTATTTTTGTCTAGTCTTTACAGTGTGTAAGTTGAATTACCTTTAAGTATATTTTACTAGGTATGTAACCTACCTTATATTATTTAAGTACCTACCTACTACCTAAATGACAATAAAATAATCACTTCATTAATATACCTACTTAAGGTTACTGTATATCTTTGTAGTCACTCTCCAACAACGTGTTTATGGTTTTACTAACGCCGCCACAATTAACCGATAAACAATAAATGAAGGAAAGTGGCAATTTCTCCGAGACAAACGTCGGCCTTATCGACGCTAAATAATGGAGCCAGCAGTTAGACTCGCGTCTTCATCCCGGTAATTAACAACCCCCCTCCAAGTATTAATCACGCTACGAATCTCGCCCCCCAATCCAGTACCGGATTAAAAAGTTTTATTGGAGCGTCGAGTGCGACAGCCCCGCGCGCCTCGCCACCCACCGCTAGCCAATCGCAACGCCTTCCCTTTTTAAAACAACGAACGCTATTGGCTGGCGTTAATCCGGCCACGCCTCCCGCCGGCGCCCGGCCCAGGGCTGTCACCCGCCACGTCAGTTGACCGAGGCGCGTCGACCCGTCAGCCGTATCCCGCGTACCGGTTGTGACTCGACTCTGTTTATTTGGTGGTCGTGTGATGGATTTGTGAGATGGAGGAGGAGTCGATGTCCGGGCACAGCTGTTCCGAGGACGATATCAGTGTTGGGCGCCCGTCGCCGGCGCCGTCGCGGTCGCCGTCGCCGCACGACTACTTCCGGCCGCTGAAGAGGCTGAAGATGTCGGAGCCGGCTGAAGAGCGGCGGGGGGAGGGGGTGAAGAGTTTCTCTATACTGGACATTTTATCGCACAGCCCGAGGGCCCCAGCGAGGATTGTGAGGCCTTGGGATGGAGCGGCGGCTGGGTTGGAGCGGCTGCAGAGATTGCAGCGCTTAGCGGGAGCGGCGTTGCTTGATGGGGAGCGGTGGAGGCTGGCCGCCTTGGGCCTCCTGAGGCCCCGGGAGGCCACGGAGTGCGACTCGGTGTCGGAGCGCTCCTCGTCGGCCTCCGACTGCTGCTCGGAGCCCCGGCGCGCCCCGCACTCGGCGAACGCGCCGCATACTCCTCTCGACGCTCTGTTCCACATGACCAGCAAGACTTTTGAGGCCAATAATACTGACAATGGAGGTAAGTTTTGTTCCTTTGTTTGTTTATTTTCGTATGGAGTAGTTTTTGTTTTCTAATAAGAATCGCTTGCAGCTCGTTAGTGTAAAAGATGTCAGCGTGCGGTTTTCTTACTTACATTTTTATACCCTTAAGCTTTATAATATATATAGGTACAGGTTAACGTACGTACATTTTAAATGAACCTACCTAGTTAGGTACTAAATTGACCTAATCTTACCACGACACTTCGAATTAACATTGATCTGATTAAATTAACGCGTTAATTTACTACACGAGTAGGTACCTCTCTAATTTTAATAGTTCCTACTTTTCCCCAAACTAATGTAACATTTTACGTTGCTTAAATAATATTTGTTAAAACTGCTTGAATAGATGCAAAAAAAACAACGCAATGAAGAAAGTTAAGCTAACATTATGAGAATCGATTAACTTTTTATGATAACTTTTGCAAATTATTTTAATTAATATTACTTATAATCTAATCTAAATAATATGTAAAAGCTAACAAAACCTTATTCAGTCCAAGCAAATGTGACTTTTGTCTTCAGTTTTGAACCATCAATGGAATAAAATTTCTGAATGCTATAGAGTTTTTTTGTTCTATAACTATAATATATTAAACCTATTTATAATGACGTATCGGAATCAAAAGTTAATTTTCAAAAAGCGCATATTTTACGTTTTCTTTTCGTACCAGACAATGTTCAAAAATATTTTAAGCTAAATAAACTGAGAACCTACCTATTAATTTTTCGAAACACCTTTCAACGAACGTATCATTCTATCATTAAATCATTACGCAGCATTTTCATTTCATCAAAAGGCATTTCTCGCCGCATGAGCAAATTTTTTTTGGCAGTCTCAAGTTTAACCTAACCTAATCTGCGTAATTAATGTTTAAGATATCCTGAAAACATCATAGTTTCACCAGAAAATAGCGTTCGATGAAATAAAATTCGAAGAAATTCTATAAAATGATGGGTTACCAAATAAACCAAATATTAAACTGAAAAAAAAATCAGTCGTTTCTAACAAAATTGTGATAAGTATGCATAGGCGACTTGATTTCATACGAGCCTAACAAGATGTGTGATACATCAACTAAGATGTAAGTTGATTTACTAAAGAACTTGCTGCTGTTATCTACTATAAGTTTTGGTTGATATAACTAATATCATAATTAATTAATGTATTCAGTTTATGTCAACTAAGAGAAAATCCCTCTTGGTTGGCTCACATTTTTTAGAGTGTAAAAACATACTAAGCTGTCTGAAAAAACCATATTACTTACACCTATTTTAAAATAATTCATTAATAAAAACTAACATAACCCTTGAAAACAATCTCAAGAGGCTACCAGGGACCCATAAAGCATTAGATATTTACAAACGACCAGTCCAGAAATAGCCGCAGCGGTCGTCAACGAATGTACTAGGAACAAATAAAACACACGGCTGCTACTAATTGCTCTAATTAGAGGCCATTCAAGATAAATTGCGCAAAGCAGATCTATTGCTGATAGTTGCCATATTAATGGCGAGAGAGAATAACTAAATAGGTATGTATGGGGCAATTCAGAGGAAGCTTCAAGCATTCTTAATTATTCTTAACAGTGGAATTTCTAATTAAATACTGTTAAAGAAGAAGAAACAAGAAGAATCGGGTTTGACTTTTATAGCATAAAGGTATTAGGAATGTAACATGTAGAAGAGTAGGTAAGGTTACATTTTTAACCCTCGACTCATGAAAGTGGATGTTGTTTGTTTGAAACCTACGTCTATCTCAATGTCCTCACGAGCTTTTACAAAACGATCTACCGTATTTTATAAATATTAGCGGCCTGCACACATAAAGTTCGGACCGCGGGAAACGCCACACGCTATTCCAATCTTCGTTCCGAACCATATTAGTAAAATAGTAAAAAAATTACGGTTCGGAACGAACTTTGGAACGGCGCGTGGCGTTTCCCGCTGTCCGAACTTTACGTGTAAAGGCCGCTAATCTGTTTAGGAGATTATTCTTAGCCTTAAGTTTCAAGAAATTTGGTTTTCCTAATCAGTACGGTACGGTATCTGCTATAAACAATATCATTTTTAAAACATTCCACGTCTGTTTTTTTCTTCTGGACTCACCTAGTGATGACTATGACCACATGACGTTAAGAAATAATCTAAGTAGAAGAGAATTGTTACAAAACAATATAAAGGGTGTTGTTTTTTAATCAGTGTAAACCTAACAAATATTATTATTGGATTATCTACGTCTTACGTACGTGCAGTCATTCAATTTAATTCATAGGCCACTATGCAACTATGTCAAAGTGACGTAATGATTCAAATCATAATAGCCTTCTTAAGAATTGAACTATAACGTCACTTTGACGTAGTTGCATAGTGGCCTATGAATCAAATTGGTTGCACTATCAGTCGAAATTGTATAAGTCAAAAAGTAACTACCATAAAACCATAGGTTAAAATCATACTAGATTTTATTACTTTTGATATCATTAACAACCACTATTACATTGATGAACAGTTTAAAATTATTAATGATGTTGGTAATTCCAACTATATGGCTTCGTTACTAGTGGTAGTTGGTAGCAGAGACGTTTATAGTCGTAAAAAACCTTACAATAATAGTAGCTCATTATGATATATAAAAATAGTAAACTATAAACGGCTATAAAGAAGACTGAAATAAAATAAACGCAAAAATTACTATTATTATGCCGCATTAATATCAAAGGTGATTTCAGAATAGCCATGGCTAGCCATTGCCAGTAAAAAAAAACATGTTATTTAATGTAACTTGTTAAAAAAATGTCGGGAAAAATAAGCTCGGTTCTGTGATAATGGCAAAGAGGCATGCCAATTTAGTCCTTAGGATTTGCAACGCATTTGTAAAATTGAGATCACAAATCTCTATTTTTAAATGTTTTAAAAGCCTTCAGTTGTCTTGTATGTTGATACACCTTCTCCGTGCGAAGAAAAAAAATCTTGCTTGCTTATATATAATGCGTAAAATTAAACTGAATGATTTTTTATGTAAAGTACGAAAAAAAATTACATATTCTTACCTGACGGTATGAAACGATATGCTGCCTGAAAAAATAAGATAGTTTTATGCTCTTTCGACTTAAAAAGACCCAAAACATGTGTAAAGGATAGATCCACTCTTTAAATTAAATTTTAAAATTCTCTCTGTTTGTAGGTTGCATAGACTAATAAAAAATTAAACCTACCCTCAAGGTTCCCATACCGTGTCAATTTTGTATAGGAAGTGGAAGGCCTGGCGCTGATTGTATTAATGCCTGGATAATGAATAGATTTGAAATCGCCATTCATTTCCTGCGCAGTTTATTGAAACCACTTAGCAATATTGATAGTCTTCCATTACTAATAGCAAATTGAAATGGGTTCTGCATAGGAATTAGGTCTACGGTCAGGAAAGGAGGCAATGAATCAAGTAAGTATACATATATATATATATATATATAGGTATGTAGTCGTTTGAACGAGATTTCCATTCGATCCATAAATTAATTAGGTACTACCTACTAGAACATCAAGTAGGTTAGTGACTACTTTTGTTAGGCAAAAATTCAAATATATATTTATAATATTAATGTTGAATAAGGACCTATTTAACGTATAATACGTTAATATAAAAAAATACGTTAAATAATGTTAATTCAATAAATGACATCTTGAAACTTATACCAAGATTCCACTTATAATAATAATATAAATAAAAATTAATGACCGAAATGCAGCGCATAACTTTCGAACGACTGAACCAAATTGGATATTTTTTACCTAATAACAAAGTTTGTAATGACAGAAAAAAAAACCACTGGGAAAGTCGAAAATTTGCAGGGGCAGAACCGCTGGCGTGCATCTAGTTATATTAATAATTGGCTATTGCCTAATACATCGTCCAATTATACTTCCACAAAATCAAAAATTACTTATTTGCAACTCCTATTTTTTATCACACCCATTCCTAATTTACTTTTAACTAAAAAAAAAACAAAATTAAAATAAACTGCAAGGCAATATTCAGAGACACGCTAGCTCCGCGGCGAGAAATTGCAAGCAATGAAGATATTATTGATTATTGAACAGGAAAAAACTAACACGTTTATTGCCTCCTCCAAATAGGTGATTACTTTATGATTACAGAGCGGCGGGCGTAATTGAAAGATTCCCGCACTAACCCGGGGCAGCAATTTCGGCCATTTTTTTATGTCATCGATGTTTATACGTACGAATTTGAAGCGTAATGACTGTCATTATTGACTGATGTGCCTGAAACAATGTTTTAATTGGGGAATTACGATAACATTCAAGTTACTTATAGATAGAAGAATGTGTACAATCAACAAAATGGACCCCTGACCCACTATAGAACTATGTCAAATTGACATTTAGTTTGACACTTCTTATGATTTGATTTATAACGTCACTGAGACACGGCTCCATTGCGGATTGTATAAATAAGGTAACCTATACGGTGCATATTAAATGTAATTAGTCTTTACATGTTCGAAACAGTAAGCCTGTTATTAATTGGACACCATCTGAGTCACTCATGCACACCGAACGAAGATAAATTCAAAATTTCCAAGCGAAAAATAATAAGCACTCCCCACTAATTCGCCCTAAATGCATTTTAAATTAATGGTCATTTAAACTCGTAACGGACGGCATTCATAAAAATTAACCACTTAATAAAATAACATAGCAAATCAATGAGTCTTTAAAGGCCCTCGAAAGTTACACACAGTCATTGGGGCCCTTTACGAAAACCGAAATACAGACTGAATACAATTTACACGGTTTGCAAAAAAAGCTTTTGTTGCTGGCACAAAAGAAGACATCACGGGTTTGAAATTGGAACAATAAAAGGAAAGGCGGGATTGTCTATGGCCCATATGTTACTGGATGAACACGTTAGGCCGTAGTCATTTGTCATTGGCCGTACGCTGCTTGATTGAGGAAGTAATTTCTCGTTCTTAACGGAAATAACATTTTTTAACATCCCCGAGCGCGGACATTAGAGATTGTTTGATATATGGCTGTATTATCATTCCTGTGTTAAATTATGACGATTGCTGCTTGGACGATTTTATTTTCTTCGTATGTGTGAAAACAAGTCTATTTTATACGATGTTATGTAAGGAAACACTATTTTTACAACCATAAAGTTTCAAACTATTTTCATACTTTTTGTAAAATATTTTTTAAGCGTCTCTCTCTATTGTATCTATTATAAAAAATGTAAAGGTCAAGGAAATTTGAAAAATAAACACAAACAACAAACCAAAAAAACACATTTTATGATGTACAATTGAATGTGGGTCATTACTGTCAATAAGCCAAAATGACCACAGATCGCAAATACATGGTGTTCTCAGTTGTCATCTTATTTTTTCTCACTCGGAACATGAATATTTCCCAGTATAAAGGCCAGATCGCCTTGTGTCGGCATGGTCGGTGTCGGAACATCAATTTGCCCACTATAAAGGCTTCAAAGGGCCGCGGTTTATTTACAAAAACTGCCCTATAATTCGAAGGGTGTCCAAATGTGAGGTTATTAAATAATGAGCTGCCGTTCGGCCGGCTGGGGCGCGTCGTTTTAGACGCAAGGTGTAAGATGGGATTTATTTGGTTTTCATTGTATGGTGAGATTGGTAAGCTTGTACCTATTCGTAGTGCACTTAATAGTTGCCTAACGAAAACGATTGCTATATAATGTCAGTGGCGCCTGCAATTTTATCATAATTGAAATATAGATAATGTTATATTGTACCTACCTACCTAAAAATTGTAAACGTAATACCTACTGAATTCTGGAAACGTTACATATTTTACAATAAGGTTCATTAAAAATATTTAATAAGATGTTCTCCTTACCTCGACTTATAATTTAATGAAAAAACCATAAATAGAGAATACTTTGAATGCAAATATTTTTATCCATTTTAAATTACTAAAATCGAGCACTCTAAATGCCGTTGAAATGAATAAATCGAAAAGAACGCACCCTATTCACCCGAACGCATCATAACCCGACAACCTTCACAGATGGACAAGATAGGACGCGACCCGAATAATATAATTAAATTAACATCTCTCCCACTCACACTCGACGTGAGGGAGCGAGACAACTATATGCACCTTGTCCAACGGATTGGGGACCACACTCGCACTGTTATTAAGAAACATATGTATATGTAATGAGTAGTATTTAATATGTATAAATATTAATATGTCTGCACGTATATTTGCGGTGGATTTTGAGTCATGAGATATTAAACCGAGTATTGGTTACGCATTTAAGAACTGGTGGTATGGGGTGTACAGGGTGATTATTTTGTATTTTGTTTAAGAAGAAAACATATTCCGCGATTTCAGTTGTTCTCTTAATTTGGGCTGGTTTTGTAACTATTAAACCATTTTTCAGTTATAATTCAAAAAATAAATGAATATGGTTTAATATGAGAGAATGTTGGTTACTCGGATGTAATAACCGCTATGCCATACACATACTAATTAAATTGAGTTATAGTTAATTGACGTAGCTACGTCCACAAATACCTATCTAATCACTAGGGCAAGTTTTTTTTCCGTTATATTAAAATTGTAATGACAAAATCGCGATATTTCGAACATACGGAAGAAATTACGGCCCGAAAAACAAAACCCGTTAATATATTTAAAATAATAAATATACGTACTTTAATTTAGAAAAAATAACTTTTATAACCGCATCAATTTCCCCAATCGACAATAAAAGCTCAGAAAGCATTTACAATCAATTACTCAGCGAATTCGAACACCCTGTGTAATATAACATAATGGCGGGAGCTTTTTGCCTCTCTTTTTCATAATGGGGTAATACGGACGTGTTGGGTCCGACACCTTTAGACCCCACAGGTCGTCATTTGTAGGATACTATAATTTTATATTATGACTCTATGATTGTTCTCTGTTTTATGAACATTTTGTCTTTGTTCACACCGGATCAGTTATATTTTAAAAATGCAACTCAATTTAGAGTTATAAAATTTGTTTAAACTTGCGGTCCCTAAGAATGCTAGAAGATAGCAATAGAATGCAGTTGTTTAAGGCTTGTATTTTAATTATCTTTATATCGGGATGGTAAGCCTTAAATATTGCCATGAAGGGAAAATAAGGATCAAAATTATGGGGGCATTTAATTACTTTAATGATCTTTTCACTCTCTTTTAAGGGTACAGTGAAACTTCTTAAAATTATATAAACATGACTCTGTTCAAGGGAATAACGTCCTGTAAGCATATATTTCTAAAATTATACCTTCCGATACAAATGTGCTGATTAAAAAAACACAATATCAAAAATCAAAATTAGTTCCATTCGACCCACCACATCTTTCATTTGCTTGAGTACTGTATATTCATATATTTATGACGTAAGTAAGACGTGATCGTACGCATAGAGCGTGCTCTTAAAAACATATAGAATAACAATACGTCATAAAACTGAACAACCTGTACGAGAAAACTAAGGGGGCAATTACGAACACAATACAAGATGAAAACTCTATCACCTTTCTATCGGACCCGAGATCGACTCGGATAAGTTAATCGACTCCTAATTCGAGTCGATTGATTTTTTCGACGCTTAAGGCGATTCCTTTGTAAGTTTTAGGGGTCAGGTGCAAGCGCAACCTTTTTTTAATTGGTTGATTATCGATAAAAGGCGGGTTTTTGTCTTATATGTTTGGCGTGGGTGGGATCTAATAGATTCCGGCAGTTTTAATATCCGCCCGGTTTTTTGGGTATTTTTCTAGAGTTGTTAAAACCTATACTTTTTTAATTTAGGTAAAATGTCTTAAAGTTAGTTTTTCTTACCACATGGTGAAAATTAATATTGTCATACATTTATTATTTATAAATACTTCATAACATAGTACAACACTATGTCATTAATTATTTTAGTTTTTTTTGTAGTACCAATTACCATTTAGGGTAATTTAACGAAAGTTACCATTTCAATGCGTGTTTTTTTAAACTTTTAATGCTAATATTTTTCTAGATATTAATTTAAACATACTGAAACAAAATGGTCGTTTCTAACAAGATTGTGATTATTGTGCATAGGCGTCTTGATTCCATACGAACCCAACAAGACGTTAAATACATCAACTAAGTGGTTAGTTCAATCTCTGAAGAACTTGCTGCTGTTACTATAAACTTTGGTCGATATAACTAATATCTTAACTGTTGTATTAATTTTATGTCAACTAAGAGAAAATGTCTCTTAGTTGGCTCACATTTTTTTGAGTGCTCGTATATAGAGATAAAAGAGTTCTTCCATTTAGCAATATAACCAAAAAAACAAGCCGAAGGCTAGAAAATGGTAACTTGCGTTACTCTCTGCCATGGAATTGCCCTTTAGTACATACGGTGGCTATGATATTTCCCTTTTGCACGAACCTTTTAAAAGTTTTCATAAACCCCTTTCGAAAGTTTCCAACTTTTTAAAACCATCTCATTCTTATTCCCTTTCCCGCGGTTCTAGGTGATTGACTCTTTAACAGTGTTAAAGGAAGCACTTAAATTATATATAGCTCCTCACGGAGTCTCAGAGCAGAAAGGAGTGGTGGAAGGCATGTAATTTGCGCCTATTTGTTAGGAATTATCTAATTCCCGTGTTAGTACGAAGCATTGTCTGGTACGCTGGTTAGGGTCGTTTCGCACTCGACCAATAATAAATGTAGGCTTAGAAGGACGCCAATGAAGTTTAAACTTACTACACTTTATATAGATGAGTAGCGACAAGTCGAGTGTGAAATGCAATATTCACATTATAGGTACGTATGTGTAGTTCACTTTATAAGCTATTATATAAATGTATAAGCTGTTGCAGGTCAATACATTTTCCTTTTTAGATAAATTTAAGACTAAATCATTCATTGAATTATACAGGGTGTTACATAAATCGACGTCAACCCGCCTAGGGCTGATAGAGCAGCTAAAAAGCTATTGATTTAACCCCTATGTATGTTCAGCGATTTTTACTAGTTTATTTAGCATTACAATCTGAATTATTTCAGAAGTTTTTCATTGGTATCTTAAATCATTAGAATCATTACGAATCAGTAAAGTTTTTAACTCTTTTGCTCGTTTTTTTTATATTCAACTTTATAAGTAATGACCTAATAATGACATAAAATTGTTTTTTCCATATGAAGTGTAAAACAAACACTGGGACACGTAGTAAAGGGAAAATTACAAAAAAATCAGATTATAATGCTCAATATCTCCGAAACTAGTAAAAATCGCTGAACATACAAAGGGGTTAAATCGATAGCGTTTTAGCTGCTCTACCAGCCCTAGGCGGGTTGACGTCGATTTATGGGACACCCTGTATAGAAGTCGGTGGCAAGACACGGGTAATTTTGCTATGCTAGTAATTTTCATGACGCTAGGTTACATTCAGTTTCATACGATACTGGTATAAAATAGGCTACAAAAAGGATGCGTTATGTTTTTAAAAAAAAAAAAAACCATTTTGTAAAATTACTTGTCAGAAATACTTGTGGATAAATACTACTGGATACTAAATAAGTAAGACAAATAAGAAATAAGTGATCATTCATTATAATTTTTACAGCGTTGATTCTATTTTTTTTCGCCCGGGTAGAATACAGTTAGACCCTAGTCCAGTGATAGAGATCGTTAACGAGACAGAGTGATCTACATTGTCTCTCCTCTCTCACGCCGTCTGTAAGAGACGCATTGACAATAACACTACGTTTGACACTCGCCGGTTCACAATGTGAAAATAACTATGAAACCAAGAAGTAACAAGTCGCAATGAATGACAATTTACCTTCAACTTTATGTATATTATGCAAGATTGAAAGTTTAGTAGACTTCTTTTTCAGTTGTTGCCTTTGAGCATCTAACGACTGCTATGTATGCCACATAGTAGGTAATATACATTTTGAAATATAGTAATGCTCAAGTTTGCTACTTTCAAATGGTTCTTGTATATGTCTTCCGTGGCACAAGAGCCTAAATTTTGTACCAAATAGCAATTTTGACCAGTAAGCCATCTTTGGTTTTAAAGAAAATGACAAATTTCATAATCATGCCTCTAATTATATGGGAGAAGCTCGTCTACTAAATACATATTATTAACTATAGTTTTTTTTTCTCAATATACTGAATACTTCTAAATGATTCTCTAAAGACAAATATATTTGAAATTCTTCGATAGATTTTCAACTGCCTGTAACGTTTAATAGGAGGTAGGGCGCGTCTTTGCGAATTAAAAAAACAATGTTAATGCATTCTCCATTATTGATAATTATTTGAAATTGCCACAACGCAGCATATGCCGTTCTTACATGAATAATTAATGTAGGTCAAAATGTTTAATACACTTTCAGAAACCGCAACTGATTGAATAAAAAAGGGCTTATTATTATTGTGCCCTGGGATGGGTAACAATAAAGTGTTTTCTCAAAAGTCGGTTAAAGAATTCACTTTCCAGAAATTAAAAAGCTATAGAAATGCTTGTCACGACTCTTCTGTCCATTATAAACGAAGCTACACACAATAAATAAAATACTATAAGTATTTATACTTGATATTCGCAGGTTCAAAATACTCCAAGTATCGAGCACTGCCAAATTGCCTCGCATAAAAGGTTGGTATCATACAAAGGATGATTCAATTGAGAGATGAAATAATTTTAGCCTTAATTGAATACGATAAAGGGAATTCTTTGTGTCAGGAAGTACAAAGCAATTAAAGTAAAATTATTGTTTGTTGAAAGATATCAGATGGCATCCAAATGTTGAGGGCAACATTTATGTACAACTCGTAGGTAGGTATGTTTTGCATTTCATGTTTTGGTAGATAATATTATAATGTTGTTATTAAATTAAAGCGATTCAAAAAAAACCTTGTTAAGAAACACATAAAATTCTAATAATTGTGTTTTTGTCAAGGTATTATCTATTTATTCTTTCTATATGGTAACGAAAACTTATCCAGAAGAAAGTTTGGTTGATAGTGTAATTCGATTTTATGCCACTACAAGAAATACCTACACGCACGTGCACCATTTAATACCAACGTCTTTTAAATATTCCATGTTAAGTTAGGTTAGAAATCTGAAATCTTTTTTTACACTCGTAACTTGAAAACATTAGTTTATAGTCCCATAAAAAACAGTGTATGCTACCGATTCAATCACAAACAGCAATTTCTAACGCGATAACTATCGATAAGAGTAAAACAATAGCAACATATTAATTGAATTATGTTTACAAATCGGGCTGTCACAGCGATCGGTTCCGCGGCCTGTGATTGGTCCGTTGCAATCACAATGGCGGCTGACTTATTAACAAATAGGTAAAAGTGCGTTAATCAGTTGTAACATTAACATGGTTGATAATTAAAACTGTTAAAAGCATTGGCTTTGGTCGTGAAGGAAGTTTACAGCGAGTAGGCACAATAGTTAAAATTAAATCATATTTAAATGTTTTTTTCTTTTTATCTTTGTCTTATTAGGTATTAATAGGTATATACACTATAATTAATTTAAATATGTATTAAACACTTTACCTCAGCCAAAAAAACGAGCACGCCCGTTTCATAATCAGTATAGTCACCCTATATTTTATTATTTCTATAAACTTTCATAGGTATTTACTGTCACTAGGTACTCACAGTACTCTTAACAATGGACAATATTTCAAACAGTTTTCATAAAATTAATGTTTTAACTTTAACAATCAGACGCTGCAGATTGCACTTTCAACAGCCTAAGTGTTTAAGTGTTGCAAAATGTCGCTTTTCAAGACGGCTTGGCTCATCTCTCACCACAAGACCGAGTTTGTTAGATGCTTATATTTAGGCACAATACTTTATTTATGTTCATTGGAAAGTGCATTACTGTATTATTATTCTATGACGAAAATAGGAAAGTCACCTTATGTAAAGAGTTTAGAAAGAGACTTATTGTGATATGCGCACTGTTTCATTGTATTTTTTTTTCACTCAATTGATATTTGTCAAAAGGAACATTTAAAAAAAAGTACAAAAAAATGCAAAGTAAACCTAGAAAATAGCTTTCCTGCATTTCAGTGTTATTGTTTTTTTTTCATGTCTTATACGAAAATGGGAAAAACTTTTCATGAAATATTTAATAAACTGACAGTAAGTTGTCGATTAACCATGTATATTACTTAGATACAGGTTAAAAATATAATAGTCACCATAAGAAACAGTTGCCTTAGATATAGTTTCCGAGACCATTAAGGTGACGCCGTAGCTTAGTTGGAAAACGCGTCGGGCCACGTTGCGTTACGTCTGTCTTGTAACGCAAACCGCATTCAATCTCGACGAGGAAGCCACGCAATTCGGATTAGGGAATAAGACGGCTAATGAGTTTTGCCATTGTTTGAGATAGTTTTTTTAGACGAAAGCCCTAAGTAAAAAAAATATTTTTTCTAAATTTAAGAGCATGCTGTATCTCTACGCTCTATAGTCGCCTTGTTCTTATTTGTTTTAACTTTTTTATCGTGATATTCGTGATTATATTGTTTAATTTGTAATAGCTCAGCAATATGATTACGATACAAAAGTGAGATGAGCTTGCAAATACAAGCACAGAACATCAATATTCATGAATGATGGATTGATTTAATGTTATTTCGAAACAAAAGCGCGGTCATGGACCTATGTCTAACTGAGCTGTCGCATCGCATACTGCCTAAGATTTTTATAGCTCTATCCACAAGTGCCCGTACAACTATTTGTATGAACGGTGGCACTCTTGATTGTTGTTTCACGTTGCTATCTCACTCATCATCATTTTATAGCTCGTGTGTTCGAAAGTAGAAATCGCATGCGAAGGATCGTCACAACTCACAACCAACTCCGAACTTAAAAAAATCGTCCGTTTCGCTTTCATTTTCGAAAAAAACATTCGTGTGTTCAATTCTCAAAAATTGACCCGGTTGCTCTCTTTGTTTTCAAAAAGCAAATTATTATAGGTCATACCTAGTTTCTTTTTTCTTAAAACTTGGTAATATTATCGTTTAGGCATTGCCATAAAAAAATAGTCTTAGTACTGTATTAAAAGACCTAGGGTGACTGTTCTAAGATGCCCAGAGCATGCTTCATGTAGGTGAATTAACGGACCGGATTAAAAATTAACATCACAATTAGTTCCGACGCCGGCCACCGGCGCTGCCGGACCGGTTTCCGTAACTGGATCTTATAAAGCCTTTTGTGATTGAAACACACTAAAAAAACTTGTTTTATATGGGAATTATCGTTTGGGAGAGTATTATTTAAGTATGCTTTTAAAAGACTACATACCTCACCTTTCTCTTGTTCATTCCCATTTTCATTACCTACATATTTTTTTCCAAAGCATGCTCCTAGATTGTGACGTCTTCTATCAATACTCTTTTGATTATTACATTTAACCGCTAATTGTTCATTAAAATACCTGTAATTAACAAAATAAATACAGTAACTCTGGTATCCATTAGCAAGTGTCAAAACATTCAATTCCAACGAATTCCCACCATAAAACAAAATGGTACGACCACACACCAACTCTTGAAACCATAAAAAAAACGAAGAGCACGTTGAAGTTCCAACGTGTGATATTAATCGTCTGAGTAAATTAAATCTATCGATTCACAGCACTAAATAGCCGAACAGTAGCTATTACGTTGAACTAGTCAATTCTACTCGATTCCTCAGCAATCGATTAAAGTTTCGGCACGCAACGATATCGATGATCGCACAAATCGAATCCGCTCATTCCGCGTAGTTCGCGCTTCCATGGTTCTCGGCCGATCTAGGACACGTTATTATTTTTATTGTGAAATATGGCGTCGTTTTATAATCAATTTTAAAAATCGTCCGCAATAAAAATAACAATCAGCTAAAGATGATCGAAAATTTGAATGAATTTTACTGCTTTTGCGTGCCGTCCTAATAAATTTATTCGCAAATTGGTCGTTGTTTAAGCCCCATACAAATTCCATCTTTAACCAATTCTTGAACAAAACAGCCCATAGCAAAAACTACAAGCGGATCAAATTATGTAATACAGTATCTATGGCAAATTAAACAGTGACTTAAACACTTGAATTTACGTCACGGAATCGTTATTCATACGACCTTACTTAACACCTTCATCAACTATCAGGGATATTCACGTGACTTCGAGATGATTTTTCAAGCGAGATATGTCGAAAAAATGTATGCAGTTGACAGTTCATCTCGCATGAAAAATCATCTCGAAGTCACGAGAATTGGGTCCCAGTTCTATTTTCATCGAATCCCGAAACTAATGAGCTTTTACACGATGCATGTAGCTGGAGCAAGTAAAGGAGCGGACTACTCGCGCGGGCAGTATGAACATGACATGCTAGATGCACCAGTTACGAGTCGGTAGAGCCGAACACTTCTTTAGACCGTTTTTAAGGTTCCGTACCTACCCAAAGGGTAGCCCTAGCCCATATGAGACCTTACTCGTATTGATATGCCTACGCAGGTGTCAAATGTGGTATGATTATAGTACGAACCATGAAGAAAAACAACAAACACTAAGAAATGCTAAAGTGTGAGATGGGTTCTGGCTGATATAATTACAAATCGAATTCAAATTGGAATATAATCATTCGTACTGTGCGGCGGTACGGTGCCCTCAGTGCCCGAGTCCGACTCGCACTTGACCGATTTTTATTACCTGCGCCTGAATATGCGCAAGCTACTTCCACCGTGTAAAAGCACCATAAGGCCCTAGCGGAAACGAAACTGTCATCGCGCATGGCTGCAGCCGTCTCCAAAAATCCTCCTGCCGTCAAGAACAGAGGCCCTACATTAAAAATCGAATTTCAAAGTTACGTATAATCCATCCCTTTCTTTCGATTTAGTCTCGAATGAAGAGTGACAAGGATGGAGCTAACGTAACTTCGAACTTGAATTTCAAAGTAGGGCCTCAGGACTGTCCCGCCACGCCCCGCGGCCACCCTACGATTGAGCCATTCCATCGATGTTATCGGTCTAGATTTCTTATTGCTCTCGTATTTTGATACCGGACCCCCTCATTACGAATTAGGAGCGCTCGACCGGCGCGTTGGGAATGTGGGATAGACCTCTGGAAAAAATTATGAATATAAAATGAGCATTCTTGATGCTTTTTTAATGTTTAGTTTAATTACTTGTCTCACTAGCTTTTACCCGCGACTTTGACCGCGTAAATTTAGTTTTTTGGCTAATTACAATATTTCTAGAAGATAATAAAAGTACGGATATAAACTAAACTACTTAATTAGAATTCGATCGGTTGAGATGTTGATCCGCAAAAGACGAAATCAACAAAAAGACAAACACACTTTGACTTAATTTGGAATAACCGATACTCATTTCATACAAATGTTTTACTTCGCCAAATTTTCATTTCATCGATAGGCAATTACTATTATTTTATAGACACGCGCAGCAGTTATAATTTTTTGGTGGTCACCGGTCTAACCTAACCTAACCTACGTAACCCCTGCCTATCCTAAAATCAATAATATTTCAGCAGAAAACGTTTCCAATGAAATTATACATTCAATAAAATGAGTATCAACGATTCGAGGGGATCCCTAATAATTTATTAGTAAAGATTAGACCAAGTACTTTGTAAAAATGAAAGAATAGTACTTTCAGTTGTTTTTTAGTATTTTTCATTGCAAGTTTTAAAACTTCGCCAGCTAAATATCACCCACTGTCAATACCCAAATATTAACCGTCATATCTACTCATTCGCTCCAAACCTTCGAGATCATATCAAAAGATTCGAAAAGATTCTTACCACGTTAACAAAAGCTGTACGCACGCGATTCTGACACTTGATACTTTACGATACAGAGCGACGGTGTGATTTTGATACTTGGTGTTTTACATGAGAGAAGCCGCATCAAATCGGTAGGAAATCGGGCTTAGTGTCAACACTTCATGGTGGGGCAGTTAATAGCAGGCGGCGGCTTTGAGCCTTTGAGGAGTTACACGCCTGCTAAGGACACGTCTATTCTAGTAATACCATAGAAAACTAACTGCCTAGTAATAGAAGAACCATTTTCAATTTCATCTGGCTACAAATAGAGTATAGAATTCGTTGAGCGCTACATTGCAGTTAGCTGCCTTCTTTGCTATTTTGTAGAAGGTTTAACCGTCATTCACATTGTTTTCTATAGTTTTGAAAATAAAACGGTCGTTATAACTGTTAGAAGTGACAGTTGGTTTTGGATTCTTGTTAACTAGTAGATTCACTCCGTATTACCGACGTGTAAAAGAGCCCTCATGTGGCCAATTTACTGAATAAATATTTTAAATTTTTGAATTTTGGCTTCTGGGGCTCTAGTCTATTGTGTAAAACAATATTGCCTTTGACGTGTTATCGTATTGTCAACCTGACTATAGGTCTTATATTATTAGTCACTTGACAGTAATGACGAGTTGAAAACAATCCATAACATGCTAAAAGCGAAAAGGTGTTTGATTTTTGATTTACAGGTGAACCGTATTCATTTTAGTTAAAGAATTCTAGGTCCTATTCTGTCAAAATTGAATGTCATAATGACAGATAACAATGGATCATAATTTAAGCACACTTTAGCTATTGCGCGTTTATGAATGAAAGAGAAAGTTAGCTTACGATATCATATTGATCGGAAAAGTTCGTATAAATACGAACTTTTCCAACCAAAAACGATGTTTATTCACTACGTATCTGTGTCAAAATCAGAAGAAGCTTTACATTACCTTGTTGCAGTAACGTATTTAAGTGAGAGGTTTGAATTTAGTATATCAATAGCTGGGACAAGGTTCTAAAACATACAGGTACTTATGCCCTTAAAAGTTTACTTGCGTAAATTATGTGAGTGTACATGTCTGCATTTGATTGTTATATATTATTTCAACTCCTGGTTATCTATAACGTTTATTTTTTATATTTACATGTAATTTGGAGATATGTTAAACATGAGTAACTATAAAATATAAGCATGAGGGAAACACGGCTTAAGATTCTAAATGCAGTCAGAATTCTAACAGGAATCTAATAAGAAGATAAAATATATTTGAATTCATTAAATAGGTATGTTGTGTTGACTATTTTCTATTTTCATTAGCTATTCTTTCTTGGAAAATCTTGCAACTACCTTCGGTGCATTAAAAAATCGGCTAAGTGCGAGTCGGACTCGCGCACGAAGGGTTCCGTACCATTATCTATACAACATTTGCAAAAAACGGCAAAAAAGTCACGTTTGTTATATGGGAGCCCTTAAATATTTATTTTATTCTGTTTTTAGTATTTGTGGTTATAGCGGCAACAGAAATACATCTTTTGTGAAAATTTCAACTGTCTAGCTATCACGGTTCATAAAATACAACCTGGTGACAGACAGACGGACAGCCGAGTCTTAGAACTAGGGTCCCGTTTTTACCCTTTGGGTACGGAACCCTAAAAACAGGACTGGGTGGTCTTCACTGCGTAGGACTAGTTAATGCCTGTAAAAAAAGTTGAAAATCTCCTATGATTTTATCTCTATAAATTCATACAAATATACAGTCAGTCAGTTACTTTGATATATTGATTGATCAACATAATAATACTTCTGTTCATTTAATAACAGGAGTTAAAAAAACTTGCCTTCTTGTTATACATGTAAAAATACACAATCAATCCTGTGTACAGTCCAGGACTTTAATTGTTATGCCACTATGGAACCCTGTCGCATAACGTTAATCATTAATTTTGGCGTAATTTCTTTCATGTGATTGGACGCTGTCATTATGACAGGGTTCCATAGTGGCATAACAATTAAAGTCTTTGACTGTACGTCAATGTCATGAGTGATGATACGCGCTTCTACCTTATGACTTCTGCGTCATGTTTGAACACCTTATATATTCTCGCTTGACGCTCAGCGCTCTATCATAACATAGCCTACTTAGTAAGGTATATCCGTGCGTTAAACGCAAAGGCAAGCAAGTTGTGGTGTACGCTTCGAAATAGTTGAATGGATAAAAACCGGCCAAGTGCGAGTCGGACTCGCGCACAAAGGGTTCGGTACTATTATCTGTACAACATTAGCCAAAATCGGCAAAAAAACACGTTTGTTGTATGGGAATTAACCCTTAAATATTTATTTTATTCTGTTTTTAGTATTTGTTGTTATAGCGGCAACAGATATACATCATCTGTGAAAATTTCAACTGTCTAGCTATCACGGTTCATGAGATACAGCCTGGTGACAGACAGACAGACGGACAGCGAAGTCTTAGTAATAGGGTCCCGTTTTTACCTTTTGGTTACGGAACCCTAAAAACGACCAAGTACAAAAGTCATCTACCCACATGACATTGACTTCTCTCGTTAACCAAATGTCACCTGGCACCAGACCACCAGCGCTTCTCGCATCTCGATATCAAATAAAGCTTTAAAAACGTATCAATCCGACAATGAGCACTAATAGACTACCTCAGTGAAACTCTATATTTTCAACAATGTGGTGCACGCTACGAAATAGTCAAATGGATAAACGCGACCAAGTACAAAAGTCATCTACCCACATGACATTGACTTCTCTCGTTAACCAAATGTCACCTGGCATCAGACCACCAGCGCTTCTCGCATCTCGATATCAAATAAAGCTTTAAAAAACGTATCAATGCGACAATGAGCACTAATAGCTCAGTGAAACTCTACATTTTCAACAATGTGGTGCACGCTACGAAATAGTCAAATGGATAAACGCGACCAAGTACAAAAGTCATCTACCCACATGACATTGACTTCTCTCGTTAACCGAATGTCACCTTGCATCAGACCACCAGCACTTCTCGTATCTCGATATCAAATAAAGCTTTAAAAAACGTATCAATACGACAATGAGCACTAATACTTAGTCTAGCTCAGTGAAATTAATCAAACGTACACTTTTAAATCCAAAAAGACACAAACGTAATTTAATCGCTAACGCACTCGCGACTCTACATTTTCAACAATAAAGCAGCGTTTGCTATTGATATGTTGTAGCAATTCCGGCTATTTGGATTAATACTGGTACAGTGCGTCAAGCCAAACAAGCTAAAATAGTCTATATTAGTGTGGCTTTAAGGAGGTGTTTTTTTGTGTTGGTTATTGTACCTGCCTAATATAAATGTAGCGGCATTCTTTGAGGCTGGCGGCCAATTAGCGCGCCTTTGCCGCGCCGCCGCTTTGACGCGCCGCCATCTTGCCGCGGCCGCAGTTAATCGAGTTAGCATTAATCTCTGGATTAAATATTAATCGGTCGGGTAATACGAGATTTTGGCGCGAGTTGTGTTAGGTGATTGATTTGCTGAATTGATTTTGGGAGTTTTAGGTTAGGAAAATGTAGGATAGAGTTATTATCGATGTAAACATTGTTAGGGCATGTTGCACAATCTCCAGATAAATGTTATCTAACAGATAAAGTTATTGCTTTCCTTGTTCTTGTCATTATGAAAGAAAAGGTACAAAGCTTCAATTTATCTGTCAAATAGTGTTGTCTGGAGATTGTGAAACGGCCCTTTGAATAAGCTTAAATCCTTTCCTAAATCCTATTTTTTTT
Source organism: Acleris cristana (assembly GCA_948252455.1). NCBI lineage: Eukaryota > Metazoa > Arthropoda > Insecta > Lepidoptera > Tortricidae > Acleris > Acleris cristana. Next base: position 3,991,713 of record OX411794.1, read on the forward strand.
TAAATCATCTAAATCAATGTCTTAAATTCATTTGCATGCGCAAGTAAAAATCCTTAGGTAAGCTTAAAAGTAAAATAGATAACTACATGTATGTAATTATTTTAATAAGAATTTTAAGTGTTGTAATTACTTAAGAAGTTAATAATTCTACTACTTATTCTCATAGTTGATAAGAATTCTATGTGTTAGTTAAATGTTAATATCTTATTTATGATAATAAAACGACCTTAAACAAAACAGGCATATTTTGTAACCGGTGTCTCTAACTACGTATGCTATTTTAAACGACGCTTCACTGTTCATAACTTTTTTTATAAATCAGTTTAGCTCGTAATATAAAAACAAATCACGCTTTTAAATGACAGAGAAATTGAAAAGAAGAACTAGTCGAAACATAATAGGAACTGATCGATAACAATAACGCATAGAAAATGACGAATATAGCCCACGCTCGCTCCGCCGCGTCGCTTCACGCTCCCTAGCGAATCGCTAACGCGGCTATTAGCGACGCCTTGTGTCTAAAGAAGGGCTTTGTTTTAATTAATACCATTAAAAAGGTTAATTATGGGTGCGCACAACTATGAAACGTAATTAAAGTAATTTTACTTGCGATTTGTTTTGTAAAAATAACTTGCATGGTTTTATTATTGCTATAATCAAAACTTATTCTAACCTAAAAATATCGTTATGAAAAGTCTCATATTTGGTTTCAAAATAATATTAAATAGACACCTTCTACGCAAAATTTAAAAATAAATATCAATGAACTTTATAGTCGTCAACGTAGTTTGCGTAAAAGTATTTGGCAAATACTATTGCAATGTTTAAATCCTACAAGCAATAATAAATCAGTAGCACTACTAAATTAAATTAACGTTTGATCCAGCCCACCCCGCTCCACAATAAATCCTTACTTTTATTTTGCATAAATAAAACTAAATTATAACCGCCCTTTGCGCCCGGTAGCCGCCGGATAATATTGTAACCAATAACAAAAATAAATTAAAGAAAAACGTGTAAAGAAGCAAAAAGGTCGGATGTATCAAAGAGGCCGCGGTCACGTACTGGCCAGTTATGACGAGCAGCGGGTGTTGGCTTCAGTTAGGAAATTAAAAAGTGCTAGATCAATTTCGAAAAAGGAATCCGATTGAATTTAGATTTAACATTTGAAATTAGAAGCTATCGGAGAATTCGATTCGCTAATCCTGCCCGTTCAAATGTGATACTAGCCAGCACTTAATTTACTTTCTGTATGTCATTCATATTAAGTGCCTAGTTATAAAGTGTTCTAATCAAATAAATCTCTTTTTTACCTGGTTATTGCTTAAATATTTCTGCGTATTCGATTCTAAATTGAAGTGTTGATGAGTTTTAACCAAATCCCAGCCAATCGACACTTCGGCAAGCACAGTATATTTATAACAACACGTAACGACTATATTTAAAGGTGTATTAAGATTAAATTACGATCTAAGCGCGTTTTTTGTTGAATGAAGACAAGAGGCGATCCATTGAGCTGAGTCAGTCGCTGGCCGCGCTTCGCCCATTCATTGACGGCGCTGGCCACTGACGCCGACACAGACTACACTACTTAATGGGCCTTACACGTATCCGGCGAAGATCGAATAGGTAGACTGAGAACGTCAGGCTTTGCCTCATTTTGTTGGATAGTATTCCAAAAATGTGCAACCATCTATAATATTAGTAGTGATACGAAAACGTAGAATCAGCAGGATTCCTTTTCTCAAATAATTTTAATGATAGATAACTTTAACAGACTAAGTTTGAAGTGCTTTTACTTCAATTCTAAGCAGTGTGTCTAAATTTTTTTCTTTTTTTTAACTCCACGTATTGGTTATACGACTCTATTGCATCTTGAAATAAGAGGACGAATATATTTTAATGACCTTTAAAATTGGTGCGGCGCACAGTAACTTCTTCACCCTGGCGTGGGAAAAAAGGAGAGCAAACTCATCTCAACATTTTAAGACAAAGCTCGCTCGATTCATTTTCTTCACTTTTCTTATTAATTTTCACATCAGGTGCAAATTATTTCAAAAGCATACAATGTATTAGCGCAATTTGTTATAATTTTTAGCTATAAGTAACACTAAACAGGGAGGTATTCGATATTTATGTTTTCCTCATTAAGACTGACTGACTTTCCTCCGAACATAATATGTATAACCTTCAAATGTCGTTTTAGTACCTTTAATCAATTTTGTACTAATACTAGTAAACGGCCCTAATAGGGACTAGTCTATGAGAGAACCTGAAATTAGTTATTTTGTTCGGCCATATTATTCCACTTTCCGACTATCTTGGAAAATCTTGACAAGATTATGTTTCAATTGATAAAATATTTCCCTATTTTTAACCCCCGACGCAAAAAAGAGGGGTGTTATAAGTTGGACGTGTAAGTGTGTGTGTGTGTGTGTCTGTGTCTGTCTGTGGCACCGTAGCTCTTAAACGGATGAACCGAATTGGATGCGGTTTTTTTTATTTGAAAGCAGGTTTTCTAGCGGTGGTTCTTAGACATTTTATATCGAAATCGATTCAGCCGTTTTTGAAGTATTGAACTTTGAAATGACAATGTCGGGGGTTTTCCAACTTTTTGTTGGTTAGGTTATAATTACTCTAATACGCTCCATTCATCCCGACATTCCGACACGCGCGGTGGAGAACGCTCACTTTGAGGACGCCGCGGCTATTAAACCGCAATTAGACTCCCACTTTCGGTTTTACAACTGTCTACTTATCAATAACAATACAAGTTCAATGAGACACTATTCTGATTCAAATCATAAGCCTTTTCATTAAAGTTCAAATTAAAACAGTGTATAGTTGGGTGTTGTGACATTAACGATGCGCAACTGTCTAAAACGAGTGGTTATGCTGAATCGACATAACAATGATAACCGTGTGTTCTTTAGCTAAGGTAACGTAGAAATGAAAGTCTTTTTCATTCTTCTGTCGAGGCTGGTATGACGGAAAATGACATCGATACCAAGTTAAAAAAAGCGAAATTAAAAAAAAAAAGTATTTACAGTTTCGATAAAGTAAAATTAAATTTCTTTGCCTACCAAAGTAAAATTAAAAGTAATACATCTAAAGGGCACTTCAGACTGCCAGTCCTTCGTCCGAGATTGGCCTGTCAGTTTATCGCATTGGACCACAAACTATCAGTTTCTCTTGATAGGTACTTGGTTGTTTTATACATTTCTTCACGCATTTTGAACAAGGACTAAACAAGGACTAAACCCTAAAAGTTAACCGTAGGAGATCCTTTAAAGGGATAAGTACCCCTTTTTGGAATTTTATTATTTATGTAATCTAGGTAATTCTTTTAGTACAATAAACTGTTAGGCTGTACGAGCCTTAACGCGCTTTTAACGAATCAATACGTATACATTTAAAAAATAAAAAATACAACCTAATTAATTTCGCTTCCATACTCATTTGTATAAAATATCGTCGCTTCTGTAAGGTCAAACGACCTTACCAATAATCTCAGTATTCAATAATGACAAGGCGCCATTGCGGCTCGTACGAACGCTACTTTACAGCCACACGGACATTTAACATAACCAGATGACTTGAATACTAATTGATGGTCGAATAACCCGACGGTAGCCAACCATCTTATTGAGAATCCGGTAAATTATTTTTCTTTTTTGTAACATATTCGGTGCTGAAAACTCGATCTGGCGTCAGTTTTGTAGGCAAGTAGGGGAAGCTGGCAATGTATTTTGATGGAAGCCGTTTCTAGGTGGCCAGTTACTTTATTTTTGTCTTTCTATATGATATGTATGCATTTACTTTGAGGCAAGAACGCCGTTACCACAAAGGTCCGAAAGGCAAGAGCAAAAGGGAGTCATAAGTTTAATAAACCTATAACTGTCTGGCTTCTTTTTCTTCCGGCTAGGTACAGTCGCGAACTTTAATTTGGTACCCACCTTAGGTCCAAAGTCAATCTGACAATCTACAACAATAAGGTTGAGTTTCCTAAAAGTTACAAATGACTTCACATCTCTAATGACATTGATGACTTCAAGCATATTTTTCTTGAAATGGGTCACAAATTAACGTTCGTAGTTTCTGAACTAATACTACTGACTAATTTTAATGCATTTTTAAAATATGAAAGCTAGTTTTAATGGTGCTTAGCTAGATTTGATGGAACTCAATTAGTTTACACAAGGGTAACCACCTCTTAGCACCTTATTAATAATAATAAATCTTGGTTGAGATGACATGTCCTTCACAAGATACGTCAAAGTAAACGTCAAGCTATAGAAAACTGTAATTTTTAACGAATCTTACGACGAGCATTACAGTCGGGATCAGTTTATTAAACGACCCTAAATGAAGCGGTCGCAATAACGTCAGGTGTATTTATTAACTGAGTTCATCATCATTATTGTCATCAGCCAACTGCAAAAGGCATCAACTGCTGGACGCCAGTCCAGCTTTCATAAAGGTTTACCTGTGCCTGCGCTACGGAACAAAGTTATGTAGTTATGAAAAGCTAGAAATCAAATAAAAACACGCACAAATATGCCAAGACATTGCATATTAACTAAGAGTACTCAAATGGTTAAACTAAACGAGACGACAGATGGTAAAAGCTAAAAACATGAGGGGAAATATGCTAAAATTTACAAGGAAACTCAATTGGTAGGTAGGCAATTGTATTTATTATGTTTAATATTGCAAATGTTAATACTCAATAACTTCCTACTAATTGCTTGTTGGTTTAATCATTATTTTTCTGGATGCCGTAGAATAAACGAGCATTCCGAAAAACTACGTCCAAGTTTCGGCGTCTTCACAAATTTCCGGACGTAATTTCCTTGTTGGAAGGTAGGTGATAGCTGCTTCATATTAAAAATTGATTTGTCAATTATCTACTGTGTAGCGTTATTATTTCCTTTCTTAACATTCAACCCGAGAGAAAAAATAGGTAACTTCGGGTTAAATTAAAATATAACATTGTGCATTGGTCACATACACAATGTATCAAAATTTAACCAGAAGTAACTAAGTCACCAAATGTATCCGCAATTTGAATATTGGGACCAGAGTGCTTATTGTCTAACGCACTCGCAATCGCAACCGGCTTCAAAGTGGAGCAATTGTTTTCATTTTGTATGCAGACAAGCCTTCGCTTTTCAAAATGAAAACGATCGTGATTACGAGTGCGTTAGACAATAAGGGCCCAGATAAGAAGGTAATCTACGAGTATATTCTAACCCAGAAACTCATCAGGAGTTAACTTAGCATCAGAATCGTGGATCTTGGCCTTGAACATGTTACGAAAAGCAATAACACAGAACCTCAGCAACAAATATTAGTGAATTAACATTCGCAAGTTAATCCTGCCGCGGCTTGTCATTATCTCGCCGTGTTCTTCGATGTCACTACTAAAACGCAGTATAATATGTTACGTCCGTACAATCTTACTGCGTTTCAGTTCTATACGGCGTTTTACGAGTTACGGCGGGCTACTGACTTCGCACGGCCCGGGCCGTTAAGCCGCGGCGTTTTGTTTAGTGTTATTATAGGCTATTTGTCAGGGCATGGCGTCGAATTTCTTGTCGACAATGTATGTTATGACACTGACAAAGAAGTAGCATTGATGAGAGTGATGAGTTAGCCTTGTTAATTGTTTTTTTTTAAAGTAGAAGTCGATGTTTGTGGCGACTGGATTTTGAATTTGAAACGAAAAAAAATATGATATACTTACTTAAAGTGATAGTGCATTTTTTGTTTTGTAATAATGGTGTATACGTAAGTATTCGCAAAGAATGACATTCATAATAATTTCATATTGTTAGTCAACCCCCCTGTAAAAAAATATTAGGTCATATGTAACTATATGTCTTAAAGTAGAGTTTGAGTATGAGTCCTATTGTTCTTAGCTTATCATTGGATGTAAAGTTTCTTTTCATATTTTATTAATTTATAATTTTACATTATGCCTAAATTCCTAAAATTCTTACTTTATGTCACATAATCACATATCTACCATTAATAATAAAGGGGTCCAAAGCCCGAGTCACGAAGATCCTAAACCTACCTTTGTATCTCCGGAGTCTTTACTTTTTTCAAAAGTTTGGACAAAATATGAAAAACCTAGTCATGTTTAATTATTCAGTACAGTATCAATTTTATATGATTAAGAGTACCTAGCTTTAAAACTTTAATAGAAAATTGCAACATATAAGAAAACGTCAAAAACGAAGAGCTCTCATCTCTCATCACTCTCATCAGGCATCTTATTTATGTGACTGACAATGATTTATTCCCCCTGGGATGCTTTTCAGTACATTTAATGAATCCTAATCAACTCCGCTGGTGCTAAAACATGGCCCTAAACCTTTAAAATAGTGTTAAATGCTAATATATTCGTATTAGAAGCTTAGAACGAGCTGCGTTTTACGTTTGTGAGGAACAATAAAACAGTTTACTGTTCTTTCACTGTTAGGCCCACTTTATTAAACAGTACCTCACACGTAGGCTACTAGGACCTAATATTTTTTTATGCTTAAGGCAAACGAGCAGCAAGTCACCTGATGGCAAGCAAACCGCCGGCCAAAGTAGACCAGGGCGAGCGTAAAGGACTGAGCTATGGCAGTTACATAGCTCTATCTATTTCTCTCAGTGTAAACTGAGCGGCCCTTCTTGGGCATAGTATAAATAGAAAAGTAGTTCGTCTCCGGCCCTTTAGGAGTTTCTGTTACCTATTGCCACTCGGTTGCAAGGGTTGCGTGCACGTCGCTCGACACTTAAGTAATACGCACGCTGCCCCGACTTAACCTGCTCGGTCCGTCCTGCTGAGTCTACTTGTGGCGGCTCGCGGCGCGTACAGTCGAGGCACGCACACATGCAAGAAAAGCGGAGTGGTAGGTTGCTACCCATCGAGGCTTTGGGTTCGTACAGAGTGGTTAGCGAGTAGTGTGGTAAAGGGGTCTATATTGGAATCCATAATATCGTTTTTCTTAATCGTCATTTGTCCTAATTCATCGTTTGTCCTAAAAGCCATTTCCGTCTGATGTTTAAAACTTTTTAGTGTTGTTATTATAACACAACTGTAACCTAACCTAACCGCAGGTATTTTTGGAAAGCTTAAAAAATTGTCTGAAAACCAGTTTAGGACAAACGATAAATTAGGACAAATGACGAATAGGACAAACGATATTATGGATCGCGAATGACACCCGTGGTAAAGAAAATTAATGTAGCTGCACCCAAACATTGACAGTTATTTTAAAACCGTAATTCATTGTCATTATTGAGCGTAAATATAACTTTGAGATGGGCCAAATTCATTTTTTTCTTTAATATTACTTTCTACCAATAGCTATGAAAAAGAAGACATACATTTAAAGTTACGTCAACCACCTATAGATACAATTAGGTACCATGGGTCATCTTACTTTTGCTTGAATTTACACTAATAAACTAAATTAATAAAAAACAGCTTCTGACTAATAAGCTATGTTCTAAAGAATCTTATTAAGTTAATTTAATTTAAATGCCAGTAAACACTTCGATTAACATTAATTTAACAGCGTTTTAGTCAATTTAGGACTCATTGTGCTTTATGATCTTTTAGTGAAAGGGTCGTTCGATTACGAAACTCTTCTGCTTGATGTTTTCCAATCAACACGTTTGCTAAATGTTTTAAACTATCGTTAAAAGGTTAACGGTCTTTTACGTAATCAAAATAAACGATAAATAGCGTATATATACCCCCTTACTAATAAACGTTGAGTAACGGTGGTGTAGCTAAACCATGCTTTGTTCTTAACTGTCAAATTCAAATGTCACAATGACAGATAAGGACTAAGCATGGTTTAACTACACCACGTGGTTACTCAACATTTATTAGAAAGGGGGAAAGTGTTTAAGAAAGTTATCAATAAGTTAATTATCGATTTATTCTAAAAGGTATCAGGGATCAATATTTCCCAAAGTATGGGTCGTGATCGGATATGCGATGAACCCTGTCCAATTATTGTATTAAACAACACACTTCTTAATTCAATGACGAATTATTAATCGGCCAGTCTAATAATATATCCCGTTAGAACGTAGGGTGATGTCACCAGTAATGGAAAAGGACCAATGATGGACACTTTATTACAGAACATATTCATTTGTTTTGCAACATAACGTTCAATTTATAACCGTACGTACGATATATCAATTAAGAGTTGGGTGTCCATTATTGGTGCCCGAATATAATTTTATTACATGTATTTTGACTTTTGTTTTGAAAACAAGTATGGGTAATTTACAGTTTTTAAATCGCGAAAAACTGAGTAAGGATTTATTATAAACAGGACTTAAAAAAATTGCTTAAATTAATTGCGTCAGGTTTTATTTTTATTGTATTTTGTCATTATTTAATTTACATACCTAAAAAATACACTTAAAATAGTTTGCATATACAGTACAAAACACTTTGTTGTACACCAAACAATAACATAACAGAGAAACAGCACAAAATAATATAATTATAGATAAATTATGTAAGGGATATTATAACTCACTAAAGTAGCACCGAATGCAAATATTTTAAACAAGTAATCGACCTTCGCACATTTTATAGCCACTATTTAACTAAGGCCTTTTATTTTAACATGTTTACTCAACCATCAATCATCAGATAAAACATTCTAAATTTAAAGTTTGCACTCTACTTTTCTTCGATCATGTGACAGAAAATGCGAGGGCTAAATTTAATGTTTATGACATGTTAAAAAGATTACATATTTTAAAAGAACAGCTATCCTATCGAGGACTGATACGTGCTCTATCATACCTACCATAGAGCCAGCCGATCTCGAGATGACATCATAAAACAAGCGGCATCATCAAAGCCCACCGCCTAACGCCTGGGCATATTTAAAACACATTACGACATGATTGGGGCTAGTTTAAAAACGATAATTTTGTTTCGGCCGCCGGCCACTTCCAAGTTCCAACCTGCCAGAATTGTATTGGACGAAAACAAAAAGCCATCGATCGTGCGTTCCATTTTACGCTCTATTCATACACTGCTCGTTTAAAAATCGAAGTATGCCTTGGATTTGCAGTCCATTGGAGCGTAATAACAGACTCGATAAACTCGATCAAAGAGTCGCTTCAATGTATCACAACAAAGTCTGTTTCAACGGTAACTGATTGGTTATGTTGATCTTCAATGAACGCCTATGGAACGCAAAACGTAATCTACAGATACCAATCGATATTATCCGGATAATGACGCGTTAAACTAGTTTTTATGGATAATTGGCGGTTAACTTCAACATCTCAATAGGTAGAAAGTGGTGTCGAGGCATTCGCGTTTCTAGTGATTTGATAATATAATTATAGTTATTAAACTGTTTGATTTGTTTGCGACGTTAATAGCCTTTCACACTAATTGACATGTTAAAATTGAAATAATATATTTAAAATATGCATTCAAATAGCGATACTGGCTGTATTGTTTATGATCATAGTCTAAACCGATTGATTATTAAAAAATCAAAACGTCAAATTTGACACTGACAATTAGCGCGTAAACGTCAAAACCAAATCTTTTCAACTGTTTTTGATAGGTTAAAACCACCATTTTATGCCTTTGAATATACCCTAGGTCTAAAAGAACGTCCTAGATCAAGTCATTAAGCATTCAATCCTGTCTAAAGCCTACTGCAGGGTTTATTGCACTGTTACGACCCAAGTTTACGATGTAGCGAGTACCTGCTATGGCTTAGTCTTAACTCTAGCACAAAACTGATTTAATTATTTAGATTTTATTGTCAAGGATAATTATTTAAATGGTTTGCTCGATCGAATGCATTTTATAGCTTATAGTGACAAAGGAATAGAAACGTGGTGGTTAAGTTATAAATATAAATGTCTATTTTTGTCAAGGTTACTTCTATACAGAAAAAATGACGCCCGAAACTTTTTACATGTAGAATGAGTTTTCTGCAACTCGCCTTATTTCATCCCGTTGTGGATCGATTTTCCAAAAATCCTCATTTCCAGGTTAACATACTCATACTCAGAAATACATAAGTACTTAAATACTTACAAAACATCCAAGACTCAGAAACAAATATTTGCTCGTACCGGGAATCGAACCGAGGGCCACTAGCTTAGTAGGCTTAGTTAAACAACCAAACGAAACTTTTTTTGAGCTTGACGTATAATATTAGTGTTCTGGGGGGTTATTATGACATAGCTATGCAGTTTATTTTACGGCGAGCGTAAAGGATAGAGCTATAGTAGTTATAATAGTTCTGAACTTTTCTTTGAGCGTAAACTGAACTGCATAGCTATGTCTTAATAACGGGGGCCTATCTACTCGCATAATTTTTTTACGCATAATAATCATTACGCATAAAAATCGATTGTCATAACAACGTTTTAGGCTGACTTTGCAAAATTTAATAAACGTCTATTGTGTAGATTAGGTTAGGTTAGGTTCGTTTTTAATAATAATAAGGGCCTGTTTCACAATCGACAAGTAAATTTATGTGCCAGTTAAAGTTAGCTCTCTCCTTGTCTATGTTCAAGTGCAAGAAAAGGATAGGGCTAAATTTATGTGTCAGATTTGCTTTACTTGACGATTGTGAAATAGGCCCTTAAAATAAAACCCTTTCTATTGTAAAAACCGTTTTATGACAATGGATTTTTATGCGTAATGATTATTATGTGTAAAAATATGTATGCGAGTAGACCCCTACCCCTTAATAACCCCCCTGTTTCATGTATAAGTGTATGTGTTCCCCGTATGATCGCAGGCGCAGTGATACTCGTACTTTACGATCTCTTACCCGTCACACTCCTTATTTGTCGATCAGCTAACAGGCAATTACGGACCAATTTAGCACTTAACGTGTTTCCAATAAGAGCTATAATAAAGTGAGTTGTCTGGTATTGTTCTAAGGTGACAGCTAGTGCTTGAATAAGGTGCTAAGACAAATTGTTTTGTAAACAGACAATGTATTGTGTAGATGATTTCATTAAAGGTATTTAAACAATGATTTACACGGATAATAGAAATACAATTTTATCGTGTTTTACTTGTCAATTAGTAATTTTATCGATTTCTAGTATCGATAGTGTGTCATAAATAAACAAGTCATCATAAAGCAATGTTTAAAAACCGGACTGTTTTGATTTTCTCGAGTAAGGTATTCATGATAAAAATATAACTGTCACACTTCAGGGATTAAATCAGTACAAATCCAACGATATCCTCACTTTATAATCCGTCAAGCCTTTTTTCAGGAGATCAGAACAATTAGACATGGATTCGTACACATATTTACTGGAATATTTACCTGAAAATAATTACCGGTTTTACTGGGGAACCTTATAAAAACATTACAAAAGCATATACAGAATATAATAGTATTATGTTTGTGATTAGCTTATGTATGTGATTTTTACTATGCTGCTCTAAGACAATAAACTTTACTTTAAAGCGATGAACTGATATTTTTTTCCGCCAAATTAATATTTCAGTAGGATTTCCCTTCTCTCTTTTTCTCTTACGTATCTTTAATACGCGATATTTGTTTATAGGTCCAAATAGGACAAGGAACATACATTTTCTCCCTCAAAACACATGAGAGGAAATACACAATTTTGTGTTCGGAAAAATCCAGTGAAATGAAAAGATCTGAATTACTAATTTCTATTTGCAATAAAGAATCAACAAGATGCCCAGCGTAAGAACTTCTCGAAGTAGACACGCTTATATGTTAGCTAACAATCTCTATAATTTTCTTAGAAAAATAGATGATTCATGTCAAACTATTCTCGTTTGCCATGTCAACCATCGTTTTTTAAACCTTGTTAGTTTCTATTATAGAACACAAGACACTGCACTACATCGATAACAGCCTCAACGGACAACCCTAGTAATTATTCAATCTTGTACCCTACACACAGACGCACACATTGATAAATAAGTGTGTGGACACAAAAAAGTTGAGCGTGTGTTTGTGCAATTACATCGTTAGTGTGTAATGAGCAATAAGGGCCTGCGGGCGACTATGACCCACGCTAGGCTCCGTTGGACTAATTTTATCACTATTTTGTGTAATGGTTTTTTGCGAAGAGGTTTAATTTCATTACAGGTATTTTTTTCGCACATATAAAGCCTCTTATAATCAGCTTGCTCATCAGAATAATTTTTGTCATTAGCATGATAAATAAAGTGGTAAGACTGCAGTTAATACAGCAGATTTACCTAATTACAGCGAGATCACTCTGTTTAAGTGCTAGAGGTAGGAGAGTATTTCTGTAGTCTTTCGGAAGAAGTCATACATAACAGAACAATTCTACTCGTATAGTTTTGTTTGTTTGATCGCGTATACAGGACACGCATGATAGGGATAAATAAATGTTTTGAAGTCTTTAGGACGTGAGTTTATATTCTATCCTGCACTAAAAGTAAACCGTTGCAAGACAAGCCTATAAAAAAACTAGGAAATCAAATTTTGTTTTCATGATAAAATGGAAAATATATTTACATACTTATATGGATATCCTGCGCCTCTATTCGTCAGACGCCATTACTGTCAAGTAAATAAGAGCTATCAAAACGGTGACAATAAGATAACAGATCAAAAAATTTTTTTGAAAATAGAAATGTCACGTCCTGTTGCTGCCATTTTGATGTCAATTGGGCGGCCATCTTGAATCATTCATATCTATACAAACAGACTACATTCAATGTCCTTGAGTATATAAGCTATAACACCGTTAAATGGCGATTACAAAAGTGTTAGTGCCCATAAATGTGTTTATAATAGCGGCAGGTCATTACGATATGTACAGAGAATAACAACATAATTCACCTTTGGCTCAATGGCCTTACAACTAGGTTAGTTTGTTTAACATTAGGTACGTAATGATAAAAAATTGCTGCCAAATGTAGAACTCAATGATAAATGACGACCATATTGGGAACTATAATGACAAATTCCTGTTAGCGGCTTTTTAGTTACCTATGGTTGATTTAGATTGGTCCAGCAAAAGCATGCCAGTAGAAGTACATTGAAGAGTTGGTTTTCACGTTGGAGGCGAGAGCTGAGAGATGTAAGAAGAAGAAACATTATTTAATGCTAATACAATATGACATAAGTTTTAATTACTAAAACTATTTACTAGTAACATGCTTTAAGTACCAAAAGGGCGATCAGCTTAACAATATGCTGCGACTGAAAGTCATAGGACTGATTTTCAGCTGATAGATTTGTTATATAGTATTTAAAGACCGGATTAAATGAACTTGAATCGGTAGTTCATTTTTTATTTATATTTGTGTTATTAGGCGTGAGTTTATTTATGTACGTAGAATCACGTTATTTTATTCGTAAGAACAAAGCAACTTAGTTACAGCCTTCTAATAACACCCTGTTTGAAAAGACAATTGCGATCGTTAACTTTTCTATTCGTATGACATTATGTAACGACGACGGGCACGGCCGCGGGGCAGCGCTAGTAAACAAATTAAAAGCCATGCGGGCGCAGAGTGGCGTGAGAGACAGAGGCTAAATAGACAAATAATTGGTTTACGACTATGATACATCTACTTAACAAAGAAAGGTGCTTAGGTCGTCTTGTAACAATGTGACGTTTCTATTGACATTCCAAGTTTAGTGCATTGGTTTTTTCAAAGGCCGGCAACGCAGCTGCAATTCCTCTCCTGGTGTTGCAGGTGTCCATGGGCTGCGGTGATCATCTATAAATATAATTATATATATGCATCTGTAAATCTAACTACACATTTTTTGTGACGAAACGAACGGTCGGTGTTCTGATTCTGATACGATAAACTAACAGGCCAATATCGGCCAACGGGCTGTCTGTAGTGCCCTTAAATAAAAGTGCTTGTAAATGATTAAGATATGACCGACTGTCAGATTTAATTGTTATATTCAAGTCTAAAAACCATTAGAAATTCCAAAATACCAGCCAGGTAAACCACGGCCAATTAATATCCAACCGTTTTAATTTTTAATATCTATAACGTTACATTAACACTGGCCGCATTTACACGATTCGAAATTCGAAAAACTAGCTAATTTGTCGGTTAAAACACGAAATTATGCAAAACGCCGGCGCTCGCCGGCCTGTAATTGTCCAGCTACACCGCTGTCGTTCAATAAAGAGAAATAATGCCTCTTTATCCACTTACTCTGTGCCATAATTGTGCCGGTAATTTAGTTGTCGCATGTTTTTTGGTAATAATTCCCTCAATATTACCGCTTTATTAATTTATTTTATATTTACGAGGTTCAGGGTTAGTTGTTCTTGCTTTAATTATTATTATTTAAAAGACTTTGACTTCTTATTTTGAAGCCGATTTAAATCACTTTTACGCATTCAATCCCGATTCGAGTAAATCAGTCAGTGTTTTTTTTATTATGTTTACGAAAAACTTTCAATTACAAAGCAAAGGGCTCAGTCAAGTCCGAACCGAAGGATTATACGCAAAAAAATTGAAAAAACAAGTAGGTAGGTATCATTTTTTTTTTAATTGTTTGGTCTTCATCAATTACGAAGAAAATGATGGTCACTGATCATAAGATCTTGATCCTTGTGAGTCGGTATTGGATTTGCAGTTTTGAGATTATACATTTCCATGATCCTCAGCTCAGGACCCCCTTACCATCAGGGCCCCAATTCTACGGCGTTCTTACTGCATTGTTACCATATTGCTATCGTTATGATAGCTCTGATTTAGGGTGATGGGAGATTTTGTATAGACCCCGTCCCCACCCTCCGACAGTCACGGGATGCATATCAATATGTTACAAAACACCTATATTAGTAGCAAAACCGTGGGTTTTTTTTTGAAGAAAAACCAAGTATTCCTGATCTAGCAAGGCCAGTATTTTTTATTTCTAAACTATCTCGATACTATAAAAATATAATTTACCAAGAAGACTCTAAACATAGGGCGCGTCGTCATAGTGAAAATACATCATATTGACAAGATCTATAAATCATGTTTAATTTCTGTTGTTGGGTGGAGACATTTTTGCCCATCGTTCATTGACAGTAAAGGCGATCGAGTCGTTAACAATACAATTGCAATAGGGGAAAAACAAAGTAAAATACAAGCCAAGGTAGCTCGTGTATCATTAATTCGTTGTTTTGTTCATAATAATGAAAAGGTTATGAGTATAATAGTTATTTAAAAGTGAGCGGATTCCAGGACATAACTTGCGCGGAAAGTGGCGTGCTCTTCACAGACCTGCATTTATATTACCTCATTAAAAACACATGTAATTCCGCGTGAAATACGGTGTATGCTCTAATTAATTGTCGCTGAAGGATGTAATTAGTATAATTTTATTAAGCTTGGGCCTGGACGCGAGATATAATGTTAATTCGGTGATATGTATGATAATTATTGTACTAGGCGGGTTTACTCGGTCAATTAATTATTAATAAGCATAAAGTTTGTGCTAGGTACCTACCGCTGCCGTAGGCTTTTAGTTTGATCGATATTGATATTTTAAACAAGTCGATTGATAATTCCGAAAAGCCTGAGAGTCTAGTTGAGTTGTATTCTACGAAAGCTTTTGCTAATGTTAGGAAGGACAATAGGGAAACTCATGATAAATTACTCGTTCGTCAATCCTATAGAAATTCTTGTTTTTTTTTTAATTTCTTAAATGGCAAATGAATCCGCGTAAGGAGGACATGTCAGTATCGAGGAAACATCGTCGAGGAAGGTTTATTCCATAATTTCAAAGTACGAGGAAGAAAAGACCTTTGGAAACGGACTGTAGAGTAGTCCGTTTGCTATGCCACTTGGCCTGGGGCCATATTGTACTTTGTCGTATTGTTTCAACTCAGCAGCCATTACTGTCAAGTAAATAAGAGCAATTGTAACGTTGACAATACGATAACAATATGTTTTGCCTCAGGCTAGCTCTGCTAAGAATATGTAGGGTCGAGTCCCTACTCACACCCAAATTTTTTGTTTTTTTACTTCTGCTACTTTTTGTTCGCCGGTTTCACTTGTTTCAAGTAAAGAAACATCTCTTCAAAAATTTTTTTGTTTATCTAGACATGATCTAAACCTATAAAAAGGTAACTTTAAAATAATATCGCTCAGAAATTATTTTCTCATGCTGGTTTAAAATTATTTCGCATCATATTTAACCCTTATTCTAATTCTTAACCGTGTATCCATATTACTTGCGTCATTACGATATAATTGATATGCAAGGGTAAAGAAAATCTCAAATATCTTTGTTACGAATATTTTCTCATACGAGCATTAACGAAGGCTATTACAAGCTTTCGCAAAGTTTAAGTTGTATGTTCACTTCCAAGGGAAAAGATGTAGCGGAAAACATCACCTCGATTTAAAAAGGCTGTAAATGAAAAAGAAATTTTCAAATAAAATGTGTAGAAACATCTCAAAATTAATTTGTAGTAAGTACAAGTATTCTATTAGTGGCACTTACACTTGGCATTATTTAACAATTACGCGTCTTAATCTCTGACATTATGACCACCGAATAAGAAAATGCTTTAAAAATATTTGACAAGCCATTAAGTAGAACGCAGAATTTAATTAACAGTACGTCTTTTAATTTTTTAAACATACCTCTGTCTATCGCTAGCTCACTCTCGCCAGTGTCACTTTTACTTCAGTTACACGAGTTTAGTAGGTATTTAAGCATAGATAGATTTATAAGCTAGGTCCCCGTGTGTAGTAAGCTTGCAAGTTAGCGTTTTAGCAAAGTTCTCTAACAAGTTACGTTTAATAGCTTCGAATTCTTTTTTTAAGCGAGTACGACCGCTCCTACTTAACAATTTGCTTTTCTGGCTTTATTTATTATCTTCGTGCAAACTAAGCTAGTTCCTAAGCTATAGCAATTAAGTAGGTAGAGTATAATTAGTTTACTTAATTGGTTCTTAACTTAGCATCGTTTAGACATCAGTCTGTGCCAAGCCAGGGTCCAACTTACTACTCTGACTTGAAACACTAGCGTTGTGTAAACCGGACACTACTTTTGTTTGAAACACGAAGACAGGCTTCATAATGAGACGAGTAGGCACTTGCTCGAATGTCGTATTTTTGAATGAATTATTAACATTAATGCTGTAATTGTCGTAACTTTACTCTAATGGTGAAGTGAAGCGAACAGGGAAGTCATAAACAATATCCCACAAAGCGTATAGGAAAGGTCTAGTGAATTGTGGACTGGGTAAATTGATTTTTGAACGGTTTACACGCGGTTTATTATTACTGTATTTTAATTACCTGCCTCTACTTGCTTTAAATCAAGAGGAATAACAGTTAGACACAGTTCAATATTCTATTATAATAGTTAATATCAATAAATGACTGCGTGAAATTTTGATGTTTCTGCGTTAAAATTAACTTATTAGTTATACTGCACTTACTGTACTGTGTTTTAATGTGGGGGTAAGACAGCCAGTTAAATTACTATAGTATTAGTCCCCATTTAAATAAGAAATCGGAACCATAATTATTTAACAATTGTTAATTTAACATGAGTTAGTAAGTCTGGATTTTAATTGACTACTCACCTGTAAAAAGAAATGGTAGTCGCAGTTCGCTCGAGACTCGAGCCGCACGAGTCGGCAAGGATCGAGTTCGATCATTACTCGAGTCATTACGACTCGTGTTGTCTGACCCACTGTCCTTATCCCGGGTTATAGCTGTTCACGTGAATTGGGGTTAACGTGCGTTTGTTATTCTGGCAGATTCCATTCAGCAGGACGAAATTACGTTAAGGATTTTTTCACAGGCACACAGATCACCTCGGCAAGTGGGATCTGAAACCCATAGAAGCTTGCATTCTAAAAACTAATCAGAAGACAGGAATCCTAAGATTAAAGGGATGCCAAACTTAAGGACTAAGATGGAATGCCTCTATGCTAGTCATTTCACCGATTCTCTTATTCTCACACCGGAACAAAATACTTACTGCTGCTGCTTCACGGTAGGTTATAGGATAAAATAGCCATCCCGACGGACCACACTTAAAAACGCAAAACACAACAAGACTGCCTTCCTTAACCCGACCTAATAGTTTTAATGGTAAATTGTAAGCAGTAACCCATTTCTGTTAAGCGCCCCACACACGGGTCGTGTTACCAATTTGCAGGGTAACGAGCGCGGAGCGTGTGCGAACATCACGATTCGAGTCTTCGATCATTAGCGTATCGAACTCGTTCAGAGGCTCTACTTTGAAATCCGTAATTCGAACTTCGTCTATTGCTATCCCTTTTGCTCTCGACGCGTTACTAATTCCCAAGAAAGTGACGGGGCGATCCGAAGTTCGAATTACTGATTTCAAAGTAGAGCTCCTGTTCCTTGCATTATTAGATTCGAAATTTGAAATTAGAAGAAAATATTTGTGCTTGGATTTTGTGTTCAGAATTAAGAAATAACAGTTCTGTGGTGTTTATACAAGGTGCTCTAAAATTAAATCGGTTGCGGTTGTGATTTTTTAAAATTGGAGTGGTCATTTCAGTTTTATTTATTTAAGCATAATGCGGTTCATCTTATCTTAAAATGTTTGCTAGCAACAGATTTCAGTTTTAAAAAATTGTACGACTTTCACGTTTATGAAATAATTTAAATTATAGTTTTAAGAGCTTTAAAAAAATATTCATTACTCACAATTGCTTATTAAGGAAACGATAAACACGTTTTAGGTAATAACTCATTACCACTGATGTAGGTCGTTTTTGTTAAAAACGAGTAAAAACCAATCTCGAATTGACACATGTGATCGCAGTGCGCTAGAAAAAAGATTCTCAACTTGTCTTTGCGCAAGTTGCGTGTGGTCGACTGACCTTTTCTTTTGTCATTGTTTAAAGTAAACATTGTTAATTTTGCTTTAATAAATTGTTTCCGGCCTAATTTTATTTTTAGGGCCGTTTACAAATGTTTTCGTTGTATTTAATTTATCGCAAACACAACGTCTTATTTGTGTCGACCTTAATGTTTTATGGATGATTTTATGGTAAGGTCATGGAGTTAAAAATGTGAGCTTTTGGTAACGTTTAAGTTTTTAGTTATATTGGTTTAGGTGTCTTATATTGTATTTTCTTTGTCAAACTTTAATTCACACCAAACATAAAACCTGCCTTTACCAAATTCTGTACAAATTACTTAAATATACAATTGGTAATAATGATTGAGCATTATTACATTGCACTACAGCAAAAAATCTGCTGTTTTATAATTTGTTTCATTTGATCACCATACAAAAATACAACTGGAAAAGAAAATACAACAGAAATCAGAGTATAAAACAAAGTCTTTGAAAAAAAAGAAATACGAACGAATAGAATTACAGACATTCCTAAGTATTAATTTTAACCTAAAAAAAACACTACACATTAGTAGGTTTAATTTTTCATTTAGCCATTTTCTTATTTCATCACATCTGTACTCCTATTTTCCATTAGGCTTCGCAATACATTATTATGTAATAAATCATAATAGGTACCTATTACAGTACCTTCCATTAACCTACGATCAGTTTCAGAAACCACTCAGCTTATCTGAACGCCACTTAGCGATATGTCATAATATTGAACGCTGCGCAGCGTTGCCGCGCTGTCATAATATTGGCGCCAACGCAAAAAACGCGCCATATCTTTGACCCGAAAAAACGTCCCAGAGGCTTGCGCCGATTGAAGTACCGGGTATTATAAAAGCGGCGTTTTTACATCACAAGAAAGCAAAAACAAGAGCCATGATTAGAGTTTTTGATTATATTTTGATAAAGTTTCATTATAGCAAATCCCCACTTTGTTTATTGGAGGTTGTTAAATAATAAGTAGAGTGATAAATTATGCTCTATAATATCTGTCTCTTTACGACTTTGCTGTAACTCTGTTCAAAATACCTAGATATAGAAGTCATAAAACTAAATTTAAGAATGTTATGATCTCTAACAATACAGCCTCAGTTTTAATAGACGTTTTTATTCGCGCTTCTCTTATTATATTTCTAGGTAGCAAGTAAGCTTAGGTAATTACTTTTTATATCCATCTATTCAGTTGCACCGTTACCTAGCTTAGCTTAATTAATATCATAATATATGACTTCATTATGTTTCCTTTATGTCTCACTCAATATTTGAGATTTATTACCCGACTAATTATAACCTGAATGAAACCATGTTGGTTGCGGCATATTTTATATAATTTAATTCACTAATAACCTCCGTTATTCATTAGCAACAGTCCAGTTTCGCTTTCTCATAACTTTTTGTTTGTAGTTTTAAAAATCATCTCCGTGAACAAATTGGAAATTAGATTTCTTTTGCCCATCGCCCTCATTTGGTGGGTAAAACAAACGAGGAGCGAATTAACGTCGACTCATCATCGTTTCAATTTTTAAATTAAGAACACGGCGGCGCCTGTTCGCTCCCGCT
Organism: Acleris cristana; assembly: GCA_948252455.1. Taxonomy (NCBI): domain Eukaryota; kingdom Metazoa; phylum Arthropoda; class Insecta; order Lepidoptera; family Tortricidae; genus Acleris; species Acleris cristana. Next base: position 4,012,175 of record OX411794.1, read on the forward strand.
AATGAAGATTGTATGCAGCCGTCCTTTTTTGTCACCCGTATCTGTTTGTTTTGAGCTCACCATCAATTATTTTCCTGTTTGGAATTAGCTGCGTCTCGTCTTGCGCTCGCGTGTCGTATGCTGTCGTCTCTGTCTGTCGCTTGAGTTTGTTTTGTGCGTGACGTGCCACGCCCAGTTTTTTCCGCGCGGTGGCGGCGCTTTGACCGGTAGCGGCGGTTATCTGTATTTTTTTGGTTGGGCGATGTGTGTCCGGCCTAATAATGTTTGAGTAGGACGCATAAAAAGTGGGTTACGTCCAGTGGGAGGTACAAAGCGCTGTTGTATCGTTCATTGTGCGCGTTAAGTGCTGTAATGCGCAGCGAGGACACGTGGACAGGTGCGCGGCCGCCATTTTGGTTATTATGCTTAACACCCGCCCGCACTTAAGGCTGCAAATTAGCAGAGTCGATTAGCGCAGTCTGTGAGGCTAGCTTAATTACGCGGCAGAATTAATTTCAAACCGATTACAACTCAAGCATTTTATGACGGTAGTTTTACTCCTAAATAGGAACATAACTTTGGAAAGAGATTGTTTATTGCATACTTACATTTAATCTATACTAACTACTATTTAATTTAATCTACACCGTCACAAAATAAATTAAAAACTAAATTCGGACAAATTGAGACCCAGAAACCACGCCCAAACCAATAAACATTGTTTATTAACCTCAATATGTACAATGTATGGGAATACGACATGAAACGTTGGCCATTTGTCCTCGTTTCGTAGTTTTTCAAACTGAATTATTGTCACTAATGAGGCCTAGTTCATAATTCTAGTGATTTGTCGTGCGGTGTCGTGCCGCGGTGCGATTCGGTCGCGATCGACGCGCGATAACATCTTGCGCACGCGACAGCCCTATCACTAAATACGTTTCTAGTTCACTCCTTAGTTACGAAACATCGTAAGTCAATCTTTTCAATTGAGCGAAATCTTACTTAGTGTTTATTTAAATATGGTTCTTTTTCATATGCACCTTTTATTGAGCCAGGGCTGCTACCGGGTACTTTTTGTCGGTTCTGTGGAACACTATTACTTCGTTAATTATAGGCCCGGCCGCAATGACTTTGCGTAAGCCTGAAGTGAATTTTATTTGGCTTTCCATGAAGTTCACAGGAAAATTGATGACTTTAGTGTTACTGTAGCGAATAAAAGCATCGGTGCTAGTTATGTGGTAGCAAATTATGAAACTTTATTTTTCAGCCTCGAGACTTCTTTTAAACTTTTATTTCCATACTAAGGTTTTTTAAAAAAATGGTATGTATAAGTAGTGCGGTGTTTTCTGTTCTTGTTAACATTTTTACCTAAATAATCTGAACCTGTTCGTGCAAAATGTGGTTACAGGATTAACAACAAGTTTTTAGAGTTGTTGGTAATTCTGTAGCTCTGCCTACCCCACTCTTGGAATGAAGGCGTGAAGGTAGTATGTATGTATGTGTATAATTGAACTTACTTCCTTATTATCTCAGCTTTCTATAATTTCTTAACTTCATAATAAGCAGAATATTGAGCATCCTATTGGTATGAAAAGTGTAAGGAAAAAGAATTGAATATTACGAATAAAATAAATATTTATTTTATTGATAGCATTTACTGTGTTATTAGTTATTAGGTACTGCATCATACAAATTATTTTATTTGTTTTTGCTGTTGTATTACTTTTACAATTTCTCATTATTATTTACCTTTTAATCGTTTTTGATAAATGTAAGTATGCTTGAACGCTAATATCAATAATTCTGTTTATGTAGAGATAAAAATGTATTAATCCTAGGGAAGTTAGATTTCCTTTGTATGGAGACACAAGATTAAAACTTTATCAATAATTTAATTATGTTAAAAATTCGATTGACAAGTTCATAACTATATATTCTTCAATAATCCACTACATTCTGTGACAGCCAAAAAAAGAAAATTAACTTGTTTAAATTTTGTAAAAATAGAGCAAAAATGCTATGATTATTATTTACTTTGCTAATGTTTAGATAAATTTATTATTTTTTCATATACGTGTATAAAACTCACTTATTTTGGTTCCTGCGTATTCCAAAAAATATAAATTTGCAATTAATTGCACAACTGAGGTGAAATAAATCATATCAATTCAGTATTGGTACGCTTATCTTTTATACGCGTTTCCCAGCTAAGATAAGCAGGATAATTAAAAATAATTTTAACTATAAAAACAAACAGCCACTTTCTGTTAATTATTTTCATGTTGCCTATTAAAAAATAATGATTTCAGTTGTGGTCCTTGTATCAGGTGTCAATCAATACATTTTCACCATAAAAATAGTTATAAAAATGTCACCTCTTTTTAGGATAGGAATACCACTTTTTTCTAGCAACTTCCGGTATGACATTATGATGAATTCAAAAATTAAGTACCTATTTACGTCAAAATAACGCTGTATGACGACTATGACTGTTTACATAAGATTTAGCAAGTGGCCTAATTCCCCTATTTTAAAAAGAGAAACACATGAAATAAAATTACTTACAGCTTGCAAATCCTCCCTTGTCTTTTATTCCATGAATAAAATTCAATTACAAGCGTGAATAAAATGTTTAAAATAAATTTGCCCCGTCAGATAGGTTATAAAAGTAACGAAAACAATTTGCGTTTCAACGCTGCTAATGTTCCTGTCAACGTTTGAGTTGTGAAAGTGGAGAGTTAATGGAAAGGGTGCGTAAAAGATTTAGTTTCGAACCGTTTACTGTTTATTTTAGCGAGATATTAATGAAGGGGGTCAGTTTTTTAAGCAGTTTGTATTTTAGGGATGATTGTTTTCATGCGTAATTCATACTAGACTGATATCTAACATCTTTTATACGAATACATTCAAGGAAAGTAAAGTATAGATTTTAATATTTTTATATAAATCAAAAAGCGTGAGTACGACACACTTGGAACACCCCGCCCCTTTTTACTACCTAGGTATAGTTTATCAAATTTTGTGTTTGGATAATTTTGGCAACATTATCCAATTTTCACTCAATACAATACCTAAATGCTGCTTTAAACGCGGTCAACGCGTCAAAATATTTTTGACAACCCACTACTTTTCCTAATTCTTCTTTACTGCGTTTTTTTTTCTACCCTAAAATGGCAATACTTTTTTACTCCTAAATCTTTATACTGGCCACTGTTATTGCAGTTGTCAAATCAATCCAGTCTTCTTCGCCACAACACCTCGACCCCTATAATCTCTGCTAATAGTTCACGCCAAGGGGATTCGCCTCGCTTTCGGCCCACCGAGCATTTCCCGAAATTAATTTGACAGTCGAACAAGCCGCCATAATGGCGCTGTCACGGTTGCTTATGTAATAAATTAAGATAAACATTAGAAAATGCAATCAACTGCTTTTTTATACAGCTTTATAGTTCACCGGGTAGTTATTTTCTATCAAAATTGAAGGGGTTTTATCAAAACATGGAAATTGTGCGATTATTTAGTATGAAATTTCCGTTTACTATCATTGTTCCTACTTTATGACTTTTTAACGTTATCAAGGCTTAGTATATATGCTTCTAACAATAAGGTATTTTTTCAATATTTTTCATTTAAAGTACTAGGTTAGAACTCGTCATAAAGAAAAGTTAAATGTTTATTTAAAATCACATTTAATAGAAAAAAGCACTTCAACATAGATTCATAAGTTAATCTAAAAAAAACTAATAAAATATCTATCTTAAACTAACTTTGCCAACTCTACCGTCTTCTAATAAACTCCGATAAAACAGCTTTCGCGCCAAATAACGCAATTTATCCAGTAGTTCCAAAGATTATAAACCCCGGGAGTAGTGGTTTGGAAAATTACGGAATAACATGTCATGCTGCCAACATAAGAGGCAACATGAGACCATTATCAGCGCTGCCAACAAAGCGGCATTGTCCGCGCGCGCTCGCGGGTGAAATGGGGAGGTGTGATAGTTTGAGTTTTTATTGAATCTGTGGTTTTTACTTTTATTTTTATTTGACTTAGGGTTGTGCAAGTTGGTTCGTTTTGTAGGGTTGGTAGGATTACTTTGTTTAAAATGTATTCTTACCTATTCGGTGTTAAACAAGTTTTTTTATCGCGTTTGGAATTTCAAACAAGTAAGTAGGATTAAAGTATTTATACGCGTAAATGAAATATGTTTGCAAAAAAAATATTCTTCTATTGAAACTTCTATTGAATTTATTTCTTTCAAACATAAAGTCAAGTAGTTCCAAATATGTTTGCCTTACTGTTTAACACTAGACAAGAACCCGTTAACTAAATAGCGGTCTACACAAATGGCCTAGTCTAATGTTATAAACCAACAAAGAACTGTTTGCTTGTTGCACCTGTTCGTTCTCTTTGTCAACATATTTCTAGTATTTCCTTAGGCTACCACCAAGTTTAAAGTTGTTTGTTTTATTGAATTATTAAAAACTTTTTTATTCTTATGTGAAATAATACAGTATGTATACAGTATCCAACGCCATCTACCTTACTTGTACAGGAAATTAGTTCCATTTTGAATCATCCTGTGTCTATCACTTCTTCAGATTATATTTATACCTTATAATTAGATATGTTTAAGACTAAAAAAATATATTTTAACTTAAACGGTCAACAACGCCTTTTTCTTGAGACTTTTTTATCGGCTTGTGCGTCATTCTACCTTTACGTAGCACCTCAACCGCAACTGACACGCTCGTTGCTCGCTCAATGTATGTACAGGCTGTTACCATTTACCATATAACTATGGGTAAGCCTGCCCACTCTACCCCACCTTTAAGTTTCTAACATAGTTGTAAGGAATAAAAATCTTGTTACAGAAATTATACGTTTTCTTTGTCCGGTAATAAACGATATGGGGAAATAATGGGGTTTGTTAGTCTTTTTTACTCGGTAGACTAGCCTCCTTGTTTCGATATTGTGTTTACTTGGTTTCCGCTTTACTGCATAATTAGCTTACTTTGTTTTGTTTATTGACCTATATTCTGTTGTTAGTTTGAAAAATACCAAAGGACATAAGCAATTTTAAACAGTTTGGAGATGATAATGAACGTTAAATGGTAATAAATTAAATTAATTAGATGTGACCTTGTTTGAAACTAAAGGTTTCAGTATTTTCTAATAATTGTGTCTGAAACACATAATCTATGTTATGGTCGGTGATTATTCATATTCTAAAATTAAAGTTTTAATGTTAGGTCAATTTATAGTTTATTAAGCGCTTGCAAAGATGTATAGGTAGGTACCTACGTACGATCTATCGTGTTAATTGTTTTTCGTGCAATAAAGGGTTTATGTTTAAATATATATAAAAAGTATCAGGCGGTCTTAACGAGTTATAGTCTAACGGTATAGTTGCAAACTATCGCGTGTTTATCTATAGGTGCGAACTGATAGAGCAACTGATTAATCGCTTGTCAATTAGTGGGGTAATTATGTCTTCTTAATGGTATTAGAATTGCAATCTTTTGCAGCTTGATGGATGTGCATTTTGTATAATCAATGTGATGTTGCAATTAAAAAATGGGCTACATAATATTCAGAAGAGTATAATCTCTGAATGATAAATCGATCAAACGAATTTTAAATTTTAAAATCCGATGAACTATAAATTGAGTCAAATAAACATTTGTTATCAAATAATTCGGATTTTTTTTGGTACTCATCCAAATAATCCTATTCAATACACTTATCTTTTCTTAAATTTGGCACTTTTTTGTACTAATTGTGTAATACAATTAAGTTTTTTGTACTTACTCAACAAATATCGTAAATAATAATTTTTGCGGCGCTTCTTCTCAGGACTGGTCTCCTCTTGGGAAGCACTGGTAAATTTTTGACCTGTAAATATCTTTTATCTTTTTTATCTTTATATTTAATTCAAAAAAATATTTTTATAATGTTACTAAAACATGTCTATGATGTTTTAGAAGCACAGTTTAAATAATTTAATGTGTTTATTATAAACTGAATGCATCCAAACCACCGGACGCGTCGTTTCTAACGCCGCGCCGCCATTCCGCCGGCGTGGCCAATCGCGATCAGATAAAGTGACAAATGCGCCGCGTTCCGTTTTCAAATCGTACTTACCTGTCGGGAATCGATGCTACACTGTCATCGGGAATCATAATCGAGAGCTACAGGGTGAGTGAGTTACGCTCAGTACACAAATACACAAGTTGTACTATTTTTATTTGATGTTATTTAACATCAACTGACGCGACTAAGCATTATCTATAGTTACAGGATGTTTTAGTAACTGTTGCTTGGTAATATACTTAGGTAGTATCTTCCTGCAATAATTGTTGACTTGCTTAAAGAAAAGTTGACTAATATGACACGCCATGACGTTGTCACTAAGTTAAAAAAAACATGACTAAGCATCTATAATAGTTTAAGTTCGCTAACTAAAAATGCTAACTTGAATAAAGCTCGAAAAGAAAATCGTTTAAAAAAAAACGTCTCTGCTCAAAAAACCATATCAAAAACATCAATACAACTTTTTAGCACCCAACGAAGTTAAATCCCGCTCTATCCTTAACCAGAAGAAACATCCTATAAACAGAAGCACGAGCGCACAATAACTTTTTTACACACGTCGTATGCCAGTGTCACCGTGACGGGAACAGGTACGATTTGGACCGTACGGTCAATCACAAATCGTTCTCGATTTAAATTCTTGACGATTCGATTTTTTTGAATTTGGTATTTTAATACGCGCCACTTGTTACGAGGTTACGATTGCGTTTGAGAAGACAAGTTTTTTTATACTGGCGATCTCTTTATGCGTAACATAACAGTGGTCCACAATATTTTATTTAGACGTCAACAAATCGTTTATCTTGCATTTGTACGTTTCAGATAAATATAAAACTTTTAACTGTTTATTTATAAACTATTTGAACTAAACCAACACCTAACAGTTATTTCCTTTCTCTAAACGAACTGCCTGTAATGCGCTGGAGGTATTCTAAAGTAACAATTAAAAGCGCAGCGGTAGTTAATTGTTTTAGTTAATGACATAGCGTTATCCAAAGACAGCCCCTTAATTAGGTTTAGTGCTACCATTTACACAATTCTTAACAAACGTAAATATTATACGTAATTCCTGTGATTATGGTGCGTTTAGTGTCATTTTGGTGTTACGAAGTTTTGTTTCTTAACTCTTACTTGCGATATCATTGTTAAATTTTATATTGAATGCGCTAACTTTTTAAATAATTCAATTACCTTGCCGACAATTGAAACCAGGAACTTTTTAAAAGGTTTTTAAAAACAAAAACATGTTTATTAGAGGTTTGTCTCAAAAAGAAACATTTTTTTTCATTATTTTTTGGAAAAAAATATCTCTTAATGGCTAAAGAGCTTAAGCGCCACCTTTTACGTCAACGCTACAACGCAGTTACAAACAAAATGACGTCATTCCGACCACTAGTCCAAACGTACGCCCAAACTTAGCAAACACTCATAATATTTAAAAAAGTATCTCAGTAAATAATAATAAAGAATAGTACCTATGCTTTTGAGAGAAACCTCTATAGTGATGTTTTGTTTTCAGACCTCCTTTTAAAAAAGGTCCTATTGTCAATTGTGTCACTTCATTACCTAACTTTCTATTTTAGTCAGTAGAGAGTCAGTAATGACAATGACTAACTTATACGAAGAAATACGATCATACAAGACAGACGCAACATAATAGCAGTTCGGTAAAAACATAAAAATTTCACAGAAAAAGTTTTTACACAATGGCGGAGAACGTTTTGAATATCCAGCTTAATATAATTGGACAGATGAATGTGTTACTAAGTACAATACATACACAATTATGACGTATGCACCCACTCAATGCATATGATTAGAGTGACCTTGTGTGAACATGACGATCGTTTTAATGATCATGACATGATTATTGACATGGCTTGACTTTATAAATATACTGACAATTATAATGGTGGTTTACGACTATCGCTTTGCATGTTTGTTGTTAATGCATGTTTACATGAGTTATGTAATTTATGAGGTGTTCTAAGCATAGTTATTTACGAGTTTTATTGGCTTGTTATTATGTCCATTGATCTGCAATCGTGTAGTCCTTTCATAATCATCATCATTTCTGCTAAAAGACGTCCACGTCTCATCATAGGCCTCTCTTATACGTTAATAAAACACTTTATGGTCTATCAGATTGTCCAAAATTTACTTATAGTTATGTATATGTATATACATACTCTAGTTTATTATGTGACCGTCCCTCTATAAACCATATTTCATGCTTGAGGCCCCTATCACTTTGACGATCACTTCCTTTATACGCCTCTGACTAGAACGAATGCTTGCATTATAATAAATGATAACTCTAAAAGGTTTTATTAGATAATAAGGAAAAGGTAAAAGGCACTTAAAACATTAAAATCCATTCCATGATTTCCGCTGTTAGTTAAACAAATGCTAAATTACCTGAGTAAAAACATTATGTGAAATATTAATTACCAATAGCATCCAAATGTAACGGTATTCTGTAAATTATATCAATTCTGTTAAACATATATAAGTAGACGACACAATAAAATATACTTATGTAAAACTCACTAACTAGCGGGTAGCACGGTCTGAAAAATACTGGTTTCAGTATAGTTATTTTTCCAGATTTTTCGCGTAGTACAAGAGGGCAAAGCTTTGTACAAAACAATCGTTAAAAAACTATATGCTAATAATATATATTACAGGTAAAAGAGTTTTAACTACTCCAAAACTGAAGATTTAGGATCCAACGTCATGCTTCAATAAAACTTTACTACCTTACGAGTAGTTGTCTGAAATTTCGTTAGCACGTTAAGGGGTGGGTACTAGGGTACCAGGGGGTTCGAGGGGCGTTTTCCATTTCACGCTCCGTTCGCCTCTGATGACACTGCATTCCGCCGGGCAAATGGCTCGACAAATGAACCCCGCGCCACGCCCCACGTCATAACTGTCCCGTCAAACCTATGTTGACAAATTGATTCGCTCTACGAGGATCTAAGAAGTGGATGAAGATTGGAATTCTGTAATGATAGCACGGTTAGGTGTTCAGGAAGCGTCAGGAGTACAACTGCCTTTAACTATGTCTAAGCTGAATTGGGTGTAGGAAAAATAAAGTCTTGGGGTAAAAATCGATATAGTATGAAATAATGTTTGTAGCTTACCTGTAGAAACATAGTTTTAGCAAAGATAAGTAATGAATACATGGATATTTTGATAATGTACACTCTCACCAAGTGTATTTCTACTTTCAATGAAATTTAGTATTTAAAGCCACAGCAATAGTAGCGCAAGATCTTTATTAAAACTATACAGAAAAGTTCAAAGATTACAACACAACATTATCGTTTATTTATAACAATTGATCAACTAAAGAACACATAGGTACACAGAACCACAGTAACACGTTCTTTTTTCAATTTTTGAAACGTACCTAACTGCCCTCTTACTTCTAAAATAGCACTTCCATTTCCCCGTAAATTTAATTATCATTTAACCTCAAGCGGAGCATCGTAATTGTAACAAATCGCGGGCCGCTCTCGACGCGTGATCCGTTTAAATCGTCCCCTAATCCGTGCGCGGGAGGACATTTGTTTGCTAAAGGGACGGGTACGTGACTCGGCTGTAATTTGTTTTGTTTTCGCAGTGTTTTAAAGGTTGAATTGAATTTTAAAGGGCGAGAGGAAAATAATAGATTATTTTGTAGAACAGCCTGTAGGTAGGTTACTCTTGTGCCAAAAGAAGGACTCACTGTATAAAATTTACGAAGGAAAACATTGGTAGGGTTGTAACAAAGATATATTGATATTTTTTTACAAACATGGTATGGTCTTGGTTTCTTCAATGAAGCCATTTTTTCAAATGAATTTATACTTATTTATGGTTTTTGTTAATCAATATATTTACTTATTTGATTGTTTTTATAATATTATTTGAATTTTATTTTCTCATCTCTTCATGTTTTTTATTTAATCCTTTAACATGTTACGTCAAATAAATGACGTAACCAGCCTTCCAAACAAAACCGGGAACAATCTAAACGCCGAATAGTCGTCGACGGTTGCTAAAGAACTATCGATTAACAATTTATCAGCATTGGCGATGACACGAATCGATTGGAGCCGTGAGCGACAGGGGGATGTCGGCAACTTGACATGGCAACACTAGGCTCTAACTGATGACCTTTGCCCCAGTGTCTAAATAATTTAACGAGATAAAATGAGTATGGAATATTCTCATAATTGATGATGTGAGTACTACTACTACTACTCTACTCACTCAGAAAATGAAGAAGAAAAGACTAACCTTCATTTATGATATAAAAATGTAGATCGAACAAAGTGACATCTTCAATTGTTCATCCGTCCACTGATATCGCTATCGCTATATTTTCGCTAGAACCTTATTATTTTCTATTAGGAAGTACATCAAAAACTAGCATTTATGTAATTTGACATATTAAAGTACAATTTACTCTGATCTCTACTTTGTGTAAGTTTAATCAGCTTGTATGAAAATGTCTACAAATATTTGTAATCTTAACCATCTTACTTTTAGATAATTACTATGTTAATTGGAGTAAAACTACAATGATTTAAGTCATAATTAAAATGAGTAACACGAGAAGTCATGCAAATAGTTTCGACTTTACAATAATATTGCAACGAGCTCTAAGCTCCACTCCAACTCCCTTTCTCTCACTCCCTCAATTCTTGCATCAAACCTTTTATTTCTTGTGACTCCTCGCAAATCCGGCTGGGGCAATAAATCGGCAGCCGTATAAATCTAAATCTGCGCCGACGTGCAAATTGTCGCTCGACTGTTTACCGCTGGCAACACCGCGCTGTTTGTTATGTTGGCCAACGGTGTTTTGTTAAGGGTTTAGTATCGATTGATTTTTTTGTGGCGCGTTGGTTGAAATAAAAATTGTATAGTATTCAAATTGTAACAGCCTGTATTTCATTGTAGTTTAAACAATTATGTTTGAAAAAATGTTTTTTTATTCATCGTTAATCAATCCTCCTTACATCACTACAGGCAGACAAAGGCCTTTTTTAAAATGGTTATAATATTAAAAAAGACGCCAGATAACTTTATAGGTAATGAATGTAATGATGAATTTTTTAAACACTTCTCGCTTGATTAGTTTTCTTTAGTAATCCTAACACCTACTCGTATTAGTATTTTATCATCGTCTTAGCGCGCAGCAGACTAGACTTAGGTCACTCCCAAGGCGCACCACAAAACCCTGTCTTCAGCTTTGCGCATCCAGTCTAATATTTAGTAACGCTCATCTAGTTACAAAATGTAAAATCTCGCTTATTAATGTGACTTTACATTTCAAAACTTTTGACCGTACATCAAAAAACTTTAGACAGAACCATTTCGTTTTCGGCAGCATGATTAAGATAGAAGTAAAGATTTGAATGTTAAATTATAACATGGCATTAACTAAAAGCCAAAGCACAGTAGCTCTAATGCGATGATGCACGGCATATGTCTCAATTAGGGGCGCGGTGACAAATGCGCTGTTGGCCCGGAGGGGACGGCCGATCGCAATATTTAAAAACATCCTGTATTCCGCGCTACAAATTAGAAAACAGCCTGTATGTTTGTTTGCTGACACAAATTAGAACATAATTATATTAAGAACTTTGTGTATCGTAACTAATGATGCTGTCGGAAGTCGTTATAAAACGTTATACCTCAGATGAATCAAATTTGCGAAACTTTTACTTTTACGTCTTTTAAATTTCGCTACCGTGAGAGATTAATAAATTTGTTTGAAGAGTTGAATGTGGTGAATTATGGTTAGTTATAAGCGATATACGAACCAAATTGACAGCTAGGCGGCGCTAGATTTTTATCGTTTTCAGAAAACTTATACAACTTATACAAAATAAATAAATTAAAAAAAACGTCTAACCAAAGCACAAAAAATCAACTAGACCACACAAATACCATCTAAATCACACGCACCGCAAATTATAAAAATGTCACATTGCAATTTGTCTCATACACCTATCAGTACATCACTAAAGCACCTGATGATGGAGAAACCACAAGAAACATTTGGCGAAAATATATCAAAAACAGCAAAGAAATTTAAAACTTAGTATGAACATATACGGTTTAAAATTAAACGCGTAGTAATCTTGAACTACATACATCTGTCATTGAGGAGTTTAGTAACAACTGCACGTGGAACGACCGCCCGTATAGTTTTTTTATTGACATCAAGTGACGAACTATTTGTGAGGATTTTAAATGTTTTGTCGTAAAACTATTAAGAAAGATAGTTTTCACCAAAATACTTTGTTTTGTCATTTATGGGGAAGATTATCTGTAAAAGGTGTACCATTTTCGGAGTAAGTTGATGATATTATAATTTTCGTTTAGAGTTGAAATAAATTAATCACCCACTAGATGTCGCCTTTTTTGGTCGATGACTGTTTACGACGCGGTTCATAAATTAACCATGTCTATAATATAAAGCTAGCGGTCGGGTTCAAGCTCTAGGGCAAATACTGTTTTGTAATGTATTTAAGAATTTAATTAAATATAAATACATCCTGTGTACTCTATTACAGGCCTAGAGCATAGTATAGAAGTTTTTTTTTTTAATTCTCTATGACGGATGCTACCTTCAGTTTTAGAAGAATGTGTGAAAAGTGCACTTTAGAATTTCGTTTACCTATCGTTTTCCCTTTAATCTATACAATACCAATAAATGATAACTTCAATGTACCTAACTAATAATATTTACAGTCTGTATAATGTTATTTACGAGTTGCTACCGCAGGTGCAGCCAATAAATCAAGATTTAGCCGATCTAATGCATAAACTGCAATCGAACTAGTCCGAAGATCGATTTGCAATCGAATTCAATTATTAGGTACATGTTGCAATTATTCAGGTTTTCATAAGCGAAAGTCTGACTGGAAATGTTTTATTGCATTAGACTTTTAATACTATTTAGATTATTTACTACTATTAATTGAATACCAATTAAAATACACGATCAAATATTTGCAAAATCCAAACGCTCCGCCCGAAATTTACAAGAAAAAATATAAATCTATATTAAGTCCTGAGTACAGTTTAGTTTTGTCAAAAGTATGAAACTGTATGTGAAAAATCATGACTTAAAACCAATCTTTAATATGTGAATATGTGTGTGTTTGTGTGTATGTTTACCCATTACCACTGCACTTACTCATTTGAACTAATAATAATTAAACTGTCAGTTATCAGTAGTAACCTCTATCATCGAAACTATAAATACCACACAGTAAATAATCTGGCCGCCCCGTTCACCAGACTTGACTCCCTCTAATAACAATTTGGGCAATTATGTGACAAAAGGAAGTGTTCGGGATCCTTCCCCCGGGAGCGGGCCACATTATTGCCTCCAGTGATTTATACGTCATCGCTTTAAGCCAATTTTCGGTCTATTTGTTGGATAAATGTTCGATGTACTTTTGGAGGGAGGGAACAGATGGTGGGCTTTGCTTTCTGAAGTTGAAAAAGTTCTTTAGTTATTTGGAGCATAATGTCTTCGTTACTTTTGTAGCTTGTCGTGTAACTGCATTAAACAATAGTTTAAAGAAGTGGAATTGAATAGGAACAAAAAGTAATCAACTAGGTACTTATGATGTTGAACTAAATGGGCATCATTTTTTTTTTCAGCTGAATCGTAAGAACATAAGTATGTTGTGGTGGAACCATGGATCAACATAGTCTTTCGCATTTTGTAAGAGGAACGCAGGTCACTAATATTGGTTATTTCTTGTTTCTCTCTTCTCTGTAAATTGTTTTTTTTTTTCTATTATACGGCTAATAAGGTGCTATTAGCTTTTGGCATTGCCAACGGTACTGATTCCTGGTTGGTAGCAGTGAATGTATTAAATCAAACGATGGATCAAATCGATTGAAATTGGGCTTAGGGATATAAAGGATAGTTAATCAAGCCATCGCCGGATCAGCCGCGGGACCTGTCTGTATAAATTTATAAATTTCGGATGCCACGTTTGTAAACTTTTATTTCATAAAATAAAGGAGGTTTTTTAGGTACCTACGCACGTAAAAACGGAGGAGGTAATTTTTTTATTTTATTTTCTACCCTGGACACATAATAAAGTGACAGAATGACATTAATTGACCGGTGAAATTACTAGTATAGAGGCATTCCATCTTAGTCCTCATTAAACTTGCAGTCTCAGTTCTCGTTGCCATAAAAAAAACTTAATGAGACATTCGTGCTCATGATCTTCTGTGTAACTCTGGTTAATTTTTTGTTGTTTTGAGTATCATTACAATACATTTCATTATACATTTAACCACAAATAAAGTCCAACAAGTTCAAGCGCGACGTTTCCAGGGTGTGAGACGTTGGCGGGGACGAGGCATCTGACGTTAGCGAGGGCGGGAGGTATAGCGGGGAAGGGCAGCTCTTCGACTCGCCTTCCAACGTGTGCCACCCCAAGGGACAGTCACGCATTAAGTTGTTGGACTAATAGTTAAACAAACACAATTACGAGTATGTAGAATGACAGTACTAAATACCAGTAATTAAAACCTAAGTGAACCAGTCGTGATTCACTCAAGGCTCATTTGTTATCAGCGACGTGACTTGCTAACTAACCAGGAGTTTATGTGCCAAACGTGGGTGACGCATAAATAGTATGAATTCACGTTTAACAATTACACTGCACTGCAATTTTAAAGGTTATTTCTGCATTTTTGAACATCAACCTTAAGCCCGATTTACAATGGTCAAGGACAGTGGACAGTGAATAAGTGACAGTGGATAGTACAGTAGTGTAAACCGATCTGACAGTAGCGAATCAAGTTGCCTTGCCAATGGATCCGAATACAATCGCTTTCTATTTTTCCTTTTCACTGTCCTCGCCACTGTACTTGCCACTGTCCTTTACCAATGTAAATCGGGCTTTAGGCAATTGAACTGCGGCTGCTGCACCTTTCAATGGCGGTTACAAAATGACAAATAAGTAAAGTTAACAAATCACTAAAGCAAACCAAACGGGATGGATGACCGCCGTGGCCGGGATAAAAGCATAGAGTCGATTTGATTTATTGTTTTTTTTTTAATTGCTGTAACTTTTATAACTGGGGAAGGGGCAACTATTATACTTCATCATCATCACCATCATCAGCCTATAGCACTCCACTGCTGGACATAGGCCTCTAACATAGCTCGCCAATTGGCTCGATCCTGGGCCTCCCTCGACCAACCTCTCCCAGCAAACCTCTTCACGTCGTCCGTCCACTATTATACCTACTTAGCAAATCAAAATTCGAAAATACTTTAACTCCATCTCTTTGCTTATCTTAATCACGAATGACGTGTGAAAGGGATGGCGCATCTGAAGTTCCTAATTTAGTACCTACTTCTTAGTCTAGAGTCTTCAGCTTGACAGGCACATGGCTTAAGGTTCTGTAAGTATGTTAAGTATGTAAACCAACAATATACAACAACAATATCACAAGCCAAAAAATAACCACAGATAAATCAAATTATTTATCCTCGCATCTCAAACGACCTCTTTAACTAAACCAGAGACAATAAATAAGGCATAAACCAAACCTAGCCGTAAACTGGAGTGGCTCGAAGTATCCCGGCTAATGGTTTGTTTTGGTTCGGTTTAAAAAGTTATCAGCGAGTGGCAAGAGCGAGATCAAAGGCGGCGGCCATGTTTTTATTTACAAATGCTAATATTCCGAAGATAATGTTTATGCTTGGTGGTGTTTGACAATGAAAGTAAATACGGTATGGGTCGTTTTTATAAAGCCAGATTTGGAGTGTTGGTTGTTTTTTATTGTCAATTATTGTCTAGTACTTGTGGGTGGCGCGTGGCTGTCACCATTGGCCAAAACAATCAACGGCGAAATAACTATGGTGGGCAGCTCAGTAACAGTGTTGTTGGTAGCGGTTTATGGCAGCTCAATTTAAGTCAACTAGCAACTGTCAAATAACTGTGACGTAACATTGGGACCAATTCGGATCAGGGCCTCTATTCTACTGGGTTAACAAGATCGATTTTGAAGTGCTATCGTATTGTCAACGTTACAATAGTTCTTAATTACATGTCTTTAACGGCGGCAGAATTAAAAACAATACCAAAACACGTCAAAAGCAATATTGTTTAACCCCTTAGTGTCTGCTAATAAATGCTATGTAAGTTAATTTAATGCGCTAATGCTAATTTATAAGCGCCAAATTCTAGTCTTGAAATAAAACCATGCACATTTAAAATGTTATTGTGATTATTTTTATAACCCTTGACATATTCAGGCACTTTAATATACTTCTTTGCAAGACATGTTCAATTCCCTTATTAATTGTTAAAAATAAAATTGCTTATGTTCCTTTACTATCTTCTGACTTCACACGGCCTGAACTGATCAACGTAGAAACATGAATTTACAAATAAATACTAATAAAAAAAACAGACAACTAGATTCAACTAGACACGTAATTATTTTCTTATGACTAACTGCTCTACCGTTCTTTAGTTATTTATAAAAGGTGTCATACATTGAAACAATGTAATACCCAAACAGTTAAATACGTGTTCCATTTACTTCAGTGTATCTAACCTGTGTAGCGCAACTAACCACCGATCTCTATCGTAATGGCGGACATAAGCTTCAAATTACACAGGCAAGGCTTTATCTGCTGTGTGAAATGCATTGCAAATTATGGCGTTCTGACTTGGCGCTGAGCAACCAAAAAGGTTTCATTTCGCGTTGCGGAAGTAAAGCGACGCCGCTTTCCACCGCATTATAGGTGAAAAACTTAAGTAAATTACCTCTAACATGTAGTTGTAACACTTGTAACACGTCTATATAGACCGATTGACGTCATATATTTTGAATTTGACGTAAATTCTATATTAAGTAGTTTTGGATGCAACTAAATGCAAGCACGGACCTAAAAAAAATACAGACGTAACGTTGCACTCAAAAGATGTGAAGCATGCAAGGTCGGCACTTTCATTCGTTATACACGACTTACTGCACGCACACAGATACACTAGGTAAGACAACGCGCCGAGTCACAGCACGAGAGACAGTTTACGTGTGTTCATGCGCACGCACACAGACAGCCATTTTGCATGCTTCACTCATGATTAGACGAGGTTACGTCCGTATTTTTTTTAGGTCCGTGCATGCAAGAGGTCATTTTCTTAAGTTTTTCACCTATTACCTATGCTCAGTAGTTCCAACAGTAATTCAGCGTAGTTTTTAGAGTTGGCAACGGGACTCTATTACTAAGCTTCCGCTTTCCGTCTATCTGTGGGGCGGTATCTCATGCACTGTAATAGGTAGACAGTTTAAATTTTCACTGAGTGTGTATTATTACAGTTATAAAAAAAAGGGAATACAAGAATGGTACAGAAGCCTTCATGTGTGAATTCGATTCGCAATTGGTCAGTTTTTTATATTACTTTGGTACCTACTTACTGTATCAGTATTATTATAAATGTGAAAGTTTTTATTATTGATATGTTGGGATATTTGTCTTCAATTTATGGCTAAACAGCAAAATGGGTTGTTATAGAATTTGGCACACAGGTAGTACGTGTTCTGAATTGAAATAAAGATATATTTATATCCCGGAAAATTTAATAGTTACTAGGGACAAAAGGTTAACAAATTGTAGTCTTACGAAGTCGCGGGTTATTTTTTTGATAATTTTGAATTACTAATTAAAGTTAATAAATATACTCATTTCATGAAGAAATTTAAGCGCTGTAAACTACTAAATGTGTTTTGTTCTTTTAATTTTCTATAAAGCTAAATTAAAATACTCCAAAATACATGTTAGGAACAAATTAAGTCGAATACTGTATTTTGTCAAATAAGTTGGTGTTTATCTTAATTTTTAGCAAGCTTTAATACCTATTATTAAGCTGACAAAGCAAGCAAACGTAGCTTCTGAAACTTTGTCGTTTTATGTAATCCTTAGCCCGTTATAAAATAACTTGAGTAATAGGTTTTCTATGACATGTAGTATAATGTAGAGTCACTCTACATTATTTACGTAATGATGCACGCTGAATTTAAAGGCTAAATATAATGTTTGATGCCGCAAAACGGTAATGTTATACTAATGAAAGATTCATTATTATTATTTAAAAATTTATTCACATAAAACATTTCAACAAAGACCGTTTTGAATCTGGAACGTTCGCCGGCTTCACCCAAAGACGTTCGATAACCATCGCTCGTTACTCTGTCATGGGTGTTGCACTAACTGCCGCCAATCCACGCGTGCAACCTTTTTGTACAAGCCGTTTTTATACTGGCAGCTTTTTCCGACAGCCACAGATTAAGAAAAGTAAAGTGGAGTAAGGTTTAAATTAAGAACGTTTGGAGGAATGCGTAATAGTTTAGTAAGCGCCCTTGATTTATGCTTGCGTTACGATATTTTTCTTTGTATTCGCCGCAAGAATTTTGACGCCAGATGAAGATGTAGGTTAGCTTTTTCAGCAATTTCAAGCCGTTAAAAAACCGCTAAACATCATATAGATGACAAAATCAGTTTTTATAATCATTTGTCATGATAATCACGAACCATTATTTATTGCGTAACGTCTATTAATATCGATGATAAATTACATCCATCATCATACATAAGCCAAGACATTGTTGGTTAATTTATGCCATACTAATTACCACTAATGAGACATTGTAGCGTGCGCCGTCTTGCTAATATGAATAGACTTAAATGTATTAGCGTTTGGGCGCAGTTAAGACATTTTCAATTGGATTCTTATTGGCGTGGGCCCAAAGACCTTTCGGTTTGTCACTGGGCCAACTGAATATTAACGTTTAATTGATTCAAACGATTAATAAACGGTAACTATTTAAATTTACAATAAATATTTGTGTTTTACATCTTTCTTTAAGACTCTCTATTTAATACTCACTGTCAGTATCTATACATCGTCATCGTCTTCTTCCAACACACACCGTTCTTCGTATTTTTCCTACCTAAGAGCAAAGAGGCGGCTAGTGTCATTTTATGTCACTCCGTTGATAGTCAAGCCAACTATGTTTACTTACTCAAATTGATGACTTACTGCTTACTGGCAGGCAGGTGACAAAGTACCTCTATTTTAAAACGACCCGTTTTTTAGTCGTTTTCTTTATAAACCACCGTTATTTCGAATCGCAAATAGCGTTCCTAATCTAACTGGCCAGCAATTTGGAGTCGAGCCAGAAAATAAGATTTCCCAGCGGGACATCGAGTGCTTACTGGTCTCGGTAAAAAGTGCGATGAGCTCAAACCTCAATGGAATCGTAATTTAAAAATCGATTTTTATGATAAAAACAAATCTAATGTGGCGGCGGTCAACGGGGCGTAAAACCAGGAGCTACAACGTGATTGGTGCACCCGAATATCGTCTACGCTATGTGATTATCAGAAAGGTCTTAAGTTAGCGGCGTGGTCATAGATTATAGAGCGGTTTAGTTGTGGTCGCCGCCGTGTGAACGGAGCCCGTGAGAATGTGGTCAGAGATATTTCTACGACTGTTTTTTCGATTTTAATCTTTGAAGCATTGTTATGAGTCGTTTTTTGGCAACTTGATTTAAAGATGTCGCCGGAAGTATTTTAAAAGGCATAGACGGAGTAGATATAAATAGAATTGTACCGTTGAATCGTAAACTGTTCAAAGTTAAAGTGGTTATTTTCGTTTAACAAACTGTAGGTTTTGAAGGTACTAGATTGGTACTAGTTTTGATCAGTGGGCCGGAGAAAGACCGTTTTTTTCGCAAAGCTAACCGCAATTCGATTCAAATCGATCACGGCTGCTCAATCGATTGTCAAATTAGTAGTTGACTTTTTTATCGATTTAGCCGCTTACCACGATTTTGATAGTCGATGGAAGTAGTTTTTTTGCAGAGTAAAATGCTCAAAGGCTGTATCAATTTTATTATTTAAGTAAACCCACGATTTAGAACACAATCATTTACGAGCCATGCACAGCACCTATTAGTAATCATATTGTCCTTTTGTAAAAACTTTTTTTTTCTAGTCAGTTGTGCTAATACTCGTTCTCCCTTCGAAATACATCTTTGCCTGGACAATTTACAATAAAACCGAATGACACTTTAAGTTCTAATATTAGTGAAAACACCGGATCCCAATTAAGAGAAACAGAAACAGAGTCACGGGCCATTATTAGCTTGCCAGTCGCCCGTGGAGGGAACCCGGCCGTGCCGCCGAAACGCGGGAACATGTTTTGATAACGCCGCCATGTTTTTATTACGTTCTGTGATGTATTTAGGAATAAATGACTTGTCTTCACAATTAAGAATAGCAGGCAAACGGAAATGCTTTGTGAATTAAAACACGTTTTAACGTTGTTGAGTTTCACGTCGGCATAGAAGACGAAGTCGTCCTCCTTCTTCAAATTTCTCTTCCCTGGCATGGCCATAAACAATGCTATGGGACTTACTGTTTTTGATCATTTCGATTTGAGCGCAAATCAACCATTTCTCTTAACGCTGCGGCCACATCTGCGGGATTCGACAAATATTGTTGAAGTTTCTTTCTTTATTTCGCCCTAATCTTCGCCGAACCCCGTATATATGTGGCCGCACCATAAGTGTTATGGTAAATAACCAAAAGTATTAAATATGCAGGTTTAAGTTGTCAGTTGCATTTCAATTGTTTTTAGGTTTTTAATGTTGTACGATATCGTATAAGCCGGCACACTTTTAAAATCGTTTAATCAGCATAAATCAGCAGAATTTTACTGGCCGCCTTTAATCTGCCACAGTGCGTTCCATTTTCAAATTACCGATCGCAATTACCAATGGCGGTGGGCGCAACATGGCAACCGGAAACGCAGCCATATTGTACTTACTGCCAACCAAACAAACCAAAACACATTCGGGTCGTTAAGGCATTTTATAAATAAACCTTATTAGGTACGGGCCAGTCTTTTTATAATCAAGAAACAGAGGAGTACTGGCAGTTATTTTTTATATTAAGAACATTGTAACTTATGACGAGTCTTTTTTTACTTGCTAATCTTAACCTAAAACCTGCGTATCTGCGTATTTGTGTATCTACTGTGTACCTGTGTGTTTATCTGTGAGCCTGTCCGTGGCATTGTAGCTCCCACCCAAACGGATGAACCGATTTGGACGCGGTTTTTTAAAAGAGGGAAGCTGTTTTATTCACCAGCTTTAAAAATAGAAGTCGCCATTTTCAGTACCTACGCTTGCTCGTTAAACAAAATCTACCGCATGAATATAATATATGGAAGATCCTTACTAAAGAGCGTCTTAATTAACAGTTCTCAGTATTAACACTGTTGTATTCGTTGAACACATCAAAATATTCCTCCAACTCCGTATAAAATAATAAAGAATTACAGTCATTAATATCAGCGGGTCATTCTTATGCATCAAGGCAATCAAGTTTGAGTATTTTTGTTTTTTTTAATGTTTTTGGTAGCGGATACCCGCTTATTATGCCTAGTTCTCGTAATTACCAGTGTTGCCAACAGACGAATTCGGTTTGCATACAATTTGAAGGGTGCGAGTGTGATTCATATTATTTGATAATTATTTTTATGGGATTGTATATTTTACTGTTGGTAATGAATGCCTAGCTGTAGAGGTTATTTAGGAAATTGTATAACGGAATAATGCTTCTAGTTTTGGATTACATGCATATTATTATCATTATTCGATGATCATTTTTAAAATCTCTTCTTCTATGTAAATTTGCCGTACGTATTTGTTTTACATGTCAGTATTCGTGTAACATTGCGAAATTATAAAGCTAATTTAGAATATTATATCAGTTTGATATAATATTAAACTAAGCTAAACATTCAAATTCCTTGGTACGGAACATAATTATTATTTACATTAATGACGTAACTTCGTATTAACAGAGGTAATTAAGTCCGAGTTTGCATTATTACGAGTAAAAAATTCAAAAACCAAGCTATAGAATCCCGTTCCAACTTTTTAATCGTTACCAACGTAACAGGCTTATTTTTTAAAGCCAAAGAAACCGTAGACCATGGAACACACGCATTCGATTTCGCCACGCTTTTTGCATTCAATACTGAATCAATCACGGGTTTTAGTTTTTATACAAATACCTTCGGTCGCATAACAAGGTGTACCGTGGGGAAAAAACGTGGGTAGGATTCAATTTGACTCGTTAAGGGCTGTCCACGGCCTTTGTTGGGACATCACGGACGTGATGGAGTGGCTTGATGGGCATTTGTTCCATTTACCACATTAATAGTTTGGCAGATTGATTACAACTAAATATTTAAAAAATATATGAAAATACGGTTAAAAGGACCAAAAATATCCGGGTCGAAGGACGATGAGTCACAGAGAACATTAAAGACAAGCGAAACCAATGACAGTCATCATAAATAAAGTGTAGTGACGCATGACTAAACATAAAAAATGTAACGCAGTTAATTCACTTAACTCCAATTCTTATAACCAGATACGTAACATGCCACAGAACCTTTCGTTTGCCAATACGTGCGTATCGATCCCTCAAACGCGCTTACTTACCTCACAAGTCTCACGATCAATCTGTTACAACTTTTACCGTTCACTAATTCATTACTTCTTTTCTGGTTAATATGATGTTCACTTTACAAGCGCTGCAGTAATGGACATCAGGTTTTATCAGTTTTCCAACATTTCTAAATCGTGTTTCGGAGTAAAGGAAAGGGTCAATCGTATGCCCCTCACAAACATGACTCTACGTGATGTTATTGGAGAATTAATTAAGTGCCCAGATCCGTGAAAATAAGAGATTTAGGCCTAAATTGACTCGCGGGGGCGAATCGACGTGACGTGCAAGCGATTTGATACAGTTTTTTCTATAAGTTTTAATTGGGTACCTATAGGAACCTATGATATAGACTTGTTTTCTAATCTTAATTAAAATATGTGCATCTTTAGCGTTGCTAATTTTAACAAAATATTTTTGTAAGAATTGTAGGCAAGGTTAAGCGATTTCTCATTGTATTCATATCGATGACAATAGCGTTTCTTTAGCTAGACTTTTTCACGTTTTTATTATTAGATATTAATAACAATTAAAATTCATAACTTACACACTTGACAATCAAAAAACATACGCCATCTATTAATAAGATCTGTAACTAATGCTGTAGCGATTACTCGATTAGCCTTTTGACGTGTCTTTAAGTCGTCCTCACACGACGCCATTTGCGTCACACCTTGCGACGACGCAGTTAGAATAACATAATTCCCTAGTCACTCAGACTCTCGTCAGGTGCTAAAATTTGCAGCGTGCCTAATACGTTTTTTGCGATACCTTAACGACGCCATTGCTTTTTTGGCACTTTACGTGTTTTAATCCTAATTGAGGTCCGGAATCGCTAAAATGATTAGGTTGTGATTAATACGTGGGTCGTTGATTGCTTCGACGAATATTTTATTCTTATATAGTTTAGCTTAATGATGCGGGTAAAAAGGTAAATGAAACTTGAAAACTGTTTAAAGAGAACATTCGTTTTGTTAGTTGTCAAGGCTATTTCTAATTCTAATTTTTATTAATGGCTTTCACTCCAGTTAAGGTGTATTTCGCCAATGTCGAGTAATTTGTAAATAAGTCCAGTCCATGGATATCACACGCGAAGACAGTAAAATTGTTCGGTAAAAGAGTATTTTCTCTAATGGACTAAACAGAAGCACATGGGGTTAGCTCCACGCGCTTCTGGTCAAGTCCAACTTTGTCATTTTTTTCCCCTTAATTAATGGATTTCACTCCATGTTTTAACAAGATGTATTTCGCCAGTATCGAGTTTCAGACAATCACCATGGACTTATTAGAGTAACAAGTCCATGGATATCACACGCGAAGACAATTGTTCGGTTCAAGAGCATTTACTCTAACGTTGGCTTTGTAACTCGTCAAAATTATTTCTTGGCTGGCGATAAAGACAAACAGATCGGTTTTTTAAAATGGCGATATGGACAAAGGTCATATATTCATACAGCCATATATGACTTACCACGTCTGTGGTCCCGATAATCATACATTTTGAAATTACGAGCTCGCATTCCAAACAGATGACAATGCATAGGCAGTTTAAATTAACGACGATCGCGAATGGGTTATTTTATTAATTTTTGCGGTAAACCGCGCGTTATAAACGCTCGTCATGAAACTTCGTGGAGGTCGAAATAAAAAAATGTTGTTAAATACCATTTTCATTTTAATAGGTGCTTTGAAACACGTGTTTGGAAAAGTTTGACTTTTTAAGATGGGTGACCATTTTTAAAACTCATTCAGAGTTAATAAGGGTTAACTGCATCCTTATAACTTTAGCAAACAATATCATTCAAAATATGTTATTAAATAAATGACCTATCTTATACTTTAGGGTAGGTATAAGCGAACTTTAAAACATTATGTAAAATTCAAATTGTACGTTAACGAATGTATGGCAAACATTACATGGTTAGATTTTAAGATAATAGATATACAAACAGAGTGAACCGGAAGGCGATAGTATTGTGTTGCGTATCTTCATTTCCTTTCCGTTTGTTATCTTATCGCATTTTAAGAAAATTACAAATTTTCTAACCAATATCTGATTTTATGCCTTTTGTAAGTATAACTTTTGTATGCATGCGTTAGTTGCGTAATTACTGTATGTAAAATGTAAAGAGCGTAAGTGTACACTTACGATAATGGACATTTAATGCATGTTTTTTATTAGTTACAACAATGATAGTTACAGAGATAGTTAGAGAATGTAACACACTGACGCATTTACAGGGCGTTTCCATAATCAAAGTTCTATTTTTTTTAATTCTTATATTTTATACACTCGTCGTCTTACCATTTGTGTGTGACTAGTGATTTTACTAAAAAAGCTCCACGGCGAAAGTTATACAATGTCACCTACCTACCCGTATATTATATCCTGAAGCTCGTTAAAACATAACGATTGGGTGTGTTTTTATTGTACTTTTACGACGGAAGAGTTACATTTTAGCGCTGCGGGCTGTTTATTACTGTCATAGACTCGAATGCTGTTTTAGTACCTGATAACAAGTTAGAAACGGTCCTTTTATCTACACAGTATTAAGAGCCTACTTTTACTATTATCTGTGATATACAGCCTTCGAATAACCCCCAATTTCAAAGTGCCGCTACTGATATGATGTGGCAATTCAAATTAAAAGATAGGTCAACACGAGATTGGCTTTTACACCCCCTGTACCTTAATAAAATTATAGGTCGTAAGTGCCTTACCAAAATAAAGGCTTAAAAAACTTGTATTAACAGTATGTTTCTTATTGTTACAGATAGTCAGTCCAACCACCTAAACCTCTTCAACAACAGGCCACAGCCGAAAAAGAAGAGAAAATCACGAACCGCCTTCACGAATCACCAGATATTCGAGCTGGAGAAACGGTTTCTCTACCAAAAGTACCTCTCACCTGCTGACAGAGACGAAATAGCTAACTCGCTAGGTCTCTCGAACGCCCAGGTCATCACTTGGTTCCAAAACAGACGAGCAAAGCTGAAAAGGGACATGGAAGAGTTAAAGAAGGACGTAGAAAGTGCAAAAGTCTTATCTGCGCATAAAACTTTTTTAGAAAATGTGACAGACTTAGGCATTTTGAAGAAAAAAGCCATGAGCATAGGGGCCAGCGAGGAAGCAGCTACTAATCTTGTGGTGAACGCGTCCAAATGAAACGAGGCCTCGCGCGCGATCGCTTCCGCCGCATACGATCGCCGCGCGCTCGATTTTTAAATCGAACTGTTCGAAATTCGAACGAACTCTATGTGAAACTTTTCACTAACGGACTTTTTAAATAGTGACGTTTGATGTATTTCCACTAATTATTACTACGGCATAAAGTACTTCACTCTCTATAGTGTAAAATGTAAATATATCGACGACATAGTTGTAGTAATTGTACAAACACGTATGAAGAAGCTTCGTTGAAAATTTAAATGTGATAGTTGATTTTATTATTTAAGTACTTAATATGTTATAGAGATATTCCTAAATTATTTATTGGAGGTTTATAAGGACTGGCACATGGGATTTCCACTAAGTATATCTAAATTGAACACAGAATTAAGTTATTACATTTTTTATTTATTAAATCCGTTGCGTGCAATACATGTTAGAAACATAATTTCTGGGCCAGTCGTATAAATCTAAACTTAAGAGTTACGGTGTACATAAATAGATAAATGTATAGGTTAAATATATTTGTAAGTAGGTACATATAAGTTGAATTCTTTCCATATTTTAATAATCGATGGAGAATTGAAGTAAAATTGCGACTAAATTATGGTAAGTAGAGTTAATACTAATTTGATTATAAATTAGTATGTATAGTGTTTTGCTAATTACCAAGCAAAACAAATGTGACATTATTACCGAGCGGTATTATGTTAAATAAAACACTGTATTCATACAAATTGATTACCGATAGGTACGTATTCTCCATAAAAGTAACTTAATGCGAACCATAACCGGAACTAAATGCGTGTATAAAAACTCGATGTTGTAATATATAAAGTATTGATTTAATTTAAGTACCGTTTGTTATATTTTAACAGAGATTTAACAGGGCCACGTGATAAAATCCCAATAAAAAACCATCGTTATTGAATGTTCAAAAGTCTGAAATAAACAGGTTATTCCTAACTAAATAAATATATTTTTGTTCTACAGTTAAGTACCTACTGCAAAATTGTAAGCATAACCGCCATGTTTGGAAAGATTCCGTGACTTCTTAATAATATTGACATATATTGCATTTCTCTCAATAACGAGTAAGTAACATTCCTCTTGTTAACTACTTTAGAGACAAAATTGTATTTTAAATTTGACTATTGACGTTTAATATAAAATACAGTGTTGTGACAAAAGCATTCTCATAAATTACTTACTCACATGAAGATAGATTATTTTCTTATACATACTAGCTTTCCGCCCATTTCTTCGTCTGCGTAAGTCTGTATTTCGTTAAAGAATAAGAGGATTGTGAAGCTAAAAATTTCCATACAAAATGCGATAATATTTTGCTTCCTCCAAACCTTAACCGATTTCTTCGACTTTTAAATACGTTGTAGATATTACGAAAAACTAGCCCTGTACGTTTTAATTTTCAAGAAAATATTTCTTGGAATAAAAACAAGAGAAAATAAAAATCGGAAACATAAAAACCTACCTAGTTTTTCATAACAACTATAATATATTCAAAAATCTTGAAAATTGGATTTGATTTAGGGGGTGAAAAACGTTATCGCCCGGAGCTACATTTGTATGGGAAACCTTTGACAGCTACGCGATTTAAGTCTCGGTTCACAATCCTCTTAAGATCCCGTCATTCTCTTTTTTACACCTCTAATATAGAAAATCTTTAGACATTAAAGTGGTCGAACTTTCATTCCATGTTCTATCCCCCATTTTTACCCATTAGCAGTAGAATTTTGTAGAAACCCGAAATATATATATTATCTTAAATATCTACTACTTATAGCAAACTATAGCTCGAGTTTTTCTAGATTAAAAAAAACATCCCTCATAAAAAACAAAAGAATTAATACATACATACATACATACATATAGGTACAATCACGGCTCTTTCCCGTAGGGGTAGGCAGAGACCACTTCCTTCCACTTGCTACGATCCAGACAAACTTCCCTCGCTTCCTCCACACTCATTAGTCTCTTCATACACGTGCGTCGGTTTTGGGTACTTCTGACATGAACCTTTTTAATACGTCTTCGATCTGATCGGAAAATAATTAAGTTCTGTTTATAAACTATTTTAAACTTAAGCCTAAATACTAATACCTCTTAATGGCAATCAAAAACATTTTCAAAAATGACGTAAATCTATTTAAAAAAATAGGCGTTAGTACATTTAAGATCTACCTACCTATACATATGAATTAAAAGATGGTTTTTTATTTTTTATTTCACGTGGCCTTGTTTATTTTTATTTATTCTTTACTCTTTCAAGGACATTATGCGAGTACATTTTAATTAACTCTATTTCTTCATTATAATGTCGTAATAGTAGCAATACACAAATGTATGTAATGTGACTAGATTTTTTTTTTGAACATTATACATATTATGTTAAAGTTTATATAATTCATCAGTCATTTAATGATTGGAAAATAAACGGTAAATGGTGATTTGGGATCCTGATTTTTTTATTTAAAAACAATCATGAATAAAATCTAAAATGTAATATAAAAGTTCAATGACCATAAATTTGGAGGGTAAAGAAAGCGTTACCGTATTCGGATCTTAAATCAAAATGACGTAAATACACTTACGTCTCTATACTGTCTAAATTGCCAGTCAATAATGACACTTTTAATTTTAAAATTCGAATAACAGTCCTTGAAAGAGTATCGCTAGCTAAATACAAGAAAACATTAACTAAAGCACTCTTTAAGTTATCGATACTCGTACTGTATGAAAAGGGGTGCCGTTATTCCTATGCAATATGAATCTGTTAATGTTTTCTTTTACTTGCTGTTTTATCTGTATATAAACCTTGTTCCTACAGTTGCAAATGCGACATTTTATACTTTACGTAGTTAGTCGTGAGAGCGGCCTCGGTACTGTGCAAATAAGCTGTAAATAAACAATATGTGTTAAATTATGTCTCGTTATTTACCACTTAATCAACCCTTCCTTATGAGTTTAGGTGTCTTCGATATTTTCCGCAAGTAAGGGCCGGTACAGACGGACTGCAAAATAGCAGTTCGAGTGCAGTTCTAATGCAGTTGACGTAACTGCATCAAAACGTACGTACTTCAACTGCATTCGAACTGCCATTTTGCATCTGGGTTGCAGTTTAAATGCTGTTCATCTGTACCGGCCCTAATAAGCCATGTTTTTACTATTAATAAAAATTGAATAAATTTACTAATGTCTTACTCTCTAACTTTTAAGTTAAAATAAGACACCAAAATTGTTCTTCGAGGTTGTTGTTAGAGGGCAATCAACTTCTGCAATTTTTATACATATATACCTTCACGCCTTCATTCCCAGAGTGGGGTAGGCAGAGCTACAGAATTACAAACAACTCTAAAAACTTGTTGTTAATTCTGTAACCACATTTTGCACAATCAGGCTAAGATGTTTACCAAGTGAACATTAGTGACAGGTTGCAAGCCCATCGCCTAACAGTACTACAAGCCTTTATTCCCTTAGTCGCCTCTTACGACTTCCACGGGAAGACACGGAGTGGCACTATTCTAAGCCGGCAACCACACGGCATGCAATTTTTATTGCCAGTCTAATTCCCGTTAAGGGTGCGTTTCCACCAGAGATGCGCATGCGCAGCGAGGTGTCGCGAGGTGTCAAATGTATGAAAACACATTAATACGCATCTCTGGTGGAAACGCACACTTAGTCTCCTTGTGATCTTGACTCATGCAAACTGACTGACTGACTGACTGACTGACTGACTGCAAACAGGGCCGGTACGAGTATTCTAGGCGGTAAAAGCTATATCGTCTTTGACCTGTTATGGTATTGTCAACGTTTTGATAGCTCGTATTTACTTGACAGTAATGGCAGCCGAGTTAAAAACCATTCCATAACAGACAGGTCAAATACGATATCGTTTTTACCGCCTAGAATACAGGCCCAGATTATGTATGTTTGAAATGTGACATAAATACTAGTCAATTTTAGGACTTGACTTGATACGCGTGGAGCTAACCCCATGTTACTTCTGTTGAGTTCACAAATTACTCTTTCACCGAACAATTACCCTTGCGTGAAAAAACTTTATAAGTCCATAGTTATTGTCTAAATTTCGAAATTGGCGAAATAAAACTTGTTAACACAAAGAAAAACAGTCATTAAAAAAATATATAAATGCTCAAATTTTAAATACTAATATTCAACTTATGTTTATGTTACATCTCAAACATAGCCATATTCTTTCAAAGTATGTTGTAAACCGTAGTAAAAAGATGATCTCGGTATAAACGATGAAATTATGCGTTAAAATGACACCCGTATTTATAGTCAAGAAGAGTAATTACTTGAGCAATAGTAATGTCAAAAGTCATACAAAAATTGTTACGTAAAAGTAATGACTTAATCATTACTTTTACTCAAGTAATTACTTTTCTTGTCTATAAATACGGGTGTGAGATGAGATACACACGTACCGTACGTTCTCCAAGGTGGAAATGCGTCCTTTACACCTAGACTCTAGCGCAAATCAATATTTTATTTATTTATTTATTTATTATTTATTTATTTATTATAAAAAATACAATTATAGGCTTACAGTTGGGACCAAAGCACCTACAATGTTAATTTTAATTAAGATTACCTTACATACTATATGGCAAATGAATTACAAAAATAGCATATTTTAAGTAACAATGATTGCCAGCTATCGGCGAATACATCGGCATCTTGGAACTGGGAAAGAAATACATTTAAAAGCATCTGTGCTCGAATGGTCGGTGCATTGCCAAATAACAGCGAACTGGAGTGCCACCGCCAAGTATGAAACATGGAAAAGTGCAGGATAGGAGGCAAAGATAATGCAAATGATATAGCTGGTAAGTATTAAGACTGGGTAAAAATGTCCTAGGAACTTTGCAATTATAATATTGCAAAAAGTTTGGTGGTCATTTTTCTCCATGACCTAGATAAAAGATAAAAAAAGATAAAAGATGTTTATTCAGTAAGTAGGCCGCACGGGCACTTTTACACGTCAAAAATCTACCAGCGCTTCGCAAGAGACCACTGCTGAGAAGAAACGCCGCAAGAAACTCAACAGTCAGTCGTTTTTTAAATATTGCTTATGATAAATGATATTATACAACGAAAAGAAAAAACTTAACCTAGCATTATATAAAACAATGAATGTAACAAACAATATGAATATATATATCATGCGTAGTTGAGCAGGAAAATGTGTCTAAACTCAAAATTCTAAAAAAAAAAACTCATAAGTAGTAAATATAAAAATAAATAAAAATTATACTTAGACGGGGCAAGTTAAGCATACCTATTAAGCTCTACTTAACCCACCTAAAAAAATGCAACGAATAACCTTAACCTTGAATTAGTTTGTGTGCCATGCATCCACATATGGGTAGTTGGTACCTCGATACTAAAATAATTTTGACACATTGCAACACTCAAACTCACCTAGCCGCCAAATTTGGTATGGTTCCAAAAAACACTGGCCAGCAAAACAAAGAATAATTTAAGACAATCCGTACGAGCCTCGTCTATGGTCACTCAACTTAAATAGCGGTATTCTGTAAAATCCATTCGCCACACGTCCGAAGCTGTTCGTATTTTGAATTTGCTTTATTTGAATTAGGAACGGCCGAGTGTTTGATGAAGTCGCGTGCCGCCGCCGGCTTGGAGTAAGGAAGTATTTATACTATGCATTAATATTAATGTCTAATACTTAAGTTAATCAAGCAAACGAGCATGAAAGTAAAATAAAAGATGAGAATAGCAAGATAATATAATGGAAGATGACAAAGAACATAAGCTTGATAAAGTTGATTGGAAAATCATTAAGTACTATCATATAGTATGCTTAAAAAGTTGTCTATTGCTGAGCAATTTCATGGTCCTGCGCTACCCATTTAGAAAAATTAAGGTTCCCCTACTAACTCTTATTCTGACTTTACGTCTTAGTAATCAGTAAATAGATAAAAAGCCCCCCAAATAATGGCGAGCCCTTCTTTCAGAGCTGATATCTATTAAACGGCCCATCCGGTTAGGTACTATAAAACCTGGCTAAAAACCATCCCGACTAAACATACTTTCTTTAAAAAAAACGGTGTCCAAATCGATTCATTCATTGGCGAGCTACGATGACAAAGATAGACACACAAATATACACGTAAAATTTATAACACCCCTCTTTTTCATCAGGGGTTAATAAGAATGGTAACCAAGGAAAATTAAAATGATGAGGTTTTACCCGCATGACGATGACGCCAATGTACGCCAGGCCTAACCCTCTGATGTCCAATTACATGACGCAGTTCGAAACTCAAAATTGTTAAAACTGTACGAGAATTAGTTACGGACAAGAGTTTGTTATTCTTTAATTGGTCGCCCACTTGCAGCTACCACCAGTACTACTTGATCTTTGGCTGTTTTACTATTTCAGGGGCTTAGGTGTCGAGTTAAAGTGGTGATGTGCGTTTAGGTCACTTCGAAATATTCATATTGGTTGTTAAATCGTTAACTGGCCAGTATCATTGCATGAAAGCGCGATAAAGCGTAAAAATAAATAATTGCTTGTAAACGCGGGACTTGTCTATGGTTGCATTCTATTGACAAATAATCGGCCATAAGTCGCTGGTGTGGCCAGTTGATGAGCCAAATTGGACACCACGGGCCTATTAGTGTTGCCACACATGATGCAAGATTTCGTGCCGTGAATGAAATTATGTAGCCGTATTGTGCTTACATATTAGAAAAAGAACTTTTTTTGGCTGTTTTTAACAAAAAAGATTTCCAAAATATACCTATGTTAAAAAAGTAGACTCTTAAAGCCAAAAAACTACAGGCTTTCATTACAAGATTTTGATAACATCCTGCAGATACGAGTAAAACATTCAGAATGCTACAACTAAAACAAAAAAACAACAAAAATAATGAGTCCAATGTAATTTACCTCAAACAATTACGATAGTGATGTCTTATTGGCGTGAAACAATTGAAGTAACACAATAGAACAATACGTGAAATGTCAAGTAAGTATCATCGTTGCTCGTCATCGGAACTGTGTTGCAAATCAATAATGGAAACACGATCGTAATTCTCAAATAATGGTCCGTTACTACGCAATCTCCCTCCTACGCTCGACGACATACCACCCGTAATTACTAAGCTATTATCAATAATTTGTTGGCTCAATAACATCGTGAATAAAAGGCGAAAACTTAGTAACGCTTAATAAAATCCATACAAATGCGAAACGCGAAGAAAGCCACTAATAACATGGCCACGAGCTGTTAATTTATGTTAACTTTTGTGTCGTAATTAATACTGGCTGTATAGTTTGCATTGCCATTTTTATCGATTCGAAATTCAAAAAAACAGCTTTTGGTGTCTTTGTTCAGTTTAATACTATAATTTTGACGGTACGCGTGATGGCAGGGTGTCGGTAATGATGTTTTGTAATATGTGGCCAAATTAAATGCCCCCAAGTGTTTACCAAACCGTCTTTAAAACCGCCTTCCTGCAAAAACGAATTATGCGAGGATCAATTCATATACGAAACAGTTGTTGATATCGAAGCCAACAATTCGAAATTCAAAATAATTACATCGAATACAATCATAGGACGTTATTACGAGTTTTTTTTTACGTGAACTTTGTTGTAAGGGTGTTGCAAGGCGTAATTATTCGAAGAAGCTACGTGTAAGAACGGTTTGTTCGAATTAAACATTTTACTGTGTGAGTTTAACCGTTCCGTAATTTAGAAATGATTGTTATTTTAATGGTAGCGTCGTGTGAATTCGTAATTAAAGCGTCATTATAATTAATTTGGAGGCACGCGCCGCCTTGGGCGTTGACAGTTGTTGCTTTTTTGTTTAAATCATGGCTCCCACACAGCCCGGGACTGCGGTAACGGCGTTAGAGATCGGCACATGGCGCCCGCAGGAATCGCGTTATTAATTTATTTTTTGTTAATATTTTTAACTGATGACATTATCATAACAAATTAGGTAAATGGTATTGTAGGGACCCGGAATATCAACCTTAAACCACTTGAAAAATAAGAAACTAGTCAGCAACAACGCTTACATTTGATTCATTGACTTTTAGATTACATTGAACTGTCAGTTAATATGACATTAAGTAAGTCCATAATGTGTTAAAAAAGTGAACAAATTGTACCCATTGCAACGCTAATGAAAGCCAATCCCAAATTCATTGCTTCACTCCCCTCAACACACTTTTTTCTGGCAGCGGCAAAATAATTGATCCTAATACCCAGCCTCCGCTGTGACGAATTAACAAGAGAACACCGGGATGATCTATGGTTTCGCACTTCTATTGTCTACGAGAAACGTGCAGACTGAGTGACTCTACGGAGCCACAAAGTTATCGGTTCCGGTGGCGAATGTGGAACTAAATATGCAATGTCGAATTTTGAACTGGATGACATGTCATGTAATATCAGTAGCGCCTTTACTTTTAAACATTTGGAACGATACTGGCCATTCAAACATATTTAAATTTGGAACGGTCACAATAGCTCTATCGAGCATCCATATCAAATTCACAATTCGTAAATCGAACATCAAGTGAACGTCAGAGTAATAGATCCGGAAAAAAATAAACGATTGTCAATGGTTTGGGTCCCATTGAAAGTGGAGTGAAATCGCAACAATAGGTGGTAATGAAGTGGTTTTGTCGTTTTTAGGCGTTCCGCCGCGTGTGGGTATATTAAAGCACAATTATGTTATAAATGGACGTTTAGAGGACGATTAGCGCGACGTGCCGTTGTGAAACTGGCTTTACGAAATTGCCATAGGTACAGTCGCCAACGTAGTACTGAGACGGTGGTGGATAAAAAACTT
Source organism: Acleris cristana (assembly GCA_948252455.1). Lineage (NCBI taxonomy): Eukaryota > Metazoa > Arthropoda > Insecta > Lepidoptera > Tortricidae > Acleris > Acleris cristana. Next base: position 4,046,860 of record OX411794.1, read on the forward strand.
TGAAGTTGTATTTTTAGGTAATTAACAGAAAGGGTGGAAAAGAAGAAGTTGGTAGTTACCCAGCCTATACCCTTTCGGTCTCGGTGTGTGATGGAAGTTTCTTCCCTTCTCAGTACTTATTCTACATAAAAGCGATATTTTACTGTTTAGTTACAGAATCATATATTTAGAAGCAAGCCATGACGCAACGCAGAATCATGTAAAAGGCTCAACTGATTTACATTGAACCTAGTTCGGTTTAGGTCTTAGCTAAGAACCACCCCGTTTAAACTAGCTTTAGAATCAGTTCATCCGTTCGGGAGTTACCATGCTTGGTTTAATAGTGGTAGGACCATTTGCAGGGATCTTTCGGATCGCTTCTATCTAGGGAATGCAATTTAACCGGTTATTAACCGTTTTTGTATGAAGATAACCGGTTGAAACCGGTTAAAACCGGTTATTTGCATTCCCTACTTCCACCGTCTTATTCTTTAACCTACCGCCAAGCAGGAGTCGTATTGTTGTGATCCGGTGTGGGGATAAGACAACCGGTGAAATTACTGGTATAGAGGCATACCATCTTAGTGATTAGGGTTGGCAGCGCGGGAGCCTTTTGTTTCCCATAATTTCATTGGTCATAGTGTTATTGTTGACATAATTATCGATAGTCATAATTTTTTATATCGCTGAAACTATACACTTTTCTGAATTTCTGAAATATCTAACGTAAGGTTTGATTTATAAAATTCTTGAAAAAGTAACGACTTGCGATGATTATGACCTAAAACACATGACTAAAAATAATTATGTCAGACAATATAGACCCTGGCAGCGCATTTGCAGTCTTTAAGATTGTATTACATTATATAAACTCATGCCTTCATTCCCAGAGCAGGGTAGGCAGAGCTACGGAATTAGGGTAGTTTAGTTTAGTTTAGTTTAGTTTATTTATTCATCAATGTAATATTACAATATAAATTGCATTGCATGTCAAAAAATACGAAATTACATTGAGATCGTCAAACATAAATACATAATATTCAAAGAACACAAGAATAATTAATAATGATTAAAACAACAACAATTAAACACCTAATAATGGTCACTCGTCCGATGACAATACAAGGATTAATAAAATGTCAACACAATAATAAATTTACATTTCTAGCTCCATATATTCATCCACGGAGTATGATGGATTATCCAATAAAAGGTTTCTCAGCTGGTGTTTAAATGCTGGTATAAACCCTTTTTCACTAGAACCCCAGAATTACCAACAACTCTATATATTTGTTGATAATTCTGTAACCACATTTTTCACAATTAGGCTAAGATGTTTACCAGTGTATTAGTGACAGGTTGCAAGCCCATCGCCTAACAGTACTACAAGCCTTAATTCATAGTCGCCTCTTACGACATCCACGGGAAGACATGGAGTGGTACTATTCTAACCCGGCAACCACACGGGACGGAAGATTGTATTGAGAGTTCAAATGTCTCATATCCCACATGCAATTAGTTTGCCTGTGTCCTCGTTTGCATTCTCTATGGCATTTAAAAATGTTTCTAGTTTTAAACTTTTGAATTATTACATCTCGTATGTTAAATACGAGGCGGGCGTCACTAATCCGACAGCTTACCTGTCGTTGCTCTCAAATCGGTCGAAACTAATTAATTCATTGAAACCCATTCCAAATGTCAATGGAATGACATCGATAAGGTTAGCGAATCATAAATGACACCCGATTGTGCATCACTTTCTAACTTAGGTAACTCGTTACGAGAGCGAGCGGATAAAAAAAACCGTCGGCTTAACTGCTGTGATCTGCATGTCAATATCAGATAGATTTCTTTAATCTTATTAACAGCTTATTTTATAACAAAGATAACGGCTATCTCTGTGCTAGGGTAAGATGAGCTTTATGCCAATACGAATAGAGTAGATGGAGGCTTTTGTATAAGTATGTAAATTAAATCTGTCCTTTGACAGACGGCGTCCGCCCGATTAAAATGAACTGAGTCTTTGTTGATGATCTTCGAGTTATTTATTTGGATTGCTAGGTCTTTGGTAAGAGACGTGATAGAGAAAAGTTTCTAGCATGGTTTTATAGATATAGATATAGATGAGTTTTTACATTTACTAACGGATCTGCCAGATGTCATAAGATAAAAAGTAAGTGCAGCGAATGTAGATCAGATCCAATCAAAATAATGCCATCTCTGTGAAGGATAAAAAACCAAGATCAGGAATGGGACCAAGTTAAATAAGTATAAACAAAATGAAAACCAGTAAGTATAAAAAAAAACTAAGCTAAGACAAATCTAACGAAACCTTGTTTGACGAAATTAGGCCATCTGTTAAACCTTTTCGAGAGAACAAAGCTCCATTACAAACATATTGAAATACATAAGAGTTAAGGTCAGAAACGACACCATAAGTGCGGGCACTAAAGTCACTGACGTGGGGCAACGTGTCGCCAGACCATAATGTCAAGGTCACCTTTTTCGTTGGGATGACAACAGTTGGAGTAAATGCGTTGCAGTCTAGCCCTGGGTAGGGAAACAAAATGATGGCAGATCACCGGTTTGATAGTTCGACGCCAAATAGAATGCTAGCTCAGGATGAATCAGAGTAACTCAAAATAGGGCAAATTAGAAGAAGCTAGAAGATAATACCTAACAACGGGCATTGAAATAAAAAGTTGCAAAAAAGAAGAAGATTTAACTAGATAGGTACATACAAACATAAAGGTAAAAAAAAATACCCTCCTTCTTCGGCAGTCGGATATAATGGTATAATAATAGTTATTTATGTAACTGGTACATAATGAAGCCTCTTAAGGTACGAGAGCCGAGGTTAGAGCGCGAGCTTGCGAGCGCTCTAATTACAGGCACGAGTACCTTAAGAGGTAATTATGAACCGTTGCATACATAACTTTTTCTACAAGCTTAAAATGATAATGATAAAAATAAACAATCGGTAACTTTTCTCGTATACTTTACTCGATTTTTCTGCTAACAAATTACTTGTCATCAAAGACATTTTCACTATTCCGATGCGCGATAATAGTTTGTGAATTTTATTGATAAATGTAAACAAATTTCATGCGAATTTTAATAGATACTAAAAACAGTTCTATCAAATTATCATAAACAAGTTGGAATGCCAAACGAAACGCCATTTTGTTGATATCCATATTGAACGTAACCATGGTAACCAAATAACAAATCGAGGGATATTATAACCATCTATTTTTAGTAATTGAATAAAAATGTTATTTAAACACATAATTACTCATAAAATTAATTTTGTTTTTAATATACGTAATTGTTATTGGTGTTAAATGTTTTTAACGGTTTATTATACAAATTATTAGGATGTCAAGTGTTAACTAAACGCCAAGACTGATATCCGGAATGACCGTTACCATGGTAATAACAATGCTGTAATAAATTATAGAACTGTTATTACCATGGCAACGCTCATTATAGAATTGTTTTTACGCTTCGGTTACGCTATAGGTGGTATTCTGACACCATTAACGATATCAATATTAGCGGTTTATAGTACGCGAGTAGAAAAACACGTTTTAAGTACACTTTGATTCGTTTAAAACTAGCAATCCGACTTCAGCCACGAATGGCTCAAGGAGACAATAGTGAAGTGTTCGATCGGAATAGAACCCGAGGTGTGTCTAATGAGACACGAGCCGCCGTCGGATTAGCGGGGCTTGTTAGTCGACGCACTGATTAGGAATGTCGGGATCATTCCACTGATGCCGTATTATTGAGTGTCCAAACCTGGAAAGTTCCATTGAGTGATAGGGGGCTATAGGAGTAGAATAGCTCTGTCCTTTTCGCTGTCTGGAACTCGGCAGGGATTCCAAAATGTTATGGTAAAACTTGAGAATTTGTTTAAGGCATGGTGATATAATAAACAACGATTTAGAGGATAATAGTTATGGTTAGAATTAAATAAGAATTACTAGATACCCAAGGAAAGTTCGCTAAGATGAGAGAAAGACTCAGACAATGTAAAAAAGCAAAGAACACAAAGACATGACATGTAATATAATTCTAGAAAAAGAATTAAAAAAAACTCAAAATTGGACCCTAAATTAGCTAATTAGGTACCTGTTAACTTTTATTTCTTTAAATTCTCACACTTACGTTGCAAATACAAATGTAGGTAATTAATTACTTTTTCCAAATAAAATCAAAGTCAGCCTCTTTTTTGAAGTCAGCATCCCCAAAAACTTTGAAAAATATTCCTTAACAAATTGAAAACCGTCATGTTTACCATTTTGAAATCAACGTACAACCTCATTTTCTAAATTAGCATCCCCGAAAACCTAGGGAGTAAGTTCCATGAACAGTTTTTTAATATTGTTATATTATATGATATATCTAATAGTCTACCATCTTGTAAATCGAACTAGATATCATTTTCAAAATCGGTGTCCCCGAAATCCCCAAGGTAAATAAGGTCATGGATTTTGTACAAGCTATTTATTGCTCTAGAACCTGGGTAGTGATTCTCTCAAAAGAAAAGGTGAGCGAATGCAGAGGTGAATGTCCAAGCGGCGAGTTTAAGTAGTCCCGTCAGAGCGAGCAAAACACATTTTAGCGCGTGCATTCTCAATTAGGCAGCCTTATACGTTCGAGAAGCCATTCTGCCAAATTGAATACACGCGCAGAAACGTGTTTTGCTCGCTTTGACGGGACTACTTAAACTTGGACATTCACTCCTGCGTTCGCTCACCTTTCCTTTTGAAAGAATCACTACCCAGGGGTGTTATTCTTTTAAAATGGCGTTCGGTCGGTCGAACGAGTGAACGCGGCGAACCGGCGAGTTTAAGTAGTCCCGTCAGAGCATACAATAGACATTTTAGCGCGTTCGCCCGACCGAATACCGTTTTTAAGAGAATGACACCCCTGAAAAGTGCCACTTTGTGCTGGCATGCAGTACGTTTTTTTTTAATAATATTATGTAAGTAGAAAACGAGGCATTTCGCGTTTTATTTTTTCAAAATCATTTAACAAAAGGTAGGTTAATTTGCTTTGCTACGGCAATTAGGATGTATTATTGAACTGTATCTTTTAAGCTAACCAGATTTACTGCAACTTAAATACTCTTTTAAAAAGTAACACCTCTATCAGCAACACAATTAAGTAACTGGCCATTTCTGCATCTTATCAACTTACAATAAGGCAGTTAACTTAACAGTGATGTTAGTACAAGACCTAAAACAATTTACCTTTTAATTGTACTAAACTAGAAAATAAAAAACCGTATTAATTTGGCCAACGACTAAAAGTCAATAGGTTTAAAAGGATCACTCACAACATGTTTTTATCAATAAACTTGCAACACTAATGTCGTCACCCCAACCAATGCCATTGTCTTACTGAACACATGTCAGTAAAACATTAAGGTACATCGCACTATCCGTCATCATCCGGATCACAATTGACAGGCTCTTGAGAGAAACCATCCAACGGCCAAAAGGAAGTTTAACGTGATGAAATTGTATTAAATACCGACTTCACATCATCAATTAAACTGACTTACGCACTCGAACTGAAACTTTGTTGCGTTGAAATACAGGTGATTCGAGGTCTTAAGGTGAGTTTGTTAATGTGTTACTGTGATATAGGTAATAAACAATGACATCAAAGGGGAGATTATGATATTCGTTTGAAATGTGAAGTAAACTGCGGCGGGCTTTGATAAGTGAGATACAAACCATGTAGCGGTTTATGAGCTCCTGGTACCCGTGGATAATAAAAGTTGATTTCGGTCTGTTTATTAAAGATACCTTGCATCATAATTATCCTACTAGTAATATCTAAATGTTGTGTAAGGATATTCAGAATCTGAAGTAAAGATTTTATTGTTTTATGGCAAGCAGATAAATTTTGTCTCACAAAATATTCATAGTTTTCGTTTGAAAAACAAAAGAAAGAAAGGAAAAGCTAACACAAGATAGAATATCAGTCAGTTAAACTCGCTCACGCTCCTTTTCTTTGTCATATGGAAGAAAAGGATAAGGATGAAATGTAAGATTTTGTCGGATAATTATCTGACAATTTAATACAGATTTCACTATTATATCGACGACCTAACGATGACATAAATAAAAAGGCATAAAGCAATTAGAAAAGCCCTTTTTGTACCAGTTCATAATATAATTATATTTTTAACTTTTCAATATATTTAGTGGCTTATTAAGTATACTAGTAGTACGTCGAGGGTACACTACATAATTCCGAAGAGTCATAATTCCGAATTTTCATAATTACGAACGCAATTTTTTGATAGAAGACTTAGCTTTTTGTTATCGCTTATAAATCAAAACCTAACCTAACCTAACCTACGTATGACAATTAAATTATGCATTTAATCTAAAATAGCTCCAGCGTAACATAACTTTCGGAAAAATGAAAATTCGGACAAATGAATATTCGGAAAAAAGTAATTCGGAATTTTAAGGTGTTCCCAGTACGTCGAATATGTTTATATTTTGCAATAGACACTGTACAATCACTCCTCAGAGCACTCACCGTGAAAGACCCTCCCTATAAAACTACTAGCGGCCCGCCAGCGGCTTCGCCCCGCTGCAAATTTCTGACGTTCCCGGTGGATTTTTTAAATTTTTCTCTCCGTAAGAACCATCCTCGTAAATCAAGGAATATACTAAAAAAAATAATTGCGAAATCGGTTCAGCTGCTCTCGAGATTTGCGCTTAGCAACACATTCAGGGATTCATTTTTATATTATAGATTAGAACTAGAACGCTCAAAGATACTAAGTCCCGAAGCAGCTCTAAAGGCAGTCTTTTCTTTAAATTGGGATCGACAAACTATAACGGAACTCTCTTCTTCGTCTTCTCTCAGTCAAAGGGAAGCATTTGTAATTTCAGGCATTTATAGAACTACTAATGAGTTATTATTAATAAAGTAATATACGACACCTTAATCAACTCTGTTTTAACTTTTAATCCTCTCTGCATTCATATTTGTTGATTTTTTTATAATAATTAGGACTTTATTGTGGCTTCTATTTTAAACATATTCTTGATTTTGTAGAAGCTCTACTTTTCAATATGATTACGATATTTAGAAGTAAGAAGGGTTGAAATAAAACAATTTAGAAAAGGGGCTTATGAATTTTAGACAATATTCATAATACCAACGTACGTATGTAGCGATTTTCGAAAATTGCATCGAATCGACATAAGCGGCGTAAGCATTAGTATTTTTTTCGAAAATCGCTAACGTTAGCGATATGCATCTTGTCTCGGCTCCTTAAACAGTTACTGTAAATGTTCAAAATGTATACGCTAGTTATCTAGAAATAGGTCTTAATGAAGGCCTTGAAACAGTTTTAAACTGCAACTGTGTGCCGAGCCATAACCGAGCGAGCACGTTCCATACGAGGCAGCTCCGTTTTACAGCCGTTTTATAAGAATTCCTCGTTTGATTGGCCATTAATGCATTCAGTGCCCAGAACTGCTGCTAGTAGGAAAACTGGCTCCATTTTATATGCTAATCGATACTTGGGTTTGTTCTTGTTCAGCGATTTTAAATAGTCGGTTTTCATTTTGAAGCAATATTAGTTATCAAGTTTAAATTTAAAGGCAGTTTTATTTTATTTTGTGCTCAATTATTTCGTCCACCTTTTTCCCAATAACCTCACCAGATTCAACTGCCTGCCAACTGACTGCTTCCCTTTTGATTGGTTATCACCCACCGTCTTCCAAAGACAAGCCCTGCCAATTTCTGGTTGACAGACCAGCCCACAAACGAGGATTTTTAAAACCTGTACAAGATCCGCCCCTAAAAACTTACACAGCGTCGTCGTTACAGATTGGTTGTTTGGTGGTAGGACCCTGGAGTTCCTGTTATCTATTGCCGCTCAAACGTTAGGGTTGCGTTGATTGATACGCGTTGCTCGACACTTAAGCACGCAACCAAACGCATCGATGCAGCCCTGACTTAATCAGCTTGCTACGTCCTTTTAAGTTTGCTTGTGGTAGCTCGCGGCGCGTACGGTCGAGGCACGCACACATGCAAGCCGCGCGATATACCTTTGTCTGGAGTTGAACTACTGTCTATACAGTGACTGTGTGCAGAGTCAATCCCGATCGCCACCACTATCTTATCCTTTAACCTACCAGCAAGATGCAGAGTTCGCATTGTTGTTTCAGGTGCTGGGATAAGACAACCGTTGAAATGACTAGCATGGATAGGCATTCCACCTTATTCCTAAGGGTTGGGTTAAGCTGGGCATTCACGACCGCTCCAACAAGCCGATCAGAGCAGCACCGCGCCAAAATCGATCCGTGAATGTGAAAACTGTACCGTTTAAAAGTACTTGGCGCGATCCGTTGGATTTCCAAAGGGACGGAAAGCCAGCGCGACGTGCCAACGCGCCATTTGAATGGAACTATCGTGAATGTCGAAATTCAAATTTGGAGCACGCCATGCCACCGCGCCAGATGGCATCGTCGTGAATGCGTTCTCAGGCTGCCATTTTCTAATCAGTTTCCTCCGTGATGTCGCACCGTTGAGGCGTGGCGTGGCGCGCCCGTGAATGTGGTCAAAATATTACGCACATCCAGTTGTATGCACACCATCTATTACGAAGACACACGGCGCGTGCGTCAATGTCCAGCTTTAGCGAGTTTCGTTAGCAGTCTTGAGGATGCAATTGTTTTTTTAAGGCAAGGAGTAGGCACGTGAGCACCCAGGCTACCTGATGATTAGTGGGATCTGAGACCCATAGACATTTGAATTCTCAAGACAACAATCTCAAGACTGCAATCCTAAGATTTCAAATGCGTTGCCCACTCTGAGGGCTAGATATGGAATGCAACGGTTGTCTTATCCCTACACGGGAACACAACAATGCGAACACTGCCGCTTGGCGGTGAGTTAATGGATAGGATGTAGGTGGCGATTCGGATGGAGCCTGCACTCATGATTCTCATGAAGTTTAAATCGGGTAATAAATTCATACATATTTTCATATATTGTGCGCATTGCTCTTTAGTATATATGACAATGTAAAGTGACAGTACAGTACTAAATACCAGTAATTAAAACCTAAGTGAACCAGTCGTGATTCACTCAAGGCTCATTTGTTATCAGCGACGTGACTCGCTAACTAACCAGTAGTTTATGTGCCAAACGTGGGAGACACATAACAAAATGGATTCACGATTAATTATTCTAAATACTTAACACGACCGCTGAAATTTCTAAACATAAAGACATTCCCTCTGTGCCCATTCCATCTTAAAAATGTAAAGACATTTACCGCCTGTTTCAAAATCAACAAATAAAGCAAATTTGACGGATAAATTAAGCCCTTTCTCTTTCTTACACTTGAAAATGGGCAAGGAGAGAGCCAACTTTATATGGCAGATAAATTTACTCATCGATTGTGAAACAGGCCCTTAGCCTAATGGCTGATTTACATTGGTCCAGCAAAATCATGCCAGGACTTCTATTCCCGGCGATTATAACGATATCGTCTTTGACCTGAAGGCTTATTGTCTAACGCACTCGCAATCACGATCGTTTTCATTTTGAAAATAGAAGGCTTGTCTGCATACAAAATGAAAACAATTGCTCCATTTTGAAGCGGGTTGCGATTGCGAGAGCGTTAGACAATAAGCCCTCTGTTATGGTATTGTTTTGACGTCAGCCGCCATTACTGTCAAGTAAATAAGAGCTATCAAAACGTTGACAATACGATAACAGATCAAAGACGATATGGTTTTTACCGCCTAGAATACCGGAACAGTAGAAGTGGTAGTGACCCTGCCTAGGAAGCTTGCAGTCCGGGGTTCGGTTCCCGGTATGGGCAAATATTTGTGCGATGAGCACGAGTATTTGTTTCTGAGTCTTGGTTGTTTTCTATGTATTTAAGTATTTATTTATCTATACAACTATTTAAATTCTTGTCTAGTACCTATAGTACAAGCCTAGAATTTACTTTGGGACTAGGTCAATTTGTGTGAGATTGTCCCTTAATATTGATTATTATATTATTATTATAGAAGTACATTGACGAGTTGGTTTTCACGTTTTAGGGCGAGAGTTATTGTAACGACGCAATGTACTTCTACTGGCATGATTTTGTTGAACCAATGTAAATCTGCCATATAAGGTATGTTGGCATTAACTCGGTACCTAACTATTCAAAAACCTACTCGTGCTTTAATAGCACGGAGAAGGTAAACGAGCACACAAGCCACCTGATAAGGTTAGTCTGAGGCCCATAGACATAAGCAATCTTAAAACTCTGATCCTAAGACTTCAAATGCGTTGCCAGATGGAATGCGATTATATGCTAACCATTTCACCGGTTGTCTTAACGCCATACCGGAACCCGACGATGCGACACTGCTGCTTGGCAGTAGGGTCCAGATGGACCCTTCACAAGTTCCTACTTCCATAAATTAATAATTCGCCGTTTTAGTAACATATTTACGTTAATAGATTTCAACATAGCGATAATTTCAGCAAACTTCACACAATTTAATATCCTAAAACAGCTGCCGATCGTTTAATATTAATATTCAAACAATTACCCTTCGTTTTGAAGCGAATTGATCCTAATTATGTCGAAATAGGCGTTAATAGGACACCTAATAGCCATTTTTATGGCGTTTGCGCCGCCAAAGAGCGTTCCGTTGTCTTTATTGACCTCCTTTTTTGTTAAGTTTTAGAGTAAACAACTCTCGGATATGCCCATGTTAATTGAGGTTTGGGTAATCCTCGCTTGAGTAATGGTTTTTACTGCTTTCATTCACTTTATTTTACTTAGGAATATCCTACTTGGTGGTGCTACACTTGCGAGCAAAAATAATGGGTAATTTAGCAAAGAATTTTAGTATAAAGTGACTCTGTTTTTTGCTCGTGGGTGTAAATAAAGCTAGTTAAAAATCATAACTGCGATGAAAATGAGTTTTTTTTGTAGGTATTTTATACAGGGGTGGCTTCCGAAACTCAACATTTGAGCCTATTCGGAGTGTGAGAGACAACGTCTCAATGTGTACTATGTCTACACAAGATAAAATACCTATAGTTGACATCTAACTTCGGTTTTATTTACGTACTAGCGTCTACTACTCAAAAAATGGTAAGTAAAGTACAATTTGCCCCATTTCAGTACCATTCCAGTAAACTTTAGTTAGTTATAATTACATAACGTGTTTTATTGATGCTCAAACGCAATCTTATAGAAATAAGCTACTTAAGTCTAATTTTACTGGACCCCCACGACTGCATTATTGTAAGTCAGCGATTTTTGCAGTCTTTACAGGGTCTCTATTGGACTCTTTTAACTCGGCTGCCATTACTGTCAAGTAAATATATATAGAGCTATCGTAACGTTGACAATACGATAACATGTCAAAAGCAATATGGTTTTACCGAGTAGAATAAAGGCCCTGGTTGTTAAATTGGATAGAAACTTACCATCTAGCATGTAAGTAAATACTTTCAATACTTTTAATAGCAACCAATAACTACAGAAACCTACCCAGGCCCGCAATCAAGAGCAGTCTAGAAAATGAATCTGTCAAATCCATTCGCTCCTAACCTAACCCAACCATTGCCAAAAACCCCTAAAGTAGTCCATATCGTATTGGCTTGGCCGAGCCGGGCGCAGAACTCCCTAACCGAGCCGAGTCCAAAAGAATAGGCACTATTGCACCATAATTTATGGCCAAGCGGAGCTATAGCGCTATAATAGCCTTCCAGACACCTCCGGTGGTGGGAAGGGGACGGTGCGCTACGTGGGAGGAAGAGGGGGGACCAGAAGCGCCGCTCCACGTCAAAATACGTGCTCCATTCGTTTTATTACCTTGTGGCCGCGAGGGATGCGGTCAAGTCGATGTCGATATCGATGAGCGGGAATTATCGATAGAAATAGTAATGGAATATTTGTGTCTGTTCCTTGTACGTATTGTATTATGTAGTGACATATACTTACTACCAAATATTTATAACCTTATCTTTTATTTATTGCAAGTAAAAGATACCCACTGAAATTGACTCTCAACAAAATCGTTACCAATTTGTTAGCTAAAATAAACTATTTACTGAAAGGACTCAACTTTAAAATGATTAAAAAACCCACAGAGCTTAGTGTTAAGTCGCGTACCTAATGGCTTAATTTTCTAGAATGGGCACTAAGTTGAGTTTTATTTCAGATACGTATTTTAGTCGCATGGGGAAATGGGGTTGCACTTAAGAAATACCTACAAGGAGTAGGTATTTTTCAAGTGCAAGGAGTAGGTATTTAAACCCGGTTTAACTCTATTATATCATACACTTAAATAAATATACCTGCAGTTGAATTAAACTTGGTGGCCTATTTAAGTCCTATTTAATGACCTAACACTCAGTTTCATTGGTTCTTAAACCACATTTCGTACAAAAGTGCTTAAGGTCCTTTAATGCAATATTAACAGCATTAAATGTAATTTTATGAAAACATGCGTATCCAGTCCAGCTACTATCGTATTCAGACAGGTAAATCTGTATTAATTATATAATTTTAACGGCTAATGCTATATAACATGCTTTTGTAGCGGTTTTTAGACCATTTAATCTGGGTCATAGAGCAACATCGATAAATTTATTATTAAGGATTTACAATGTTAGCTACGTTATACTAAATGCCTCTACAATAATTAAGACTCGCCTTATGAAGACACTACAAATCACAATTATGCGAGGCCGTATCTAACACCTATCTCAAGGGCTTCAAAGTCTAACCATTAAATAAGTAATTTGAATAAACTTTAGCACGTCAGTAACATAAACTCCACGTGCTACTTTATCTCCGCTAAGAATTGGCGTAAGTCTCGTATTTATCGACATTTCACCGATCCGCCACGGTGGCAACACTAAGGCGGTGCCGCGGCAACATCAAAGGCGGCCACCTCTTTGAAGTGGCCGCCGGCGCGCGCGCACAACGCCTTAAGCGACAAATCCATACGTCATCCTCCTGTCATTATAACGCCTTACAATCGGAGTATTACACTGAGAATGTGGAATTACTTACGAGATATAAATTGACAAGGTTTGAACCGATTACCGGAGCTGTCGCGGCGTCTGTCAATTGGGCGATGATTTTTGATGTCCCATTGTTTTGGTGTGTCCGCTTCAAGTGACATTGTGACGCTGTAAGTGACAGTTTACAGGCGTAAGTGCCAGCGCTTTGGAATGCAGAGAAAAATGACCGACACGTGTTTTTCGTTTTGCTTCGAGCTGTAGTTAAGTTGCTATCAACGCGTAATTAATGACAATAAAACTAATGACAGTTGTAAACTTCTGACAACTTCCAATTTACTAATAACGTTTGGAGCCGTACATACAAAGTTTTGGCCTTGGTTATTGTTTTTTAACCCTATTGAGTGACTTAGGCCGTTCTTGAACCTTGTCCGCGAACAATAGTCGGCCAATTGTAAGGGCACAAAAAGAAAATTACAGGTTTGCTTCGCGGGGGATAATTTGGGTAACCCTTTGCGAGTCGCGCCGTGAGTCTTGATACTTGGTAATCCTGGGCAGCTGCAGGGGTGGGTAGAATTTACCTAATCAATGTTTTTGTTGACCTCTTGAGATCTACTGACGGATTATGGAAACCACAGGTTACGTTGCCAATCATGAGTCATATTCATATCATAATATTAACCATTTTTATAATAGTGTGTGTATCTAAAGTAGTGTAAGAAGTAACGCAAGGAAAAACGGGAGAGCTATGCTATTATTTGAGTATATTGAAAATGTTAAGTATATTTCAAAACTATCTCAGGGGCACTCTTTAGTTAATAGTGTTACAAAGGTCACAGATTTAGGTTACCGTCTTTCCTGTGAACATACCCAAAGTTAACGTTTTCAAGGTCTAATTTTCTGGCTGAACCCACATCCGTATAAACGGCGTCAGGTCAACTTTAAATTATATGCAAACAAGCCTTTAACTATTCACCACCTAGGAGAGACAACTTTTGTTTTTTCGAATGTGTATGACCTACAACCTAAATTGTTGCTAGAGAGTGAAGCTTTTATTTTATATTCCCAGAACCTCAACATGACAAACAAAGAAATGAGTAATTCACGATTTTATTAATAACGAGCATGAAGGTACCTAAAATACTTAATCGTTTTGTAAATGAGAATTATGTAGGTATATAAAAACCAAACAAAACTGTGCACAAATGGCTTGGAATCCAAATCGCAAAGGGACACAAGCGCACTTAAAAAACCGTTTAGACCTCACGATAGAAAAACCATTAATCAGACATAAACATCTAACCACAGCGTGTAATTAAATAAATTTAACAGATAGCCGTGGGTAATTAACACAAAACTACATTTCCACCCGTCAAACTTTATCGCAGGAAAAATCCGATTCACACCCGATTTTGACACAGTCGTATTAATCAAGGAGGTCTAATTGTGTTTTTTTTTCTTGTTTTCGGACGAGCGACACAGTTTTGACAGAGGTCGAGATTAATGACGGCTAATTACTGGCCGCCAGAGGGCGTGCGCGGGGATCTAATGGTTGCCAACTGTTCGTGTGCTGATTTGAAGGATCAAGTTGTGGTTTTGTTGGAATTTTGAACTGATCCATACATCTAAAACGTTAAAAATGGACTGGTAAGTATTTAGGTTGAAGCTATTAGAACTTAGTAATTGACTTTTCTGTAACACCCGTACAGTCAGCTGCAGAGAAAAGTAACCCCCCCTGCATACAAGTTTCCTAGCAAAGGGGGTTACATTTCTCTGCAGCTGACTGTACATAATCCAGAATTTATTATACCCACATAAAAACCTTTCTCTTGAATCATTCTATCTATTGATGGAAACCGCATTAAATCCGTTGCGTAGCTTGAAAGATCTAAGCGTACATACATAGGGCTAGGCCAGACCGCAGAAAGCGACTTTGTTTTATACTACCTCTATGTAAAGATACACGCGTTAGTATACGTTAATGGCATATACATCTTAGAGTTGTGATTGATGTGTATGATACAATTATTATTTCGATGACTTATATTATAAAAGTGAATTTCTAGTATACTTTTCAAAATTGCTTGCCTTAGATATGTAGAATAAGCACATCCTGTGTCATAAAGAACTGTCCGAATACTATGTTACTGCAATTAAACGTCTATGTCTTTGTTCTGTACAAAGCGCAGTCAAATATAATATTTACAAAAGAGAGATGTATAAAAGCGAATTTATCCCTTTTACGTTTGTCTGGATTTAGAATACTTAAAACCAGGACAAATTGAATAATCTAGAAAGCTAAAGAGAAAAATAAACCTAAACATGAAAATGGACTCTACGTAGGTAATCGTTCTTTTTTTGTTATTAATAAACTTCCAAATGTTTCACTCATCTAAAACTCAGAAAGATTGGGATGTGTAAGTGATAACCAATATACATTATACACATATTTGTTGTTATCAAAATTTAGTTATGGTACTTACAAGATGGGAATTAAGTCTTCATAAACTGTCTCCCATCTCAGGACACATGTAATAAAATAAATTATACATTTCTGACGCGATTTAGACAAAAAATAATTAATAATACTACCTTTAGTTTTTCCATATCTCTCCTTAAACCATTCCAGTTTTATGGATGCAGCGAATAAGCCTCATGTTCCGGTCACGCGCCTCCGGCAAAAAATCCTCTGCCACTGGCTTTTAAATTTTGCAATGATAATTGATAATTGACTGAGATAAACTTAACTTTTACCGAAGATAAGTATACAGAATTAGAATGATTAAACAGTTTATAATATAGCCCCTGAAGTAATGTATAGGTATTGTATCCTGTGATTGTATCGTTTTTAGGTGAATGAATGAGCAATAAGAATTAGGATTTCGCCGATCTTTTTAATCGATAACGTGCAAAAGGCTAGAAAATAGTCACTGGTTTTTCGAATTTATTTCTTTTTACGAGTATTGTAAAGGATTCTCATATTCCTTCTTTAGAACCCATTGGACGCAATTTACAAAAAACGCTCATACGATACCGATCTAATTGTTAAAACGCTACTTCCGGCGTTCCTCAAGGCAGTGTCCTAGGTCCATCATTTTTCTCGTTTATTATATCGTAGGATTATTATTTTGCAAATGACTGTTCAATAGTGATAGAAACAAAATTATCCTCAAAATGATGAACGAAGTATTATAAATCGGTTCGTTGTGAACGTTGATCATTAGCTAAAAATTGACAACTTGAATGTGAAGCTGAACCTATCCAAACTAAAGGAATGGACCTTCATGATCCGTAAGGAAAGCCAAACATTTAAAACATTACTGTCACGATCATACAATAAGATCTTGATAGCGGTTCAAATAATTTTACAACACTAAACACGTAATAAAACTTTTTAAGAACACGGAAATATAAAAAAAATATGTAACTTGAGATTTGACTTGTTTTTGGGTTCTTTACGATTTTGAAATTATCGGTTATTTACTGTACAAACTTGTTGTAATTTACAAGACGTCCACAATTTTGACATAGCTTTATGCTAGAGTCTCACTTCTCACTCACTTCTGGAGTAGAAAATCTCTTTAAACATATTTTATCATATTCGTGTTTGATAGTGTCCAACAAAGAGTATTTATATTGTATCGTATGTATTGGTATTGTATATGGTATTAAACAAAACAGCGTTAAAAAACCCCATGATACACTTATGTTAATAATTAACTCATATTACTGTCATGTCCGTCATATTGACTTCATTAGCTAATTAGGTACTCGAATTTTCGGAACAGGTGCGGCCAAAACGTAATTGTCACCACCTCGGGTGTTACTAATGACTTAAACGCCGTCAATTTTAATTAAAATGTCAACCCACTTACCTAAATTCACAACAAATTAATTAGGCGTAAAAAGTATAACAATAACTTAATTCGTAAAACTCACATTCTCAACAATGGCGTCTGTAAAAGCAATTCAATTAAAAAATCTCAAAAATACTGATGTCTCTATCAAATTCGCGGATCGTGGGAATGAGAAGAACTACCACTTAAAGTATCGGGATAGAGTGAGTCAGCGATTCTGTCGGCGGCAGAACCAGCTAGCGTTACTTGGTACTTAACTCGTCAACCATTAAGAGCGCTGCCATCATCTATGTTTGACACCGGCGGCGCTGCCTTCTATGAACAAACGTCAAAACGTATGTAAAAATTTTAGTTCCGTTTTTCGCCGTTGGTTTAGATAAGTTTGTAATTGATTCTGTCTTTTGCGAACACTGTCCTTGTCGTAGGTCTAATAATGGTGGTTGTTCGTCTAATGACTAGTTAGCTTTTCTCTTGTGAGTGGACGTCTTAGATAATTTGATTTAATGGTCGCTATTAATTATCGAATTAGAGACTCGTGCGACTTTTGTGATCACCTGCTTTTTTGTATGGGAATGGATGCTTCCATGTTGATATAAGTATAAGATGCGATCTTGCAATTAAAAGGAAAAGTGGTAATATGTTAAAGTGCATTGTATTGTTAGTCAAAACCGCCTGGTTATTTCAACAGACTTTTTGCTGAATTAATTTATTTGTTATGTCAGGGACCTGTTTTATAAAGCTAGAAGTTACAATTTTACAGGTCTAAACTGGCAACACTGCTCAAATGGCTGGTCGTCATTGGTCGAGGTTGTGTCAAATGGAAACTTGTAGACTGTAAATTGTAATTTGTAGCTTTATAAAACAGGCCCCGACTTGTTACTTCCGAACCTGTGCTTATTTTAGAATTTTATAATACTTTTTTGAACTGTTTAAATTTATTTATTAAACCTAGATAATTATATTTTAAATTGAAACACACGGGCAAAAAGTCACTTCTGTGTTTATAAATTTACTGGCTTCTGCCAGCAATTTCGTCCGCGTTCAATTCGTAATTTTTTGTCACCCCACGGGAACCGTAGATTTTTGCTATTAATATTTAATAAATAAAATAAAGTTTATTTGTCAAAAAAAAAATCAACTTACGAGTTTCCTGCGAGACCCAAACTAGTTGGAGTCGGTATTTTAGGACCCGATGAAAGGATTCACATCAGAATATCAATCTATTACTGTGCCAATTTTTTTCCGAAACCGTTCAGCCATTCTGGCGTGAGCAACACACATCCAAACTTTAGCATTTACCTATAATATTAGTAAAATTAGCAAGATTTATTGCATCATTTTAATTTGTTATTTTATTTAGTTTTAATTGTAAGTTTTAATAGCTTTTCCATTACATACATCAGTACTGTTTGGGATTTACCTCACTACAAATTTAAATGACTAAAGGTTAAAAACTTACTGGCTTTCCTTTAATTAATCACGCCATATAAAGAAATACATCGGTTAACTTTCAACGAAATCGATTTTAATTAAAGACTTAATTGTGCTGAATTAATTGCTAAACGATTAATAAATACTTTTATGTCTTCTACGCTACAGGAGTTTTTTTTTTTTTATGCATACCTATATTAATCTTAAATACTATGTTAAATATACATGGATGATGTAAAACCAAATGACTAATGTGATAATAACTTCTTTTTAATATATATTTTTATGACATTAAGTTATAAGTTTCAAATCTGTAAGTAGGTATTATTTAAACAGTTTTAGTTCTTATATGTTTTAATGTTCTTATTTATTTCTTTTCAGATCTTTTCTTTTTAGCTTAATTTTGGCTTGAATATTATCATCGCCTAATTATATCAATCTATACATATATGTATATGTATATACTCATATAAATCGATGAGTGTATGTTCCCTATGGACTCCAAAACCAAATGACCGATTTTGATGAAATTTTCAGGCAATCTTCAGATTAGTCTAGCGGGTGATCCTGTAAAGTTTTGTATAATCGGATCGGTGTGGAAAGAAAACTAGGTACCTAGTGGTAAATATTAAAACATTTGTGTAAAACTGTTTTTGTTTCGAAATCTAAGGGCGAGTTTTGATCCGTAGTTAACTTAACTAATGGCTAAAAATCGTAGCCAAATGATAAATCTGAAGTAAATGTGTCACTGTTTCGATTAAGTAAGTAGGTACGTTTAAAATTTTTTATTTGGTTAATTACAGAATTTGGTTAATAAACTCACCCTAATTCACTTGTTTTCTACATTTAATTTTGTAATATAAAGCCGCATTTTTAAAGAATGAATATTTGGCAAAATGGTGTAGGTACCATGTGACCAAAATAACTTTGATCCTCGGATTATGTAAAAGATGTTGCCATTGAATCTAAATATTTCGAGTTATAAAACCGAGGCGTAAACTTTTCAACACAAAGAAGATAATTACTAGGACTAGAGTGTACTTAATATTATATTATTATTTTCCATTGTCTCATCCCCTTAACGTCCATTAGCTACCTACTGAAGAAATTCCTTTCCCAGCGACCTGAAATACTTTGAAGTAAAAAAAACTATGTCTTGAAATTTTCATAGGTACTTGTACTTTCGCCATGTTCCATTTTATACAAATAATACTTTGATTTTTACTACTAATATTTACAAAAAAAATGTTTGCTTTTATTAAAATAATATGAGTTACAATTATAATTAAAAATAAAACCCAAACGTATTTAAATAGAAAATAAAACTAACCTACTTAACTATTAAAAGATATACTTAAATAATAATCACCACCATAAAAAGAACACCCCCTCTAGCGGCTCTAGCGTCTGCCCGCAGCATGGTCCCTATGACACTGGCTGCATTACCTCTCTGGAACTAACTAGCCCAATACTGAACAAACTATTAGGGTGAAGGCACCAGTAATGAACAAGGACCAATAATGGCTACTTAATTCTTATGGTACAGAAGATAAGGGTTATTCATTTATTTCAATTTATAACCTTATGACTTTGAATTAAGAGTTAAATAAATAAAATAAATAAATAAATAATAAAAGGGGACAGTCACACCAATTGACCTAGTCCCAAACTAAGCTCTAGGCTAAGTAACTGTGGGTACTAGACAACGATATAAATACTTATATAGAGAAATATAATACTTAAATACATTAGAAAACATCCATGACTCAGGAACAAATATTCGCGTTCATCACACAAATATCTGCCCTTACCGGGATTTGAACCCAGGACCGCTAGCTTCTTAGGTAGGATCACTACCAACTAGACCAGCGCTTCGTCGAAGTGTCCATTATTGGTGCCTTCAACTAAAAGTATCCAACATTGGTGCCGCCACCCTAACTACTATTTTAATACGAGTATGTATTTCATAGGTACAAAAGTAACGGTAACGAAATATTCAATTTTGGGCTTATTAATCTCCTAGTTGAGAAATAAAAAAAAAACTACTGGTGAACACGTTCGTTAGCGTCATATCGATATTAAATATTTCAAATGATGAGACTGCAAACTAAATGATGTTTTCCTTTTTTTAATGATTATTTAATCGCCATTATCATCGCTGAGTGTCCAAAACCTCTTTACCCACGTTAATTCATTAAAAGCTTTAATTGTCTAAACTGCACACTATTCAATTTTCTTTTATAATTAACCATGCCAATTTCAAAAGCCCTTTACATCTTACAGCGGTATTACCATCAAAGTGTTTTTAATTCGGCAGGGTAGCATTGTCGGCGCGATCTGAGCGAGCCAGTTGATTTATAAACAATACGTCAGTGACGTAAGCTTCTTTAGCGGTTTAGATTTATCGCTAGTGATGTGCTGGTGTGGGATGATGGATGTCGATATCGATAAAAAACGTAAATATAATTTCTTTACCTCACATAATCTAAGTTGCATGTAATCCACGGTGATGCAACAGGCTTTTAGAGTTACGTAGTCAAACTAAAAATCCTTACAAATTTCGCCATATTTGCCCGTATGTTAAAACAGATTCAAAACTGAAATGTTGTACCTACACATAATGGATTTATATCAAGTGTGCAAAAATCAAAATTTAGTGTTAATTTTGTTGTTTGTTGTACCTACCTTGAACAGGGTTCATCCTGATCACTACCACCATCTTTTACCATCTTCTACTTACCATCAAGCAGCAGCGCTCACGTTGTTGTGTTACGATGTAAAAATAAGACCACCCGTGAAACGTATCATCTACAAATATTTGTCCAGCTCTAAATAGAGATGTGACGATCATTGTTTCATCTAAGATGGTCTCTGTGACAGCCGTATTTCGTAATTTCAATCACTTACTATACTCACTGGCCAGGTATTTAAAAATAGGTGATTATTTATTTAAATTCCTAAACGGCGTCGCAGGCATCGTCTTAGATTAAACAGACAGTAGATAATATAAGAGACATTACACCTATCGATTTTGTTACTAATTTTTACAATACTATTAATATTTTATCGTGCAGAATAGTCAGCCAATTTTATACAACTACTTATTATTTTATTAGCCCTATTACAAACATGTGAAGCAATCCAACAAATTAAACTTACGCGTATACCTACTTTACGGTCACTTTACTTCCATTTCATTTTTTAACCACGATGTTCAAAATAAATGTGTAATGGTAACCCTTCAAACGTCAAACCGAATCATCACATAAAACATCGATATCGAAAACACCATCAAGACCACCCACCACTACCCATCCGATGCAATCTTGAATCAACCCGTTCTTACGGATTACCACTACAAACAAACGTTTCATCTTTCTCCCACGCCGCTTAATTCCAATCTCCATCCCGCTCCGGCTCGTGTAAACGTTACGTTAGTGGTGAGTCGTCGGCATCTTTGAAGTTGAAGGCCCCGCCCCCGCCACGCCCCGCGCCGCGGGGTAATTCGTCACGAATAATGACAAAGGGTTTAATTAGGAAGGAAACGGAATGTCATATTGCGAGGAAGTTGCTGTGATTAGGGATTGGTGAGGTTTGGCGGTTAGGCGCCATGTTTGTTTTTGGAAAAAGCTGACTTTCGATGTTAGTTTTGTGATTTTGATGTTTCCATAAATATAGAACGTGGTGTCATTGTGTTTAAGGTAAAATATTCTGGATTAATTAAAACAATGTGTAGTGAATTTGTCAATTTTGGATACCCATCCCTCAAAATTTAAAATGATGTATTTTGATGACTAACTACCTACACAAATATTAATAATATACTTCTAACATTCTTCTCGACTTAGGGCCGATCATAGTCACTTGTTAAACCTGAACCAAATACTTAAGTAAGAATGGATTTTCGAAATTTATCCTTTAGTTCAGTTAACTACTGATTAAACAACGAGCCCTTAATAACCCTTAAGCAAATAACCACCATTAAATTAGATAACTATGACCAATTTAATATTAAAAAAACATGAAAAGGAAATGAATAAATTTTTAACTACCAGGACACCAGCAAACACCAAGAGATCTGTCATCTTCAATTATCAAGCGCAACTAGCTCAGCACTTTTGCACGTGTCTAATACCACTGTCTATGGCACAACTTTACATACGGCCATAAATAAGGCACGTTTGCACCACACATCTATTTCCGAAGCATTAAAGATTCAATCGTAGCTAGAGCTGACTGGAATCTCCAAGGCTCCGCGGCTTCGTAATTACAGACCACACTTCAAAGGTACCGACGCCAAAAGCGGCGCCTTTGTGCTTCACTAAACGAGCTTTCCCTTCCAACTCAAGCCCAACCTAAAGCTTATCAAATTAAAGCGGGTTTTGGAGTGGTTTTCGACGCTTTCCTTAACACCTTAGCAGAGTAAAGGGTCATACCAGTTAAGGATTTTGCCACGGATATGTCAAAAACATTTTATTGCGGTCTAAATGAGAGACCGCACGGGCGGTGAATCGGGTCACTGTTATTACGTATCATTGGCTGTTTAGGGTGGACGTAGGCATTTCAGAATACCAATGGTGTTGGATAGGTTGGAAATTATCATAGGGAAGATTTTTACTTTGGAATGCATTTGGATCCACGTCAAACCCAACCCCATCCTCTTTCCAATGAGGCAGGCCGCGGGAGTAATACGAGTTCGATACGAGCAGAGGGGTTATTGTCTAACGCACTCGGAATCGCAACTGGCTTCAAAGTGGAGCAATTGTTTTCATGTTGTATGCAGAAAAGCCTTCGATTTTCAAAATGAAAACGATCGTGATTGCGAGTAGGTATGTTAGACAATAAGCCCTCAGATTATGATACTTACCTTAGTTTGAAATTAGAAAGAAGGCGAATTCATAAAACATGTTTTCATTATACACAAAGCCTATATGCCACTTTATTAAAGCCGATCTTGCTTCTATATCGTAATCATATTGTGGACGCTATACTTAGTGCTCTTACTGTCATGTGAACTCGAGCTGTCAAAACGTTAACAGTGTGGAAAATTAATTTTTCATATTACCTATATTGGCTACCCCTGTTAATGACATGGATGTCAAATCCGAGCATCATAATTACATTTAAGTGATGGACCAGTAATGGACAAGGACCAATGATGGATACTTGATCCTTATTTGACAGAGGATAAGGGTTATTTCATTTGTTTTGCAATAATCAATTTAGGAACGTATGGTTTTTGAAGTAAGAGTTGTGTCCATTATTGGTGCCTGTCAGCTTAAAGTGTCGAACACTGGTTCCAACTTCTAATTTGTGTTAATTTGTTTGTTGTTGGTATACCTTATCCAACTACATCAATAAATTGTTTAATTTTACTGGGGCTGATATATAGCCACGGAGAAAGCGATCGAAAGTACCAGGCTTCCATCAATACCTAGAGATCTCCGGCTATCCCACAATGGTTTATATGTTCCCCAAAGTAAAGCTAAATTGAGGGATGCGATCTTTGAATGTAGTGGTAGCAAATACAATACATACATGCATATGCAGACATATGCGAAAGAATTTGTAACAACCCTAACAAATGTTTCCACATTATGAAAGCTGTCTACATGGGTAGGTCATAATAATCATATTTTATTTTTTTATTTTTTTAAAGAGAAAACGAGTGATACCAGCGGCAGATAAACTCTGCGTAGTTTGCGCCCGCTGTAAATGCTAAATTTTTTAATGTATTTTTTTTATTGTAAATAAATTAAAAAAAATATATATATTTACCCACACACGGTAGGGGCTTGTAGGGGTGTTATTTGTACTAGCTTTTACACCTAAGCAAATATAACACTAGATCGATTTAGTTGTATATAAGTTCCCAAAAGTACATGTATATTTTTCCCTGTAATTCGATTGCTCAATCCCGCCATATTTGTTTTGATAAAGCGCCGCGTGCGCCGCACACGAAGGCCATTACGCCGATGGGATTATTAACACACGTAACGCAGCTTCGGAGCTTTTTAACAGGAAAAGCTTTAATAGGCGTGAGCTTGGAGTGGGCTAGGGGTTCTGTAGAAATCGATATTTTTTTGTTTTTTATTGTTAGCTTCTATTTAACTTTTCATGTTTGTTTTTTGTTTCTTGCGGTTTGTCAGTTCTCGTTATTGTACTTAGGTACATGGGCAAGAATTTCAAAGTTTTGAAATTTTTGTCACCATTACCTATAAAGACAAGTTTTGTATTTTTGCTAACCGTATATTTTTAGGTTTGTTTGGTTAAGTTCAATAGAGATCCTATTGCCATTGCCATCTTGACTCCATCATCAGATCAGCCTTAATCTTAACCTTATTACCCTCGACATATTATGAAGGCAATATGATTTTACCGGGTAAAACTAGAATTTCAAAAAAAGCAATACCTAACTATGTTGAACCAAAGAAACATAAACATTTACGATACTTAGTATATGAGCCTAACGATTGAAACGGTAATTGTTACTGGTCCAAAATCATTTAATGCTTGCGGCCAAATTTTACTGTCTTGACTGTACTTAAAAAAAATGAGTATAGCATAGTAAATTAATTAAATAGTATAGTGTTCAACCAGTAAACGTGAATGTTTTGTCTTTTATTGTTTTTCAAGGACTTGATCATACTTTTTGTGATCAATTATTACTCTTACGGCCGAACCCTAAATATGTTCGAACCGCGGATAAATAAGCCTTACTTCAGGATAATTTTCCGATACAAAATATGTCAAATTTTAATCCGAAGTAAGCCTATAGCGGCCTGCACACGTAAAGTTCGGACCGCGGGAAACGCCACGTGCCGTTCCAATCTTCGTTCCGAACCGTACGTGTAAATGCAACTGTAATAGTAAAATAGTAAAAAATGTACGGTTCGGAACGAAGATTGGAACGGCGCGTGGCGTTTCCCGCGGTCCAAACTTGACATGTAAAGGCCGCTTTTCTGTCCGCAGTTTGAATATGATAAGGCTCGGCCATAAGTGTATCTTGCTCTACCTACTGTGTGTATATATAGGAACTTATTTTTTTCCGTAAGCTACCTAACATACTTCAATTTTCGAAGTAGAGCCCCAGTATTAATGCTCAGTTAACTACATTAGTCAATAGCCGGCAAGCTTGTAGTAATCCATTGACGAGTTGTTTTAACATTACTGAGCCGTGAGCTATTGCAAAGAGGCAATGTATCACGATGCATGCGGACATTGACCAATGATTTAGCGATGTAAAATGGAGGCACAGGAACAAGAAACCATCCAACATTTTCCAATTTCCACGCAACCCCAAAAAGGATGTTTTACCACTTAATTCCGTAGCTTCATCTCGTATCATCTTTAATAAGGCTCTTGATGCGTGTGCGCAAGTAGGGCTTCCAAGAACACGTCAGGCGCAGGAGGAATCATAAAAAGTATCGTAATCCAATCCTATTTCCGTCCGGGGGTTTGCTGTAATGGTTTATGGAATGAAGTTAGATTTGTAATTAATATTTACCTGAATAACTAGTTTTTATGCGATTACGTCCCGTTTACGATGAATAAACTTTATATTTAGGGAATCTGCATGGATTTTTTAAATGGCATTCCTTAACAAAATATGAAAATACCGTAAAAGCGATCACCATAAGTGAAATTAAAAATTAAAAAGCATGTAACAGGTCGGACATATAAAATCCATGTTAAATTCTGTTTTGCTAGGAAGAGATAGGAACAAATATTTGTTGTCTTATATCTCAGTTAGTTTTATAGGTATTCAAAAAATGATTCTTCTTAACTGTTTGTCATATGAACCACCTTTTATTGAAGCTGTGAAAAAAAGTAATGAATATTCCCTATTCTGAACGTAATAGGTATAGGTACATACATGTTTAGGTAATTTGTACCTACGTTAAGTTTTTCTTCGATTGCTTACTTTATTCGTTTAAGTTTTTTTATATTATGGAGAAGGCAAACGAGCACACAGATCTGATGCTGATGGTAATTGGGATCTGAGACCCATAGAGATATGCAATTTCAAGACTACAATATCAAGACTCAGTTCTAAACAGGTTGTTGCGGACGATAGCGTAACGACTGTCGGAATTATAGAAAATGTATTGACGTAAGCTGTCGAGCGTTCTCTAATGTCAATTTAGAGGTTTCTACAATCATTAGCATATGTAAAGTAACTTGGCAAGCCCTCCCAGGTTAGCTATAAAAATATAGTACCATCTAAAGTTCCAAAAATATCTTAATGTCCTGACAATAGACTTGTGCACATATTCTGATAGCTAACACACAATGTTGTTTTTGTCTGTAACAGAAAGAACGCAATGGACCAAGTTTTTCTCAACTTTATGAACAATTTTCGACGAGATTTTTCGTTAAAGGAAAGAAGAATTCGCAGGGCCGCGGCCGTGATTTAAATGCTTTAATAACTACTTTCGATCTGGCGGGTTCTTGGTTTATTTACCACTGTGTTGTGTCTATGAAAATCGTAATTCTAAAACGGCTTCTTGTCGATCGGTTGATCGAACTAGTGAGCTGATACGAGCGACGGTTAAGCTACCTAATTAAGGATACACGCCTTGACGTTAAGACGAAACAACTTAGTGTTTTAGAAGAAGAAGAAGAAAAAGAAGAAGAAAAATCATTTATTCGTGACAAACATAAGCAACAACAGATAAAAACGTACAAAAAGAAAATAGCCACGAAATGGTCCCAACTATGGACAGACCTCCATATAGGGTTACCATCGTCCGGATTAGTCCGGACATGTCCGGAGTTTTTGACTCTAGTCCGGACTTTGCCCGGCTCTTTAATTTGTAATATGAGTAATAAAACTACTGCAAAACCAAACATTATCTTTTTAAGTCATGAAAAGCCTTGGAAATAGGGTCCAAAACATTTCCCTACCTTTCCCTACCACGCATCGCTGAAGCCAATAGACGTGAACTCTTTCAGCCGGCCTAATCACGGCCCGATCTGAAGAAAGCCTCGCAGGCATCCAACAATAACAGTGGGTAAGGTAAGACGTCAAAGATGATAGAGCGATGGCCATAAGCTACAGCGAATTACTATCCAATCTCCCCGCAGTGAAATAACAGATCATTGTTTGGCCGTCATTACAGCGTTCGGCCACCCAGCTCGTGCTCCGTCTCGCTCGCACACACGGTGGTCCGTAACGAGACCTAACAAGGAGAGGGCAAATCGCCACAACATGATGGCTATTTTTTATGCGATTACCTCGTGTTTATAATAAATTGTCTGGACGTAATCGATGGGACAGAATTAAACTTGCATTAATTTGAACGCGCGCTGCGTAGAATGGAACGCGGCCATATTTTTTTTCTGTTGATTTGTGTTGCTTGTGTGAGTAACTACGGAGTCGGTGGCTTTTTGGAGTGGCTAGGATCTCTGTCTCTCATGCTTGCTGAAAAAAAAACACGTAAATAATTCTGGATTTTAAAGCTCTTGCTTTTCTATTTTCTGTTTGGCCTAGTGGTTGACTGGTAGAAAATGTCTTAAGGCATTAAGTCCGTCATTTGTGCTTACTTTTTGTATTGTACAGTCACCAGCAATAATATATTATTCGACATTGGGCTCAAAAATATCCGACACGTCCTTATGCCTCTAGTAATAAAAATATGTCAGATATTTTTGAGCCCAATGTTGAATAATATATTATTGCTGGTACTGTACAATAAAGTTTAAATAAATAAACAAATAATAAAATACACTTAAAAATACATCAAATTCCAAAAATAAGTTAAGACTTACGTAGGTACTTTGTCTGGCGTACTTTGTTTAAATGCGACTGTACCACATTTGAAATCATGTTCATTCTAGGCTTGATTAAAAAAAAATGTTTTCCGTGTGTATCTCACAAAGTTAATTAAGTATAACAAAACCACAATAACTTACTCGTCATACATATTTCATATTTATTCATTGCTTTACACGTGTATAGTAGGTACAGGAAGTAAGGCAGTATTGTTAAGTTACGTAGGTACTAAAATTTAATTAAACATTAAACAAGCTAAACTCTATCCTAATAAAAATAAATAACAATGTCATACATATTATCAGCTACCAAATTTTTATTTTTTATCCCCGAAAATTTATTCATACAAAAACTTCAATTCAAATCAGCTCCAGTGAAAGCGTCATTCCCAGCACAAAGGTCAACGTCATTATTCCTTTCGTCATTCCAAACTGAAAATTGACACATCGGTAATGGCTGAGACAAAACGCGCGACTAACGGCGCGAGCGACGCAATCAAGCACTTTTTATGTCCCCTAATAACGTAGTTGGCGTCACGTCGTGTCGATAGCAGACGCGAATGGGATCGTCCGACGTTATGTTGGTCTGGGTGGATCGTGTCATAAAATAATTTTGTTCAAACGTGATTCTCTGTCTTATTAAATTCATTGGCTTAACGTGAATAGAAGTAACTTGGAGTTTAAATGTGACATCTGTCAAATACCTACAAAATGTGTCAAATTTTAATTTAACCCTTTTTAGGACAAAACTAAAAATATAACTAAATTCTAGCCTCATTAGGTTTCTCCTATTCGCACAAAATTCTTTTAATAAAACATACAAAAAGTATCAGTTGTAAGTGGTCATTTTTAGTAAGTAGCCAGCCCCTTCTTTCAATATCCCGACAATGACAGGTGACAGGTGACATTTCAATGTACATGGCACAGCTTATATGAAACCCAGTGATGTATCAGCGTGTTGACTTTGCAATGTATACGGAAGTTTCGCCTGTCACCTGTCATTGTCAGGATGGTGAAATAGGCAGGTTTTAAAATTGACCTATAAATGGTTAAAGATAAAACCAGGTGCGATTTGACAGAAGCGCGTGCGGAGTTAACCTGTTCAAGATAGGATAAATTTATGGACTTGACAGAAGCGCGTGGAGCTGACCCCATGTGCTTTTATTTAGTCCACCAGAGTACTCTTTAACCGAACTATTGTCCTCGCGTGTGATATCCATGCACTCAAATAAATGAGAGCCGACAAAGAGAGATTTTCTCATAGTTGTCAAAAAATGAATACAATAGTTAAGGTATTAGTTATAGTTACCAAAGCTGATAGTTACAACAGCAATTTCTTTAGTGATTTAACTAACATCTTAGTTGATGTATCTAACGTCTTGTCAGGCTCGTATGGAATCAAGACGCTTATGCACAACAATCAACAATCTTGTTAGAATCGAACAATATTTTTTTTCACTGTTAATAAGTCCATGGTGATTGTCTAAACCTCGATACTGGCGAAATACACCTTGTTAAAACAAGGAGTAAAAGCTATTAATTAAGGAAAAAGAAAGATAAGTTTACTGATTAACTAAGCACAAGAACATACACGAATATATCCCATGGACCCCAATGATTGATTAACTAAGCACGAAAAATAGGGAGCGCTTTGTTTCATATAAAAATTTGTAGTCCGAATGTATTGTTTTTGATAATCATTGCAAGTCATAAAGTGTTTTTACTGAAACGGTTTTCATTTCAGGATTATTGAAATATCTAGGTGGTAAGTGAGGATAGGTTAGGTTAGGTTTGTTTTATAAAAACCCTGAAATAAAAACCGTTTCAGTAAAAAACGGGTGTGTAATGTTTAGCATAAAAACAAATGGTCTAATGATCATTTTGCATAACACTAATTGCATAATTTCAATCTGCATAATACACCATCGATATAATAATCATGATGCATAAAACGAAATGCATAATTTCAAAAACTATAATGTTTATAAATTGAAAAATAAATATTTCTAACTGCTTTCATTACTACTAAATTTAATGTGGTCACAGTTCTAACCTAACCTAACCTAGTTAGAAGAAATTGACTTAAAATGCATAATAACAAGAAAATAACAGTTATGCTAAATGAGTGTTATGTTATTCGATCGTACGCCAGTTAAAATTATACAATTGGTTTTTATGCTAAACGTTCATTATGCTTTTCGTGGTTAGGTAAATGAAATTATGCAAAATGTTTTTATACTGATTGAAGCGCACCCGTAAAAAACACATATAACTTGCGATGATTATGAATAACAATACATTCGGACTACACATTTTTATATGAGCCAATATGGACCCCTCGCGTGTGATATCGATGGACTTGTTTTTCTAATAAGTTCATGATTACCGTCTAAAACTCTACATTGGCGAAATAAACCTTGTTAAACCGAGAAGTAAAATAAATTAATTAAGAAAATAAACCAGGTGACTTATTCTACATTGTATGTACACCTATTTTTATCATATTATCAAAGTTATGATAGTTCTTATTAACTTGATAGTAATGGTGGCCGAGTTAAAAGCAATAAGATGACAATAGGAGTAAAACAATGTAGAATAATTGGCCTGATCTATCCGCGGTTTCAATTCATGAATATTAATTAAACCGCGGTGGACGGTTTTAATATTAGCAACAAACATTAAATTACTTATGTGCAAAGTCGACGATGAACATACACTGGTTTACCCGTCAGTGCGTATACATTAGATGTTCGTGCGCGTTTTGATCGCTTCGGAGCAAAATGCACAAAACGCAAAATACATAACATTTTGCGTTTGGTACATTTTGCGTTTTGTTCATTTTACCAATGTATACGTTTTGCGTGTAGGTAGTGTTCATTTTGCTCCGAAGCGTTATCTTAGTCATACTTCGTCACCGCTCCACTGTGTCGTGATTCGAGTCATGGTCAACGTAGGTACAGTCAAACAAATGGATTTCTGGGCTACTGTGGAACTATATCCAAGTGACATAATTAATCAAAACTATAAAATACAATACATACCTTCACGCCTGTAATCCCAGAATGGCTTAGGCAGAGCTACATAATTACCTAAAACTAAAAAAAAGAAAGGAGGTTTAAAGAGGTTTTTTCAATTTGACTTTTAGCATCCTTTAACATAGTTTCATAGTGTCCCAGGAATCCATTTAGTTGACTGTACATTGACAAGAGCGAGTTATTCAAGATTGCCAATGTCCTTAAACATGGACGATTCAAAAACATGGCAACCAAAACTTGTAGAAAAATGCGAATCAGTGCGGAAAAGGAACCAATTTCACGTGGACAGATCCTGCGTGAATATGTTAGTTTATACCAAATATGCATCTAAATAAAAAGACACAAAAGACAACCCCACTCGACCCCGAACTATTAGTAGTTAAATTGGTTTCCATCGTATTATACACCCGTCGTTCACCCTCGGCGATCAAATCTAACCGCTCCTGTAAGCCCTGACAAATGCCTAATGCTAACGTAAACGGCTTTCGAAAATCGACAAAATGTATAGGAGTGACGTAAGCTGATAACAGATCGCGTCGACCGTCTAAGAGCTAAAAATTCCTATATAAAATGCGATAACGTTTCTCTTCCCTAGTCTAATTTTTACTATTTTTACACGGCTGCCCAAAAAAAGGAATGTAATGTTTTCAGGGTTCATGTAGTATGTATGTATGAACGATTCTTTATTGAATATGTTGTAAATATTATGAAAATATAGGTCTGTAAGTTTTTCGAAAAAAAAACGTATACGTACAAACATAGGGTATTTCAAAACAACTACAACTTGTTCAAAAATGGTAAAACGGACTTGATTTAGGGGGTTAGAAACGTTATCCTATCTACACGTTTTCGAATAGGTAGTAAAATGCGATTCAAAAACTACTGATGCATGGAGTTAGTAGAATAAGGATTCCAATCAATATGAATGCAGGAACTATATTATAAATAAAAGAACAAACTGACTAATACATCGACTCAAAGGCCAAATCGCTAAAGCTTTTAAAAATAACAAATGGCTATCTTTTGCGACGTAAACATGATCCCACAGGGGGAGGGGGATAACGATAACAAACATGTTTTACGCGGTCAAAGTCGCGGGGAAAAAATAGTTTTATAAATTATGTCTCCTTTAAAAACACTTCGTTACACGAACGTTACTTCAAAATGTAAATTCCATACACGCGAAATAAACGAAAGTATTGAAAATTACTTCATCAATTTCGAATCAAAATTTGTCTAATAAAAATGGCCCCTTATAAAAATTAGCTTTCAACCAACACCGTACAGATTTACAAAATCGTTCCTCAATTACTAAAACAAGTAATAAGGCCGACGGCTGAGCAGTAGCACTGGATTTCTAATTACAAAACTCAATTAAATTACAGCAAAAACTTTAACAAACATAATGCTCATACGGACGTGTCCGAGTCCGAGCACATTGTCGGCGCAGCGCGAGGCGGGCCTTGGGCGGGGCCTCCTCGGTCGAGCCCCACGTATTTAGGGCTCTATGTGGGGTCCCGATTGTAATTTATTAACAGGCCCCACATACAGAGTTTCGAAACCATTCCGCTCAGAGTTATGAAATCATAAAGACCCGACGCGACCACGTTGCCTTCAACCTAACGGTTATATTATCCGAACTCTTGCTAATTATCTTATCCAAATGTTCTATTATTGTCGAACTAATTTCTCGCTTTAATAAACACGATTTGGCTTTCACCTATTAGTTTTAGTAGATAAGTTTGAATTATGGTTTTAGATGAGTTTTATTGCGAGCGTGGATCGAATGGGCGTTTAGTTGGATTTGTATGGCTTGTGAAAGCGTTCAGTTTTTGCTGGGTTATGTCCTAATGTCTTCGCGAGGTAATCAGTTGAAGAAAGCAATGGGTGCCTCACGACGACAATTTGCGATGCACTTTTGTCTCATGAACTGTTAAATTAGTTAGAAATTTGGTTTGCTTTTTTTATGAGGCTTATAATATTACTTTAGATTGACTGTGTATCAAATTTTAAAGTGGTTAATTCTAGACAGAAATAAAGACAGAAGTGCCAATAGGTAATTTAGTCGTCATGAACTAATTTTGTTATAGAGTATTTGAGTTTAAACAAATAATAGCCTATCTCATAATCTCCAGATAAACAATATGAGCTAGTTAGAGTTATCGCTTTTCTTTTTTTTTGTCATATGAAGGGAACAGACCAAACTACAATTTACGTATCCGTTAGATAGTGTTAACTATCTGGAAATTGTGAACCAGACCTAATTTAGAGCGGATTAATCTCATTCAGAGTTAATTAGGCGTAATAAACATTTAAAAAATAAACTATTTTATTCCATAATTAACAACAAGTTTTTAGAAATGTTGGTAATCCTGTAGCTCTGCCTACCCTACTCTGGGAATGAAGGCGTGAGTGTATGTATGAATTTTATTTCAGTGAAAATATTTAAACAGATTCACAAACACAATAGGACTAAGTTAACCGTAACCGATTAATAACTTTTTTGTCCGTGACTTTATCTGCGTAGAACTCGTTTATCGCTTTTCCCGTTACCACCACAAAAAAATCCGGGCCGTGTTTATAACTTGACGTATTGGCGTATTGGCGTAGGATATTTGTACCATATTAAATTACATTAATAAAATAATTATTACCGGTGCTGCAAGAAGAAGACCCTTTATTTCAGCAAATGATGTGTTAATCAAAATTTATTTGACCATGAAGAAAGCTTGAACAATATTAGGAAGAAATAATTTAAATAAAAGAATAACAACGAGGGACAATCTTACACAATTTCATTACAAATTGACCTTTAGTTAGTAAAGCTGGGCATTCACGACCGCTCCAACAAGCCGAATAGAGCAGCGCCGCGCCAAAATAGATCCGTGAATGTCAAAACTGTAGCGTTTAAAAGTGCTTGGCGCGTTCCGTTGGATTTCCAAATGGACGGAAAGCCAGCACGACGCGCATTCCGACTGGAACTATGGTGAATGTCGAAATTCAACGTTGGAACACGCCACGCCTCCACGCCAAGCCACATGGCGTCGTTGTAAATCCATTATCTAGCTGCCATTGTCTAATCAGTCTGCTCCGTGATGTCGCACCGTTGAGGCGTCGCATGGTGCGCCCGTGAATGTGGTCAAAATATTACGCCCATCCAGTTGTATACATTCCATCTGTCGCCGAGACAAACGGTGCGTCCGTGAATGCCCAGCTTTAGAGTTAATCTCAATCCAAACTCTAGGCTTGTGTTGGGTAACTATAGTGGCTCTATTATACTCGGTAAAACCATATTGCTATTGACATTTTATCGTATTGTTTTTAACTCGGTTGATATACTGTCAAATAAGAAGATCTGACCTAACCTATAGGTATATGGAAAATGTCTAAATGTCAAGAAATAATAGTAGATTGTTCAACAAGGGACTAAAACAAGCCATAATGACACGAGATGTTTAGCTACCCAAGCGGAGCGGAGCGGAGTTCGAGTGTCATTATGGTTGTTTAGTCTCGCGTTAAACATTCTACTTTTCACTTTGAATGCGAGGAGAAAAAACGACGTTCTATACATATAAGCGTATTTTAACATTCAGTGTAGTCGATCCTTATATGGACGCGTGATAGCTCAGAGATAGCTCAGCAGAGCACTAGGTATGGGTAGCTGTTGACTTAGCAGGTTAGTCAGCCCAACTGATTGCACGGTATAATCTGAACTAATAGTCACCCTTTGACTTTTTCACCTTATTGCATTGGTAATACTCGTAAGGACCAAAAGTGGTTACGACTCTTTGTAGTCGACTGTACTAGCAGTAAGCATGGATCAAAAGTATTGTGTGAGGCCCTAAAATGTAACAAACCCCTGGGAGTAGATATTTAGGGTTCTGTAGGGTCCGTCCGTCTGTCAGCGGTCTGGATCTCATAAACAGTAGGTACTTATTGGGTAGACAGTTGATATTTTCACAGAGTGTTATTTCTATTGCCGTTATAACAACAAAATATGATAACAGTATTCGTCGATGATATTGATGATTTTATTATTCCTACCTAGTCTTTCTTGCCCAAGTTTTTTTTATAGCTTAGTTAAGGCAAACAAGGACACAGGCCACCTATTGGTAAGAGGATCTGTGATAAGACATTTGCAATCGACTGCAATCTTAAGACTGCAATCCGAAGACTGCAAATACGTTGTCAGCCCTGAGGACTGAGATGTAATACCTCTATGCTAGTAATTTCACCGGTTGTCTTATCCCCACACCGGAACTCAACAATACTAACACTGCTGCTTGGGGGTAGGTTAAAGGATAAGATGTTGGTAGCCGGACGGACCCTGGACGAGGTCCTACTATGTACTACAAGTAACTGTTCAGCGGTACTCATCAGGTAGGTACGATTTCCTGGATCTATTAGTACCTAGGTACTTAACTGACGGACCCGTTTTAGAACGATAGCTCTTTAGTTCTACAACCGATTTTAAAGAGCGAACACCAATACTTCTTTTTAAATACTAAATCAATTTGAAAAGTTAGTATTTTGAGATCGGTTCATGCGTTTACCAAACCTATACGATGACACACTGACACATACAGACAGACACAGCAGTTCTAAATTATACTTGCCATGAAATGATTTAAAAATAAAACTACTTGTTGCAATGAAATATGAACGCATGCTTAAATAACCTAACCAACAAAAAGTTGGAAAACCCCCGACATTGACATTTCAAAGTTCAATACTTCAAAAACGGCTGAACCGATTTCGATATAAAATGTCTAAGACCCACCGCTAGAAAACCTGCTTTCAAATAAAAAAAAACGCATCCAATTCGCTTCATCCGTTTAAGAGCTACGGTGCCACAGCAGACACACACACACACACACACACACACTTACACGTCAAACTTATAACACCCCTCTTTTTTGCGTCGGGGGTTAAAAAACGTGTGAATTGGCTGATGTGATTTTAATAAAACATAAAATTATGATAATGTTTTTTATTAGATGTGCAGAAGAATAGGGAGGTAACAATTTCATATTTTTTTAATTCGAAAATACCTATATTATTTTATTGTCCTACGTATGTGGCGAAACACCCAGGGGTAGAGTTGCTTTTATAAATTCAGGAGATTCACAAAATGACGAAAAATATACTCGAACTAAACGACTTCTAGTATCAACGCACTCTAGTGTTGAATAGCTGTACTACGTAGAATAATTATTGGTCTTTGAACTTCACCTACTCGGCACTAGAGTACGTTATAGTCTAGGTTAGCAGGGGCCCGTTTCACGAAGCTACAAGTTACAAATTACAAGCGGAAGTCTCTTTTTAACTTCTTTTGCTAGAAAGCGAGTTCCGCTTGTAATTTGTAACTTGTAGCTTAGTGAAACGGGCCACAGGCAGAGTCATCTAGTGATACAAATAGTAACTATACTTTTCACTGCAGCATGCAGCTTGACTTGACATTTCCGCATAGGCTCAACTACCATCTACCAAATACCAACACCAAACTTTTTTTAACTAACACAGTTCATAGAGTAGAGTACATATTATCGTATACTATAATCTGTGGAGTACATTGAATAATAGGTTAATTTAGTTGCTTCTGTTGCAGTTTATTTTGTTTTGTTTTGTTTTGTTTTGTGATTGTGTTGTGCACTGTGTGTCGATAAACTATTTATAAACAAACAGATTACATTAAAAAACTACGTGATTTTATCATGAACAACGAGTTGATAAAAAAGATTATTGCAATATCTAGTGGGACGAGTCCAGAATTTGTGTATCAAAATCCACTACTCGATAGGAAAGTTACAAATGCTCTCTCCAAAAGCTTCATTAAGATTCTTAAAATATCCGATCAGAACTGTACCACCAATAATAACTTGAGGATATCTATATTGGAAAACATTCGTAAACTTTGTACGATAGAACCTGACGGACACTCGCAAGTTGACGAACACTTTACCGAACTGCTGACGGAAATTTATCAGAATAACATTGTATCTAAGCATGAAGATTTAGTTGAGAAAAAATTGGATGCATTTCTTGTAAGAAAACTTAAGAACTTCGATATTAACTCAAGTTCTCAAACAACACTTAATCCAGAAGTTGTGCAAGCTTTGATTAACATGAATCAAAATGGGGTTCACCTTGATACACTGTCCAGAGATATTATTCACTGGAATATTGGAAGCACCAGGTATTCCAACATTTTAAAAGAGTTATGGGACCACAATGCTCACACTTCAAGTGATCTAACTGATGACATTTGCATCAAAATGAAACCTCAGATTGAAATGATATTGCTCAATTTCTGCAATAATATACTTTCTATAGGAGACCAGAACATTGAAAACTTAATCAAATCAAATAATGATCTAATGGAATTGATCAAAAAGTGCTCAATATCCTCTCAGTGCTTCCAGATGTGCAGTGGTATTCTAAACTTTATATTTATAATGACAAATTTTCACACAGAAATACAAAAATTAATTCCTGCATTTGTTAACCATGTGAAAGTGAATTGCCACTTGGAAACACCTTGTTCCTTGTACCCATTGCAATTTAGTTCATTAGTAATATTACTAGATTTTGATATACATATGCTACCCGAGCCACTTAAAAGTCAATATATCCAACCAACAGTAAGTCATTTACGGAAATTGCATGGGGAGTCTGAAAATGATTTGATATTGATATTGTCGCATTATCCACAGTGGTTTGACATTTATTTCTGCAGGCCACCTCGTGAATAAAATCATATTAACTGGAAGATATAGATATAAGTAAGATTATGGTGAGGAGTGGTTGATCATGATCAATCAATATTAGACACCCTGTAGGTACATTAAAGCACCTAATTATGTAAGGTAAACCAAAATTTAATTTAATAAATGAAATGAACTTTTAATTGAAAAATGTTTAATTAAAAAAGAATCACCTGGGCCAACTAACAACCCACACCAATAGATTAACAGCCACTTTTAGAAAAAAGATGTATTTTTTTAAATTATGGCTTCAAAATCTTGCATAAGATGTATTTTGCCAATGTCAAAGTAGACATCAGACACATTCAGATAAAGCTAGTTTGTCTTAAATTTAGATTTAAGAATTTCCATACATTTGAACACAACTTCACAAGTACAAGACTTCAACTTGATTTATCATTTTTCTGCTAGTGGCCATAAGATCTCTAGTACCTATATTGAATCAAAAAAAATAACTTAATTACTAGGATTTATTTGTTTTGCTTTGTTTATTTACAAGCCTTAGAGCATTACCTACCCCAACAATCATAACAGATAATTAATTAACATGTGGAACCCTTAAATGATAAAAAGAGAAAATCAAATAATTTTTAATCTTACGAGACTAAGAAACCTAAGTTTAATAACTATGTATGAACATCATTTAAAAAACAGGAATACAATCAAACTCTACTAAAGGGAAAATAGAAAATTAACAATGAAAGAGGAATTTACACCATATTTATTTTAAATTATACCCACACTGATCAAATACGGATATACTTTGTCTGGATTTAGGCTTGGAGAAACAGCATTTCCATACCATTGCTCAGTAAGCTTGAACATCACATGCTTATCATTTTTAGCAAACACATGCTTCCAGCTTTGAAGGTGCTTTTCAATTGTCTCCCAAAAAGGGAACGTAAGATTGCAAATCCCACAGTGGAAAAGGTTTGGATGTATCTGTGAAAGTAAATACAAATTAAATCAAATTAGGTCAATAGACTAGTACCAATAATTATCAAGTTGTAAATGAGTAATTTTACCTCTCTCACAAAGTCACCCTGAATAGTTGTGACAACTTCAGAATCTAGAAAAACCTGCTTATGTTTTTTTGTGTAGCAATGTTCAGGCTCTTTTCTCTGGTCATATGTCACATCACAAGCATAGCATTTGACAATATTTTTGTCTGCTTTCTCATTAATTATTGCAATAAGCATGAAGCATAATGGATCCGTACAATATTGTTTTTGAATCCACACCGTTTTTAAATCTTTAGCATAGATAACAGATCTTAAATAGTTCTTCATTTGTTTGGTTCTATATGAAGGCTTGGCATGTGGTCTAGCACTCTTGTCCAAACCTTTCAACTCTAAATGCCCCATATGAATTTGGCCTCGGGCATGTTCCGTAAAAAGATTCATATGAGCAGACATATAGACATTACAAAGAGAGCAGTATCCCTTCCCACCAGGAGGCACCAATTTGATAAATGTAGTCTTTCCATACTTGGCAAGCTCAGCCCGTCTTTTACCATGGTCAAATATACAGAATGTGTGATCTTCCTCAACATTACCAATGGTGCTCTTTGCTTTAAGGGACTCTATGAGCTCAGTGATGTCAGCGTCAGCTTGCTCAACTCTCTCATTATTTGTAATGTTGTGAGTTTTTTTATGCTCAACCATATATTTAAAGTTAATGTTTACATAAGCAGTACATATTTTACACATGGCTACTCTGTTTTCGATATCAATATCGAAATATTCCTTTTGAGAGTTAATAAGTTTCACAGCAATATCAAGGGCTCGTTCATGATCACTTATTTCGCTTTGGTTTTCAGTTTCATCTTTTTGAACTGTTGATTTTCCAATGTGATTGTCATCACTCCAGTGGTCATTCATAGACTGAGATGCACATATTTTCTTACAAGAGAAGCAGTAGGATTGATCTTGATTTATCTGTTGATAAAGAAAAATATATTAGACTGACCAAGGTTAATACTTATTATATATTTGTATAGTAAGTACACTATGCAAGTACTTAAATGATATTGCTTACCTTTCTATAATATTGATCATTGTCATTGCATACTTCACTTTTGATCAAATTGATCATGTGGGTAGTTGTTGAAATGTGTTTAACAAATTTGTCTACTACTATATCACAAAACATGCATTTGTTATCCACTACTCCATTCCATTCCTTGTTGGTTATTTTCATAGTTCCAACAACTATCAGAGAAGATTCTCTTTTACAAATTGTACCCTTAGCTTCGGTTATAGGGTTAGCCTTATTTTCCTTATGTTTGGCTTCCTGAATATGCAGGGATATTTCAGCTATTGTGGCCATAACATTATTGCAAAATTCACAATAGTAATGGTCATCAATCTGTAAAATAGGTACACAATCTTCAAAACCCAATCTGTAATATCCTCTGCACAATATTTAAAGTATTTATTTTATGGTCTTGTGTGATACAGTAGCCACATGTGAAAGTATTTTCTAGTCTTTTAAAAAATGGTATTATTTTGTAATTAGTCTTCAGGGGTTTAACCCAAAGTAGGTAAGCACTTAGCAGACTACTTGCAAAATTTTAGTTACAGATATTTTATCCTAAATGTAGCAGCTAGTCGGGCATTGACATAAAAGTAACTTAAGCAATGAAATTAAATGATCTGTACAAACCTTGTATATAGAGTCTTTTTTAAACTTCGGCATACAACTGAGCAGTTTCAGGTTTTTCCTATGTTTCTCCCACCTTATATGCTTATCTAAATCGTCCAGCGTATGAAATGTCTCCTTACACAGAAGACAGTGGTAGTCTATGTCTCCACATAAAATTAAATTCTTGAAATATTTGTTCATGATGACAACCAATTAGGAACAATAATCAATAAACAAGTTCGTGATGCGAACCGGTTGGAAACGTGAACAACTAATATAGATCAGTTTGGAATAATAATGATGAAGTTGAGGGCAGTTTAATTTTTCAACCTCAACTTTTTGGCGGGCCTGCCTGCGCTGCGCTGTGGTTGACATTTACTAAATGTTACCAGATCAATCTGATCAATGAGCATAATGATATGTGTGAGCAGTATGAGCATGGTCAGTAAAGGGTCAAAATTAGTAACCGAATTGGAATTTTATTTTTCCTGCCTTTTTTTACTTTGCTAGCGCAATCCAACTGTATTCAATAATATTGTTATCTTTAAATGAAGAACGAGTTTGACGAGGTGATAAGTGGAAAGTATAATATTATACTACCTGTGACATGAGATTTTTATACACTGGCAATTTCACGGCACGTTCCATTTCTTGGGTAAGTGATAAAATAGGAATAAACCCAAACCACAGAGTATTTTCAATTAAAAGTACCTTAATTAGTCACTTTTGCAAAAAAATCTCTAAATAAGCAAACAGAAAGAACTTGCTGCTCAAGTTCCGTGAAACTTGCAGCTGTTTTTCATTCATACATCACATCATAAAAGCAACGCGGTCTACATCTGCATTGCGTCGAATTAAACGTTTATCAATGGTCTACACCACCTATAATCTGTGTAGACATATCCTATAATCTGTGGTCTACACCGAGCGACAGTCGACGCTTGTTGTAAACTAAGCGTAAATTTCTTATTTTGGAGCCTAAGTATCTTGAAAATTCCTTAGGATACCGATAATTTAACAATTTTAAGCCCACGATCATTAAAAACAATGTAAGCACAAGTACATAATTCAGTTCAACCGTTTAAAATCCGTGGTTCTTGAGTCGGTGTGGTGGATTTTGGTTTAGCTTGGTATAGGTTGAAGATGAACAAAAGAAGAAGAGCTTCGTCGGCGGCCAGCCGAGGGGCAGACGGCGACGATAGTGATGATGGGGTGGACCACACGCCTGGTCCTCCACCGTCAGCTCGCAAAAAAAAGAAACTTGACCCCGTAAGTTCTTTTATCCTACGTAACGATATTCGTTTTGCCGGGCGGCATTTCTATTATCTAAACAATACAAAAAAAAATGCGGTATGAAACGCCGCCAGGATTCATTGTGCTAAACTTAGCAGTGGATTAGTTTACTTTTGATACCTACTGGTTATTGTAGGAAATTTAAGTAAGGTAATAAAAAATATTTACTTACCGCTGGTAAACTGTTTTTATATACTACTAACTGTATTTTTTGTGTGTTGTGCAGAGTGAAATGTGTCAGCAGCTTTATGACACAATCAGATCCTTCAAAAAGGAAGATGGGACATTGCTCTGTGATTCTTTTATCCGAGCCCCGAAGAGAAGGCAAGAGCCGCAGTACTATGAAGTTGTCTCACAGCCCATTGACTTGTTAAGAGTAAGTTACAATATTTATCAATTAATTTAATTTTATATGTGACTAATTGTTGTGGTTGCCTGTGACTCTGTCCTTGTAGAAGTCATTTATCACCATTCCCGTAATAATGTGTGAAAGAGTTGATGATAAACCAACAAACAGCGCTACTTCAATATAAGTATGGAACGTATGTTACAGGCTTATGGTACTACCTTCTGCCCGCAATTTCGTCTGCGTAGATTCAGATCATCATTATTCCCTTGGGAACTGTTATATTGTCCGGTATGAAAAGTACCCTATTTGTTAGTCCAGGGTATGCTATCTCCATTTCAAATTTCATCCAAATCAGTCCAGCTGTTGCAGCGTGAAGGAGTAACAAACTAACACACACTGACACACACATACTTTTGCATTTATAATATTAGGTAGGTTAGTAGGATAAGGGATTTAAAACATTCCTCAACTGATTAACCCTAACACACATTTCTACTTACAATCCCCAGGTACAGCAAAAGCTTAAAATGGACACATACGAGGATCTAGACGAGCTTTCTGCAGACATTGAGCTTTTAGTAAACAATGCTAAAGCTTTCTACAAGCATGACACGCTGGAGTACAAAGATGCGTGTGAATTGTGGAAACTTTATACACATACGCGAAATGCTTTGGAGAATGGTATGAAAAATAATGTTATTTCTTGTTTTTGTGTGTATTTTCTGATGAATCTGTTTTAACTCTCAAAATATGAGAAATAAATTGATTCTAATATGTTCATCATTGACCAATCAACGGTCACATTTTATAAGAATATTTTGCTCTACGATAAAAGCATATATTATTGTAAAAAAATCTAACAGCATTTTTTTTTTTTAAACTAAAAGTTGATTGCCCCGTACATTAACTACTTATTTCTTATCTAAAATGATGTTCCTAACGCATCCCATAGTTTGTTTCAAATCTCCTAGCATTCTAATTTGTTCACATTACCCATTAAAACCTTTGTAGGTGAAGATGTGAAGCCACCACGCGTGTCTCGCACCGGCTCGCTATCCAGAAGGTCTGACGTCGCTGAGGACTTGTCGGAAACATCCACCAATAATGAGGAGGATAATGTGTATGAAGACCTTTTCAGTGCGGTGAGTTATATATTTTGTAAAAGTGTTTGAAATATATTGAAGTCGGGTGACTTTATCAAAATCAAGTGTAAAAAAAGGTGTTTGAACACGCTCAGCTCCAATGACTCGTTAGTCTGGTTCAATTTGTATGGAAATCAGAGCGCTTGGGGTTGAATGTGTTAATGATACTTATACTAACTGTAACTAAAGGGTAAAAAAAAATTGTCTCTCTTTTTTAAACACTTAGATTAGATTTTTAATTATAGAGATAACATAAACAAAATTACATGATTAGGATATTAAATAGATGAATAAAAAGTATACCTTTTATTAATCTATTTAAAAACGGAAACCTACCTTTTATTCATCTATTTAATATCCTGTTCATGTAATTTAATTTATGTTATCTCTAGTAATTAAAATCTAATCGAAGTGATTTGCTCAAAACCTGTCAAGTACGACTCGGACTCCGACTAACTCGAGTTCCGTACCGGCGCACAGTATCTATTATTATTATTTGGTGAAGACATAACATTCAAATCTAAATATTAATATTTATTATTTTATATAATACCCACTGAGACAGTACGGAACCCTTGAGTCCTACTCGCACTTGACCGGTTTTTAGTATTTAATGTTTTTTGTTAAGGTTGGCCGTTTTTACGGTCCAACAGAAATAAAAATGTTGAAAAAACTTTTTGCATGGAGACCTAATTATTTTTTAATATACTCGTCCAACGCTTTGCGCATCGCTTTGCCAGTCCTAGCAAGGACCAACCGTTGACTGTGGCTATCAAAAGGTTATCTATTGTGTACATACAAAATCTAATAATCAATTTAATTTCAGGTGATGACAGCAAATTCAGATGGCCGGCCTCTTTACTCGCAGTTCCAGTTCCTCCCGTCCAAGCGTCGCTACCCCGAGTACTACAACATCATCGACTCCCCGATAGACCTGAAGATCATCGCCCAGAAGATCCAAGGGGGGGAGTACACAACCCTTACCGAGTTGGAGAAAGACTTGCTGCTCATGGTCAGGAATGCTTGCCATTTTAACGAGCCTGGCAGTAGTATTTATAAAGATGCCAAGGCTTTGAAGAAGGTAAGGAAACCATGTTTGTCTGTAAGTTGTAGGCGACGTTAAACGTTGTGACGAATATGGGGAGGAATTTATTGTTGTGGTGTCT
This sequence comes from Acleris cristana, assembly GCA_948252455.1. NCBI lineage: Eukaryota > Metazoa > Arthropoda > Insecta > Lepidoptera > Tortricidae > Acleris > Acleris cristana. The sequence continues at coordinate 4,091,325 of OX411794.1, forward strand.
TTGCAATCCGCTTTTGTAAATTTCTCCTGTAACATCTTTTGGTTTTCTTTTTCTAATGTATTTTGTATTTTTCTTATATCGGCTGTGGGCGTCAATAGCACGACTTTCAATTGCTGGCCAGAGCCGATGGCTTTCAAAACGTTAAATAAAATAAATAGCAATCACAATCTTGGCATTATTCTTTTTTGAAACCTGTCATTAGACCCGTGTCTTTACACCATGAATATAATTGGCAGGTGATCCAAGTGAAGAAGCAGGAGTTGGAGCAGCACAGCCGCGGGCCCGCGAAGAGCTCGGAGCGCATCCGCAGCAAGCGCACGTCGCGCTTCGGGCCCGCCGTGTCCAGCGCCGCGCTCGCCATCATGGACCCGCCCGGCTCCGACACAGAACAAGTCAAGGTACTATCAGACCATTGGAACCTTGACCCACCATAGAACTGTGTCACAGAGACGTTATGATTCATGTCATAAGAAGTGTCAAACAAATTGTTTTATAATGTCACTGTGACACCGTTCTATGGTGGGTCAGGGTTCCATTGGGCTGATAGTACCACCACCAACGAAAACTTAGGACCCATCTCATAAAATAATTGCTTGAAGTCGTCAATGTTATTAGAAATGCGAAGTAATTCTCGAAGTTAACGTTTTTAAGGCCTAATTTTCTAGCTGTATCCTATGTGTATATTTATAGCGGAGTTCCGCATAACCTACCATACTTTTGCCGCGATCGCTTATTTCGATATTTCAATATTTCGATATTTTTAAAATAGGAATTAAATCCAGTAGCATTCCTTATTGTGCTACGTACCAAACACATTTTCCATGGGCCGTGTTGTTTTTATGAAAGTTTGAGTATTGGCGACAACAGGTCTGATACTAAGCGAAGCTCATGCCACTTCCACTGTTTTTTTTATTCCGTGATTAATACAGTATTGTCAGGGGGATTGAAATGCGGTTGAAATAAAGTTTCAGCTTAAGAATTTTTTGTATCTAATTTAAACAGAACTGTTTACTACTGATAGACATCATTAGATCATTTTGTCATGTTTTTTTACCTGTTTATTTTTTCAGCATTCTGAAGATAGCGAGAGTGAGGACGAAAAGGGGGATAATGGGGACTCTCTGCAGTGGAAACTTTTTGAGACCGTCAAGAATCAGCTGGGTGCCAATGGTGCGTTTGATGTGTAATATTTTCCATGATTGACAACAGAACAAATACGCAATGCATAAGTACAATAATCCCAATAATAAGGAATTGTTAACAACTTTTGTACTACATTTATGTCAGTGAGTGGCACTGCGCACTTAAGAACGCTAAATCGCATGATAAAAAATAAAATTGCAGAACTTGACAAATTGGTATGCTTGCTATGGTAAGAAGACAAACTTCCCTCGCTTCCTTCACACTCATAAGTCCCTTCATACACGTGCGTCGGTTTAGGGTACTCCTGACCTGGCCCTTTCTTAATACTGACTGAATCGCTCCGTAAAGAAAGACACTTAAAGCAAAGACTTCCTTTTGCAGGCACCCCAATGTCCGACGCCTTCTCCAAACTGCCCTCGCGGCGCGCCTACCCGGACTACTACAAGGAGATCAAGAACCCCGTGTCGCTGAACCAGGTCCGCAACAAGATCCGCCGCGGCGGCTACGGCACGCTCTCCGAGGTCGCCGGCGACATGAACATCATGTTCGAGAACGCCAAGCAGTACAACCTGCCCTCGTCCCGGCTCTACAAGGACGCGGTGAAGCTACAAAGGTGGGTGCAGGCATGTACCGTCTCGTCCCGCAGGTAGTCCATGTCCGACTACAAGATCAACCAGGTCCGCAACAAGATCCGCCGCGGCGGCTAGAGCACTCTCTCCGAGGTCAGTACAACCTGCCCTCGTCCCGGCTCTACAAGGACGCGGTGAAGCTGCAGAGGTATACTACCCAATTACCCATAGCTTAACGCAGGTACAGTAAGCATGCCACAAAGTCTCATAAAATGTATACGTAGACTTTATTATATTACTATGGCAATAAAGTTTATGTGCTCACTTTTTGCAACTATGTGCGGATATATTTTTTACCCTTGACTGTTCCCGACAACGAGCAGATCAAGACTGATACAAGAACATAGAATCGTTCGTCACGTGATCATTATTTCAACCAATCAGGGCAAACCACAGATGCTAAAGATTATCTTCATTAATCTGTTCAAACTTTCAACAACAATTATAACATCATTTCCGCTTGTTGGTTTCAGACTTATGCAGCAACGCGTCCAAGAATTACTGGATATAGTGCAGAGTTCGTCGAGCGACGACGAGAGTCTGTCCTCTGTCAAGAACCAGACTCAGGTCAGCACGCCGAGACCGAGAGGTAAGCATTGTTCTTGATGAAAATGTGATTGTTGTTCGATTTCTCTTCTTAGCTCTACTTCAGTATAAAAGCACTTCTTTCCTCTGTATTCACAAAGTCACACTATCAAAATAAATCGTTATTTTATCGTTTCGAATCGTTTTGTATCATTTCACCGAATGCTATTTTCTGCTGAAACCATGATGTATTCAGGATATCTTAAACATTGATACGTAGCTTAAGTTAGGTTAGACTTGTGACTACCAATAAAAACTCAATGCGGCGAGAAATGCTTATCGATGAAATGAAAATTTTCCTTGATGATACTTTCGTTGGAAGGCCCTAGTACACCTCCATTGTAATACTTCCCCCAGGCCGGCCCCGTATCAATCCGATCCCGAGCTCGACCCCAAGTACTTCAACGGCACCGGCGCCCAAGCCCAACGTGCCGCTTAAGAAGAAGCTGCACTTCATTGCCAAGCAGCTGGTCGAGTTCACCTGCTCCGACGGCCGCCAGCCCATGCTGCTGTTCATGGAGAAGCCCAGCAAGAAGCTCTACCCGGAATACTACAATGTCATCGATAAGCCCATCGATATGATCACTATTGAGGCTAATATTAAGGTATGTATTGTGATAATGTGCCCATCTCTTCTCTACATTATTAAACAAATGTGCTTTCCGCGTCTGTCTGTCTGTCTAGATGGATTTTGATGCGGTTTTCACCCAGTAAGGTATTTTTTCACGGAAGGTTTAAATTTGTAGTAAGTTCTGATTTATGTAAGGGTGTTACAGAAAACAGATAAACCAAAGCGAAGCGGAGCGGGTCGCTAGTACAGTCAGCAGCAAAAGTATTTGGACAGTCGAAGAGCTCGAAATTATCTTTTTTCGATTTCTATTGTCAAGAGTATAAGAGTGTATTGAGATAATTTTGACCTTGTCGACTGTCCATCTACTTCTGCTGCTGACTGTACTATAAACATTAGAAAATTACTTTTTAATTATTCTCACTCTTTGCGATAGAAAAAAGAAATTAGAACGTAAAAGCTAAATATATTTTTTAGAATGACCGCTACAACAGCATAGAAGAAATGATATCCGACTACCGTCTAATGTTCTCAAACTGTCGGCAATTCAACGAAGAGGGCTCGATGATTTACGAAGACGCGAGCTTGTTAGAACGAGTCATGAACGAGAAACTGAAGGAGCTCAACTGTAGCTATGAGAAGAAGACGCCCAGTAAGGTCATCAAGGTGGTTAAGCCGAGGCAACTGTCGCCGTTCGAACAGAAACTCAGGACGCTGTATGATGCTATACGAGATTATAGGGATCCTAAAGGTAAGTCAAGTCAGTTATGTAGTAAATTCATTAGCTTTCGTATAGAGGGTTGAGACCTTTGCATTAAAAAACAAAACATGTTACGGGCAATCTTACACCAATTGACCATCAGGTCACTAGGTTTCGAACTACCGAATTTAAGCTCTAGGCCTGTATACTATGGGAACTGCAACAAAATGTATGAAACGTAGAACAAGTCACTGACAGTTTGGGCTTCCGCAGCACGAGAATCCATTGATATTTCTTGTCGACTGAGGAGTTCAAAACGTTAATGAAGCAGGTTTTCTTTATTAAAATCCCGAAATTTTTTTTTCCGAATATCGCAATCCCGACGAAATGGAAAAACGAAATTTGGAATTCGAAATTTTAGCAGCTTCGAAGATTTTTTAGTGTATAGTATTTAACATGCATAATGCTCAAAAACTGTAAGTAATGCCCAACAAAGTCAACGAAGCTCTGCTTTGCGAAACTCCTGTTCCGCGTAGCAAATTTTTTTTCTTCTTTCTGATATTTTTTCATGGAACTACATTTTCTAGGTTAAATTTAAATTATTATTTTCCAGTAAATCGTCAACTGGCTCTAATATTCATGAAGCTCCCAAGCAAAGCGGAATACCCGGACTACTACGAACTAATCAAAAGCCCCATCGACATGGAGAAGATCGCCCACAAGCTGAAGAACAACGTGTACAACAGCGTCAACGAGCTCGCCTCGGACTTCATACTGATGTTCGACAACGCCTGCAAGTACAACGAACCGGACTCGCAGATCTATAAGGACGCTCTGATACTGCAACGGGTGTGCTTGCAGACTAAACAGATGTTGAGGTTAGTAGTTATAAAGGCAGCAAAATGGGGATTATTATTCTAGCACGTAAGTTACAGTACACACAGCAGTCGACTCCGCATTTTTAGTCCGAACAACGAAGACCAAATACTGCCTCTCGGGGGAAATAATTCGTGTATAAGCGAATTTTGGCATAGTTGTAGAGAATGGTGTTTTAAACCACATACTAAAAGTACTGGCTGGTGGGGGTGGAGCTAACGGGTGGGGGGGGGTCTAAAGGTCCCTTTTTTTAGTTTTTCGTAAATAACTCGTAAACGGTGGCCCAAAGCAAAAAGTTTTCCATTACATGATTAATCTGCATAAAATTCTCTACAAAAAAGTTTTAGACATTGTTTCTCTGGGATCAATATTTAATGAGATATGGAGGGAGGAATGATTCCCGAAAGGCCATAATCGGGTTTCCATTGTAAGTCGGCCCTTATATCAAATGAGCTCGGGTTTTTTTTGTGAGTGCCTCTTATAGTGAAGATTATTTATGCTGAGTATCAACATCGTAATTGTGACAGTTCTCGACTTATGATTTTTTTAAGTTTTTTTTTTAAATTCCTGTTTTTCGGGATGTATTCAAGCGATTTGGTTCAAACTTTGGGATGATGTTCTTTTTATAGATTTGCATCGCCTCCCAAAAAACAAATACTAGTTATCATATAAAAAAAAAAGACCAAATAAAAAAAGATGCATTTTTTTTCTGTATTCAATAAACTCGTGAATAAGCGAATTTTGGCATAGTTGTAGGGGATGGTGTTTTAGGCCACATACTAAAAGTACTGATGGGTGTGGTAGAAGCTAACGGGTAGGGGGGGGGGGGGTGTAAAGGTCCCTTTTTTAGTTTTTCTTAAATAACTCGTAAACGGTGGCCCAAAGCAAAAAGTTTTCCTTTACATAATTAATCTGCATAAAATTCTCTACAAAAAAGATAGGAACACTTTTTTACTGGGATCAACATTTAATGAGATATGGAAGGGAGAAGATGGACAGTAAAAAACAAATTTACATTTCTTTAAGTATGGCAGGTATATAAATAAAAATAAAAATCCTAATCCTAGTAATATTATAAATGCAAAAGAGAGTGTTTTTCTTGACCGTCCAGAATCCAAATAGGCTTGGTTAGGTTAAGATATTTTTTAACCACCCAGTACCGAAAATTAACCATGTAAAAATTAAACAGGTACAATAATTATTTTTCGACCACCCAGTACTAAAAATTAAACATGTAAAAAATTCAATACCGATGTACACTAACTATTCTTAATTACCTATTCAACTTTAGAAGTAAAAACTAATTGGACACTTACATCTACCTAGTACCTACTAATAATACTTTACGCACTAACATCTAAATCGTAAAATTCGTTCAGTGTGAAATTGTGCGACTTTAGTTTATACATGGAAGTATAATATACTGCGACAAAGTTCTTTGCAGGGAGTGTAAATAGGAGCGGCAAAGCCCGCTCGCACTCAATGATCGAAGACCTTCGTCCTTCTTGCTTTGTTTAGGACATTGTCAGTTTGTATCATTCAATACAAAATTAAGATAAAAAAACATTTCATTACAAACGATGGTAAAACACACAAGCGACAAATTTGGAATGATCATTATGTACATAGTACAAACCCTAAAAAAACAAAAAAAAACTAAAAACCAGTCAAGTGCATAATGGTTTTTACGCATAATGTATCATTACGCATAAAACCTTTTGTCATAAAACGGTTTTTACAATAGAAAGGGTTTTGTTTTAATTATTATTATAACCTAACCTTACCTAATTTAACTTAATCTACACAACGGACGTTTATTAACTCCGGCAATGTCAGCCTAAAAGGGTGTTATGACAAACGATTCTATGCGTAATGATACATTATGCGTAAAAAAATTATGCGTGTCAAAGGAGTCCCGTTTAAAGCACCGTCCTCTAAAACTATGCTAAAATTCGCTTATAAACGAGTTTTTTCCCCTGATTTTGCCTTATTGCTTAGGGTATTGGCCACACATATTGCTGAGTTTTGATAGGAAGTACCGCCTGGAAAATTTTGTTATTTTGGCAAGTAGTAGTGCCAATGTATGGTCTATTCTGAGAAAAAAATCTAGAGGTGTCACTATTTCACAACCACATAAAAAATAATGTTTATTTATTATTTGGTCTTCATTTTCTTTTTTTTATATGATAACTAGTATTTGTTTTTTGGGAGGCGATGCAAATCTATAAAAAGAACATCATCCCAAAGTTTGAACCAAATCGCTTGAATACATCCCGAAAAACAGGAAATTTAAAAAAAAACTTAAAAAAATCATATGTCGAGAACTGTCACAATTAAGATGTTGATACTCAGCATAAATAATCTTCACTATAAGAGGCACTCACAAAAAAAACCCGAGCCCATTTGATATAAGGGCCGACTTACAATGGAAACCCGATTATGGCCTTTCGGGAATCATTCTTCCCTCCATATCTCATTAAATATTGATCCCAGAGAAACAATGTCAAAAACTTTTTTGTAGAGAATTTTATGCAGATTAATCATGTAATGGAAAACTTTTTGCTATGGGCCACCGTTTACGAGTTATTTACGAAAAACTAAAAAAAGGGACCTTTAGACCCCCCCCCACCCGTTAGCTCCACCCCCACCCGTCAGTACTTTTAGTATGTGGTTTAAAACACCATTCCCTACAACTATGCCAAAATTCGCTTATACACGAATTATTTCCCCTGAGTTTGCTTCGTTGCTTGAGCTATTTTCATCATTAATCTAAATAGCTAGCTATAGTAAAAAATCTGATTTATTTCGTGTATTTTGATTAGATACAATAGGAAATATGCGTGGATTGTTTAAATCGCATTTCTCAACAAAATATGAAAATACATAAGCTAGAAAAACATAAACCTCCTCCTGACGCAGTCGGGTAAATACGGTAAAAGAGATCACGAAAATTAAAACTAAAATCGGCCAAGAATTACGGATGACACAAGCATTTCATACAGAGAGATCCGATACGCCGTGTGACGTCATGTAATAGGTCGACCATATAAACTGCATGTTAAATTCTGTTTTACTAGAAGAGGTAGGAACAAATCTTGGTTATTTTTATAACTATTCAAAAAATGATTTTTCTCAACTGTTACATAAATCAGCTTTTCATATATTAGTAAGTACAAAGGGTGAAGAGAAGGCCTGCCCAGTGTTGTAGATAGCGACTGTCTGGTCTGTCCGCTATGACGCGCAGAATGCTGTTGTTGCGCCAACGGCTAGAAAGCCGTAAACGTGCGCTTCCGCCAGCATGCCGGACGCGCTGCACGCTATAAAGCTTCATAAACTAAATGATGACATTAGAGCTATGATCAAATACCAGTTCATTTGACGCTAAACTATTTTGTTTGATAAAGTTGTCTATTTGCGCAGAGAGGACGACGACGCGGTGCCGGACGTGCCGGCCGCGGTGCAGGAGCTGCTGCTCAGCCTGTTCACCTCCGTCTACAACCACCAGGACGAGGAGGGCAGGTAATCCAACAGTGGCCTGTCGGCTGTAGACAGCGATACACGTCTACTTGCAGAGACCGTGCGGCTCTAGCTGAGTGAACGTTACACATAAGATGTTTTTTTAAGCCAAGGTTTGAGAATAGCTAGCCGGGTTACATATCGCATGTTAAATCCAATTTTTTTTTTAAAGGCTGTTTTGGCTACGCAATTAGTCTATTCAATAAAAAAAAATCGTTATTTCACTAAATAACACACACACACTACTGGATTTAACTTGCGATATATATGATGCGACGCGACGTGAAATCAATTATAAAAAAGTACACAGGTATATGTTGTGAAATAAAATAAATGGGTTTCTTCGCATCGTGAATAGGAAAAAAGTGAATAAAATAATGGTTGTAATTGGAGGCAGTTTTTGTAGTGTCAACAATCGCAAGTAGACAGCAGTCGCGTCGCATCGCTTCGCTTTCAGCTGTCAAAAAATTGCGCCGCATCTTTTCTTTTTCTTACGTAGACAACTGGGTTAACCGAGTCTGATACAGGATGATGTATACCTTTACTTTATATTGTTGTGTGTGATTCCCAGATGCTACTCGGACAGCATGGCGGAGCTGCCGGAGCACGACGGCGGCGCGGGCGCGCGCGTGCGCGGCATCTCGCTGGACCTGGTCAAGCGCCGCCTCGACCGCGGCCTGTACCGCCGCCTCGACCACTTCCAGCATGACATGTTCGCTGTCTTCGAGAGGTACCATATACTAGTACTAGCCCTTTATGGTATGAATGCCCTTAGAATACGGGGCATCGCCGAGAATTCTAACGCCAATAAAAAAGCAAATTGTAACGATTCTGTACACAAAACAACCAGTGAACGTAAGCGGGCTTCTAAATGAGAAAAAAATCCCGGCAATGTGGCCGGTAACTATGAGTATCTTGCTGGTATAAGTATAAAGGGGCTTCACTGCCATATGTGACCGGCAACTATTGGTATCTTTCTCTAACATGCGAGTAACCAATAGTTGTCGCCCACTTATTGCAGTGAAAATATGGCCCGTTTAGAAGCCCCTTAAGTCAGTAAGACAGCAATAGCTGCCGGCCTCGCATTGCCGTTTTAGGACGACGGTTTCGCTAATTATAGATTGACGGCGTCAATACAATACATGTTATTAAATTATGCGAGATCTTTATGAAAAAGACATTTGACTTTTCCGCAGAGCTCGTCGCCTCTCCCGCACCGACAGCCAAATTTTCGAAGACTCCGTGGAGCTCCAGTCGTTCTTCATCGCGCACCGCGACCAGCTGTGCGCCAACACGCTGGTGTCGCCCGCGCTCGCCTTCACCAAGGAGACCGTCACCACCAGCGTCGAGCTCGTCAAGCAGTGCAAGATCCTGCAGGAGAACGACGAGGAGGATGACACCAGGTCAGTGAAGGAAACCATACAAATAGTATAACTAGCTGTTGCCCGCGACTCCGTTTATCGCTGCGCCCTCGGAAACTGTCCAATTTTCCGGGATAAAAACCATCTTACTATTCCAGGACCTAACCTGTGAGCCAAGTATCATCCACATCCGTTCAGTGATTGAAGCTTGATTGAATAACAAACATCCAAACATCCAAACTTTCTCATTTATAATATTAGTGAGATAAGATTTTTTCAAAACAAATTGCTATAAAATGCATCTAAAGCGCGGGCGCCGATCACGAAGAATTCCGTTCATTGACTCACCATTACTTGTCTCTGTCACTCGCGCGCAATGGTACTGCTGTCGCGCTTGCACCGCGACTTTGACCGCCAGCATCATGGATTGTAAACGTTTTTTTAGTAATACGGCGCCTTATGTACAGGTCAATGTACGAAATTCTTTGTCACTGGCGTCCGGCTTTAATAGGCGTCGTCAGCCAAGATATGACGCCAATGAAAATCTGCCTATTCCGGTAAATTTTTGAGTGCATTGTCGGGTGCAGCTTCACGTGTACGCCAGAGTTTTCGCTATGTTGAGTTTGCACCCCCAAAACAACTGTGCAATGACGAATTAAAAAAAAATAGGCTTGAAGTCGTCAATGTCATTAGAGATGCCAAATCATTTGTAACTTATAGGAAACTCAACCTTATTGTTGTAGAAGTCAGATTGACTTTGGAACTACGGTGGGTCCCGAATTTAAGTTCTTGACTGTACGATCCCAAAGATCGTTTTGTTAACTCTTACTTACTTCTGTTGCACTGAAATATAAAAATATGTTTATGTACAAACTAATCTACAATGGCCGACTTTTATCTTTCCATAGATCAAGCACAGACGACTCGATGCCGTCTGGCGGCGCTCCACCTCAATCGAAGTACGAAAAGGGAGATTTCCTATACGTCCTGCCAGACAAAGGCAACAAGGAGGCCGGCATAGTGCAGGTGGTACGCGTCTGGACCAACAACGAGGGCGTGCCCATGATGTATGCTAACGTTTATTTCCGGTGAGTACAATACAATACAATAATTTACTCGTAATTTGAACCTTTTTTTTAGTAATAATTTTGGGTTTCGTTAATTAGTGTTTGCGAGAAATTTTTGCTTAACGGTGCGAATATTAGTGAACGTCGAAAACGGCGCCATGTTGTTACTGCGACCCCGTCTTTTGTTTACGCAACGACACCGTATTTTACGTATCGGTGGGGTCGCAAGTGTGTTAATGTTTAATGATTTTAGTAGCATATTATAACAAGTGAGTTTCCCTAAGTAAGATGTGAGCACTTGATAGGGCTGAAAAGTTATAGATTATGACAAAATAATTACCAATAAATTACCAATGTATATTGAACTTTATTCTGAAGGTATGGGCACTTTTTCAAGTCTGTGAGATATCAGTTCACCGATGCAACGTGCATCTAGTACTGCCTTATTAGTTCTCTGTTCTCTGCCAGCTTTTACACCTCCTGGTACGACACGACATTGGCCTTCTGTCTTATTTGGCTGAAGTTGGTGAGCCTAGGTCTTCCTCTTCTTCTTTTTCCCTCAACTTTGCCCTCCAAAATGTTCAAAAAGAACTTGTCGTGCCGTATCAGGCAGGAGTCCTATCATCTTTCCTCTTCTATGTTCTATGGTTTCTAAAATATGTCTTCTCTCGCTTACCATCTTCAAAACCTTATAGTGTACTAACTAGCCCAAAAATTCAATTCAATAATTAAACACGAGCAACAAATATAAGTGCGAGAGTAAAGCGACAGACAGCCAGTTTATACGTGCGATAGTACTGTAGCTTGATATATTATTATTGATGTTTCAGCCCTCAAGAGACGTTCCACGTGCGGACTCGCAAGTTCCTTCATCAAGAAGTCTTCAAGACGGAATCGCATCGCAATGTCCCTCTCGACCAGGTGGCCGGACACTGCTATGTCATGAACGTCAAGGAGTACTTCAAGTTCCGCCCTGAAGGTACCTGAGCAGTATTAACACATGTTGGCTGAGATGCGCGTCCCAAGATACGTTAAAGTAACCGTCAAGTTAAAGAAAAGTATGTACCTAGCATTCTTGACACGTTGGTGGCATCTCAGTTAAGTTGCATAATTTTCAAAAACAGACAATATGTATGAAATTGACATAGGAGACCGACGCGATAGATTCGTCAGCTTGCGAAAATCCTATAGATTTTGTCAGTTTTCGAAAGTCGTCCACGTTAAGGTTAGTTTATTGATGCAGCCTTTAACCCTTAATTTGAATGCGTCCATCACACTGAACATAACTTTATTATTTTTTTGCTATTTTTTAATCTGATGCAAAATCATGGAAAGTTTCAATATACGACTTTTTTTTAGTTAATTAAAGTTTAAATAACGACCAAATCAATCCGCTTCCATCGAGATTTTTACTTAGCCTTTTTCCCATTCAGAAAACTGACAGTAAGGTCTGCTGCAAAATAACGTATCCTGCCTATTTTGATGTAGTTACAAAAAGGATACTTATCATCCAATTGAAAAAAAAAATGTGATTGGGAATATGCTATGTGACAAATTATGAGGTTGATGATATCTTCTTGGTATAACTTATCAATCACATATCACTGTAACTTTCGTGACCCATTATGTAACAGACCTTATGTTTAAATATGGCGTTTTATAGTCATTGAATTGGATGCGCAGGGTACGCTGACAAGGACGTGTACGTGTGCGAGAGCCGATACAACTCGAAGCACCGCTGGTTCAAGAAGATCAAGGTTTGGGAGCGCTCCGAGAAGGACGCCACCCTCGTTCCGAGAGATGTAAGTTTCAAATACTACTTATCTTATAAAAGTTTTTTTAAGAAGAAACACGACTATTTCATTTTATGATGAAGTGCGGAAACGCCTAAACGACTGTAAGCAGTACTCACTTATTGTCTCTCCCCTACTTGTTAAACCCCTTACTAATACGTGCTGTAACGTGTTACGTTGTGTAACGGTGGTATAGCTGTTGCTGCTGTATGTTTTGTCCTTATCTGTCATTGTGACATTTGAATTTGACAGATAAGGACAAAACATTGTATAGCTATACCACCGTTACTCAACGTTTATAAGGAAGGAGGTAAGTAATGAAAAAAAATGCGGATTCCATACAAGATGTTTTTTTTAATGATTTTGTTTTATAGTCAAATCATTTAAATATTTTGAATATACAAACTCAAATTCATAACATTTATTTGACAAAATTTCACGTCACGTCACGTCACGTCATGTAAATTATGGATAACAATATCAATCTTACTTTAAACCGCTCTGAGTTCCAAATTCAAATATTCTTATGGACAACGTCTGCCCACAAGACGTGCTACGGCTACAGAAAAACAAAACAATAAAAACCGACTCCGACCTGTTTTATGCCTTGGTCTGTAATAGAGTTGTTCCCCCAGGTCCCGCTGGAGCCGAGCCGCACGGTGTCGGTGTTCCGCGAGCGCGTGGAGAAGCACAAGGACGAGCTGGCCGAGCTGGAGGTGCTCGAGAACGTGCAGGAGAAGGAGCGCCCGGTCAGTGCACCTTGATGATACGAATCCTCAGGGGACATCACTTTTAAATTGACAAAATCACTAATATAATGGTGATCCCTGCTTTGAGAGTTGATATCTCACGGCCTGGCTAAGAACCATATCAATTAAAGTAGCTGTCTTTAAAAACACGTCCAAATCGGTCCATGCGATACCTCTTTTTGCGGCAATAAAGGATTATCGAGCGACTAACTAGTCGCGTGCATGCTATGCTGACTGTACTGTTGAAGTGCTATTAAATGTCAAAACGGCGTTATTATCTAAGCAACTGTAACATTAAATTAACTAATTTTAAATCTGCTTGCCTTTTATATTTAAACGCCATGTATTTAGCCTTAGCACAGGACTTGCTTGTTGCTCGATAACCGACACAGGTTACGGATAAATAATTTATAATACGATATATTACACGTTGGCATGAAATAAAACTGCACTAATTTAAAGGAACCTAGTTTTTTGTATGTTTATGATGATATTTTTCTAACGAGTCAAAGTTCAGTCAGTTATTCTGAGTTTTTAGTATGCTTCTATTGACGACTAAGCCTATTCACAGGACGTAGTGATGTACAACCCTCTCGGGACAGACGACGAGAACACGTACTACGAGCAGTACAACACGGTGTGCTCCGGCGTCATCAAGACTGGCGATTACGTGTACGTGGTCACGGACGGCGGCAAGCAGGTCATCGCGCAGGTCGACACCATCTGGGAGACCGGCGAGTGAGTGCCGACACTATTTTATCATAGTTGTAAAACATGTACAGTCGAAAGACGTCCACTACTGGACATAGGTCTTTCCCAAGAATCTCCATGTCGATTGTTTTGGTGCTACCCGCATCCATTAGTTTCCTGCGATCTTCACTTCATCAGATTGTCAGTCCAGCTTGTTGGGAGGCCTGCCTGTATTTTGTTAAGCAGGGCTTTAATTTCATATTTATCTGCTTTGTCTTATGGCGGCTCTTCATTTGGCGGGTGATTCCAATGTTTTTCTGAAGTTATAACCAACCGTTCAACCTCTTTCATTCGGTATGTCAAATGCGATAGACGTAAGATTAATATTGTGGAAACTTTTTAAGTGCTGTGAGCTTTTACCACCTACGACAACGCTGCATGTATCGAAATTCCGTTACATTGTTTTGAAATATTAGCTTTAACATTCTATGAACCTTTTTTTAATTTCAGTAACAAATGCTACTTCCGCGGGCCGTTCCTCATCTTCCCTGCTGAAGTCGCTAACATCATAAATAAGGTATGTTCGCCTACCAATTCATTCAAATTCTCTTTTTAATAGGTTATTATTATTTTGTGTCAAAACCTTAATAACAACTGAAACAAAGATCGTCACAGTCTCAAAACTCTGAAAAGCCTCAGGCTTTGGTTGTCAATTAATATAAAGCAAATGTAATCTTATCTTATAATTATAAAGTACAGTGTTGACTGTCACCTGTGAATTGCAGCCGTTCTACAAGCAAGAGGTGCTGCTGACGACCATGCACGACACCAGCCCGCTGGTCGGCATCGTCGGCAAGTGCGCCGTGCTCGACTACGACGACTACCTCAAGTGTGAGTAGCTTTATTACTAGGGTTAGGGAATAATTTAAAAAAGCGATTCCTTGGATTCTAGACCCACGGTATGTCAAATCATTTTGTCTCAAAAAATAGAACATAAATATCATCATAAAATCAACTGTTGCCCGCGACTCCGTCCGCATTTATTGTTTTTTCCTTTGGGAACTATCAAATTTTGTGGGATAAAAATAACCTCTGTTTTTTCCATGACACAATCTATCTCCTTACCAAATTTCTTAAAGATCTGTTCAGCCGTTATGTCGTGAAAAGTTAACAAACGAACAAACAAATAAACAGATTTGAGTTACTTTCGCATTTATGATATTTCTATAGAATTATGGACGTTTCTATTAGTAAAGAGGTGATATAAATGAGAATGTTAAGCTATGTTCTCCCGGCGCCCTCACTCTGAAAAATTCCACATCTCCGCATATTGTAACCATATTGTAACTTGTTCCTTGTAACCCAGAACCCGTAGTTTTGTAGACAGGGTCACACAGGGCTGTGATCGTTGAAATTAATCTAACAAGTTTTTCAATCCAATCATTCAGCAAAGGTTAGACCTTAGTTTAAAGTCGCTAATGAGTTACTGTGCGCAGGCCGGCCCACCGAGGTGTCGGAGAGCGACGTGTTCGTGTGCGAGTGCCTGTACGACGAGTCCCACCGCGCCGCGCGCAAGCTCAAGGCGGGGCTGCGCAAGTTCGAGCACACCAAGGAGGTCACCGTCGACGAGGTACCTCACACCCGGCTCACTTTTTTAAATCAAATGTATACTATACTTCGATTTTTTTTGCATTAGAAAGACCTTCACAGCAGTAAGTGTGAGGTTTTTTATAGGACACTATTTACGATACCTGCCGTAAATGCGGCGGAATAAATGGAAAACTATCTAGAACAGTTTTTGGAGCATTTTGCATTATTATTAGACGATAACAAAATGTGCAATTTGCATTTACGTATAAGGATTATTTAATATTTTATTTGTGCTATTTTTTATCTATCGCAAAAAATTGCATGATAAAAAACCCAAAGAAGCAGAGGTTTCAAACAAACGGAACGTTTTAAACGCATAAATTGCTACTAAATTGAAGAGGTCGGGGCCCACATTAATAAGAGTTAAGCGTTTTGACCATTGCAATCGGTCGGATAAAATGTCCGTCATGTTTGTTTTTAAATGTAACTCTCATGTCATGCGAATGCGAGTGCGTTACGATGTCATTATCCTGGAATCTTGTCGTTTTAAGTTTTTAAGTTTCATTGTTTGTGAGTGTGTTCAAGGAAATGTGAAATCATTGATAAGTACCTAGGTGTAACAAAGAAAAATACTCAATAATTTAATATATTATTAATAACTTCTGATGAAACAGGTTTACGACACCTGCTTCTTTGTTTACCGAATTTCTAATGCTAAAAAAATCAAGGTATAATGCTCGCCAAATCGATCGGTTGGTCGGTCGATCGTGAAATCGGTTATCATGGGCATGTGATGCGGAGGAATGCGGAACATATCGTCAGGAAAGTTTTGAGTATGAATGTGAATGGCTATACGAGTAGGGGAAGACCGAAGAAACGATGAATGGACTGGGTGAAAGATGATATGGCTAGAAAGGAGTGACTACCGAGATGACTAATAGAGAAGTATGGACGAAAAATACATGTTGCGCCAACCCCAAATAAGTTGGGATAAGGGCAGGAGAATGATGATGACTAATGATCGCTATAGTTTTGTCCAAATACAACCTGTGCTTTAATTGTTTAGGACCTAACCACACTGTATATGCTTGCCGTCAATCAAATAGACGCCGTTTTTTTAAAAAAAACATCACTTTCTTTGGTATTTATTTAATTATTAAGTGAATCATTACATAGTGTACCTTTAGCATTACAGTAAGAAAACAAACCGGTAATCAATAACTACATTGTTTGTCCCCAAGATCTACTACTTCCCGAAGCAGCTGGGTCCGCCCGCGCTCGCCTCCTCCCAGGACGTGCAGACGAGCTCGTCGGCCTTCGCGCAGAAACCCTTCAACCCCGTCAACGCCGACTCCATGGTAACTGCAAACGTGCAGCTTTAGTTATACCGTTAAAAACTTGATTTTATTCATGCCCTAGGCTATAATTAACAAAGCGAAATGCGAGGGCTTCAAACATAACCTCTTATGCGTGTACGAGTTTTAAAGCTGAAAAGAAACTGTATTATTTTCAAACATGCGCTCGAAAATAAATATCTTGTTGCTGGCGCGTATGTACAACCCGTTTCCAACGGATATACAATAGCTTCTTTATCATATGCAATAATTAAAACCAAATCATAACTTCAGTTTGTTTGACCGAGGATGATTTCGAACGTTTGTTAACATTTTTGGAGTAAGTTCTTTTCTGCCCGATAGACCGCTAAACCTAGCGACTTGGAATTTGGAGGGAACATTCGTTGGGTACCCAAGGAAAGGATCTTATTCAAAAGAATTCTTGAAAAATTCTACAGCGGGAATCTAATTCTACGCGGACGACGTGACGGGCGTCTTCAATTCTTTATTAAGTCTATACTAACTGCGTTGGTTCCAGGAGTGCAAGCCGCAGTTCACGAACCTGATCAACACGACGATCGGGCAGGACGTGGAGATGCTGCTCGACAACTCGCTCGACGACTCGTCGCTGGCCTCGCCCGCCACGCCTCTCTCCATCGGTGCGTACTCAGCGTAATAGTGCGTTTAGACCAAACGAAAAAATTGTCTAGAACATGATTTGTCTCCATTTCACCAAGAAAACGTAAAGGTCCACACTCTAGGGCTCCATTGGATCGGGCTGCGTGGCAAATCTACAGGACTTGTTACACTAAATGTGGACAATGTAAATCATGCGCTGGCAGGGTCACATCGCGACAGTACGTCGTAATATGACAAATACCATCCTTATCACCGATACTGACACGCGTTACTGACTGACACGGTCACGGAACTATGTTACGGCGAAATGTCACATATGTGGACCCACTTTTAGAGATAATGCGTAGGGTTCTTGTTCGTTCGCTTGGTCTAAAAGCAGCGTAACACTCAGTGGCTGTACAGGCGAAACTAGTGCAAGCCGCAGTGCTTGCACCTGATCGTCACGCAGTACGCTCTTGTGGTATAGCGCGTGCCGCAACACAATAGCTTTGTCAAAACGCAAAATATTAGGTCCTTACCTATGAAATTGGCGTTTAAATGGAGAATTTTAGGAAAACGGTGGTTTTCATACATTTAATTTAGCGGATTATTTAGTAACGTCAAATGCAAACCAAACAAAATTCTGTCAGGAATATTGGACACTTCTAAGTTATATTATAGGTACATATCTTAATTACTTAAAAATAGTTAGCTTCATAAAACTCTGCGTAGTTGAAACACTTGAACTCACAGCACATGAAAAGAGTTGAGTTCACACTTTAATTTTAAGCACTAATTAAGAAATTGAACCATATTATTTGTATCTAAAACCTTTGTAACATACTGTATTAATGAAATTTAAAAATAATTTGGAAGTTAAAATTGAAATAAGTAAATTCCGTACGAAATAAAACACGTAAAAATAACGCCAATTTCATAGGTAAGGACCCAATATTATATTTTGATCTGGATGCGGCCAAACAAACTGGCCATACAACTATTTTCTAACCAATATTTTTTATTCCTTCTAGGAGGCAATAGCAACCCATACAACCCGTCAATGACCGCGACTCAAGAGCGCGCTCCCACTCAGACTACCACACCGGCCACAGGCAAGAAGAAGAAAGAACAGAAGCAGAAGATAGTCACTGGGTACATCCTCTACTCCAGCGAGGTGCGCAAGGCCATCATTGCCAACAACCCTGAGTCTACATTCGGTGAGTGCTGTTGGGATAGTTTACTGTTTTAATTGTGATGCTGTTACTAAAGAGATCTATCATTGTAGCGACGGATTTTGTGCCGCGGACGTCCAGCTATCAACGAGCTAATAAGTTAAAAAAAAAACTTTATTGCCGACTGTACTTCTAATATTCATATCATAATAAACTCACTATCAAAAGACGAGTAAAATGACTACAAACTCGACGGATCTACTCTGGGCCATTGAGGAGTTCCTATAGCCACCTTCGTCTCCATCATCATACATCCATCCACTGTCATCAGAATTGCATAATTGTGACAAATTTTACGTCAATCTGACAAAAAGAAGTAGGTTACAATTGTTTCCAAGATTTAGTTACATTGTCTGATAGTTTGTCAGATTTTTAGATACAAAAGTAAAGCTAATATAAAAGTGATAAAAACTGAGCTGGATTTCTCTATTCAAATAGAGCTTTAAGGACAAAGTATCAATCCCTAACCAGGCTAATAGAATAAATTAACAGTGTATGTTTAGCCTTACGCACATACAATTGAATACAAATTAACCTGGTCAAAGATTAAATAAATTGGTTCATATTTTGTTTTCAAGTGTGGAGGCCATGTTTGATTTAGTTCCAAGGACATTTTCGCCAAAATATCGTGCTGGTGACGCTCGTTTCTCAGGTTTTGCTCATCATATTTCTAAATAAAACACTGCAATATAAATTATCAACACTGTCAAGCTGGCTGTGTGATACAAAAAAAACAGTTTTTTGTTTGTTTGTTTGGCGACGATTACGCAACTAAGGTTGTATTGTAGTATTTCGTTTTTAATTCGGCCGGATTCATTTAACGAGCAATATATTGTATTTAAACAAAGACATTGTATTGCGGCACGCGACACACAACAGGAGCGTATTTCGCAAAAAAGTTACAACTTCATTGATACACGTATAAAAAGCCAAAGCTTTATCTAGCCAATCTCTGACCACTTTGGCAACTCGGCCGAAACGTCGGCGTTAAAAATAAGAACTTCATTGAAGAATTATAATCTACTTGCTAAGGTTATAGAGTTGATAATTTATTGAAATTTCAATACAATGTTTTTGATCAAATACAATATACTTAATAGATATCTTAAGTGAATGCGGCCAAACTAAAAACACTAAACTCGTTGTTTTTTGTTTAAAATTGTACAAACACGATTATCAGACAGAAATGGCCTACTACCATGTTTCTGCACATGAAATATTACTCTGGTGAATCTGAGACATTGGCTGTCCCTGACTGATATTCGTGAGAAAACTGGCGATCAGTGTGACTCACGAGTGTTTTAGTTCCATTATTACTCCTTAACCTTTCCGACGCCGAGCCCTTCGTAAATCATCATACCGGTACCAAACCGTGCGCGTGCCGGCACGCGCCGTACATCGCATCCCGAGCACGCGCGACTCTTGACACCGCGCGTATCCCGAGCTATCTGGACGGAGCACTTGACTTGCGGTTTTTGTTTCATATTGTTCAAGTGTCTTAACTTATACTAAACTTACTTATGTTTTTCAACAGAGGACAATATAAGCTTCAGTTACTAATATAACAGGTCTTGTTATTACGCAAACTTCATTTTAAAAAGTGGGTCTTTAGAGAGAGGATAAAAATGAAGACCTTCTCAATAAATACACTTGAGAAAGGAGTTTTATAATAAAAATTTGTATTTTATATCACTCATTCCTGATTCCTATTATCTTGCTAATAATGTAAATTTTATGTAATGATAACCACTATAATAACAGATTCACAATAATTATTCACAACACTTTTTGGGGTTGCCTCGACGCGCGAAGGCTGTACTTCGACTGCTCAAAACGTCATAAAGGGTGTAGCGGGATAAGCCTTCAAAAATTGCCCCCAAAGCTTTGAGTTCAAAACTACTATCAGTTGATGCCCCGTCAAATGAAAATAATTCATACCAATTTTTAACCCTCTACTGCCACCTGGAACCCCACGACATTCATTTAACCCTAAAACGTTTTTATTTATTTTCTCAAAAAGTATAAAAAGGAGAATTGTCAAATTTTGCACAAATGTTGATGTGATCAATATAAACTATCAAAAAAAAAATGAGCCCTCTACTTACTTATTTTCCTAGAAAAAAACCTAAATTAAAAATTAAAACATCCTGTATAACAATTCAGGCTCGTTGTACTAACACCATTTTTTTACTAAATATTAACCAACTACCTATCTACATAATATGTAAGTTTCATGTAATTAACAAAGGTGGAACAGTGTGAAAATATAGGTATTGTTCAGTACGTACCATGTATGTAACACGCTTACGGTGACGACATTAGTAAAAGATATCGGCCCGCCAACCGGGAAGCCATCCGTAATCGATCTTTTTTAATTTGCTACGATTAATGAAACTCATTAATACATATTTGAACAAATGTTTCTGTTTATTTTACTTTACCGTTTAGCAAAAAGGTACTACTTAGGGTACTCAGCATTTTACGTAAGTTTATTTGAAGACTAAATATAGGATGTATTTTAGGTTAGTTAGTAGTTAGCTACTTATAATTAGTTTGTTGTCATAAACTCGAATTTATATTACTAAAAATAAATAAACAGAAACACTTGTTCAAATATGGGTACACTACATAATCTTGAAATATTTTTTTCCGAATTTGATAAACACGAATTTCAGAATTCCGATTTTGAAATTACCGAATCATCACTATTCCGAATTTTATTTTCACGAAGTATCAGAATCCCGATTTGTTAAAATTCCGAATGTTTACATTTCCGAATTATTAAAATCCCGAAAAATATTTTTCCGAAAATCACAATTCCGATTATTGCTATTCCGAATCCCGAATATTCATTATTCCGAAATTTTAGCACCCCGAATTCTCTAAGATTTTTTATTTCAAATAAGCGCCTGATAAAATATTGTATGATGTTTAGCATGCTTAATGCTCAAAAACTGTACGAAATGTCCGACAAAGTCGACGGAGATCCTGTTCCACGTAGCTCAGGCGCTTCGCGCCTTGATGCAACTCTAACCTAACCTAACCTATCAAGGTAAGATGACCTAGTTTAGTTATGTGCTCGTCATCTCACCTAACTTTTGTTTCAAGTAGACTTCAATTCAATTCAAGTGGTTAGTTTCAAATTTTTCATTATCGATCTGGTTTGTGAATTTTCGGAATTATAAATTTCGTACAAAGAAAATTCGGAATCGTCAACATTCGTAAATATAATATTCGGAAAAACGTTTTCGTGATTTTAATATTCGGTAAAATTCTAGATTTTGATATTCGGCCTTATATTTTTTCGGTATTGTAAAAATTCGGAATTATGAAATTCGGTTTTTTCAAATTCGGAATTAAATAATTCGAGATTTTAAGGTGTTCCCGTTCAAATATGTATTAATGAGTTTCATTCATCTTCCTTAAACATTCGACATTAGCAAATTAAAAAAAGTTCGATTACGGATGGCTTCCCGGTTGGCGGGCCGATATCTTTTACTAATGTCGTCACCGTAAGCGTGTTACATACATGGTACGTACTGAACAATACCTATATTTTCACACTGTTCCACCTTTGTTAATTACATGAAACTTACATATTATGTAGATAGGTAGTTGGTTAATATTTAGTAAAAAAATGGTGATAGTACAACGAGCCTGAATTGTTATACAGGATGTTTTAATTTTTAATTTAGGTTTTTTTCTAGGAAAATAAGTAAGTAGAGGGCTCATTTTTTTTTTGATAGTTTATATTGATCACATCAACATTTGTGCAAAATTTGACAATTCTCCTTTTTATACTTTTTGAGAAAATAAATAAAAACGTTTTAG
The DNA here is from genome assembly GCA_948252455.1 of Acleris cristana. Taxonomy (NCBI): domain Eukaryota; kingdom Metazoa; phylum Arthropoda; class Insecta; order Lepidoptera; family Tortricidae; genus Acleris; species Acleris cristana. Next base: position 4,113,607 of record OX411794.1, read on the forward strand.
GGTTAAATGAATGTCGTGGGGTTCCAGGTGGCAGTAGAGGGTTAAAAATTGGTATGAATTATTTTCATTTGACGGGGCATCGACTGATAGTAGTTTTGAACTCAAAGCTTTGGGGGCAATTTTTGAAGGCTTATCCCGCTACACCCTTTGAAATAGAGAGAGTGACTGAGTCTAGATTGGATAAGAAAGGTATTTTTAAAGCAGTAAGGCTTAAAAAAAATGTGTCGCTAGCGCGTGCGGGCACGCTCCGGGTTAGAACAGAGTCAAAATATAGCGCGTGCACGGTTAAATCAAAATCAAAATTTTGACAAGTGACTGGGGCAGAGCAGATACCAAATTCCGCGCGTGCGGGCACGGGCACGTTGTAGTAAAGGTTAAGTGTTATAAATGTCTTTACTTTACAAGTTCTCATTATATTTATTTCTCTGTCGCATTCCTTCATCAGTGTCTCTTTCTATATCAGTGTGCGATCCCATTTGGTGCTCATTTTACAAAATTATAAGGTGCAAATATAAGTAAAGGCACCCGTTAAAATCAACTAATTGGCGATAATATTTCATCTATACACCAAATCCTTTTTAGCTTCCAAGGAGAAACATTCAAAAAGTATGTATTTGCCTCTATTTCTGTTTGTGCTTTATTGGAATTGAAATGCGTATATGTATGAAATACGCGTAGTTTAGGCGGAAGACGTAAATATGGCGTTTTATTTTTGTTTGTGTTTTTTTTATGTATTTCATCTATACCTGCATGAGTGTCGTAGTGAGTTCGTATGATATATAGCTGTATGAAACCAGATATGCAAGGATAGATATTTATTGTATAAAGTATATTTTTGAATTTTAATGATTGCAGAGGTTTGCAATAAAAGGTCACGGCGAATATTTATTAAGGTGACCCTCCGTTTGCTCAGAGGGTTCAAGTCTAAATTTCACTTACCCTAATTTGGCCCAATCATTAGTAACTAATGATGTGTAGCTTAAGCTAAAATCATAAAAATTGTCCTAATTTTAAGTTTAGCTTAAACGAAACTATTGAATTTTTCCTACTTTTCAGTTAAGCTTAAACAAAACTATTAATTTTTCCTATTTTTTTAGTTTATAACTAAACTCATATTTTATCCTAATTTTTAGTTTATCTTAAACTAAACTCATAGTTTGTCATAATTTTTAGTTTAGTTTAAACTAAACATTCAATGACGTACATTATGTCTTATCATGTGGGGTTGCTTGTTTGGGTGTAGGGGTGTAACATATGTGTCAACGGGTATTTTATGGTGATTCTTTGAGCGTTTCAACCGCCTCATTTACGTGGACATATTTTTTAAGAATTGCCGTTGTCGCTTTCGTTTATTTGTTAGATGTCCGGTAAACTTAGATACCTAACCAGAAACGAAATCGAAATCTGAAGCCACTTCTACAAAAATGTGTCCCGAAAAATGAGGCGGTTGAAACGCTCGAAGAACCACCCTTTAATGGCACCCGGTAAGGTTAGCAGATAAAGCAATACATGATTTTGCATCTACATAAAAATACATTAAGGGCAAGAGAAAACCGACGGGAACCTTCGTTTTATAAGAGTTGTTGCAAACGCTTTATTTTCTTTTTTTTATCCATTTCTCAAAAAGCTACCATTTTATTCATTGTGTCTCACACATACTGTCTATTTGGTGGCTTTTTGTTTCCATTATGGCTGTACAGGTCAAAATATAGTATATGTATTTACTTGCAGTTAGTTAAAGTAATATGGAGTGCTTAATACAACCCACATTTCAAGTTGTGCTATTATAACCTTCTAAGGCCCACATTACAACAAAATTTGTCAATGGAATAGTAATCTATTGTATATGAAACAAAGTTAATTTTCTAATTTGATCATTCGTATTATCTTTTAAGTTATTGTTTTGTTTTATAGCTGCTGGTTTTCCATAAATAAATAAATAAATTACTCGTATAAACAAAAGAAATTTCACTTTAGTTCCTTTGCACTAGATCTTTATTTCAATTACTACTAGTACTATTTTTAGTACAAGGGACCTTAGGTTAAAATGTACAAGAAGGATACAGCTTATACCTTTCCGCTACTTTGACAGTAATCTAAAAAGTGTGATTATCTTCACTCTCTTCTCTACTAATCTCTCCATATTACTTTCTGCAAGTTACTTCAAACATTGGCCACAGTCAGTGGCCGGCTCGCGCTCCTCATCCATCACCGGCTCAATATGGAGTCATGTATACCGTGTCGTAGGCGAGATATCGCGCATCGTCGGCAACGAGTGGCGCTCGCTGCCCGCCGCCACCAAGCAGAGCTGGGAGGAGCGCGCCGCGCGCTGCAACGAGGAGACCGCCGCCAAGCTGGCCGACGAGATGAGGGAGCTCTCCCAACACGTAACTTATATTCCTGACCTTTATCAGAGCCCGGAAGTTTCACGGCAAAACAAAAGACTCGCAATCTAGATAGTGTTATATAGTACATTATTGCTTAGGGAAGTAGGCAATTGCAGGCCGAGTACTGGTTTAAAAATACGAAGCCAGCAATTGCTGATCCTGCCAAGGTAAATATAGTGCTTTTCTCAAAAATATCAATCATTTTCTGAATTGCATACAAACAGAAACTTCACGTGAAAAAACCATAATTCTTTACCGCCGTTTTATTTATGACAAGGAGAAAAGCAAGCTTTGTTTAAAAAATCAAGATATTCCAGACACAGATAAAAAAGTTATGTTTCAAATAAAATATGGATGTGTAAGACTTGTGCCCCCATTTTATTATGGCCCTTTTCACTTTTTAAAAAGTTACAAGATTGATAGTAATGGAATTTGTATGCAACATTGCGAGCTTGTGTAGCGAACAAGCAATATTTTTTTTAATTTGGGCTCTTTCAGTAACCTATGTACTTCGCGTCTCAATATTTAGATAGTAATGTCAACATTTCTGGTCATTTTTGAGAAAAATTATTTATTATAGATATAGTCCTCTTCCTTTTTATCCGACTGCCAAAGGAGGAGGGTCATGTTTATCAGCCTATATAAGTATTTTTGTTCCTTTGTGGCGCTCTAGAAACTTAACGCGTGGGCCGATTTTGATGATTTTTATATCAATCGATTTTTCTTAATCTTGTGAGTGTCACAAAATATATGACAGTAATCAAAATTCAATATGGTAGCAACCAGGCATAATGTAAAAAAGAAAAAAAATGTCGACTATACTCTGATTTTTGTAAGATGATGCCTGTGACAGCTTATACAAACACTTATTACACTTATTTCTTTAACTTTCCATAAATACTACATCAGTACAATCCTAGCGACGCTGTTCAGTAATTTCAATAATTAACCGCCTATTAAACACATCGCTTGTGAGTATAGTGTCACAGGCATCCTCTTAGAAAAATCTGAGTATAACTATGACAAATAGGTATTTAAAAATCATTTTTAGGTTTCATTAATCATTTTGAATGACCATTGGGTATTTATAACGATTTAAAGTTGGTTAGAAACAGATGGGTTTTTTAAAGCTTGATTTTTGTCATTAAAGTACGTTTGTCACTCATCATTTGTGGCGTTATCTACGAAACGGGACCTTATTGTCGATTGCGCTTACGCCGCACTGGGTCACGCGACATTGTATTTAAATCGGAGCATCGTTAATAATGGCGGAAGCGCCATCGACAATAAGGTCCCTTTTCATAGATAACGCCACATTTGTAGTTCTAAAATCTGTTCTCATAAAAAACACCTCATTCCAGTCCGCGATGGAGACCACCTACGAATGCGCCTGGGACACATGCGACTACCAGTTCGAGGACCTGCAGGATTGCATGGAGCACTGCATCGGAGACGGGGGGAACAGTAAGTATCTACTCCAGCGTGTCCAACGCATTTTAGGTGACGGCATTCGAAAGACGTACAATAACACTAATTTTTTTATTTTATTTAATGTTGTGTAGTTGTTTGTTCTCAAAATATGAGATATGAGCATGAAATATGGAAGGGTGCATTACAAGTATTACAACTCAAGCAGAACTAAGCAGAGAAAGTGACCTATCAGATTTATCCATTTCGAACTAACTGATTGGTCGTTTGGCTTAGCTCTGCTTGCGTTTCCACGCATCTTACAAGCGGCTCCACATTATCAAATAATATATTGGAACACGGGACGCTACTGAGTATAGGTTAGAGTAAGGTACATTGTTCTTAGTTTAATCTATCTTCTTTATTTATAAACGCACTATAAACCTATTTTGCATAAACTAGGCTTTGTCACTTTCTGTCAGATGCAAATGTCACACTGGCAGATAAGGACAAAACATGTTTTAAGCACATTTTAGCTATAGTGCTTTTATGAATAAGAGCGTATAACTGTTTTCCGTCTTGGGTAATGTGGTCTTACGATTTGACCAATAGTAATCCTTATTGCAACGTAACAAGATTCACAAATGGTCATTTAAGTGTGACCCGTTAGTGCTATTCTCGTTTAAAATGGTTCATAGTTAACGTTTTAATAGTAAAATACATCTTTCGAGTGTCGCCACACCGACCGTATCCCACTAAGGGTGGTATTCCACCTATCCAATACTTTGTTCAATGTGCATTTGATCAAAGAAATTGGATGACATCATAAAATTTTCTAGAAACGCCTACATTTGATCAAATGTTACGAATGACATTTAATTCAAAATGGCTACGCAAATAGTGTAAAAACGTGGACCAAGATATTGGATAAGTGGAATGGGCCTCCATCAAAGAAATTTGATCAAATATTGGATATAGAAATTGGAAAAAGAATTGGATAGGTGGAATACCACCCTAATACACTAATTCACTGTCGTATTCTTTAATGCCGCCGCAGTGATCGGAACGTTTATTGAGACCAAGAAGGCTAAGTTAGAACGTACGTAAGTTTTTACTATTACTAATGTATACTTAAGTTGCGTGGCTCGCTTAAATATTGGTAAGGATCGTCGACAATCCTTTAAATCTTTCCGGAAGATGGAAAATACCTAACAAAGTTTGGTTTTCTGTAACGTGTTCTGTCCGTATCCGTTTTTTTTTGTTTCTTTCCAAGTAATATTTTCTTGAAAAGGTTAACGTACGAACTTAGTTTTTCACAATATCTACAACGTGTTCAAAAATCACGTCTGTATAGTTGTAGGTAATTTTAGTAGTTCTGCCTACCCCATTCCGGGAATAAAGGCGTGAGTTTATGGTATGCATGTGTTTAACCTTTTGCACGCCAAGAACCACTAAAGTGGTCGTGTACTGTCGTGCCTACTACGCCATCGGTCACAGATACAGTGCAAAATAGACCTGAGTATGTGTGACGTAAGGTTGACATTAGCTGTGGTTTTAAGCTGTCATTGGCGTGAGGACGACGTTTGAATCAAGTCAAAGGCGTTCAAAAGGTTAAAAATCGTAAAAATCGAACTAAGTAAAGAGAGAGAAACGTTATTGCATTTTGTATAGAAATTTTTAGATTTACAATTCTCTAAAGTGGAATCGGCCAAACCGAAACACCATTAATGCCCGGTTCCAATATTCAAGAAACGAATCGTTTTCCTTACGTCTCGTTAAAATTTAACATTCGATACGTACAAAATGTGTCAAATTTTAACGAGACGTAAGGAAAACCTTTCGTTCCTTGAATATTGGAACCGTTCATAAATGAAATGTAGTTCTGCGTGTCCGGTCGGTCTAACCTTCCTCCCCCCCCTGTATGCGTGTCGGCAGCGGGGCACGTGCAGCAGCACTACCGCGGCGGCGGCGCGGGCGAGTTCCCGTGCGTGTGGCGCAGCTGCGCGCGCGTGCGCAAGGGGCAGGCGCCCTTCCCCAACCTGCCGCGCCTGCTGCGCCACGTGCGCGACCTGCACGTCAACAAGGGCAACGGCCGCCCCGTGCACGTGCACGAGCGATCCAGGTCCATTACATTAACCTCGATCACACCAACACTGCTGTTTTTAAGTTAGCGTGTGTATTATCCGTGTTTGTCTATGGCATCGTAGCTCCCGAACGAATAAACAGTTACGCACGCATTTTTGTAACACCATCGATCGATATATATCCACTCAACGACGTTTACCTATATCCGTTATCAATGACAGCGGTAAATATACCCGAGTGTCTATGGAGTAAGGTCTACAATAGCTCTGGTGTTTATCTGCCGTTGGCATGTAAGTAACGACTTTTGTATTTATCATAGCGTTAAAGACAGCTAGTTTAATCTGGATTCATTTTCCATGAAAATTGTTTGGGCCGTTTAAAAGATATCAACTCTAAAAGTAGGGGTCAACGTTATATCAGGGTTTGAACCTATATAATATTTAATTTAATACCACACTTTATTCGGAGTGTACTTTTAACCTTTTCTCCACCATTGAAAAATATATCCGCATCACTGGTTCAACGCCGACGACGGATATATCCGTTATGGTTAACAGCGGAAAAAAGACCTGAGTGTCTATGCCATAGACACTCAGGGCTATTCCATAGACTCTATGGAATAGCCCTGGGGCACGTTTTGTAAAGCTACAAGTTACAATTTTACAGGTCTAAACTGGCAACACTGCTCAAATGGCTGGTCGTCATTGGTCGACGTTGTGTCAAATGGAAACTTGTAACCTGTAAATTGTAATTTGTAGCTTTATAAAACAGGCCCCTGGTGTTTATCTATCTGTCTTTGGTGTTAATTGACGTATTTACCAAAGCATTTAAAAAGGTTAACAAACATAATAACCTCCAAACACAAGACATCATTATACCAGCTCGATTGTCATCGAAATTAGAAATTTTAAGTCAATCCGACAGTCTGTGAGTACTTAGATGGTGCTTCGGGTTTGTAATTCACTCTCACTCGCTCTTAATAGAAGCGTATAAGAACGAGTGAGAGACAATTTTATAAACCCGAAGCACTTTCTAAGAACTATCTTCACTGTTGGTTGAAATATTGTAATTCAATTTTATTTGTGTATTTCCTTCAGGAATTTCGTGCCGTCGACGAAGAAACCGGCTCCACAGAAAACTTACACCAACAGCTTCCGAAGCGGGGTGATGTCGCCAGGTAAACTTTACATATGATTTTGTTTTGTGCAAGTTACTTAAATTAACATGTTATGTGTAATTAAACCCTTGTTGGTAGGTGACCCCGTCTACAAAAATATTTTCTTCCGCTGCTCGTAACTTTTTATCGGAAAGATATACAAAAGAAACAAATTCACAAACAGTGCCCAATTTTGTCTTGTTTATGCTTCTCCGATTTTTAGAGTTGTTAGTAATTCTGTAGCTCTGCCTACCCCACTCTGGGAATGAAGGCGTAAAGATTTTGTCGTAAAGCAAATTTTTGAAGAATTATTAAAATGAACCAATTTTGGCGCCTTCAATTCAATTCCTTACAGAATGGAATATTTGTAATGGAAACACTTGTTGAAAAAATCGGTTAAGTGTGAGTCGGACTTAAATACTTAAAATTAATTTATAACTTTTTTTATTTCTACTACTTGTTATAGCGGTTATAGTAATATACACTCTGTAAACATTTCAAATTACGGTTCATGAGATACAGCCCGGTGAAAGACAGAACGGACGGAAAGTGGAAGCTTAGTAATAGGGTCCCGTTGGCACCCTTTGGGTTCGGAACCCTAAACATTAAATAGTGGGGTAACAAGTAGCTGATTTGACTTGTCAGTCAACACCTTTATTCCAATAATTGCATGTATTGTTGTGTGTAGCGTCCCTGTCCGGCATGTCACCGTTGGCACGCAACACGCCGTCGCCGGGCGCCGAGCCCGCGCCGCCCGCGCGCCCCGGCCTCGAGCCGCTGTTCGTGGCCGCGCCGCCCAAGGCGCAGCGCGTCGCGCACTCCGAGGCTTACATCAGGTATTTTATTAATAGCTAACGCCAATCTTCGTTTTTCTATGACACGAGTGACAAATATACTGTCTGGGTGCGAGTGCAAGCGTCAGCGATAGCTAGCCGAAAGCTATTGAGAAGCCGGGAATACTGTACCTATAACCAACACACTAGCCAGACTACAACACACACACAGACACCAAACCCATTACACTGACAAACACAAATAGAAACACACATACACACGAAGTACAAGTGTCCATTCATCCATTGATTGAAACACAGCTAATCCACTGTACGAGTGGCGGCGGAAGAAGCAGCGTCACTGTACAGCCACTGACATGACACGCAAGGCCACTGTTCAAACTGAACTTGGTTGGCAACATGTTAATTTTCTTAACAACGGCCATATATGGAATAACAACTCCAAATTATACTTAGGCATATTAGAAACACCACATATCCCGTTCTTAATACAAAATCCTCAATTACAGATACATCGAGGGCCTGCACTCCGAGCAAAAATACATTACTCCCTGGGAGAAGTCCCTCACCCCGATGCCCATCAACCCGGACCCTGCCCACTTCAACATGCACAAGCTGCCGACGCACTGGATGACCGAGGACGCCATCAACGGGTACCTCGCGCAGGACAAGAACCTCTCCGACACAGACATACAGAAGATGGACCCTAACGCTAAGATACTGAAAGGTCTGTGCGCCTTGAGGGACTTCATGATGAAAGATGCTCTGTGCCTTTACAAGAACATTTGATAGTCCTTAACCACAAATTTGCTTAATTACTGGTTAATTTTGTAACACATCATTTTTTTATGAGTGCAATGAAATATGGCTTGTAGGGTTCAAAGCAGATTATACATTTTGTGTAATATTCGTTAAGTGAAGTTTATAATGAGATCTTTTAGTATTATTTTAAGTTGACAATCATGTTTTAATTTTATTGACATACTACGATTCGAATAAATGATAAAATGACGTCGTTTATTTTGTTTGTCTCCTTTACTGAATATTCTACTGAGTAAAACCACATTGCATTTAACATTTTATCACAAAAACTACTAGATAGACTATTGTGTGGTGTTTAGTGAGTAAAATAGTCATCATACCAATTCTTCAACGGTTTATACATTCTTACTAATTTTTTCATAGTAGAATTTTAAATTGTAGCCTTTAGTGAATTTTATAAAGAAAACGCGATTTTAAAGCTAATAGTGTATTAATATTAAAAAATATAAATATAGTTATACAAGAACTGTAAATGGCATACACGTCACTGGACAAGCGCTACATTAGGCTCCGCTCTCCACCTCCTCTTTGAGCAGCCTCACCAAGTGGTTGAACTTCTTGCCTTCGAATATGAGAACCTGAAAACAAATAAAAAATAATTTAAGTTTGATTTTTCATAATTAAATTAATTAATCAATATTAAAACCTTTACAACGACGGATATATCCGTACCACTGATTCAACACCAACAACGGATATATCCGTTATGGTTGACAGCGCAAAATAGACCTGAGTGTATATGAGGCAAGGTTGATATTTTCTGTGGTTTTAAGCTGTCATCAGTGTGGGAGTGACGTCTTTTGTATTCGACATAAGTAGCGATGAAAAGGTTAATACGACAGCAAAGCCGAGATTATAGGCGGTAAAAACCATATCGTCTTTGATCTGTTATCGGATTGCCAACGTTTTGATAGCTCTTATTTGCTTGACAGTAACTACTGTTTTGATCAAGAAGTGCGATATATCAAGGTGTATGGCGCACCTTCCTCCCCGGCGTCATGGCTCCCCCCTCGTACTCCCACTGCGAGAAGTCGACCTGCTCCGACACGTCCACGTCAAAGCTGGCAAGGGCCTCGTCTGCCAGCGGCTTCTCTTCTTGGTTCGCGTACAACACTTCTGTCGCTTCATCTGGTATAAAATGATCATCATCATCAGAAGAAAGTTCACTGTTGGTCACAGAACTCAAGGATATCCCAAATCATGAGACTGGGTAAAATTTACTGATTTCATGCATAATCAAACTTCATATTTTCGACATATGCAAGGAAAAACATTGTAACTCAATAAATAAATGATCAATGGGTACTGAAGCTGAAACATGATAAATTACAAACTTATCTGTCAAAATACAGTGATTTATTTATTTATTTATTTATGTGATGTGATTATAACTTTTCAGCCTTTCAAGGAAATTCTACAAAATGTTGCTCTATATAAAACATGCTTACCTCCAGTGTTGTATGTTTTACAAATCCATATGAGATACTGGAATGTGTATGGCATGTTCTTCTTGATGGCTTTCTCGAGCTCTCCCTGAAGTGAGGAAAACAGGGGCACACTGATTGCTGCAGGAATGTTTAAGATTCTGAAAAATAATACAGTCGTCATGAAAATACACATTAATGTTTTGACAGCCACAATCATCAGCAATAATACGAAGCCTGTATCCGATATTTTGATGCAAAATCACATAAAAAATTATTAGGGTTGACAGACGTGAGCAATAAACACGCGTTCTCACGCCATTCTTTCATGAAAATCTTATTTTATTTTGTTAACGTCAAATTACTAATAAGACCATGAAAGTACCTTTCATTGATAACGAGCCCCACGTGATTAGCCTCATCTGAAAGGATCTTTTTAATGAGAGCTTTCGTCTTGTCATCTGCGTTGTCCTCAGCTAGTGTGTTTAGAAGGGCCGTGAGTTGCTGTATCGCTGCCTCATCCTGCAACAACCAAAGAAATCCAAAAGCTGTTAGGATAAAACATGATAGAAATTATTAACCAAGCAAGCTATATATATATAAAATAACGATTTTAAAAGTAAAAAAAAAGCTCCTCCAATAATGCTAACCAAAGTAGCATTATTGGAATGTACACTAATGTACAGAATGATTCATTTCCTTTTTATTACTTTGTGTCTGGAGTTTAATGATTTTAAACTGACTCATAACTGGCTAAGTTACTGCGTAATGCTCGAGTCACAGAAACTTTTTCAACAATTGGATAAAGCCAAAACTAAATACCTAAAATACAGATTAAGAAAATAGCTGCAAGGGTTAAACTCTTCCATGTTGAGTTATGATAATGTTTAATTACATTATGATTAATTTCGATAATGTTGAGACAATACTCACTTTTCTCTTGGTGATGTTGATGACAGTGGTGACTCCAAAGACTCCATCGCTGCCATCGTCTTCATCATCATCATCTTCAGGAGGGTCATCCAGGCACTGCTTCACTACACTGCCAACATAGTTCTGAGCTGGAATAAAACGGAACTTTTAATTTAAGTTTTGTGGCAAATTATAATTTTGCTAATTTTAAATAAATCCAGAAAAATCGTTTTTGATGTTTATTATTTTAATGGTCATAGTGATAACCTGAACAGCAATTAAATTATGCATTAAATATAAAATTACTTCAACCCAATTAAATATGTATTTTTTCAAGGTGTACAGAAAATTTGACAGGTCAAGTAGTACAGTAAATAAATAAATAGTGTTTTGACTTTTCTCAAGCTCAGTTAATGAACTTACACAAACCTGAAAATATAAGTAGCATGAGTGTATTGCACAATATTATGTTATGTATGACTTACAGATTATGGTTTGTGTGAGAGCCCCCAAATCAACGTTTGTTTTTAGGAAGAGCTGTCGCAAGAGTTGCTTGATGCCGTGGAAGTCACAATCTTCTGGGTTGCGGCCTTCAAAGTCTGCTTGGAGTTCCTATGATTGAAACGTAAATTTATGTTTAAACTTGAACACACACCAGTTTATCAACATAAATTCCTTATTTTATGTTATATATTTTTTTTTTTTAAACAAATCCTACTTTATTTAGCCTGACAGTCTACATGCATACCTATGTAAATTGAATCAATAGTGTCAAAGCGGACTAACGTACGAGCTAAAACTCACACGAGTTCGAACGCAAAATGTACAAAACAAAATAAAACAACTATGTGCATGTAGTAGTCTACAGAAGCTAGTATACCATACATTTCTACTGTGGGAATTTGTTGAAGCCAAACAATGAAAACAACGAATGCAAAATAAACATAAAGCGAGAAACAAGAGAACTGTAACCAGATGCCGCCTCATTGTTTACGGTTTTACGCGTTCCTAATACAAAGCGTTGAGATGACCGCTGAGGCATGAACCACCATTAGTTATAGCTTAAACGTGTTAAATTAATTAATAAATCACGACGAATAACAGTTAAACTGGATATTAGACTAAATTGAATATTCAATTACGCGTGTTTTTGTTGTTAGCCATGCGTTTTAAGGTTATACCTCATACCTTGTCGCCGACAAAGTTTCCGTCCGAGTCGAAATCGGAATCCCTCTCACTTCCAGAGTCTTGCTCTTCCTCGCTACCACTCTCATCCTGATCCATCTCCTTCTGTTTCTTGTTGGACATGTTTACCTGCACACACAGCTTGACTACGCAAAACACAAAATCGCGATGGTCAATTCAATTGAAAAGAAGGAACTTGGAAATAAACTAAACGTCAGATTGACGTTTTAAAGTAATGTTGCCACGTGCGGGGAATTTTATTTATCGCGGTGCTAAGTTTGAGCACACCCGTTTTAATACAAAATATTCCACCATACCTACAAATGGATAAAAAGGAGCTTGTTTCAAGTTTCATACAAGATTAAATATTATATCTGGGACCCAATTCTCGTGTCTTCGAGATGATTTTTCATGCGAGATGAACTGTCAACTGCATACATTTTTTCGACATATCTCGCATGAAAAATCATCTCGAATTAACGAGAATTGGGTCCCTGGGGTAAAGAACACATCATTCGGTGCTAATTGTCGTGATTTGGGGCACGTTTTATAAAGTTACAAGTTACAGTTTTACAGGTCTAAACTGGCAACACTGCTCAAATGGCTGGTCATCATTGGTCGGGGTTGTGTCAAATGGAAACTTGTAGCCTGTAAATTGTAATTTGAAGCTTTATAAAACAGGCCCCTGATAGTATTTTCGTTCTGCCACAGTTTTACCATGTTTTACTCTTTAAAAATCGACCACACCGAAGCGAAGCTTACTACCGCACTCAGAGAAGTCAATTAAATTTAACGCTTGTTTAGTGACGTGTTGTCTTATTCTATTGCTATAGCTAAGAAAGTGACAGCAGCTACTTTAATCAAGCATTAAATTTAATTGACGTCTCTGAGTGCGGCATTTATATAATTTACGCTAACGCAAAGTTTACACAGTGACACATGTCTACTGCGTAACGTTTTAACACGCACCTTTAAATCCGATTCTTTTACATAGCCTCCGTTTGGAAAAAAAAAATGAAATTTTGACGCATTTCAATTTCCTCAGCTTCAATCAGCGGACCTATTTTAAGCTTTAAGTGTTTTGTACTTTTAGTAACGATACAGTCCCGCGTTTCGTTTCGCTGTCACTGTCACACATTAGAGAGCAAAAGTGACGGCGATACGAAAAGTGCGACTGCATCGCTACAATAAGTCGCCGCGTGCTACCTCCCTATTAATCGTTTTTAGGGTTCCGTACCAAAATGGTACAAAAGGAACCCTTATGGTGAGACTTCGTTGTCTGTCTGTCTGTCTGTATGTCACAGCAGGTTTTCTCAGCAACTACAAATGCTATCAACTTGAAATTTGGCATAGTTGTACAACTTGCTTGCCCGCATCTATTTGTAGTAAAAAAAATATGAAATTAATTTTATTAATAATTGAAAAGGGGTCTAGAATGGGGGGTTCAAAAATGAAAGTGGTTCGGTTATAGCAAATGGGGTGTCATATGAAAAGTCTTAATCTGCACATTTCAAAACTATTTTTTTTTAAATTTTCTCTGATGTACTTTTTGATTTATAGCTAAAAATGTACAAAAAATGACCGTTCCCCTCCCCTTATCTCCGAAGTTTATTAATCAAAAATTCTGAAAAAAAACCTGATGTATATATAATTAAAAAAAAATTCTTTAATCCCATATTTTATTTCATAAGTTTTTCAGTGGTATCTTACATAATTAGAATCATTACGAATCAGCGAAGTTTTAAAAACTATTTGACCTTTTTTTAAGTAGTCAAATAAAGTTGTTTTTTCCATATAAAGTGGAAAGCAAACACTGGGACACCTAGTATGGAACTATGGACAAACAAACTTTATGTGATTACTTGAAAAAAATATAAAAAACAGGCAAATAGGTTTAAAAACTTCGCTGATTCGTAATGATTCTAATTACCTATGTAAGATGCCACTGAAAACCTTATGAAATTAATGATTTTTCGTGACATCAACATAAGGGAAAATTACAAAAATTCAGATTAAAATGATCAATATCTCCGAAACTAGTAAAAATCTCTGAACATACCTACATAATGGGTTAAATCGCTAGCTTTTTAGCTGCCTATCAGCCCTAAGCGGGTTGACGTCGTTTTCTGGGTCACCTGTATAGATGACTATCTCAGACAGCACCAAATTACTTTAAATAGAAAATTCGTCCATAAGTACCTACTTGTTGTTTTTCGAGATAGTTTTTTATGTTTGTAGTAACGGTGTCGGACCATGTACCTAATGCTCAGTGTAGGCTACGGCTGAGCATAGTCCGACATGCCCTTACCCGGTTTTTTCTTTCTTCTCTTTAAAGGTGTAAAATATGAAAGGAATAATGTTAGACGGTTTTGTGAGGAGAGTGCTACTTTTATTGGATCCTTGTGGCGGGGCATTGCCCTTATCACAGCACCATAACCAACATAAGGTGACACCGGAGTTATATGAATCTGCATTCATCAGAGAGTTTAAATTAAGCTGGGTAGTGGTATCTCGCGTAGTTGGCAAAATAAAAGAAGTTGTACTAGCTAACATGCATTTATACTTAAGTCTAAAGTCTAACAAGGGGCTTTAAAAATGGCAATTTATTTCTTGTCGTAGATATTTAGAAGCAGGGTGAAGTACGACCACGACGTTTTGATAATCTGCAACAAAAGTTATTTATAAATACGCTTTTAGGCTGAATTATGATATATTACTTAGTTCAATTGTTATCTAATGATTAAGAAAAATCGCCAATTTTTTTTTTTACTTTTTAAAACTTTAAAACTTTTTTATTAAAACTAAGCTAGCGGGTGAAAAGGATGAGCTGTGCAAGAAATCAAAAACACGAGGTTTACATACCATTGTCACCTGAGGATATGACGTCAGCCAAAGAACCTCGGGTGACAACTTTTACCAATCTCTAAATAGGTAGTATAACCTTAATTAGGTGCCCCGTTTCATCCATTCGTCTTTTGACTAGATCCAACGTCAAGAAGGATGTTACGTTAGCGATTAAATACGTTAAAGTATCAAGAATGCCATCCTTACCGTGGTGTAACTCGCCAAACAGATCACAGAAAACCCATACGTGGTGACATGAACTTCCTTTTGCGCTCTGGAAATCAGAAATATTTATTCTATCTATTGTATTCTACAGAGTTGTTATATTGTATTATATCCCACAGATGTGCAATGTATTCTCCTTTATCCTTCCTTTTCTCCCTTTTACAATTTTTTTTCCCGAATCTTTATTTATTTTAGGGTGGTATTCCACCTATCCAATTCTTTGTCTAATGTGCATTTGATCAAAGAAATTGGATGACTTCATCAAATATTCTAGCCTAAATTTGATCAAATGTTACGAATGACATTTAATTCAAAATGGCTACGCAAATAGTATAAAAACTTGGACCAAGATATTGGATAAGTGGAATGGGCCTCCATCAAAGAAATTTGATCAAATATTTGATATAGAAATTGGACAAAGAATTGGATAGGTGGAATACCACCCTTAGATAGGGTTTCAGCTGAGTCAACTTTTTGGATTGTTTTAAAATAACTACCGTTAGATGATCTTATTATTTACCTGTGTATCATTATTAAAATGGAGCTCTTGACTCTTTTAGAGGCTTTATACCACCCGCAGTTGTAAAGAGCCTCATACACACCCGTGCTCTGGAAAATAGTATTGAATGAACGAATGTAAGTAACTATATGTTACAGAATGCAAAAAACACTCTAAAGTACTTTAAACTAAAGCTCGTGTTCTAAAGTACTTACATAACTAAAAATATATTGGTTAAAAGTGGTTTTGACAAAGAGTGTTAAGTTGGGTTAGGTTAGGTTAGTAAGTAGGTACCTTTGAACACGAGCTTTAGTTTAAAAAACCTACTTTCGACTGTTTTTTTGCAGTTAAAAGTACTTTGGTTTGACCGATTAAGTCTGTCGCTGAAAGCCAAACATTAATTTCGACGTAACTTTTTTCAAGTGACTTGATGTTGAAATTATAGCAGAGTTCCATGGTGGCTCAACTACAAGTCCGTGATGGTGCCTACCGATTCGAGCAGCCTCTGGCCATACCAGCACAGCAGCCAGGTCTGCGACAGCGCCGTCGTCAGGAAGGACTTATACACCATTTCGTTCCACTTCTCCACGATCTAAACAATAAAAAAATACACGGGACAATGTGACACCATTTGATCTAGTCCCAAACTAAGCTCTAGGCTTGTACTATGGGGACTAGACAACGATATAAATACTTACATAGAGAAATACATACATATGAATTAGAACAAATATGCACCGCCAAAAAATCATTATGTTAATATGTTTTGTATTTTTTTAAGTATAGGTAATATTATAATTTATGTTTTTTCCCAAGCTTTATAACTTCTTCGTACAGAAATAAGTATTTTCATTTATCTGCACACTCTACCATTGACAATGTCATTTCATGTATTAATTCAGAAACGACATATGTGCTCAATTGTATTCTAATCGCGGTTTGATAATAATAAAGCTGCTAATAGAACACTAAAAGCGTAACCAACAGACAGACAGACAAATGTTTCAGGAAACTGAAAGAATTAAATACGTACGACGCAGCAGAACCCGCAGAAACAGATGATGATGGAGCTGTTGAAGAAGTTGACGAGAAGCGCGAAGCTGAACATGTTCTCCACATCGCCCGCCAGCCTGCAACAGTGCAGTTAAATAAAAATACATAAAAATCAGGGGACAAGTCACACCAATTGACCTAGTCCCAAACTAAGCTATAGGCTTGTACTATGGGTACTAGACAACGATATAAATCTATATATATAAAAGGCAATGTCCCGGGTGACATATCAACGCCCAGCCTAAACCGCTAAAGATACAAATTTGAAATTTTGAGGGGAAGTTGATTTTGTAATAGAGGCGTCGTTTAAGAAGGGATTTTTCGAAATTCATCCCCTAAAGGTATGAAAGGGGGTTGCAAAGTTTGTATGGGAAAAAATATTTTTATGGTCCAATTTACTTGAAACTTGGTAGAAATGCTTTTCAATGCAAATAATGAGACACGTATTTCAGCGATTACTAAAATGCAACCCCTAGAGGGATGAAAGGGGGTTGCAAAGTTTGTATGGGAAAAAATACTTTTATGGTCAAATTTACTTGAAACTTGGTAGAAAAGCTCTTCAATGTAAAAAATGAGACAAGTATTTCAGCGATTACTAAAATTCAACCCCTAGAGGGATGAAAGGGGGTTGCAAAGTGTGTATAGAAAAAATATTTTTATGATCAAATTTACTTGAAACTTAGTAGGAATACTCTTAAATACAAATAATGAGACACGTATTTCAGCGATTACTAAAATTCAACCCCTAGAGGGATGAAAGGGGGTTGCAAAGTTTGTATGGGAAAATATACTTTTATGGTCAAATTTACTTGAAACTCGGTAGAAATGCTCTTCAATGCAAATAATGAGACACGTATTTCAGCGATTACTAAAATTCAACCCCTAGAGGGATGAAAGGGGGTTGCAAAGTGTGTATAGATAAAATATTTTATGATCGAATTTACTTAAAACTTGGTAAGAATACTCTTAAATGCAAATAATGAGACACGTATTTCAGCGATTACTAAAATTCAACCCCTAGAGGGATGAAAGGGGGTTGCAAAGTTTGTATGGGAAAATATACTTTTATGGTCAAATTTACTTGAAACTCGGTAGAAATGCTCTTCAATGCAAATAATGAGACACGTATTTCAGCGATTACTAAAATTCACCCCTAGAGGGATAAAAGGTGGTTGCAAAGTTTGTTTAGGAAAAAATATTTGGTATGCTCAAATTTACTTTAAACTTAGTAGAAGTACTCTTCAATGCAAATAACGAAACACGTATTTCATCGATTACTAAAATTCAACCCCTAGAGGGATAAAAGGGGGTTGCAAAGTTTGTTGAGGAAAAAATATTTGGTATGCTCAAAATTACTTGAAACTAGGTAGAAATACTCTTCATTGCAAATAATGAGACACGTATTTCAGCGATTACTAAAAGTCACCCCTCAGAGGGATGAAAGGGGTTCCAAAGTTTGAATGGAAAAAATACTTTTATGGTCAAATTTATTTGAAACTTGGTAGAAACGCTCTTCAATGCAAATAATGAGACGCGTATTCCAACGATCACTAAAATTCAACCCCTAGATGGATGAAAGGGGGTTGCATAATGTGTATAGATAAAATATACTTGAAACTTGGTACAAATGCTCTTCAATGCAAATAATGAGACACTGTACGTATTTCAGCGTTTAGCGATTACTAAAATTCAACCCCTAGAGGGATAAAACGGAGTTGCAAAGTTTGTTTAGGAAAAAAAAATGGTATGCTTAAATTTATAGGTACTTTAAACTTGGTAGAAATGCTTGCTCTGCAATGAAAATAATGAGTTACGTGATACCTAAAATTCAACCCCTTGGGGGATGAAAGGGGGGTTGCAAAGTTTCTATAGGAACGAATACTTTTATGTTCTGATTTACTTGAAACTTGGTAGAAATGCTCGATTCAGCAAAAACTACCTCTTAGGAGGTAAAACGGGGGGTAGAAAATTGTATGGTATATTTTTGAAGTAAGAAACGTGGAAAATGTTGTAACGGCTACTGTAGTTATAAATTAAAAATATTGCTTTCGGCGATTTTGGAAACACTTAGGGATAAATTGGCAGTAGAAGTTTTTAAGGGATTGTGATAATTTTTGAAGGAAAAAATGTGGAAATGTATATTTATGGTACTGTTTTTATAAACAAAAATAAGTTAAGTCTTACTTTCGGCGATTTAGAAAAAACTATCCCAAAGGTGGTTAAATGGGGGGTAGAAGTTTGGTAGAAATTTTTGAAGTGAGAAATGTGGAAATTGGTATTAAGATAACCTAATGTTTACCTTCCTATAAAAAACCTACTCGTACCTACCTATAAATTAAAATTATGACTGAAGTTAGATACATGAAACTCGGTATCAACACCAATATAAATTAAATAATAACCATTTTATTAAACAATCCCTGAACAGTGTGAAAAGCGGGTGAAAGTTTGAATAGGAGTTGTTTTTTTAGCCAGTTACATGAATTTTAGCATCTAAAACATTGCAATCTTCAGTGTTTTTTAAACATTTGCACCATAAAGGAATAGAGCAAATCCATTATCAATAAAAAATAACTAAAGAGAAAAACTTGGGATCTAAGACTACTTAATTTAAAGTTTGTATCGAAATTATGTAATATTCAAATTACTATTAGTACATACAGAAAATACTCTGCTAAATAAATAAATTAATTAAGTGGGTTAAATGTTTGTATAGAAATATGGCAAATTTATTTAGAATCGTATTAAAAAAACATAATCGTGAAAGAGAGGCAGTGAATTTATTTTGTATGTCAATTTTGTTGTTTTAAAGGTTAGAGCCACAAATTAAAGTTGTTTATGTGGACCGTTTACTTAAAATTCACGTCCTACACTTTTACTAACTGTACTTTTAACAGAAGTTCTGACTCTCCGCTGACGAAGTCGCGGGCGGAAAGCTAGTACTTGTATAGAGAAATATATACTTATATACATAGAAAACATCCATGACTCCGGAACAAATATTCGCGCTCATCACACTAATATCTGCCCTTACCGGGATTTGACCCCAGAACCGCTAGCTTCGTAGGCAGGGTCACTACCAACTAGGCCAGCGCGTCGTCAACCGAGTTGTGATCAACAATCATCAACAAAATTCAAAATTCAAAATATTTATTCAGTATTACACGTCGGTAATATGGAGTGAATCTACTAGCGCTTCGGACAAGACATTTATGTATGAAATATTTTATCGTCTTAAGACATGGAACATCATAGGTATACACGGTGGGGCCTGTAACTAAAGCAAAAAATTAAAATGTACATTCTTCTCCTCAAACTACGCAACGTTTGTTTGACGACTTTGAAAAAAAACTTGCGGTTTGAATTTTATTACATTATCAAGTTAATTCGAACACGCAATGTACTATGAAATTGGTTATGTCTGTAGAGTGACTAGACTGACAGGCGATGTCAATTAGACGGAGTTTTAAGTACATTGAAAATACTATTTAGTTTGTTTGAAAAATGAACAATCTAAAAACTTTATGATTTTAAAAAGTTGCTAAACGAAAGTTGTCTAGTTTGAGGAGTACAATCTACGTTTTAATTTTTTGCTTTAGTTACAGGCCCCACCCTGTATAAGTTTATGGTTCTTATAGCTAGGTTTCGTTTGTCGGTGGGCCGTTTTAGAGCGATCCCGCTCGAGCGTCGCCGGTGCGTTGCGTCGTCGCAACGCTGTGATGATTTCAACATAGAGCGACGCAAGTGTTTCAACGCACCGTGTGGCATGTCGTTCTAAATCATATGTAGAACAACGCAGCGGCGACGACGCGACGCACAGGCAACTGTCGTACGGCATCCCTCAGTGTCAGCTAATAGCGATGCCCATGACATGGGGGGTTGTTATTTATTTCATAGTCATACTGTATGTTTACAAAATGGATTATGTTATCTTGGTTATGTCATTGCTGTAGAAGAAGAAGAAAATAAGAAGAAGTTATTGTTTTGTTAACATATTTTTTTATTAATTATTAATATAGTATGTGTTTTTTTAGTTTTGTTAGTTCTTTTACGTCTGAAACACGGGAACATCTTAGTTGACTCACAGGTTGAGTTTTAGGTCTCTTTTATCTAGTCTTTATTAGTAGGTACATATATTGTAAAATAAAGATTTTTTTTACTTTCACTGAATTTAAAGTTACCTTTATTGTTTCACTTTAAGCTTTGTTTTTTAAATATTGTTTTCTATTGCAAATTTTCAAGGACGAAAAACAGGAAATTGAAGTATAAATAACGTTAAATAAAGTGATTAAAACTGTGATACAAACAAACATTCCCCAAATGATAATGGCCTAATTCTCAAGACAAACAAACCAATAAAAGCAAAAGTGACTTTGAAACTTGCTAGACACATTTGTTTTTGCACATGACACGGGTGAAGTTGGAACTTAACTAATTAGAATGTGTGTGGAAGGGTTATGAGCAAAGACATTAAATGTAAAGTAGTAATAGACGGGGCATAGCGAACAAAAAAGTGATGCGAAACTTGTTACCTCGAGGTAACAAGTCGTACGTCGTTTAGTCTACTTTGACACGCCCGTCATAGATGGCATTCATGATGCTTATGATCAAAGTTTTTCTATGAAAATGTCTCCGATGCCCACTCTATTACGTATAGTATTAAATCTCTTTGGTTATGAGGCTTCTGCAGCCCGGGCTGAGGTATTTTAGGTTAACAGTGTCTGAACATGGTCTAATTACATTTAGTTTGAAAAATGGTTTTTCACCTTACCAGCGAGAAAAAACCTTTTTTCGCGGTCAAAATCTTTGTTATTTTAACTTTAGACAAAAAAGAGGAGTATTTTAAGTTTAATGTGTGCACTTATCTGCGCATCTGTCTGTGGATCATAGGTCTCAAGTGGATGGATGGATGTTTTTAAAAGAAAGCAGGTATAATCGGGATGGTTGTTAGCTAGGGTTCATGAAAATCGGTTGAGTCGTTTAAGAGATATCAGCTCTGAAGACTAGGGTAAGCGTACCAGTGAATGAACCCTTAAGGAGATTTTCGTCTATAAATTTTTTTTTTATAAAATTAAAGCAGTTACTGACAAATATTATTGTCCTTATCAATCAAGAAAGTGTTCTAGTTTGCTTATATAACGTTTGTTTTATAATGATATTGCCAAATTTCAAGTTATAGCTATTTTAGCCGAAAACGACCCAAAACACCAGTGAATGAACATGAAAACACCAGTAAATGAACAAATGAAACCAGTGAATGAACTATGTCTAATTGTTTACTATGTTTTTTTCTTTTTTTCAATTTATTTAAAAAAATTATATTTTACCACTTAATATTCATTGACGTGCCACTTTCCCGCCTGAAAACGCTATAGGTATAATAGTTTCTTGTAAAATAACGATCGTTTATTAACTGGCTCTTAAATGTTATGCGAAACCAATGAATGAACAAGTCGTATTGATGGTAGTTCATTTACTGGACATTATAAACTAGTGAATGAACGAACATATTTAGCATTTATGAGTTTGTTCGAATACTGGCCATATGACGGACAATCAATTAACAGCTATGTTTCTGAAAAATAAACATTAATACAACAACGAAAACGCACAATATTGTAAAATAAGTAATTCACACGGTTCTAGTGAATGAACACCGCGGTTCATTCATTGGTTTTAGCGGTTACTGTGATCCAGTTATAAAACACTTGCTTAAAATGGCAATTTGAAAGAAAAACACATGTTATGGTCCGTAAATAGAAAAAACATATCCTTAAGACTTGAAATAAACACATACTACGGGTCGTTGTTGTTTGGAATAAGTACAGTATCACATCAAACACAAGGTCCTCTTACCGTCCGCTAACTACTGCCCCATACAACGAAAACACGTCTGCGAAACGTCCACTTTGAGTATCTGTTATTTTGCCACTAATGCACCTGAGTTGAATTCAATGTTACCATGATGTTATTAGTAATGTTGCTCATCTAAAAAAAAATACTTTGTTGTGTAGAAATTTACAGAATTCTTATTTTGCGGAAATATGCTCACTTTGTTCATTCACTAGCACTGTTCATTCACTGGTACGTTTACCCTACTACAAGAAAACAAACAAATACTTTTCATGTTAAAAGATAATTTAGGAGCAATATCCCGCCATTACTCCTGTTTTTTAAGTAGCTGTTTTAACATTCGGTCCCCCTATTTTCATGGCATTATAAATGGTCCTCAGGGTTGATGTTATAGCCCAATGAGCGAAGAGAATGTTGGGTAAATATTTTATTTCTGGTGACAGTACCGGATCAGGGCCCGGTGTCTGTTGATGATGCTGGCTAGCTCCTTTAAGTGAGTCTTCTCCAAGGTCACGTCACTCCACGTTTCCGTCGTCTTGTCTCTCTCACTCTTCTCCTTGCTGATTCTGCCTGTGCAAGGAAAGAATAGGTGATGGAAGCATCAATAAACATAAGGACAATAATAGACACTTGGTTCATATATTTATTATAGAGCACGAATGCATGCAAGCACGAATGCATGATTTAATGTCACTTACCCAAAGGATAGGACTGTAAAAGCTGCGAGTCCGTCGGAACATAGACTAGTCGTTTGACTCGCAGAGCTAGGAGGTCAAACTGAGTGGTCACGTGGCACAGGAAGATGCAGAAAAGCAGGTCGCCGCACAGCATGAACCAGATCGTGATGAGCCCTAGCAACAACGTATAAATTGTAATAATGTAGTGCTTCCATAGTCAGGTTGGTGTTATTTTTATCCATTCCAACGCTCTGCTCCGTGACCATTGAACTTTACCTACGTACGTAGTAACTTGTATATAATCTGTGACCTAGGTTAAAACAAAAGTTATTTATGGTCATTCATTTTGTCATCATCCTCGTACCAGCTAATAGTTGCCCAATGTCACACAGAAAAGGTGAATGAGGTGGTGAGGTGACGACGTCTACAAAAATAGCTACAAAGGCTTGCCGTAGCACTAGGCTAGACCTAAACAGCGCGTAGCGGATACGAATTATTGCACGGTTCTTGCGTAAAGGGCTTTTATTCTACGTTCATTCAGCCGCCTTTACTGAAAAAATACGATAGCAATAGGGGTAAAAACAGTGTAGAATAAGGGCTCCGCTCCTAGAAAGTATTTGCTGTGTTCGATAACACCAGTAAACGTCTTCTCTACTTTGTAATGAAAGTATTAACTTACGCGAACAAAGCCGCGGGCGCGAAGCTACTTAATAATATAAAACGCGTGTTTGACTTATTCCATAAAACGTCTCCGACATTTTATTGACAATTTGTTTCCGAGACAAGAGTCTTAAAAGATATTAAAAATGTATTTTTTCCTGCTTCCGTACTCAAATGCCAACAAAGGATTCAGTATTAAAGTATCTTTACATTTATTTAACCGCGGTTTGCAGAAAATTTAACTTTAACGATAATAAGATTAACAAGAAGATTTTTGTTTCGTTTGTTTTACTACTGTAAAGCAGTAGGTTTGTCAGAGAGCTATGTAGCATTTTGGGAGTCAAATTAACAGACCGCATCAGGAATACAATAATATGCTCCAAAACTAAAATAGTTGATGTAGTTCAAGCAGCCGCGAAGCCCAAATGGGAATGGGTTGGGCATGATGAATTGTGGGCTAAAGTGATAAGCGGCCTGCACACGTAAAGTTCGGACCGCGGGAAACGCCCACGCGCCGTTCCAATCTTCGTTCCGAACCGTACGTGTAAATGCAACTGTAATAGTAAAATAGTAAAACATAAACGGTTTGGAACGAAAATTGGAACGGCGCGTGGGCGTTTCCCGCGGTCCGAACTTTACGTGTGTAGGCCGCTTATCACTTTAGCCTACAACTCATCATGCAAATTGACCACAATAAAATATAAAATAATCCCGCGGGAAGTACATCTTTGCGAAATTAAAGTTTGTAAAATGATGGATGGATCACTAATGTTTTAACAAAGGATGATTTGGTAAAACATTAGTGAATCTATCTATCCCTTCCCTCCCCCCTTCACACCCTTTCGTACCTCCTTAAATCTAATATTAAAAAATGATTCTACAAAATATTTCCAACCCCGTTTTAAACGATTGCAACCCTCGCTGTTACGAAAACATTGAAATATCGATATTGCTTTATAATAAAGTCCCGTTTTATGGATAAACTTACGAGTACCCTTTTGTCGTTTCAGAGGTCGTATCATAAACTGTTAAAACCGGCCAAGTTCAAGGCAACGACAGGGACACAGCTATATGACTGCTATAATGCTGTCCCTTTCTCTATCGTCATCACCTAGGGTCTAACGGGTGAACCGATTTCGATTCGGTTATTTTTATTTTTAATGGTAGCACTTGCGTCATATATGTGGTAAATGTAAGAGATGTAAAATCAAAAAACTTGTGATATTTTAACTTGTGAGCGCACTCTTCGCCAACAAACTGCCCCCAGTTTGGCAAAATGTGTATACCTAACACCTAAGTAGTTTCTGAAATAAATAAATAAAATATTTGGTAAACAAGTGCCACCATATTTTTTTATTTTGGTAGTGGTCAAACTAAACCAAATCTGACAAATTTTTGACATCCGACGCAAACAAAGGGGTGTTACAAGTTTAATGAGTGTATCTGTGTATCTGTCCGTGGCATCGCACCTCCCAAACAGTAAGAGCGTTTCGGACGCAGTTTTTACCCGATAAAAACAACAAAACAAACAAATTAGGCAGATTTAAGATTTTTTAGCACTAAAAAAGTAAAAGTAGGAATCGTCATTTTATCGAGGGTTTTAATCTATTTAGGGCGGATTCGACCAAACTGGAATAAGGGTTTATTCCTAGATTAAGCGCCGAATTTGTATGGACTAATCTCGGATTAAGTCTTATTCCAGTTTGGTCGAATCGGCCCTAAATAGTTATTGGGGCTAAAATCCAACATAATCTTACCATGCCACGTCTGGAAGGCCAGGATGACCTCGTAATAGACCCTCTGGAAGGGGTCGAAGGGGAACCAGTAGAAGAAGGGGAAGATGAGCGGCACGTCGTGGCCGGCTGCTCGCTTCATGATCTCCACGAAGGGTGGCGATAGGAAGATGACCAGCAGGGCGTTGTTGCACCAGTAGTAACCTGCGAAAGAGGATTATTTTGTATATACAAAAACTGAAAAAAAAAAAGCTCGCTTCTAACAAGATTGTGATTGTCTTGATTCCATACGAGCCTAACAAAGACATCGACTAAGATGTTAGTTGAATCATCAAAGAACTTGGTTGTTACTATCAGCTTTGGTTGATCTAATATCATAACTATTGTATTCATTTTTTGACAACTGAGAGACAATCTATCTTAGTTAGTTAATTTTTTTTTCAGTTCAAGTAAATCTCATTAATTCGTTTCAGTGTCAAATTTTACATACACAAGTTTGAAAAAGGAATTGTTATTTGTTTCTAAAATGTCTCTCAGTGCGGCTGTTAGTGATTTTTTTCCTCTATATTGATGAATTACAAGCCTAGTTGGTGCCGCCTGTGACGGTATAAAATACAGCACCTTTCTACAGGTAGTCGTTTCTGGCCACCCGTAAAATCATACGGTCTATCGAATGCAAAGCTTCCAAACCTTTAGAATTAAATAATCTTTTTCACTTGGTTCACTTCAATGGCTAACACAGAACCAACTTGTATAGGTAGAAACCACATTTTTAACACTTTCAATCAGTTGTCGTAGCAATATCAGTCACGCTGACCACCGTCCCCGACCGACCTTCACGAAAATCATCATTGTGATGATCACGACAGCGTCTAAATACATTGAACCAAGAATTGGGATAGACCAAAAGAAATTACTCACGGTTTCTATATTCTAATTCGATAGAATAGGTAATTGAAAGAAACCAATTTCATTAATTTTGTATTGGACCCAATAGTTTTGTTTTAATATCTTTATTTATTAAGCAGACATTTTATGGATGACATGATTATTTTAAATTTGGGTTGGCATTTTCTAATAAATTACAACAATCAAATGATATCTAAGGATAAAAAGTAATTATAATAGTGTATTAAAACATATTAGGTATTTCAAGCGGTTTTCGCCTAACCCATAAGATACACCTAGGAGGGTTTCAAGCCGAAAACGAAGTCAAACAAAGGTTAAATATACTTTTGTCGAAATATCCGAAATATTTCAAAAACTTAATAATGCAGAACGGCTTTAAAACCCTATTCCTCGAAATGGTTTTCGAATTAGAGTAATTGTAAAAATATGAACAATCCCAATTTACCGACCGTTAAGTTGACTAAGGCCGCAGGGAACAGCTGTGAACTCTGACCTTGCACGACGACGTTTAGCTGCCGCAGCGCTGTCTTCAACACCTGGTGCTGATCCGGACTCACAGGTCCTTGGGGCCACATGTCTCTCAGCTCGCTCACGAGGTTCTCGTACACCGGCCGGTAGTACACGATCTTGTAGGACTTCGCCATTGCTGGAGGAGGAAATTCTTTTGATGTAGGTTTTATCTTCTCTTATCTTATTTTATGGGAATATGGGTTACGGATACACTTCGACCCTTTGGAATCCTTTGTGTAATTAATTACCCCTCCCTTTTACCCTCCTTTTTAGCGCTTAGTCCAATGCTGCCTAAATCCCTTCAAGAAAGCGGATACTGGAGTGCAATGGCAGTGCCTTGAAATCGTTTGGCTGGATACTCATAGCTTCTCAAGGATTTTGATGTAGGTACTTTTGATCTGATTTCATGCACACATTTTGAAAATTACCACCAAATTCAATCTAACCAATGATAAATGGCCATAATAGGTTTTACAATTCAGGCATTCAATCTCAGATATATAAATTATTTCTGTGCATTCAATATTATTTTTTCACATTATGTGGCGGCGATGATGTTCTTGTGAATAAATGCCGGAAAACTATAACTTGTATGCTATGTATGTACGTAAAATATTTATAGTTAACAAAGTAAAAATAAAACAGAAACACAAAAGCGAACTTATCCCTTTAAGAATTCTCTTCCAGTTAACCTTTGAGCAATTGAGAACTAAATATAAACAACGGATGGCTAAACTTGTCAGCAGTAGATGCTGGCTACTCATAGTATAGCTAACTTTTAGATGGTATGGAAAAAGGATTCGCTTACTCAAGGTTTCTAAAACTCATTGTAGTAGCCAACCCTAAACCCTACAGCCATGTTGAGCACTGAAACCTCACCAAGCAGCAGGTACCCGACGCACGGCATCATGCGGAATATCTCGATGGCGTCCTGGAAGGAGCCACCCTGGGCAGTCTGCGCCATGTTGATCAACTCCAGGAACGTGATCACGAACAGGTTCACGAATTCGAACCAGTAGAACACGTTCCAGCAGAACCTGGGACATAAATTTCTTTGATACACTGTGCTAAGTTATTTAAAACTATGTAAGATGGCAGTCATAGGTCCTGTCTTGAGATGACAAATTTCTTGGGCTTCAGCGCCCATTTCTCACCACAATAAAGGCTCTCGGGCTCACCTGGCTATGGGTGCGTCATCGTGCGTCAGCCGCAGCCCCACCAGCTTGAGCACCGCCTTCGGGACGGCGAACGTGGCGTCGTAGTCCTTACGCTCGTAGAAGTTTCTCTGAATAGTTATATACTCATAATTATTATGATGATCATCACCATCACGAACACCATCATCATCAAGAACAGCTATTCTCTTTGAAACTATTTTGATGGAATTAGGGCCAGTTACAGTTACGAGTACAGCAAGAGTCAAAACAAAATCAAGTTTCAGTCTTAAAATTATTTAAGTTATATTAATGTGTATGGAATTTTAGGTTAGTTTTGACCGTTTTGGGACTTTCAAATTCAAATTCGTGTATTATTATCATATCTATGAAAGTTTAATAACAATAGTTATTTGTCACTCAGCGCCTCTCTTTCGTTTTGGACTAGTCAAAATAAGACAAAACGCTTGTTAAAAAGATTCCGATGAACTGAGAACCTTTCTGTAAAAAATAACCGCACATATTTTCCCGATTGTACTTGTAGTTAACCTCCTGCGGCCCACGTCAAATTTCATTAGTTAGAAAAAGAATCTTGAATCAGTCAACTAAAGTCAAAAGTCACTTTGATTAATGTCCTAAATTTAGGACATTGGGCCGCAGGAGGATAAAAAATAAAAAAGGTTTACCGCGCAAAACCTCGTTTATTTACCACGGACAGCAAAATTCGAGTCTCTAATTGGCACAACCCCCCGAGATCGGATTTGCGCTCAACCAAGCGCCGCCGAGTATTTGGCTTTTAATTTTAACAATATCTTGCTTTTATTTCGCTGTAAGGATTTTTGTTATTTGAAATTGTTAGTGATATTAAAAACATTATTCATTTTTGCAAGCTTTTATTTCACTTGCACTGGACCTCTATTCTACAAGATTATTTTTGACGTGTCATGGTATTGTTTTTACCTCGGCCGCCATTACTCTCAAGTAAATAAGAGCTATCAAAACGTTGCGAATACGATAACTGCGCGCCTCTATTCTAGGCGGTAAAATCATCGAAATATAATAAGTATGGAAGAGTAATCGACGCTCAAAATCTGCCCCACTGACTTAGTGCCGGCGGGGGTGGAGCTATTAATGAGTGCCGAACTGTCTATCAGTCGACTTTCTGACGTAGTGTCAAACAGTTGTTTACAATCACAAAAGAAAAAATCGATATTAATGATTACCGGATTTAAATAACGCTGCAACCATGCCAAGTTGCATTGTAAATTGGTGCAGTACCCACACAGATGCAAAACAAAGCGATATTTATTTTCATTAGTAAGTTATTTAATTTTTAATATTCCATACCAAAATGTCATGGCCGATGTTATGCAATATATCTTTGAAAAATGTGAATTACAAGCAACTACTTCGAATGAATAGGAAATTAAATTTTATGTCATCTTTACAATCGTTAGTTTATGTACATAATAAAAAAAACGAAATATGACCTTTTCCTTTCGAAGTGCGGAACCCTAAAAAGCAATAGGCTTAATATTAATTGATACTTGTACAATAACTGAGTTGGTAAAGCTAAGATTGTAAGGGCCTGTTTCACAATCGACAAGTAAATTTATCTGCCATTTAAAGTTGGCTCTCTCCTTGTCTATTTTCAAGTGTAAGAAAGAGAAAGGGCTAAATTTATGTCAAATACGCTTTACTTGTCGATTGTGAAACAGGCGGTTAATATAAATTATACTCTATTGTATATGATCTAACTTAAGAGTTGGCTTCACATCTCTAACTGTAGAATAGAAACAGTGCCAAATGGATTATTTGTGATGTTTTCGTCTTACTACTCGTATAAAGTTAATTTTTGTCATGTTTTTTCGGCAGCATCAAATAGGCTGTACCATCCAAAGCGACTATATACCTATACATATATAGGTATTATACTGTCACGTATCTTTATGCCTATAAGAATAAAAAAGGGGTTGCAATATATTTGGCACTTTAGATGCTAAAGACTATTTGACGCTGACTACTCTTACAACATAATATCTTCTGATATACTATTTTACAACTTTATAATAGTGTAACATAAGTAAGTATGTTAAATGATTCAAGGGGAACAATCATTTAATAATATAAAAAAATATTAATAAAATTCGTTATTCAATTACTGTGTTGTTTTTGTATTAAACCATCCACGTCAAATGTTGAAAGACATGGCCGCGTTCAAGTAACCCTTATGAATAAAAATATTGACCAATGGAAATCTTGTGTCAGAGAGCTTGTAACCAATTGCAGATTTTTGTCTTTCAAACGGTATAAAACCTTACTGAAATTACTGTCTACTCAAACGTTATACCAGCATCTGACATAAATGACTTCATACCTTAACTCAATTAATATTTAGTTGATTATTGAAACCACTCGATACATAAGATCTTTTCATTTCAAAAAGTGGGCGTTTTGGAGCGGATTTGTCAGTCGTTTTTGTTAGACGTTACTCTTCCATACTTATTATATTTCGATGGGTAAAATCCACAACGTATTTGACCTATGATATTTGATACATATTTGATGTATGATATTGTTTTTAACTCGGCCGCCATTACTGTCAAGTAAATGAGAGTTTCCAAAACGTTGAAAATACGATAACAGGTCAAAAACGATATGGTTTTTACCGTGTTGAATAGAGGCCCTCAGGGTAATGATTCTCTCAAAAGCAAAGGTGAGCGAATGTAGTCCCGTCAAAGCGAACAAAACACATTTCAGGGCGTGTATTCAATTTGGCAGCATGGCTTCTCGAACGTATAAGGCTGCCTAATTGAGAATGCACGCGCTAAAATGTGTTTTGCTCGCTCTGACGGGACTACATACTTGAACTCGCCGCTTCGACATTGACTCCTGCGTTCGCTCACCTTTGCTTTTGAAAGAATCACTACCCTGGTCAAAAGCAATATTGTTTGCCGTCGTAGAATTGAGGCCCTGGGCTTCATTCAACTTTATTTGGATACCATAAGTACCAACGTATGTAATAATTCTGCGGTGCCTTGCAGGGTTACATCATTAAACTTTTTAATATTTTAAGGACTCCTTGCACTCTACTCGTTAATTAATAAATATGAATATGAATATGACATTCACTCTAGTACTTTGTCACTTTAACGTCATATTTGAACTGCTACACTAATCTGTCAAAGGCATTAAAGCGACAAGTTAGTAAAGTATGCAGCTTATAAGGCCGGCTGTTCTCCCGTTACTAAAGTATTACTTACGCGTAACAGTAAATTAATTATTATACTTACTTCAGTATTGTTATCTTTCCCTCGCCACAAAGTGAAACTTTTCAGGAACGCCATGTTGTAACGAACATCGGGCCTTAAATGTCTGTTTTCCTCACCGGTGTGTTATGAAATACTATGAGAAAGGCATGAAAATTTAATAATGTTTCTGTTAAGTTGAAAAATGGATTTGAAGAAAGTTGTTTTAGAAGTTAGAATGGTGGTTTAACATGTTTATTAGTTATGCAGATGTGTGCTAATGAATAAATTATTTCTCTTCGTGGGGAGTGGAACCAAGTTATGTGGGATTAGACCTACTAAAATCCCCTCGGTGGTCTAGGTCGCCGCATTTCGAGTAGGTAGGTCTGGAACCTTTAAAGGTGCTTTTCCACCGGCGGCGCGAGGCGAGACGAGGCGGGACGAGAATTGAAATTTGTATTAAGAATCTCGCAACCTCCCCCCCGCGCACGCGGTGGAAATGGGTGTTTTAATACAAATAAAAATTCTCGCGCCGCCTCGTCTCGTCTCGCGCCGCCGGTGGAAAAGCACCTTCAATGTATTTGGTACAGTCAAGGAAATTGATTTCTACACCACTTTGGACAATGTCAAAGTGACAATGTAAATAAAATCATAAGAAGTCTCTTGCTTTTTGTTTGATTACGTCACTTTGACAAAGTACAAAGAGGACAACGAATATTTTTTCTTTACTTTACACCAGTGGGGATCTTAGACCTATACAAATTCTCAAGATTACTTTCACTTTCACTTTCTCAATCTCTCAAGGGTTAGCTGGAAGAGATCCCTTAAAGGGATAAGTTCGCCTTTGTACATTTTAATTAAAAAAAATATAAGTCTTCATTGTATTGTTTTTGTTTTGTACAATAAAGTGTTTACATGCATACATCATAGGTACTACAATACAATCACAAGAATGCATTTCTAAGACAACAAATGCGTTGCCAACCTTAGGGACTAAGGTGAAATGCCTCTAAGCTTAATTTAAAACAAACAATCAATTTTACCTCTTTATAATATCATATAGTACAGATATAGGTGTATCTGTACTACAGGAAAAACAACAGATGGTGTCCGTATCCACAATGTTACCGTAAGTTACAAAACTTTCAAGTTTCTAAACTGTGTATGAAAAATTCACTGCGACTTTGATTTAATTTTAAAGTAAGTAAAGCTAGAGCAGCTGTTGCGCCACCAACTTGATACTAAGTTTGCGGTCGACTGTACAGTCGAGTTCACAAATAAGTGCACACTTGAGTAGGTACCTTGTCTATTTAATGTCATGTTTAAATTGCCATACATGAATTATCACAGCGATTAAAGTGACAAGGTACTAAAATGTACACATATTTATGACTCATAAGTAACCAAGTACAGTCGGCTTTTTGTGTTAATTAGGATATCTATATTAAATACCTCTACGATAGCCTGAGCGAGTTTAAACAAGAAGGACGTTCTTAATTTATAGTTTTTTTAGTACATAATTCATTTTCTCGAAACCGTATTTTTGACGATACTTAAGCCTTTTTGTCAAGATAATAAGAGCTATCATAACGTTATTAACTTATCGAATGGTTAAAAGACAAAGTGAAGCAGAGATGAGTCGGCGGATATTGGTCTGTCAGTGTAATTAGCACGTATCATTGCATAGGCTATACTCTTAAACGTAAGTATACATATACATATATATTTGTAATGACGTCCTAGAAAACGTCTTTAACAATTTCGATGACATTTGCAATATAGGGGTTTATGGGGGCGAAAAATTGATCTTTCGGGAAAATTAGTTTTCAACCCGATGCTCGGTCCTCTAGCTCTTCCAGGCTCTTTCTTAATAAGAGGCACCAACTACTGTACTATAACTTATGTATAGCATATGTCATCAGAATAACTATTTGTTTCTTTTAAGGTTTTATAAATAAATAAAATAAATAATAAATAAATATCAGGGGACAATGTCACACCAATTGACCTAGTCCCAAACTAAGCTCTAGGCTTGTACTATGGGTACTAGACAACGATAAACATACTTATATAGATAAATATATACTTAAATACATAGAAAACATCCATGACTCAGAAACAAATATTCGCACTCATCACACAAATATCTGCCCTTACCGGGATTTGAACCCAGGACCGCTGGCTTCGTAGGCAGGGTCACTACCAACTAGGCCAGCGCGTCGTCAACTACATTTACAAATACATTTCTTTCCAGATTTTATTATGTCAGATGGCCTCAAAGCTTACGGACTGCGGATAAACTGTTACTCCGTGGAAGCCTTGAGTTTTCTATTGTTTCATAATATAATTATAAACACACGAGGTACAGACAGCAACAGCACAGCATCTATAGACGATTCTATTGTCAAGAGAATAAGAGCATGTCTAAATATTTTTTAGCTCTTCGACTGTCAATTTACTTCTGCTGCTGACTGTACATATAATTCCCAAGCTCTTAGCATGTGGTAACAGTTCCAGACACTTAATTATAATCTAAACTACTAATGAATGTGTTAGAATTATAACGAAGCATTTTGGAAGATCTGTCTCTCCTACTATTCTCTTTATGCGCAATAGAGAAAGATACAGGGTTTACGTAAGTTTTAGGCATCGAAGTGTACCCAGCCGGGTTTAACGCCTGTCTCATATGTAATGAAAATAGATTACGTCTTAAGAATAATTAAGGTTATTAGTTATTAGGTGGGTGTACGTTGTTTTCGCACTAAGACGCGAAGTTCTTTGATCTCTGTAGGGTATTAAGAAGCTTTAGAGCGAGATATGAGTTATTTCGGTTTAGTTTTTGCCTGCGACTTCATCACCGTTGAAAATATAGCAACAGAAAGAAAGTAAGAATAAAAATTGTGACTAACAATAACGAAGGACAGAGGACCTTATGGAAATACCTACTCACAAAAAGATTGTAGTCTAGAAACGCATACATAGACATGAGGCTCTATTCTACTTGGTAAAAACATATTGCTTTTGACATTTTATCGTGATGTTTTTAACTCGTTCGTTAAGTAAAAAACCGGCCAAGTGAGAGTCGGACTCGTGTACGAAGGGTTCCGTACCATTATTTAAAAAAATCACGTTTGTTGTATGGGAATATTTATTTAATTTTAATTTAATAATTTATTATTCAAGTGAACATATAATTAAATATTCTGTGAATATTTCAAGCGTCTACCTGTTGCCGTTATTAATATACAGCAAAAACGGTAAAAAAATCACGTTTGTTGTATGGGAGCCCCCCTTAAATATTAATATAATTGTGTTTTTATTTGTTGTTGTAGCGGCAACAGAAATACATCATCTGTGAAAATTTCAACTGTCTAGCTAACACGGTTCGTGAGATACAGACTGGTGACAGACAGACGGACGGACAGTGAAGTCTTAGTAATAGGGTCCCGTTTTTACCCTTTTATCTACGGAACCCAAATGAGCTATCAGAACGTTGACAATAAGATAACACGTCACAAGCAATATGGTTTTATCGAGTAGAATAAAGCTGGTGGATTTATACTCACATATGGAAAAACGAAAATATTAAAAGTTATTGTGAACCTCCGCTTACTCGTAAATTGCGTAGCTGTTGTAGTTATTATCAAAACCTACGTTTGTACTTTCCTGTTTTTTTTTCTTTCCAAGATATATTGACTTTGAAAGGAAAGCATACCTACAGACCTAGTTTTTATAATAATTACAACATATTAAAAAAATTGGTTTAGTGCAAATTATTAGTACCGACTTACCTGCCTTTCCAATGGTTATGATGGGAAAAAATAGTCAACCTAACGTTTGCATATTCTATAGGCTTCATACTTTCGATTAGTATGTAATTGGTCTATTAAACAAGAAATATTCAGTAATTTAAAAAAAAGTTTTTTTTTTTTATTATGGACTGTACTGGACGGAATTTTTTCAGTCAACCTATTCACCATAATATTACTTACCATATTTAATTTGTTATAAAATACTTTTTATCGAATAAACAGCTGGGTGAAGGTCGTCTCCTATTCGGATCTTCTACTATTAGGTACATTAACTAGATACATAGAACAAAGTTTAATAATGATATTATTAAATAATAATTCCTAAACGATACTGTTAATGCCCGTTTATAACATCGGCATAAGTTATTCCCCGCGGGTCCGGGCCCGCGCGCGGCGGCGGCGGCATGGCGGTCACGTCACAAATCACTCCCCGAGATGGACTTCTTGAGTACGGGATTTGCATAAGCTACGTTTTGGATGCCGCCACGGGAGACACGGACTTAGGACCGTATTTTTACTGATCTTGAGTTATGCTTATGTCCAGATATGTTAAAGTAAACGTCGGGTTATATTTAATTTCTGTCGCGATTTGAGAGAAAATTGTTTACTACGGAACGGAACCCTAAAAACGCCTCCGACACGCTTTGGGCACGCTTTATAGTAAGGAAACGCGTGCTTCCTTTGCTCTCAGTGCGTTTGCGGGTTGCGTTTTAAATGTACTTAATTGTATTAAACAAATAAGAATAAGAATATGAGAATATTTATTAGATAAAAATAAAGTAGGTACAGTATGCTTAGTAATATACAGTACAGTTAAATATAACATAGGTTGTACAAAATCACAAATATATTGCCAACTAACTCCTAAACTAATTCAGACATGTATCATGTGAGTTAGTGGTCCTCCCCTCCCCTCAAGTCATCTACATCGCTTTGTAAATTAAAGTTAATAAAGAGTTTTATTACTTCCAAATGATGCAATAATACATTTTCAACACTTCCTTATGAATAATGGTCATAATTGGGTTTAACTGTCACAAGATTTTCAGTCGCTGCATAGTTCAGCTTTTGTAACCACGAATTCAATTGAAATTTTAGTTTGTGTTTATTAAGATTACAGATTGTGATACTATTGTTTATTTTATGATATAGTCTACAACTCATGGCACTATATTGGCGTTCTGCAAACATTGTCCTGCACATAACACGGGGACAAATTTCAACCCTGCGACGTTTGGCTTCGAGGGTAGTGTAGAGTGTCGTCGCAGTACAGTTCGATGCATGTACAACCTCCTCACTGACAGTACTAAAACTCCACTATAAAGTGCAGCAGTGAAGTAGTCACGATACTCAAAATGCTCAAAACTTTAAGAACTGCCCTCTGCGCCCTGTCCAGTCCTAGTAGTAAACATTTATAAGTACCGCCCCATACAGGTATACAGTATGATAGAATAGACTGACAGAGAGCATTATACACAGTTTGTATGATTGCTAAAGTTACTGAGTGTCGCAAGTTCTTAATAATACTCGTATAAATAAGTCTTCTGACTCTGCTTACTAGCGCGTCTATTTGGGGTCTCTAGGTCAGGCGTTCATCGACAAGAACTCCAAGATACTTGACACTCGAAACTCGTTTTATCGTAAAATAATTAAATGCAGTTGAATTGAAACAACTGTGAGCTACAAGAGAGTCAGAACCACGGAATAGAAAAAACAGTGGAAGTGGCATGAGCTTCGCTTAGTATCAGACCGGTTGTCGCCAATACTCAAACTATCATAAAAACAACACACCACCATGGAAAATGTTTTTGGTGCGGCTATCGTTTTTACACTCCAAAATAGCACAATAAGGCATGCTTCTGGATTTATTTCCTATTTTAGAAACACCGAAATATTGAAATATCGAAATAAGCGATCGGTTGTGCGGAACTCCGCATAACTATGCCACACGTTAGACGCCCACTTGACACTTCTACTGATTTTTTCTGTGGTCAGAACATATTGGTGGTTTTGGGGAATTAGAGAGAAACGGATAAAAGCAGTTTTCTGAATATTAAGGGTTAACAAATTACAAGCAAGCCATTTAGAAACTAGTCCTCGTCCACCAAACTGTACGGGCTCTTCTCGCAGAAGTACGGCAGGCGCGTGTCGCAGTTAATGTCCCCGTAGACCGCGGTGCGGTGAACGCATACACAAAACTCTCCCCCAGCGTTCTCGGGCTGGCCTGATAGCCACTTGTTGTACCCGGCGTCGTCCAGTGGCTGACCTGCAACGACATGAAATGAAATATAAAATAATTTATATGGCCTATAAAAAAAACAGTTTACAAGCATAAATCATTTATTAAGACTGCGATGCGCCGAGCGTACTCCGGACATTACAGTGGCGCCCTTATGTGATTTCTAATAAACTGAAGTATTTTATTGAAATCGGACGGTGCTTTTGTGTACTATAAATGAAAACCTAACTTATAGGATATATGACATGATTTAATAACAATTGACCTACGAGTTATCAACTTAACGGAAAAAAGGTGCCACCTTTTCCCGTTATGTTAAGCTGACTACTCAAAGGTTAATTGTTATCAAAGTTTGTTATGTATCCCATAAATTGTGTTTTTACTGGCGTTACAAAAACGCATCGTCCGATTCTAAGGAAATTCTTTAGTTAATTAGAAAACACAATAATAATAATGAGGTCGCCACTGGACGCTCGGCGTATGCTCGGTGCAGTCTTAACCAAAAGACGAAAAGTATGTGTTAAGCATTTTGGCTTGGTCTAAATGTTTATTCAGAAATAGTTAAACTTCTGCGGTAAAACTTAATATTTCTTAATGTATATGAGAGCAAAGCTGTATGTATGTTTATGATGTTGTGCCCACTTACCATGCACAGTGCGCCATATCCCATGTTCACCCCAATCATTGATCCCGACATATGCCCATTCCTTCCAAGCATACTGAATAGTAGTGGCAGGGTGTCTGGCAAACAGGTCCTTTAGGACTTGGGCTTCTGCGTCACTGTTGATGACGGCGAGGTGGCCTCCCTCCGCTGAGCATGATGCAAAGGCCTGTGACCAGGTCTGAGGCTCCCGGTGGAACTTGTAGCAGCTGCCAAGGTTCTGATTTAGGCTGTAGTCTGCAAATATATATCTCAGTTAAAGTAGAAATATGAAGTGGACAGTCGAAAAATAAATACCAACCAATAAAGAAATAAATGATATGACTATGACTATGACTAGCATAGCAATACTTGTTTGGACCTATTTTTCGTTTTTTAAGTGAAGTGTATTTCTGCCCACAAACGAACGAACTGAAGCAGCTCACTAAAAACACAGTATGAAAAACATTAAACACAGTATGAATAAATAATTTCTTTTCTTTTCTTTCTTTTCTTTTTTAAAGCTGTAATTAATAAAATCAAGTCACGTTACACTTACTGATGTCCACAGTGCCACAGCTTGTGACTAAATTATGGCTGTTTTTCCTGAAGCAGAGGAAGGGCAGAGGTTCGGAGCACGCCACGTCCGCGACGGTGCCGTTGGGGAGCATGATCAGGCAGCCCTCGGCGTCTTCGCTGTTGTCGGGCTCGTTGGGAGCCCAGGACAGCAGGTGTTGGAACGACGTAAGAGCAGTGCCTGTCAAACGATGTGTCAATAACAAAAATATAAGAAGAGGCGCATTCCGAAAATGAAACCAGTCATAAAAGTGGTTTTAAGTTGTTGGCTGGCTATGAAGAGCCAAATTAATAGATTTTGTCGGTCATAGCGGGCACTACAAATGAATACCTTGGACGGAATGGTAATATCCCTTCGAGTAGGTGGCGGAGGTGCCGGTGTAGACGCCGCACGCCATTTTGGCAGCGCCGAGGATGGTCTTCATGGCGTCCAGCACGGGGCGCTCCTCCGGAGACGCCAGCACAGCGCCTGCAGGACACAGCGAGAATTATTTTAAGAAGAGGCAGTTAAAGATTCTGAAACGGACAGCGAAAAGCGAGTGTTGACAATATTAGTAGGATTTTCATCTGCTTGTCGCAGAATCGATTTTGATGAAATTTGGTAACATAATTTAAAAATATCTTGAACCCCGCGCGGGACATGATAAACAATACTTTTTCCTTAGTTCCTGAAGGTACAAAAAGGGTGGTGTCAAAAAATCTACGCACACAAAGTCGTGAGCGATTTATGAGATCTATGCAATGTCCTGTGATGTGAGCTCCTTGTCATTTTCCGTAGCTCGTACTACAGACAGAGGCCCTTGCCAAGATGCACTACGCTAAGTAGCGTTTCTATTCGTTTCGTTTTTAAACCAATCGCGTCACTGGTAGATCACGTGACTTTTCGTATCACGTCATCTACCAGTGACGCGATTGGTTTAAAAACGAAACGAATAGAAACGCTACTTAGATAGCGTAGTGCATCTTGGCAAGGGCCTCAGTTCTTACCTACAACGATAATAGCTCATTGACCGTGGACGAGACGGGGCTTACCTTCGTGGTGGCATCGCAGCCGCGCATCCCGCCAGGTGGCCGGGATCTGGTGCAGCTTGAACCAGCCATCTGCTTCAGAGTGGTAGCTGTAGTCCTTCCGGAACTGCCTGCCCTCTGTAATAGCCTTATTTGTTTAGAGGTTCGGTCAAATTCAGAAGTAGATGTACTATTTAGTATCTTGTCGCAGCGATTGAAGTGCAGTTGGAGAGAGTGAATGTTTGTCACTTTTCCACTCTAAGTGATGGTGTTCATGTTCAAAAGTGACACACTTTCACTTTCGGTACCTACCGTAAACTCGGGTTACTTTAGCCTTAGTGGTGGTTGATTTGCACAGTCGTAGGTAAGTATAAATTGTTGGGTACCTATTACTTTATCGAAACACTTTTCAACGAACATATCATTACGCAGAATTTTCATTTCATCGAAAGGCATTACTCACCGCATGCCTTAACTTTTTTTGATTTGGACAATTCTAACCAAACCTAACCTACGTAATTAATGTTTAAGATATCCTGAAAACATCTTGGTTTCAGCAGAAACAACCGTTCGACAAAATGAAATTCGATGAAATGATACAATCGACGAAGTGAAATTCGATAAAGTGATGGGTTACCATAATTGTTATTATATTTTATTTATTTTTTATTATTACTATTTATGAGTTCTTGTGGGAATTCTGAGTACCTATTAACACATTTTCCTGCTCAACTACGCATGATATATTATGATATATTTTTTGTTACATTCATTGTTTTATATAATGTTAGGTTAAGTTTTTTTAACTGTATAATAGCATAAGCAATGTTTAAAAAACGACTGACTGTTGGGTTTCTTGCGGCGTTTGTTTTCAGCAGTGGTCGCTTGCGAAGCGCTGGTAGATTTTCGACGTGTAAAAGTGCCCGTGCGGTCTACTTACTGAATAAACATCTATTATCTTAATCTCTTGAAACTTTGTTACAGTAAAGCGATATAAATAAACAAACATACTACTTTTTGTTTCATTCAAATAGACCCAGTAGTTTTAATTCTACGTACCTACGTTTAAAATTTTGGTCAATAATATTAAAGAGCGCGGGCGCCATCTTGCTGGAGCGACGTCATAAAATCAAGCGATGCGCGCCCTTATATCTTATACTAGAGGACGCCCGCGACTTCGTACGCGTAGAATTAGTTTCCCGCTACTCCCCCCATTTCTTCCCGTTGGGGGTCGATTTTCGGAAAATCCTTTCTTAGTGCTCACTTACATCATGAAAGGAACCCATGTACCAAATTTCAAGTTTCTAGGTACAGTAGTTTCGGCTGTGCGTTGATATGTCAGTCAGTCAGTTTAGCCTTTTATATATATAGATGATTGAGTAAGTTCACAGGGCTATATCTTTTTGACTGTAATACTAATAAGTAGGTAACCAGTTAAAATTATCACAGAATACGTGTAAACTTTATCATTAAAATTATAAAATGAACAATAATTCAAATCCCAAGAGGGGAAACATCAAAAATTAACATTCAAAATCAAAATAAGACGCCATTATAAAAAAATACAATCCGTATAAAGATTGTATTTATATAATGGCGTCTTATTTTGATGCTATTTTAAGCTGAAATTGTAGTCTAATTTTCATAGTTCTAAATAGCAATCTCAAGTAAAACTGCTACCAAAATGTGGAAAAACTTTACAAATATTTTCTGTTTTAATGAATAATACGGTACGCTAAAGATCTAAACTGGCTGTCATTCTCTAACCACTATAATAGTTATACTTTTACGGGTGGGAAATGTTACCCCATAGGGCTAAAGTAACCCGAGTTCACGGTACCCACTAAATTTAACCTATAATCCCTCATCAGTACGTCTGAAGAATACATACTATAAAATGTACCTATATACCTACACTATACATAAATACTATCATACTGTAAATGCGAAACTGTTTGTTAGTTTGTTGGTTCCGTCTTCATGGCTCCACCGATTGAAGAGAAATTTGGTACTGAGACAGTTTAGCTCATGATGTCTGCAAGTTTGTCTAGATGTTGATGTTCCCTCGGAAACTTGTTTTTCTAGGATAATAAGTATTTGATGTCTTTCCCTAGTCTTCAAGCTCTCAATACTCTATGATCCGAATAGCAGACGACATTAACCCAGCTGTTTATTCGATAAAAAGTATTTTATATCAAATTTAATATGGTAAGTAACACATGGCGAATAGGTTGGCTGATATTTTTTTGTGTAGTATATAATGAATTAAAAAAAAAAAAAATCTATTTTAGAATAAAAAAATGCAATTGCTTGTTTAGACTAATTACATACTAATCGAAAGTATGACACCTATAGAATATGCAAATGTTAGGTTGACTATTTTTTCCCATCATAACCATTGGGTAGGCAGGTAAGTCGGTAGGTAGGAACCTACTAATAATTTGCACTAAACCTAACGTTTGCATATTCATACATTCGATTAGTAAGCGATAGCAATTTAAAAAAAAGTTAATTTTTAGTTTTTGTTTAATTATGGACGGTACTGGATTGAAATTTTTCAGTTAACCTATTCGCCATTAAATTATATTAAATTTGATATAAAATACTTTTTATCGAATAAACAGCTGGGTGAAGGTCTCCTATTCGGATCTTAGACCATTACATATTTTAATAATCGTGCAAATTTCGTTATTAATTACAATGAAATGTATCACTAAATTTTATAGTCATAATTAAAACACTTACCACAAGCAGACAGCAGGAGCCCGAGAAAAAGTACGAACGTACTTATGCCCATAGTAATGTTCTTAGCACGACTCGATGTATTGTGATCGGTGTTCCTGAAATACCCCCTATTTATTGCTGGGAGTGGTGAGACCACCTCTTATCCCGCGGGTGGCGTCAGCGGATGGTTGCGGTTGCGTGTGTGAATTCCAGTTGTTACCTATATTTACTTTTAATAATGCGGTTACAGTAGTGTCCTGTACCTACATCTGTTTTCCGATTTACCTCTTGTTCCTTACAAATGACAGTGAGAAGTAGTGTCGAGCGTTTCCCAGCTGACGGTGATAG
Source organism: Acleris cristana (assembly GCA_948252455.1). Classification (NCBI taxonomy): domain Eukaryota; kingdom Metazoa; phylum Arthropoda; class Insecta; order Lepidoptera; family Tortricidae; genus Acleris; species Acleris cristana. Next base: position 4,156,491 of record OX411794.1, read on the forward strand.
GTGACAGATGGCAATTGGGAATACATTGTCGACGAGCTCCTACATTACCGGGCTTTTCTAAGCAACGCAATGTACAGTCGAGTACATAAATATGTATACACTTTAGTACCTTGTCTATTTAATGTCCTGTTTAAACTGTCATTATATGAAGTGACAAGGTTAGTTTATACATACTTTGCCTCAGAGCGAGCAGCCTCAAACTGAGGCTGTGTAAGTGGAAGTCGAGGCTGCTCGGCCTGAGTTTACTCAAATTGATAAATACACGGCTTAAGATATACACACAGATAAACAGATGCAGAGATTCATACGTTAATTTAATTACACCCCTCTTTTTACCTGACTGCGGCGAAGCCCAAAAGGAGGGTTATGTTGTATGTATGTATGTATGTCCGTTCCTATGTCCCCTCGTAACTAATCATTACATTCGTCTTATTGGCGCAAGTGTCACTGCGTACATACAATTCTTTTTTCAATCGGATTTTATGTGTGTTATTGTTTTTAATATATATCGACGACAGTATCAAAAACTGCAGTCAGTTTTTTAATACTTGCTTTATATTGCATCACACTAAAGACCATTATATGAATAAAGTCCCCAACTAACGACCACTATGTGAATAATATCATGAATAAAGTCCCAAATCCGCAGTCCGCGCGGCGTTATCGCACCGGACCACGATCGTGAATAATGCGCGATTGTTCCACGCTGAAAGCCTCGTGACTGCTCGGGCACAGGTTCAAAACAAGGGGCGCGTAATGTCAGGGGAATAAGTTATATCTGGCTTTTTTTGTGTCAAGGAGAAGGCAATCAGTACGGTCAACGTCATAAATATATATACGTTAACAAGGTTTCAGAAATATATTTTAGCGGCCTTTACACGTAAAGTCCGGACCGCGGGAAACGCCACGCGCCGTTCCAATCTTCGTTCCGAACCGTAAATTTTTAACTATTTTACTATTACAGTTGCATTTACATGTACGGTTCGGAACGAAGATTGGAACGGCGTTTCCCGCGGTCCGGACTTTACGTGTAAAGGCCGCTATACATCCTTATTCCCTCGCAGCAGAACCGTGTTTACATATTTTTCAAAGTTTTACTGTGTTTATATATTTGATGCTGACTGTACAAGCCTAGAGCTTAGTTTGGGACTAGGTCAATTGGTGTGACATTGTCCCCTGATATAATAAAGATGAAAATTCCCATACAAAATGCTGCAGATATTATGAAAAACTAGGTCTTAATGTTTTCCTTTCCAAGAAAATGAAAAAAAACGTAAACGTACAAACCTACTCTTTCATAGTACATAACTGCAAAAAGTCAAATATCGTTCAAATCGGACTTGACTTACGGCCGAACTCTATACTCAAACCGCGGATAGATAAGGCTTACTTCGGGTTAAAATTTGACATTTGCCCATACAAAATGTGTCAAATTATAATCCGAAGTAAGCCTATCTGTCCGCGGTTTGAATATAGGTTTTGGCCATTAGGGGGTAAGAAACTTAACGCCCGGAGATCAATTCGTATGGAAACATTTTGACAGTTACGCGATTGAGCGTCGGCGCACAATCCTCTTAGTGCCCCGTACAACCGGAAAATTGTTTGACAGGACGCCTGAGGTAGGTTTACTGTGTAGGTTGAAAGGTGTGAGTACCGGAGAAATTATTACTAGCCAGTGTGTGGACATAATCTCTCCTATGTGTGAAACAATGTGGTAAAGCGTAATCAAGATACATCGAAACTACTATTATATGTCGTCGGTGGTTGTCTGAACTTAATCCCTCGTACTTGGAAGTTAAGTTGTCGATTGTAAGCTTGAGGCAGCGATAGGTATCTACCTATATAGGTACGACATTTATTTTAGAGAAACATGTTTATTTATTTATTTATTTATTTGAGAAACAAACAGTCATTTACAAAAGTGACTTAATACTATGGCTAAATTTAGACCTGGAGTTTCCTTAAGGAAATTAAACATGTGTTTTATTGATTGAAAAACAAGAATTCAGGAACCTTTAAATAACTAGTTACCGTATTAACTATTAACTAACTTATTCTGGAACTTAGAGATTAGTAACTTCAAAAATCTTACAAGGCATATAAATATACATATACATTACATATACCTACATGCGCCTGTATGCGCTTATAGAAAGGCGTCTTTCAAAGACTTAATGTTACAATTAAATATATCAACGTCCTTGGTTAAATGCTTTGCAAGCACGCCTTATAAATACATTTTTTGCATAACATGTTCTACTATGTGGAATAGAAAACAAGTGTTTTTTACGACATTGGCGCTGATTTCTTCGAGGCACTTTAAGAAGAATCTCATGAAGAAGTGAGGGGACATCTAACTTATTGGTTAAAGTTTTATAAAGAAGAACTATTTCCCTATATATATATATATATATATATAGGGAAATAATTGCTAGTAATCCACAGATGACATTCACAGCCGGAGAACCGAGACCACTATTTCCGTAAGTCTTGAAACGAAGCTATATGCTAGACAGAGATGCTGATATTTGCCCCTCACTTTTACCCATAGTTGCATCTCAAAACTTACAGCAACAACTTGCAGGTGTAAATGCGCCCTAACAAAATGCACTATCCGCATCTTCAAAAGCCCTATCAAATAAAGGCTATGTCAGCATGATCCCAGGTGCTGACTAAATCCGAGTCAGTCCAGTGTTCGTCGGTGTCAGGAGTTCCGGGAGCCAATCAATCAGGATCGGGTTGTTTTCGCAGCTTTTATACACACCCCTTAATTAGAATGTATGACTGAGCCTACATCCGATCTGCGGGCCTGTTATGATGTCGAAAAACGTGGACAAAATATATTGATTTTAACATGTTATCGTATTACGATAGCTTAAAAACAATACAATAACAGGTCAAAGGCAATATGGTTTTACGCAGTGGAATAGTGGCCCTGACCCTGTACTCGTAAGTGTGAGAGTGACAAATGTTTTATGCACCGCGATAACGGCGAACATAGTAGGTACGGGCCCATCTGCACGGCTAGCACATGTTGTCCGCGACTTGTTTGTCGCTCGGATCTCCCTTTCTTTCTAGTCTGTAACGATAGAGACGCACTGAGCGACAATCGAGTAAATACAACTTGTGCTACCCGTGTTGTAGTGATATTATTTTTCGAAACTGATATAATGCTACTGGTAGCGAGAAAAAGTTTAAAAGTAGCGGGCATTTTTTTACCTGAAATCCTGATCAAACTTTTTCAAAATAAAGTTTGTATTTTCAAGTCAAAGAATAAAAAGAACTATGATTTGTTGAGTTTCAGTAATTAAAAACTTCGAGTCATTAAGTTTTTGGGGTCAGATAAAATTGTGTCTTTATTAAATGGGGATGTTCATTAACATACTTAATACTTGATTTCGCGCGATTAAAACCATTATCCCGTTGGAATTAAGTTGTCCAAACCTCAAGCAATGAAAAATAATGCAAATAATTAAAACGAGGAAATTACCTACGCACATTTGGTTCTCTATGTATTTAAGTATTTATATTTCTTTATTTAAGTATGTTGTTTGTTGCCTATAATACAAGAATAGAGCTTAGTTTGGGACACGGTAGTTAGGACTAATTTTTGTAACATTGTCCTCCGATATTTATTTATAAAAGTATTTATTTCTTTAAGCGATAAACAAAATCTAAATGGCCAGAGAGCTTGCGACATTTAATATAATGATTTATTTTCGTAATGCAAGGTAAGATTACCTAGAATAATTCAGACTTAAAACGTACTACAATTTACATGTAAATTAATTCTACTAGACGAACGATCAAGATTATTTTCTTAAAAAGCGACAAAACCGCCACTTACTTAATTCTAAGTAGAAAAGTAAAGGTCCTCAAACTTTGCTCATTAAGGGTGAAGGCTGGCCTTATAAAAATGTGCTGACACTGGCCAACGTGAGTCGTACTAGCAGTGTTAGAATTTCATTATCTGTCTGTTACAATCTTCTTGAAACGTATAATATTTTATGGTGCTTGATGATGACGCTATAACTTAGATTATTTAAATTGAACATGTTGCATCGCGTTTAATACATATACGTAATTGTCATAGATTTTGTTATAAAATGCGTTTTCTTTTAACTTTCCTATCATATATTTTAGTCAGGAGACAATATTTTATACATTTATTAATATTATAAATAAACATGCAATACAAAACAAGGTCGCACCATCATTGAAGCTAGATTATTTGCCTACCTAATGTTCTGAATTTGTGTCGTGAGCCACAAATGCACATGCTAGTGTGACGGATTATTGATATAATAATACCTACGTGATCGTATAGTTTTGAAGAAAAACACCCTTTAAAGAATACCTCACATGTCAAAGGTTCCACATTTAGTTAAAGCGGGCCAAAAGTGTCATCCATGAAAGTTATTGCTCTCGCCCACCATGCGCTCAGTAAGTAAAATGGACGGATTAAACTTTGTTACTCTACTCATAAATTATAATGCTCAAAACGCTAAACTACTTTTAAACGGATACCATTTTTTACTTCTTAAATACATTGCACAATGCAACATTAAACTAAATTAATATATTTATTTATTGAAGTACTTAATTGCGTAATATTAAAATAGTGTACAAAAGGCGGACTTATTGATACAAGCATTCTCTACCAGTCAACCTTAAGTTGAAACCGAAACCAAAAAGTAGAATATAAAGTTCATTTTATTTAAGTTTGAAAACCGTTGCATTTAACTTGGTAGACAAACTCTAAAAAGTCGTATTTATGAAGTTAACCCTGAATGTTAACTACGACGTGTACCAAAAAATATTTAAATTCGTGGCAAAGTGTCTAGGTAGCAGTGTCGTATATGTTCGGGCACGGAACACTAAAAACACGATGTAAGCGGAGAAAGTGTTAACAAAAAAGGCCCGCGGCAAACATGTTGACATATTACAGTGGCGCTTATTGTCCCTTTTGTATCCCGAAGGCTTGGGTGCCACATATGGCGAGAGAGCGCCGGGCGACGACAGACGAAACAGGGCGTTTTCACTTAAAAGTGTATCCAATTAAGGAACTTTAACTTTGTCAGTTTGGTGACGAAAATTGGCTATACATTGACGGCCGCAATGTATGGCTAATTTTCGTCACCAAACTGACAAAGTTAAAGTTCCTTAATTGGGTACACTTTTTAGTGAAAACGCCCAACATATTACGAACTAAAAGTATTAATATCGTTGTCTAGTACCGATAGTACAAGTCTAGAGTTTCATCAGAGTCAATTTGTGTGAGATTGTCCCTTGATAGTTATTTATTTGATTTTATTTATAACGATTAATTATAACGCCCCCCGTGTGGTTGCCGGGTTTGAATAGTGCCACTCCATGTCTTCCCGTGGATGTCGTAAGAGGCGACTAAGGGAATATAGGCTTGTAGTACTGTTAGGCGATGGGCTTGCAACCTGTCACTAATACGCTGGTAAACATCTTAGCCTATTTGTGCAAAATGTGGTTACTGAATTATCAACAAGTTTTTAAAGTTGTAGTTAATTATTTTGCTCTGCCTACCCCACTATAGGATTACAGGCGTAAAGGTATGTATGTAATATATGTAATTATAACGTAATATTAAGTATTATAACAAATCGGAAAGCTCTGAGTTATGTCCTATTTGACTTCACCCTACAGCGCAACGTTTCTAGCTCTAATCTTGCATTTTTGCACAATGTCTGGCGGGGCTCTATGTTATTCTACTGAATAAAACCAAATTGTTTTTTACATGTTATCGTATTGTCAACGTTACGATAGTTCTTATTTACTTAATAGTAATGGCGGGCGAGGTAACAATACCATAACATGTTAACAACTAGAATAGAGCCCCTGTTGTGTTGCAGTGTGTATTTGGCAAATAAATACTTATCATGAATTTGTTTTTTTGAGTTTATGTTCTAGTGTAGCCTAATGAGAGTTTAGTTTGGGGCTCGATTAATTTGTGTAAGATTGTCCCTATATGAATGTTAATTACTTATAAACGAAGAATCAGAACTTTGGTAGCGCAAAGCCCAAACCGCTAAAGCGACATGAATTTTGTAGAAGTCTACTTCTACACAACAAACAATCTATTGTTAACCAAGGGATGAAAGTGATCCATTGCACCCCGGCCGACCGAGAGGAAAGTTAATGAAAATGTTGTGTCTAAAAAATATGAGTGTGTACAGTTACAAAACGAGTATAAAAAAAGTTCGAGTTATTACATAATGACTATAAGATTCTTACATGGTCAAGAAAACAATTTAATCATAAATGGCTGGGTGTTTGACCAATTATTTTTCAAAATCACATTTCATCCTAGGGATGGAATTCCCATTTTGAGTTCGCTAATGAGATTGCTTTCTAAACAGGAAAGACGAAAAATAGCTTTACTTTGTAACTAAATCGTTACACTAAGGTTTCGCTGAAATTCTAACCCCAAGAGCGTAAAAGGGGTAAACAAATAAACGAGTTCCTTGCCATCGAAATCGCGGGCTAAAGCTGTTGCCATAATATATTCGTATATATATTATGATATGAAACGTTTTGAAAGCTCTTAATATCATATTCGTATAAATGCAGTTGAAATGCGCTCTTTGCGTAGTATGTGTGGTGTGAAACTGACTGAAAGAGTAAGGAATGAAAAAGTCAGAGAAAAATGTGGACTAAAAGAAGATGTAGTGACTAAGATTGAAAAGGGCATGCTTCGATGGTTCGGTCATTTGGAAAGGATAGAGATATACAGAGCGAAAGTGAGTGGAAGGGTCGGAAGGGGCCGCCCTAGGCGTACTTTTTCGAATCAAATCGGAGAAATACTGGAAAAGGGCTGAATTTTAAGTACCCGAAACGGACGTGCGTGCATGACTCGATGTATGAATGTGGAAGAAGCGAAAGAGATTTACCAAGATCGTAGCAGGTGGAAAGAAGTGGTCTCTGCCTACCCCTCTGGGAAACAGGCGTGATTTAATGTATGTATGTATGTAATATCATATTCATTTATTCCACTAGCAAATACATTTTGTGTCGGAAATTTTACAATTAAAATTAAAATTAAATTCTCATTTTTACAACATATACATGAATAAAATAAATTAATTTATATTTATTACTACTTATAAATTAAACCCTAATTAAGTTAACTTGATTTAATATACTAATTAACGAACTCGTCTACATCACTGTAGCATTTATACAATGCAATACGATGACATTTCAACAGCAATTTAGTTTTAAATGTGTAGAATAGAGCCCTAGGTGGCATTTGCTCGTTTGTCTTCTTGCGATAAAAAAAATCATCGAAGGGTGATTATACAACAAGCGAGGACTATACAGGGTGCCTCCGACCTTGGGGCTTTAAATGCAACGATCGATTCTACTCGTTAAACTGAACTACTTTTGTTCTGCAACACTAAAAATAACTTAAGTTTAGCTAACTAATTGATGTTAAAGTCTAATTGTAAAATCAGTGTATTCAATCATGGCCATATAATCAATATCTCATGGTACGGGGGCGTCATTTCCTTGGTACGAGGGCTAAAGGAAAATGGAGAATTGGATCGCGTACATTGAAAATTACATTTAACTTGTATGAAATAATTAAAATGTAAGTTGGACATATTCTTCACAACTTACAGAACAAAAGAAGTTCAGTTTCAGGAGTAAAAACGATCCATACATTTAAAGCCCCAAGGTCGGAGGCACCCTATATGCCTTTGTGTAATAACCAGGGCCTGATTATGCTCGCCTTTATCGCGGTGGATAAAGCTTCCGTCACTCTCGCACTTACATACTGGTCAGAAAGTGACAGATGTTTTGTCTACGCTTATCTACGTCGATAAACACGACCATAATCGGCCCGCAGGGGTCGGAATAGGTAGTGCTTATTAACCTAAACTTGATCCATGGTCTGCAACACAGGGAATCCTAGCGCAGGACCCAAAACCGTTGTTATGCCTTAAGTTAAGTTTTTCTGAATAAACATTTTCATTTTCATTTTCATTTTTTTCATTCATGCGTGAGTGAGATGGTAATACGTTATTGAATGAAGATGTATCAAGTTTAGGTTAATAAGCACTACCTATTCCGACCTCTGTTGATAAGTGACAGAAAGTATACCTCGTACACTACGCGATATATTGGTTATTCGCTTGACTTAAGTGAGACCACTGCTTTATCCTCAGCTTTTCTGTCAAAATCGAAGGTCAAAGTTTCGTGTTCTGCCTCATTCTGTCGATCGCATAGAACCTTAGATTCAAAAGAACCTTCAATTTTTATAGGATTTGGGAATCTATCGATCATAGATGTAATTTATTGGGTACAAAATAATATGTTTGACGACACGTTAGCCTAGTTCGTAATGACCTTGCCTTCGTAGCTAGCGGTCCCGGGATCAAATCCCTGCAGATATTTATATGATAAGGTCGAATATTGGTCCTGAGTCTAGGATACTTGTGATGTATTTCTTTAAATAAGTATGTTTTTCGTTGTCTAGTACCCATAGTACAAGCCTAGAGCTTAGTTTGGGACTAGGTCAATTTGTGTGAGATTGTCCCCGAGGTTTTTTTAATATTCATTTACATTAGGGTAAAAAGATTTGCTGATCACGTTACTGTAAGATAATACCTATCATTTATTTAGCTTTTACTTCACCTAGGCACCATTGATTGATACATTGATGTCTACTAGCTGTTGCCCGCGACTCCGTCCGCGTAAAGTTCGTCAAAATAAATAGTACCTACGTATGTCCTTCCCCGGGGTTCAAACTATTACCATACCTACTTTTATTTAACTCGGTTCGGTGGTTTATCTGTAGCAGCGTAACAAACAAACATAATTACTTTCACATTTATAATTATTAGTATGGATTCTAAGTCGCAACCAATTCCAGTTTGTCGAAGAGTTCCATATAAGACCAGCTAAATATAAAATTGAAATGAAAATAATACATTAATTACTCCAAGCTTCCTTTTAATTTAAGACTTGTCAAGAAAAAAATCATATTCCGGCTACTAGATTGTCAAAGGAAATTGAATGAAAAATCAGAGCCGTTTTTCCTCCTCTTTATCTTTTTTCGCGTATAATGAACGCTATTTTAAGACGCATCGGCAATATCGGCTTTGGAAAAACGCCTGTGTCCACGACAAAGGATATTAAATACCACAGGGCTGTTAGAAAAAGTGTTTTTGTTGGGATTATTGGATGTACGGTCTAACTCCGAAGTTGCTATACGTATTATTACCTTGTCGTAGCTATAAATATACCCAATTCAAACCAATCACACTTTTATGCGTAACTGTGACAAGGTACTAAAGTGTACAGCTACTTTTAAGGTCAACTGTACCAGGAATCTAAAGTACCTACACATTTCAGTCAGATTCATCGTAGCAATGTGTTTCGGTTTAGATTACAGGACTTGTTAAAAAAAATCCAAGCAGCAAAGTTAAGAAACTACGAGACAGTGGTATCTCTGTAGAGTGGCCATGGTTCCCCGAACCCAAATTAATGTTCGACAGGGGACCTAAATTAGGTTAGGTTTTTTTTTTGTCTATAAATGCAAAAAAAAACCAAAACCGCCAGCCAATACCGCAAGAAGAGTCAGCTACCTCTATTAAATTTATTTCTAAATTTGTTTTATTTATTTTTACCGTTCTTATTCCCTTCTTTATAACTATTTAAGACTGCGCCGAGCAAACGTCGACCGTCCAGTGGCGCCCTCATCACTATTATTGTGTTTTCTAATTAACTAAAGAATTTCCTTGCAATCGGACGATGCTTTTTTGTAGCGCAAGTAAAAACACAATTTATGGGATACGTAACAAACTTTGATAACAATTACCCTATGAGTAGTCAACTTAACGGGAAAAGGTGGCCACTTTTATCCGTTAAGTTGATAACTCAAAGGACAATTGTTATTAAACTATGTGATATGTCCTATAAGTTGTGTTTTCATTTGTAGTACAAAAATGCACCGACCGATTTCAAGAAAATACTTTATTTTATTAGAAAATACAATAATAGTGATGAGGGCGCCACTGTACATCCGGCGTACGCTCGGCGTAGTCTTAACGATATCGTCACTTGTAGGATCAATTAATGTAACCGCCAAAACACGATTTTTCAGGAGAGCCAAAAAAAGATTTCGTTTTTCGAAAAAAAAAAGTAACTTTTTATTAATTTATCCAATTAAAATGATGTCTAAGACACAATTTCTTAAAATCTCGTGTATTTTTCATTCAAACAGAGTGCATAAGCCCAGCACTTGTAGTTTCGGAGATAGCATGGTGGTTACATTACTTTTTTTGATGAAAATGTGTCTTACGTTAGTAAGTCCTCAAAAAGCAAAAACGCATACCAACGTAACACACAAAAAGAAAAAAAAACTTAACGTATGTCACAACGTTTTATACATTTTGAGAGTTACATTAAAGTTAGTCTACTGATGAAATTGAGCCTTATGCCGTAATCATAAGTACCAAAATGGAAGAAATATTATTTGGGTTCAATAGCTTGTCAAACAATAGTATCCACATTGGATCAAAGCCCAATATATCTGTAAACTAAAATACACAATTAATTACATTTGTTCATATTATAGTTAGTTAGATTAAATAAATATATTTTAGTATTTAGTTTTAGTTATAATTTTATATTTTTTCTGTTTTATGTTTGTGTCTGAATAAATTCATTTATACATTTTACTACCTTAAAAAATATAGATTGTGCGCAATTTTGTCATGACATGAACACGAGAAATAAAATAAACTATCAAGCTTTAGTTAATTGACTAAACTAATAGGTTGAACCGTTGAACTAATAGGTATAAATAAATCTTACTTATAAAATAGCACGGTACATAACAAGAAAAATTTAATGAATATGACGTTAGAAAATGCCTTTTGTTTCTATCTATTTACCGTCGTTCTTTTATTTATCAAGTTAAGAATTGCCAAATACCTTCAAATCTTACACAGTTTCGTTTTTGACGTCCTACCTTACATAGCGATCGCACAAATGATATTTTTTATAAATGTTTTGTTGATTACCCGCAGAAAATAATTTAAAATTTAACGGACTAGTAAGCATTTAAATTATCTTTAAGTTATGAATGAAGAAAGAGAATAAACAAGAATAGGTAAAACAGGTAAAAGCTGGTTAGCTTAAAAATATTAACAGTGTGAAAGGAGACTTCAGTTTTGTCCAAAATACACGTTTACCTATACTTTTATGTTTGATTCGTTTAGAACTTAGATTTTTTTTGGGTAGGTTTCATATACGTCTAGTCGTTTGTTACCAATACGTCTAGATCTCAAAACGGCTCTGTACCACAATGCCTAATTTCTAAAATTCCTGTTTTTTCTTTATATACCGAATTCCAAATTTAATTTGTAGCACCTTTTTCCTAAAACACCTTAGAACGCCAGAAATTTGAACAGATTGACTGCTTTACTATATTTCATGACTGCTTTACTATCCTGACGCTATTTTATTGACTTGACATTTTGAGACAGACATTTTGCCTTTCAGATGTTTTGGATTTAAGTCATTCTAGGATTTAGTCAGGATTCAGGCATTTTGGAACTAAAACGTTTAGAATCAAATTATTTTTTCCGGTTCTTAAGGAAGAAGCCAATTTAGTTATTTAACCTTATCGTTGGTCGCTCTTATATGTCGATTTATAATTATGTTCTTATCACAAATGAAAGTCCCAATTTCAAGATATATTTTCTTAATCTAAAAGTTGAATCAACTGGAACAATGAACCACGCTTTTTGATATTAACATTGTACACATGTGAATGTGATTGCACCCAACGTAAGTGGGACGTACAGTTGCGCCTTCATTACTGTTATTGTGTTTTAATAATCTTTATTATTTACTTATAATTAAAGACGGACGATATGTTTGTACATACAACCGAATGAAAAAGGCCAAAATTACATAAAAAATATGAAGTATCGTGATAATTATAGTTTACAAGTTGTGTACTTAATTATTTGTACAATAAACCGATAGCCTTCGATTTTAAAACAATTCTTAAGTTAAAGCATGCAGCAGTGTTGCAGTTGTTGCAGTGTTTAAGTTTATTAAAAAACGTCCGGTGACGCCCAATGAAATTTTAAATATTTGTAATTAATTATTTTAATTTGCAGAGTATATTATTTTACTCTAACTACTTTAGAATCCGATATATGAAGCTCTTTTCTAACTGTTAAAAACGACGAATTTTATACTGTAACCGCCAGATTTTGTAATGAATTTTGCAAAAATATGATATGACCATTGATTGCCGTTAACGTAACACGCAGTAGTTCGCATGAAAAGTGTAAATTTTTAATGTAAGAGTCAATTTTCTGTATTTTTTTTCTTTGGCTGCCCCTTACGTTAACTATCGAAAACTAAATTATAAATGAATGTTACTTACTCTAAAATTCAATCCAAATATCCAAAGTTTATCTCTGATTTCGATCAATGTAACTCACATTTTTTTTCAAGATAGAATTTTTTCAACAACCCTATCCGATGCAGAAAAAAATTTGCAGTCGAACTGTATATATAACTCAATTTCGTCAATTTGGCGGTTACGTTAATTGATCCTACAGGTGACGATATGGCGATATGGAGTGTATACGCCCGCACTAGGCAGTATTTGTGCAGTATTTTCTTATTTCATCTACATAATGCGGGGTGTTGAATAAAAGTACTATTTCGTATCTAAGCACGCCACATACGTATCACAATATTGGATCACGATCCAAATATCGCGAGAAATATCGTACGTGTACCATCGCCAAAGCTTTTTTAGGAACAAGACATACTCATTAATAATATATTATGTGCTGTATTATTCATTAAGATGTTCACCCCGGCTTCAATTTATAACACAACTAGCGGCCCGCCCTCGCTTTGCTTCTGTAGGTAGGTATATGTAACCCCATACGTAATCCAGAATTTATCTATATATATAAAGGGCAAACCTGACTGACTAATATATCAACGCACAGTCGAAACTACTGTAACTAGAAACTTGAAATTTGGTATAGGGGTTCCTTTCATGATGTAAGTGAGCACTAAGAAAGGATTTTCCGAAAATGGACTCCCAACGTAAAGAAATGGGGGGAGTAGCGGGAAACTAATTCTACGCGTACGAAGTCGCGGGCGTCCTCTAGTATATATAAATATAAAAGGCAAACCTGACTGACTTATATATCAACGCACAGCCGAAACTACTGTAGCTAGAAACTTGAAATTTGGTACAGGGGTTCCTTTTATCATGTAAGTGAGCACTAAGAAAGGTTTTTCCGAAAATCGACCCCCAACGGGAAGAAATGGGGGGAGTAGCGAGAAACTAATTCTACGCGTACGAAGTCGCGGGCATCCTCTAGTTATACATAAAAACCTTCCTCTTGAATTGAAAACCGCGTTAAAATCCGTTGCTTAGTTGGAAAGATCTATGCGAACATACAGAGGGACAGACGGCAGGAAGGAACTTTGTTACCCGACAGCGGCGAAGCCCAAAAGGAAGGTTATGTGTTTGCCCTGTATGTATGTAAGTATGTCCGTTACTATGTCCCCTCGTAACTACTCAAGGTTGAACCGATTTTGATAAATGATACGTCATAAGATTCGTCTTGATGACGCGAGTGCTGGGTATAACATTAAAAAAAAAAATGTATCGTATTTAATGTGTTTTAATGTTTTTAACATATATCGACGACAGTAGCAAGTTTATTTACTAATTTTATGCTATGTAAAGAAAAGCATTTCAAACAAAGGAAATGTATTTACGATCAAAGAACCCGCTCTCAATAAAAGGTCACATCACTCAAACTTGAGTCATGTGGCGTTTAACGCGACAACATATTGTGACAGGGTGGTATAATGTTGGTACGTCAATACATTTGTTTGACTAAGCATTTCGTATACAATGAAATAGAAATGGAAGGCTTTATTTGTTTATCTACACCATGTCGTAAATCATTTCTAACGCGTTCAGAAACCGTCAGGTATCGACCAACAGTACGTCAACTCGAACAAGCGCCTTAATTTATTATCAACAGTGATGATGATGTTATAGAATATAATAGAATAGAAAACGTTTAACTGAGGAAACAACGTTCATATTAACAAATATCTTACATGCTAACTAACATCTTTACGTACAATAGTATAACACAAAGTCGCTTCCCGCTATCTGTCCCTCTGTACGTACGCTTAGATCTTTCAAACTACGCAACGGATTTTAATGCGATTTTCATTATTAGATAGAGTGATTCAAGAGGAAGGTTTATGTGATAAGTTCTGGATTATGTACGGGTGTAACAGAAAACTCACACCGAAACGAAGCTAAAACGATGATATAAAACTTAGAACTATCTATTTAGGTGACAAAACAGCGTGTTTCTGTTTAGTCAAAGATGACGTTGTGCGCTCGCTGTTGGTAGGCTGCCCCGAAACCGGAACAACGAAGTAGTAGTAACATTTATCTACCAGCGACACTGTAATAACAGCGAAGGTTTCAATTTCGATTAAATTATTTATACAAAATTTACATAGATATAGTATTGTAGGCGTCTGTGCGTTATTGACACTGTAACACTCATGTGATGCTATTATAGAACTCATCTCACGCGTGTTATAATGCCTGCTATTACGCAACAGTCACGTAATATGAAATTACTAGCTGTAGTGTTTTTCTTACCATGAACATGGAAGGTCAATAAAAAGCGGCCAGTAAAGGATTTTGTCACAAACAATTGGTCGACTCTGTGCGGCTGTCTGCGGGAGTTGCGGTTCCACACCCAAAAGCTGCTAACGGGACACTATTACATTACTAAGGCTCCGCTATCCATCCGTCTGTCAGTGGGTCGTGTTTTAACTAATATGTAGACAGTTGTAATTTTCACAGCGTCTTTCTATTGCCGCTATAGCAACAACTTATATTTTAAATAAAATATCCAATAAGGGTGCGGAACGTATTCGTCTGACTCACATTTGGCCGGTTTTTTAAGGTAAATAATAGGAATATTTCCAAGCGTTTTTGAGTAAACTACTATTACCTACACATGGTTATGTAGAGATACTGGTACTGAGCTTACTTACATCGCAACCAAAGATGTATGAGGCTGGCCGGCAAAAACGAATGCATCCAAAATCGCCTTAATTCCCTGGTTGAGAAGAATTAGAAATTTGATAAATAAGCGTATTAGAATTTAAAAAAATGTATCAAGTTTGTTTCTTAGGGAAGCTAAACTCCAGTTACCAACAATGTAATGTTATACCAAAGGCATTAGTATGCGTGTGTCATTTGTTTCTGTTTAAGACATGCGGGGAAACGCAAAGCCGCGTGACGTCACGGCGTGACATTACAATTTTATTACAGGGTGAAACGGGAGACGTGACATAATCTGTACAAACTCAGTTGATGGATCCCTGTCCTATTATCTACAGTGTAACGAGAATATTATTCATTTTTATCCAAGAAACCTGCCTATAATTAGAACGCATCAAAAGTGGTCCTGCCATCTTCTTTTAATTCTATTCACTCTTCAATCAAATAAAATCCTATCATTATTCTATTTTTAAAATATTAAAATTCGACGGTCAAATTCGTAAATGGAACGGAATCTATGAACGTGTGCGGCCGAGCTGTCATCGAGTGCCGACCGATTGTCAATAAACTCGGCCCAAAACGGAGGACAATCGACTCGCTGCCTTGTATGGCAGCTAACGATTGTAACTGGCCAGCTGTGATGACCGCTGAATAATTAAAAAGTTACAATTGACGTTTTGTTTTCTAATCTAATTGAGCATGCTAGATAATGGCGGCAAAGAATTGAGTTTATATTTAAATTATAATATAATAGATTGTAAACTGCTAAACTAAAACGTTTGCAATGAACATTACTTGAATAATGTAGGTGCTTCAAAGTTTTAACTGCTTTACAGCAGCCATAATCGCGAAAAGATCTAAATAAGAAACTTGATAGTATAGGCAGTGAAGTCCAGCCTAAGTAAAAAGTTTTGATAGGTATTAAGAAATTCAATAAAACTTCTTAATAACTACTTAATTTGATAAAAATGCGCGCTCATTTCACCGTCAGCTACAGGAGCATAGTTAACTGTCTTAAAAAACGCGATGAAATAAACTAACAAAAGAATCTCTTTTAAGAACACAAAGCACATTCTTTAATTAATTAAAATAGCGAGCTCACTCTTTGACCTCGGCCTCTATTGAAAAGTACCATAAATCTTCAGATTTCCGGGACAGGATTAGGCATCCAACTTGACCGCAAGTAATGACAATTTCGGAGGGTTTCCAAAAAAAAACTAATTACTGCTTTTCCGGGGGCCGGCCATGTGCATAAATCTTTCCCAACAAAGCTATCGTCACAAAATGACGTCATGTGAACAGTTTTTACGGCATCCCAATATCCTATTGCAATGTAGCTATACCAGCGTTCATTTCGTCTCGTCGGGGTTGCAACGCGCCTGCGAATCGGTGTTCGGTACCATCCACAGATCCCTACGCCAAATTTGCTCAGTTGAGCGTTCGACTCAAACCGCGTCACAAGTCCCGCGAAAAGAGAAAAATTAAAAATGAACGCACCCGTAATCGGACTCGGCAATGTTTTGGCGCGAAATTTAAATAGCAAGTGAAGCGTTTAAATATAGAACGCTGAACGAAAGTGTCTGTGTTTTATTTATGTTAAGTTTGGTGTTTGTGTGAGTGGGGCTGTGACATTGAATTAACTTTCTTTTGTAATCGGATACAAAAGGTAAGTTTAATACTGTTTAATTGAATAAGACTAACTTTATATTTAATTTGTATGGGGAAAGGAGACAACTTTTCCCGTTGGAATTTTTCCACAAGGTGTAATATTTTTAATGGAAGGTGTGTCGATTTATTTGGCTCGGTCACACATGAGACGGCTAATAAGTATAGATGGTGAATATACGTCACTTCCGCTGCCCAGGTGGCGCGAAGGTCAAGTTCGCAATTTCCGGTCTGTTTTCCTGTTCGGTATACTTTTGCAATGTTCTCTTGATGTGTTAAGAATATATACGTCTTTATAAGAAAAGTTATTAAATGGGGTTAAGATGGAGAGGGAAGTTGGATAAATTAATACCTAAGTAAGTAATATTCACAGATAAATAATTAATTTGAAAAGAAAAAACCGCTGCGCTGCGGTGGTTTAAATGCTGACACAGCGTTTTCGTAACTATCGTGTTCTTCGCTAGCTAGCTTCGAAGCTAGCTTTTTTTTAAGCTGTTTCGTGATCCTGCGTGAGTCATGCAGCGTGACATATTCGTCGGTGAATTAAATAGGTAATTGAGATCTGCCCTTAATTAATAATAATTTTTGTTCCATGTATACATTTTACTCAAAAGTACTCAAAATATTTTGAAGGCACAGAGAAGATCCCATTATGGGTACTTTCTTAAGTTATTATTAAGTCGCTAAAAATATTGAAAATAAGTAACGATTACGTTACCTACTATTTATTACATTGCGCTAATTAATCATTTTATGAAATACGACTTCGTAATTGTTAATAACTCATGAATTTGACTATACGTAATAAAATATTAACTTGGTCGTACTTTTCATTAGTTTCGTCGAATATACGATACATTAATTGTGTTTTGAGTTTGCGCAATTGTAGTAAATTAGTCAATTTTCCTATAAGGAATAAACTTTTCGATTTTAAGCTTATATTTGAAAAGTTATTTTCTTCTGCTAAGTTTTTTTTGGAGATACCTAACGTCTGTTTACAATTTCAATACCCCTTAAGACGTCAAGAGCTGGTTTTTTTTAACATTTCAAAACTTCAAAGCACATTTATTTACTACCTCTATACATTGCTTGTCATAATTATCATTTTGATAACAATATCAGTTAGTTTATTGGATAAAAAAAACCTGTTTAATGTTTAAAATGTTTGCATGTTCGCAATATTAGCTATATCTATGTCCTAGCTATATTTAGAACCAATAATTATCGATTAAGTATAAATTAAGTAAAAAATATCTCGATTTTATTGTAAGGTCAAAATTAAGGTGACTCGTGAAGGCGAGGTTGGTTAGCTTTAAAACTAATAGCGTAAAGTTTTAAATTTTGCTTACTAAATTATTTACGTGGCCAATTTTAAATATGTATTTTTGGTTTAATATACAATTGGTGACATTCCTATATCTTGCTTTAAAAATAAATCCCAGTTTATAGTCACTGGTAGGCCGCCTGACAGTCAGAAATCTGTCAAGTAATACATACATTATATAGGTAATACCTTATAAGAGAAACATTTAGTATGTGTACAAAAATAATTACAAGGGCCTCGGTGCGGAATATAACCTCGTTATTTTCGGCGTCGAGACCCTTGGTCCATGGGGACCCGGTGCTATTGGCCTATTTAAGGAAACCTCGAAAAGGCTAATAGAAACAACCGGAGACCATAGAGCTGGCAGCTTCCTCGGGCAAGGCCTAATATAAGCATTGCTATTTATACAATGAGGAAATATTACCAGCATTTATTGTACTTTGCCACGGGACCCTATCTTTTTTAGTTTTTATTTTGTATTAATTTACCCTTTAAAAGAAACTTTAGGACCGTGGGGACCAGGAGCACATCGTATTTTTAAAGATGTGTCAAAGCGCCTGATCGACGCAACCCGTATCCATAATGCTGGCCTGTACTTGGCACAAAGATTAAGCATTGCCATTCAACGTGGCAATGCTGCCAGCATTTTGGGAACTATGCCCACTGGTAGCGGTTTGTTAGATTAGTGTAGTTTTAAGTAAGCTTGTAAGTTCGTTCGTTTATAGTATGTGATTTGTATGTTTAAGTTATTATTAAGATATTTAGGTGTCTTGTAAAATATTTTAAGATGACTGATTTACCCTTTTTTATTTTTAGCTTAATTTTAATTTGTAATGTTGTAAAGTTTTAGTTTCAATTTGTAGTATTTACCTACATTGTTTTATAGTTCATAGAGAAATAAAAGAAATGAAGATGTATACTGACATGCTAATATCGGCCGACGAACGATTAATCTATTGTGCCCTTTATTTAGTTCTGCCAATAGGGGTAAATAATATGTCCTGGGTAAAATAATAATAAATCTAGTTAGTCTGTCAGTAAGATGTTCAAAAAAGATTGAACCCGTATTTTTTGCTTTATCAAATCAATCAAAATTGACAAATATAACGCGCATCGAAGTTCGGGAGTGGGGGCTCGCGACGTCACAACGTGGTATTAAGACGTGTGCCACGGTGTGACGTCACGCCAAACTTCAACGCACTTTATCTTCGTAATTTTATGTTTTGTTTGACAAAAGAAAAAATATATGTTCAATATTTTTTGATAATGCAAATGACGGACTAATTAGAATTTTTTAGGACACTAGCCTATTTACCTGTGTTACTTGACCTTGAAGAGCTCTAAGTTATGATTAATTTCATTAACTTCGTCACAAAAAGACTCGGAAAAAACACAAAGTAGTCAATATTTTGTTATCCTCATTCTTATATTACTGACAATATATAATATTCGATTCTTAATCGAAAACATCAGACGAAATTGAATTTATGCCCATAACCAAATAACCAAGTATCAAGGGATGTCGTGTTTACCCCATACCTTAATGCTGACTCGAACTCTAAGACAAGGAAACAAGAGTTAGAATCCTTTGAAAGCTTTATCTCTGGAACAAATTGTCCCGTGTGAAAGGCTGTCATATCTCTTTTGTGTATTTGATGATGTCAAATTATCTACATTATTTTTGTCACAGATAACGTCAATACTTGTAAGCGTGGATATATTAAAGTATCAAGACCTTTTAAAGGAAAAAGTGGTTTGACAAGCATTGGAATAATTTATCTTTGTATTCAATGTAAATGTTTTCTTTTGAGCATTAAAAGCCACTCTTGGGAACCAATTTATTAAAAATCGTTTCGAAAATACCATTTGTTTTTCTTTTTTTATCTGAGAGAGGTAATAGTGGTTGTAGAACCTGGTGTATGATCCGTCCGGATCACAACCATCATCTTAACCTTAAACTACCGACGAGCTGCAGTGTTCGCATTGCTGTGTTCCGGTGTGGGGATAAGACAACCGGTGAAATTTCTAGCTTAGAGGCATTCCATTTTATTCCTCAGGGTTGGTACAGCATTTGAGTTTTAGGATTGCAGTCTTGAGATTGTACTCTTCAGAATTCAAATGTCTTCCCATACCACTAACTATCACGAGGCCTGTGTGCTCCTAGCTATTAAAAAAACATTTATTAAGTGGTTAAATTTTTAAATTCAGTTTTAATTTTAAATTACTTTATTTATTGCTTTTGTGCTGCAGCACACTCGCTAGGTAAGTGGCTTGGTGATTTTGGGTGAAAACTTTAACCAGAAGTACCCGAACTAACTAAAATTATCAGTGTTTTGGATATTGGATGTGTATTTGATATGTATTTTTAAGACTATAAAAATACATTAGAACGTTAAGTCCATACTTTCTGTATGGTGCTAGTCTAAGAACCGTATGAATAACTCATCTTGACTGAGATGCCCTGCTCAAGACGGTAACCTATCACAAGGTTGAGTTTTCCTAACTGTTTTATTAGTTTAAAAATAAAAAAAGTAAGAAATGCATTTTATTCTTATTTTTTAAAAACTTTTCAAATTATTTAAAGAGCATTTCTATTGCATTGCATTGCATTTCTAACTGAAAATTCGGACAAATGAAAGATTGAAAGATTAATTGAAAAGGATGCCCTCCCTCTGCCCTCGATGGTTCGGTCATTTGGAAAGGATGGATGAAAGAAGATTGACGAAAGAGATATATACAGAGCGAAAGTGAGTGGGATGGTCGGAAGGGGCCGCCCTATAGGCGTACTTTTTTCGAATCAAATCGGAGAAGTACTGGAAAAGGGTCGAATATTAAGTACCCGAAACCGACGTGCGTGCACGACTCTATGTATGAATGTGGAAGAAGCGAAAGAGATTTGTCAGGATCGTAGCAGGTGGAAAAAAGTGGTCTCTGCCTACCCCTCTGGGAAACAGGCGCAATTTAATGTATGTATGTATAAAAGAGTTGGAGTGAAAATTCAACCTTGTGAATTGAAATGACACTTTTCTATGACTTGACTACTTTGACGTGTCTTGAGACATTGATTATTCTCAGCTCTTTTATAAATCTACACCTTTTATAAATAACCATTAATTACTGCTCGTATGTTTACTTAAACAAAATACCCTGTACTTCCACCTGAACATTATAATAATGATTATAATGAAGAAGATTACTTGTACGTTTGTTCTGCTTGGGATGTTAAATTGGTTCCAGCTGCATATTTTCCCATACACCCCTTTGAAAAATTAAACGGCACTATGAGTAACATATTGCAGGACATATATTTCCTGAAATACAAGCGGTTATGGTGCTTCTTTCTGTACTAAGTGCTTCGTTTATTTCTCAAGGGCCTGTATTCTACACGGTAATACCATATCGTCTTTGAGATAATATCGTATTCGTACGGCTCTTATTTACTTGACAGAAATAACAGCCGAGTTAAAAACAGTACAGTTTTACTTTCGAATAGAGGCCCAGTTAGTAATGGAAACTAAAACACAACAAACTAGGAAACTAAATTTGAATTTGAATTTGAATTAAAGAACATCAAAAATCAGCGATTTTCAATTTTATTACTATACACCAAACGTATGGTGATTGCGAAATCTTTATTCACGATTGGACATTTCAAGCACTTTCAAGGAAACAAAATAAAGAAAATCAAGAGGTGGTTTTTTTTGACAGCGGCTTGGATATGAAGATGGTTGAGTTGCAGAAAAAACGGTCATGGAAGTCCTGGAAAGCGTACATAACGCTAACGTTTACGACTTCCAAAAACTGATAATATGTACTGCGTTGACATACCTAGTGCTCGACGCGACCGTCCGCCAGCTCACGTCGATCTTTTAACATTCTCGATAGCAATAACGTTCCCCGAATACATTTTATCTAGGACCACAGATGTGAATATCTTATCTGACTATGTTATAAGTTTAAACTTAAGATTAACATGTACAATTGCGAATGTAAAGTGTGTATCGTGTTTCAAGCGGTTAAACCGTTTTTGTTTAGATATAAAGAAGTTTAACTAGGGCGATACTTAGCTATATTCGTTCAATATCGGATCGGGCGTTTAAGAGATAATGCTGATCTACAATTCGTTCACAAAAAATGTTAATAGAGTGCGGTGAGAAGTGAGTCGAGCTTCATGTATAAAGCTGCTTAATTGAGAATGCACGCGCTATAGTACATTACTTAGCAAGGGCTGTAAAAGAAAGAAAGCCCGAAATCGCAGGTATTTGAGACCCGAGCCGTAGGCGAGGGTTGTAAATATGCGATAGAGGGCTTTCTTTTTTACTGCCCGTGATGAGTACACAATTTTACGTCTTCACCTGGCCACAATGCGAGTTTTACCGTGCGCGCAGCGTGCGATATAACTCACATTATGGCCAGGTGTTACGTAAAATGTGTTTTCTACGCTCTGAAGGGACTTCTTAAACTAGCCTGTTAATATTAGCTGAGTTGAGTTGAAAGTAGGGGTTGCAATTTTTTGTCGAGGTTTTGTTTATCAATTTAATTAGTTCTTGTCGTTATGAACACAAGTTGTCACAAGTATCTATAACGTGGTTTGATTGGCTCGTAACAGGCTGGAACTATCATTTTATTAGGATTGGCTGTTACAATTAATAGCCAATAAGAATCTAGACTAATGGACGCAGACAATCGTAGAACCGGTTGTGGACGGTTATTAGACGATCTATAGACGAGCACTACTTACTCAGAGCATCTCTCTCGCTGTGGACCAGTTAGAGAAAGACGGACTGGTTGAAATTGTGGGAAAGTACAGCTCTAAAAGTGCTACTGTTGTCCATTTAGACGTTTAATCTAGCCCCATTCTAGGGCTTATATGAGACACTGTAATTTCCTAATTGATGTTTCTTCTTAATATTGCTGTCATGGTTTTGCAAAATAATGACGACAAGACTAATAACAAACATTCATTAATAATTTGACACCTTATCGTATTGTCAACGTTTGATAGCTCTTATGTACTTGATAGGGGAGCGCATTCTTTCACATAACTTTTTTGTTCATAACCATTTTGTTTTTAAAAATTTGTTATTCATACTTTTTATTATAACTGGAACCGTAAACTTTTCACAAGTTCTTAAATATTCAACGTGTAGATAAGGTTAGGTTAGGTTATGTGTGATGTATAAAAATCCTGAAAAAGTAACAGTTACTGAAAAAAATACGTTATGAATTCCAATGATTATGACTTAAAACACTTTATAACTAAGAAATATTATGAGAGTCAATATGTACCCACTTGACAGTAATAGCAACCGAATTAGAAATAATATGGTAACATGTCAAAGGCAATATTGTTTTCCCTAGTTGAATAGAGTCCCATTGGTCATATAGTGCCCGGCCGTTAGGAAGTCAATCCTGACAGCTGTCATCGCAGTACAATTTATAACCTATTCTTCGGTTTGAGGTTATAATTTGTACTGAAATGACAGGTGTCAGAATTGACTTCTTATAGGCGGGGCACTATAGTATCGTTTTTAACTCGGCCGCCATTACTGCCCAGTTAGCTAGAGCTATCGTAACGTTGTCAATACGAAAACAATTGAGTCGCTTTACTTCAAACTGAGCCCATAGATAAGATGCACTACGCTAACTAGCGTTTCTATTCGTTTCGTTTTTAAACCAATCGCGTCGCTTGTAGATGACGTGATACGAAGAGTCACGTGATCTACCAGTGACGCGATTGGTTTAAAAACGAAACGAATAGAAACGGTAGTTAGCGTAATGCATCTTGGCAAGGACCTTTGTCCTTGAAATTTGGTATGCGAATTTAAAAATAGTTTGAAAAAAGACGCAAATCCAGTTGTCCTTTTGCATGGACTTATCCGAGTTTGAAGTTAAGCGATTCAATTTAAGTAACAGTTATGTGTAATCCTTATTTTACTCAGTAAAACCATATTGCTTGTAACATGTTACCATATTGTCAACGATATGATAGCCCCTATTTACTTGACAGTAATGGCGGCTTAGTTTCAAACAATATAATATGGCAAAAGCAATATGGTATTACCGAGCAAAATAGAGCTCCAGATTGATTCCCTATAGGAATCAACCTGAGGGTCAAAGTGCCCATCTGTACAAGATATTACAAGTTAAATTAAATTGTCCTAAACCCACAACTTAAACTGACTCCCCCGAGCCGCGGGAGATTCGACTCGATAACTTGTTGATTACGTGTGTATAAAGTCGATTATCGTCGACACGTGATCCCGCAATTACCAGAGAGCTCGGAGTCAATAAAATTAATTGATATTTCATATGTTTCGTGAGCGCGGACAGTCAGGCACAAACATGATCTGCTCAAATTAAATAGGTAACTGTTTGATTACCTAGATCACACCTTTAAATTAGTGTTTTACTGATTAAAACAAATTGAGTATGTATATATGTATAAAATGACAAAATGACTGACTGATCGATCAACGTACAGCCAAAACCACTGGAACTAGGGATTTGGCAGGTGCATTCCTTGGGTACAGTCAACAGCATAAATAAGTGAACATTTCTGTACCTTGTCGCTTTCAATCGTTTTACAATTTTTTATAACATTTCAAACACGACGTTAAAGTGACAAGGTACATAAATGATCACTTATTTATGCTGTTGACTGTACCCAAGGGTAGAACTAAGAAAGGATTTTTCGAAAATCGACCTCCAACGGGAAGAAATAGGTACAGTAGCAGAAAACTAGTTCTACGGGTATACGAAGTCGCGGGACTCCTTTATGTAGTTAAAATATAATATTATGTATAAATGATAATATTCTTACCTTATTGATTAATATAGTAACTTTTCTAGTTGGTAAGAGCATAACATTAAGAATATGAAAACAATATCAAAGCATAAGCCAAGGCTTAACTAATTTAAAATTAAGGCCCTGTTATTTATTTGTGCTTTTGTACTCTTGCGGTGACAGACCAACGCTGCGTTATTGCGTTTTCAATTGCATTGCCTATTACTGTTACTAACAGGGTTTGTTGAAAGACAACTTTAATTTTCAATTTACTTGTGTTAGTGCTTATGTTTGGACGGAGCATAGGTACGTATTTATGTAATCACTTATCATTTTGATAACTCATTTATTCCAAGTTGTATAGAGACCATCACACCGTGTGTTTGTTATGCCCGAAGGGAAAACCGTGCAGAAATAGGAGCTCTCTTGGCCGATCTGCGTCAAATTTTATGAATATCTTTTTTTGGACATAGTTTTATTATGTTCCAACATGCTCTAACCAGGTTTTTATTTCTCCATTGGATTATTTTTGTTTATATTTTAAACTATATAACACTAAAGACTGTCTGTTCCAAACGAAATTATGGAGCTATGGTGGCAATCATCAGCTGTATTATGTTTGGATGCCTGCAATAACAGGTCAAGGCTGCATAATTGCATCAGAACTGCATACAGCGGGTATGGCAGCAATTAAATTGGGCGAGTTGATTCAGCTTGCCGGAGTGACGGTACAAGCACTTTGCTGTTTGATTAATTAATTGCCTTTCCCTTACAAAAGCAAAAACAATGCCGACCAACTCTAGCAACCTTTGATACAAACACTAACGTATTATGAGTACTGCCATGTTTGAAGTAATTGTTGGTTTTGAAATGGTTCAGCACACGCTGAGCTCAGCCATTTTCAACCCCTGATAAAAATAGTGGTGGTCTGTTGATGTGTGTCTGTGTATGTATATGTCTGTGTATTTGTGTGTCTATCTGTGTATGTATATGTCTGTGTATTTGTGTGTCAATCTGTGTCCGGATCCGCGTAGTTCGGACGCTTAATATCGCCTGGGCTATCAATGCTCGTGCGGCGTAGGTATTACACGTGTATAATTTGAACGGGTTTTTTTTTAAGGAAACTATTTTTATGAAAATCGGTTTGGCTGTTTAAGAAATACATTTATGAAAGAAGGTATCGGATTTTTTATCTATTAAATAATTATTGCATTCACACAACAGCGTACCGTATTTTAGTTACATATACTGTCAAAATCTTTTAAGTACTATGTTTATTATTGCGTTTTGTTAAATAAATATTGTGTTTGAGTTTGACTTTGAAATTTCACGAAAGTATTAAACATTGCTGAACTAACGCTGTGATTGGAAACATTAAAAAACGTATGCCTATAACTTGAAAAAAATTATGACGTTCGAGTTAGATCTTTTTTAGAGTACAGGTCGATTCACGAGAGTTGGCACGAATGAATTGACCGAAAGTAATGTCACCTATCATTGTGTGAGTGCCGTCCTTTGAACTGATGTTCGAATTTCAAACCGAAAACCTGCTATTATTTTACACACTTGTATACTTTCGTTCACTCATTCAATCCATTCGTGCCAACTCTTGTGAATCGACCTGTACCTAGTTGACATTTAGGGGGTTCGTGTAAGATTTTTGCTATGAAGATACGATAACAAAATTGAAGTGCCAAATTCCCAGATTTATCCATGCTCAACTATTTTATAGGGCTGTAAATAAAAAAACTGTAGTTGGTACAAAATGTCAGAATATAACTACTGCAATTATTTCCGCTGTCCATTTTCTTCGTCTTTTACTTCTAGAAAGTTGTTTAACTTTACAAGTAGCAAGCGCTGTGCCCCTTTGAGCTTGAGAACGGCAAAGGAACGAAATTTTTATAGCTGACCGCCTTCTTGGATATAACCTGAATCTTTTCAAGTTGAAATTGTAGAACTTGTCAGGCAATGTCGTCATTTTGTCTTCCTCTCTAGACTTTAGCGAGCATGACACTTTTCGAGTTCATTATTGCCTAAACTGTCCCCAAAATGCAAAAATTGGTAACACCATATAGATATAGGTACATAATGATTTTTTAAGCTCTCAATCTCATTCGATATCATAATATAGAAAAACTTACCTTTGCTTTTTTAAATGTAGCCAAGCTACCCGTTATTTTTTCGACTTTTTCGGCGTAATTGAAATATAGGTATAACTATGCCAAATTGCAGCTTTGTAGTACATACCACGAGTCTTATAGTTAAACCGCGGACAAAAGGACAGACGGACTGACTTACATGACGAAATTATGTGGGTATTAAAGGACACAAAAAAAATGACTGATATTTCGGGATTAAAAGTCCCTGTACAATTTTTAACACCTACCGGTTAAGGCATTTACTCAAACACTTTTTCGCATTTATAAGATTAGTAAGCTATTTATTGTGGTCAAATGCATAATTAAAAGGGTTGATTTAAATAAGTAACCTATAGCTTGCTACTAATCCTGCGAGCTTAATTCTAGGTATCATTGAACGTTTTGTATCGTTATAGAAAAAAAAGCACTTTGAAAACTTGCGTAACTTGCCATTTTTATAAATAATACAGGAATACAAGACTGCAAAATGTTTCTGCATAATTTCCGTACTCGTAAATACTGGTACTTAAAAGTTATCCCTACCTTATATAATATTAATCACTTAATTAACAAGTTTGACGTTTAGCTTTGAAAGTTTACTACGAGTTATATTTGTCATTCCTAAATATAATTTGAAGAAAATTGATGGTCTACTTATTTAATTCCGGGGATGGAAGACTTCTCAATTTGTTGAGACACTTGTGGAATAAATTAATACCGCCATTTATTACGGGTCAAAATATTAATTAAATATCTAAAGGAGAGGGCTTATTGCGGCTGTATTTCAGTTTATGCTCTACGGGCCTATGCAACTTGAATCGATCAACTTCAACTTGAATGATCGATTATCGTTTGAGGTGGTGAAGTCTATGGACTGTGTTAATGGTATAATCTTGAGATGCCTGCCTCAAGACGCGGCAGAGATTCCAGTTTTATAGGTCTTGACGTTCACTTTGACGTGAATTGAGAGAGACAATGACACCTTCATTAAGATCTTTTTAACTCCCGAAAAAAAAGAAAAATGAGAGGTTTTATAAGTTAAAAGTATGTGTGTTTATTTGTGTGTGTCTGTGTGAGATCGTAACTCCTAAACGGATGGATTTTTGTCTTTTTTTTAAAGAAGAATCTAGTTCAATCTAGATGGTTCTTAGCTAAGTTTCATCAAGACCGGTATGGCAGTTAAGAGATTTCAACATTGAAAAAAGAAGTCATCATTATATCGGAGTTTTTATCCTATTCAATAGTTATCTAAACTCTGTACCAGGGGTTCCCAAAGTGGTCCAAGTGGACCCCCAGGGATCCACAGGAGACTCGACGGGGGTCTACGTAATTTTCACATTTTTTGCAGAGTTTTGGGAATATGGTAGCAATGTCTACCCGCCCGAACTAGTTAACTTTTGAAAGTGGTATATGAGAAAAAAAAGTTTGGGGACCCCTGCTTTATACTAATATTATAAAGAGGTAAAGTTTGTGACGTTCTAAGGGGTCTCTGGATCTACTGAACCGATTTTCAAAGTTATCAATAGAAAGCAACGTTATTTTTGAGTGTCATAGGCTATACTCGTATATAAACCCAAAAAAAAAAATGATTGCCTAACGGAGTGGGCACAGGAACTGCTAGTTATTAATATATTGCATTATTTTGTTTTTTTTCAGGCTTTCCAAGAAGATACTTACTTTGTTATTCCTTGGCACTGTGTTACATAAAATTGTACAAGATAGTACGATATCAATAAAGTCGTAGCAAGGCAGCAGTTTAGCTTTTGAGCACGTCTGCCCCGATACATTTGCAAGCCTGTATGTTTCTGCACGCGCGAACAGAAGCAATTTTGAAATATTATCGGTAAAATGCTGCGCTAGTAAATATAACATGTAAAAAAGAGTTTAAAAAAAGAGCCCGCTGTTTGAAGTATACTGGGGGGTTATTACGACATAGCTATGCAGTTCATTTTACGGTGAGCGTAAAGGACAGAGCTATAGCAGTTATATAGCTCTGTCCTTTTCTCTCAGCGTAAACTGAACTGCATTGCTATGTCATAATAACCCCCTGGACTGTTATTCGGTTTAATCGCTGTAACATAGGACAAAATGCAACAGTTTTTTTTGGCAACGAGTAGGGTCATCTACATAGTTACCCATCCATCATTTCTTATAAATACTTAAAAGCCTTTTAATCATTTATATAAAAGGTAGATAACTATTTTCTGAACTTGGAGAATTGGTTTTCTGAACTTGTTAAGTTCCCTGTAACTAAATAGACTTTGTCTCGTCTTATTATGTTGATATTAACTCGAAGAGACACAGGAATGAAGACTCTACCTAAATAAAGTACTTTGTTTTGAATCAATACGATTTTCGTATGGAGCAAAGAAACATGTTAACTACATAACAGTATTATAATGTAATTCAAATATTGCTAACAGCGGGTGCAGTATAAACAAAAGACTTATATTTATTACCTTTAAGATTAGTTTTTTTTTCTTTGGTTCAATTATATGCGAGTTTTTTGGTATTCTTGGATTGAGTAACATAAATCGCTTATTTTTAATACCTGATTAAAATATATTATGGAACAGGACAAAAATATATAGGTATCTAATCGTTTATATAAATGACTTACCACCAACAGTAGATAAACTTTGTGATATTGTGCTTTTTGCTGATGATACTTCATTAATTTTCAAGGTAGATAGAAAGTCCGTAGACTACAGTATGATAAACGCCATACTAGTTAAAGTACTTAATTGGTTTACTAGTAACAATTTACTACTAAATGCTAAGAAAACTAAATGTGTTAGGTTCGCTTTGCCTAATGTTAAACCGGTAGATTCTAGTATTTTTATAAATGACGAGTGTCTGCAAATGGTAGATAAGGCAGTTTTTCTAGGCATAACAATAGATAAAAATTTGCAATGGGGTCCCCATATAGCTGTACTGGCAGGTAAACTAAGTTCGGCAGCTTATGCCGTTAGGAAAATTAGACAGCTAACTAATGTTGAAACAGCTCGCTTAGTTTATTATAGTTATTTCCATAGTGTCATGTCGTACGGTATTCTGGTTTGGGGTAAGGCAGCTGAAATACAAACTATATTTGTTTTACAAAAAAGGGCCATTCGTTCTATTTATAACTTAAATTCTCGTGACTCCTTAAGAGAACTATTTAAAGAAATTAATATCTTAACTGTAGCATCTCAATTTATTTATGAGAATATTATTTATGTTATTAAAAATTTAGATTCTTTCACCAAAAATTCTGATATACATAATTTAAATACAAGAAATAAAAATAAAATTGCTATTCGAAAATTCCGCGTACGTAAAGTATATAAATCATTTGTTGGTCAATGCATTCATTTCTATAATAAATTACCTGACGTAGTTTTAAAGTTACCCTTTTCAGCACTTAAAAATTACTTGAAAAAGTCGTTAATGTCTAAAGCGTATTATAGGGTCGAGGATTATCTAGCAGACAAAAATGCATGGCCTAAACTCGAAACTTAGTCAATAATAATTTGTTCAAATGTAAAACCTTTATCTTGTCTAGGGGACACTGTTGATGTAGGAAAACATGTCGAAACTTTGTTTATTATTAATTTTTTTGTTTTTGCCTTTTTCTCCGTCTAAATCTCTCCTAATATTTTTGCCATGTTTTCCTGCTGATCTACGCATATTATATTTAAATTAATATTTATAGCTTTATATAATACTAGACTAAGTTGTATCATTGTAATAGGAAATATGGTTAAAAAATGACTGACTGCTGAGTTTCTTGCGGCGTTTCTTCTCGGCAGTGGTCTCCTCTTGGGAAGCGCTGGTAGACTCCTGACATGTAAAGGTGCCCGTGCGGCCTACTTACTGAATAAATGACTTTTATCTTTTATCTTTATCTTTTAAAAATTACCATTTTTAAGGAAATAAACAAACAATTATTAACCATAAAACGATGAAAAAATCCAACTACCTACTTAACTTACCTAAATACAACATGTTTGAAGAGGTTGTCATTTGTTTTTATTTAATTTGTATTTTTACTTAATTGCTAGAAAACAATCATTTGAATTAATCAAACAACTCTAATAAACACCTTTTTTTCCATTCCTGAGTGTAGACAGACGAACATTTATTTGACTAGGTACTATAAAGTAACCAAAGCTAGGGGTGATTGGATGTCGAGCTCGAGAAGCGATCCCCGTTATAACATGTTTGAACTGGTGGTATTTGCACACTCACTGTAATAATTAATGTTCAGAATAAGCTGAGCTAATTCGCCTAAACCTCGGTCAATATCATAATGAGATAGTTGTAGTAGATATATTATTACTATCTCAAACGTTAGTAGTTTTACCCCTACACTTCTATACTTGTGTTGTTTAGATGTCCCCTTTCAGTAAACTTTGAAACTGTTGTTTTTTTTCAATTTCGTTATTATCTACCCCTATCAAATTTTCAGCTTTTGGAATGTGCAGGTTTCCTCACGATTTTTGTTCTTCTCCGTAAGAGCATCGGGTTATCTACGTATGTTAAAAACTCATTGGTACATGGTATACACTGGGGTTTGAACTCGGTACCTTACGATCACGAGTCGATACCCCAAGCTACTAACCCACCAACCCTGTCAAGTGCTCGTGTTTTTTGAGGCAAATTTAGGTAGTAATTTGGTTCCGTCCTTGTGACATGTCCTTTAAACAATTCAGTCTTTTAAAAAAAGCACATGTGCTCTTGCTACTCCAAAAACTATTGAACTTATTTAAAAGTAAGAATCGATTGGCATAAAATTGAATGTTAGAGTTAAAATTTAACCGATTGCATTTGATTGATTAATTATTCCTCAATGATAATATTCTCAATTGGATGACAAAAAAACGAATTACTAAATAACGTAATAGTTATTTAACACATAATTACAAAACTAAAATTACAGTTTTAAAACTTAATTCTATTTTAAAACTAAAAAGCTAATGGCTAAACCTAGTGGCGAATTTAAAGATTTTGATTATACATTTAAATATGATAATTTTAACTTAACAGAATCACACGGAAAATGGTTTTTAAAATAGTAAAAATAGAGTGTAAAGTACAGTTTCATTAAATATCCCCCGGCACAAACTTATTCGAGCCTCGGCGGCGGCTATTGGCAGGTAATGGGATTTAGAATAGGATTTAAGACAGCCACTGTTACGCTGCGATAGGGATGGACACTAAAAATAAAGAAATATATAAAAAAACTTCACTTTAGAAGGGATATTTGGGAGCCGATGACGTCAGGTAGCCTATGTTGTACTTATGAAATACTAGACGACGCCCGCGACTTCATACGCGTAGAATCAGTTTCCCGCTACTCTCCACATTTTTTCCCGTCGGGAAGACTCCCTCCACTTACATAAAAGGAACCCCTTTACCAAATTTCAAGTTTAGGTACAGTAGTTTCGGCTGTGCGGTGATAATTATAAGTCAGTCAGTGCGTTCGACAATAACCCCTCTGGTTTGCCCTTTATATATATAGATAAATAGATTATGAATCTGTATAATATTTTATTTTTACTAGGTACCCTTTTTTATCTAAAATCTGTTTTATAATTTATAAATGTGTCTAAGCTACATTATCTTCTCCGTAAAGCCGCTGGCATTTAACTGGTTACAGTATTTAACTAATTTACGAGCATCCTGTATACAAAAATGACAAAAACCATATGGTTTTACCGCTTAGAATATAGCCCTAGTTGTGGTTGCGCCTCCTTGTACGTTGGAGCGTAGGCGTAGGCAGATAGGTAGGTTGGTGGTTGTCTGAATTAGATCTCTATTTAACGATAAGTCCGCCTGTTGACTCACTTTGACTCACTCACTTCGCCTGATGCTATTATTTAATGTAGTGTTTAATTCATATTATTTGTATTGTATTGTATTGTACCAGACTCAAGCTCAAAAAAGGGCATAGCTGAATTAATTTTCCGTGTATACTTTGTCTTGTCTCTATCTGGCTTGCATCTAGCTCAAGTTTCAGCGTTAGAAAAACACAGACAGCTGTTTTGACAGATTGCTTCGAGAGTAGCTAACGTAAAGTAAACAGCTACTGCGACGTGCTTAATAACAACGTCGCTTGTGACGAATTAAACGTGGGTGCATTTTCAACTTTAATTGAAGTAATTGTTGTTTAAATTGCGATAACAGTTGTTTTACTAACGGAACGTTTGTTTTTGTTGTCGGTACTGCATGAATGATTCAAATTTGAAAATGTCATTTTAATTGGGTCACTTTAGGCGGTTAAAAGTTTGGAATAAGTAATTGTTTTTTTTAATATTCCCGTGTTAGCTTAGAACTAATTACACTTCGCAATGTTTTTACAACTAAAGAGAAATTATAAATGGAAATGTGTGACGGAATACGTTACTTTTATATATTGAGTATATTTGTCACGTAATTGTATCTTTGTTTTAATATTAAGGAAACCCTCACCCTCACCCTTGTCCAGATGTTAGTATTTGTTGTTTTTCTTCAGGGTTTGTTCAATAACCGTATCAAATTTGACGCTGGTATGTTTTACCGTTTTTACGATACAACAAAAATAAAAATACGTTGACAAAAAACGTTCCTTATTTCACTTTCTTTAATGTTTTTATTTGTTAGTACATTCGCCTTAATAAAACATTATGCTGAAAAAAAACCATCCTGCTATCTATTACGGTTGAAATTATATAGGTCTTTAAAGTTAGGACGAACGGACGGACGGACAGCGTAGGCAAATTGTTAGGGTCCCGTCCCGTTGGGCTCCCTTCGGGCGCGAAACCCTTAAAAAGTGAAAGCCGGACATTTTTCAATAGACAATCTTCCGTCTTTGAAACCGGAATTAAAATGAGTTTGTATCGCGATTTCTACGTGATTTCTCTTAAAAAATAATTTGAAAACAAAGTAACAACCTAAGACAATTTAATAACTGAATTAACAAGGAAATATTCAAAAAATGCATGTTTAATCAAGTGAGAAGCAACCCTACGTCCACGGATAGAGACGCGCAGAGAATTCAAATAGCCTGAATGCTGGTTACGGCATGTTTCACGTGAATATTTCTTTGGAATAGATCTTTTTAAATGGACCACCTATTTTTATCGGTTTATAACGTGGTTCGCTTCTGCCAGCTGCTGGTCGATAAAATAAAAATATATCAGGGGACAATCTCACATTAATTGAGCTAGTCCCAAACTAAGCTCAAGGCTTGTACTATGGATACTAGACAACGATAAACATATTATTATAGAGAAATACATACTTAAATACATATTTAGAAAACATCGATGACTCAGCAACAAATATTCGCGGTCACCACACAAATATCTGCCCTTACCGAGACTTGAACCCAGGACCGCTAGCTTCGTAGGCAGGGTCACTACCAACTATTCCAGCGCGTCGCGTCGTCGATATTCTAATATTTTTCATAGTAACTGTTAGAATAGAATAGAATAGAATTTGGGTTTAAGAGGAGGTCGGTGTCGAAACAATATGACATTATATAGTGTAAAAACCACCGAAAATATTAAATTGAGAATACCTAATTAGTTTGACTCAAATTATTATTATTACAAAAAAAAACACTACAGTAAACGAAATCCTACTTAATCCTACTAATATTATGAATGCAATAGTTTGTGTTACTTTGCTACTTCTTCACACTGCATCCGTTGAAAGGAATTGGATGAAATTTGAAGATATGGAAATAGCTTATAGGATAACAAATAGGCTACTTTTCATCCCGAAAAAAATTAAAAGTGCCTAAGATGTAAGATAATCGAAACCTACGCGGACAAAAGTTGTTGGCAGAAGCTAGTTAGTTAGTTAATAAAAAAAAAACAGAAAAGGATTCCTTCTCACTATTATTCTTCCTCCACTTCCTCATTAACTATAACGAACCATTAGAGCAAGAGATACGTGATTATTTTTCATTTCATATGACCCTGTAAGAAAATAGAGGAAAAACGATATTTTCCACAAATGGACGCTAATGAATTAATTAGCTGGTGTAGGTTTCTTAGTAGGAAGTCACATCTGCTCATCTTAACACACATCCCTTTGAATTTCAACTTTACGCCTATTGAATTAAGTTCTTTTCCTCACTAGGAAATAAACGACCTTCTAAAAATTACCTATTCATATTTTGCGTATAGCACACCTATGAAACCGCCTTTTAATTTCTACGGAAGAAAGTGGTTTTTGCAAGCTTGCAAATTGTGAGATACGACTTTGTGTGAGCCAGGCCATGTTTCGTAGGAAATAATCCTATCACGTCGCGGAGTCAGTGATGCAAAGCCAGTTACGAAAGAAGAAAATTGCGAAATGCTGTTTCTATGAACCTTTCGAATTTTAAGAGCGCTTATTCTACTAATTGCGTCAATTGGGAGATATCTATAAATATCCGTACTTTTTTACTGATCAATATTAAATAGGTGTCGTTTTTAGAAAACAACTTCATCTATTTCGTGTGGTTTTAAGCCTTTTTTCTTTCTTGGTCCTGAATTTTGGATGTTTTTAGGTACATATTTCTCTATATTGGTATGTTTATCGGTGTCTAGTTCCGATAGTAAAAGCCTAGAACTTAGTTTGGGGTTAGGTTATTTTTTGTGAGACTGTCGCCTGATATTTATTTATTTATTTATATTAGCACCTCTATATCTATTGTATAGAAAAAACGTGAAGGTCAAGGAAATTTCAAGGGCGAAGAGGAGGTAACATTTAAAAATCTATTAAAGAACTGATAGTTGACGTGGATTGATGTTTTTGGAAAACCTTGGGGAACGCCCTGGTCCAGCAGTGGACGTTTTGCGGCTGATTGATGATGATGATGGTGGTGATGATGATGATGATGATGATGATGATGATGATTATGGCGATGATGGTGATGATGATGATGATGATGATGATAATGAAGATGATGATGTTTTTGGTGTGTATAGGGGATAGTGTTTGATGCCTACAACTTAAAATTACTAATAATAATATAATAAAAAAGAAAAACTAAAAATAAGATATAATAGGTTCTCGCAATAATTCGAACTTATATGTATACCTACTTAACAATGTGTTTTGCTTTAAGTCTACAACAAATTTCACTGCGATATATTTCTAGGCATTAGCACATTTTCAAGGAAAACAAGGCAAAGG
Source organism: Acleris cristana (assembly GCA_948252455.1). Classification (NCBI taxonomy): domain Eukaryota; kingdom Metazoa; phylum Arthropoda; class Insecta; order Lepidoptera; family Tortricidae; genus Acleris; species Acleris cristana. The sequence continues at coordinate 4,192,682 of OX411794.1, forward strand.
CTTTTAGTGAAGTATATTGCTGGTTGGAACGCCGCCGACAATTTATTACAGCTTATTGTAGCTAAATAAATAGCTTCTTAGGTATTTATTAGGTTTTGTCATTGTTTATGCACTATGCTTACTTTGGGAAAATGGTTTTAAGTTGAGAATTAAGTAATATGAGTAGGTAATAAGTCTCCTAGGACTTGCTAGGTCTTTGCATTCCTAAATTGTTGAAAATACGATTGTTAAGGGCTAATTTTTGTAATTACCTACATTCCAATTCAACGGTTAGCAAGAATAATCTGGGATGGCGGAATAGTTTTTTTTTAAGTACATGAGACTGGCCTTTAGAAATGTTAATTGCAACGTGAAGGAGTAACAAAGTAACACAAAAACTTTCGCATTTATAATATAGTAGGACAACAACAAGCCATTATTCAGAAAAACTATCTATGGATCGTGACTCTATGGGCTATTAACCATACCTAAATCATATCATACTTTTCAACTTGACGCAGCTAATACTAACCGAGGAGTTTAAGTTGTCCCGTCAGAGAGTACACAACACAATTTAGCACGTGCATTCTCAATTAGGTAGCTGTACAAAATAAGTAACGATTAGATTTAAAATGACCCCTGTAGAGTAACAACAAAAGGAAGAGGAGTAACAAAGTTTCAAATGATCATTTTATAAGATCGCGGCTTAGCGATACCCGCTACAACCCCAAGAGTTTACCAAAAATAGATTAGGGTCACAGAGTAGAGGAAAACAGATTAGGCACTTTGAGCTAAATTATAGCTTTAGGTATATCATATATGTACAAAAGTTTTGAGGGGTTAATCCAAGAGTGCTAAAATCTAATCCATAACTGGAGACAATTTTACACAAACTGAAGTCGTCCCAAGCTTAGTTTTAGACTTGTGCTCTGACGTACTTTAATACATAGTCAACAACAATTTATGTGCATGTTAGTAATAAAATAAAATAATATGTATAAATATCTTGGCAATGTAATGACAGGTAAAATTTTGTATTTCATCAACAAACAACAGACAAATGAAATTGACAACTACCAACAATCTACCTTCAACTCTTTACAATACAGTTTGATAACAAAGCTATACGTGAAATTCAAAATTCGACTAAATTTCAAATGAATTAACGTAAAAAATCGAATGTTTTTATGAAAAGGTCGCCCACTATGAGAGCTGGAACTAGATACATAGCTACTAGACGTCGTTTTCAGAACGTTGTGATTTATGTGTAACATAGTTATACGACCGTTTGTTCAGTGAAACAGGGCCTTTGTTCGCAATGGTCAAGCGAAGTAAGGTCGTATTCTAAAAGATATTTGCTTTGGTTGAGTTTGCAATATTTCAGCAATTAAATAAGGCAATGTATTCGAGTTCCAACGTAAAGCTCTGTTAAATAAATAAATCAAGAAAACCTTCGACCTTCGATATTACCAAAATAAATGTCTCAAAACAGGCTCTGTTTAAACAAAGCTCCTCTGTTCAAAGAGTGGTTTTAATTTGGAGACAAAATCCGACCTTTGTACATGTTTAAACTGCTGTTAGAATATTCAGGGCCAGTCTCCCTTATTCATGAATAAAATTGGCTCTACATAGTGTCATTGGCGCAAGTATTAGTACCCAGTAAATAATGAAGTTGTTGGGATCAAACCTTACGTTATTTATAATTAAATAGCGACTCGTACGAGCATCGAAATACGAAATAATTCTGTCTCTATGACACAACTGTATCATGGGTTAAGAGTAATAGAGACATGGTTTCAATTTCTAATCCTCGTTTCTTTTGAGACATGGATCTGGCATAGCTAATATGAAACGTCGTCCCAAGAGTTTTCCATAAATAGATCTGAGTTACAGAGTAGGAGAAATAAGATAAGTCACTGTCAAGTAATCAACTTAATAATTAATGTGACGATTTTTGGTTAATTCTATATTCGAATGTCATACTGATACGTGGGATAAATTTATTAATAGGTTATTTTAGTTTTCTTTGATCTCGAAGAGAGAAACGAGCATACATGCCATTTGGGAACTCTTCTACTGGGTAAAACTAAATTGTGTTTCACTGGTTATCGTATTGTTTTTAACGGCTGCCATCACTGTCAAAAGCAAGGGTGTAGAAGAATCGTGTAGAATCTCAGCCCTAAACGCAAGTGGCACTGAAGTTTACCGAGTAACTTGTATATAATGTTTGAGAAATTTTCATTATGTTTTTGTACGCCACATGGCAAAACATAGTATTCCACCACTATTTTAGTTTTACCTATGTTTACAAATAAACACTTTGACTTTGACTTTGCCTTTATAATCTGTGCCTAAGTCACATAGGAGGTAACAAGAGATAAAAGACGGTTATGAAAGTCAATGGTTTATTTTTCAACGTAACAATAGGCAGTACATAGTTAGTCATTTCAGAGTAACCTCTAGAGTAAGCACTGGGTTTTTTTTTTGGTTAATTAACTTTATTTCTCTCATGCCGTTGTCTGAGAATTAAAGTTTTCTACACAGAACTCATTAGACGTGCTTTCAACAGCTTGCACAACTTTCTTTTTCTTAATTACTGCTACAACTCGCTTTAGTTTTACACTTAGAGAGGGACGATACAAAAACAGGTTGCGAGAATTTTATACTAACTTTCCTAATTCAAAACGTGACTTATCCAAGCTGGAGAAGTATGCAGTGGAGCATCTGGTTTTATCTTATCTATGGCGTTGTTATTAAATGTGCGGTTTGTACTGAAACGAAAAGTGCCTATTTAGCCTTAGGTAAGAGGGACCCCTTTTATGCCTTATCTTAAAAGCGTTTTCGTTTACTACGGCTCCGAAAAGGTTGCTGGCAGTCTCACTGTCCCGCGGCCGTAGTATGGCTGCGTCTATATCGCTTGTCAAATGTGGGTAAAGTTTCCCTCACTTTCCTTCTTATTTACGTGTCAGAAGGTGACGGATGCCTTATTCAAACTTTGTCACGCGATAAACGCAGCCATATTAGAACCCCTGATCAAATAAAAGTTATGAACGTATTATATTATCTTGTTAAAAAATTAAACATTTCATATCCAAATAGCGGGAGCGCTTTGTTTCACTTCACATAATTATTTTTAGTCCGTATGTATTGCTATTCATAATCATTGCAAGTCTAACAGTGTTTTTTACTGAAACAGCTTTCATTTCAGGATTTTTAGTTAAGTTTGTTTTATAAAATCTCTAAAATAAAAACCGTTTCACTAACACTTTATGACTTGCGATGATTATGAATAACAATACATTCGGACTACATTTTGTTTATATGAGCCAATATGGACATCCAAATAGCGGGTTGAAAATTATATTTTTATCACTGGGTAAAGCTGGAGCTGACTTGTAAGTTGGAACAAAGCTACTAATTAAATAAAGAGGAAAAATATTTTTAAGGTAAAAAGTTTTTTTTTAATTAATATATTTGTCGGAGCGGCCTATGTCAGGCAGGACTGACTAGATTAGATTTAAGTCTTATGCTTAGTTATTAGAAACATACCTAGCCTTAATTATCACTAACCTATTTATCAACAGTGTGATGATAAATAGGTTGGAAAATTCATTATTTACGATTTGTTTAGGTTGTTCTTAAAATAATGTAATCAGTCCATAACTTAGCATTTTTATGACTTTGTGTTTGTATTGTTCAAGTGCCTGCGTTTTTCGAAGCATTCTTAGAATTGTGACGAGGTATGCATTTTTTTGGTATACCGAACGTGGTCGCGGGGTGAGGGGAGAAACGGGGAACCCGATGTTAAGGCGGGCTGCAGGAAGACTCCTGAGAGAAGCGAACCGAGACGGTCATTTTTGTGGTGTTATCCCAAATCCCGCGAACTCGTTGAATCGTTACGCAAACTATTGTACTTACTTTAGACACTATTGTGACGTATTTGTTTAACCATTAAGAGATTACATTGTTTCATACCACTTGTGCGTATTTCCTCGCCTACTGACTATCCTGACAAACATGAAAACCCGCCGGAACCTCAGACTGAAGGGCTTATCCACCCCTTCCACCTCTTCTAACTCGACATCAGAAGTGGCCGAAGCGCATCAAGATGGGTGTGAAAACGAAAATCAACAAGGATTACGGAGTGAAGAAGTCTCAGAATGTGGATCTGAAATAGAAAACTGCCTGAAAATGATGATCAAACAGCAAGAAAGTCATATGGAAAAATTGATAACCACTTTGATTGGTTCATCCAATATCATGCCGTCGAAAACAAGTCTCCCGGAATTTAACCCAGAAAAAAATGAAATAAATGCAAAAGCATGGTGCGACACTGTCTCACTCTTCATCGGAGAAACAAATTTTAAAGGTAGTTCCTTAATAATTGTCTTGGGAAATGCTTTAAAAGGGTCTGCTTCAACGTGGTTTTCTGAAGTCTTATATCCTGAAATGGACTGGACACAATTTAAAACTATTTTCTTGTTGAGATACGATTGTGTTGAGACTCCAGCAGCATCATTAATTAAATTACTTAACAATAAACCGAATGATGGAGAGAGCCTTGCCGCGTTTGCAAGTAAAATGTTGACTTCAATTATGACATCGTGGAAAGACATGAGCAAAGAAGAAATCGCCGTTGCAACAGTGTTAGTTCAGTGCACACAAATTGAACCACGTTTGCAACGCCTGGCTTTTACAACCGAAATAAAAACAAGGCAAGCTATGCAGCAAGAATTAACAGCATTCAGCTTCAGAAAACGAGTGAATACAAATCAAAACACTTTTGCTGGATTTGAGGCAAAAAAACCAAAGAAAATAATATGCTTCAACTGTGGAGAAATTGGACATAAGTCGAATCAATGCCAAAGAAAATATGTACCACGAATAAGTCCGTCAACGTCACGTAAAGAAGATTTCAAAAAGAAGATCGTCTGCTTCAGGTGTGGACAAAATGGTCACATAGCGCCGCAGTGTTCGAGGTCGTCAGTGAGCAACGCGAACGAGCCTGCGAAGATCGAGCAACGTCGTCGAGTTCAAACATGTGTTATGCAGCCAGCGACAGCTCAGCTTACTCATAATGGTCAGTCGTTTGATTTTTGCTTTGATTCTGGTGCTGATTGTTCTCTGATGAAAGAAAGTTTGGTAGAAAAATTTGTTGGCAGACGTGTTGAGTCATTGGTCACTCTTGTTGGAATAGGAAATGTAGACGTCCCTTGTAAGTTACAAATTTCGGCAAATGTTTTAATTGACGAAACAGAAGTTGCAATAGTGTTTCACGTGATTCCCGATAATTTAATAAGCCACGATATAATTATCGGTAGAGATTTAATAAGCGAGGGTTTTTCCATAGAAATAACCAACGAGTCATTATCTATTAAAAAGAACCAATTAGTGAACTTATGTGATTCGAGCAATAATAACAAATGCTTAGATGACATAACAACGGATTTAGATAAAGATAAACGTATTATTCTTATTGATCTGTTAAGAAAATACCCATTGCTTTTTGTCGAGGGCACGCCAACTACGCGCGCAAAGACCGGTGAACTTGAAATTAAATTAATTGACCCTAACCGTACGGTGCAAAGACGCCCTTATCGACTTAGTCCACATGAGCGACAGGTGGTTCGTGAAAAAATCGACGAATTACTAAACGCCAATGTTATTAGACCGAGCAACTCACCGTTCGCCAGTCCAATACTTTTAGTAAAAAAAAAGGATGGTTCGGATAGATTGTGCGTTGATTACAGAGAATTAAATAGTAACACAATATCTGACAGATTTCCTTTGCCACTCATAGACGACCAAATTCAAAGATTAAAGGGTGCAATTTTTTTGATGCCACCGGTAAACTTAGCGGTAAAAGTAAAAACAAAGAATATGTTTTCGTCATTATCGATGCGTTCACTAAGTATGTTCTGTTATCACATGCTATGAATATAGATGCAAATAATGCTATTAGATCTATTAAATCCAGTGTTAGCATTTTTGGCGCACCCGCGAGGATTATAGCAGATCAAGGCAGATGTTTTGCGAATAAATTATTTCGTGATTATTGCAGTGAAAATAATATACAACTTCACTTAATTGCAACTGGTTCTAGTCGTGCTAACGGCCAGGTAGAACGCGTCATGAGTACGTTAAAAAACATGTTGTCAGCTGTTGAAATAAACAATGACAGAGACTGGAAACACTACATAGCAGATATTCAGTTAGCTTTAAATTGCACTGTTAGTCGTGTAACAAAGGCGAGTCCTTTAGAATTAATGGTCGGGAAGGTAGCCCGACCACTATCAATAACACCTCTGAGTGACCATGACGAAACCGTTGTTAACATTGAGCAAATCAGAGAAGATGCAGCGACGTCCATACGCGAAAATGCGTTATGCGACGAAACTAGATTTAATAGCACAAAAGCAAAAGTAAATAGTTTTTCTGTGGGTGATTTTGTTTTAATTGAAAATCACGAACGTAATCAAACAAAATTAGACCCTAAATTTCGGGGTCCATTTGAAGTTATAAATTTATTACCTGGTGATAGATATGAATTAAAAGCTCTCGATTCAAAGAGAACATTTAAGTATGCACATGACAGATTACGTGCAATGCCTAAAAGTTATGTTCCTAGTGAACTTGATTATTTGAGTGAAGATGAGTGATAACCGATCCGTAGCCTAGTGGTCCTGTTGTTGGACTACAAAGCTTGAGGTTGCGGGTTCGATACCCGTATTGGTTGTTTTATTTTTTTATTTTTTTGGTATTTATTTGTGGACATTTTGTGTGTTGTTCACGGGTCCGAGGTACAGTTTTTCAATAGTTTGGGCTGTTGAAAATGAGATGTTTTTATTGTTATTGATAAGGATAAGCCAGTGTCGGAGTGACATTGACTAGTGAGTGAGTAATAAACTGGGCAAATGTGTTGATAATTGATTATCATTTTTATGAACGATCGTACTTATGATATCAACCTCTTTTTCTACCTGTTTGGATTAATAGCCGCAAGTCATAACCCTTGTTTGACGAGACATCGGGACGGCGCGGTGTAACGTCCGGCAGGCAGATTTAGTTGTTTGATTGCCCGTTTGGGGCTGATGTGTAAAAAAAATAATGGCACAATGGAAGTCAAGTAGTTGACATATTGTGTGGTCTCGGGAGAGAGATCTGAGAGTTCGGTTTCGCTGAGAAACATTGATGGTTGCCGGGCTGACTACCTGTTGTGGTCTCGTCTAGTAATCTGGAGTTCGGTTTCGCTGAGAAACATTGATGGTTGCCGGGCTGACTACCTGTTGTGGTCTCGTCTAGTAATCTGTATCGTGGATGAGCAATATGTATTGCAAGGCTGGCCATCATGTTGTGGCCTCGTCGAGTGATCTTGTTGTTGCATGAACGATGTGACTGGGTTTCGCTGAGAAACAATGACGGCCGCTGGGCCGACTGCTATATGTGCAGTTTTGATGAGTGATCTTGCCAATGTAAATGGTAATGATTTGAATTAAATCAATCGAATTTGATGATGCCCTGATAGTTTAATACTCTCTCTCTTTGTCTTAAATGATTATTTTAATTTTGGATAATTAATGTGTACCTCTGACCACCAAACATAGTTGAACATTGTTTCCTCGGTTTGTAGGATAGCCGAACGGTTTTACTTTGCGGAACATTGTTTATTTACAGGTGACATTTGAACTGACCACTGCCCGCGAGGTCGCGTGACAGTCAGGATCGCCGTGTCGGAGCGGCCTATGTCAGGCAGGACTGACTAGATTAGATTTAAGTCTTATGCTTAGTTATTAGAAACATACCTAGCCTTAATTATCACTAACCTATTTATCAACAGTGTGATGATAAATAGGTTGGAAAATTCATTATTTACGATTTGTTTAGGTTGTTCTTAAAATAATGTAATCAGTCCATAACTTAGCATTTTTATGACTTTGTGTTTGTATTGTTCAAGTGCCTGCGTTTTTCGAAGCATTCTTAGAATTGTGACGAGGTATGCATTTTTTTGGTATACCGAACGTGGTCGCGGGGTGAGGGGAGAAACGGGGAACCCGATGTTAAGGCGGGCTGCAGGAAGACTCCTGAGAGAAGCGAACCGAGACGGTCATTTTTGTGGTGTTATCCCAAATCCCGCGAACTCGTTGAATCGTTACGCAAACTATTGTACTTACTTTAGACACTATTGTGACGTATTTGTTTAACCATTAAGAGATTACATTGTTTCATACCACTTGTGCGTATTTCCTCGCCTACTGACTATCCTGACAAACATGAAAACCCGCCGGAACCTCAGACTGAAGGGCTTATCCACCCCTTCCACCTCTTCTAACTCGACATATTAATACATGACGACTGGTGTTTTTTTTACTTGGAACTTACACACACATAAACATAAACTCACGCCTTCATTCCCAGAGTGCCACAGACTGACCAACAACTCCAAAAACTTGTTGATAATTCTGTGGCCACATTTTGCACAACCAGGCTAAGATGTTATCCAGTGTATTAGTGACAGGTTGCAAACCCATCGCCTAACAGCACTACACAGCCTTTAGTCCCTTAGTCGTCTCTTACGACATCCACGGGAAGACATAGAGTGGCAACATTCTAAACCCGGCACCACACAGGCTTACTTAGAACTTATAATAGCAATTGTTGTATTTGACATGTATTTTTTAACTCGGCCGCCATTACAATCAAGTAAATAAGAGCTGTCATAACGTTGGTAAACGTTGACAATACGATAACTTGTCAAAAATATGTCATGTCATGTCATAAACACCGTTTTTAAACAGTTGGTTAAAAATACGACAATTAGTACAAACTAATTTCAAGCTGACAAATCAGCTGACGAGGCTTTATACTGGTCAGAATCCATTTTTCAGCTTCTTTCTACACAACCCTCGAATATTTCAAGCCTTATGTCAATGACCCGAGACAGCTATCCCACCCGTCTACATCTGTACAGCAGGACACAATTAATATAGCGCGCGGATCAAACAATAATAGACTCTTGGTCAACGGTGTAAGCGCTACGACGCGCGCCTTATTAAATGTGTCGTGTTGAACACTCCATGTGCTCGTAGCACCGCTACGCGCTACGAGCTACGAGACCGCTACGGACGCCTCTACGATTCCAATAGGTGTTCTATTGTATTCGGTAAAACAATATCTCTTTTGATATGTTATCGTATTGTTTTTAACCTAGCCGCTATTAGGTACTATGAAGTAAATAAAAGTTATCATAATGTTGACAATACTATATACACTACATACAACAATTTTGATGAATTTACGATCGTTATCACCGAAAGTTGATGAAGCAATTAAAACCACCCACGAGCAAACGAGACATATCACTTAATTATTTTTTATGAGTTGTTCTCATTTTCAAAAGCACCATTCTAAATAATGTGCTATTTGGCCTGATAAAGGCATGAACCGCCGTTACTCATTGTCAGTGGTATTTTTAGAGATAATTAATTAATTAACGCGGTCAAATTTTTGAACTGGGTTTAGGACGCTAAAATGACAGTTTTCGTATGAATCTGATGATTACTAATCAGAGTTAGGAATTAATCGCGTTTAATTTCATTGGTGAAATCGGCCCTTAATCGTCATTAATTGACGAAGTGCGGCGGTAAGCCCGTTGTTTGTATTTTTATTTATTGTGCTAAAAGTCACAGCGAATTTAAAAAAGGCATGTTTTTTTATCTAACTTGAAAGAGTTATTTAACCAGTTAAAATGTAGTCAATTCGCTTAGATAGTGTCTCTACACTCGCACGTACTTGTTATTGTAACAAAATACGAATATAATTCGATGTTAACTGCCAAATTCACTTGCGGGTGTTACGCTTCATGTGAATTTGTCAGTTTGCTGTAAAATATTACCTTAGGTCTAATTCTTGTGCCCTAAGGGGTCAGTTAATATAGGGGGAGTAGCGGGCGTCTACTAATATTGTAAATGCAAAAAGTTTGTGTGTTTGTCAGTTACTCCTTCATGATGCAACAACGGCTCAACGGATTTCGGATGGATGCCTGTTTATGATTGAAAAAATTACCTTCTACTGGAGTTACTTGCAGCGCTCCTTTTTCGAAATGATGGTCTTGTTCGAAGCGCTAGTAGATTCACGCCATATTACCGACGTGTAAAAAGCCCTCACATGTGGCCAATTTACTGAATAAATATATTGATCTTCTTCCATTTTTTTTTAAATTTCCCTTGTGATTAACGAAAATTGAAATCTACGCGGACGAAGTCACGGGCAGAAGCTATATTTAATAATTACAGAGCCCCTTCCTAATTGTCTCCCGTGACGTCACGCATTTAGCGTAAAAACTTTTTGCAAGGCCCTTCACGAAGATAAATGACGCAAAAAAGTGTGAAATCTGTTCAATAGCTGAGCTGCGGTGACGTCATCAATCTTCGTCCTGCCTGAACAAGCTGTGAGTCTAGACTTGGGATCGCCCAACTGTTAACTTCTTTATCAGAAGGGCACATCTGGAATATAGCGTGGGGGGAATTAAACATAGTTTTTTTATTGAAATAGCATTTGGTAAGTTTGTATGAACATAATTGTCTTTTTTTTTTTCAGCTGGCACTGATGATTTGTTTAAAATGATTTAGTACTCTAAATAAATATGAATATGTATAATTTTGACGACGCGCTGGCCTAGTTGGTAGTGACCCTGCCTACGCAGCTAGCGGTTCTGGGTTCAAATCCCGGTAAGGGCAGATATTAGTGTGATGAGCGCGAATATTTGTTCCTGAGTCATGGATGTTTTCTATGTATTCAAGTATATATTTCTCTATATAAGTATGTTTATCGTTGTCTAGTACCCATAGTACAAGCCTAGAGCTTAGTTTGGGACTAGGTCAATTGGTGTGACATTGTCGACTGTTTTTTTTTTTTTATAATATAATTTAATGTGTTTAATAATCAGGTTATAAGATTAGATAGGTTATAAGTTTGCCCAGATATCAATATTCAAATATCTCGGCTCTGATGCACTAACAAGTACCTATTAAAATACAAAACCTACGTTAATTTTCGTAACTTATCGATGTTTCGAAAAAAAAATACCTGCTGTTTCATTAGTCCGAAAAATTTTTTTCTCTGAATCGATTAACTTTTAAAAATGTTTAAAGAGATGTTTTATAACAATCCAAAAAAGTTAAACGGTTTCAGAGACAAAATAATTTCCGCTAAATTTTATCAATTCACATAAGCATACCAAAACATTAAAAAGAAGAAGAACCCCGCAAACTATCAACTAATTTTAACGCTGGTTTTAACATCAATTTGCAGCTTATAGAAAATAAATAATATTACTTTCTCAAAAGGAACGATCTAAGAAAACAGTGTTAAATGGAATTCACAGAACTTAGCGTAAATAACTGTAAAGCCTCTCAGGAAATTACTACAGAAGCTTTTTCCGATAGAATAGAATAGAATAGAATAGAATAGTTTATTCGTCAATTCTTGGACAATTACATTTAAGATTTACATAAACATAAAATGCACTAGAAGACATGTCAAGTTACAGATAATATTTATTTAACATTTTATTATTATTTATTATTTTATAGTGCTACTGATAAATTCATTTACATTATATATTGTGTTTTCAATTAAAATATTCTTTAGTAGGGACTGGAATCCTGACACGCTGGCCACACAGACAGAGCATAGACATAGACTACAGGTTTGAAGCACCAAACTTCGCAAGCTCTATTCCTTTCACTCTACACTTATTACGCAATTGAGAGAAAGGGACAGGGTTAACGTAACTTCTAACTTTGCTTCACTTTGTGAGTAGAGTCAGGTCAGCCTTAGGCTTTACTGGCAGGGCCAATAATATTGTTTATTATGTTGTCATTCCCGAGACAGGTTAGTTTCTAAGAGGTATTAAGGTTATGAGAAAATATTTGAGAGTAATAACAAGTAATGAAGCTATTATAGAGGTAAAGAAACAAGAATTATTTTATCATGCAATCTTAATTAATTTTGATAGGGTTATTGTTTTAAATTTGAGTATTTTAAATGATTTTTTCAAAAAATGCTGATTTAAGCACGACGTGACTTTTAATTACTAAATAAACTAATAAATAAAATAGCTTGTATCATTAAACTTCCTAGTAACTATGACAACCATTTTTCTCGGTTGGTCGGATGATTATTTGGCATCAATGTTTATTTTTGCCTTAATATGTTAGGTTTTCTACATAGGCCGCATTTCACCAAAATCGAATAAGACTTACTCCGAGATTAGTCTATACAAATTCGGCGTTTAATCTAGGTATAAGACCTTATTCCAGTTTGGTGAAATGCGGCCATAGTAGCACATCGTCATTATTCTACTCGGTAATACCATATCGCCTTTGACATTTCATCGTATTGTTTTTTACTTGGCTGCTATTACTGTCAAGTAAATAAGAGCTATTGTCACGTTGACAATACGATAACGTCATGTCAAATGCAATATGATTTTAACCAGTAAATAGAATAGAGGCCCAGTGAAGCTAGACAAGTTGCCTAACGCTAACGTAAATGATTTTCGTAAACTGAAAAAAATTATGGAATTGACGTTATCGGAAATCGTTTTCGATAGCGTTAAGAATTTAGTATAGGGCCTCAGATATACAATAGCTATAACAAAACTTTGTCAATTCCTAATTCTAGTTTTGCTTTTTCCGCATGGCTTTTTATTCTATAGGTATTCTGCTTATCAATATGTAAAGCGCGGATTACCTATTCCATTCCGCATTTATTTTCCCCTGTAACTTTACAAGACTGGTTCAGCAAGTAGGTCTATAAAACAGCTAGCTAGGAACGCCACCGGGTGTGATACAACCTCTGTTGAGATGAGGTAAAGTGTAGGTATTTTCTAAGAAAACACTGTGGCTTACTTCTTTATTCATTCGCCTGACCATCATAACATGACCTTCGTACTCGAAGACATTAAGACGCGTTAGGTACCTTTAATATTGGTAGCGCTGCGTCAAAGTATGAACTAGGGGAAGACACTTCCATAACTCACTCTATCGTCACTTATACCATCAATGGCCCTAGACAAGTAGTAAAACAGTAACGAAAACTATTTTCGAAAAATCTATTTAATAGACAAACGCCGCAATCGTCCGGCAGTTTACGTCAATTCTATACATTTCGATAATAATAACATTCGCCTTAATACCTGAAGGGTCAAGTTAAGTTTGCCGAAGTTTATTCGTCGACAAAATTACGGGTAAAGCATAGAGGAGAATATACTCTTGAACGGCGGTCGCCAACCTTTGACCTACTTCTCTTAGGAATAAGAAACGTAAAGTTCAAACTGAAACAATAAACAAGTGTAAGGGATCAAGGCGATAGCACGTGTTACAAAATTTTGCAATTGCTTTTTACTTTTCTTACAACGAGTTTTGAATTGGTATTTATTTGAAAATAAATATTCGGCATTTAAACAGAAATTAAGTATTATTGCCAACTAGCTTTTGCCCGCGACTTCGTCCGCGTTGATTTTAGTTATTCCATCAGGAACTTTTAAATCTTCTGTGATGAAAAGTAGCCTGTGTGTAAATCCAGGGTATAAGTTATCCCTATTTCAAATTTCATCCAAATCCGTCCAGCCGTTGCAGCGTGAAGGAGTCCAAATAAACACACAAACTTTCGCATTTATAGTATTAGTAAGATATTATATTTTGGAACAAAATTATAAAAGAAGCTGCTGCCACTGCACTAGGAGGAGTCACACAAATTTACTTAGTTCCAAACTCAGCTCATGTGCTTATTTAAATATACATCTTTTAATATTTTACGCTACAATTTTTTTGTGCAAAACTTAAGTCGTCTCATCTCGTGATGCGGCTTCCTTTCTTGTCCAGGATCTTTTGTGGACCGCTCCCTTATCTCGAGGATACCTTACCGGCCACTTTGGGCCTAATAAACGTTTTATAAACGATGATGCTCAGCGTTCGGAATGCTGGTTATTAAATATTTTGCATTCATGTAACTTTCGTTCAAAAGTTACTAAGAATTTTAAGTCAGATTATACGGACTGATTAAACTGGTTGAAAAGGGAAACTTATTAATCCTAGCAGTATACTCTGTCTCTGGGGTCAGTCCCTCATGTCTGAGGACCTTGGTCAGCATCAGGGTTGCTTCTGGAGCGGATGATTTCTACCAGTTTCGGTCCAGCGCGTCTCTTACAACCGTGTAGAATTTGGAGAATGACAATTCTTTCACTTGGTCGGTCCTTATTGTTGGCTAATAATCGTGCGATCTTTTCCCTTCGGTGTTGTCAACCACAATCACTTTTTCCAGATTTGTTTTGCCCTACGCATTGTGAGGCCGAATTATGAAAGAATGCGTTGTTGGTATAATGGCTGACAAGCGAGTTTTTATTCGGAGCTGGTTTAAGATCCATGCATTGGTGCGATTCGCAGTCCAGGGGATTTTTAGCAATCGTCTCCAGCGCCACATCTCGAATGCATCAATCCTTTGTTATTCCCGGGCCAGGATTGCCCAAGTTTCTACTCCATACAAGAAGATAGCAGAATACGTATACGTATAAAGTGAACCCAAAGTTCTTTTACTTGTAGTACTCGGTTGTCTATAGCTTGCATACTCTTTCTGGCATAACAAACCTACTTATAAATGCCAAAGAGTGTGACAGCGACGGACGGCTATATATTCTGTTTTTACTGTACCCGATGCCCGGCTCAAGAAGCGTCAAAAATGACAGGTTTCTATGACTCGACGTTAACTTGCTGTTTACTCTTGTGATGACATCTCAGCCAAGACACAGTCTTTTTATTACTAAGATGAGTATATTATTTGAGATGTGAGAGTAATCATCAAATCATTACAAAACTCTCATTTCAGTTTATTTACGTGGCCTGTAGGGTTAAATTCTGCTTCTCATCTGTTTCATTTGTAAGAACAAAATGCTTATTTTCAGAATAGATTTACTTTGTTGTAATATAATGTCATAATAACACCCCCGAGCTAGCGTATCCTATCGCAGGTTATTTCAAACTGTTGCATTATCTATGCATTAAAATAAAATGGTATTTTAAGAGTGGATTTCTCCTCAAGCGGAGCGCAGTGAAGGGAAGTGGAAACAACTAATGATAATTAACAACACTAGCTATAGTGTACTCATACAGATTGTTCAATGTGATTGCTTATTTCCACTACGCTGCACTAAAGTGAATATTTACTCCGTACGATCCCACCGGCCGCGCTAAACCAATTGAAGCGTTTATACAGTAGTTAAAGTTTACAATTGAATTCACACAGCTTGCAACCCGCTCGGTTTTCACGTACGCAGCATTTACTACGACAAACTGTGAAATTTAACTGCTGCATAGACGCTTCTATTACCTTAAGTACGTATTGCAAGTTGCTGCGGCACGATGCGGGCGGTGAGAATCGTACATAGCTACTCGAAGTCGTTGCAGTAACGACTTCGTACGACGACGGTGTTGGCGGCGGCGATCAGCGTGCAATGACAATACTATTACGTGACGGTTGAGTACAATACTTTATCTACACACATATTATAAGTACTCGATGGGTTCAGAAGACGAAAGGCAAATGACCAGCATTACCTGTGGTAGTAGGTGACAGCGATGACAGTTGTAACGTAGTTTTATTACGTTATCGAATATTGTAAGGTAATGAGATCCAAATTTGGAACATCTTCCAAAATTAACAGCTGTTATCACTGTCACCTACTACCACAGGTAATGCTGGTCATTGCCTACGGGTTTTGAACGCATAAATGAGGACTTATGATATGAGTGAAGATAAAAAAATATGTATGTAGATAGGTAATATGAATGCATGATGTAAGGTTCATATGCATTTGTTTGTCGCGTCTGCTGCTCACCAGTGCAGCACAAAACCTTCAACGCAATACAGACTAATAGTAACAGTCCGCCGGCAGATATTGGCACGTCAGCCCATCTAAAAAAAAACATAGATTTTCACTATTTTTTAGATTTTTGGCAAAGTTGCGTTCAGCGCTCGAGGTCACAAACTTGGATTAAGTATTCATTTTGGGCGAACATCATAAACAAGTCTGCAAAAAATCAGAACTACCGGATTGGACGCAAGTTCTGATACGCATAAAGTTACTGGACTAAAACACATTTCTTCTCAGCTTTTGGACTGTCAGGCGGCGTGGCAAATTTGGGACTGGTAAACTGCTACCCTCTCATTCATAAACGCGCAACAGTTAAAGTGTGCTTGAAATATGTGCTGTCCTTATCGGTCATGACTCATGACATTTGAATCTGACAGAAAGGGACAAGAAATACTTTTACTAAAATAGGTTTATTGTGTGTTTATGAAAAGAGATTATAGTCTGCGGGAGCTTCTAGCCACGTCGTTAAGCTGGTGGTTTTTTGGATACATGATTCGTCACTCTTATATTATCATTTATGAGCAACATGAGTATCACAACAAGGCTCTTTTCCGATTTGTTTCAATCCATCTTGCCTCTATATTGCTATCACATTGTTGATGTTATCGAAGGTATAACTTTTAATGAAAGAGCATCTGCAATATGATTACAAAGTGTAGATTAACCGCAAACTATCATCCCATTTCATTTGGACATGTGCACGTGTAACTTTATTCAACTGTGTAACACGATTTGCTGTGTTTGCTGCTCGTGCGACTAAGATTTATGTCGCGTGTAATATAATTTTGGTTTTTCTTAAAACATGAAGTACTTGCTTAATTTTGTTAAAATTTGTTTTCAACAATGTTATAAATGCGTGTGGTTAAAATAATGAATCGGGAAAAACGCAAAGGAGTAAAATCACGAATAGACAAAAACCAGTCTGGAAAAATTGCTACACGAAATTATCGAGTGTGGCGAACAGAGGGGCTAGACAAGGCGCATTACGCTAGCTACCGTTTCTATTCGTTACGTTTTTAAACCAATCGCGTCACTTGTAGATGACGTGATACGAAAGGTCACGTGATCTACCAGTGACGCGATTGGTTTACAAACGAAACGAATAGAAACGCTGGTTAGCGTAATGCATCTTGTCTAGCCCCTCTGATCTAGCTAGGTTCTCGCAGTTTGTTTTGACCTTGTTTAATTGATTGTTAAAATATAATACTTAAGTATTTATCAGCATTTTTTCTAACTTTTACTTTTGTGAAGGTAGGGTAATAAATTCAAACACATTTTTTAACAAAAGCCCCATTGAGACCTGTCCATATTATTTGAAGTTGATATTTAATATCAGAACGCACGTAAACGATTAAAGCCAATACATGAACAAATAAAAGCAATAAATTTACGTTACAATAAGCTTTGAAATACGAGACCACATTCTACTGACGTTTATGTCCATATATCTACATTAACATTTTAATATGTCTGTAGTGCAACTAGCAGTCGTAAATCTTCTGCGGACAGACGATATAGGTTTAATATTATATGACGCCTTGTGTAGCATTATGTGCACGTCGTATCTCAGCCGTAAATGCAGTGAAGATGAGTGATTGTATCTTCAACTCCTCAGACATGCAAACATTAATACCTGGGTAGTGATTCTTTCAAAAGCAAAGGTGAGCGAACGCAGGAGCCGCTTGGAGCCGTTTGTCCAAGCGGCGAGTTTAAGTAGTCCCGTCAAAGCGAGCAAAACACATTTCAGCGCGTGTATTCAATTTGGCAGCATGGCTTCTCGAACGTATAAGGCTGCCTAATTGAGAATGCACGCGCTAATATGCGTTTTGTTCGCTCTGACGGGACTACTTACGAGTAAACTCGCCGCTTGGACTTCACTCCTGCATTCGCTCACCTTTGCTTATGAGAGAATCACTACCCTGCAGTAACGCTGACTTTCATATCACGAAATAAAATTAAATATTTTTTGCACCTGAAATTATTCTGTAACTCATAACAGTATTATTTACTAGTCAGAACCGTATTAAAGAGATTAAGCGACGAATGTAATTAATTTGTCAACCAGGACCTCAAATAATACCATATTTATTCATAGCTTACTTTACATTATTTAACTAACGAAACTGATTTAAGATTAGAGATCAAACATTGAAAAACGTAGCTTTCGTAGGAACTTTGCATTTTGTTTTTAAAATTCTCAGAATCGCATGGAAGTTTTTTTTAAGAATAAATGCATGTTCGGTTTACATGACCCTTTTTCACTTCAAATAAGCTCTATCACAGCTGCATAAAAGAACTGTGTCACAAATAAGAATCGCCCTGTATAATAAATACTTCCATAATAGGCCCCAATCACGTATCGTCAGGCCCGCTCTAATTGGCCCCATTCAGAATATGTGCGACTCCGTTACGGCCGCTTTACATATCGAGCGGTATCGATAGCTGCGTGAGATTTTTCTAATAAAATATTAAATATCAGGGGACAATGTCACACCAATTGACCTAGTCCCAAACTAAGCTCTAGGCTTGTACTATGGGTAATAGATAACGATAAACATACTTATATAGATAAATATATACTTAAATACATAGAAAACATCCATGACTCAGAAACAAATATTCGCGCTCATCACACAAATATCTGCCCTTACCGGGATTTGAACCCAGGACCGCTAGCTTCGTAGGCAGGGTCACTACCAACTAGGCCAGCGCGTCGTCGAATCGTAATAGGTCTATATCTGTGGCACATTCTTATACTATGTTCAATCCACAAACGCACCCCACTGCTTTATTCTACGTATATTTGCACAAAAAAATGCTTTCTAGGCAGAGAAGATTTTTGGAAATAATAATGTGCAAAATGTGGTTCCAGAATTATAAACAAGTTAAAGTAGTTGGTAATTCTGGTAGCTCTGCCTACCCCACTCTGGGAATGAAGGCGAGAGTCTATGTATGTATGTATGTATGTATGTATGTAATAATCAAATCTTAGGACAGTAAACCAAACCCCGATATAATAGCTACAGAGCTGATAACTTTTAAACGGTCCAAGTGGTTTTCATGAAATCTAGTTTGTAATTCAATAATCAATTATTGAATTACATTAATTTCCAAGTTTAAGCTAGTTCTATAGTTAATGCATTGAAACTCTGTTCTCTTGATAGTTAGACACTGGTTAAAACATCTTAGGGCCTGTTTCACAATCGTCAAGTAAAGCATATCTGACACATAAATTTAGCCCTTTCCTTTTCTTACACTTGAACATAAACAAGGAGAGAGCTAACTTTAACTGGCACATAAATTTACTTGTTAATTGTGAAACAGGCCCTTAGTCTGATTGTGCAAAATGTGGTTACAGAATTAACAACTTAGACTTGTTGGTAATTCTGTAGCTTTGCCTACCCCACTCTGGGAATGTAGGCGTGAGTGTACGGCCTGGTTCCCACTATGCCGGATCCGGCAATTTTGCCGGATCCCGTAAGGGTAGTGGCTGTACAATTTATATGAAGCTGTACACATTATTCCGTGTGAACAGCGTCATAAGCCACTAGCCTTACCGGCATCCGGCAAATTCGCCGGTCCGGCATAGTGGGAACGGGGCCTATATGTATGTAGGAACGTATCATGTTAGAGAAGGCTGAAAGTTTCAGAACGGTCAAAGTCTAACCCTCACGCGTCCAGTAGTAAGGGAACGCTAATTGGACCCTACTTGAAGTACGTGGGAGGCTGCAGTTAGGTTATATCGAGTATCTATCGCTCGGAATATGATACCTTCCGCGCCTTCGTGTTGTTTCTCTTTTATGTTTTAAGTGGTATTATTACATTATATGTACATACTAGACGATGCCCGCGACTTCGTACGCGTAGAATTAGTTCTCCGCTACTCCCCCTATTTTTTCCCGTTGGGGGTCGATTTTCGGAAAATTCTTATTTAGTGCTTACTTACATCATGAAAAGAACCCCTGTACCAAATTTCAAGTTTCTAGGTACAGTAGTTTCGGCTGTGCGTTGATATATAAGTCAGTCAGGTTTGCCTTTTATATATATATATATATATACTCGTATCATACGTAATATACATCGGTATATATTATATATATATCGGTTTAGTGGCTTAGGTGTGAAGCGTAACAAATATACAGAGTTATTTTCGCCTTTTTAACATTAGATTTCAACCAGAATGCCCAAAAAATACATGAAATGCAGCATAACTAGCCTTATATCTTGTATAGACTACATACCTAAGTAATTTAGTCGCGTAGCTAGTATTTTAGTAACTAAATGTGTCTGGACATCGAAAATTACGACGAGTAAAATACTAATGTAGTCTGTATAAGCCTTTAATACAGGCTTACGATTTGACCAATTTGTGTAATTAATCTCTATTTATTTCTCATTACCTCTTGATTTACACCCATCTCGCTTCTTTATTGCAGTAACAATGTTGACATTATGGTAATCTCTGATCAAACTCAAGATAAAGCAATTCAAACACCTTAAAGACTAAATACTTTTAAGCTGTTGTATTCTAAATTCAAAATTAAAACAAAAGAACATTAACAAACTAACAAGTTGTTTGTCTAAAATTTTAATTAAACAACGCCATTCGACCGATCCAATTTACCTGCTGCGATAGAAACAGTCCCATAAACTGGGGCCCATTTAGTGTAGTAAGCCGTTAGAATTCCTCAGGCCAGCAGCCAATAGAAACGATGGAATTATTAAGACTATTTTAGATCGCCGGTACGATAATCGCATTCGCAAACCACTTACTTAAGTAACAATCGCTATTATTTACATAATACGGTGAAATGAAACGAGCAAATTATGAAAATTGTAGATCGATAACTTATCTGTAGGTATCTGTTATGATTGCTTAAGATGAGTAGAATAAAGTTTTCGCCAAATCAGTTTTCCTTGCATTTGCATAAGATTTGGAGCTTTCAGCACGAAATATAAATAAATCAAGGGGACAATTTTACAGAAATAGACATACGAACCAACAAAGTTCTAAGCTTTTACAGTCACCAGCAGGGAATGCAAATAACCGGTTATAACCGGTTTTAACCGGTTATTTTCGTACAAAAATGGTTACTCGTCTACTAGTCGGGTAACGTCGGGAAATGTACTACAGGTGGAAGGTATAGGAAGAAGTAGGTACGTACATAAATAAATACATAGAAAAAATCCAAGACTCGACGAAAAACCTCACGCGGATATTTTCCGAACAATTTAAAAGTAAATAGTAAAGTTGAGCACTCAATGTACACATATACCTACTGCTAGATTTAGCGACGGCTTTACCCTGACGTATAGACGTGTGTAGACGTCTATACGCTCGTATAAATCTGTTACATCACCTAGATCCTGTCGCTTCATCTTCATAAGTCGTTTATAACATATCCTGTCGCTTTCGCGAGAACTGACAATTTGCATAGATTAAACGAAGTTGATGAACAGCGTTTGAATTATTTTCCAGTGCGGGGGTAAGACCACCGGTGAAATTATTAGCATAGAGACATTTTAACTAACCAGCTAAGACCTCAGAATTGCCGACACCTTTGTAATCTTAAAGATTGTAAAGGTTCATTGATCTTTGAGCAGAACCCGCTAACCACTAACTGGGGTCCTTACTAATATTTTACCGAAGTACCTTTCGGCGAACGTTTTACGCAGAATTTTCATTTCATCGAAAGGTATCTCTCACCGCATGAGTTATTTTTTTTGGTACTCACGAGTCTAACCTAACCTAACTAAAGTATTTTTTTAATATCGTGAAAACATCATGATTTTACCGTTTATAACGTTCGATGAAATGAAATTCTATGAAATGATGCAATCGATGAAGTGAAATTCGATAAAATTATTTAGTGGCATTTTATTAAGTGGCATGTGTGTGCCCGTTTGCTGTTTTACCTCTTATGGCAGTTTAGTATAGATAAATAAAAAATAATGGAGTTTTACCTTTTTTCTTTACGGTTCAGGTAACACATTGTTTAACCAAGTAAATAGTTAAATTAATACCAGGATGTCACACCACCACTGTCACCAGCACCAGAGGCTCTACTTTGAAATCAGTAATTCGAACTTCGTCTATTGCTATCCCTTTTGCTCTCGACGCGTCACTAATTCGCAAGAAAGTGACGGGGCGAACCGAAGTTCGAATTACTGATTTCAAAGTAGAGCCCCAGGATTTACATCGACTTTACACCTATTGTTATGGTGTTGTCAACGTTATTAAATTTCTTATTTTCTTGACATTAATGGCGGCCGACTTAAAATTACTACGATGCCAAATAGCGGGTAAAACAATGTAAAATAAGGGCCCTGCTTTAATTAATTTTAATTAAAAAATATAGCATTATAAGAGGTGCTCTATTTATAACGAAGCAAGGAATGCATTATTTAACGTACTCATATTCTATAAGCCCTCTAACTTAGCAGATAATTACGAAAGAACATTAAAATACAGACTATATTCTATGAAAATAAATAATCCTTCAACATTTTCTTTGTCTGCGGAACACTATACGTGCTGAAAACTTTGCATCTTAAGCCCGCTTTACATCTTTTTCATTCAGCACACTAAATTTAGCCAAATGTAAAGCAGACTTTATGCCGACGAGTGTGGATTATATTATACTGGGCGGCCCAACCAGACGCGTTGGAAAAGTTGAAAATCGGATTCCAAATTCAAACAAAGCTGTTTCAAATCCTAAAGCCACAATTGCCAGCCAGTATTTAACGCCCACTCGTAAAAGAAAAAAGGCGTCATCCGATTTTAGAGTCGTCTGTTTATGTTGGCGGCTTCAAAGCGTGTCTATGGTCAATATTGACGTTCCGCCATATTGGCCGACAGATAAATAATTAGTAACGATTGCTAAATGCTTAGTTTCCTAACTGGGCCTTAACCTCTTTATCACAGGCTGTTGTTAAAGTTATAAATAGGTACTTTCCGCAGTCAACTAAGTCATTTTTATCCCAAGTCCGTGACCAAAATAGAAATATTTGACTTGAAAAGTAATACGGGTTGTGTGTTTTCGTGTTGGTAATATTAAAAGGTTAGGTTAACATTGAACTCTCTTGAATATGTAAAAATTAAGCGAAATAAATGTTTTCCATTCTATTCTCTTTGTTTTGTGACTGAAAAGTGTATTCTCGAAACACAAAATGGAGCATTTGAATACTCGTGCGGAAAGTTTGCAATTCCAATAAGTTTCGATGGTTTAAGGCCTTACCAGCCAGACCGTAACTGCCCTAGCACCACTATTGGGGTCTAACAAGGTAAAATAAGGATTATTTCTCACCGGAGGAGCTCAATAGCTAGACGCTGCGCTGACGCTGCGCGGTCACACCGGCTGCGTTTTCAACACCGGGGGGTGTGATCACGTCCATAAGACGCTATCTTTCTATTTCTTGGCAATTTTTACGCAGTCCAATTAATGTTGGCATATTTAAGCTCCCTTTATGATTGCGAATAAACACAAAATATTTTGTATTTTATTAAGCGACGACGTAAAAACAACATGGCGTGGGAGGTGGCTCGAGGCGAGGTTTAGAGGTCATAGAGCCGAATTTAATTAATAAATTGAGATTTATGCGGAAATTGAGACTACCGATTACGTTGTTTACATTATTGTTGACAAATTGGCTAGCATAGAAAATATCTATTCAATTATTTTTTTGTAACCAGAGTCACTGAGTTCCAAAATGATATTGCCATCGCGCTCGCACAACAATATTGACTGCCTGCATCATGGATTGTAAACCTTATCCTTAAAGTAATACGGTGCCCTAATGTAAAGGTCAATGTACGAAATTCTTCGTCAGTGTCCACATTTTAGTAGGAGAAAGAATACTAAAATATGATTAGAATGCAAATGTCTATGGGTTACAGATCCCAATTCACACCAGTAGGGGGGTTATTATGACATAGCTATGCAGTTCAGATTACTCTGCTGTGAGAAAGGGACAGAGCTATATAACTGCTATAGCTCAGTCCTTTTCACTCGCCGTAATATGACCTGCATTGCCAAACAAAAAGATACACCGCTATTTAAATAAAATAAATAAATAAATATCAGGGAAAAATCTCACACCAATTGACCTAGTCCCAAACTAAGCTCTAGGCTTGTACTATGGGTATTAGACAACGATAAACATACTTACATAGAGAAATACATACCTTAATACCTACATAGAAAACAATCAAAGACTCAGGAATAAATAGTCGCGCTTATCACACAAATATGTGTCCTTACCAGGATTCGAACCCTTGACCGCTAACTTCGTGAGCAGGGTCACTGCCAACTAGGCTAACGTGTCGTCGTGTCGTATTTGGTTGTGCACAGCTGTTATCGCCTTAATAAAAGTCACTTATTCACGTCACGTCACTTAAAAAACAAGACTGCATGTGAGACTTAATTAGATTTATTTACCTCGTTCTCTAGAAAACTTAAAATATGCAAATACGTCTGACACGGGAATACACTCACGAATGATATTCCGACACTCTGAAAATCTGCAATTTCATCTAAAGTCTGTAGTAAATTCTGCTGTCTGCTGAGATGTAACATCTACAAATCTTACTTAAGCAACTATATCTTTAAAACATTATAAGAACAAAGTTTTTATTTCTAAGGCACTATTCTTTGCGGTAAAACCTTATTGCATTTGGCATGTCATCGTATTGATTTTAACTTGGTGGTGACAATACGATATCATGTCAAAAGCAATATGGTTTTACCGAATAGAATAGACCCCCGGTATATTTGTGCATATACTGCCGCACTCAGAGACGTCAATAAAAATTTATCCTCGATTAAAGTAGGTACCTAGCTGCTGTCACTTTCTTTGCTATACCAATAGAATAAGACAACACGTCACTAAACAAGCGTTAAATTTAATTGACGTCTCTGAGTGCGGCAGTTAGTCCTCTTAAACTACGAAATAGATTTAAATTGTACAGCCAGTATCACAAATATATATTTGTTTTACTTAGTACCTTTTCGCTGCCGTTAAAGCGATCGCTGAACTGGCACACGAATTTGCACAGAGCGATTTTCAAAAAGAGTGTATAGGTAGATACACTCTTAAGGATTAAAATAAAAAAAATGTAACTTTAGTCATGTGAGAACGAAAATTAGTCATACCTTTATATGTATCGTGCCCTCATACGCCAGTAGGCGGTATCTCAAATTCAATTAACGAAGCAGTTTCAATCGTTACCCGTTAGTAATATGGTTGCACTAGGAGTTCTTTCTAAGATACCACCATTTGTCTTATAGTGGTAATGTTAATTTTCGTTACTCACATGACTAAAGTTACATTTTTTTTACTTAAGTCCTCAACTAGGTGCACTTTTTTTGAAAACTAGGTACCCAAAGGTGTCAAAGTGACAACGTAGTATACTTGTGTATGTACTTACAGCTATTTATGACTCTGACCGTACAATAGCTTAGATAATTATGTGCGGACAGAGGAACACGTACAAATTAGAAGTGGATGTCTCTTCCTAACCTCTTTTGCTAGAAAGAGAGTTCCGCTTGTAATTTGTAACTTGTAGCTTCGTGAAACAGGCCACAGGTAGTGAGATCAAAATATCGATAAATTTACAATTCGGTAAGTACTTATGTAGTTGTTTTCTAAATTAATGGTCGATTTCTAGTTTTGTTTGTAATCACGAGATAATCAAGTTAATGATAGCATATTCAATAAAAAAACAATAGTTGTCAATGACAACTTATGATCGTTGATCGAAACAAGCGACACACTATGTAACTAGGTAGGTATATAAAAGTTAAATTTTAATCCGAAATAACTACCTAACCATCAACCCGCGTTCTAAATACTTATTTAAAATTAACATTGTAAAGGAGAGTTAATTTAAGACGAAGTTTGACTTGGAATTTTATGCAAATACACTTATACATATAAAAAACCGGTCAACTGCGAGTCGGACTCGCGCAGCGAGGGTTTCGTATTTAAGATAATATAGTGGGAAAACGCGAAACTAATCTACGTTAACATGTTAAAGTAGATCTATTTTGACTTTTTAAGAAATACTTACGATTTAATCCTGGATTAAAAATCAGCCAGAGTCAGGCATAAACTTTGGAGATAATCAAATCACTTCAATTTTTAAACCCCCTATTCTACCTTTCGGGGCAATGGTCCAACTGCTTTGTCCAACTGACAAATAATTTCTATTTGAATATCAAATTAACAGGCTCGACGGAGCTCCGCTACCGCGGAGCTCCTACTTCTGGGTGGTTTGGCCCTCCGCGCCAGCTGAAGAACCAACATAACCTAAACCTACCTCATATTTATGATACAGTTGGATAGAGCAGTTGGACCACGGCCCCGTCACTCTATTCTAGACCCCTTTTCAAATATTAAGAACAATAATTTCTTTTTTTTTTACTAAAAATAGATGCGGGCAAGCAAGTTATAACTATGCCTATAGCTTCTATAGTTTCAGAGAAATACTACTGTAACATACACACGGACAGACACTGAAGTCTCACCCTAAGGGTTCCTTTTTTACCTTTTTGGTAC
Organism: Acleris cristana; assembly: GCA_948252455.1. Lineage (NCBI taxonomy): Eukaryota > Metazoa > Arthropoda > Insecta > Lepidoptera > Tortricidae > Acleris > Acleris cristana. The sequence goes on from OX411794.1 coordinate 4,219,149, forward strand.
GGAACCCTAATAAAAGTGTAAGTATTAAAATTAATCCTGGTTTATCGCAGACGCCAGCTCCGGCGACAGCTCCTTAATAATTCAACATCTTGGCCCGTATTATGGTCGCGTTTAGCGCGGTGGATAAAGCATCCGTCACTCTCCCACTTACATACTGGTCAGAAAGTGAGAGAAGTTTTATCCACATCGATAAACGCAACCATAATACGCCCGCAGGTTCACTTCTCTAGCAGCAGAACAAACGACATTTTAAGAAATATTAGACGATTTTTCGCTAATGGGTAGTCTATTTTATATACATTTTACTAATGTACGAATGATTTATTATTCCTTTCTAATGTTAATGGTATTTTTTATCTAGCTGAAATGTGATTTACTTTATAGTTTATAGATTCACGCTGTATCAGTAGATTAAATATACAGGCTGTCCCTCAAACCTTAACTTAAAAAATATTGTAACCTTTAAGTTAACGATTAACTATTTTGAACTCACAAAAAATACTAAACCATTACTGTTAACGTTCGTTATATATAAATGGATAAGGATTTCTGTCTGTAATTGTTGTTAGTCAAAGCTTGAAAACTATATGTATTATTCTCTTAAAACGGCTCTCTGCTGTACGGTCGATCGAGCGAGATGGATTAAGCTACCTGAATGAGAATACACGACCATATATGTTGTTTGTACGCTCTGACAGAACAACTTAAACTTGCTGGTTAATAACACGTCGATCGAGTTCAAGAGCGATTCGTTTAAAAGAATCACCAACCTAGGCTGATTTCGGTTAAGCTTGACTTGGTTTGGTTAGTCCAGCTTGCAAAGGAATTCAGCAGTGTAATTACAAATTGTTTGATTTTGAATCTTATGTATACTGTCATTGAAAATGATACTATACTTTCTTTGGATTTTGAAGTGGATATTATACTTTCTATCATAAAATGTCAACGCTTCTGAAGAAATATCTTTAACCGAATTCCAAGCACACAGAGTCGCTGGCTACTTCTTCACTAAACTAATACCTATCGTGATCTCTAATACAGCTCACATTATTAACTTGCTAATGTATATGAGTATTATTAAAGTACGTTGTGTGATTGCTAACAACAGCGTCTCGTACAAAGATAGCGAAGGAAATAATTCCGATTGATATCAATATCACTCACACATATTTAAAAAAAATGACATTAATAGTGTGTTTTCACTATTACATCAAGGATTGAACAACTCTTATTTACTTTAAAGATATAGCAAATCGACAACTACATAGGTACATTGTTAATCTTTGTTACATACGACGTAAGGCCGAAAACATGGCATAATTTTTAAACAACCTGTATCTTGAAAACATTTCAGTTTTATACAGACATTTCTCTCAGACATTTCTTTCAAATAAAGAATTTGATATTTGCTGAACTTTTAAATGTTTTCCAATAAAGGCTCGGTCGACCACACTAAAGGGGATCTTGTATGAGATGGCACGTTGCAATTTGCTTTTTACAACCTTTTAACCTTATATATGTTTCTTTGTTTCATTTTCAGTATATCAATACTGGGGTCCTAATAAAAAAGGGTATATACATGAATGACTACACTACACTTAAACCCTTTTTCACTTGATCTTCAGAAGACTTGTACCCTTTTTCACTAGAACCCCAGTATTAACCTTGCAAAAAAGGGGACTTTTGATTTTTCCTAGTTGTTTAAATATACCGTAAGGAAATGAAATTGCATCCACAAAATGAAGTTTTTTTTTTTCGAAAAAAAAATAATCTGAACGTAGAAACATCTTTATCTTTATCTTTACATAGAATAAAACAAAGTTACTCCCGCCGTCTGTCTGTACACTTAGATCTTTCAAACTACGCAACGGATTTTAATGCGAATTTCATCAATGGATATAGTGATTTAAAAAGAAGGTTTTTATGTATTAAATTGTAGTTTATATTCGCGTGTTACAGAAAACTTACATAAACCGAAGGGAAGCGAGGGCGGGTCGCAAGTAAAAGACAAAAAAAGAAAAAAAATCAGGGGCAGTTATATATGACTCCTATAGCTCTATCCCTTTCACTGACTAGGATTTGACAGCTTTTAACAATACAAAATATCGCTGGTTTTAACAGCTAATAAATATATAAATATATCATCATCGTAAAAGCTTTACATATAATGATCTTGTTTATCACCTCCATACGACCGTATAATAAGTATTCATCTCGATCGGTCTCCATGGCGACCGACCGTAACAGTTTCTTCTTACCCAATGGACCGATTTAGGGATCAACGGAACGTTTGCGGACCCTCGTTTCGGACGCGACCAAGCGGCAGCCCGAGACATGTTATTTGTTTGGAGGAAATGTAGTTTGTTAAAGTTACTACATCGTGCCGTGATATATAAAGTTTATGAACCTTATAACTATAACATAAATTACATTTAACATACATTACAAACACAAATTTATATATACAATACAATATCTTTAGATCCAGAGGGCCTAGTAAATATGCATAACGGATAGCGGTTTCGAAAATCGACATAATTAATAGGATTGACGTAAGCTATGATGACATATTGCGTCAACTGCTCATGTCAATCGTTTTTTGTCAGATAACTTCGGATTTATTTAGCTTTCTCAATTAGCTTCAGTACCCATCTATAAGCCAACTGAGAAAGCAAGATAAATACCAACTTATCCGGCAAAAAACGATGGGAAAGGATTTTTTACAACATCTGTACTAGCGTTTGCATCTTGGCTAAGGCCTACTGTTGTTTGAATATTAGTGCATAATGTAAAGGTTATAATAATAATATAAAGCAAATTGTTTCAAAATGGAATGTACGTATGGCAAAAAATAAGTGGTTACTGCTCACTAAAAAGGGGTATATATATTAACGTCAATTTTGGCAAATCACGCTGTCACCTCGGTATTAGATTTCAGTTAAAGTTTGCAAGGTATTTGTAATAATGGGCCTTGTTGCCCGAAATTAAACGTTTCTTTATTATTATACTCTATTAAAAAAAGAAGAAAATTCATACACATGCACACATTCACGCCTTCATTCCCAGAGTGGGGTAGGCAGAGCTACAGAATTACCAACAACTCTGAAAACTTGTTGTTAATTATGTAACCACATTTTGCACAATCAGGCTAAGATGTTTGCTAGTCTATATTAGTGACAGGTCGCAAGCCCATCGCCTAACAATACTACAAGCCTTTATTCCCTTGGTCGCCTCTTACGACTTCCACGGGAAGACATGGAGTGGCACTATTCTAAGCCGGCAACCACTCGTCAAAACATTTTTATTAAAAGGCTACATAATGTCTAAAAATACGACTTGGCCTTATCTGATTGATACATTTTTGTAATGCAGCTTGCCTGAGCTTGCCAAGGTACTTACTAAATATTGTTAGCAGACGTGACCACATGATATTCTTTCTTAAAACATCAACTCTCTTTAAGGGTCTACATCGCGATGCTTGAGTACATTCGTAATATTATTATGTAACCTTATATTTTCTAGGTTATCCCGAGATGTTGGCCCTAAACCACCTACCCACTCTTGCCCTAAATAACCCTAGATTGGGCTATTCGTGTCACATTACTATGCTCCGAGCTCGCTACCAAATTGCTTTAAATCTGGGATAAAAGAGCTCTATAATACGGCACTTTTCTTTAAAGCTCTAGCTGAATAGAGTTAACTAGGAAAAGCTTTCGAAGAGCTTCGGAACTTTCTATTGAAATGTTTGCAAACTTATATTATACGTGCTACCTAAGCTTCTATCGTCAGAGTGAGATTTATTTGAAATATTGTTAACATTAAAAGTAAAATAAGAATAACAGTATCTTTATTCAACGTATTCAAACTCCATTAAACAAAAAAAAATCTTATCTTGGTAAGCTGTTTGATAGCTTAGCGATACAGAATTAAAACATTATTTAATTCCATGACTATTTTTGTTTTAAGCAATTAAAATTGTGCTTATAGTTCACCTAAATGAATTATAATTTAATATTTATAATTTACATCAAGGTACTTAAACCAAAACCTTTTTAATAATGATTAAAAACGAAATCTAGAAAAACAAGGGTGACGGCACCAATGATGGACACTTTTAGCTGACAGGCACCAGTAATGGACATTTTACTCTTAATTCAAATTTAATACGGTCCTAAATTGATTGTTGCAAAGTTGCAAAACAAATGAATAACCCTTATTTTCTGTAAACTACGAATCAAGTGTCCATCATTGGCCCTTGTCCATTACTGGTTCCGTCACCCTATTAATGTACCTATTATGAATTACCCGCTTTCTACCAGATTACACTATCTATTTCAAACAGCACTTTGCTAAGCCAACAGCAGACGTACTCGTAATTCAAACTAAGCATTGCACTTCCAATTTCAAGTTCCGTTGTAGTCTTCTAGCCTTAAGTTACAAACCAAGTTGCATTGCACACCCTGTATTTGGCAAGTCGGAGCACCCTTTGTCATCGTCAGCTGAGTACTCGAAACATGAGAGTTGTATTTATGTTTGATTTAAGAGTTGATATTTGGTAAGTGAGTTATAGCGTGAACCAGAACCACCAGTGGCCCGTTTCACGAAGCTACAAGTTACAAATTACAAGCGGAACCCTCTTTCTAGCAGTACGATTTAGAAAGAGACTTCCGCTTGTAATTTGTAACTTGTAGCTTCGTGAAACGGGCCTCAGAAGAACCATTTTTGATGATTCTGGTGGATTTGTTTACAACTCGACGCATGAACGCATAGATGAACCGGCGAGTTCAAATTGTCCCGTCAGAGTCTACAAACAACATTTTAGGGCGGGCAGACTGAAAAAAAAATTGGTTGCTTCTAACAAGATTCTGATTGTTGTGCATAGGCGTCTTGAATCCATACGAGCCTAACAGGACGTAATGGCTGATTTACATTGGTTTAGTAAAAGCATGCCAGTAGAAGTACATTAAAGAGTTGTTTTTCACGTTTGAGGCGAGAGCTATTGTAACGTCGCAATGTACTTCTACTGGCATGCTTTTACTAAACCAATGTAAATCAGCCATTAGACGCTTCATAAGATGTTAGTTGAATCGCTAAAGAACTTGCTGTTTTTACTATAAGTTTTGTTTGATATAACTAATATCATGAATAGTGTATTCATTTTATGTCAACTAAGAGAAAACCTCTCTTGGTTAGCTCACATTTTTTTGAGTGCATTCTTAATAAGGTAGCTTAGCTAGTATGACTTCGCTCGCTCGATCGACCGATCTAAAAAAGAGTTTTGAATAACACTTCTGAGACTTGACACATTCGCAAATAAAGGTCACAATTGTGATAGTTGTTGTTTCAACAAGGCATCAGTTTTGTCTTGTAGTAAAAGTTAAAGATATGTGTCGAACTTGAGTATAATGACAAAAGGATATAATTTAAAAAAAAAACTTGTAGTATTGTTAGGCGATGGGCTTGCAAGTTGCAACCTGTCACTAATACGTGGATCTTAGCCTAATTGTGCAAAATGTGGTTACAGAATTATCAACAAGTCTTTAGAGTTGTAGGTAATTCTGTAGCTCTGTCTACCCTCTCTGGGAATGAAGGCGTGAGTTTATGTATGTGTATGTATGTTTTAATTAATTACCAAAAATTGTATGGTATAAATTATGACACTGTAAAGGAGGTAGAAGTGATGCCCTCGCCGGATTAAAAATGAAAATGCTTAGCTCTGGCTATCCAGGGCCCGTATTATGGACGCCTTTATCGCGGTGGATAAAGCTTCCGTCACTCTCGCACTTACATACTGGTCAGAAAGTGACAGATGTTTTATCTACGCTTATCTACGTCGATAAACACGACCGTAATCGGCCCGCAGAACCAAACGAGTTCTACGCACTACCTTTGCGCTGCGCTCCACCATCCGCTTTCTGGAAGGAGTAGAAGCAGCATTAGACTAAGCGCTAAAAAAGAGGGGTTATTACACAAAAATCCCATAGATTCCAAGTGTATCCGAAATAACCCCACCGATAAGATAACATAAAAGAGGTTACAGACAGTGCATCTGTCCGTTGCAGCTTGTAGATAATTAAACGAATTCGTGCGCGACCGATTTGCGTGGTGGCAGACATGTGGCAGACATTTCCCTCCCCGTTACACCGCCCCGCTTACGCTTAGATCTCTCCCCCCCCACGTCTCCCCCCGCGGGACGTTCGCACACGAACAGTGACGATCTCAGAAGTAGCTTCACATTTAAATACCTTGTCGCATTCATGTATTTAAGTAAGAGTAGTTTGAATTTATAAGTTATATACAATAGCTGCGACAAGGTACTAAAAATGTACAGCTACTTCTGAGTTCGACTTCGAACTTGTATGACTACAGCTGACAATCGTCGGGGTTCCCTGAAAACTGGTACCAGTTTCTCTCAGAAACCCTTATCTATCTATATATAAGTATATATAAAAGGCAAAACTGACTGACTTATATATCAACGCACAGCCGAAACTACTGTACCTAGAAACTTAAAATTTGGTACAGGGGTTCGTTTCATGATGTAAGTGAGCAGTAAGAAAGGATTTTCCGAAAATCGACCCCCAACGGGAAGAAATGGGGGGAGTAGCGAGAAACTAATTCTACGCGTACGAAGTCGCGGGCGTCCTCAAGTTTATTACATAGTAAGTGTCACAAATAGGGCTTATGGCGTCCACCAGAAAACACAGTTGCAGCGACGAAAGTTCGCTCCATCTTAGATTGTAGCTTGGCTAGATCTTCTGATTACTCGGCGCTCCTCTGGTAGACTCAGAGATGTGCAAATACTTACAGAATAAAGATTTTGATATTCATCTTATTTTTCAGCTTGAATGGAAAGGCAGCCTTAGACTTGTTATCATCATCGCACGTTGGTCACTCGCAACGGTCACAAAACTGTGGCCACTGTGCTGTGTTCATACAAAATGCGTTTTCAGCTTGACGAGCTGGGGTGTTATTCTCTTAAAAACGGCGGTCGGTCGAACAACCGAGCAAAGCGCAGCGGCGAGTTTAAGTAGTCCCGTCAGAGCGAACAAAACACATTTTAGCGCGTGCATTCTCAATCAGGCAGCCTTATACGTTCGAGAAGCCATGCTGCCAAATTGAATACACGAGCTAAAATGTGTTTTGTTCGCTCTGACGGGACTACTTAAACTCGCCGCTTGGACATTCACTCGTCCGTCCGTCCGTCGTTGTTGAGAGAATCACATCCCTGATACAATATTCAAGGCGTTCACTATTCTTGGCCTACTTGACTACACGTTTATCTTGCTACATATTTTCCCCAGAAAACGTGTCCATACAGTGTTCATACAACATTCAGTAGGTCGCCTGTTATCTTCACTTTCTGAATATAAATATCACATTGTAATAAATTTCCGGCACGTATAGACAGATTATCCGGACACGATAAAAGAAATACTTGCTTCGGAAATGCCGAGCCTGTAGTAATCGATAAATAATAATCGTTTTCTTTGACGCACAATTTAATTTTACCATCGCTTGGGGACTTTAGGGTTGGCAACACCTTCAAAGCCCTTTTACATCGACCGGTGCTCGAGTGGAGCTCTCTTTCTAGCAAAAAGAGTTAAAAAGAGACTTCCGCTTGTAATTTGTAACTTGTAGCTTAGTGAAACTGGCCTCTGGCACGTTTTATAAAGCTACAAGTTAACAGGTTTATCAGACCTAGTCCAGAAATCAGGGACTTCAATTCAATTTGTCCCTATTTAATGTCAATGAATTAAAAAAATCCTTTAAAAAAATGATAAATGATTCACCACAGATAATCAGACGTTTTAAAACGCAAGGAACGACCTAAATAATATTATACGGTATTATTAAGCTGAGCTATGGGTTAAGGGTAATTGTGTGCGAAGCGGCGCGTTCAGCGCGGAGTCCGGGCTAACAAGCGAAAAGTCGTCCAGGGCCCAAACCCTCATGCCCTTAGACAACGGCTCCATTTAGTTCGAGGAACCAACAGGCTGGCGCTGAAAGAGTTAACGGGACCTTGTTACGGCAGATTGCGACCACAAATGACGGTGAATGGACGGATTTATTTTCGGACTATTAGGTGCTCGATTGCTCTAAAACCCTTGTTGTTTTAGTATATTAAAAGGTTTTGGTTAACACTTTAAGCGGTGATGTTTTTAAGACGTGAGAAGTATTGTGGATTGAGCGCAAATCAGAGTACAGTGGGTCTAGAAAAGATGCTTAGCAACGTAAACGATTTTTTAAAGCTGTCAGAATGTAAAAAAAAAATATAAGCGCTTGACGCGACGGTCTGGCAGCGCACTGCCATACAATATTTTCGATAACAATAACGCTTTAATCTTGTCTAGATCCATTGCGATCAAAAATTACATTTACAGAAAAGTAAAAAGTTTTTGTCACTCTCGAATTTTTCGATTATTACCGTAATTAAAAAATAAACAGCTGATAATAATCACTTTGGTGTTAACTAACGTGGTAACGATTAAAAAAGTCTTACCGAGAAGCGTAAAAAATAACCGGTCCCCATGACATGCCTTATTTATAAACATTTTGGGAGTAAACTGAAAACTGCTGACTCAAGTTATCAAAAACAAATTTTAATTTAAATAAGTGCCAATTTTTTTAAGTTGAGATATTTTTATCGGTGAAAATTGCCTAATCTTGTTGCTTATCATTTATCATTTAGTCGACAACGTTATTCGTTTTAGAATCAACCTGTATGTTTTTATCGTAGATACAGGACGAGACAGTTGGCGATTTAATAACGCAGACGAAAAATATCACGAATGGTCTTATTACATTGTTCTTGGATCTGTTGTTATTGGGTTTTATTGGGCTCGTTTATTCCTAGTTTTATTTACCAGTAAATTTACTCAGTAATAAGTTTCTCCCACGTTTGTCCTTAGTTGTTTTTGCGTTAGCAGTCACGTTGGTATATAAGGTGTATTTATTTTTACTGGTTCATAAGTGCTGAAATATTAACTAACTAGGTGTTTTCCGCGACTCCATCCGCGTAAAAAAATAAAACATAGCCTATGTTCATCAGGGATAATGTAGGATTCTGATGGTGAAAGAATTTTTCAAATCGGTCCAGTAGTTTCGGAGCCTTTTCAATGCAAACCAACACACCAACACTCAAATATTTCCTCTTTTTAATGTTATTGGAGTAGATTACTAAATAAAAATAGATAAATACAACACCATATCTTAAAGTACAATTTTGCTAAAAAAATAATATGTGGAGGACCTATGGCGTAATCATAAGTTATTGCATTAAGACTCTATCTTCAAAAGAAATATTATTAAATTAAAAAAATAGGCGTAAAGTGTTCACTCGTAGAAACCTAAAACCCTTTTGACCAACCTGATTTTAGGAACAGTCTCTTTCTCACCACCTTTCACCCCTCCAATTTCCTGCTACCGAAAACTTAACCGTACCCGGTCGTGTTCGTTAATAAAATGCCTCCTCCTGTCCGTAATAAAAACCGGGTTTTCCCGGCTCAGCGACGACATATAACCGCAAATTTGACAAAAGTGAAGCTTTATTAAGCAAAACCTGAAAACTGGATAAAAATTCATTTCATTAGGTAAGGACAATATACAGGGTGATTCAAACACGGTGATCGTTAGTCACTTGTCCTCAGCTAATAATTCCCAACTCAAACTAGTCAATCTTCAAAGCCACCCTTTATACTGCTAACATTCACTGTGCCAATAACTGATGTAGGTAATAAATTAAGGTTACAGAATTGGGCAAAAGCGTTCTGCGAAAGTTAAACGACATAGAAATCAATTTAAAATCCTATGATCTGGGGCGTATTGCATAAAAAATAATAGCTTATATTATAAGCGGAACTCTCTTTCCAACAGTATGTATTAAAAAGAGACTACCACTTGTATTACAAGTTAGAAGCTTTTATGAAACGGGCCCCTGGTTGAAAATGCGACATTGTAAAGGTTAATTTTAGTTTGGCTAATCATAGATGCCACTGACATTTTTCCCTAGAACTTTTGAAATGGCAACAATATTATCGACTCAAAACATTTATAAATTTTTTTATAGCCGTAAAAGGCAAACGAGCAGAGGACCACCTGATGGTAAGCGGTCACCGTCGCCGATAAACATCAGCAATGCCAGGGGCTCAGCGAATTTTGCCTTTCAGTGAATACTCTTTTTAATTATTGGAGGAAGACGCGGTTATCCTAGTAACCTTCCCGGGTTCGATTCCCTGTAAACGCAAATTTGTGTGATTTGATTAGTTTTCTATATATTTCCATAGTATAAGCATAAGCTTCATTTAAGACTAGATCAATTTAAACAAGATTTTTTTTTTTTTATTAAAACTCATATTAGTAAAGGTCTATTTATGTTAAATAAAACATGTTCTATGGCATACGACTGTGTTATAATTTTCCACTTTAGGGAGACCGGGGCGCGACTTAACAAGATTTATATTTTCAGTTGTAGCTTCAAAACGCCTTAACATTTTGAAATGATTTTTGTGTCAAATGATGTCCAAACTATTCAATAACCATATCGTCGGTTTTAATTTGACAAGAAATTAGAACCTTTTTAAAAAAATCGATTTTACTCAGAAAAGTCAGAAATTAATACTTACCCCGCGATCGGGGTTACAATTAACGGTTCCGAGGTAAGTATTAACAAAAGGGGCAACAATTAACATTATAAGTATTTTCCTCTATAAATAAAGAAAACGCAAGATTACAATGACATTTTTTTATTTAGCAATACAATTAAACAATAAAGCACTTTGTCCCTGCTACAGCGACAAAAGTTTCATTTTTAATCATATTCATCGTCTGAATCACAATTTTGGCAATTTCTAAAGCAGCTGACTCGTAGGTCGCCAGCGAAGTCATGCCTCGAGTAGTTTTCCGCTTGTAAGTCCTCATGCTGTAAAGTTCAAGATAAATACATAAATAAATAATTAGGTACCGCGGTGAATATACTTACAGCTCTTTAAAGTTTTGGGCTTAAGGAAGCTTGGGAAGTAAGGGCTTAGCAATAGGGTCCTGTTGGGCACCCTTCGGGTACGGGACCAAAAATAGAATCCAAAGGTATATGCTGTTAATACTAGCCCCGTATGTTTTGTTAATTTTAGCCCCATGGGTACCTTTTCAATAAGAAGAAATATAATTACGAAATAGAGTACATTAGCGTTAGTAAAGTTATGTAACATTATTAAGAATAAAACAAGCTACTGTGAAAAAAAAAATATTACGGCTAAATCAAATATTCAACACGTAAATCAAAAAATCGTTATGTGAAAAAAGTTCGTTACCTGGCCAAAATAGACTCACATTGCACAACTCACTCTCTCGGCGCACTGAGCTGGACTGACGAGTCTCAACCTGTAGACCGCTGTCACAGGGACGAATTTTAGGAATCACTAGTGACGTGCTGTTTATAGTTTCTTAGAAATTCGCCTGTTAATACTTACCTCTGTTAATTGAAGCCCCGGCCTCCCTACAACGACGTCGATACATTCAACATAACCAAGCCTTCGCCAACAGAACCACCGTCATGATTTTACTTCGCTTTGTCTCTTCTAATAGTCGCTATAAGCTTTTATTCTCGTTATATTTTCGTCCCCTGGGGCACGTTTTATAAAGCTACAAGTTACAATTTTACAGGTCTAAACTGGCAACACTGCTCAAATGACTGGTCGTCATTGGTCGAGGTTGTGTCAAATGGAAACTTGTAGCCTGTAAATTGTAATTTGTAGCTTTATAAAACAGGCCCCTGATATTCCTTCGAAAGCGGAAATAATCTAAAAACGCGGTCTCCATTGATGTGCCCATCCTATGCGATATACATGACAGTTCATTATCCGACTGGCCACTTGACCGGATTATGGAACCGGCGGCAAATATGGCTGCTCGTTAATATCGCATTAACTGCCTTTTGCGATATACCGAGCTGAATGGTGTTTCAATTAATTATTATTGGCTGTGTTTGCTCGCTATATTGGTCTATGCTTGATTCAATACAAGGTACCTAGGTAATTAAAGCAGGGTCGCACGTAAAAAAAATGTGAGTTAACTTTGTGTGATTTTGTCGTAAAAATTAAATTAAATTTAAATTGAATATGTGTTCTTTTTATAGTGGTGATTATTATTTACATCTTTAATATTTGAGTAGCTTATTTTTATTTCAATTTAAATAAGTTTAGTTTTAACTTTTAATTGCATTAATTTAATAAATATTCATACCACTCATGTTATAACATCACATAGTGATTTGATTTCTTGTGACCATAATCATTGTTAAATGTTATTTAGAATTTTTTATAAGTGAGTATTTTGTAGGCATATTATCATCATCATTCATTCTTTATATCATGTAAAAATTAAAAATACCATGTCTTTTCATTGAAGTAATAAATAACTTAATAACATGAATATAACTATTAAATAGATAAAAACCACCAAAGGGCGAAATAGACTGGCAATTAAAGTTGCAGAAGTTTTTGCTGTCTACTCTATCTAAAGTTCTAGATCAAGAAGCACAATTTTGCTGTCTTTTTCTAACATTTTAAGTAAGAGTAAGACAGCAGTCAACTTCTGCAATTTTTATGGCTAGGTAGTCTTAACCTCGCTTAAGAGATATTAAGTCATATTACCTCGTATGGAATCAAGTCGCTTCATTACAACAATCACGATCGTTTTTAAAAAGCAACAATTTTTTATACGCCTGATCATACTTAGAGATATCGATCGAGGTCGACACAAGCAAAATGTTTCTTGTATACCCACTGACTAGTTCAACTAGTGTTTGCTCGTCTAAGAACTCACGATCAAGTTACATAATAGAGTTTGTGCAGGGTCCGCCCGGAGCTGTCACTATCTTACCCGCGAGCCTGCCGCTAAGCAGCAGTGTTTGCGCTTCTGTGTTCAAATGTAGAAGTAAGATGGACGGTAAAGTTACTAGCGTTGAGGCATTTCATGTTGGACCTCTTCGGATTCGGTCGGGTTGACTTTTGCAATTTCGAGGCTGCCTTGGGCTGGGTCCTAAAAATATTTGCAAACCGAAAACTGCAAATGCGAGTGTAGAAAAAAAGAATGCCATTATCAAATAACGGCACGACGGGTTCCGTCATACCGTGCAATGTTAAAATCAAGCTAAAAACGCCGAAAAAAACATGTTTATTGTATGAGGACCCTTTTTATTTTTTTAAACATCTCGTAGTAATACATACCTTCTCTTTGAACATTTCAAGCGTCTAATACGGTTCTTAATGTACAGTATCATAACTGACGGACGGACGGACGGACAAAAAAAGGCTTAGTAAAAGCGAGTAAACTTCAGAGGAAATAAGTTACCCAGATTTATTACGTAAAGCTTGTTCTGCAATCTACGGATTACGTAAACGTTTGTGGGTCCTTTGTCCGTTCTTAACGTTTCTAAATATTCGTTTATTCGCCCGGAGCGTCTGTCGGATCGCATTCCGCCTTATTGCAACATTCATGAGATTAGATTCGGCGGAAACTATTCCGAGTTGCGAATCTACGCAAACAAAGGAATAACGTTTCGAAAATTAAACTTAATAGCCGAAATAAACGACATTTATAGCGCGTAGCCGGTGTCTGGGATTTTGTAAATCGAAAAACGTTATCTCTGTCCGTTTTTAGCTTTAACTAAAAGGTTGAATTTCGAATAACACGTGAAATGGATGGAGTTGAAGTTTAAAATTTAGTGCAAGTTGCAGTTGTCTTTCCATACAAAATTTAACAATATTTAATCGCGGATAATTTTCCATATGACAATCTGAGAAGACGTGTCTCGTCGATAAAATGTCAGAAGACGGTCACTAAAAAAGTTCTTAAGAAAAAAATGTAGTCCGAAGGTTTTCTCCTCCTTTTAAACTTTGAGATGTAAGTGTGTTATATGAAACGGAACGCAGTTATGCGTTTAATAAATTCCCTCTCCCCCCACTGTTCCTCTTCGGTAAAGTTGTTCTGTGTTACCTTGGACGTCGTGTGCAAGTTAAATAAATACTTATATTACAATTACGGTGTTGGCAATAGCCGGAGAGGCTCACATCTACACGTTAATCCTGCTTAGTTGGCACTAATCAGAAGACGTAAGTAAACAGTTACAAAAAAAACATAACATGGAAGCAACATCGGTAGTAACGGTGTTTTGTAAAAGAATATGTTAACTAATTACAAACCGCAACTTTAAGTCATCCCGTCTAGTTTCACGTCTCGTTTAATGCTAGATCTTGGCTTTGGTTGCAGGGTTATCGATGAAGCAGCAGTAAGAACTTACCAAATTCGTAAATAAACCGGAAGGGAAGTGGCTAAAGAGGATAACACCCCTGATCCGGCTCCCTCTCACAATTACAGAGGTACTCTTAATCCTGACAATGGCCTTGCTTCCGGGATGATCTGATTAACTCAAAAATTGAAGGACGCGTTAAGGTCGCGTGATTGGTGCTGCTGGCAAACATCTGGGAATGGACGGTCGCAAATCTTAGACATCAATCTTTTTAAACCGAGCTCAAAAAAGGGCAAGGTTCTATGTTCAGCTGTATGTATTTTTTATGTGTGTTCACCGATTTCTCGGTCAATTGTGGACCTGATTTTGGAATTATTTGGGTTTGTTTTTTGAAGTAGTCTCATTGACATCTGTAAGGAATTTAATTACTTAACCAAAAGCCGACTTATTCAGTTGGACTGACCTATTACACCATTTTAAATCAAGTAGTACCTACAATAATTAGCAATAATGTAACAAAATAAACCCGTAGATGTATATGAATAGATAAAACCCTCCGATATAATGCTACCATCCTACCAAAGAAGGCGGCTAAGTGCATATACCTAATGGTATTAGCCTTTTAATTTTAATGTGGTTACCAATACAGTTTAAAATGGTTCGACTACTACAATGCAGTTAGCCGCCTTTCAAACCCCCCCTCCTCCCCCCTACTTTCAAAGCTGATATCACTTGAACGGCTTAACCGATTTTCATGAAGTATAGCTAAAAACATTTCAGATTAAATAAGCTTTCTGTTAAAAAAAAAACTGCGTGCGTATCCCTCCATCTGTTTAGGAGTTACGATGCCACATACAGACACACAGATGCACACGTTAAACTTAAAACACCCCTCTTTTTACGAAGGGAGTTTTAAGCCAAAAGCAATAACTCGCACATTTCTGATCATGATTTATTGCGATGAAATTCGCTACAAATCTCGAGCAACGAACTTTTAAACACCAAAGTTCTAACCAACGAAAAAACAAGGTATAAGTAATAAACAACAAAAGGCAAACTTTGTCACTATGGTGTGTCTTAATTTGTATGGGAAACCATTCATATTTAGTACAACTCCGGTTCGTTCATTGTACCCATTATCTCGAAACCAATTTAGAAAGTGGCTCCAATTGAAACGGTAATTTCTAAAGTTAGATGTGTCTTAATATTGGATTTGGAAACATCAAACTTAGTTACACTTAGACAAGAATGTTTGACGAACAAATCTAAATTTAGAGATGACCTACATTTTCTAATTAGACCCTGAAAATGTTTAGTTTTTATTCTCTCTTGTACATACATTTCCGGTGAACTAAATTTAACAACAAGAGGCCCGCTTCACGAAGCTACAAGTTACAAATTACAAGCGGAAGTCTCTTTCTAACTCCTCTTGCTAGAAAGAGAGTTCAGCGTCAATCAAAGACAAGCAACACTTTAAAAGAGGCGATCATTTCACTCCCCTTTAATTTAAGTTTAACTTTTCCAAATTTAAATTGAGGAACGATCATTATTAAAAACTGGCAGGAATTTTCGCTAAAACCAAAGAACATAAAGTACTTTATCAAGGTTGCGGATAAGGAATGGCGGAACTTTTCCAATATTAATCCGAGGGAACAAACGACATGAAATATGAACGTTCTATGTCAGAGGTTATCGAAATGTGAGAAAAACTTATTTTTGTTTAAATCGGTTTTTAACATACGTTCGATCCTAGGATAGAGTAATAAAGAGTTTCACAAGCAAATAATTACAGCTGTTATTTATTTCTTAAAAGTTGCCAGGGCCGCTAGTGTCACCATACAAACTACTATCGTTTTAATTTTCAACCTGTCGGATAAAAAAGAAACAGCCAAATTGAAAAGAAAAGCAAAATCGGTATCGGAAATCACTTTTTTGTGAAGTTTTTAAATAAAACATACAATTACAAACACATTATTCTTCTGATTTTTTCTTAATTTAAGTATATTATCCGACATCAAAAGGACACAAACAATAATATTGCACTAAAGTGTTTAAAAATTTAAACTAAATTAACGTTTGTACAAAGTAACGCAAGCGTAATGGTGACTCTCAAAAAACAAAAAGCATTTAAGCGTATTTAAACTCTCCGCTTACTCAAATAGCTCCATCTCTCTTGTTATCAAGGTGTAAAGTACTGTATGAAAGAGACAGTACTATTGAGATCTCTCATCTGAATGTTGGGACTCCATGGAACTTAGTTAATTAATCTAATTTGGTCTCGATTAATTTAATCTGATCGAGGTTATTTGTGGCTGCGACGGTTCCGAGGCAAGGATACCGCTCATTTAGAACTTTAGAAAGTAAACAAGCCAAAACTCAATGTACAGATGTAGTAAATATAACATACGACATACCATTAAACGGGGTTATTCGGGAATCACGAGGCTATTTGGAACTAAGTAATCATAAGCATTTAGTTGATATATTTTTTGGCATGACTATGATAGAACTGTAAAACTTGGTGTCAGGCGAAGGTTTCAGTTGTACCATTGCCATGACAAAAATATATCAACTAAAAGCTTATAATTACTCGATTCCAAATAGCCTCGTGATTCCGAAATAGCCCGTTTTATCGGTATTTAGTAGGATAAGATTGTATTGTATCTTGCTTTCTCAGCCGGCTAATTATTAATTATATAAGCCAATTGAGAAAGCAAGATGAACACGAACTTATTTGACAAAATAAGATGTCGTATAGTTATTGTCGTTTGGTTTACGACTACAAACCGCGCGTATGCTGCTGCCAGGCGAGCAATTGCTAAGCAACCAGGGCCTCTATTTAACACGGTAAAAACAATATCATTTTTCACTTGTTATCGTATTGTCAACGTTTTGATAGCTCTTATTTACTTGACAGTCAGTAAAGCGGCCGAGTTAAAAACAAAACCATAACAAGATCAAATACGATTTGGATTTTACCGCCTAGAATAGAGGCGCAGCACAGCTTCCAACTGAGGTGAAGCAGGACCGCAGCAAACCCTTTCACGGGGTGCTGCCCCCGACGTGTCCCAAGCAGGACAAAGACGGTTTTACCTTAAGCCTGCCCTAGGAACCTGTGTGGCACCGCACCAACCAGACCGAACTACTTGTTGGGTCTTGCTAAGCCCATAACGCAGCTGTACGAGTCCCGATTACATTACTTTACGGAGGCGAAGGAGCTCGTAGAGTATGTACGAGTTAAGACCGGAGTTGCTCTAAGGGTCCAGTGGTTGAAGCCTCGCTACAAGGTTAATTTTAAGTCCTTTGTGGTGAGAGTACCGACCGAAGATCTGCGCCTCTATTCTAGGCGGTATAAACGATATCGTAGTTTACCTGTTAAGGTATTGTTATGACGTCAGCCGTCATTACTGTCAAGAAAATAAGAGCTATCAAAACGTTGACAATACGATAACAGGGCAAAAACGATATTGTTTTTACCGTGTTGAATAGAGGCGCTGTTGACCTTTTTAAACGAAACTTTAACGTGTCAAAAGCAATACGGTTTGGGCTGGTTCTACTTAGTCTTGTAAATTGTTATCGTATCGTTTTTAATTCACCCGCCAATTGTTAAGTAAATAACGTTGGCAATAAGATATCAATGTCAAAAGCAATTAGTCTTTACCGAATAGAATGAATCCCCTGTACAAGCCCACTGACGGCAACAAATGAACGTCGCTGATAATGCAATATGTATTGATTAAGGTATCCCGAAACGATATTACTGTCATATTTAGGTCACGGTGGCGTCGTTAACAATATGAAGGACTCGTAAATCGATGGAGGCTTGGTGACGACTGATGGGTACTCGGTTTAGATTAATAAACGGGGTGGTCTAAGAAATCCATCAGGGCCGGCATTCTAGGCGGTAGAAACCACATCGTCTTTGACCTGCTAGTAGAATTTAGGTATATTTCTACCTGTTAAATCTTAATTTTATTTTAATTAATACTCGAATAGGAATACGTAAAATTACGTAAGGAACATTTAATTAAAAAATTGTGAAAAAACGTTTGATTTCGACCTCCGCGAGGAATTTGGAGAAGCTTTTGATTTTTTTATATCAATATGATAAAGTACTTCCTTGTTTTAATTAATTAATGTCGTTTACTGGGCAAAGGTTATTGATCCATTCCACTTTATTACGTACTAAGTTATTATAAGGTTTAAAACGTGTGCGAAAAGACAGAAAGGTGTAACGTGAAAAAACTGTAGTGAATATTTTACGCTACTGTCAAGTGAATAAGAGCTACTAAACATAAACAATATTTTGGTTCATAGGTGCGTTTACAGGCATTTTTTAGAGCAATAAATTGCCCGTCATGGGCCTGTTTTATAAAACTACAAATTAAAATTTACAGGTTACAAGTTTCTATTTGACACAACCTCGACCAATGACGACCGGCCATTTGAGCAGTGTTGCCAGTTTAGACCTGTAAAATTGTAACTTGTAGCTTTATAAAACGTGCCCGAAGAAATAAGGACGTCGCATAATATTACACGCAGTAAGACTGCCATTGTCGCCGTTATAAGTTTTCCGTGAAAGTGCACCTTCGAACAAAATAAAATACCTATGGACCAAAAAACAATATAAATGTCATGCTACTTACAGATTAAAGTTTTTTTAATAGACTGTAAATTGTAAGAGACTTCTTACAATTTAACTTAAATCGTCACTTTGGCATAGGTACAAATTAATTAACTGTAGGTACGTATGACACTATACAGTTGATAGCGTTAAACATATTACACGACGATCGGGTTCGTGATGTGTATTATAATGAGAACTTAGTTTGGTAATGTCTAGTCTATAATTAGATGACCTCATACACGTCTCACTTTCACTGTATGAAGCAGACAAGGTCCCCTAATCACGTTACTGTGCCCGGTCTTTTTCGTAGTTATTGGCAAAAATAGAAAATAAGAGAGGAATTATTAATATTATGAAGCACTCGAAGTACTCTGCTTTAGAGTCGATGTACGATTTTATCCCAGTCGTGGTGGAGACATCGGGACCTTGTGGTTAGGAAGCCAAAGAGCTTTTTAAGGAGTAAGGCCGTCGTCTGCGTGACAGAGCCTCGTTCTGGGTCGTGGCTGGTTCAGCAGATTTCCATTGCAGTTCAGCGCGGCAATGCAGCCGGTCTAATGGGAACGTTTGAGCCAGTTAGTGATACCGATGATCATATACCTATGTAAAATGTCTTGACGAAGCTTGCTGCTGATAATATGTAAATGTGTTATTTTCTTATGACTATGCTGAAATTAATGAATTGTTTGACTACTAGCTGTCTCCCGCGAGTCCGTCCACGTGATCCGTTCTGGCGTTCTGGCGAGATTGAGTAACAAACAGGCAAATTTTGCATTTATAATATTAGAAGGTAAGAAGTAAGATTCTTAAGTGCTACTATCGACTAATAACCTAACACATAATAAATATTAAGGTATAAAAGTACATTTCAAGATATCAGAATAATGTAAGTATACTTCTTATACCTTGCCATTTTTGATGTTTGTATACCTACGTTCCGAAAAAGCTAAATTAAGCTTAGTAAAAGTGGCACTGTATTCGCGACTTCTGACTTTTTGTTTTTAAAATGTATGAGATGACCTGAACCTGAACATATTTTTCATAATTCCCGAGGGAACAGCAATAAACGACTTTTACGCGGACGAAGAATATACACACATTCTCAAAAATCTACCCGCAGATTTAAAGCTTCAATAATACCTATACTCTTTTGTTAGCAGCATATTTCTATAGACGATAACTCAGACCTTGTTTTATGAATGCGATCGGTGCCTTTATTCTCAGCCCATACAAATCAATGGAGGTATTAAGTTTTATGGCCGCATTATCGGCAACTAATCTGTGTCGCTCCCTACTTGTGTGCTATGGATGTGCTATTGTGCAAATTTTAGACAATAAATGGGTTGTACTTGTTATAATAGCGCATGTTGACTTTTACATATCGCACTGCTGGATCAAAACAGTAACAACTCAAAAAACTTGCTGGTTTTTTTAGGTTCATAGGAGTTGTAATAAAGTGGTTTTTAAAATACAGTTGTATTTTCAGTTGTTGCTGTTTTGATCTAGCAGTTCGATGTAGATAGATAAAGGTATCTAAGGTATCTTAGTTCTGAGGATTAACAACGCATTTGCAGTCTTAGGGACGTATTTAAAAACTGATCTTGGATGAGATGCCCATCCTGAGATAGGTCATAGTAAACTTCATGTCATAGAATGCCTACTGTTATTTTCCTTGTGTCTTGAGACGGGCATCTTTGCAGTCTTCTGATTACAAATATCTATGGGTATCAGATCCTTCTTACCATCGAGTGGTCCATGTGCTCTTGTCTTCTCCAAATCACTCTTCGTATCACGTGATCTACCAGTGACGCGATTGGCTTAAAAACGAAACGAATAGAAACGCTAGTTAGCGTAAGGCATCTTGGCTGTGGCCCCGGGTGTTTGGGAATAGTTCCTCATATTATGAATTTGAATTTTGCATTTTAAATTTGAATTGCTTTAAAGGTGTTTAGGTTCAAAAGTGGATAGGTGATCGTTTGCTTCTCTATGCCATAAAAATAAAATAATATTTTAAAAGTCTCTGACACTACCATACAAACATGAATGGTGCTACATTATTGCGTATAAAGCACGTATAAAGTAAGACATTCTGACTGTAACAAATGACGATACATGACATTGTGATCTGGGATTCTATTCTACTTGGGCTACATAGTGATAGCTTTTGGATAGCTCCTATTTAAATGACAGTAACGGATCTGAGTTAAAACAATACGAAAGCAAAACAAGAGAAAAAGCAGAATACGGCCCTTGATCACTTTACAATTCTTTTCCAACACAAGTATGGTGACGCATTACAGCTTTACGACTCTATACTTTATGACGAAACCAAACACGTCGTAAAACCACTGTCTCAGAGAGATACGAGTACACTCCCACACGGCATTTGGGTAATATTTGTAGGAACCCGCTACCGAGATGCCGCATGAAAGTCTAGCAAATAGGTCTTGGCTGTCTGTCCATAATTCACGAATTTACTACAGCTGTAAAGGGTCCCACAGTACAGTTTATCTGCAGTACCAAGTGTTTCCAAAAACTATAAAACCACACATTCACAATGTGCTACAAATTGTGGACCTGACTATCGGGTCGTTGGCACTGGATGTGTTAAGAGAAACTGATAGTCTGTGTTCTAATTTTAGGATGAACTGACTGACTGGACTGTTAGTCTATAGGGCACAACGCCGTGGCCACGACTGCGATCGGGGCAGCAGGGCGGTGACCGGCAGAATAGTATAAACAAACCAGTACCTAGACCATGTTTGAGGAATGGTACATCGTACGGCTTGTATGTATGCGCGCCAAGACTTTCGCACCACTAGTAAATGATGGGGCATGGTCGGAAACTGATAAGTCTGAGCCAGTTGAGGCTGCGCCGATGCCGTGTTCGGCTGCGTATTGACGGAAAATATCAATTTTGTCATCAACGCTTAAACTTGAGCGCCGCGCTGACTCGTACGTATCAAATGCCGAAAGGCGAAAGGGGCTTGCCTAATACTTAACTATAGAATTAGTCAGATAAGAAGTCAATCCTGACACATTGCACGACCATGAAGTTTCTGACTGTTGACATTGTTGACAGCAGTAAAACAATGCTAAACTTATTTGTTGCGTGTGAAGGAATAGTATTTAGCATCAATATTCAGAAACTTCATGATAGTGCAATGTGTCAGGAATTCAGGATTGACTTCTTATCGGCCGGGCACTATAGAGTAGTTTTGTGATAGGTGGTAGGTAGGTATAATTCAATGAAATATATTTTACAAGTATAATAATTTAATCTGTCAAATAACATTTACACAGTAAATATAAGATGAAAAATCGTGCCATAAAAAACCGATAGAACAAATACCGTGACATAAAAAAGCGACAGAAAGGAGATAGGTCTACATAAGTACAGCCAAAGTCATAAATACAGGGTGTCCAGACAGGGTATGAGGTATTTGTTATTTCAATAAAAAAAACTATTAGCATTTCAGTTTTTTTGAATACAAAATGGAAAATTATTTACAAAAGATAATGTTATCCAAATGATGACCGTTACGCTGCTGGCACTCTTCCAATCTGGACCGAAGATTGGTGAGAACACGCAGGCACATGCTCTCGGTAACATACAAAATAGTCAAGCGGGCTCAGATCCGGACTTCTGGGAGGCCAATAATTGATGTTACCTCGTTTGATAATTAAAAAAAAACATAAATACTTCCTTGGTTTTTTTTTTATTGAAATAACAAATACCTCATACCCTGTGTAGACACCTTACATACATGTTCCCAGGACGTCAAACATACCTATTATATTATTTGTGCATACATATATTTGACGCGCAGGTTGTATAGATATACCTTTGACTGTACATACCCGAGCGTGCGTAGGTGACAATGGCCATTAAAAAGCCGGAGATGAACTACTTTTCTGTATATACTTTGTCGCAGCCCTCGTTTCGTTACTCGTGGCTTGCTTCACTGTATAACTATGTCTATGTATTTACGACGAAATTTTTTTGTTTTGACATTTGTCTATGCTACAGACCCGTTAGATAACGCGCGAGCGTCCGATACAACCAGGTTATTATTTAACGGAATAGGTAACGAATATTTGGTTTTTATACCTACATACATACATTAAATCACGCCTGTTTCCGAGAGGGGTAGGCAGAGACCACTTCTTTCCACCTGCTACGATCTTGACGAATCTCTTTCGCTTCTTCCTCATTCATACATCGAGTCATGCACGCACGTCGGTTTCGGGTACTTAAAATTCGGCCCATTTCCAGTATTTCTCCGATTTGATTCGAAAAAGTACGCCTAGTGCGGCCCCTTCCGACCCTTCCACTCACTTTCGCTCTGTATATCTCTTTCGTCAATCTTCTTTCATCCATCCTTTCCAAATGACCGAACCATAGAATGCCTTTTTCAATCTTAGTTGCTACATCTTCTTTTAGTCCACATTTCTCTAATAGTATTTTTTTTTTTTGTTGATGAAAGAGCGTCGGTTGCCACAGGCTTTTTGGTGTTGGGTATTCTTATCGAAATCGGGCCATCCGTTCAGACTTTACAAGGGAACAACGAAACATACATACTTACAGGTCAAAAACATTACCTTCCCCCATCGGCGGCCGGGTAAAAATTAGGCTAATAATTAACACGGGACAGCTTACGTCTACTTTGGATGGGTCCATCAATGCAATAATGCAACTTCTCTATCCATGAGCTGGTGAAGCGTACGTCACATGGCACGATTTGCCCGCGTGACCGCTGCGCTTTCGCAAAGCCGACGTCGCGCTCCCTATGCGGCAAAGGCTTCAATATATGACGTTTTATTTTTTAACGTACGTGAGAGAAGTCATGTAGCTCCAGAAATGAAGCGATATGTAAACAGGACGGCGAGCAACTGACGTCAAAATTAACGAATTACCGATCACGCTATTGCGAATTCTATAGATCGTTAATTTCGAAAAGGAGCTAGGAATATACGAGGCGATCAGCATTGTAGTCTAACCATATGGTTACAGTTTAAGTATCAATATGTTAATGTTGACTTTAATATATAGCATGGTTGTTTTGGCTGATTCGATAAGGCTAGACAAGTTGCTTAACGCCAACGTAAACGGTTTTCGTAAACTGACAAAATAGGCGCTCGACGCCACCGTTTGACAGTTTAGCCAATCCTATACCTTTTGGATAACAATAACGAACGCCGAATGCTATCTTATCTAGGGCCTGTCTGTCAGTTCATCGTATTAGGGTGGGTTTAGACCAAGCGAACGAACAAGAATTCTATGGCATTATCTCTTACGTTTACTTTGTAAAAATAAAGACAAAACATGTTCTAGAGCATTCGCTGGTTTGGTCTAAACCCAACCTTAGAATACAGTACCCTTACCATGAGTAACAATTACCGTACTTGCTAGCGAGTTGAATGCTCTGTCCCTCGCAGAGCTCGCAGTATTCTTATAGAGTGCGAGGGACAGCGCATTCGACTCGCTAGCTAGTAGCTACTGTCTATAAGTTACTCTTAAGTTTTCAACGGCCGGACAGACGTAAACTGTAAGTCTGTGAGAGTATTTATAATAATAATAATAATAATAATAGGGTGATAGGGTAACATAGGGTGACGTCAAATAAATACATAGAATACATCCAAGACATTCTCATGTTAGGTACACAAATGTTTGCCCTTACCGGGGCATTAAACTAGGACTGAAATGCGCAGGAGGCCCACTATAACTAAACTAACGGCGTTATCTAGTTTCAAAGGAGATCTCTAATGAGTTTATTTCCAGTAAAACCACCAGTAGCTCTTGTGACAAAGTTCCCAAAAAAACATTGACAATTAGTTCCAGCAATACCATCCCTCTCTTTTGGTCATGGAATAATAAAAAAGTATCTAATTCCCTGTTCTCTTGTCTACAGGCAGCACGATGTACGGGCTGCTCCTCGAAAACATGGCGGAGTACATCCGGCAGACGTACGGGGAGGAGCGCTGGGAGGACATCCGGCGGCAGGCGGGCGTGGAGCAGCCCTCCTTCTCCGTGCACCAGGTCTACCCAGAGAACCTCATCACCAGGCTCGCCAAGAAGGCGCAGGAAGTAAGTCATAGGGACCAGCAGATCCTACTTAAATTACAAATGCGAAAGTTTGTGTGTTATTTTGTTACTCCTTCACGCTGCAACGGCTGGAGGGAATTTGATGAAATAAGTGAAGATAGTTTATAACCTCCCTGGATTAACACATAGGCTTAGGCTTTTCATCCCGGAAAATGTAAAAGTTCCCAAGGGAATAACTAATCTACGCGGATGAAATCGCGAACAGAAGCTAGTTACTTAGATTATAAATTAGAGACTAGATGTAACTATAAAAAAATGCTGGGCTAATATTCGACGCTGACAAACAAGCTTTGAATACCCTACTGATTACGCTAATAACCAGGAAGTTTTTTTTTTAATTCGACTTTTTCAAATTAAATTATCTTGTCTAACGACACCTCGTTTGTCAAAATCTCCGTTCAGCCTCTACGAAGGAACAAAAAATCATACATACATACATACATACTAGATACATACATACATTAACTTCATTCATTTCATACAGGTCAAAAAACATTATCCTCCTTCTTGGACAGTCGGCTAAAAGTAACTATAGAACTCTACCTCTAATACCAAATACCTATTACTCACATCGGCCCGTTGCCCCGTTTTGACGTAAAAGCGATACCAATACTTCAAATTCTTATAGATAAGTAAAAATGATAATTATACTTACCTATACGAGAATATTCTATTTGCGCATTTCCGAATAATTATTACGTGTATCGGTGACGACACATCAAAGCAAAGCGAAGGCGGCGTGAATGACAAATATATCGGCGCTCGCGACGTTTTATATAGATATTAATAAAAGCCGATCTAAATTTAGCTTCGGATGATCTAGCATCGCATTTAACTATTATGATTATTATGAAATTTTGTTTAAACGGGGAACTAATTTATATCGTTATTTTTAGTTTTACAAGTCAGGTGTTCGTGATAAGATAAGATAAGATGTTTTATTGACATAAAATAGGTACAAATTAAATTAAATTTCCTGATTTCTCAGCTAGGTCGGATGAACCTTTAAGTTACCAGTGTCCTCTCCCGGATGCTCCTTGAATCACCGACACTCATTTCAAGAATGCGTTGTTTCAGCTAATTTCTGCTGAAACCTTATTGTTGTTAGGTTATCTGAACCATGGTTTACGTAGGTTTGGTTGGGTTAGACCTGTGAACACCAAAAAATTATAACTCCTGCACGTGGAAATACCTGTTCGATGAAGTGAAAATTCGGTGAAATGAGTGTCGGCGATTCAAGGGTAAACCGTCCTTATTAAAACCCGAAATAAAATTTCACGTCACTTTGCTATTCAATGAGTCATTTTATGAATAATCTTATTTTCGAAAAGCATATTTTTCAAACCTTACGAACGAACTTACTAATGAACGTTGAGTAACGGTGGTATAGGTAGCTATACAATGTTTTGTCTTTATCTGACAAATTCAAATTCAAAGCTATACCACCGTTACCTACTCAACGTTTATTACTAAGGGGGGTAGTATTAAAACACTTTGTAAAAACTCTTAAAAGCAAAACTGAGTCTGAACTAAACATTATCTAAGCTATATTGTAATTTTGCAAACGAGGTTGCCGTACCTTTCAGATGCCGTGTGATGTGGGTATCCAAGACCACGTTTTGAGCACGTTTTTGTATTTTTTCAAGTGCAATTATAGAATTATACAATCATTACATTATCTAAAGAGACTTTTTTTGTTCGGCAATCGAAGGGTTAAAGCTATTTTATCGCTTACTTTTAAACATGATATAAAGCACAAAGCCGGTCTCATTGCGGAGCATTTTTAATATACGAAGCTCAATAAGGCTTTGAACTTTTACAAAAAGAGCGATGTCTCTTTTCTTCAGATAAAAGTCAAATTTCATAAACGTCGACCCAGTTTTACACTTCAGTACTTTGTCGCATTAATGTCATGTCCTGACTTCTACTCGAATTTGTTAAAAGAGTTTTAGCGACAAGGTTATAACTTGTTATATTAATATGATGCTGACCGTACGTAGACACTCTCCATAAGATTAACTTCGCGTAAATATTGGCAGCATAATAAAGTCCCCTTTATACCGGTGACTTTTTACCCGAATACCTAATTTATCATCATATCGTCATCATCATCATCATCATCATCATCATCATCATCATCATCATCATCATCATCATCATCATCATCATCATCATCATCATCATCATCATCATCATCATCATCATCATCATCATCATCATCATCATCATCATCATCATCATCATCATCATCATCATCATCATCATCATCATCATCATCATCATCATCATCATCATCATCATCATCATCATCATCATCATCATCATCATCATCATCATCAGCCTATATTAGTCCACTGCTGGACATAGGCCTCTCCCATTGCATGCCAACGAGCACGATTTATTAGCACTCTCATCCAGCTCTTGCCAGCCACCTTGCGAAGGTCGTCGCTCCACCTAGTCTGAGGGCGTCCTACACTACGTTTGCCGATTCGCGGTCTCCACACTATTTAAAGGGTCATGCTTTTTGGGTGTAAGTATGAATGTATGGGATACCTATCATTTTTATCGAAATACATTTAAACGAACATATTACGCAGAATTTTCATTTCATGTAAAGCTATTTTCTGCTAGACCCGTGTTGATTTCAGGTTACTTGTGATGGTTAAAAGTCTAATCTAACCTCATCTTTAAAATAACCTGTAATTGTAATCGACACAGGTTCAACAGTAAATAGCTTTCTATGAAACGAAAATTCTGCGAAGCGATACTTTCTATGAAATGAATGTCGGTGAAACAGGGGGCCACCATTAAACTTATAACCCCCCTCGGTTTACAGGGGGTAAACAGATATCCCCAATAGGTAATATAATTTTATCTCCGAGCTTGGAAATGAATGCATGGAACGAAACATCACTTTTTACAGCCAAAACGTTCCGGCAAAGTCAAAGATATAAATTCAAATGTAGAAACGATAAAATATTATGAGGTGAGGAAAATTTCATCTCACTAAGTGAGTTTGAATTAAATTTTATATGATTACTACAATATAGATTTTCTAGAAGATGGAGTGACGACCTTGTAAAGATCGCGGGAACGCGGTGGATGCGAAAAGCACAAGACCGGTCTGAATGGAGAGCCTTGGGGGAGGCCTATGTCCAGCAGTGGACGTCTTTCGGCTGACGTGGTGATGATGATGATGAGCTTTGCTAGTGACCTCCCATGGGTATAGGATTGTTTAGTTCTCTGGCTTTTCGAGGAGGACCACCGCCTACGTTTTTGCGTTAATGCATTACCTACTCACAAGCTGTGAATTCGATTGTTCTTATTTCATTCAATCCAGAATTAAGTATAGCAACCACAGGGCCTTTCAAAATATACCTAGCCCACATGAAATTTACCTAGGTCTTTCCCCGCCACTGTATGCTTGTTGGTCGTGTCCATACCATATTTTTTTTGCCTCCGTTATGTTATTAAACTGAGAATTAAACCGACCCCATAGACTCCGATTAAAATTACAATGACATAGAGATGGATGGACATCATGAAATTATTTTACAGAAATATTGGTCATAAATACAACGTCAAGGAACATTCCAGTATCATTTAGGTATGGACTATAATTAATACTTAAAAAGAAAATTATCGCGAAACATACCTATACACACATCAAAAAAGTCCAGTTATCAAAAATATCTCTTCATTATTTTGATATTTTCCAATATAATAAATAAGTACTGCGAGCGTTGCAATGCATTTTAAAATATAAAAATAAAGAAAGGATATTTTTATACATGGACATTTTTGATGTGCGTATGTGAAAACTTCTAACCAATCTAGTACCTACATCTACAGCTCAAAAACTCTCTAATAAAATTAAGGTTAACAATTTAATGGCACTTTTAAGGACTTAAGCCTTTTTGCCTATCACGGCAGAAAATGATACAAAAAAACACTTGCAAAAAGAAAACTGGCGAGCAAAAACGCATTATTTTAAATCGATCAATCATCCTCACGTAAACAAGTATACTTTATACATTACAAAACAGGACTTTTTGCTACAATAACAAGGTTCAACTTATATGTGGTTTTTTCTAAAGAAAACATTTTATTATGAAATATTCAGTACATTATTGAAGAATGAAGGGTCTGCCGAGGATTTCCCGCGAGACCTTTGTATGGGGGTGTATGGGAAATGCCCATAAATTGGTATTAAATACCCAATTTATATTGTTAAGTGAGGGTTATATGGAAAATATTGCGCGGCTTTTTACGAATGGCCTATTTATATGAAATATTTGCCTTTATGGTGCAGTGGAATGTTTACGAAATCAATGGGAAGGATGAATTGAAGTAAATAATTAATTTGTTTATCAACATTAGGTCGACATTTTGTTTCTATTAATGTTAAAAATGTTAAAATGTATTTCCACTCATAGCATGAAGATTATTTTCTTTAAGAATCCTACGCATGATTTGGTCATGGGTTTAGAACCGATTTATTAAAGAGTTTTAAAAAGGTTAAAGCTAAAGCTATAAGTGTCTAATATACAACTTTGATCTATATTTTATAGTAAAATGTCTAGGATAAATTGGTTTTAAAATCTACGAATGCGTTTCAAGTTATGATATAAATTGTTAAAATACGTATGTTCAAACCCATTTGTTCCTACCATTGAATGATAAGTAACATATCAATCATATGGCATTATATGTGTCTGGATGTTACACTGCAATAAATACATTTTCTTTCCCAACGCATGCGACATTTATATACATACTAGCGTTTGCCCGCGACTCCTCGCTCTCTATCATAATTTTCCAATTTTCTGGAATAGGTACAAAGAATCCTATCTCTGTCTGTCTGTGTCTGGGGAATGTTAGTCTGTAAGTTATTTGTAATTGGGTAAGGCCGCGAATTTTGACCAATTTGGACGTTTCAAATTTAACAAGCTCATTAAAAAAAATGGTACCACCGAGACGCTTCAAAACAATTTTATTATAAGTATTACGCGATAAAAACTGTCAAGGTCGCAAATGACATTATTGATTTAAATCCTTTCAAATAAATAATAATCCCGCGGATTTCTGAGTCTTGGATATTTTCTATGTACTTATTTATGTATTCATTTTCTCTATATTACCTTAGCCTTAGTACAAGCCTAGACCTTAGTTTGAGACTAGGTCAATCCCGAATTTTAATAATCCCATGTCATTTTATTGAACTAATAACTTTCAAGGTTAAAGTTAAAGCCCTTTGTCGAATTTCCCTTTACCAATTAGATAAAGTAAAAGGTCAATTGGCAGGTATTATTAAGACGTTATCGTAATTAAGGCCAGTCATACAAATTGTTGTTTGACCTCGAAACGAAATTGTTTTGTTCGTTATTTGAATTATCTTGTTTGAATTGTAATTAAGGTATTTGTTATTGTTTGCAGTTAAATTTTATTATTGTTTAAAGGACACGACTGTTGAAGAAAATATATTTAGGTACAAATGTCAACTGTTGATGAAGGTTAAGTACCTTAAGTATAGTTGCCATGCCATCAAAAATTATTAAAATAGAGTATACAAATTGCTCATAAATATCTGAACGCTCTAAAGTCTTTTAACAATAGAGTCCAGTTCGAATATTTCTAGCACATTATTTGTTACTACACATTGGATGGCGAATGTACTTATAACTAAGTAGTAGGAAAAAAGAGGAAAACGTATGTTGTGTGTTTGTTAGATAATCATAAACTAAAGTGAAGGAACCAGTGATTAACAATGACCAATGATGGACACTTGATCCTTATGTTACAGAAGATAAGGGTTATTCATTTATTTTGAGACAGTCAATTTATAACCTTATAATATTTACATTAAGGCCTGCTTGCACGTAAGTGTTATGTTAACCCTAGGTTAACACCAGATTAACAGGTTAATTTGTTAAAATTGACAGCTTTCTAATATGAATCTGACATTCTTTAATAATTTAACCTGGAGTTAACCTAGTGTTAAATTTACGTGGAAGCGGTCCTTAGAGTTAAGTGTCCCTCATTGGCCCTTCAGTTAAAAGTGTCCAACACCGTACCGTCACCCTAGGAGAACAAAAAGCTTACTATAAAAACCCATGCTTTAATTTGAAAAAAATGGGCT
This sequence comes from Acleris cristana, assembly GCA_948252455.1. Lineage (NCBI taxonomy): Eukaryota > Metazoa > Arthropoda > Insecta > Lepidoptera > Tortricidae > Acleris > Acleris cristana. The sequence continues at coordinate 4,250,269 of OX411794.1, forward strand.
CGCTTGTCAAAAGAACCATACATACAAACAGACAAAAATACATTTTTAGGTCATACAAATAATATGCATTTAATACATAAATCCGTCCAGTTGTAAAGCGAGGATCATCTACGATAAAAAAAATCTTCGACAGTCGTCGGGTAAAAGACAAACGTCATTGGAATCATGACGTAATGTTAACGAATACAGTATTTCGACACCCAACGCATCGGCCCATTAGCTCAGTTGGTTAGAGCGTCGTGCTAATAACGCGAAGGTCGCGGGTTCGATCCCCTCATGGGCCACTTCACTTTTTGCATTTAGTTTTAGTTTTTTTTTTCATTTCTTTGCTTAGACTTTATCAGTTTTCTTGGAAATGGTCAGCTTTTTTTAAGACATTAAAAAAAAGTTTCATTTCATTCTAAAAAAAAAACATTTTTTTTGCTCAGACTTCAAAAAATACAGACAGACAGACAACAAAGTGTTCCTTTTGTACCATTTTGGTACGGAACCCTAAAAAAGTACTTATTCTTTGTTTCTAAAAAGTAACGTTTTTAAAATAATGTTTCTGTTTTAAAAGCAAAATTAATCATAGCAAATGAAAGCATAATCAATAAGCACAATAAGAATCATAACAAAAAAAAACAAAGTTTAAAAAGTAAAAAGAAACTTTTTGGAGGTGCTGGGATTTGAACCCAGGACTTTCAGCATGCGAAGCAGACACTCTACCACTGAGTTACACCCCCGGATGAAACAGTAGACGAAATTACCGTAGTATTTACGCAACTGACTCCGTGTGTTAACTTTGCACCTAGAAAATATTGAGGGCTAGGCCATATTGCTATCAACATTATTAAAGAGTTAATGACTCATTTCTGCCTAATCCAGAAGACTTCCTATTGACAGTTTATCGTTTAAAACTAAAATATAGGTAGGTAATATTTATTGAGTAGTTTGAGCACTACCTATTCCAAATACAATAATATTTTATACTCAAGTATTTTAAGTTTATTAAATAATTTTGTAACTTACAGAACTTACTTTATTTTCTTCTTTGTGTTATAACGTAACTGTATTTAAACTGAACCCAACTGAACAACTGAACAATAGAATCAAGACTGAACTTTCAATACCCTTCAACCAAAATCAATTAAAAAAAATATTACAATTTTGTTTCAGGTATTAGGCATAACAGAACGAGAATTTATGGATCAAATGGGAGTATATTTTGTAGGATTCGTATCTCAATATGGGTACGACAGGGTTCTATCTGTCCTGGGCCGCCATATGCGAGACTTTTTAAACGGGTTGGATAATCTACACGAGTACTTAAAATTCAGTTATCCAAGAATGCGGGCCCCGAGTTTCATCTGCGAGAACGAGACTCGCCAGGGACTGACCCTGCACTACCGGTCGAAGAGGCGTGGCTTCGTTTACTACGCCATGGGGCAGATAAGAGAGGTATGTATTTTTTGAAAATGTGTCTTATTGTATTAGCTTAAGGTTGATTTTTTAATATTTGTTCTGTTTATAATACTGATAGTAATTTGCTTGCGGTTGTTAAAGTAGACCGAGTGTTTACGCTCAGCAGACATTAAAAAATGTATCTTATCTTATTTTGATAAGGTAGATATTTTTATGTTAGTTTATCACTGTCATATTAATATCATTAAGTTTATTACCTAAATAGGATTAACGTTGATGTCTATCAACTTAATAATTAAATTATATTTATAAATCTTGCTTCCTAAGCGGGTTTAATGTGATAAAGTAGAATTTTAAACAAGTATTAAAATCAAAAAAATATATATCACTAGAGGACGCCCGCGACTTCGTACGCGTAGAATTAGTTTCCCGCTACTCCCTCCATTTCTTCCCGTTGGGGGTCGATTTTCGGAAAATCCTTTCTTAGTGCTCACTTACATCATGAAAGGAACCCCTGTACCAAATTTCAAGTTTCTAGGTGCAGTAGTTTCGGCTGTGCGTTGATACATCAGTCAGTCAGTTTAGCCTTTTATATATATAGATAGATAAGACATTTGACAGAAACTCAAAATGAAACCATAAAATTAAAAAAGTATGTTTAAAAATAATGAAAATGATAAATTAATTTAAACAAAAAATTAAAAATATCAAAAGATTGATTTCCTTTTTGGAGGTGCGGGGTATCGATCCCCGTACTTCTCGCATGCTAAGCGAGCGCTCTACCATCTGAGCTACACCCCCGGTTGAGTTACGTGTCGAAAATAGTGATCAGTTTAAGCTCTACTGTGCTTGCTATCTTATTATGCTGTTTCTGACACAATTAGGTAATCATAATCAGAGAGAAAGTGCTTGTGATATAAAAACAAATGTGTGTAAAGATAAACTATACGGGCAATTTTTGAACATTTGGTGTAACGAGTAATAGAATGAGATGTCCGAACTGTTGATGGGCAATTATTGCCCAATTAATTGCCTGTGTAACTGCATCGATAGGTAGGAATAAATTCTCTTTCAATATGCTGTATAATAAAATAATGCACTGTGCTACTTTAAAACGCCATCTACCGGATCGCGGCAGTACCAAAATCTCATAAAAATAGGTACAGATGGCGCCACTGTTTCGTAATATGTGGCGAGGACTTTGGGCCTTTTAAATGGTTATTTAGATATCTAGGTATAACCAAATGCTTTAACTATTTAGCATTTACATTACAAAATTAAGATGGTGACCTACAATACCCAATGCTCCATCTCCATACTCAATCATTTATTGCGTTAACAGCAATATTTTAGCAACACGGGCGAATTTAATAGGTACGATTAGTGATTAAGCACTTATACCTACCTAAATAGAGAGTGTGAACTTATGGGTATGAGTGTCCTGTACCTAGTTATGTACTTATGTAAACTCTTACACATATAAACAAATTAGTTAGGTAAGTACAAGACTTGACAATATCGTCATTTGTTATCATAGCCAACATGGTGTTATACTAAGTACCAATTTCACCTAACGATGTTAACCACTTAACAGACGATTAGAGCGTTAACAGCTGTCAAAATGTATGAACTTACAGTCGATTAACATTGATTAAATTTAACAGCGTTTGGTGAAATTGGTAATAGTAAGTACTCGTAAGTACTCGTAAGTACTCGTACACCGTTCTTTGTCTGACTAATGACTACGTCCCGTAGGTACCTAGGTACTTACCATCGCTGAGTACCTGTAAATTGGTAGGTCCACAGGCAGTTTTTAATATAAAATCTATAGATATCTTGTTTACCCTTAAGATCGAAATTACTACCAAACTTAATTTTACCATCACAATAAACTTGTTGCTGATAGAACATTTGACGCCTTTATGACCAAGCATAAAATATATTGCAACCTATTGCGCGATTTAACTTCTAGCGGGCGAATTTTTTTACTTCAGTACCTACTCTAGGTGACTACGAAATGAGTTTAATACCGGCATTGAATAAATAGCTTTTAGAGTTCCGTATCCTTGCTTGTCTAAATGTCTATATTTTAAAAAATACAACACTTCTCACATATTATAAAGATAAGAAGAGCGTATTGCATAATGTTAGTTATCTTATCTATCATTATTAGTTACCTTAGGGCTGATTTTTCAATCTCCAGATAAAACCATCTGTCAGGTAAATTGTAGCTCTGTCCTTTTCTTTTCCATAAGAAAGATAAGGACAGAGCTACAATTTACCTGACATATAGTGTTATCTGGAGATTGAAAAATCAGCCCTTAAGCATGGCATACGTAAGTTAGGTTAGGTTAGGTTAGACCTATGACCACCAAAAAATAATAACTTCTTCACGTGAAAATCCCTGTCGATGAAAATAAAATTCGTCGAAGTAAACATGCTACGAAATAAGTGTGAGTGATTCAAGGAAAAACCGTCTAAACCGCCTACTCTTGCAGGTAGCCCGCCACTTCTACCACAAGGAGATGCGGATAGAGCTCCTCAGGGAAGAACTGCTCTTCGACACGGTGCACGTGACCTTCCAGCTGACCTTCGACAACAGGGCCTTCACCCTGGCCTCGCTGGCGATGACCAGGGAGGAGAAGCACCTGCCCATCAGCGCCTCGGTGCTGTTTGAAATATTCCCCTTTTGCATCGTGTTTGGGTACGTTTACTTATTACTAGCGACCCGCCCTCGCTTCGCTTCGGTATATGTAAGTTCTCTGTAACACTTGTACATAATCCAGAATTTATTATACCTACATATTTATAAACACCTTCGTCTTGAATGATTCTACTTATCTCTTGATGAAAACCGCATTAAAATCCGTTGCGAATTTTGAAATATCTAAGCGTAAGTAGAAGGACAGACTTTTTTTTTTGACGGGCTTTAGCGTCCTGCACACGTAAAGTTCGGACCGCGGGAAACGCCACGCGCCGTTCCAATCTTCGTTCCGAATCGTTCGTGCAACTGTAACAGTAAAATAGTAAAAAATGTACGGTTCGGAACGAAGATTGAAACGGTGCGTGGCGTTTCCCTCGGTCCGAACTTTACGTGTAGGTATACCGTCTAGAAACCGTTACCTTTCAAATGAATTAAGCAACTTCCGAAATCATAATGAAAACCGTTTCAATCAGTTTTCAGAAGCGAGAAAATTTAGCAACCACATTTAAATCACTGCTTTAGGTATGTTACGTATCTCCGAGTTAAATCCCTGTTGGCAGTGAAATAACTAGTTCCGAGCTTGAGCCACTATGTCTTCATTACAGCGCTGGCTGGACAGGACACCCTCATAAATCTGTTGACGTCGTTAAAGTGGGATTTTCATGTCTACTTTATTATCTGTTACTTATATTTTATTTTTTGTTAATAATTGATATTTTGCAATGCACTGCGTTCCGATACATAATATCGTTTGTCCTAAACTCATATCGCATAGTATGACTGTTTTGGCATAACGTTATTTTGTCCTAAACATCATGAACCATAATTTTACATTACTTACCTAAATGTTTAAATACCTAATCTGATCTGCCCTTATTATGAAAGTCATAACATAATGCACGAATATTATAATAAATAAATAAATAGCCAGAGTAGAAAAGGGGGGACGAGGGGGAGAAAACCTCCTAAAATGGCCCTAACATTAGCTCCCCCTCTCAAATCCCTCCCCCTCAACCCCTTAGTAGGCTAGGTTAGGTTAGGTCAATGACATTATGATGAACTCTATTAGGGCGTTTGAATATTATGTTTTTCTTATATTAGTACATACAATATTAGTATATATCAGCGTTAGGGCAAAAAATATTCGACCAAACAATATTAGGACACTCGCATTAGGGCTAATGTGCGTTAGTTTGTCCTAACGCATCATCAATCATTATGATTAATCATTAGGGAATTCAAATATAGGACAAAAAACACTATGGATCCCGATATAGACCCATCAAAACAATGTAAGTAAAAAATAAATTTTGGAACAAGCTTTTGTTGTCGAGTGTACTTTTTTTTTGCAAAGTCTTTAAATCAAACTAATTAGTCCCAACTCGGTGGGTCTACGTTTAATATAGCGGAGTCATATCGCCACTTTCCGACTCCATCATCAGATCAGCTCATAGATACCACAATATTGCATTGTCATCGGGTTTATTTGACTTACAAACATACGAACAGCGCAAGTTAAATAAAAGTTTGTTAAAACATTCCAACTAGAATGGCATTCTTCAAAAAATCCGCTTCCGAATCGGCCTATCCATTTGGGAGCTACAATATCACAGTCAGACATACATATATACAAAGATATCCAGACACACAGATACATAGACGCACAAATACACTTATACCCCCTTACTAATAAACGTTGAGTAACGGTGGTATAGGTATAGCTATACAAGTTTTGTCCTTATCTGTCAAATACAAATGTCACAATGACAGATAAGGACAAAACATTGTATAGCTATACCACCGTTACTCAACGTTTATTATATAGTAAGGGGGTCACACACGACAAACTTATAACACCCCTCTTTTAATCTAGCATTAAAAGAGAGGTTATAAAGGTAAACATCATCATTAAAACCACTTCAGTTTCCTGAACCGTAAATAACAAGTTGTGGATTCCTAAACAAATTGCTGAATTAATTCCAAACTTCTGCATGCTTCTGCCCAACGCAATATGTCACAGTCGCTGTCAACGTACAACCTGCCACAAAACTACTAGGCCAGTCTGTAGGTATTTTTGCTTTACAAAATATGGAGCAAAGAAATTTGAGGATTTTGGGATGTTGTTAAAGCATGGGATCCTAACAAAATCTAAGTTTTCGACCTCGGGGAGGATTCTAGCTACACTTCGTTAGTTTGGTCTCGATAAGTACCTAGATCATTATTTTATTCGTTTTGATACCCAGGCAGGTGAAGGTTAATAAGTTCACTATCTCGTCAGCATTTTCTGTCTTATTCTCTGTTGTGTAATTTTGTCTCGTTTATACTTTTCATAGACCGTTTTGTCCTAAGTTGTTAAGGAATTATTTTAAAATTAACCAATTTGCACCTTCAACAAGATGGCAGCACACGCCTCTCTCCTCCCAAGCTCGAAAACTTGGATTTTTTTATTAGAACCTCATGCCTAAAGACTTTTTTAAATCCCTACAGACTGGTTTCAACCCCCAATTTTACACCTAAAGACCTAAAATACGACGGTAGTTTAACTTTAGTCGCCCGGTGTACACCCGTGGCGGAAACTGTTTGCTTATTTCAAAGGATTTCAACCGAATAAATGTTAACTTATGTAAATTTAATTTGCATGCGTTTAGTTTTGGATCCGAACTCTACATTTAGTGCTAAGGAAACGATGCAAAGTCCATTTTGGTGAGATTTTTACGGAACCTGGTACAAGTTTTTTTGCGAAAAGTCCACAATAACTTAAAGGTCGACAAAAAATGAGATATTTTAGACGAAAGTCCTACTCTTTTTAGAACAGGAAATTCGGGTTATTTCTACTTAGAATCAGAACCAGAAAAACAATAAATTGAAAAAAAATCTTACTTAACTTCCTAACTTTCAAAACATTTTCCATGGTGGCGTGTTGTTTTTATGATAGTTTGAGTATTGGCACGCGGTCCGATACTAAGCGAAGCTCATGCCACTTCCACTGTTTTTTCTATTCCTTGGTTTTTTGCTCCTACATTTTCTTGTTGCTCTTTAACGGCAATTTAGTAACATATTATTGTTCCATTTTTAGTGAACCATATTACAACACCATGAACATCACCTAATCCACCCTCTCCCCCGGATCCCCTCTATCCAATTTGTTGCCCCCACCCCCACAGGCTTTTTGTTTCAACCCCATGTTTTTGCTCTCGTAATATGCTCTTCATGTGAGTCGTAAAATTGCCATTACTTGCCACGCCGCGGTTAATTTTTAACGCTACATCAGACACTTGAGCGGCCTGCACACGTAAAGTTCGGACCGCGGGAAACGCCACGCGCCGTTCCAATCTACGTTCCGAACCGTACGTTTAAATGCAACTGTTATAGTAAAATAGTAAAAAATGTACGGTTCGGAACGAAGATTGGAACGGGGCGTGGCGTTTACCGCGGTCAGAACTTTACGTGTAAAGGCCGCTTTGCTCCTTTAAACGTGTGTTCAAAAGAGCCACTAAAATCACAGTATAGAGAGTAGTTCGTCTACAAATAGGTATAACATATCGCGCGGCTTGCATGCGTGCGTGCCTCGACCGTACTCGCCGCGAGCCCCACAAGCAGACTCAACAAGTCACACCAAGTCGGTTTAGTCGGGGTCGCGCGGCCGATAACTTATTCGCATATTAAGTATCGAGCGACGCGCATAGACGCAACCCTAGCATTCAAGCGGCAATAGGGTATCAGAAACTCCTAAAGGGCGGGAAACGTAACTGGTAGGACCTTGTGCAGGGTCCGTCCGGATCGCTACTATCATCATATCCATTAACCAACCGCCAAACAGTAGTGTTCGCATTGTTGTGTTCCGGTTTGGGGATAAGACAGCCGCTGTAATGACTAGCATAGAGGCATTCCACCTTAGTCCCCAGGGTTGGCAACGCATTTGCAGTCTTAGGATTGCAGTCTTGTGAATGCGAATGTCTATGGGTCACAGTTTCCACTTACCATCAGGTGGCCTGTGTGCTTGCCATCCCTATGCCATAAAAAAAACTTTTATATTAATCTGAAAAGCAACGACTATCCCTGTAATTCAGTCATTTTCAGCCCCTGGCATTGCTAACGTCTGTGAGCGACTGTGACCGTTTCCATCAGGTGGCAGGTCTGCTCGTTTCCCTTTTTAATGGCTGTACCTATAACAGAAAAGGAAATGCCTTTAACAGGGTTTCAGCATTAAAAGCTTAATAATAAATAATGGATGCCCAAAAATTTGACAAAGACAGGTCGACGACGTTAGTCTACGTGGTGCTTTATGTAATTTAGTGATTTGTGTTTGTAGTAACTGTATAGAGGGTAGATTACTCAATTTACGTAATGTTTGTTGCACTTCCATGATAAGAATATTTCCAGGGAATATTGGGAATGTTCCCGGTAGCCCTTTGATTAAGAATCAATTGTTATTCAATGAAGATTTCAATTAAAAGACACGTTATTATTTTTAGATTATTCCTCTTTTCTCCTTCTGTGGCTTTTTTAATTGAGGCATTGAGAAAAATCTTTTCAATGTTGCCTATAGTATATTTTCTATTGCCATGCCGATTATATTATCCGATTGTTTATATTGTATTTCTTTTGCTTATTATATTATAACTTCTCTATATCCACGTGAGACGTGTGGAGGTAAGTACAGTCACCAGCAATAATATATTATCCAACATTGGGCGCAAAAATATCTGACACGTCTTTATTAGGTACTAGAGGTATAAGAGCGTGTCAGATATTTTTGCGCCCAATGTTCGATAATATATTGTTGCTGGTGACTGTACATCATTAAGGCCGGTTAGTATACTTACCTAAATATGTTTTAATGACAATAAGGTTCTTTTTTTTTTTCTAAATTGAAAATTGCATTTTAGAGCAAACGCTAGTTGCGCTTTATTTCGTTGTAGGTAGATTCAAATTCCCACATGTACCAGTCACCAGCAATAATATATTATCCAACATTGGGCGTAAAAATATCAGACACGCTCTTATACCTCTAGTAATAAAGGCGTGTCAGATATTTTTGCGGCCAAATGTTGGATAATATATTTTAGCTGGTGACTGTACCAATGAGTTTTTCTAACTTAGGGCTGCTTTTTCAATCCCCAGATAAAACTATCCGTCAGTTAAATGTATTATTATCCTTTTCTGAAGTCATATGAAAGAAAAGGACAGGGCTAAAATTTACCTTCCGGATAGCTTTATCTGGGATTAAAAAATCAGCCCTTAATTTACATTAGCGGCCTTTACACGTAAAGTTCGAACCGCGGGAAACGCCACGCGCCGTTCCAATCTTCGTTCCGAAGCGTACATTTTTTACTATTTTACTATTACAGTTGCATTTACACGTACGGTTCGGAACGAAGATTGGAACAGCGCGTGGCGTTTCCCGCGGTCCGAACTTTACGTGAGCAGGCTGCTATTGGCTGAACCTCTTACCGGACTTGAGAGCGGTCTTACAACTACGAATTCATACCCTAAGCCACTAGGCCACCAACACCTTGTCAATGTAACTGCTACTTCCAGATCAGACATGGTGGTGCGGAGCATCGGCAACTCTCTGATGGTCATTCTGCCAGACCTGGTGGGCAAGAAGATCACCAACTGGTTTGATCTGGTGCGGCCTCTCATCGCGTTCAAGTTTCAGACTGTAAGTAATATTGTTCTTGTATACGTCACAATAATAATGAGCTTCTACTATTAAGATTTCGAGTAAAATCCTTCAACTTGATGTTATGACAGGATCCTATGGTCGTGGTCGTGGATCAAATTGAACTAACCTGTCTTGTCTTGTGTTTATCTTTTTGTGAATTCTTTAGATACCTACAGGGTGTCCCAAACCTTGAAATTAATATTAAAAGATAGAAATGTTCCTTCTTTACTGGTCCAGAATATAGCTTTAACTCTCCAATAGGTACCTACGTTAATTTAGTGTAGGATTTATCAAGGCGTTAATGATACTGGTAAATAACGTTACCTTGCGGTACTCCTTTGCTTCCCTTGACTAAAAATAGTTATTATTTGTAATTCTAATCCTCAATAACGTAGCAATGTTTTGAACTACACCATAATTCCAAAATATTAACGAATTCTAAATAAATCCATTTCTTGGCCACTAAAGCATTTATCGTTTTTCATTCAACTACTTTGACTCTTCGTTCTGAAAAAAAAACTAGATCAAGATAAAAGTAAAAATTTCGAAATCTTGTAACAACTACAACTTAATATGGGCAAAAATATAGATACAGCTGCTTTTCTTCCAGGCGACCTAATTTCGTTTTGGTCCCATCCAAAAATGCTCACGGTTAGAAATAAACAGTTCATCGTAAATAATCGTAAACTTCATTTGATGTAAATTTGACTAATACAGATGAAACATTAAAATAAAGGGCCCATTAATTCTACAGAAATTGATTGTTCTTCTACAATAGTACAAAATATTCCACTGACGAGCAAAATAAAGTGTCGCAAGGAATTCCTGCACGTAGCAACCCCTCGAAAGTGTCCCACACTATGTTATGTTATGAATTGTTGTGTGATAACCTTTATACTCCCAAATGGAGATATTTTAATTGGCAGTTCCCTTGGAGGGTTTCACGTGGGTTGACGAAAATTAGCCAATTTGGGCTTGAAGGCCTTGGCTACATACACTCGTATATTTCGATATAGAAATGTGTGAATTCTGCACGCGACGTAGATTAAGAGCGTTTGGGAAGATATGCGGTGTCGGGAACGATTGTTTAGTGCCCAAAACTCGACGTTGGGACAGTTTTTCAAGGAAATTTAGGGGTCTGGTAATGTGTGAGTGTGAGCGGTTAAAAAAGTTCTGGAAATTTCTCTTCAGTGGTGATTTATGAAAATTTACTTAGACGACCTTGATTTAAACATTAATCCGAAATAGCACAATAATTAATGTTATAGTTTCTTCTTATTCCATTGGATTTGATTTGGACTGTCTAAGTCAGAAACTGGAGAAAAAGGTTTTCAGACAAAAAACATCGTTCGAGTGCCGTTATATTATAAAAAATATGAAATTAATATAGTTGCATAAATATTTACAATTAAATTAAAATATTCTACAAAGCTGTCTTTAATATGGTTACAAGACGACAATATCATACTTGTATAAATAAAAAAACATAAATAGGTACATAAAAATATATCCATGACCCACATTACTAGATCAAAACAGTATATGAACTCAAAAAACTTACTATTTTTGCTTCAAGTTCATCGTATTAATAAAAGTTGATTTTAAAATACAGTTGTGTTTTGTGTTGCTACTTTTTAAACTAGCGGTGCGAAATCGTACGCATTACACAAAAAAAATGCTTTTACCTTTTAACCTATCTACCTCCAACATCTAACCGCGCGTCACTTGTTTCTGCATCAGATCCTCAACCGCACCAACAACATCTTCGAGCTGGTGACGGTGGAGGCTGTTATTCACGAGAAGGCCACGGACAAACGGAGCGAGATCCTGAAGCTCTCAGACGAGTCTGATGGCACCACCGAGAAGAACTTGAGGCTTAAAGGTATACTCGTACACGCTAACGATCTCGATTCAACAGAAACGTTTCGAACTAAATTCTTACCCCCTTACTAATAAACGTTGAGTTACGGTGATATAACTATACAATTTGCACGCTAACTCGAAGCAGACTGCACCGTTGTAATGCAGTTTTGATGCAGTTACGTCAACTGCATCAGAACTGCCCTCGAACTGCCAATTTGCAGCTAGGTTGAAGTTCAAATTCTGTCCGTCTGAACCGGCCCATAAATATTTTGTACTGCGTTGACAGCTGTCAAATTGAGTCTTGTATAATGGCGCCACTATAGTACGGAGCCATTTATATTAATATAAAGAACATCCTTAATGTGTTAATCGATGGGAATTAACGTGAATAAAACATATGTCACTTTCTAACCAGTATGTAAGTGCGAAACTGACGGTTGCTTTGTCTACATTTATTCACCGCTATGAAAGCGACCATAAAAAGGGGGGTGGCTCACGCAGTATCGTTATTTTAAATGCTTATATCACGGAATAGAAAAAACAGTGGAAGTGGCATGAGCTTCGCTTAGTATCAGACCTGTTGACGCCAATACTCAAACTATTATAAAAACAACACGCCACCATGGAAAATGTTTTTGGGGCGGCTATAGTTTTTACATTCCAAAATAGCACAATAAGGCATGCTTTTGGATCTATTTCCTATTTTAGAAATATCGAAATGTCGAAATAAGCGATCGCGGCAAAAGTTTGGTGGGCTGCGCGGAACTCCGCATAGCATAACCATACCACACGTTACACGCCCACTTGACACTTCTACTGTTTTTTCTGTTCTGTGGTATACATCTTACAAATAATATGTTAGGACTTATAGTCGGAGTAGTCAACTTAAATCAATTAGTCTAGATCAAGATTGAAGCGTCCGTTTCTGACATGTTAAAAAGGAAACTTATAATCTTATTCCAAATAAGAAAATTCAATTTTTTCGCCTCTCGAGGCACTCGCTCGACCCATATCAGATATCGGTAATTGAAAACGTCAACATGCTTCAACGACGTCCGATTGATGCCGGTACTTATATAATTTCCTCAAGAAAAAATTCTTTGATGTATAATGCTATATGTTATAATAGCAAATATCATTTCTTCGACCTAAATAAATTCATCAAGCGCCTCACGCTAACATCTGAAAAAATTCATTTGCCAAAGAAATATATTTTGACTTTGGTAGAACTTTTGACTTTTAATATAGAGCCAAATAGATATAATAGTGGTACAAATGCAATTCCTAATCATTTAAACTAAATTATAGGACAGCGGAAACACCTTTGAGTATAAATATAATTCATCAAAATATTCAAGGGTTTTCCAGCAAAGAATTAGAAATAGGATTATTTTTAGATACTGAAAATGTACAAATTATGTGTATCACTGAACATTGGCTTAGACCTGATCAATTAATTTTTGATTTTGTTAATTTTGAATTAGTTAGTTTTTTTGCCAGAAAATCCGCCATTCATGGTGGTTCTTTAATAATTGTTAAAAGTACAGTAAAATCAAAAGAAAGGAAAGATATTGTTAGGCTATCGATAGAAAGGCTTGTAGAAATTTCTAGCGTAGAACTAGAAAATTACATAATTATTTGTGTTTACAGACCACCATCGGCTGATTTCAGCACATTTGAATCCAGTATGGAAAATGTGTTAAAATTAGCATCTAAAACCCAAAAGCATGTTATTGTTTGTGGAGACTTTAATGTTAACTTACTTGAATCGTCAAATAATACTATTAAAATCTTAAGTTTATTAAAATCTTTTAACTTAGATAATTTGTTCTTTGAACCTACACGGATAGGTGTTTCAAGTGCAACCTGTTTAGACAATATTTTTTGTAATTGCGAATGTTTGGATAAGGAAATATTTAATTGCTTTAATTCTGATCATAGTGGCCAAAAGGCTTCTTTTTTAAATGATGTTCATCAAGAACCACAGACAATAACATACAGACCCATAACCAGTAATCGTTTGGATTTATTTAAAAATAAAGTTCAGAGTAATATCTGTGGGTTATCCTTTTCACATAAGGATTCTAATAGTATTTATAATGATTTGTTCGGTGTAATTCTTCACCAGTTTAATAACAATTTCAAGATGAAAACTGTTTCTGGGTCAAAAACCAAGTTTAGTGAATGGGCTACTGTAGGCATTCATAGAAGTAGAAATAGGCTTTATGAACTATATAGAGAGAGAGAGGAGAACAAGAACGATGACTTCGTAGTTTACGTTAAGAATTATTCGAGGACCTTTAAGCAAGTTTGCTTAACTGCTAAGTCAAATTTCTTAAGTCTTAAACTCAAAGCTTCTGACAATAAGGTAAAAACTGTGTGGAAAATTATAAATAGAGAAACGGGTAATACAAAAACTCGCGATAATCAAATCACCCTAAACAAGGGTGACAAACAAATCACATCAAATAAAGACGTGGCCTTAGCGTTCGAAGATTTTTTCTCCACCATAGCCATTAATACCACGAAATGTCTTCAATCATCTGCGATTGGAGCTCAAAAATTACTTTGTGCTAATGTGACTAAATGTAATATAAGCTTTGATTTTACCCACGTAGATTCAGTTTCTATTATTAAGGCATTTAAATCGCTCAGTTTGAAAAAAACGGAGGATTTATGGGGAATGTCAGTTAAAGTCATCCACCATGTCATAGATATAATTGCACCTCACTTAGCTTTAATCTACAATAATTGCATTTTAGAGGGGGTCTTTCCAAATCTTATGAAATATAGTAAAGTCCTACCACTTTTTAAATCGGGCGAGAGGAGTGATTTAACGAATTTCCGACCCATTTCTATTCTACCTGTTTTAAGTAAAGTTTTTGAGAAGTTAATGTTAAAAGATATGTTAGGTCACTTCAATAGAAATAAACTGCTTAACAGTAATCAGTTCGGCTTCACCAGAGGACGATCCACAACTGATGCAGCATCTATACTCATTAAATATATATACAATATTTGGGAGACATCTTGTGATGCAATAGGATTTTTTTGTGACCTTTCCAAAGCTTTTGATTGTGTAGATCACGCGACTCTTATATTAAAATTAGAACATTATGGTCTGTCAAATAATTCTCTAAATCTTATGTCTTCATATCTTAGTGATAGAACACAAACGGTTGTTGTAAACCAAACAAAGTCCATTGGAGCGGCTGTTAAACTGGGTGTGCCACAGGGCTCTATATTAGGTCCTTTCTTATTTCTCGTTTATATAAATGACTTACCACCCGCGGTAGTTAACCTTTGCGATATTGTGCTATTTGCTGATGATACATCATTGATCTTCAAGGTAGACCGAAAATCCGTTGATTATAGTAGGTTAAACGCGACGCTAGGTAAAGTACTTAATTGGTTTACTAGTAACAATTTGCTACTTAATGCTAAGAAAACTAAATGTGTTAGGTTCGCTTTGCCTAATGTTAGACCGGTAGAATCTAGTATTTTTCTAAATGATGAGTGTTTGGAAATGGTGGATAAGGCACTTTTCTTAGGAATAACTATAGACAAAAACTTGCAATGGAGTCCCCATTTAGCAGTACTAGCAGGTAAATTAAGTTCGGCAGCTTATGCTGTTAGGAAAATTAGACAACTTACCAATGTTGAGACAGCTCGCTTAGTTTATTATAGTTATTTTCATAGTGTTATGTCGTACGGTATTCTTGTTTGGGGAAAAGCTGCTGACATACAAACTATTTTCGTGTTACAAAAAAGAGCCATTCGTTCTATATATAACCTAAACTCCCGTGATTCCTTAAGATTATTATTTAAAGAAATTAATATTTTGACAGTAGCATCACAATTTATTTATGAGAATATTATTTATGTCATTAAAAATCAAGACTCTTTTATTAAGAATTGTGACATACATAATTTGAATACAAGAAATAAGAATAAAATTGCTATTAAAAAATTTCGTGTCCGTAAGGTATATAAATCATTTGTAGGTCAATGCATTCATTTCTATAATAAATTACCTGACGAAGTTTTAAAGTTACCATTTCCAGTACTTAAAAATTACTTGAAAAAGTCGTTGATGTCTAAAGCTTACTATAGGGTCGAAGACTATCTAACAGATAAAAATGCTTGGCCTAAATTAAACACCTAAATATCTTAATAATAACCTAATCATACCAATATATAAACATTGTGTATTGTCTAGGGGACACGGTTTCTGTAGGGGAATGTATCGAAACTAATTATGTGTTGTTTTGCACCGTCATAGGTAAGTATAATTTTTAATTTTTATTTATTTCTTATATTTACTATTTATGAGTTCTTGTAGAAATTTTGAGTTTTGACACATTTTCCTGCTCAACTACGCATGATATATATAGACATATTTTTGTTACATTCATTGTTTTATATAATACTAGGTTAAGTTTTATTTTTCGTTGTATAATATCATATCATAAGAAATGTTTAAAAAACGACTGACTGTTGAGTTTCTTGCGGCGTTTCTTCTCAGCAGTGGTCTCTTGCGAAGCGCTGGTAGATTATTGACGTGTAAAAGTGCCCGTGCGGCCTACTTACTGAATAAACATCTTTTATCTTTTTTTATCTTTAAAACTTGTTGAATATTTCGTGTTTCAAATATGTAACAGACTGCATATTTATTATTTAGGTTCTCTTGAGTCTTTAAACCAGGGTTGCTCAACCCTTTGGGCCTCCCTTGATAATATATTATATTTTCATGCCCCCTTTGACTTTTTCCTGATTAAAAACAAACGCACATCAATTTAACGATGTGTTGTAAAACAGAGACCGAATGTTACACAATCAATGTGTTATTATATTTATTTATTTACGCGTTCAATTGTTTTTTTTTTGAAAATTTAAAGCATTCCGCACTCCCCTTGCCATCTGTCTACGCCTCCTTAGGGAGGTGCTCCCTACAAGATGGGAAATTCTGCTTTAAAATAATGGGCTCAATTCGGATGTTAATATGTACCTAAAACTTAATTTACAAACGTCAATGTCTATTCTTGTTGGATTAGGAATCAAGTTTGAATATATAAATTTCTGTTTACAGATATTTAAAGCTAGAGAACACTATAAGTATTTAATTTAAACGAAAAAAATACCGACTTAGGGTTATTTTTTATTGAACTCAAACGACATCTTATTGGCGAATTAATGTGATTAAATTCGGAAACAAGAATAAGAAATCATCGTATCTATTGATTCGTATCTACAATCGGATTGATTAAACCATGATTAAACAATCGGTCGTTTGAGTGAGATACGACTTTAACCTGGGGTGTGATTCTCTCAAGAAGCAAAGGTGAGCGAATGAACGAGTGAAGTCCAAGCGGCGAGATTAAGTAGTCCCGTCAAAGTGAACAAAACACATTTTAGGGCGTGCATTTTCAATTTGGCAGCATGTCGTCTCGAACGTATAAGGCTGCCTAATTGAGAATGCACTCGCTAATATGTTTTGTTCGCTCGGACGGGACTTCTTAAACTCGCCGCTTGGAATTCACTCCTGCGTTCGCTCACCTTTGCTTTTCAGAGAATAACACCCCTTGGCTTGACAAAATACAAGCCGCGTCATGCATTCCACATGACTGTTTAACCGGTAGGAGGGTAAATGAGTAAATAATGTATACTAAATTCAGTCATAAATCCGCTAAGTTTAATAAAAATATTAAATTTGTCATTGCATTAATACTTAATACTTAATACTACAAAATAAAGAATGATAGCTTTGACTAAAAATACCACATCTATCCACGTGACAGTTAACAAAAAAAATGTTCTTAAAAGATTTTCTTCGTTTAATAAATTAACCGACAATTTTAATATAGTTAGTACCTATAACATCAAAAGTCATGCAAGAAGATTATTAACCTTATGTAATAATCTATAAATTAACGTTAAAAATACTCTTTACCTTGTAACTCCTGTTATATTTCTGGGTTATCTGGAAGAAATCCTTTCGCCTTTGTACTTGTTTTTTGTTTTAATGTCTGTTTCTGTGTTTGTTTCTTCTTGTACAATAAAGAGTATACATAAGTACATATTTCAAGAGATCCGACGAACTAAGCAGAATTTATATCCAAGAGTGAAATTAACAAATGAAGTAGAAGAGACGGCAGTCATCCCGCGGGACAGGTGCACTCTCTCTGTCCCGGAAACGGGAAAAAATGGACGGCGATAAATACCGGAAACATCCCGGTTCTAGCTGCAGGTTTATTAAATGCTTTTACAACAAGATTTGTCTCAAGTACTTACTTAAAAGAAGGAATCGTTTTTTCCATACGTAGCCAAGTTACGAATCAGTGTAAAATTATTTTTAAAAGTTTATTTGCTAGGTAAAACAAAAACTAAATAAGTATTTTGAACAGCTTTATTACGACTTATTATTAAGACCATTATCATGAATCAGGATATTACTTGATGTTTCCAAGGTTAGATTAAATTTAAGTGTATAAAAAAACTAACCTTGCAAACGTCAAGTAATATCCTAATACTTATGAATATCCTTACAGGTGAACCAAAATACCGGTATAGTAAAGAATTTCAGCACTGTTTTTTACTCATAAATATAGATACGTTGTTTATACATAGGTACTTAGTTAACAGATTATAAATATGATTCCTGTAAAAACAAATACGAAGGCTTTTGAAGCTTACCTAAACAAGTAGGTACTCTTATTTCAAAAGTTCTAAAATAGTTGGTTCTTGATTGACATAAATAACCGAAAAGTATTTTTTGATATCGATTTATTTACAAATCATTTGTTCTTACGATAATCTTAGCTTTGAAATAATCCTTTAACGAATTATACACGACAAGTAGCTGCATTGTTTTCATTTCAATTTTATTTTCGCAACTTATTGGAATACCTACGATTATCCTCCGAATATTCGATTCGAAATGTTTTATCCTGATATCCATATATAGCCACCCACATTTATTAAATCGGCTCACCCTGTATCAACAGTATAAAAATATCATCAAAGGTAAGTATCAAAACAAATTGATTTCAGGGATGCCTGCAAAGAAGCGCTTTGCTTACGACGGGAGACGGTTGCCGGATGTTATTAATTTACATCTGAAAGGTAGTCTGTAAAAAGTGAAAATATGTTCACTTAGGGCTGATTTTTCAATCTCCAGACAACACTATCTGTCAGGTAAATTGTAGCTCTGTCCTTTTCTTTGTCATAAGAAAGATAAGGACAGAGCTACAATTTCCCTGTCAGATAGTGTTATCTGGAGATTAAAAAATTAGCCCTTAGACCGCTGTGTCACGGTTCGGTATGCGTGCAAATCCGAATCGGTAAGGGTCCTACGTACCCGGTTTTCTATTTTTAGTTTGGCTCCATCCACTTAAGCAACAACATGATTTTATTATTGTATTTAAACAATGACATTCTATTGCGGCACGCGGTATACAACAGTAATCCTACAAATCGTAAAAAAACTGCAAAAACCGTAAAATTTCAATGGATTATCAACTCTATCAACTTATTAAGTTGATCACAAATGCTTTACAGAAGGTTCAGTGTTTTTTAAGCTCCAATGGCCTTTTTTTATAAGGCTACAAATTACAAGTTCCCATTTGACACAACCTCGACCAATGAAGACCAGCCATTTGAGCAGTGTTGCCTGTAAGTTTTTAGTAGAGTTTAGACCTGTAAAATTGTTACTTGTAGCTTTATAAAACGTGTGTCGTGCAGCGATACAATCGTTCTATTCAAATGCAATATGTATATTGTTTTCGTTGAGACCGAAGTTTTGTTTCCCGACTATTTTATTTGTCCGAAAATCCATAAGTTTGTTAATCATTTTTTTCGAACCCATCAACATTTTAGAGCGTTTATAGAGATGTATTAGGCTAGGTTTGCTCTAACATGCCAGGAAATTAAGCGGTTTCAGCTCGGCTGGCACAAGTTGCCCGGGACTTGTTTGTCGCTCGGATTTCGCTTTCTATCTAGTCAGTAACGATAAAGACGCACTGAGCGACAAGCGAGAAAATACAACTTGTGCTACCCATGCAGATAAAATTAATTTTCTAACCTATGAAAATTCGGACAAACAAAACAATTGATTAGCGATATTAGACCTTGTGATTGGTAACCGGCTATACCATACGAGAAACGAAATACTAAGTATAACTAATAATTAACATGCAGCATTCATACCGAAGCGAACGCGTGTCATGCTTCAAACATACCGAGCCGTGAAAGTGGTTTGACGCACAAAATTTTCTTATTTGAAGCGCCTAAATGTGATTATGGCGTGTAACAGGAACACCCATGGCACTTTAGGTACTACCTGGAGATGAGGCTCTTCTGGTTACTACACATAAATGTATTCTTAGTTACGTTAAGATATTACACAAAAATAATATCAAGTTATTACATTGTATGCGATCATTCGAAAAACGTTTCGAGGAATAGGTCTTCAGGTTTACTCTTTTTTTTAAATTCTAATTGGTATTGGGTTTTTATTACACTGATATATAATAGTACCTTTACGTAATAATGCATAATTATCATTAAGTACCTGAATATTTAGTTTCAGGAGTTTTATTGTTTCTACCTAGGGTTATAAAGGTTAGGTACACTTAATGTATGTGCCATTTTTTTTTGGGTTTTACGACGTGTCCATAAAAGTAAACCTAAAAACCTAAAGAGCCTTAAAGTAGAAAGCTGGAGCTGGCAACTCAGTAAAAAGATTTTTCGTGTCTTAAATGTATTAACTACATTGCCGCCGCCCGGGTTATGAATTTCCCCTGGCGGGAACAAGAACAAGTATTTTATGTAAAATTGTTCAGTGTTTATTTTTTTAATGCATTATATTCAAAGTAGTATACACAGATTTATGCATAATTGCACAATTATTATTACAGATATGCAACTATGATATTAATATGTTTTAAAAAACGACTATATCGTATGTTCCTACTGATACTAAAAATATTTATTTTACTTATCTTTTTGTCGTTGACCGTACTAGAAACGAGGTCGATTAAGACCTCATTTGTGTTACAAACCTATGTTACAATCTATACCTACCTACCTATAGTTTTTATGTGTAAATACCAATAGTATTATTTGCACATGTGTTCTAAGTGTTTTGATATTATTATGCGTATTTATATTCAAAGCCTTTAAAACATCCATTATGAATAAGACGAGCACTACTACTGTTGAACACCTTATAGCTCTGTATACAGGTACACTTAAGGGCAATGAAAACGGGTTAATGTGCAAACAAATTAACGTACGCATTGATCAGTTTTAATTGCTCGTGTGTGTACAATAAATACGCGTTAGTTGCAAGTCAGACAGAGGAGAAAATGTATTAAAACATACCTATAGAGAAGGCGGGGCCATACCCGACCCACTCTGTAATTTAGGCGCGAAACTGCAAGTATAGTCAAGGAAATTAATGGAATTTGAATTGAATTTACATATAAGACAAACTGCTAAGTTTGTCTTATATGTAAATTAGCCGACATTTCCCGGTGTGACACGTGGAAAATATGTAACCCGGCAAATTGACGTTTGGAATGGTAATTTCAAGAGGTCGATTTTTCTTTTAACGTAAGTTACTGTACTTAAGGGCCTGTTAGACGGTCGCCAACAAGCCCTTCCGACAACGTGACCTTGGTCAAGACCCAAGCAAGATGCAAGACTTGGCGACAAGCATCCGACCAAGGTCGTTCCGTCGGAAGCTTGTTGGCGACCGTCTAGCAGGCCCTTAAATCGCCAATATCGGCTTATGGTCTGCTGGTCTGTGTTGCCCTCTACGCCTCTCCTGTCTGGCTTACACCTTCCACAAACCAATTGTAAATATGTGTTACCACAAACCAATTGCAAAGTAAAATAATTAGGTAGATCCCAGTAGATCCTAGTAGACCCCAGTAAAGGAACAAATGAAAAAATTAGGACCAATGTTATGCGTTTTATCACTTTTTATCCTTCTTACATTGACACTCACCTCATAGAATGTGCCTATCAATTAGCTGGGAGGAAATAAAACATTTTTTATTAGGCAATTACTTACACAATTACTATGGAATAGGCCAGTCATAAAAGTGAGGTTTTCTGACCCGAAACCAGGCCAAAAATGTTCATATTTCCGAGCAGTTTAGAAAAGTAATTCATCTTGATAGTCATCACATTGAGACGCAAAGCGTTCAAGATGGTATCCTGTGACCCTGAGTTTTAAAAATCCTCAACTCCAGGGCAAATGATCTACATGGACAACTGGCGCATGATGATGTACCTGGGCACGCCCGTGATGCCGGACCTGTCTGCGCTGGTCTCCACAGGCCTCTACATCAACGACCTGTCCATGCATGACTTCAGCAGGTCAGTAACAATATATTTTTACTATACCTTTAAGCCTGACCAAGATGCAATCTCTGGTAACGTTTCTGAGGGCCCTGCCAAGATGCATTGCGCTAACTAGCGTTTCTATTCGTTTCGTTCTTAAACCAATCGCGTCACTGGTAGATGACGTGATGCGAAGTCACGTGACGTTCCAGTGACGCGATTGGTTAGGTTAGGTTAGCGTAATGCATTTTGGCAGGGCCCTCTGTTTTATGTTATGTATGTCCGTTTCTGTGGCACGCTCTACAGCTTAAATGGCTTGATAGATTTCAACATATGAGATGTCATTCGGTTCGTTTTGGTTGTGTGAGTGACAGCCTATAATATGTATCTTAATCAAAGTAATGAGAGGGTTATTTTTTTTACATAATAGTTATATAATTATATAGACGACATATCAAAAATGCAGTTGGGTCTTGCTTTTTATTAGACTTGTTTGTGCGTTTGAATCTTTCCAAGTAGCCTAGCAACTGTCGACTTATGGCCAAACCCTATATTCAAACCGCGGACAGATAGGCTTACTTCGGATTAAATTTTGACACATTTTGTATGGGAAAATGTCAAATTTAAACCCGAAGTAAGCCTTATCTGTCCGCGGTTTGAATATAGGGTTCGCCGTTAAAGGTGCTACTTTATCTTATAAATAATTCTACAGTTCAGTCAGAAAGGTTTCATTAACTTTGACGTCTATAGTGTAACGGTGTTTGAAATTAACAATTTCTAAGAACCTTTTAACAAGAAATTGGCAGTCTTGATACTCGAAATAATGAATTATTATTTTTTATTTTATTATTAAACTATGTGATACGTCCTATAAGTTGTGTTTTCATTTGTAGTACAAAAAAACTCCGTCCGATTGCAAGGAAATTCTTTAGTTAATTAGAAAACACAAT
The DNA here is from genome assembly GCA_948252455.1 of Acleris cristana. Classification (NCBI taxonomy): domain Eukaryota; kingdom Metazoa; phylum Arthropoda; class Insecta; order Lepidoptera; family Tortricidae; genus Acleris; species Acleris cristana. The sequence continues at coordinate 4,273,205 of OX411794.1, forward strand.
AATTGTAATGAGGGCGCCACTGGACTGTCGACGTTTGCTCGGTGCAGTCTTAAACCTCGAGAAAGGACATCGTCTTATCTTATCTTGCACAAAATGAGCCCTTTCAGATACACTTCGACCCTGTGGGATCTCTGCTACTATCCCTCTTACACACTCTACGTATGGACATAGCACCTAAGTTAGAAAAAGTAACTGGTGCATGACCAACGCTTAGGTTTGGCCAACGGCACTCTAAGGACATGATTCCTGAGAAAATAAGTTACTTAATAATAAAAAACTGCAAGCTAAGAAAAGCTTAGGTATAAATAAGCGCTAATGGATATTGTTGCTTTATGTTTTATAAATTATTTCCTTGGTGGTAATAATTTATTCCGTCTTCATTTCACTTAGTGCCTTAAATAATTATAATATAACTTAAGTTACTAAGATAACTTTACATCTCATTATAAACATCGCAATTCAAATATATTTCTGGCACACTTCTCAACTTCTTGGAATTTGTTTTGGGTTTCACAAAGAACGAGAAGTCTAAAAAATAATTTAATTTGCTAAAATAATTATTATTATTTTGTTAAGAGGGAAATATATTCAATTTATTTTAAATAGATAAGTATAGTCAAGGTAAGAAAAGGTTCGTCACTTTTCGACTCTATTTCAACGCGATTAAGGTTAAAAAGTGACGGACCTTTTATTATCCTAACTATACATTAGGGTTACCATGCATCAGAATCTGTCTTGTAAGGATTAAACAAGTAAGACGAAAGCAATTAGTTCTCCTCGTTTCGCCTCGTCATGTCAGAGTTTGACTGGGTCGGGATTAGAAATGTTTATTTCGCTTGTTGGGATTTCGAAAGTACTTAAGTACCTGTGGCTTGCTACAAATTGCTACAATATTTGACACTAATAGATGGAGCTACCTTAATTTTCAAGAGGTCTAATATCTCACTTCTTCGTTAGATTACGAACAGTGCCGGATTAAGCGAGCGCGGGGCCCGTAACAAATTGTATAATTTAATTGGTTTGATTTAGGTTATTCCTTTAGGGTGGTAAATAAAACGGAACTGGGTAGAAATAGATGGTGCGGGGCCTCCCAATGCGTGGAGCCTTTCCTACTCTTGCTACATGGTTAATCCGACACTGATTATGAAGTACCTACCTTGTAGACGTACTTTTTCTATTTTTTGTCTCATCATGGATCGTCATGCGTCATGCCAAACACAGTTACACATGGTCCTTCCCTGAAGATCACTATGATAGCTCCTCTACTACTCACATGTAGCTTTTTCTTGTGATACTTTTTATCTAGTCTTCCTTGCGAGAGGCCTGAATATAGTTACACTCAAAAAATGAGAGCCGAGGAAGAGAGATTTTCTTTTAGTTGACATTTTTTTTATAAAATAGGTAGTTACTTAGTTATGATATCAGTTAGGTATATCATGCATACATACATACCTTCACGCCTATCTCCCAACGGGATAGGCAGAGCCTATGGAACGCCAGGTGCACCGGTCTATACATACGACTTTCGCTTCCTCTACAGTGATCAATCTCTTTATGCACGTACATCGGTTTCAGGTGCTTTTGATTTGGCCCTTGTTCAATACATCGCGAATCTGATCACCGTACGTCGGTCTAGGACGTCCACTACCGACATTTCCACTCTCTCGCTCACCATATCTCTATCGTAACTCTTCTTTCATCCATCCTTTTTAAATGACCAAACCATCTTAGCTACCCTTTTCGATCTTAGTCACTACAACTTCTTTCAATCCACATCGTTCTCGGATCTCCCTATTTCATACTCTATCTAACATCCTAACTCCACACATACTTCTCAGAGCTCTCATTTCAACTGCTTTCATTCTTCTTCTGCCATAAGTACCCAAGATTCACTAACATAAATCAATATTGGTGTCAATACTCCCTAAACAATCGCAACGCGAGTTTTTTGAGCGAGTTATATCAACCAACGCTAATAGTGACAACAACAGCAAGGTCTTAAGTGATTTAACTAGCATTTAGGTGATGTATTTATATAACGTCTTGTTATACTCGTATGGAATCAAGACGCTTATTCACAACAGTTGTTAGAAGAGACCAAGTTTTTTTTCAGTGTATTTCACCTTCCAGTCCATGGCCGCGACTCCAGAAATTTTCCACCTGCACCTCAACAAGCGCTCTCCAATAGAACAAAATAAAAAGCGTGACAGTCAAGGACTTTAATTATTAAGCCACTATGGAACCCTGTCGCGTAACGTTAATCATTAATTTTGGCGTAATTTCTTTCATGTGGTTTGACGCTGTCATTATGACAGGGATCCATAGTGGCATAACAATTAAAGTCTTTGACTGGACCTCAAAGCCTTCTTATGGACTATGAGGGTTTGTCTTCTCCATACCATAAGAATCATAACGCTATCCGTTCTATTGTCGGTGATAATACTAAACCGCGTAAGTAACAAATTTAATTAAGAGTAAAATGCACTGTACTTATTATTTCAGTAAGGTGCATTTTTTTCTTATCCAATTGGTTTGTTACGCTGTTTAGCAGTAACATCGACGCTATGTATACGAGTATGTATTGACTTCCTTGGTATTCACATCTGCATACCTAATTTTGACTTTAGGTAACCTGACAGAAACCTTTCCTCATCTGTAATTCCAGGGACTTGATGCTCGCTGGCACCCAGCAATCAGTGGAGTTGAAGCTAGCGCTGGACCAGGAACAGCAGAAGAGCAAGAAGCTGGAGGAGTCCATGAGGAAACTGGACGAGGAGATGAAGCGGACCGACGAGCTCCTGTACCAGATGATACCCAAGCAGGTCGCCGACCGGCTCCGGAAGGGGGAAAACCCGATTGACACTTGCGAGGTAAGGCTGTCACAAGTGTCACAGTTATTTTTTACTACAGATTTTTAACTTTTTTATACTAAGTATGTACGAGTAAAGAAGATTTTATAGATTACCAGTGAGCTTCATTATCTTTAGCCTATAAAAATATGTATTTAAAAAATATTTAAGCAGCGCCCATGGAGGTGCGGCACCTACGTAACGTACCTATGTGACTTTTAAGGGTGGCAGCCACGACAGCACAGGAGGCATTTAAAACATTACGAGGTTTTTGGAGGAAGAGCAGCGCGTTAGTCGAATAAAGATGAATCTAACGCGATAGTAATTCTCCGTAACGAGTATAACATAATTTATTGTAAAATACATTATTTTCTAAACAAAATCGTAATAACCAGTCGTACGCGTAAGTTTAAGTTCGCAAAATACAAAATCGAAATAGGTACAATGTCTTTATACCGTTATTTACCTCAAAAGCCATGAATAAGGGTCACTGTACGTTACCCGCAGCTAAAACTGCAGTTTGACTTTATAGTACTTTATTAGTATACGAAGTGCAGCTCCGGAACGGATGCGCTTTCTGACTGAGCCATAAAGTGCATAATAAATTGTCTAGCCACGATGCCAATGTATTGATCCGCGGGTACCAACAGTTTCAATAAGGTTTCAATTGGAAATTAAACGGTGCTTGTTATATAACAAAACCATAAACGTGAATTTAAATTTGTGTAATGAGAATAAGAATTTATTGAGTCTTGGATGTTTTTAACGTATTTATGTAAGTATTCCATATCCATAACACAAGCCTAGTTTAGTTTGGGACTTGGTCGATTTGTATGAAATTGTCTCGTGATATATTTATTAAACTTGACCGCAATTTTATTGCGATAAGGCCAGCAAAAATACATAATTTATAGAAAGATTTACATAAAATATATAATATACCAGTGAGATATTACTAGCCTAGCCCGTAACTTTATCTGCGTAGAACTCTTTGGAAACTGTAAAATATTCCAGGAAATTTTTATCTTGTACTAATTACCAAATTTCATCCATACAATTGAAAGTCATAAGTACATAATATATACAAGTGAAGCTGATTTAAGGAAATGTCAAAGAAACTCTCATTGATGTCACTGGAGACGAAAGAGCTGGCAGTTTCCTCGCCCAACGAATTAGTTTAGCCATTCAACGAGGCAATGCTGCCAGCATCTTTGGTACGATGCCGCAGGTGTCATTCTGGGTACTTTACTTTTATGTCTTACTGCCTCACTCAGAGACGTCAATTTAATTTAATTCTTGATTAAAAATGCTGCTGTCACTTTTATTGCTACAGCAATAGAATAAGACAACACGTCACTAAACAAGCATTCAATTTAATTGACGTCTCTGAGTACGGCAGTTAGATTTACTTTTATTTAAGCTAAAACCATTTATTTGCATAACACACAAGAAAATAACACTTTAACATATTACCAGTAACAGGCTGCAAAATTTGCATTTAAGCTTAGTTTTAGTTTACATATCTAATGTATTTATACAATACCAGGGTGGTATTACAATCTCTCCTAATAGTATCAGTACGAAATAGGATTAACAGTACCTAAATAGGATGTTTACTCCCTTAATTGCCGCGGTGTAATAATAGGTTCACTTAAGTCTTATAACACTGTCAACATAATTAAACGGAAGTGAATTGAGTAAGATAATAATTCCTAAACGTAAACCCCGTGAGCATTGAGCGCCAAAGTTTTCGGTTTTTGTGGAAATGTGGCTCCGATGGGTGTAGCTGGCGTTTCTCGTGGTATCGTTTAGCTGATCGCAACGCTAATCGTCACGGACGGCTGTTTGCTGACGGGATATAAGGCTGATATTTAGTGCTAGCGGGCGGGGTATTTATTATTTATGTATTAGTCGATATAAACAAGAGGCGGCAGCGTAGTAGTGAGGTGATTTTAGACTTTCATACATTTAGTATGGAACGTGCGGCAATGACGCGATTGCCACTCACGTCCGGGGGGTTAATATACATTTTGCATGTTAGTTGCTGCCATTGCTGATAAAATGAGTTAAACCACTAAACTATAATCGACGTTATATTATAATGGACAAACGGATAACGAAGGTAATAGGGTCCCGTTTAGCACCTTTTGGGTAAAGAGCCCTAAAATGTCATTTATTTCCCCAGATGTTCAACAGCGTCTCCATACTCTTCTCCGACGTGGTGACCTTCACGGAGATCTGCTCCCGCATCACTCCCATGGAGGTGGTATCCATGCTCAACGCCATGTACTCCATCTTCGACACCCTGACCGAGAGGAACCGGGTGTACAAGGTCAGGAAGATCATGGTATTCTCTAATAATAAGTAGTTACAGTAGCTAATAACTACATAATTATATATAGGTTATAGGCATCCCATCTTAGTCCTGGGGGTTGGCAACGCGTCTTGAGATTATAGTTTGAAGAATGTAAATCTATGGCTCAGGTCACGCTTACCTGGGGCCAGTGTCCTCGAACGCTTTCTCAAAAAATAAGTTTGAGCGCGAGGCCGTGAGAGACGTTGTCGCACTACAGCAGGCGGTGGCTGCTTTAAATTTAATTTTGTAAGGGGCCGTCTACAGTGACCACTAGTAAGGACTATGTAGCAGACAAGGGAAGCACACTCAACGGCGCGACATGCTTTACTAGTCTTCTCCACTCTCCCTACTCTGTCACACCATGTTTTTTTTTAGACGGTATCGTAGTACGATCGGCCTTATAAGTAGCTGTGCTCTAGCACTTTGTCACTTCAACATCATATTTGGACCGCTGCACTGGTCTGTCAAAGCTGTTGAAGCGACAGTGTACAAAAGTGTGGAGATACTTATAAGGCTGACTGCACCTACGTATTGTAAACCTCCAGGTAGAAACCATCGGCGACGCTTACATGGTGGTGTCCGGGGCCCCGGAGAAGGAAGACAACCACGCGGAGAAGGTGTGCGACATGGCGTTGGACATGGTGGACGCCATTACTGACCTGAAGGATCCGAGCACAGGTAACTCTTTACATTGGAGGTAATATCTATGGGTAGTAACTACTTTCAGAGCCTTTAACCAGTGGTCAGAATAGGTACGGCCTATTTACCTAATCTGGATGCACGTTCATTTAATAACGTAATCCTATCCGACTCACGCATGAATGAAGATTTGTCAAGTTAAGGTTAATACCTATTCCGATCATTGCAGGCGGCCTAACTGATTTTTATCAAAGCTAGCTAAGGATCATCCCGATTCGACTAGCTTACTTTAAAAAACAACCAACTTTTTCCAGAGAACAATAATAGTTCCGATAACCAATTCTTTCAGTAATGTCAATGACACTGGTAAATGCATGCTTTATTTACTCGTCCCTAGCTGTGTTAATTCATAGATGACCGCCAAACGTCATTCTGACTTTGTTGACGTTTCCAGGTTCCCACCTCTCAATCAGGGTGGGAGTTCACTCAGGGGCAGTAGTAGCCGGCATCGTGGGGCTGAAGATGCCCCGCTACTGCCTCTTCGGAGACTCGGTCAACACCGCCTCCCGCATGGAGTCCACGTCGGAAGCCATGAGGATCCACATATCGGAGACCACGCAGGAGTTGCTGTCGCCATCTTATATGGTCACTGAGAGAGGAGAGATACAGGTTAAGGGAAAAGGTAGGTTCTGTTGTCGTTGGATTAGGTTAACTAGATCAGCACATACGAGTAGGTAAATGATAGGAGGAGAAGATCTTTACAGGTCGTGTTTGTGCCTGTGGACTGTGTTTAGAAACATTCCATTAAAAAGTCCTTAAGATTTGAGGTAATCCATAACGAGAAAAAAACTGCCGCACTTTTGCAGGATAAATGTCTTGGCGATCCTCTTAAACCAGATTTAAATATTCTAAAGTACGTCTATTTATTATCCGTTGTTTTTCATATGAAAAGGAAAGACTTGTAAAATTAATACATATCCGAAATTTTAGGATCAATGAAAACCTACTGGCTAGAAGGCAGAGAATCGAGGCCGTCGTTGACCAAAATGATATCATCCCAGCTGCAGCCAGGCTCGGAACCTGAGTGGGAGAGGGCTGCTGACGTCAGGGACAGCATTGCAGAGTACTCAGCTCAACAGTTCTTAAATAAAGAGAACTCCATGGTACCTCAGATCCTTCCAAATGCCGTGCAGAATCCCGAGCCAAGTTCGCTGGTCAGCATATCTGGTGAGTGAGGTGACCGTTATTTTGTCCAAATATATTGCATACTTGTTCTAAATGCTGCTTATTTCTATATCGTAACAACAACTGTTTAAGTAGATGTCGTGAGAGTTTAATAGATTTTCACCATGATAATGAAGTACATCTGAATGGTATTAGATAATTGCTAGCAATCAAGTCTTTATTTTACAATAAAATACAAATTGACTTATTTATTTATGTTTAATGAAAGCAAATAAAGAGATTGAGTTTACTATAAACATTCCTTAAAGCTACAACATATTTTAAACAAAATAGAAATGTAAGACTATTTTTACAGTAGCCTTTGCAGCTACATATTGGTTTTCTTGAGAAGGTGTGGACCAAAAGATGCGTGAACTGCAGTTTCAAAAACTATTTTCAGATTGGGTAACGAATAGTGAACATAATAGAAAGAGAATAACAGTTAATTAAATCATTTATCAAGGCGCGTACCTACATGTCTGTCGGTCGGTGTGTGTGTATGTGCGTGTGTAAGCAGGTGTGTATGTGTTTGTGTGTGTTAGTGTGAGTATCACTCAGGTTATTCAATTAATTAATTAGTATCATAGCTTAAATGCTTGCTTAATTTAACATACGTTTACTTGTTCAAGGAAACCTACTTGCTCAGCTATCGGCAGCAACTGGAAGGAGCCCCCAGAGCCCCCTGACGCCCACCGTGATGTCTCCGGTGGAGGAACGAAGAATGTACTCCCCGGTGACCTTCCAGGACGTGGCCAGGCGCAGCATAGCCAACTCGCCCAACAGAACGGATAAGACACGAGGTAACTGCCATTATATGGAAGTAAAGTAACTGTGAAGTTAAGTAGATGAACCACCTGTGGCCCGTTTCACGAAGCAACAAGTTACAAATTACAAGCGGAACTCCCTTTCTAGCAAAAGGAGTTAGAAAGAGACTTCCGCTTGTAATTTGTTACTTGTAGCTTCGTGAAACGGGCCTCTGAAGTATTCTTATCTCCTAGTACCAATTAGCTTAATCATTGACGAAACCATTATAAGATCAGACATAAATCACCAGACATTAGAGAAAGAGTTTTGAGGTCTACACTTCTTTGCGTTATGATAAACTAGGCCTGTCATTCGAACTAATCAATTTATAAGTCCAAAAGTTTCCAAAATTTCATGCAAAGTCGGGAAGAGTGTAAAAACAAACTATAAAATTATGCGACCTTTCCCGAAGTCCAAAACATCTAGAATTAAATTTGCTATTGCATCGCAATATTTGTTTCTGGTTCTGGATCGTGTACCTGGATAGCAAGTTTTAAAAACTGTTCCCAATTATTATTTTCTATTGTGGTTTCCTTTAGGAAGCGCTGGTAGATTTTTTACGTCAATAAGCGCCAGTGTGGCCTACTTACTGAATAAACATCTTTTATCTTATTCGGTTCTTTTATATTATTCTATGTACAGATTCGAGATCGAACTCTACTAGTTTCGGTGGAGGGTGGGCCGACGCCGAGTCCCTCGCCACCACCGCCACCCCCGCCAGAACCACTGACAGCCTCAACTCCATCTGGTAACATTCACCCTACATACATACCTGTACACTCACGCCTTCATTCCCAGAGTCTGGGTAGGCAGAACTACAGAATTAACAACACGTAATTTTTTTTCGTTATTTCTGTATCCACATTTTGCACAAGCAGGCTAAGATGTTTTAACCAGTGTATATTAATGACAGGTGGCAAGCCCATCGCCTAACAATACTACAAGACAGTCATGGAGTGGCACTATTCTAAGCCGGCAACCACACGGCACCCATCCATTCACGCTTCATTCTATAAACACTTTTTTTTAATGATATGATGTTACCTTAATTGCAACATTTTACCCCCTTAAGTAAGTCCAAGGGACATTTCATCATCCTGCACCTTTTCATTAGCAATATTGTTTGTATAATTATGTTTTCTTTCTCTTATACCCGTATTCACAAACAATACTTAAGGGATCCTAAACTAAGTAAACGCACTGCGTTCAATACAGCTTTGTGATTTAACCTTTTTGACCGACCTTTTGTTTATGAGACGGTTTGAACCACCCAGTGCGTTCGTGAGCACTGTGAGACCTCATAGTGACGTTTTTGAATACGGTAGTGGTATACGGTGTTGGCAGTTTTTTTATTTATTCTTGAGTCTAGAATCTTAACGCATTCCATCGTTGTCTTCAGTTTTGGCACCAATCTTAAGATTGTAAATGTCAGAGCCGGTGTGCTCGTTTGCCTTTTCGACCCTATTAAAAACACTTAGTTTAAAGAACCATACAGGTCAGGCCACATGATGGTAAGTGGTATCTGGGACCCTTAGGCATTAGCATTCACAAGACTACAATCTGAAGACATTAAATGCGTTGCCAACCCTGATGACTAAGTTGGAGGCTTCTATGCTGGGTAGGTACTTACCTATTATTTTTTCGAAACACCTTTAAAAGAACGTATTATTGCGCAGAATTTTCATTTCATCGAAAGGCATTTCTCGCCGTATGTGATTTTTTTTAGTTCTCACATGTCAATACTAACCTAACCTACATAATTATTGTTTAAGATATCCTGATCATGGTTTTAGCAGAAAATATCATTCAATGTAGTTAATTAAATTCGATGAAATTAAATGATACAATCGATGAAGTGAAATTCGTGAAAATCATGGGTTACCCTCTATGCTAGCATCTTCACCGGTTGCCTTTATCCCCACCCAAAAAATAATGGAATTTGTACAAACTCACGCGGTTTGTCCGTCTGTAGTTACAGTGCGACGTCCCCTTGCAGAAACGGCACCGCGCCCCCCTCCAAGGAGAGGGAAGAGGACGGCGTGGCTGACGCAGCGGTAAGTGCCATCTGCCTTCATTGGTTAATCATACACAAGTTTGAAAAAGGAACGTGTTAATTGGTTCTAAAATGTCCTAAATACGGCGATACGGAATATGATTCTAACGCTCCAGGGGTAGCATAAATTTGATATATTCTTAATTTATACTCTTCTGTTCTCTACTCCATTGATATTATTACAGTGCGTGGCTCGCATGTCCCCAGCGCACTCCGCGCCGGCCGCCTGTCGCGACGCACCGAGAGCAAGCACCGACGACATAGGTAAGCACTCTCAACCACTTTATTTGGAAACATACATACATACACTCACGCCTTCATTCTCAGAGTGGGGTAGGCAGACCTACAGAATTACCAACAACTCTAAAAACTTGTTGATAATTCTGTAACCACATTTTGGGAACATGTTCATTACTATTCAAAACCAACTGCTCTTTCTACAATGTAAGAACCGAGGTGACATTTTTACAAGCTATTGTAGCTTTTTTAGTCATACTACAAACTGGCAATAGTAACAGATGAATCGGTACGTTACTACAACTTTCAAGATTCCAAGTAGTAGGAATATTTAGCTACCGTGTTTCTAAATTATCTGTTCTATGTTTCAGAAACGGACACGGAGTACCAGGACGCCCACGAGCTCAGCAACACTCACATCTGCACCGTCTCGGAAACCATCACGGAGAACCCCAAGCCTGGCAAAGTGGGACGGTTCAAGGCGCGGATAGCCCCCCACAAATGCGTCAACCAGAAACCGCATAAGGAGTCTATCAAGGACAAAAACCCAACGGTCTCCGTACAGCCCCACGGCCATCACCACACGAAGAACGCCAATCACCACCAGTGCTGCGGCGCCTTTGGGAATCCACACGTAAGACACAAAAATAACTCAAGCTGTCAACTTATTTAAAACTAGTTGTGTTAGTTTATTGTCTATCGAAATTGAGTGATATCATCTTTGGTATATATCGTGTGTGAGCTGCACGTGGCACTGTAATGTAGTTAAGATGCGGTTTCAGGAGATTTATTGGTGCAACATATCCGAATAACAGATATACGAGGTTCTTAAAAATAAATAGGACTGTTCTTAATTAACGCTGTCCTAAGTCCTTATAATAGGGTGGAATTATCTACTACCAGAACTGTGCGAGGCAGCTAAGGAGCGAGGAAAATCCATCAATAGGATTTGTTTATTTTCCGCGCCTAGCGCAGTGGAGCTATCATCCTATTGGTGAAATTTTTCTATGTCCACTGCTCAGCTTCCTCACACAATTATGTTGTTTGACGTAGCACAAAACTTACATATAGTATAATAAAATAAGTACTACGGGCTACTTACTCAAAAAAATATTCAAGGTTCTTATTATATAATGGTTATAATTTTATGGCATTTAATTGTCCCTCGATAGTATATATTTACATGAATGAGTGTTCCAATAGTCTTTGGATCGACAGCATAACATTTTTCAAGTGAAATGTCGTGGTTGTATTTTCTAGTCCGTAAAAGTATTATTTTACCTTCAATTATGGAGTACGTAAGTATAAGAATTTAAAACAGTATTTAGCTAACGGACTCTTACGGCTGCACTCAGAGTCAGTTAATGATGATTAAGTCGTTCCTTAGTGACAAGTTTTCATTCACAAGTTTGAAAAAGCGTTCCTTATTCAAAATGTTCCTTTTTGAAAAAGCGTTCCTTTTTCAAAATCTTCCTTTTTGAAAAAGCGTTCCTTTTCCAAAATCTTCCTTTTTGAAAAAGCGTTCCTTTTTCAAACTTTCCTAATTGTCTAAACTGTCTCTGAGTACGGTTAGGGACAGATCTCAGACGGTACAATAATTCCAATTCCAAAGGTAATTCCAAAGATAAACTTTCAAGTTTAAATGAAATCGAGCTTTACACTATGACAATAGCAAATAAATGTTACCAAAAACTTATATCATGTATATTGACACTGTGTGACAGTGGTTTCTATAGAATTTAAATAGATTGATGTATACTTCCTAAGCTTATAATTATCATAGACATGAGCGTTAGCTTGTAGGTAGGCACAAGCCAATAAAGGCATGGGATGGTGGCATTAAAATACCGGAAATTGTCGGTGGTTTAACAAATACTTGAACAGCAAATCTAGATTAACCAGAATAGGGAACATTCATGCCTTTTTTCACATCTTCAATAAAAGCTGATTCATGCAACAAACAGTAGAAAAAAAAAAATTTTATAGGTTAGAAAATAGACAAGATAGAGCTATCAAAACAGAATTTAACATGGAGTTTATAATAATATGGCCGAGGTCTAATTAGCAGTTTAAAATGCTTGTATCTTCCGTATTTCTTGGCCGGTTTTAATTTTAGTTCTGGTGATCTCTTTTACGGTATTTTCATATTTTGTGCATGCGATTTTACAAATCCACGCATATTTCCTATTCGAATTCACACCAGCCCCTTTACCCACAAAACTACAAGGGCACAATTATGTGACAGCACAGTTACAGGCATCTAGGGTTATCATGGAATAACAAAATGTTTGGTTGTTCGCCAACGTAATTGCTAAACTACTTTTACAGGGGCTGGTAAAGTATGGAGCTGGTATTTTTGGAATCTAGTTTTGCTGTTCTAGTATTGAGTGATTGTATCTATACTTCGACTAGGTATTTTTAATTTTGGTAGCACAAAAAGCATCATACATCAAAAAAAAACATCTTCCATAAAAAGGGGCAAACGGGGGGTTATCATAATGGCCCTGCCAAGATGCACTACGCTAACTAGCGTTTCTATTCGTTTTGTCTTTAAACCAATTGCGTCACTGGTAGATGACGTGATACGAAAAGTCACGTGGTCTACCAGTGACGCGATTGGTTTAAACACGAAACGAATAGAAACGCTAGTTTAGCGTAGTGCATCTTGACATGGCCCTCAGTTCATGCAGAGAGAAAAGGACGGAGCTAAATAACTGCATAGCTATGTCACCGTAATCCCCTAGGCATTTGAGTTATCTAGAAAATATAGGTACGTCTTTATAAATTGAGGTTATAAACTGTTATCAGACTCAATAGACCCGCTTGACCGTAAATCATTTAGTGTATGTTATAATTGTATGTATTTGTATGTATTTTCATGATTTGATAAATCTCAGTGAGCTGTAACTAACGTAAGTAATTATTTTAGTCTTGTTGTTGGGTCACCGACAAATGTCATTTTTAGACCGCTTGTATTTATATAAAACATAAACTTATTTACCTCTGCATTCCATGCAACGAAATAAGCATCATGTTTTTAATAAAGAGTTAATATTAATTTATAGTCTTAGCGCAGAATTGTAAGTTAAGTAGGCAACTTAGATAAGATTATTTTTCCAAATATAGATATTTGTACAGACATAATTATGGTGTTGTATATTTTTTGGTATAATAGATAGGTAAGTTATTAGACATGTTTCGACTCCTGGATGTTCCTGTTGTGTCTAACACAATATTTTTATTATCTTGATGTATACTTAATTAAATACAGTAATGGTATTGTAAACCAAGTTCTAAAGTTGTAGTAAATTATACAAGTTGTTGTATACAAGCGAATACAAAGATTATATAAGGACATTATTATTAACTAACTCACTCCGTTGCTTAAACCACACCATCTTCTTATTGTAAACAAAGAGAAAACATGTCCAATATGCTAAATAAATATAACAAGATAACAAACGTTCGCATTAACATTTTTTGCGCCTTATAACTTTCCAGTTGAGGAAAACGTTATCGCTATGTTTATTTCTTTATTACTTCTTTTCTACAAAAGTCGATTAACTTTGGTAACTAATTGATAGGTAGCTACTGTCAACTGCTGACATTTTAAGTTCCCGAAACAGCTTTGCCCCTTTCCAAAGTACTAAATTTCAGTAAATACAGCCGGATTCCGCAATGGGCCAGTATTTTAGGCGCTAAAAACCATATCGTCTTTGATCTGTATCTATGTTTAAAACTATGGTTGCCCTTTTATCTTTCATTGTGACACTAGAATTAGACAACTTATGCTCTAATTAAACTCGGTTTATTGTGCGTTTATGATTAAGAGGGTATTTAGAGCAAAGTTGTTACGGGCAGTCTAAACAGGCAAAAGTCGATGTCGATTTAATAGTGTTTAAAGTCTTTAGTTTAGACTTGAAATTTAATCTCAATTTGTACTAGCCTATTGCGAATCGACTGTAACTAACTATAACAACATAACGGCATAATATCATATCAGTAGAAGCTTGTTGATTCCTTTTTGACTCTAATTTTACATTAAAAATACATTTCACTTAACTATGACATAAATAAGTACCTACTTTTAAATAGTTCGTGTCTGCGAATCATTATGAACGTCGTAAGTTAAGTCAATTAAGAATTAAGTAATATATTTTTATCTAGTCTTTTAGATATTACTGTTGTACTTAATTTTTCTGTACCGAATATTTTACTCATTGTTCCTTATTGGGAAGTATCTAAAAGTTAACACAATTTTAAGTTTTTACATTTCGTGTAATTTACAAACTGCTTTAAAGATGGGTTGTAAGTTGTAAGCGGCTGTTGGGTGCTTGTACACTGTGTTACGTGATATATTTAAGTACTATCACAACTGTAGTTTTCACAACTCTGACAAATATAGTGATACTGGGGGGTTATTATGACATCGCTATGCAGTCCAGTTTACGGTGAGAGAAAAGGATAGAGCTATATAACTGCTATAGCTCTGTCCTTTACGCTCGCCGTAAAATGAACTGCATAGCCATGTCATAATAACCCCCCAGATCAAACGAATGAACAGTCGACTACAAAGAGATGTACTTTTTCACCTTACTGCATTGGAATAAGTCCAAAATTGGATACATCTCTTTGTATTTGATTGAACAAATCACTTGAGGGTCTTTTGGGCTTCTTACAGACGAGCGGCATTTTGCCAACGGCAGAGGCTACAGCAGCCATCGCCACCTGTCGGCGGCAGCCATCAACATCTGGGACCCATTTCTCAAAGCATATTAGTCTAATAATACTAGTGTTTTGTCTCGTAAATAAAACTACAAAATGAGACAAAACATTCATATTATTAGACTAATATTTTTTGAGAAATGGGCCAGGGGCCAGTGGCAGCTGTTGACCTATAGCTACGCTTGCAGGTGTAGTGTAGTGTACAGCGTCAATCTAGCGTCGCTACAGGTTGACAGCTGCCGTTGACGTGTTGACGGCTACCGCCGCCGCCGACAGATGGCGACAGCTGCTGTAGCCTCTGCCGTTGGCAAAATGCCGCTCGTATTGTCGTACAAACATTATAATTTTAAACAAAATGAACGCACTTCACGGTGTGCTTATGTGTCAAGGCACTACGAAGCACTAAATTCGAAACTTAGGATGTCAATTCTCTTTCACTTATCACTCGTGATAAAATCTACAGAAAGGAACGGAGCTAAAGCTAACGTAACTTCAAACTTCCATTTTAAAGGTAAAAGCAGCAAATTAATGTTTCCAATCCACGATGACGCGCCCCGTAGTTTGACTATGCAGGGTAGCTTGAATGTTGAAACACTTAAAACTACGCCGAGCGTCCAGTGGCGCCCTCATTACTATTATTGTGTTTTCTAATA
The DNA here is from genome assembly GCA_948252455.1 of Acleris cristana. Lineage (NCBI taxonomy): Eukaryota > Metazoa > Arthropoda > Insecta > Lepidoptera > Tortricidae > Acleris > Acleris cristana. Next base: position 4,288,745 of record OX411794.1, read on the forward strand.
AACAAAAGTATTGTCTAACGGAATAAGGTAGTTACTTTTTTCCGTTAATTTACTCACTCATAATTAATTCTATATAGTTATTAAATTAGGTATGTCATAATGCCTTATAAATTGTGTATTCATTTGCACGGTGCCCGTCTTCGTGGAGTTTAAACACTATACCTACTTAAAGTAATTATTTTTGTACTTTCGACATTTATTGTGTACTAGGTATTGTTTAGTATATCTTTATTGGTGATGTAAAATTTAATTATACAGTTGCTGTTAAAATTATAATCTAAAATAAACATAATTATACCCCCTTACTATTAAACGTTGAGTACCGGTGGTATACTCGTAGCTATACAATGTTTTGTCTTTATCTATAATTGTGGCATTTGAATTTGACAGATAAGGACAAAACATTGTATAGCTATAACCACGGTTACTCAACGTTTATTAGTAAGGGGGATAAAGACTAGGTAGTTATATCGATGTTATCAAGACAGAGGCTCTACTTTGAAATCCGTAATTCGAACTTCGTCTATTGCTATCCCTTTTGCTCTTGACGCGTCACTAATTCGCAAGAAAGTGACGGGGCGATCCGAAGTTCGAATTGCTGATTTCAAAGTAGAGCCCCAGACTCCGTAAATTACGTCTAGTCAGGGTAGCTACGAAATTATTGTTTCTATATTTTTGCAATTAAATGTTGGCACGAAGTTATAGCTTGTATGAGATAAAGAGTTTTAAAGTCATATCATTGCAAATTATTCTGTTGCCAATCTTGTGAATCTCACTTTTGAGGGAATAAATGCATCGAAAGTGGTAATGTTTTTTATTTACTACCCCAATCAACAAAGTGCCAAATACGATATCTCTGCGCTCTGTTTTACCTTGTAAAACCGTATTGCTTTGGATATTTATCGTATCGCCGTAACGAAGCTCTTACTTACTTGACGGACGATTATAAACAATCGATAACATGTCATAAGCAATTGGTTTGACAGAGTACTGTGAGGAATGAAGGTCATCGCACACTACACGACGCGCTAGCCTAGTTGGTAGTGACCCTGCCTACGAAGCTAGCGGTCCTGGGTTCAAATCCCGGTAAGGGCACATATTTGTGTGATGAGCACGAGTATTTGTTTCTGAGTCTTGGATGTTTTCTATGTATTTAAGTATTTATTTCTCTATATAAGTATTTAAATCGTTGTCGAGTACCCATAGTACAAGCCTAGAGCTTAGTTTGGGTCAATTTGTGTGAGATCGTCCCTTGATATTTATTTTATTTATTTATTTACAACGCCCCGACAGCCAAGCACCGTCTCAGCTCAATGCAAAACATTAAAAAGTGAGCTTTGATCAGTATTAATACCATACATTTTCAAAGTTCACGCGTAAAATTCACTTTTAATGTTTCACTTTGAGCTAAGGTCGCGCTGATTTGGTACCGAGGCGTTATAATGTGCGATGGCCATAAAACGGACGGTAAAAACTACTTATATCTTCTTTGACCTGTTATCGTATTGTCAACGTATTGATAGCTCCTATTTACTTGACAGTAATGGTGGCAGAGTTAAAAACAATTCCATAACAGGTCAAATACGATATCGTATTAGCCGCCTAGAATAGAAGCCCTGGGCATTCAACACGGTACAAACAATATCGTTCTTGATCTGTTATCGTATTGTCACCGTTTTGATAGCTCTTATTTACTTGAAAGTAATGGCGTCAGACGTCATAACAATACCATATCAGGTTGTATCTTTTTAAACTCCATTGTAATTAAAACCGTTTAATTATAACCAAGATACAAACCATAAAATAAACAAAACAAAATCAATTATTCGAATTTCAAACCCGTTCCCTTCATGTGTTGTTCTGCCCATTGGTCGAACCTTCTGGAGAGATCATCAGACATGTAGTTCTTCCAATCCCCTATCTCCCCCTTCCTGATGAAGCGTAACTTGGTCTGTTCCAGGTAGCTCTTGCCGAAGGACTTTTCTAGAATAGTCTCGAGGTTCACGGCTCTATTGCTCTTCATTTTATTGAAGGAGAGGTGGTCACAAAGAATATCCACTTGCTCGTCTGTCATGGTCTTCCCGAGGAACTTTGCGGTTCTTCGGACAACTGAAGGAAGATCGCCCTTCATCTCCTCAAATTTGATGAAGAGGACGTTGGGGTCGTTGCGTCTGTTCCAGAAACCTGCGGAAATTATATAGATTTTGTAAATGTGGTTCAGTAAATAAAAATTTAAAAAATAAAAATTGGGAAAGAGCATGCGTCGGACTATGCTCAGTGTAGAGTTCCAAAGCCGTTACTACAAACACCACAAGACTATCTCTAAAAACCACTAGTACAGTATGAACTAATTTTCAGTTTAAAGTTATTTGGTGCCGTCTTACTGCCGTACTCAGAAACGTCAATTAAATTTAATACTTGTTTAGTGACGTGTTGTCTTATTCTATTGCTATAGCAAAGAAAGAGACATCAGCAACTTTAATCAATCATTAAATTTAATTGACGTATCTGAGTGTGGCAGTTAGTACCGTAATCAGAGACGAGAGACGTCAATTAAATTTAATGGTTGATTAAAGTTGCTGCTGTCTCTTTTTTTGCTATTGCAATAGAATAAGACAACACGTCACTAAACAAGCATTAAATTGAATTGACGCCTCTGAGTGCGACTTTGTGCCTCTGAGAGTGATTTTTAGTGAGTATAATTATAAGCACTTTTCTCAGGAAAGGTTTCGGCAATTGAAAACAGGAAGTTTTAAATGGGTGTTCTGAAAAAAAAAATATTTGTCTCAAAATAAAAGTTTTTTTTTTAAATTATGTACTAAGGAAATAAAGAAACAAATTTTTGCTAATGGTTAAAGATCTTAAACGCCACATGGTCATTTCTACTTATGTCACAGCTAGTGCTACACGGTTACAAACACAATGACGCGTGATTCCGCTCACTAGTCCAAGGCGGGCGCAGCAAAAACTGATTAATATATTTTTTTAGTAAATAATAATAATAAAAAACGCTTTTGAGACCAATTGGTCTATAAGAATGAGTTATTTAAATTAAAAACACTTTTTAAAAAGTTCCTATTGTCAACTCAAGCGGCCCTCACCAAGGATGTGGTTCCAGACGGGCCCGAAGGGGGCACGGTCGCGCATGAAGAGGTCGCAGAACTCCTCGAAGGTGCCCTTCAGCGCGTGCACCAGCGTGCAGTAATGGTAGTAAGATACTACCATGTCCTTCGGGTTGCGGGACGTGTAGATCACCTACAAACAGATTTATTTATTATTTATCGTATGGCTTACAAATTACACTTATCATAGCTTAAATTTACACTTCCTAAGGTATTCTGCTGCTTCGCTCGTAAGGGTTTTAAAGTCTTCTATCCCCCCTCGGTATTTTGTTAGGGGGCACTCCAGTATGATATGACTGACTGTCTGTTTCCGGTGTCCACATTCGCATGTCCCACTTTCACACCAGCCCCACTTCTTTCGAAGGTGGGCACAGTGGCCAACTCCTGTCCTGAGACGGTTAAGCAAACAGAGAAGAAGGCTTACTTATCCAAATTCAATTGTCAGCTTATTAAGGTTGAGGGATTCGGAACCTATGGACATAAACGGGCAATATGTCCATAGATTATTATTATGGGAAAAAAATATAAAGTTGTCAGTGTAATGTAAAATAGACGAAGTTTGTTTCTTAAAATCGACTATCTGCCGAAACCCTGTTTTCCTTTGAAATAGTCGAAGCTATCGGGCTTGGAATAACGTATACAGTATGTAAACTAACTAAAACCATCTCTTTAAACCAGTTGATAGCCAAGTCGAGTTAAGTGTTTTAACACATGTTTTGCTAGTACGGGTCGAATATTTTTAATTTTATCATTGTTTAAAAATTATAAACACATACCTTTTTCAAAGTCGGTTAACCCTAAAAGTATCACCCTGTGTGTAATGTTTACGTCGTGACAGATTTATGTCATTCAAATTTCACTGGTGTCACTTTATTGTCAATTATAAGGGCGATTACCAGACTGCGTAACAATGAAAGAGCGGTTCCGGTTAGTACCGGATAGTAGTAGTAGTAGTGGTGGGCTTCGTCCTCGTATTGACGTCAGAACGGAAAAAAGGATCTACAACCATTTTACAGAAAATCTTGGCTTCAGCACTAGAAAAGCGGGGAGTTGTATGATATGGTACGTTTGCTGAACCCCACACCTCTAGACTATTTCTTCTGGGGATGGGTGAAACAGTTAGTATTTAAAAAAAGTGTCGAGAACGGAGGAAGAAATCAGGCTGCGGATTGTACAAGCTTCGAACATAATCAAGCGACGTGCCCGGCAAAATCCAGCTTTGATGCGTAGCGTTCACTTGAAACAACCATCGTCGCTTGGTTCAAATAACGGCCACATTTGGTCTAATCTACGTCGTATTTAATCGGAAGTGTGCACATAGCCTTACTTTAACTGACATTGAAAATGTTGAACTTGGCCTTGACCTGACAACCATGACAAATGTTACAATTGTAAACAAATAATACAGGATGTTATTGAATCATGAATAACTAAAATGATATTTTTTGTATTACAATTATAAATTCTAAAAAACGTTAGAATTTCAATAATTTATATACGAAGACCTTATTTATCGCCTATACATGCCCGGATTCAAACAAATGGTTTTAGTAAGTTTACATACTGTATATGTATAATTTTAAGTAGTGCGCAAATTATTATTTTTTGATGCACTACTTAACGAAGGAAAGGAAAATTGACCCCAAACGGGAAGAAATAGGGCAAATAGCGGTAAACTAATTCTACAACTACGAAGTCCTCTAGTATTATAAAGGTCCAGAGGCACAAGCAATCGCGTCACTGGTAGATCATATGACTCTTCATATCACGTCATCTAATAGTGACGCAATTGGTTTAAAAACGAAACTAATAGAAATACTAGTTACCGTAATGCATCTTGATTAGGGCCCCTTTTTGAAATTTGGCTACGGAACCCTTCAAAAGTTATAGTCTTAACGAACTTCTATACTGGCCATATTTTCACTGCAATATGTGGCCGGCAACTATTGGTGTCCCTCTCTTACTCGTATGTTAAAGAAAGACACCAATAGTTGCCGGCCACATATTGCAGTGAAAATATGGCCCGTTTACAAGCCCCTATACAGTTTAATAAATCTTGTTAGCAAAGCATTAGGAAGAGGAAGGGACGCTTCGCGCCTCGGTCTTCGTGTTAGACACGTTACGTTGCAGTAACTGTAACACCGGGTAAGCGCGCACGCATGATAAATGACCGTTGTTGGTTACGTGAGCATCAATCATGCGGCATTAGTCTGAAATACTCCATTATTTTGCATTGGGGCAGATGGCTTGTTTATTCACTGTAGTATTTTAATATGTTATTATGAAAGAGCGCAGTAATACGTTATAACTTTGACTCATAATGTCTGCCTGTGCGTATACCTATATGTTATGATTTCGACTTCAAAAAAGGAGGAGGAGGAGGGTTCTACTGTATGTATATATATTTTTATGTATGTTCGTCGATTTCTACGTCAATAGACTAGTATCCTAAAAAAATCTAATTAGTCCGTCATTTACATTATCAAAAAATATTGAACACATATTTTTTCTTTTGTCAATTAAACAAAAACCACCTGGGCAACCTTCGCAGCTCTGATGGATATTTCTTACCTTAGGTTTAGCCGAGTCGTCTTCTCGCTGGAAGTCCATAGGCAGCAGGTCCCAGGGCAGATGGCTCCGGATGTAGCGCGGGCGCGCCAGCCGTTGCTTCACCAGGTCGACGGAGGTTCCGTTCAAGTACTCCTCGTGCCACTTGGAGTGGTCAGCCACCATGATGCAGGACAGCTCCACTAGGGGGCAGCGGATCTGTTTTATTATAGGATAAAAATCATAATTAACTATAGTACAACTCTCTTGGCTCTTAATTAATTTTAGGTTCAATTTAAGTACTTTGTGATGAGAGTAAGGACCAAAGTTTGACCTTTTCAAAGCTGGCTGAGAGGTGTCATATTTCGGTGATTTTGTGGCCGCCGGCTAGGTGACACCGCGAAAGTGCTTTAGTAGTTAGTACTTACTTACCGAATGTCAATGACCAGAGGCCGGAATTTTCGTAGCACTTTTGAGCTGTCATGGGACTTCTCGTCTATCGACTTCCGAAACCATATTTTATCGATATATTATAGAACACAAAATATTAAAGAAGATTAAGATTAGAGGTAAAGAACAGGCGGTCTTATCGCTAAACAGCGATCTCTTTCAGATAACTTTTGAGTAGTTGAAAATGTAAAATAGAGATTTGCAATAAAAACAATCGATAGCAATTCTTGTTGCAATTTGTTTCGAAAAATGTGCATAAGAAATCCACAGATTATTTATAAGAAACAATAAAATATTATTATTTTAATTCCTATTTAAAATTTCCAAAAAGTTGGTACCCAATGGTTCATTCCTGATAAGACTGCCTGTTGTTTACTCCTACTCGTAATCATAATTTAAATATTGTATTCTGTTTTTATCGATATAAATTATGTATATCGGTAGTCGATAAACGAGAAGTCCCTATGACAGCTCGAAAATGCTACGAAAATTCCGGCCTCTGTCAATGACATATCCTAGTTTGAAGTTAAGCGACTCATGTAAGTCATGTATGAACTAATTCTTAACCCCGACGCAAAAAGAGGGGTTTTGTAAGTTTGACGTGTGTATCTGTGCATCGCAGCTTCCAAACGGATGGACCGATTTTGTTTTAGTTGACTATTTTTTTCCATCATAACCATTGGTAGGCAGGCAGGTAAGTCGGTACTAATAATTTGCACTAAACCTAACGTTTGCATATTCTATAGGCGTCATACTTTTGATTACTATGTTATTGGTCTATTAAACAAGCAATAGCAATTTAAAAAAAAGTTCATTTTTTAATTAAGTACCTATGTACTATACTGGACTGAAATTTTTCAGTCAACTTATTCCCCATATATTACTTACCATATTAAATTTGATATAAAATACGTTTAATCGAATAAAAAACTAGGTGAAGGTCGTCTCTTATTAGGATCTTAGACCAGCTTTGTTTGATGAAAATGTTAAGTTTGTTTAAAATAATGGGCTCTGATCCTGATTTTGTCGCCAGTTTTAATACGCGAAATTAGTGACGAAGTCCTTCTAGTTTTTGTTAATTGCTCAGATTTTAGTCACAGAACAAAAAAATGTGGGAAAAATCTCGTCACACGGATAATTATTATAGGAAAGTGTAATTTTTCTCTAGAGTTAGGTACCTACGTGTGTCCCCCCCCCTACAGCTAAAACTACAAAACAGAGTTTTTATTTATTTATTAATTTATTTAAGCTTTATTGCACAATACAAAAACTAGGTACAAATCGCGCAATTAATGCCTTAAGGCTTAAGGCATTCTCTACCAGTCAACCAATGGGCTAAACAGAAACAATTTAAGGTTGGTGATGAGAAGAAAAAAAAAATTTTAGTCACAAAGAAACTTATAATAAATACGTAAAAAAATATATACTTTCTCTTAGGGTTACGTACCAAATACTGAAAAACGGAATCCTTATAAGATAACTTTGTTATAAGTAACACGTTATAAGTAGGGCACGTGAAAATGTTTAATGAAGCCTAAGAGACGCTTAACTTCAAACTCGGATATGTCCTTGAAATTTGGTATACGAATTTAAAACTTAATTTGTTTAAAAAAAGACGCAAAGTCCGTTGTCCTTTTGCATGGACTTATCCAAGTTTGAAGTTAAGGGACTCACATACATATAAAACATTTATACCGCGCGGCTGCGGCATGACGATTTTTTTTGCAATGGTCTAGGATTTATTTGTTCAAAATTAATGTGAACATTTCAAGGAGTCTAGTCATTATTTTACTTCATTTTAATAATGCTTCAATAATGCGATCATACACTTAATTAATCATCAGGTAATGCAATGCTCGTATAATGCTTCTGTAATGCGATTAACAACACATTAACCATAATAAATAATGCTCTATAATGCATCTACCTACAATGCCATTAAATAGCCTATGAGCACCTATTAGAAACTAAACCTTGTTTAATTTGTGCCCAAATTAGCATTACAGTAGTCGAATAAACGTTTATAAAACTAATAAGCTAAACTAAAAGCTGCAAACTGTAACTGCACTGCACTTTTTAAAGACTGTAACATTTTATAACTTCCGAGCCTTTACATATTATTCGAGATATATGTATTTAGAATGAAGCATTCATACCTACATATTTAGAAAAAAATGTGATATGTATTTTAGAACAGGAAGATATGGCATTATGTGCCCTACCAAACACTAAAAGTATACAGAATTAACTGTTACTGTATGGCTATTCGGATATTCAACCATTTACCAGATTCGTTTAAAGACATGATTCTGAATTCCTTTAAAAGTAGGCTTATTCATTTACTTCTTAAGAAATGTTACGACACGCAGTGCTTTGTATCTTTAATTTAAAAAATATTATAATTCTGTGATAGGTACTCTAATAGCTATACAATCTTATTTAATTAAAAATTGACATTATTTTCTGCGACATATTAATTAAGCCGCATTATTATTTTTATTACTATATATTTACACGCCGTCTAATGGCAGAATATGTTGGAACTCCTTAAACTTATCTTGTACCACCATGCTATGTACCCATGTTCTTGTGAATAAATAATTTACTTTACTTACTTTACTTTACCAATATAAAACTAGCTTATAATGCTAAAACGAAACAGAATGCCGTAAGTCGGCCATTATACGGCTTTATTACTTGGGGAGCCTATCCATCTGTCTGTCAAGACCATTTTTTGTCTCTAAAATCTCATTTTTTAACCCCCGACGCAAAAAAGAGGGGTGTTATAAGTTTGACGTGTAAGTTTGTGTGTGTGTGTGTGTGTGTGTGTGTGTGTGTGTCTGTCTGTGGCACCGTAGCTTTTAAACGGATGAACCGATTTGGATGCGGTTTTTTTTATTTGAAAGCAGGTTTTCTAGCGGTGGTTCTTAGACATGTAATATCGAAATCGGTTCAGCCGTTTTTGAAGTATTGAACTTTGAAATGTCAATGTCGGGGGTTTTCCATCTTTTTGTCTTAAGTATTTAGTAGTGTCCGACCGAAACACGATTTTTAGCCGAAACCGAAACCGAATATTCGGTTTTTTTCTGATTTCGGCCGAAACCGAAACCGAAACCGAAATTTTTGAAGACTTATCAAATTATTTAAAATTACTGTACAAATCGTAAGGAAAAGGTTATTGCAAGGATTTCTTATATGAGAACAGCTACGGTTATAGTTAAACAAAAAAAAAACGTTTATTTTTAATGAAAATAGATATAATTAGAGGTAAACTATGAAATTTTAAACCAAATAAATATAGCATAGGCATATGGCATAGGTATTATATTATTCAAAACAAACAACCTATTCTTATCACGTCTAAACTAAATTCACAATCCTAATATCAAACGTATCGTTCATTAATCACAGCATAAAATGCAGTAACAGATTCTAAAAAATAAATAATAATTTAATAAATAAACAACACTCACCATATTTTCTCGCGCGCCACGTGGTTCACAAACAAACGTCACAAACGGGATGAATATGAATACTGTCGGTGGTCCCGGCTGGGAGGGCAGCCGATGCATTACCTATACCTACCCGGCCGAGCGCGCCCGAATTAAGCCGAGCGCTCCCGATGCGAGAGCCGCGAGAGGCCGCGAAGCAATTTCGGCCCGGCCGAAGGTTTCGGCCGGATTCTGGCCGAAACCGAAACTGCGGCCGAAATCGCTTTTTTGGCCGAAATTGGCTGAAACCGAAACCGAAACCGAAACTTCGGTCGGACACTAGTATTTAGTAGTTCAATCAAAGCCTCATCATTAGAATTTAGAAATTAGGATCTACATAGTTATTTTTCTGTTAAATAACCGATAAACCAAAAAACCTGTCATTTGATATATCATTTGACAACTCTTCCATTTGAAAAAATAGAAATTAATTTTATAAATAATTGAAAAGGGGTCTAGAATGGGGGGTTGAAAAATTTAAGAGGTTTGATTATAGCAAATGGGGTGTCGTATGAAAGGGCTCAATCTGCACAAAGTTTATACTGTCGAAATAATAATAAATAAATATATTACAATAATATAAATTTAATTTAACTTACGTGTTCAATATTGATATATGCCTCTTATACAATCGTGTTTAATGACTAGGTACTGGATGGTAATGTGAAAACGTACCTGTTGCAAAGATTTGGCCCCCGCGTAATCCAAATCGTGGCCTATAAGCCAAACCATCTCTTGACACCATGTTGAACCTACACACAAATACAATATTATACCAACATGTCTTTCTTTTTTTCCTACGAACGAATAGGCAGTTGAAAAATTTAACATGAAATATGAGGCTACAAAATCTGATAATATCTTACCAGTCCTTGGATATGAGCACATCCAGACATCCGACTCCAATACTTCCATATCCAGAATATCCTGTCCAATCTTCATGTAGTCAGCCGGCAGAATCACTCTTCCAGGATTAATCTCTACCATACAATCCTTCTTCTCAAACATCCTGTCCAACATATCACCCGTCTCCTCGTCCAACTTCGAATAGGTCAAATCCGGTTTGACCCTCATTTTTCAAATTCAAATTTGGAAAATTCGAACACTATTCGAACACGTCCGTTACGACGGTTACACGGAAGTGTAGTGGCGTGCTCGGCCGGTGCTGTTTCCACTACTCTCTCTGTAACCACTTTCCATTAGGATTAATACCTTAACAGGTGCGATATTAAAGGCTAGGCCACACCTGATGCATGCGGGGAAGCGAATGAGTGAATGAAGATAGAAACAGGAAGTGGAAGGAAAGCAGGACCCTATCGAACAATACTTTACAGCGTTTAGAATTAATTGAACTCATAGTCATATGCACAACCATCCTATATTAAAAGGTAGGGCTTACGAATAAATTGTTTCATAACATCACACAGACAGTTGTTCTGTATGGTTGTAAAATAGAAATATAAAATGTTTAAATTAAATTGCAAAAACTGGTAGCAATACAAAAGAAGTGGTACTATAGTCGCAAAGTTCGTCAGAATTATTCTTCTGTACTTGCTAGTACTGACATATTGACATCAACACAGTCTTTCACCTATTATATGAACCCACAAGCCAACATTGGTCGAAACAGAAATGTTCACAATGAATAATCGTATATGAGTTCTTATACCTACATCTCGTTTCACACTTGTAGATTTGTAGTCTGTTACCTAAAACAGTAACGATAATCAAAAGTGTAATTTTTACTTTGTTTCATAAATTATTCGACGAGTAACTATACCGACCACACACAACAGGTTGTTATGTTATAATTATAATTAAAACTGCTTCGCTGTTGCACCTCACCGACTAATTTGTCATACACACGTCTGCGTTATGATAACTCTACAAGTAATTGCTCTTATATAGCCAGAACTTATGATACTTTTCTGACGAAATAGTCGTTTAATGTTTATTTTATGACACCCGCGTGACTAATTGTGTTTGCTTATGACGATTGAGTGACAACTAACTGTACGCCTATTTAGTCTTGAAAACTGCGCCAAAATCGCGTTTTATAAGCATTTGTATGCCTTAAATTGCATGCTATTAAGTTGTACCAAAAACGTTTGTACAACATTTATACAACTTATTTTTGCTAGTAACAATGTTCAAGAGACATTTTCATTGACATGTAATATTTGATATTGTGATAAACCAGCATGAACGTAAAGCCCTCTAACCCTTCCGCTGCCGAACCCTAACAGCAGGTTCCGTAATCTATGACTCCGCAACACTACTTTCTTCCTGTTGGCCGCTTTCGGTTTCAACGGCCGAGGAGGGGCGCCACTGCGAACGATCTTATATCGTAAGTATTAATTTTATTTGCCGATCTCCGCCAAATGTCATTATTAGTTAATACGTCCCACTGCTGCTTGTGTACTTTACACCGTTTATTGTTTCAACTGCATTGGGTGCATTGGTTATATATAACAGGCCACCGCCGTCTAGAGTATATTTTTTTGTCAATACAAGTCTATGTTGTTGAATGCTTTAGTGGCTTAGAAAGACGGTATGGGTGCATTTTAAACTAGCGACCCGTCCTGGCTTCGCTTCGGTTTATACGAGTTTTCTGTAACAACTGTACATAAACCAGAATTTAGTGTACACAAAAACCTTACATGAAAAAATATCTAACTGATGGTGAAAAATACGATTTGTAGTTTTTGAGACAACCGCGAACAAACAGACAGGCAGAAGCGGACGGGGACTTTGTTGGTAGTGATGCATCGATATTTTTGAATAGGGTGTCGGAACCAGTAATGGACAAGGACCAATGATGGACACTTGATTCTTATTTTACAGAAGATAAGGGTTATTCATTTGTTTTTCAACAATCAATTTAGGACCGTATGAAATTTGAATTAAGAGTGAAGTGTCCATTACTGGTGCCTGTCAGCTAAAAGTTTCCATCATTACTACATTACAAAATATAGCTATTTTTAGCCAAGGGAGGCCAAGGTGTACCGCAAGGTAGCATGCTTTGCCAGTTTTTTAAATCCTTAATAACTAATAAAATAATTAACAAAACGGAAAATTAAAACTATATTCTGTATGTATCGGTATAGATAAGGCTTTCTTGTTCCTTAATATTTAAGTCTAGTTCTGGGACACCCTGTATAAGATATTAGTGTGATAACAAAAGGTGCGGACCAGAAGGCTTATTGTCTAACGCACTTGCAATCGCAACCGGCTTCAAAGTGGAGCAATTGTTTTCTTTTTATATACAGACAAGCCTTCGATTTTCAAAATAAAAACGATCGTGATTGCGAGTGCGTTAGACAATAAGCCCTCTGGGCCTCTATTCTTGGACTGGTAGGTATAGGTATTGCTTTAGACGTGATATGGTATTGTTTTTAACTCGGCCACCATTACTGTCAAGTAAATAAGAGCTATGAAAACGTTGGCAATACGATTACAGGCTTAAAGCAATATTGTTTAACATCGTAGAATAGAGGCTTCAGGGTCTTCAGGGCTCCAACACGAGGATTTGCAATCGTTGACGTCACGTTTTCGAGACGCTTCTATTACTCAAACACGTGCACCCGTATCATGAACACGATCACGATGTATCCATAGCACGAACACATAATAAAACGTTACAATAAAAAAAATACATTTCTTTAAGTATCTATAACTTTCTTCAACTTCAAGTTTATGTTAGGAAATTTTAGTAGTACCTAAATACGAAAACGGGGGCGGCATTTCTCAATGACGATAAGTTGAGTAGATGGAAAAATGTCGTGCTCGAGGTAGGTACCTACTTTCTGGGATTAGGCCGGGGCAAAGGAACGCGATGTTAGCGAATGCGTGAACTAAATTTCTTATTTTTATTTTATTTCAAATCGACATGTCCGCGCTACTAACCAATACCATAAATGCGAAACATGTTTGTATCTTTCTTCCATTTTTACAGTGAAACAGCTTAACAGATTTTCATAATGGGTTACATGGAGACGAACATTATCAGTGGCGGTTTTAGCACTACCGGCGCCCTGGGCGAGATTTCTACGGCACCCCCAATGCGCCATTCAAACCCATACGAAAAAAGGCAAGGGTTGAATGAAATAAGCAGTCGCAGGGGCCCTTTTATATTCAAAAACCGCAACTGAACATTTTTAATCCCGTTACTCTACAAGGATTTAAAGAAAAATAGATACCGGAAATGTTAGAAAATGCTACTCGACGGCAGATGGCGCTATATTTCTTTTTTTTTACCCCCATTATCCGTTAGATGTCACTTCAAACTGAAAACTTGCGAGAATTTTTAATACGTACCTAGGTTGTTTAAATCATACCAAATTTCGCCTGTTTTTATGAAAGCTTAAGATTTACAGAAATACATACATGGGTAAGTATAATGTTTATTTATGTCACGTGAGCAAAGTCACAGACGAAAACTAAAACCAATTAACTTTTTGCGTGCAGGCAGAGACGCTCCACCCTAAGTGCATTACAGGTGCAAGCATTATGCTATGCCGTAATTGCTTGACGCATCTTTGCGTAACTACGCAACGAAAGTTCCACGAATCAACATAACGCTAGGCCGGTTTAAGCAGTGGCACTGTGGAAATTAGGAAAACATTTTTTTAGAAATAGCAATACTCATGAAGTATCTATAAAAAATACTGTAACTCATAAATCACGAGGACTTCTTGCTTTAAATATGTGTAATAAACTATTCGAGTTTGTGTCACAGATTATAAGTTTCTGTTTACAAACGGTAACACATTGCTAACGCTAATTTCGTTCAATAGGGGTTCACTTTATGTATATAGCTATACATATGCGTATATTAACCTCAACTTCTACATTACAAACTTATTGATACCGTCAGCAGTGGCGCTATGTGACGAAAAACAATCATTTTTGTATGCAGCGACATTAGTTCCACATTTTGCCACGGTACCGAATTTTGAGCACTTGACACCCTCTCCCCCGTTCCTTCGTTCAATACATTCATTCTTCCGCTTTTCATCAAACGGAACAACATTGAACGAAAACAAAACGTCACAGTGACGTCACAGTATTTAGTATTTAGTCATGTATGTATTGTAAACTAAAGTAAACGGCATGTTTTAGCGAAAAACATCACGAATAATGTCGAAAATGACGAACGTGAACTCAAGTTTGGCGTACGAAATATTGTTATACTTGAACAATTTTTATCTGGGCATGTTTTTCGTGTGCGAAGTGGCTATAGGCATTCTGAAAGTAATTAACGTATCGTATCCTGAGAACGCCTTGTTGACCGAGACCTGTATTTTCGGAGCATTGTGCCTGGTGGATGCTTTCCGCATTTTTTTGGGACAGAGAGGAAACTTGTCCAGTAAAAGTAAGTAGGCGTTTTTATGTCTTAAATGGAGTTAAAATTGGTACGACCCTCCATGGGATGGGACCCAAATTAATTACACAGTTGACCTATTCAAAGAGGCCTTGTCTATTTTTAATATCTTTCTACGCCAACGACACCTCCCTCCAACCTTCCCGACGCTATAGTTGTCAAAGGTACCGTTTAAAAGAGACTTTCATTACCATTACGTGTCGTAATTTACGTCTGTAATGTACACTGTATAGAGACCTACCAAAACTTCAAAGAATAAATTAATAATAACATAATTTTAGCCTGACTATCAACAGTACAATCTTTTTTTTTTCAGAAGTTCCTGTATTCTTCTCTGTACTCCTCACCATACCGTGTGCAGTAGGGGTCTGTTATTTCCTCATCTACCAAACCTACATAATACGGCTGGAGTATATCTGGTGTGCGGTGATGCTAGCATTCCACGCCATGGAAATGGCTTTTGCCATCCTCTTCATGTTCACTGTGTGTAAAAACCAGCAGTATGACTAGAATAAGTTTAAGAGTACCTCTGTGCCAAAGAGATACTGATGCCAAAACTTTAGACTGTTTACACTTACATTCCGATTTCGAAATTCGACTTCAATCTGACTTTACTTCAACAAGTTACAATAAAGTTAAAGTATGGTGTTGAAATGTATAAGGATTTGTAAAGCATTTTTTTAGCATACAAAAATGCTTGAAAGTGGTAGTTCGAGATATTGAGATTTTAATGGCTATATTGTAGTAAATTGATGTTATTGTTCATAGTGTGAATGCAGTGGTGCCTAAGTATTACATAGTTTATAGTCCTGAGGTTGTTGTTTGATGCTTATAGTCTAGGCTCCTTTAAAGGAAAACTGTATATTGTATTGTATAATGCTTAAAAATGCAGATCAAACTAAAAAAAAACTGCTTGCAAAAACAATAATATTGTTGCCCCAATAACCATTATCATGTTACCTGAATAAATATAAAGATTAAAAGCTTTTTTGCGTACATAAGTGCCCCAACTTGTATTTTTTTACAAAAAAAACATAATTATTAAGAAACACAATTATTAAAGATGTTATAATACTATTGTATTTATAGAAAATGCCTAAAATTAAATACACTAACAAACATTCAAACTTTTATTCTATGATTTCTACAGTTTATTGTACTATTCAGTGGGTGGAGTGATGTGGTCCGGTAACTTTTGACATTCAACTTTAGTTACTTTTAAAGCACAGCCTTCTGGTAGATTACGTTCAATGTATTCTAGGTAAGTGTCACATGTGGATCCGGTGAGCCGCTGCAGATGAACAAATCTGAAATATGTTCTGATTTCATACTGGACTTTGTGCTTCTTATAAATGTGAACGCATCTAAGAAGGGTATGTCTTTCTTTTTCAGCTTTTCTTGGTGCGAAACTGAAATAGAGGGTATACAATAATTAATACAATATAGTAGTAAATCAATGTTAGAGATACAGTATTCCCAGCTTATTAGCCTTTCGTCCAATACAGAATGTGTCCCCCACACGCCAAAAATGATTGCTATGCTATGCAAATTACTACTTAATTGATACGAAACAAAGTCTCTTTTAATCTTCAACTTATGTTGGCTGTGGCCGACGTCGGCATCAGTGGTACAACTTTCAGTTGTCGGCAAGAGCTGTCTGTGGCGTTCAAAAGGTTGATAGCCTTCAGCTGGCTATTGTTATCAGACTTGTACTTGCAACTTACATTATATTTGTCACTAATGTGTCATGGAAAAACAAAGACTGCCGATAGTAGCAGTTTATTTACTTCTAAATCTTTAATTTTACACCAAAAATACCATTGCCATTGTGGCCATTTGGCCACATTAGTAGTAGTCTAGCTTTAGGTACCTTTTAGTGACTTCTATGCCTAAATGCGACGCGGCCGCCACACAGAACCAGGAATAACTGAGCAGCACAGCAGGATCTACACCTCTCATTTCCAATTCCACTTTTTTGTACAATTTGTCTAGCACCATAGAGCTTGGGACATCCGGCACGGTTTGTGGTATGGGAATTATGGTGGAAAGAGGCCGGAGAGCTGCATAATTCGTAGATATAGTGCTTCTAATCAATGGTGAGGTTCTCAAGATACCCTGGAAATAATAATAGTTTAGATTAAGTACATGATTATATTACAACTGAATGCAAATGCAATGCTATCAATATTATCGTCTAAGCAGTTTCAGTTATTAAATGGAAATAAGACAAAACAAACAGTACGAAATGGAAATATAACAATTTAGGTTGGAATCTGTTTACCTTTAAAACATTCATTTTCCCGATTAATATATTTACTGAAATAAGTACTTTGCAGTTGGTTATTTACTAACAACCCCAGAATATTTTTAATAGAGGAGCACCGTGCATTTATTTATACATTAGCCCGCTTTAGGTAACCTTACGTACAGTACAGACTGGTACAGACAAGACGATGCGATATCCACACGACATCTGTGACTGTCATTCATTTCACAAAATGTCAGTCTACTTTACTTTAAAATAATCTTAAGTCCCAGATAGACGTGCGAGTAAGTACGCCGTTCCTACTTATGGCTCGGCGACCTTACTTGCCCGTGTATCACCCTAAGTACGCGAACTCCTAAAGCTAAACACGGGCGAAAAAGATCGTCTAGCTTTTTAAGTACGCGTACTTACTCGCCCGTCTATGTGGGACTTTAAACTATATGTGTTTCGACATGGTTTCGACTGAAGAACCTACTGGCATCAAAAATATTTTAATCGTGTCAAGTCGAAGTTACCCCATGGCATAGCCCCATGGTTACCCCCACGTTACCCCATACCATTAGGTGCACCCTTATAACAAAGCATTATAATCTGTGGTCAAACAAAAGTCAAGCCAAGGTATGAAGGTACCTAGTCGTCAATCAATGTGTCAATTGTGTCAAGTCAAATAAATTCTCTGAATCTCTTTGGTCAAGTCAATCTGTAAAAAAAGGAAATCAGGAAGCGTTGTAAGTGTAATTTACGTTCTGTTCAACAGAAAACTAAGAAATATCTGTGCCTGTGTGAATCTTACGCTCAAGTATAATTTTAAAGTTGTTTGTTGTGTGATAGTTGCTTGATCTCTTACAAAATGGTCGGTCCATTGATTCTTTTGAAGCTCTTACATTCCAAGCGTTCACGCCAAGGCAACACTAGCACTGCTAGGGATTCTACAACAACTAACTCTACAAAAGTCAAGATAGAACCAAAGAATGATGATGACTACACCTGCAGAATATGCCTCAAAGATGGCGGCATTCCTATCTTCGACGACGAGAGTCATAAAGACCTTTCAGAAGATATAAACTCTTTTGCGAATATCGAAGTCCGAATGGACGACGATTATCCTAAATATTTATGTTCATCATGCCATTCTCTCTTACAAGGCGCTATTTTGTTTCGGAAGACTGCTCAAAAAACTGAAAGAACTCTTAAGAAGTCCAGTGGAAACTGTTTGACTTACGAGAATGTGAGTGACGACAATGGAGATTATGCCGAGGAGAAGGTTAAACTGCCTCGCGATTTTCATTGTCAGCGGTGTGATCTGGACTTTGACACATTTGAAGAATATGATGACCATAGAGCATCTGCGGAACACGAGAATATGAAAATCAAATGTCCAGTATGCAACAATTGTTATTCGGAAACTTATTTGAAGAAACACTTACTTTTACATCAGTCTGATGTGCCCTATGTTTGTGATATTTGTGGGAAAAAGTTCATTATTCAAGGACAGTTTGCACGACATCGGCTGACTCATTTCTACAGTTTGCCGTTTAAATGTTCATTATGTCCTTACCGTGGCAGGTTTACGGAGTCATTGAAAATGCACATGCGTACACACACTGGGGATAAACCATATCAATGCTCAGTTTGTGCTAAATGTTTTATTAGTAAAAGTAATCTAAATAAGCACATGTATGTGCATAGAGCTGATCGTGACTATAAATGTGAGACTTGTGACCGTGGGTTTAATTCCAAACGGAACATGGAGTTGCATTACAAAGTTGATCATTCAGGTTTAAAAGAGCATATTTGTAATATCTGTGGAAAGGCATTTGGATACCGGAAACAAATGATGAAACATCAGCTGAAAGTGCACAAAAGAGAAAAATTAAGAAGTGGCAGGTTGCCATTGTACTTGCAAGTGGAATCCAAGCAGAGAGACGGGGAAGAAGTGCCCATATCTGACACTGTGGTTCTGAACAGGACAACATAGAGTGCTTTTTGATTTAATAATGTACTTGGATGAAGGAGAAAAAAATGTAAGCTAAAAATAGATACTAAAATGTGTATGAAATTTTTACACAGATCTGTGTTTAAGTTTTTAAGAGATAAATTAGAAGTCTACCAAATAGTTAAGGCCACTGCATGGGCCTTACACAAGCTGATTTCTTTAATCGATATTCAATTGCAACTTGGTTGTGATACGTGCCAAATCATTAATTTTGATTTCTTTTTAATAAAAAAATTGTAGCTTAATAAAGTTGTTTCTATTGTTTATAAGTAGTATAGGTTACAAACAAATGTAAACTCACACCTTCATTCATAGAGTGGGCTACCCCACTTGTTGATATTTCTGTAACCACATTTTGCACAATTAGGTTAAGATGTTTACCAGTTTGTTAGTGACATGTTGCAAACGCATCGCTTAACAGTACCTGAAGCCTTTATTCCCTTAGTCGCCTCTTACAACATCCACGGGAATTAAACCAGACAAAGAGAAAACAAGTAACCATAAGCAGGGCAACATCTGACTGCATGTTATGGAGTCTAGCCCTGCAGCCACACTGAAGAGTGTACAATAGTAGTTTTTGATTGAGGCATTGCTTCACAATCCTCGTAAGAACCACCTCAATAAAGTTAGATAAAGTACTACCAATTCCGCCCTCGGCAATCTTCGGTTTTCTATGAAAATCGAGTGACAAAATACTGTCTGATGCAAGTGTAAGTGTGACAGCGATAGCCACCCGATGGTTATCAAGATAGGTACTACTACTTCCTTTACAGCCATATCTCGGCTGGCTGGTGACCAGTTTGTGGCGACGAGGATAACTCTTACCATAGTATAAGTAGAAAAGTAGTTCGTCTCCGGACCCTTGAGGAGTTTTTGTTAGGTACCTATTGCCGCTCGGGCGCTAGGGTTGCATCGATGCGAGCGCGGTCCGATCTAAATCGGTTCGCGTCGGGTTAACCCTTAACCAGGCTGACAGATCAGATCACACGTTACAGTAGAGATTCAGCCTTAGGCACTAGTCCCACCGCCGGCGAATAAGCTATGAACTATCAGCGAGAGATATAAATTTATAGTTCATCTCTCTCTTTTATTTACACGGGAGCGATTATCTTTTGTTCGTTTCTTGGACAAGAAAATAGCTGATAGTTCATAGCTTACTCGCCGGCGGTGGTGGGACCAGTGCCTTAGGTACTAACATATATAAGGTACAGTGTGTGAGCACTTAGATGCTTCGGGTGTGTACTTCTCTCTCACTCGCTCTTAATAAGAGGGTATGGGAGCGAGTGAGAGACAAGTACAAACCCGAAGCATCTTCGCACTGTACTATTGAGTAGATTTTGTGGTCCACATGGGTCCCTTGCCTGGTAAGGGTTAAATATGCTTGTACTGGCTCGCGGGAAATATGCAAGCCACGCGATATAACTTTAAAGACGAACTAACCCATTGTTTATACTGTGACTCTACGGAGAGTGGTTGGTGGAAAGTAAGTAGTAAAGAAGTAACAAAAATGAATGAATCTATCAAAAATCATAAATAACATTTTATTCTAATTCACATAAAATACATTAACCCCGTACTAAACGTTGAGTAACGGTGGTATAGCTACCTATACAATGTTTTTTCCTTATCTGTCAAATCCAAATGTCACAATACAAAACATCGTATAGCTATACCACCGTTACTCAACGTTTATTAGTAAGGGGGTAAGAGTGGAGGAATACTGTCATGATTAGTGAAAATAAAATCGATGAAAACTGGCTAGAGCCAGGAGCCTTCGTCAATCTTCTGGATTCTGGACTACGATCAATATAAATTCTTTGTCTGGAGCCACCATTATCTCGCTCTTCTTGCTCCTAATTCTCAGGAATGTCAAGTCATTCGTGGGATCCAGATCTCTTACGACCGCCTTAGCCTTGTCAACGAGAGATCCCATCAGCCCTGCATACTGCACAGAAACATGGTTGTCCAAAGTGGTCTTTATTGGTATGCCTTCTCCGTTTACCACTACGACGCCAGCTACCCCTTTGTGACCGGAAAGCCTACGAATGGTTTCTTCGGCCTCGTTTGCCATGACTTTCTATTATTAAACTAAATACGTCTGTCAAGTGCACGAAGCTTATTGTGAATGAGTCAATTTGACAATGTTTATGTTCCAAATTTGAATATATTTTCACGGCTGTTTATTGTTGTTTTTGTGGCCAGTTGTAATAATTGCTTATGGCAATACGAAGATTTTTAAGTCACGCTATGATTTAATTTGCATTTAACGTCACAAATTAAAACTACTTTTTGCTGCATTTCAATTCAAGACGTTATTTATTTCAAGTTTTAAAACAAACCGATTTATTGTTGATTTGTGGCTTTTTAGTATTTATGCAGCGACATTTATCTTCATAACGTAACTTTTGTTCATACATAACATCACTCTTGGGTGAAAATTAAAAAATGATGGCCATACACGGTTGAATTTCAAACGAGTTTAAGTCGAAAATCCCATGTGGCCAGAAATCTGAAACCACCCGATACGAGCCGCGGACGCCAGACGTAGGTTCGGTTCGACTCGTCAGTTCGTGCCGCCCCCCGAGATCTCGCACCAACCTCCCATACTATTTATTAATCGAGCAATATTCACGGGAACGACTAACGATTTTGATGAAATTTGCAATATATCGATTGACGGGGGCGAAAAAGCGATCTGTCAAGTTGTCATCTTTCTACAAATTGTTTTCAACTCCAGCGTGTCTCGGTCTTCTTCCAGGTACTTTTTAACTAAATTAATAGCCGCGCTTAGCGTACACGAAACCCCCAACACGAATAACGAAAAATAAAACGAATATAACCTTAATCGAATTATTTATTTAGTCATCTTAATACAAAACTATATTTGGAAAGATCCTGCTTATTGCCCTCCTCTTCCGCGGTATCCGCCGCGGAACCCACGTCTGATCCCCCCTCTAAAACCTCCCCTATTCATAAAGCCACCTCCTCGATTCCCAAACCCATTGTTTCCTCCATAGCCTCCTCTGTTTCCGAAGCCTCCTCGGTTGCCCTCAAAGCCTCCGTTTCCGCCGAACCCTCCCCGGGCGTTGTCGCCGAAGCCCCCCGAGCCCCCGAAGCCCCCAGAGCCCCCGAAGCCCCCGCGCGGGCCGCTCGTGCCCCACCCCCTGCCGCGCTTGGCGCCATCGGGCCTGAAGTTCGGGACGCCTCTATCGCGCTCTATGTTGTAATCTCCAGCGTCGAAGACGCATAGCGCTCGGATGCAGTTCACTAGCTGAAAAATAATAATAATTAAAATATCTCAATATATGACGTTCAAATGGTGACCCATAATTTTATCGAAATTAAGATCTTCGGTTGTATCACTTCATTTAATTGAACGCTAATTTCTGTTGAAACCATGATGTTTTTAGTGTACCTATCTTCAAAATGAATTACGTAGGTTAGGTACAAAAAAAACTCATACATACGGCGTCAAATGTCTTTCGACGAAATGAAAATTCCGCGTAATGCTACGTTTGCTGAAAAGTGTTTCGATAAAATTACACCGTTCAAATGTATTATAAAGGGGCTTCTAAACGGGCCATATTTTCACTGCAATATGTGGCCCGCAACTATTGGCGTCCCTCTCTTACTCGTATGTTAGAGAAAGACACCAATAGTTGCTAGCCACATATTGCAGTGAAAATATTGCCCGTTTAGAAGCCCCTTAATATAACCATGCGATGGCAATTGCCGCCGCTCTTTCAGACGAACTCATTCACACATGAACGGCCGAAAGGATTTCTATGAACTTTAACACACAGGTAGTCCATATCCTGGAATTGTAGAAATATTTTTCCCAGCTACGATAAATGTTGCAAGACAAAGCAAGTGGATAAATAATAACTTTCATTATTATAATAAATGCAAAAGTTTGTTCGTTTGTTCCGTCATAAGGTTCAACACGTCACGGAGACAGACAAAGGATACTTTTATTACAAGCTTTTACTTAACTTTCAATGTTCCTATGTAGGTATGTAAGTTGTTAATGTAAGATTGCACAGTCTTGAGATTGATGATAATGATGATGATGATGATGATGATGATGATCATGTTGATGATGATGATGATGATGATGATGACGATGATGATGATTTTTTTAATCATTGCATGTTTAAGAAAAGCACAATATACATACCTCGCCGTGAAAAGGGGTTACCAGCCTCGTAACTATCCCTATATCACTCGGCCGGCAACCCCCTACTTCCCGGCCTCTGTAGTAATGTAATATAAAATGCAACTATCGACCAGGAAAGCATAAACCCGTGGTTACCTTCTGGTCGGCGGGCGAGAAGTGCAGCGCGGCGTCGGGCTCGGCCGCGGCGCGCTCCACGAGCCGCTCCACGGCGGGCCGCAGCGCCGCCACCAGCGCCGCCGCGCGCGGGGACATGTCGAAGTTCAGCCAGTTGTCCAGCCGGATCACGTTGTCGACCTGACACACAGTTCAATCACTTATGCCAAGAATACGCATGGTTTTTCGCCGACCGAAATAAAAGAAGAAGAAATACATTTATTCACCAACCATAATACACATTATCATTACAAAATTAAAGAAAACAGAGAAGGCACGCAATGGGTGTCCTCGCGGCGGTGAAACGGACAAAATGCTGAGGTGTCAGACACCTACAGCGCTGATTTTCAGCCAGTACCGGCAGTGGCTCACGGAACGCTGTACAAACATACTTTATTACAATCAATGTAAACTACTAACATAATACTAATATAGCGGAAAAATAAATGGCAATAAAAACGCATACATAAATACCGATATACAGCCTTAATAAAACTAAAAATAAATTAAAGCAACGCAATACAACACAATATAGTTCCCGTCACATATAAAGGCCGCTGCCGATGTGCATAGTATGGGTAATAGACAACGATATAAATCCTTACTATAATATTATAAACGCGAAAGTTTGTATGTATGGATTTTTGTTACTCTTTCACGCTGCAACAGCTGGATGGAATTGGATGAAATTTGTAATGGAGATAGCTTAAACACTGGATTAAAACATAGGCTATTTTTAATACCGGAAAATTTAAAAGTTCCCGAGGGAATAACGATGATCGAAATCTACGCAGACAAAGTCGCGGGCAGAAGCTAGTACTTCTATAAAGAAATAAATAGTTAATTACATAAGTAGATACATATTTAATATAATACAATTAAAAGTTAAAACTAAACTTATTTAAATTAAAATAAAAGTAGCTTAGTTTTTATTTTAATTTAAATAAGTTTAGTTTTAACTTTTAATTGTATTATATTAAATATGTATCTACTTATGTTTATACTGTTGAATAAATAACATTATTAATGTTAAATACATTGAAAAACTCAGAAACAAATACTCTAGCTCATCATACAAATGTTTTCCCATACCACGATTTGAACCCGGGACCGCTAGCTTCGTACGCAGGGTCACTAGTCACTACTGAAGTGTGATAAGGTTATAATCTGTAAAATAGACCTTATTACACTGCTTATGTACACTTTGCTTTTAAATATTTAAATTTAAAAGCAAATGAATCGATAGAACAGCGACCGTTTGTTTTTATAATAACTTTTGGGGAGTTGCTTGATAGAAGGCACTCCTGATATGTATATCGATTTAATCGAAACAGTAAATAAAATATATATATTTAAAATAGCATTATCAGTGTTTCTGTCCACCCTTCTCCACACTAACAACTAAACTAACGCGTCGTCATTTAAGTGTGTATAAAGCTTAGCATTACGTCATTTCTTTAAAAAAACCTCGTATCTCATAATTCGTGACGTACGATATTTAACTTAATTCTGAGAATTAAGTTCAAACTCATACATCTCAAAATATCAGACACGAGTTTTTTCTAAAGTAGTAACGATTACTCATGTACTCACCCACTCGACCTTCCTGCAAGCGAACAGCAGCAGATGCAGCGGCGCCACCATGGTGGTCTGCTTGCAGCTGATGGCGCGCGTGCGCACCTTCTCGCCGAACACGAACAGCGGCGAGGGGAACTTCTGCTCCATGTTGCTGCAGTTCACGGAGGTCTTGTGGATAAGGGCAGGCTTGCCCTCCGTGGTGAGGACCTGGGGGTTAGGGGAGCGGGATTTTTAGTGAAAATATGGCAAAGATGGTGCTAGTCGCAAACACAAAACAGCATTTAGGTACGTAGGAAAATAATTAATATCAAATATGAAATTTCAATATTAAGGGGTTTCTAAACGGGCCATATTTTCACTACCCATTATTTGCTGCATTTTGTTTTGTGGCCGGCAACTATTGGTGTCTTTCTCTAACATACGAGTAAGAGAGGAACACCAATAGTTGCCGGCCACATATTGCAGTGAAAATATGGCCCGTTTAGAAAGCCCCTTTAGGGGACAATCTTACACAAACTGACCTAGTCCCAAACCAAAGGCTTGTACGACTATGGATACTAGACAACGAACTAACGTTGTCAATGTCGTGGTACAGGAGAATTTTCAAAGAGACGTTCCGAGTAGCTACGAATAAGTACGATGCATTGAGTTGAGCGGAACTATTGCATTGTTTGCATTACATTGAATTAACGATTAAGTTTGTTAGAAAAAAAACAAAAAGGTAAGTTTTGATTTTAATTACTTGGGACCATAATGATTCAATTACTAGTGACCTATAGAGCCTCCGTTTTCAATATTATCCCCTATTCTAGGCCACACACTGTATAAAGATACCGGTTCCAATTTCGATTGCTAAATGATCAGTATGATCTGATCACGTGTCCTTGAGACGGGGGCACGTACCTTCCTCTTGCCCTGGTACAGGCACACGTTGGGGTAGAGCCCCATGCACATGAGCGCCACCACGAGGTCCAGCTGTGGATCAGGCGCGGACGGGTTCCAGCGCTGCGGCGAGCAGCACTCCTCCGAGAGCCGATGGCTACATGATCACTTGTGCCCGAGAGCTACGTACCTTCCTCTTGCCCTGGTACAGGCACACGTTGGGGTAGAGCCCCATGCACATGAGCGCCACCACGAGGTCCAGCTGTGGATCAGGCGCGGACGGGTTCCAGCGCTGCGGCGAGCAGCACTCCTCCGAGAGCCGATGGCTACATGATCACTTGTGCCCGAGAGCTACGTACCTTCCTCTTGCCCTGGTACAGGCACACGTTGGGGTAGAGCCCCATGCACATGAGCGCCACCACGAGGTCCAGCTGTGGATCAGGCGCGGACGGGTTCCAGCGCTGCGGCGAGCAGCACTCCTCCGAGAGCCGATGGCTACATGATCACTTGTGCCCGAGAGCTACGTACCTTCCTCTTGCCCTGGTACAGGCACACGTTGGGGTAGAGCCCCATGCACATGAGCGCCACCACGAGGTCCAGCTGTGGATCAGGCGCGGACGGGTTCCAGCGCTGCGGCGAGCAGCACTCCTCCGAGAGCCGATGGCTACATGATCACTTGTGCCCGAGAGCTACGTACCTTCCTCTTGCCCTGGTACAGGCACACGTTGGGGTAGAGCCCCATGCACATGAGCGCCACCACGAGGTCCAGCTGTGGATCAGGCGCGGACGGGTTCCAGCGCTGCGGCGAGCAGCACTCCTCCGAGAGCCGATGGCTACATGATCACTTGTGCCCGAGAGCTACGTACCTTCCTCTTGCCCTGGTACAGGCACACGTTGGAGTAGAGCCCCATGCACATGAGCGCCACCACGAGGTCCAGCTGTGGATCAGGCGCGGACGGGTTCCAGCGCTGCGGCGAGCAGCACTCCTCCGAGAGCCGATGGCTACATGATCACTTGTGCCCGAGAGCTACGTACCTTCCTCTTGCCCTGGTACAGGCACACGTTGGAGTAGAGCCCCATGCACATGAGCGCCACCACGAGGTCCAGCTGTGGATCAGGCGCGGACGGGTTCCAGCGCTGCGGCGAGCAGCACTCCTCCGAGAGCCGATGGCTACATGATCACTTGTGCCCGAGAGCTACGTACCTTCCTCTTGCCCTGGTACAGGCACACGTTGGGGTAGAGCCCCATGCACATGAGCGCCACCACGAGGTCCAGCTGTGGATCAGGCGCGGACGGGTTCCAGCGCTGCGGCGAGCAGCACTCCTCCGAGAGCCGATGGCTACATGATCACTTGTGCCCGAGAGCTACGTACCTTCCTCTTGCCCTGGTACAGGCACACGTTGGGGTAGAGCCCCATGCACATGAGCGCCACCACGAGGTCCAGCTGTGGATCAGGCGCGGACGGGTTCCAGCGCTGCGGCGAGCAGCACTCCTCCGAGAGCCGATGGCTACATGATCACTTGTGCCCGAGAGCTACGTACCTTCCTCTTGCCCTGGTACAGGCACACGTTGGGGTAGAGCCCCATGCACATGAGCGCCACCACGAGGTCCAGCTGTGGATCAGGCGCGGACGGGTTCCAGCGCTGCGGCGAGCAGCACTCCTCCGAGAGCCGATGGCTACATGATCACTTGTGCCCGAGAGCTACGTACCTTCCTCTTGCCCTGGTACAGGCACACGTTGGGGTAGAGCCCCATGCACATGAGCGCCACCACGAGGTCCAGCTGTGGATCAGGCGCGGACGGGTTCCAGCGCTGCGGCGAGCAGCACTCCTCCGAGAGCCGATGGCTACATGATCACTTGTGCCCGAGAGCTACGTACCTTCCTCTTGCCCTGGTACAGGCACACGTTGGGGTAGAGCCCCATGCACATGAGCGCCACCACGAGGTCCAGCTGTGGATCAGGCGCGGACGGGTTCCAGCGCTGCGGCGAGCAGCACTCCTCCGAGAGCCGATGGCTACATGATCACTTGTGCCCGAGAGCTACGTACCTTCCTCTTGCCCTGGTACAGGCACACGTTGGGGTAGAGCCCCATGCACATGAGCGCCACCACGAGGTCCAGCTGTGGATCAGGCGCGGACGGGTTCCAGCGCTGCGGCGAGCAGCACTCCTCCGAGAGCCGATGGCTACATGATCACTTGTGCCCGAGAGCTACGTACCTTCCTCTTGCCCTGGTACAGGCACACGTTGGAGTAGAGCCCCATGCACATGAGCGCCACCACGAGGTCCAGCTGTGGATCAGGCGCGGACGGGTTCCAGCGCTGCGGCGAGCAGCACTCCTCCGAGAGCCGATGGCTACATGATCACTTGTGCCCGAGAGCTACGTACCTTCCTCTTGCCCTGGTACAGGCACACGTTGGAGTAGAGCCCCATGCACATGAGCGCCACCACGAGGTCCAGCTGTGGATCAGGCGCGGACGGGTTCCAGCGCTGCGGCGAGCAGCACTCCTCCGAGAGCCGATGGCTACATGATCACTTGTGCCCGAGAGCTACGTACCTTCCTCTTGCCCTGGTACAGGCACACGTTGGGGTAGAGCCCCATGCACATGAGCGCCACCACGAGGTCCAGCTGTGGATCAGGCGCGGACGGGTTCCAGCGCTGCGGCGAGCAGCACTCCTCCGAGAGCCGATGGCTACATGATCACTTGTGCCCGAGAGCTACGTACCTTCCTCTTGCCCTGGTACAGGCACACGTTGGGGTAGAGCCCCATGCACATGAGCGCCACCACGAGGTCCAGCTGTGGATCAGGCGCGGACGGGTTCCAGCGCTGCGGCGAGCAGCACTCCTCCGAGAGCCGATGGCTACATGATCACTTGTGCCCGAGAGCTACGTACCTTCCTCTTGCCCTGGTACAGGCACACGTTGGAGTAGAGCCCCATGCACATGAGCGCCACCACGAGGTCCAGCTGTGGATCAGGCGCGGACGGGTTCCAGCGCTGCGGCGAGCAGCACTCCTCCGAGAGCCGATGGCTACATGATCACTTGTGCCCGAGAGCTACGTACCTTCCTCTTGCCCTGGTACAGGCACACGTTGGAGTAGAGCCCCATGCACATGAGCGCCACCACGAGGTCCAGCTGTGGATCAGGCGCGGACGGGTTCCAGCGCTGCGGCGAGCAGCACTCCTCCGAGAGCCGATGGCTACATGATCACTTGTGCCCGAGAGCTACGTACCTTCCTCTTGCCCTGGTACAGGCACACGTTGGGGTAGAGCCCCATGCACATGAGCGCCACCACGAGGTCCAGCTGTGGATCAGGCGCGGACGGGTTCCAGCGCTGCGGCGAGCAGCACTCCTCCGAGAGCCGATGGCTACATGATCACTTGTGCCCGAGAGCTACGTACCTTCCTCTTGCCCTGGTACAGGCACACGTTGGGGTAGAGCCCCATGCACATGAGCGCCACCACGAGGTCCAGCTGTGGATCAGGCGCGGACGGGTTCCAGCGCTGCGGCGAGCAGCACTCCTCCGAGAGCCGATGGCTACATGATCACTTGTGCCCGAGAGCTACGTACCTTCCTCTTGCCCTGGTACAGGCACACGTTGGGGTAGAGCCCCATGCACATGAGCGCCACCACGAGGTCCAGCTGTGGATCAGGCGCGGACGGGTTCCAGCGCTGCGGCGAGCAGCACTCCTCCGAGAGCCGATGGCTACATGATCACTTGTGCCCGAGAGCTACGTACCTTCCTCTTGCCCTGGTACAGGCACACGTTGGGGTAGAGCCCCATGCACATGAGCGCCACCACGAGGTCCAGCTGTGGATCAGGCGCGGACGGGTTCCAGCGCTGCGGCGAGCAGCACTCCTCCGAGAAGCCGATGGTCGTCGTCAGGATGTCTGGACACTCATTCATTGTCAATGCAAGGCACCATAAAATATTTACATATCAGTTATTTTGGTGATTTTTTTTCCTGCATAACTATAAACTGGTCAAGTGCGAGTCGGACTCGCGCACCGAGGGTTCTGCACCACCGCACAGGAGGTATGCCAATTTTAATTCGATTTCGAATCGAATGAGCGCGAGCTCAACTCACCCATGACCAATTCTTTGTTTTTTTTTTAGGGTTTCTTCTATAGCCATGCCAAATTTGACGCTTGTGTATGTTTTACCGTTTTTACGATACAACCAAAATAAAAATATGTTTAAAATAAAACGTTCCTTGTATAGGGACCCCCCAGATACATAACTTAAAACTATAACACCCCTTTTTTGTAGGCGGTTAAAAAAGTAAAGGCACATACTAATCAGTTGATATTTGGCCTCGCCGGTGACCCGCAGCGTGGTTTGCTGTATGCCCTTCCAGTCACACCACGCCATCTCCGCCTCCTCGCCCTTAGCGCGCTCTCGCTCCCACATCTGAAACGATTAGATTTACAGCTATGTTGATTTTCATTATTTTAAACTATTCTGGGGCTTGATTTTATTAGCTAAAACCATATTGCTTTTTGCACGTTACGTGCTCTTTATTTACTTGACTGTAATTACTAAGGGTTAGGATTTTGGTGGCATACCGCGGTTCTAGAATCCATGGAGTCGCTATTTCCTAATCGTTATATATATACCACCTTGATTTTGACTTTCAGTATTGTTATAGTCAGAAATAAAGTAAAGACGTTTTTATTTCGGTTTATTCATACCTACTATTATTTATTATTGTTTGTTAGTTTGTTACACTTTCACAGTGAATATAACCTACATTACAAAATTAATTTAAATTGGTTCAGCGATTGAATGAATGAATTTTGAAATGTGACAATGCAAAAGGTCAAAATCAAGGTGGCAAGTAAATAATAATTAGAAAATAGCGACTCCATGGATTTTAGAAGTTATTCGTCTTGAAAACGTAATCATTGATGAGTTTGCGTGTACCTGAAATGCATTCAGCATGGCAACATGATCAGAGGCGCGGTCGCCGGCCAGCGCGCGCTGGTGCGGCATGAGGCGGCGCCGGCCCTCCACGGAGAACACCTCGGGGAAGGTGGTGGAGTTGGCCGCCATCGTGGTCAGCGCGTCGCCCACGCCCAGCACGAAGCCCAGCACCATCATCTTGCCGAGCCGGGGCTCTGCGGGGAACGCGTCCCAAATAAATATCATACAAAAATAACGAATATTCATGACTTTTTTCAAACTGCTTCTTGTATGGTAGAAATTCAAACGGTTGAGAAAAAATATTGTTGGAATAGCTATAAAAATAACCAAGATATAAGCCAACAAAGATTTGCTCCTATCTCTTTCTAGCAAATCAGAATTTAACATGCAGTTTATATGGCCCGTTATACCGAATCTCTCTCGTTATACAATAGAGAATATTCATGACTTTCACAGATTCAATAAAAGCTGATTCATGTAACAAACAGTTGCGATTTTTTTTTTTTAAATAGCTATAAAAACAACCAAGCCGACAAAGATTTGTTCCTATCTCTCTAGCAAAACAGAATTTAACATGGAGTATATGACCGACCCGTAACATGACGTCACAGTGCATATCGGATCTCTCCGTCTAATCGCTGTCTAATTAGCAGTTTAAAATGCTTGTATCATCCGTATTTCCTGGCCGATTTTAATTTTAATTTCACTTTTGGTGATCTCTTTTACGGCATTTTCATATTTTGTTGAGAAATGCGATTTAAAAAATGCCTATTCCCTATTAAGAGCCCAAGCTTTAGGCTTGTACAGTCACGAGATTTAATTTGGTACCCATCTTGGGTTCAAAGTTAATC
This sequence comes from Acleris cristana, assembly GCA_948252455.1. Classification (NCBI taxonomy): domain Eukaryota; kingdom Metazoa; phylum Arthropoda; class Insecta; order Lepidoptera; family Tortricidae; genus Acleris; species Acleris cristana. The sequence continues at coordinate 4,320,565 of OX411794.1, forward strand.
TGACATTCTATAACAATAAGGTTGAATTTCCTAAACGTTACAAATGACTTGAATCTCTAATGACATTGACGACGATTATCGTTTTTGCCGCCCACTTGGCTACCTGCCTCTATCTTTTGTCCTTGTCATTTGTATGACACTGCGAGTAAGAGAAGCCTATATATCGTTAAAGTAGCTGGAGTATAGGTGTTGATCGAGTGTGTATAAGCTCCACATACTTTCTATTATTGTCTATGATCTATGAATGTTTAAAACTATATTAATTAACATCTATGGTCGCTCTCTCTTCCGTTATACTGTCATGCTGGCCGCCTGTGTTTTCTCCATGTCAAATGTATTATATTTTTATATTAATCTAATGACATCCAGCTACATTTCATGTTGTTTAATATTAACGTTAAATGTTATAAAAGAGTTTTTCTTTTCGGTCATCTTTCTGAGTAAAGTTTGTTCACCGCACCGACTGACCGTTTTATTTCGCTACACCACCACGAGCCTCTCCACCAGGCTAGAACACCTGCAGTGGCCTACCCTGGATGAAATATTACAACAATAGGAAGTTACCAATGGGCAGCTTAGCAAGGATGGTCCCGGCCGGGGTGAGGTTGTCGTTGGCGTCGAGGCAGCCGAGCTCGCGCAGCATGGCCTCGGCCTCGATGACGGCGTCCAGCGGCGGCGGCTCGGGCGCCTTGGACAGGAAGTGCCCGATGCTGCCGAGCCGGAGCAGCTTTATACTGGAAAAGGAATGGATTTGTGTTTATTGATAATTTGCTTATCCTCGTAAGGCCCACCATACAATGAAATTTATCAATGAAATGTGAATCTATTGTGAACGAAATAAAATCGATTTTCTAATTTGATCATTAGTTATAAAAACAACAAAACTTTCTTTGCACTAGACCTTTATTTGAATGGCCGGACGAAGGCCTTTTAAAAGGACTTTGGGCTTTAGGAAGTTATAGTTTATATAAGTACTAGAGAGTATTTGTGACTTGTGCTCTTGCGAGTGATCCTAGTTTTTGGTATGTGTTTTTGAAAAATTGATTTTCAATTGAATTTTAGTAATTGAGTAACACGGGCTATGTTTTATTTATCTGCGCGGACGGAGTCGTGGGCAACAGCTAGTATTAACTAAAAAGCGTGCCCAAAGAGTGGCGGAGGTGGTTTTAGTATGGGTAAAGTTTTGCATCGAGTAGGCAAATGTAAACATTTATTCAGGAGAAGAATTTTATAACAGAACTAGGTAATAAACCGGCAACACATTATTATATCGAATTTCATGTCATCAAAATTATCAAACGCTATTTTCTGCTGAAACCATGATGTTTTCAGGATATCATCTGAAACCATGATGTTTTCAGGAAACATTAATTACGTAGGTAGGTTAGGTTAGGTTAGACATGCATCTACCAAAAAAAAAACCAACGAGAAATACCAGAGCTTCGTTGAAAGGTGTTTCGATAAAATAATTTGTACCCTAATAAAACATAATACAAACCACAACTAATGACCAGAGATCGGAATAGGCAGAGCTAATTTGCCTAAACTTGATGCATGTTCATTCAAAAATGTATTCCCTTCTCACTCACGCATGAATGAATATGCGTCAAGTTTAGGTAAATTAGCTCTGCCTATTCCGATCTCTGCTAATGACACAATACCTGAGAGCGAGCTCGTGCAGCGGCGTGCGGAACATTTCGGCGGCCAAGTGTTCCTCCAAGCGGTCGTAGCGCGCCTTGCAGCACAGCGTGAAGCACACGCCCGGGCGCACGCGGCCGGCGCGTCCCTTGCGCTAACACAACAACAAAATAATACTTAATTAATGTTTCATATGAACAAAAAACTTTAGACAATAACACAAAAACACACTTCTTTTGTGTAATGAGCATTGTTAAACAAGTTTCTAAATCAAAAGACATTAGCTAACATGGATTCATTGGTTTCTAGCGATATGGTAAAACTGAGTAGTGGGGCAGGAACCGGAAAACCCGTTCGTTTGCTTAAGCCGTTCGAATCGATATCCCCTTCATACGATAACCCAAACGTTTCGGTAAGCCTTTCATCGGCTTACCCGTTCATTACGATAGCCCGTTCAAGCTGGGTAACCCGATCCGTAACAACCGGTAACCGCTTACCGAATCAGATATGTTTTCGAACTAACCGCTTATCGTTCGGGTTACGGTAACCCGTTCCATCCCCTCTTATCTCGCACCCGCACGCGACGTGGTATGTGTAAGAACTAAAATATCTTGACAGGTTCAATCAGCGCAACAAGGGGTAACCCCTTCGCGGCGGCTCTTTTTATGGATCAAAAAATCGATTTGTTTTGTCATCCAAGTGAAAGTCATTTCCCTGGTATAGTCACCAGCAATAATATATTATCCAACATTGGGCTGAAAACATGTAGTCCGTGCGTCGCGTGCGCGTGCGTGACGACGGGCTGGCATAGTTGGTAGTGACTCTGCCTACGAAGCTAGCGGTCCTGGGTTCAAATCCCGGTAAGGGGATATATTTGTGTGATGAGCGCGAAGATTTGTTCCTGAGTCATGGATGTTTTCTATGTATTTAAGTATATATTTCTCCATGTAAGTATTTATATCGTTGTCTAGTACCCATAATACAAGCCTAGTGCTTAATTTCGGACTAGGTCAATTGGTGTGACATTGTCCCCTGATATTTATTTATTTATTTTTATTTTATTTTTATTACTAAAGGCGAGCGTGTCAGATATTTTGAATCTAATTTTGTATAGTATATTATTGCTGGGAAATGTACTGTACAGTTGACTGACCTGCTCGAGGTTGGTGCGGCTGGCCCACACGGTGGCGTACGAGGTCATGTTGTTGTGCGACGTGAACAGCTTCATCTTGGCCTTGCACGAGTCGATCACGTACACCACGTCGTTGATCGTGATCGATGTCTCCGCGATGTTCGTCGACAGGATCACCTGTAGCGTTCAAAGTAATGTTACGACTGTACTAAAGAATTGGTGTTTTAACAGAACAGAAAAAACAGTAGAAGTGTTAAGTGGGCGTGTAATGTGTGGCATAGTTAAGCGGAGTTCCGCACAACCTACCATACTTTTGCCACGATCGCTTATTTTAATATTTTGATATTTCGATATTTCTAAAATAGGAAATAAATCCAGAAGCATGCCTTATTGTGCTATTATGGAATGTAAAAACGATAGCCGCACCAAAAACATTTTCCATGGTGGCGTGTTGTTTTTACGATAGTTTGAGTTTTGGCGACCACAGGTCTGATACTAAGCGAAGCTCATGCCACTTCCACTGTTTCTATTCCGTGCATAAGACAGTTAATTATCATCATTATCATTACTATAAAGCGAAGTCGCTTCCCGCGTCTCTCTGTCAGTATATCCGCTAACTCCTTCTAAACCACGCAACGGATTTTGACGCGTTTTCACCATGAATCAGATATTTTTTTACGGAAAGTTGCAATGTATACACCGAACCGAAGCAAAGCGATGGGGGGTCGCTAATCAATATACATAGTATAAAACAAAGTCGCTTCCCGCTGTCTGTCTGTCTGTCCCTATGTATGTATGTATCTCGAAAACTACGCAACGGATTTTGATGCGGTTTTTTTTAATAGATAGAGTGATTCAAGAGGAAGGTTTTTATGTATAATAAATGCTGGTTTATTGTACGGGTGTTACAGAAAACTCAAATAAACCGAAGCGAAGCGAGGGCGGGTCGCTAGTAGAGTATATTAGAATACTGACCTTAATGATCCCAGCTGGTGGAGTCACAAACACCTTCTTCTGGTCTTCCCTGGGTATCTGGCTATGCAGCGGCAGGATGACGTATCTGTTGGGGTCCCCGAACTGCCGGTGCTGGGTGAGGTGCTTCATGAGCGCGAAGATGAGGTTCCAGCCCGGGAGGAACACCAGGACCGCGCCGTCGCTTTGCTGGGTGCCGATGTACAGGAGGATCGCTTCGATCAGCTCGAAGCTTAGCTGCGAAGTGTATATTACAGATAAAAAAAACGTCAATGTAGAGTATATCGTGTGGGAATAGATGCTATATGTACGGTCGGCCACTTTAGTACTTTGTCACATTAACGTCATGTTTGAATTGCTGCACTAATCTGTATTAAGCGTTAAAGCGACAGGGTACACAAGTATGTAGCTACTTATAAGGCAGATTGTACAAAGGAGAAATTTGAATGTTTATGTCTGACATGATACGTAACTTTGCCGGGTTACATGCTTTGCTTTGCTTGGTGCGGATGGCAAAAAACGAAAAGCATACAAACCTAGTTTTCCATAACAACGACAACATATTGAAGAATCGTGGAAATCGGACTTGATTTAGGGCGTGAGAAACTTTATCGCCCGGAGCTAAATTTGCATGAAAAAAATTGACAGCTACGCGATTTAAGGCCCAGCCACACCGCTTGCGTGCCGTGCACGTGCACGTGCGCGTTCGCTTTCCACTGCGTTGTATAGTATGAATTCTCATTACGACATGTCACTATACAACGCAGTGGAAAGAGAACTGTACCGTGCGAACTGTATAGTGACATGTCGTAATGAGAATTCATACTATACAACGCAGTGGAAAGCGAACGCGCACGTGTACGTGCACGTCACGCAAGCGGTGTGGCTGGGCCTTTAAGCGTCACCTCACAGTCTTCTTTAAAGTGTTGCTTACGTCTTTCTCGGAGAGCTTGGCCATGGACTGCGCGGTCTCCGGCGAGTACTGTCCGCTAAGCTTGCACGCCTGGTTCATGTCCTCTTCTTGCTCGTCCACGCCCACGCCTACAACAATCAAAATATTCAGTAAATTGCCCACATGAGGGCTCTTTTCGTCGCCATCATTTCAGTCCATAGTCGTCCACTGCATAGGCCTCCCTCTTTGATTTTGCAGCGAAAATGATCCAATGCGGCCTGCATTTACTGACTTACTACAGAACTGGGCTCTTTTACATGTCGGTAATATGAAGTGAGTCGGTAATACCAGTGCTTTGGACAAGATCATCATTACAGAGAAGAAGCGCTGAAAGAAACTTGCAGAAGATAAAAAAAAACAATCATAAAATAGAAGAATACAAGTATGTTCCATCACAAGGTAGGTAATAAAACTAATAAAGTATAAACAACATTTAAATTAGTCCAAAATAAAAGCAGTATCCACAGGTTCGTCAATAACTTTAATATTTATATACAATTATTTACAAAGTTTTATCCTTATCTGTCAAATCCAAATGTCTCAATGACAGATAAGGACAAAACATTGTATAGCTATACCACCGTTACTCAATGTTTATTATTAAGGGGGGAGGAGTGCAACATTACGAGGTATTTACGTCAAAAGCAATAATTATTTGAAGGGTTGTGATGCCAGTTTGCTATCAATTTGTATAGGGCGTTTTTAACACTCAGTAGGAGTGCCGGACTGTGACTCTTATATCTGACTTCTGCAGTGTTCAGATTACAGTTCGTCCCATGTATACATTTGATCCTTACAAAACACCGGATCGACTGGGAGCATAAAAAAGTCTACTAGCCTATGTAGTCTGTGTCAATTGAAATTGGCAAAGTTGTAAACAAAACCAAACGAACCAATATACAATTATTACAAAAAAATTACGTAATTTTAAAGATCAAGTGAGCTATTTAACAATGATTTATACATTTCATCATTACTTTCATATTAAGTTTAAAATAAATAACTATTAATCACGCTTCAGAAATATTTGAGGTTATGTGACAAACAGTATTAATTTGTTTACATTTTTGTCGATTTCAACTGACACAGACTATAGATGGTTATTACCTTCATCGTCATCGTCTTCGTCGTCCTTGTTGGCCTTCTTGCCGGAAGACTTCCTCTTGCGCGTGTCGACCGGCGGAACGAACTTGGTCAGCTCGATGCAGTCCTCCAGGAAGTACTGGCGCACCGGGAACGTGCGTCCGGGGACCTGTAGAAACATTTCGGAACATTAAAAAAGTACTTTCGACGATGTATGGTAGATTTTACGAGGGGTGATCAATAAGTTTTGAGAATCAGTATGAACCATCCACTTAATGATATTCTTTTAATGTGGAATATACCACGGCACTAATCAAAATTAAATTAGAGAAAAAAAATTATACATTATCCATTTGTTTTTCTGCGACAGCTAAACAAAAAACATTTTTGCCGTCTTGTAAAATTGTTCATACAGAACAATTTTACAAGACGGCAAAAATAAGAGTTCATTTTGTAATACTTTGGAGCGGTGTGAAGAAAGTTCTTTTACACTAATAAAAAATATTGTTATTAAAAATGAAACCTTGATTTATCATTATGATTTAAAGGATTAATAAGTTATCATTGCAGTGGTATTTTTATCTCCAGCTCTGTAACCAAATTTTAGGGTGTTTTTTTCGGCCTTTTCCAAGACTATTGAGGCCTACAAATAAATAATGTGACATTCGTTTTTAGCAATTGAGTTCAAATAATCTAGGAGAGTTATATAACATTATTCTATCATAGTTATGGGAAAATATTAAAAATAAGATGAAGAAAAAAAAAACGAATTTGCGGCAGGAATTGTGCTTCAGAGCCTTCTAATTGACAAGGGTGCTGCTCATCGACCAAAGATCAGAACTGATAACCGCTGTCCTCGTTATTTAGCCCTAACTTTCGACTACTACTTTCTCATTCACCGATGTTCAAAAAAAACTATATAATAATCACGAGCTGGTGATGACTTAGGGAAGGTACAAAATTTGACCATTTAGAACTCCAAAAGTAAAATTATTTTTATAGTGGCAAAATAAAACAATTGAATGAAGTTAATAAGTGTTTGGAAATATAGAAAGTGTGCTTATTCCAATTAAAATATAACGATTTATATATTTCCCATTTTTAATACCGATTATCAAAACTTATGGATCACCCCTCGTATACGCCATGTCTCGTAGTAGGATCAACGCGACTCACCTCGATGACGGTACAGTTGCGGAAGTATTTGGTGAAGAGAATGGTGTCGACGGTGGCCGACATGAGGATGCGGGGATCGGGGTAAGTGTGCGCCATGTCTCGTAGTAGGATCAACGCGACTCACCTCGATGACGGGACAGTTCCCGAAGTAGCTAGTGAAGAGAATGGTGTCGACGGTGGCCGACATGAGGATGCGGGGATCGGGGTAAGTGTGCGCCATGTCTCGTAGTAGGATCAACGCGACTCACCTCGATGATGGTACAGTTGCGGAAGTATTTGGTGAAGAGAATAGTGTCGACGGTGGCCGACATGAAGATGCGGGGATCGGGGTAAGTGTGCGCCATGTCTCGTAGTAGGATCAACGCGACTCACCTCGATGACGGGACAGTTCCCGAAGTAGCTAGTGAAGAGAATGGTGTCGACGGTGGCCGACATGAGGATGCGGGGATCGGGGTAAGTGTGCGCCATGTCTCGTAGTAGGATCAACGCGACTCACCTCGATGACGGGACAGTTGCCGAAGTAGCTGGTAAAGAGAATGGTGTCGACGGTGGCCGACATGAGGATAATACGGAGATCGCGGTAAGTCTGCACCGTGACTCGCGACTCACCTCGATGACGGGACAGTTGCCGAAGTATTTGGTGAAGAGAGTGGTGTCGACGGTGGCCGACATGAGGATGATGCGGAGATCGGGGTAAGTGTGCGCCATGTCTCGTAGTAGGATCAACGCGAAGTCAGTGTCTGCGTCACGCTCGTGCACCTGAACGTTTGAGAATTTTTGTTTTAAAATCGTTTTTATAATTATGGGTAAGAAGTTAAGGTGTCAATATTTTTTTAATATTTTTATTATTCATATTTTAAAAATGTCTTACCTCATCAACCAACACATGGCTGACCCCTCTCAAGCCCCCCTCGAGTTTTCTCAGCAGCACGCCGATGGTACAGAACAATATTGAACCGTACGGCCTCGGCAATATGGACTCGAATCGCACGGAATACCTAGGATATAAATATCATAGATAAAATGATTTATTTTGTTAACTTTAAGATATATTGTCACCAGCATAGGAGCAATCCATCAAAATTCGTAGTGTTGGCAATGCATTTGTAATCGAATAATCGTGAGTATCCATGAGCCTGTAGTGCCAGCTTACTAACATGAGTGCTCGTTTGCCTTCTCTATGGCATTCAACAATAAATCACCCTTCCGACGAACTCATGTTCGATTAATTGCCCAAGATCACTTCGTAGTCGCCTACAATAACTCAAGTTCACTAGGTAGCCACTGACCCGACGCTGTTCCCGAGCTCCTCGCAGCGCTCGTTGGCGACGCGTTCGGCCACGCTGACGGCGGAGATGCGGCGCGGCTGCGTCACGCACACGTTGGCCCACGCGCCCTGCCCGCTGGCTATGTAGTCGTCCACGATGAATTGGCACACCTGTACAAACCATACGCCGTATTCATAAATTATAACTAGGCGGACTGCCCACCTGATAGAAAGTGGTTAATCAGGCGGGCTGCCCATATGATAGAAAGTGGTTAATTAGGCGGGCTGCCCATATGATAGAAAGTGGTTAATCAGGCGGGCTGCCCTTATGATAGAAAGTGGTTAATCAGGCGGGCTGCCCATAAGATAGAAAATGGTTATCAGGCGGACTGCCTACCTGATAGGAAGTGGTTAATTAGGCTGACTGCCCACCTGATAGAGAGTGGTTAATCAGGCAGACTGCCCAAATGATAGAAAGTGGTTAATCAGGCGGACTGCCCACCTGATAGAAAGTGGTTAATCAGTTAATCAGAGGGTAGAAAAATAATCGCAATATCCCGTTGATAATACGACTACAATTTAGAGTACTTAGTTTACTATTCACAAAAGTTCGTTTACCTGCGTCGTCTTCCCGCACCCAGTATTCCCCCTAATAATGATGACAGGGTTTTCGTTGATGGCTTCCATGATGGTGGGCCGCATGGCGAACACGGGCAGTTGGTCGCGCTCCTTCACGCTCTCCTGGTACAGGGTGCTGTTCTGGCAGAGGTCGCGGTGGCTTCGCTCCAGGTCCGCGCTGATGTCATCCAGGGATGTGGTGGCTAGGGGTCCTTCGTCTGGAAGGATTGGTTGCATTAGCGTTATGGCGCGTTTACATTATACGGTTTGACCCTATGAGTATTCAGTCACGGGTTAAATGTAAACAGGGTAATTCGGTTAAACCGAATGTCACCGACGCATACTGTCACCGACATGGAAACAGAGGGCCCTACCAAGATGCACTACGCTAACTATTGTTTCGATTCGTTTCGTTTTTAAACCAATCGCGTCAATGGTAGGTCACGTGACTTTTCGTATCACGTCATCTACCAGTGACGCGATTGGTTTAAAAACGAAATGAATAGAAACGCTACTTAGCGTAGTGCATCGGTTGGCAAATATGCAGTCTAAGGCGTGAAATTCACGGAAGTGGCGCAGCGCAGGCAAGGCGCAGGCATGTGCCGCGCCCCATAATATTTCATACAAAATGTAAGAAAGCGTCAAGTTGTGAAATACACACAAAAGGCGCGGCGCGCCTCCTGTAGGACCGGAAACGGCATGCCTTCGCCCCGTTCTCTCGCTCCTCGCCTCTTCTGTATGATTTAGCATCGCGCCTGCGACTTTTCCACGCATTAAAGCGTCCTTACCTGCGCCTACGCCTTTCCTGCGCCGCGCCGCTTCTGTGTATTTCACGCCTTAAGATTACAGATTTGCCAACTCTGCGTGCTCTTACCGATGTTGCAGGCGGTCCAGGCGTTCCAGTTGGCCTGCGGCGGCGACCACGACACGACGCCGCTCGTCTGCACGCGCGCCTCGCGCATGGCGCGCGCTCGGTCGATCTGCAGGATAGGCACGCTGGTCTGACCGTCAGTGGTCTCCTTTGTCGCGGTTTCCACGTTCACGGGTTCGATGCCCAGTTCTGAAGACAAGGTTGAACAATTTTTATAAGTTAGCCTTAAAGTTGTCGCCGACATAACCGCTCGGCACCGGGGCTGTACTGTAAAAAGTGTACCCAGTTAAAGACTAAAATTGACAACATTTCATTTTGGTGACACCTGCAAATTACTATAGGAATCGAAAGGATTTTGCCTCCTGAACACGGCAAAATATTTATTTGAATTTATTTTTCTTTATTTAAAAAATTATAAGTTAAAAAAAAAATCGAATTTTACCAATACTACGCCCGAATAGATATAATACCAATGCCTTTTTCATGAGAAAAAAAGCTGTCATAATTCTAAATTTGACATTGACACTATTGACAGACAGATATAGATACTTAAATAATTATCGGTGGACCGCCATTATTAAAAAAAAGAAGAACTTTTTTTTAATACAGACTGGCCTAACGTAATATGTCCATTGTGTCGTAGAAATGAAGTTACGCCCTTTTAGAATAAGTACATCTTTTTAAATGAATTATAAAATAATTATTCATCCTAGGGAAAAATTAAAACTATTAGTGTCTTCCTCCTTCCAAACAGTATCTATAGAACGAATAAAATTAAACTGTTGAAAATATGAAATCTTGTCAATTAACAATCGGTAACTTTTCCATTTTGTCACGAAAATTAATTATACTGCTATAAGACAAATGCTGGTATCTCTTATAAAACTCCTGTAGCAAGTGCCACCATATTACTAACAGGTGAACCTAAGGTGGGTCACGAATTTAAGTCTGACTGTACCTTGTAGAGTGTTCTCCAGTTGTGCCTCGAGTTCCGGACTAATAGCGACCGGTAAAGGTTTCATTTTGCCTTCCCCGCTCCTGCAACCGAATACAAAGAAAATATAAATAGCGTTGCCAAATGTTGCTAAAATACAGCAATGTTATTTAACAAGTTTATTTTTATTATGACATGAAAAAGGGGTAAGTATAGCGATAAATATTGCAGAGGGGCTAGACAAGATGCACTACGCTAACTATCGTTTCTAATCGCTTCGTTTTTAAACCAATCACGTCACTGGTAGATCACGTGACTTTTCGTATCACGTCATCTACAAGTGATGCGATTGGTTTAAAAACGTAACGAATAGAAACGCTGGTTAGCGTAATGCATCTTGTCTAGCCCCTCAGGTCACACAAATTTTAATAATAGGCTAGACGACTGTAAGGTCTAGTAATAGAGTTTTGTATGATATACTTAAACCCGACGTCACACCTTAGTATTGTAATCTCCTTCTCTATATTTCTTTATGTTAAATAAAAATGTGCCGTGGCTCGTTCAGAGTAATTTATTTTGACTATAGACAAAACAATTACGCATTTACTTTGTCAGCCAATAGAAGCAGAACACTGATACGTCAAAGCTCGACTAAGCAGTTTTGATTGGCTGTCAGAGCCACGTGGTATTGTTTGTTTACATTTAGTTAACTACCTAAACAAATGTAGCATAGTATAGGTTCACGCACCTGTCTCTCTTGAGAGTGCCACTGAAGGCCTCAATCACACCGAGATGGTACAGTTGTCGCACGAGCGACAGAGCACAGGATTTGCTCGCGGTTTGTTTGTTCGATGCGGTCTCACGGCCGGTCACATTACGTCCCAGCTGACGTACATATATTGTCATCTCACAGCAGAAACTCCTGTCAGAATAAATAAATGATAAATAAACTTTCTTCTTAGAAAACCTCTTGAGGTTAGGACGCATTAGGTCCCGTTCGCAAAACGTCCCTTTACCAAAATGATGTCCCACTTGCAAAATGTACCTTACGCAGAACCTCCCATCTTTAAACCGTACTTCCCTTTCGAAGTATGTTCCTCCTTTTGTTTTGTTTCCTTCTACAAAATTTCCCTTTCGCAAAACGTCGTCTGAAAAAATGCCCATACAGGTACAGAAAAGCTAAGCCTTCTCTCATGGATGAGAGAGATGGGCAATAATAGTCCCTACGCTGGCCAAGTGCAGGTTGGGGACTTTACACACCTTCGATTTACAGACAAAAACTCTAGTTTTTACATGCCTAACATTATTTAATGACGTAATTTCTGTGAGGGATGTTTTGAGAATAGGACATTTTGCAGAAGGGACCTTTTACGAAAGGGACAAAAGGACATGCTGCGAATGGGACCTTATGCGCCCGAACCGAACAAATACACACAACAAACACACAAATATTGCCCTTACCAGGATTCAAACCCAGGACCGCTAGCTTTGTGGGCAGGGTCACTACCAACTAGGCTAACCAGGTCGTGTTTTTATTCATAAATTCATAAATAAATAAAAAGAAATAATTGGACGCTGTTACGCAGTAATGTGTCATTCCACAACTAAATATTTAGCAATGAAGTTTGACACTTTATTGCTAAATAGTGTTGTGGATTAACACATTATTGCGTAACAGCGTCCAATACATTGTTAAACTTACCTGTGAAGCGGTGACAAAGTCTATGTCATTCTGGATCCATGGTCAGGTATGCCATCGGATTATAGCTCTAACACCTGTGTTGGAAACAAATCTTAGACAATCAATAATGAACTTTCCTCGTGATATTTGGTGAAATTGTAGATGTCACTGTCACTCCAGTGAAGGTTTATATTTCATTTTAGAATGACACAAGTTTTGAAAACAATTAAGTAAATATTGATTTTACAACAATTTAATTTTGTAACTTTCAGGGCAAGTCAAATATAAAGTTATTTTGTCAGAATACAACTTGTTACCATTTTGCCTCTCCTGTACCTAGTCGGTTAATAAGTTCTGTTACAAAGTTTTAGTCAAATATTCAATTTCCAACGACAAAAATATAAAGCTTAATTAATGTATAATCATTTCACATAGTCGCCGCTATTCCCGTTACGACCTTTACCATTCACGGCCGGCATTGATAAAATTATGTACGACTTTACTGCAAATTTCACTTTTTGGAAACGAAATGTTTACCAAGGAACTTTTTTGTTTAAAATGGTAAAGCCTCTCATCTCTGTGTATGTTACGTGACCAGTATTATATTTTTCAACAAGACTCAATATTAGTTTATCAAGCAAGAGGTGTTTTGTTTCAGCATTGCTGCAAATTGATATGAAACTGTAAAGTCGATTTAATAAGACATGAAGATTGACTGGTGTATAGTATAAGAGGATCTTTAGTTGTTTAGAATACATTTGTTTTATAATGTAAAGATAAAATTCTGTTTAAATTTGGACTCTCTATGATAACTCTGATTAAAGTTGTGGCCATTATCACCACCATCGTCGTGCGTGTTTGAACCATGATTTCGTAGTCCCAAATGGAAATGCTTGAAGCTCGTACATCAAATTATTGCAATAGTGAAGAAAAAATTATGTTCTATTTTTTGTAATGTACAGGTAAATCTTAGTAACAGAACTTATGAACTGACTAAATAGTGTTAAGATCAAACATCTACATTTCACCATAAGAGAATATTTCTGATTGTCTTAGATTTGAAGCTTGAACCAAACAGAGTTGAGTTTTGTACGCACATTTATTTCGAATTGTGAAGCGCATTTTGCTTTATACGTAGCAAAATTTGCTTCATATAAATGCCACTGGCTCACTACTAAAAGGTATTATGTTACATTTTGAGCAATCAAAATTTTACTTGTGACAAACATCACATGATCCAATTTTGAACAGACCAAAATATGCAACATATAACCTTACAATAGCAAGCTAGTGAAGTATATAGTTACCTTGTAATTTATCATACCTGACCATATTTCTAGATTGCGAAATAACAGCCAGCCATTGATTTTTCAGTTAATTATGAATAATCAGTGGCTTTTAAGCATTTTAAGTATATTTAACTAATTAATTATGCTACAGTACAAGACAATAAATGAAATAACAAGGTATTTCATGCTTTGCATAATTATTCAAGTTCGTTATGTAATGTTACACATGATAATTTATTAATTATGCTAGAATTGATAACAGGAGCTTTTTTGAAAGCATACATTTTTTTATTATTTACTGTGAAAATAAATAAACAAAATTCTGCTAATAGCTTAAGAGCTTAAACGCCAGATGGTCTTTTGTACATTACAGAGCGTAATTACAAAAAAAGGCATTCCCACCACTAGTCCAAAGCGGGCGTAGCAAACACTGATATATATTTGTGGTGTTATCTATGAAAAGGGACCTTATTGTCGATGGCGCTTCCGGCATTATTATCGATGCTCTGATATAAACACAACGTCACGTGACGCAGTGCGGCGTAAGCGCCATCGACAATAAGGTCCCTTTTCATTGATAACGCCACATTTATTTTTATTTTACTTCTGAGTAACATTACATTACAATCAAAAATAATTAGGAGCCAATATAGACCCAAATTGATGGAAAGTATAAAAATCTATGTTTTACTTAGGGCTGATTTTTCAATCCCCAGATAAAACTATCCGTCAGTTAAATGTCTTACTATCCTTTTCTGAAGTCATATGAAAGAAAAGGGCAGAGCTAAAATTTACCTTCCGGATAGCTTAATCTAGGGTTTGAAAAATCAGCCCTCATTCACACTTTAGCATTTAAAATACAGTAACTTTCAATAAAAGATCCATCAGAACGTCTTATTCCTTGCATAATTAAAATTTTTGAAGCCCTCTTATATTTCAAGATGTTGGCCTCCAATTAAGGCATGGAGGCCAACATCTTATGGGTGGATCAACTTTTTGTTGTTGTTCTTCTGTCCCATAAGCCAGGAGACAACAGTGATAGTTTCTTAGAAAAAAAACATTATAATATATACTTCCAGCAAACTCAGGAGAAAGGCCTTAAAATAATGGGTTTGTAATTGCCAATAAAACTCTATTTTATTGGACTTATACCCTTTGAAATCATAGTTTAAAGAGTGACCCAGGAGAAGTCAGCATGGCAACGACTACAACAAAAAGTTGATTGACCCTTATATGGTTTACGTCCAATACCCATGGGCTCTGAGAGGTCTAAAAGAGTGCTGCATGCTTATATGCATTGGAATGACTCCTTGCTGTTTCTATACAAACCTCGTATGATCCGGCCCAACAGCTTTATAAGCATAATCTGTACTGATCTTATTCATCTGCATAAACTGATGCAGTTTGGACTTTGCATTCTCCATGTTCCAGTTACCATGGAGACTGGCATTGACATCCAAGTCTTCGGCTTCTTCCACATTCTTCTGTTGTTGAAGACGGTCCATGTATGTGAAATTTTGACTGGGGCCACCGTAGGCTTGGTAAGCTTGGCCCATGCTTTCCGGGCCCATACCTTCCTAAATTTGATGAAAATATGCTTGAGCTATGTATCTTATAAATTAAAATCAAAGTGTGTTTAAAAAGAAAAATATTTTACAAGGTAAACTTCAATTTGGTGTAGCAGTATCATAACAATCAAATTTAAAGTTGTAGGATGTCACAGCTGTGATAGGATTAAATTATTTTCACACCATTTTGAGCAGATGCTATCCAAATACAATAAATACATGTCACTTTCCAGTTTGTACCAGGTCCATTTTAACTGATGGTATGCATACTATAAAAAATATACTTTAATAATAAAAATTATACCTGAAAGACCGGTCTCTGTTGCTCATGAGCCTTATAACTCCCGGAGTTCTCAAAGTTGCCATTATTACTGTTCCCAAAGTCTGAAAAGGCCTCGGTCTTTACTTTAATTTCTTCCGGAACTTCGTTCTGGCCAACCTGGTTTGTCCGGACCAAGAAATTGACGAAGTCTTTGGATGCGTTCATTTGAGCATCCTTCTTGGTGGTAGAATTTCCCGCGCCGACGTAGGAAATACCATCAACTCGTACCTCGCATAAAAACCGCTGACGATGTTTCGGACCTTAATAAAGTTGGGTTAGAATCAATTATTTGTCGCTATGCATTAAAATATCATATGTAAGTTACATAAAAACACAAGTACGCGTTAAATTATACTTCCTTTTAAATAACAAGGTGATAAAGCGATCGATACCTGTAGGCCTGACATCGAAAGTAGGAGTGAGACTTTTTTTGGCGCACCACGAATGGAGAAAAGACTTTACGTCCATGATGGACCGGTACCGCTAAACGCGAACAGCGACGGATGAGATTTACTCGCGAATACTCAGAACAAAATGCTTCTTAATTAGTATCTAAACACTCCAGACGCAAAATTTCCACGGCTTCGCTTGGCATATGACGTCTATTTGACAGCCAGCCAGCAGCACCGAGGCCATTAGCAACTGTCAAGCGCTGCGTTTTGTTTCCGAAGTACAGATTAAAATAATAATAATAGGGGATCTATGTTTGGAGTAAAATTAGCAACATGATCCGATTTTTACCTAAATATGTCAGCCCCCTTTTTCACCATGATAATGTTAACGCATTCACTGCCACCGACGCATATATGCGTTCACTGCCATACAAGTTTGTTCCTAGGCCACGCCCCCTGGAGCCCGTTTCACGAAGCAACAAGTTACAAATTACAAGCGGAACTCTCTTTCTAGCAAAAGGAGTTAGAAAGAGACTTCCGCTTGTAATTTGTAACTTATAGCTTCGTGAAACGGGCCACTGGGAGTGAATGTGTACGTTGCAAAGCTAACAAGTTTTCACATCGGGAGCATAATATCGGGAGCCTGCCGTTTGCCCGAAATATGTTTGCCAAATGTATCGTTTCCCAACTTTTTATTTGCCAACCCAATTTTTTTCCTGTAACTGTAAATATTTCAGGATTTATTTACATCAGTGCAGTGGGATTTACATAAGTAAGCTAGGTACCGTCGATTTTTTTTGCCAAGGTCAACCAATTTTAAACCCCCCATGGAAACAAACAGAGGCTCTACTTTGAAATCAGTAATTCGAACTTCGGATCGCCCCGTCACTTTCTCGCGAATTAGTGATGCGTCGAGAGCAAAAGGGATAGCAATAGACGAAGTTCGAATTACGGATTTCAAAGTAGAGCCTCAGGTGTAATAAGTTTAACGCGTGCATCAGTGTATCTGTCTGTGGCCTCGTTGCTCCTAAATCAAATAGGCCGAACGGCGGACTTGTTTAAAAAAAAATAGAAAGCTAAATTAATCGGTGTGGTTCTTAAGGTGCAAGCGCACTAGTAATAAATGCTCATCAACAGTACAGACGTCTCGCTCTATTACACCAAATTAGAGTAAGACAGCTAATGTTACCAGCAACGTTAAAAGTTACCCGTGTAAGTGCACCTTTAGCTAGATTTGATAAAATCGATTGGGCCCTTATTGGGCCGTTTAAAAGTTCCCAGCCCAGATATCTGCTCTGAAAGTAGGGGTCACCATTATTTATCTATTTAATAGTTAGTCTATATATTCCTTATAATCTTATATATTCACATAAAAAATGTCACATGACCTAAATATCGCCATTGCTTTGAAAAACCTCGTGTCTTATATTTTGTGACGTCCGATTTTAAACTTAAACGTGAAAAAAAAAATCTATTGTCAAGAGTATAAGAGCGTGTGTAGTAATTTTGAGCTCTTCGCCTGATATTTATTTTATTTTATCTACCTACTTCTAATGCTGACTGTACACAACGGCCTCTGTGGATTTATACTCGGTATACTGCCCTACTAAGCCAAATGGCAGCATATCAAATAAAACTCCTGTAGCAATCACAACCTCATTGCTAAGAGGAGAGGATTGAATCTACTTTGGCAATTAAAGTTATTGTACTAAAACAGTTGAATGAAACGAAAAAAAGAATGTCACGCCGTTTTAATTCTGTTACGAATGTAGTCAGTAGTTAGTATTTTTTTATCAGGATGGAGTGAAAATAAAACATGTCATGGAAAAACTTATAAATGATTTATTGAAAACACACAAATACATACAATATTCGCACGCACTAAACGCAGAGGATTAACGTGGGCGCGAATAAAAAAAAAACATCACTAGTCGTACGAAACTAACCTTTTGATTACCAATGGTCGTATCCGTCAGAGCAGACGGTGCAAAATCGACCCAAACGTGTTTGCATAAGGTTTAAATTTTGATATAATTTAATTCATTTTACGCTCAAAAGATTAGTTGCGTTTTATTAACCTAAGTTTAAAGGTATAACAGCCAATTATTCGTGCACGTTGAACGTAAACATAAATAGATAGTTATTTCTAAGTTATATTTCATTATTATTGTTAAATTTTGAACCCTTTGTTTTACACAACTTCCTTTCTATAGACATTATTTTTGTCACTTAAAATTACTATAAATTCAGGTATACAAAAATGTGATGACCAATTTTAGTACATTCATCCATAATCCTGGGGCCTATTCTATAAAGCTACAAATTAAAATTTACAGGTTACAAGTTTCCATTTGACAAAACCTCGACCAATGACAACCAGCCATTCGAGCAGTGTTGCCAGTTTAGACCTGTAAAATTGTAACTTGTAGCTTTATAAAACGCGCCCCTGGAAGTTAGAGCGTTTTTAACAATCATACATGAGATAAATAAAGTCGACATTACCTTTTTTGGCGAAGATTAATATTAAAAAGTTTGCATTCAAGTCCTGTTTGAATATAAAAAAGGTGAAAAACTGTCGGTATATTTGCAACGGCAGTGATGTTTCCTCTATAATATAACTTCGATAATATATATATAACTTCGATTCCTCACAATAAACTAGTGACTAACATCTCCCGGGAAGAATCTTGAAGTTTATTTAATTATTACAAGCAAAATAAATTATTAAGGCCAGCATTACACCAGGGGCCTATTCTATAAAGCTACAAATTAAAATTTACAGGTTACAAGTTTCCATTTGACAAAACCTCGACCAATGACAACCAGCCATTCGAGCAGTGTTGCCAGTTTAGACCTGTAAAATTGTAACTTGTAGCTTTATAAAACGCGCCCCTGGAAGTTAGAGCGTTTTTAACAATCATACATGAGATAAATAAAGTCGACATTACCTTTTTTGGCGAAGATTAATATTAAAAAGTTTGCATTCAAGTCCTGTTTGAATATAAAAAAGGTGAAAAACTGTCGGTATATTTGCAACGGCAGTGATGTTTCCTCTATAATATAACTTCGATAATATATATATAACTTCGATTCCTCACAATAAACTAGTGACTAACATCTCCCGGGAAGAATCTTGAAGTTTATTTAATTATTACAAGCAAAATAAATTATTAAGGCCAGCATTACACCAGGGGCCTGTTTTATAAAGCTACAAATTACAATTTACAGGTTACAAGTTTCCATTTGACACAACCTCGACCAATGACGACCAGCCATTTGAGCAGTGTTGCCAGTTTAGACCTGTAAAATTGTAGCTTTATAAAACGTGCCCCTGTAAGTTATTACTGTAAGTTTTGAAACAAAGCTATATGCAAGAGAGAGATGCAGATGTTTGCCACTCACTCTTACCCACAGTGGCGTCTCAAAACTTACAGAGGTGTAATGCCGGCCTTAGAGTCAACTCTATTATTAAGTTATTGAACTGTGTATCGATCAATTTGCAGTTCTATTACAACAGAGGGTAGGGTTTCAATCTACGGTTATTACATGGCTACTTTTAAATTTAAAAAATCAAACTTAGTCAAATCCATATGAATCGGTGTTAAAATTGAGTTGAAGTTCATAATAAATAGCTCAAATTTCATTACCGACTTTTAAGAATTTAACTAAGCATGACAATTGATAAATATCGACACAATAAAAAATGTTTAGATTAAAAAAAAAAAAATCTATCTAAATTCAGAATCTACCAACGGGAAGTGGTATAATATACCTATTGCCACTTGTTCATGGCATAATGAACCGGACATCATACACGTATAGGCAGTTTCACAACTTTGAACGCTATGAACAAAGCCTGGGCAACAACTTACAAAAACTACATAAGTACTATAGTTTTTTCGTTCGTCCCACTCGTGAAACTACCAATGTGCGTAAAATAGATTTTAGAATGGCTTGAATCAATGATAATGGATAAAATTAATCAATGTTGCCAGTGTACTCTGAACAGCGGTCTAAGTTTTTCCAGTCTTTTTAGTCGAGCTAAACGTATATAATGAATGGCGCAAAGGTAAAATAGGATACGCGGTCTAAATAACTGCTAAGGTAGCATTCGTTTGGCTAACATTGGTCATTGCTACACGCGGTCGCCAATAACTGAAAGCTACTTTTACTACTTTTAGTCAAAAACCAATTTCATAGCTATCTTTTTATTAAACTTAGTTTTATGTGAAAGCTATTCCTGAGTTTCAACTATGATCAGTAATTGATGTTAATATTTTTTTGGCGTGTAAAAACAATTATATCTCGTCTTATTTTACCTTTAATCATATTAAAAAAATAACATGAAAACAATGCAAAAACAAAACGGTCACACATTTTATTATACAATAAAATATCATACGAGAGCTGATTTATACATACTAAGAAAACAACATACTAAATCGAGATATGTTTCAATTGCTTATATGAACTTAAAAGGTCACTATAGCCTTAGGACCTTGTAGGATAAATAATTATTTATATTATAATCTTCATTCCTCTTTACTTTTCTATCCGGCCAGTGGCAAAAAATATTTGTCTTATTATCAGTTAACCTATTTTTGTTAATTTTCTCGAACTACTACTAACTATTCAAAAATATTTCCTTGGCCACCTTTTTAGGTAAGAAACTGTTTTAGGTTTACAATTTGAAGGATTCTGATGTCTTTTATCCAAACGTTTAAAACACAAAGTTTTTTGTTATCTTATACGAAACACAAAACTACTGTTGTTTTAAAGTGTTTAGGAGTTCTGTTAACGGTGAAAAAGGATATTAGTAATTTTTTATAAATTTTATCAAAAAGTAGGTGTGTGGACTATTAATATTATGCTGAATAATATAATGTTGGTCGAACTCTGTCACAATAACCATTATGTATATATTTTTAATTTCCAGAAGGCACAATGTTATTAAATCATTGCCAAAAGAAAAAGGTTTTCTTAAAATGTTTATGGTTATTTAAAAAACAAAGGGTCGTTCTATTTACAATTTTAAATTTAGAAAAGGAATGTGACATAAATTTAGTTTAATGTTATAATTTTGTTTTTCGAACGAGGCAGCGCTCCCACTGCCGGTGAGCCAACTTACCAAAGGTTTCGTCGGCCGGTTGGCTCTATTTGATAAAATATAAAAACGAATAGGTGCAGAAAAATAGGTGCTGTAATTTTTTGTTCATAAATAAAAAAAACTGGTAAACATAAAAGCGTTACGATGAAGCCTAGAACATACAGGGAATAAAGAGTTCACAAAAGGAAAGAGAACAATAGTGTCTCAATGAATAAAAAGAGAAAAGAAGCACAATTCTCGAGCACATTGTACCGGTAGACAAACCGGCAAATAAAAATCTAGAATCATACATTTTGTATGGAAATGAGAGCCGTAGAATAATATATTAAACTGACCATACCGTCATGTGAAAATGCTGTACTAATCTACGTAACAACACTCCCTAATAATAACGGATGATCCGCTCCACAGATTTTTTGTTAACTACAGATAGATCCTTCATGGTTGACAGCCTGATAAAGATCCAAATAGGTATGTACCTGTAGGTTAACACTCAAGAGGCTTTTCAGTTTTTATTTGGCGTGAGTGACTTGTTTTTGACTGGTTATAGAAAATATTAACCTTATGAACGCCACAGACGTCAACGGATTTTATTACAATGTGGAATTTGCCAGTGCGATATTATAGTGTCTGATGACAGCTGTGATGAAGTCTGCAGGTAGCGACAGGATTTTCGGCGTACTAACATAGACCCACCGAATTTGGAGTCATTACTTTTTTCTTTCTTAATAACCATTACTTGACATGCTCGTCTCAAAAATGACGGCATATTTTGACCAGGGCGACTAGCTCATGTATATTCTCAATCGTTTCAAACTAGTAATACACATCCGAACGACAAACAACTTGTGCTAGGGGACGAAACGCGCAACGTTCGTAGCGTTCAAAAGGTTAGCTTAATAAATATGTTCCAAATACCAAGATTCTCGCCCTCCTTTTAAAGGTTGATCAGTACAGCCGTTTTCTAGAATGCTCCTGTCTTTTCTGGTACCACATAATGCCTAAGACCACGAGGACTATGATGACGATGGCGATGCACATCATGTAGAGGAACGTCTTGACGCCAGACATGGCCGGCTTGGAGTCCTCGACGCGTTCGCGGGGAGCCTCGAAGGATTGGGCGGAAGGAATGATGTGGGAGCGGTCCTCGTCCTTGTTTTGCTGGAAATAAAGGCGGGATTATGTCTACTGCTAGATCGAACTGGAGGCCATGTGGGCAAATACTTTTAAAAATCTTTTAATAACACAGAATAATGAAGAATGCAAAAAATTCAACGAGGCTGACATTCATGAGATTCAGGATGACCAAGGAGATTCGTGCCTTCTCGGTCCGTCGACACTGAACGGACAAACGTCCGTTGTGGTGTTAGGACCTTGTGCAGAGTCCTACTGGCTCGCTAACTCTATCGCATTGGGATAGGGCAAGATAGATTCAGAAAGACTAAGAAGAGGAAGACTAACTGCCGCACTCAGAGACGTATTATATTTAATGCTTGATTAAAGTTGCTGCTGTCACTGTCTCAAGACAACACGTTACTAAACAAGCATTAAATTTAATTGACGTCCATCGACGCTGGGCATGCTAATGTTGACTTACCGTCAACTTAACGTCAACAAGTTGGACTGATGACGTAGCTAAAGTTGCGGTAAACCGATGGATGCAAGCGGTGCAGAACCGATTCTTGTTACTCGTCTTGTCTCCAAGTTGAAATGATGATGATGATGATGATGATGATGATGATGACTTACAGTCTCCAGCAGGTCCAGCTCGTACATCTTGATGGCGATGATGTCGTGGTTGTCGCTCAGGTCGCCGGTGGTGGCGGACGCGCCGAAGAAGTACCCCGTGGGCAGGAGCACGTTCTCCACTCGGAGGCATTCCTTCCATGCGTTCTTGCCTTCGAGGTCCGTTGATACTGGAGAGATGATAGAATATTGTAATAATGATTTAAGCATGTTTGTGATTTTAAATATTCCAAAAAGTACCCTTTTTCACATTATTTCCCTTACTTATAAACGTGGAATAACCTTAGAGTAGCTATGTCATATTGCCATGTTTTGTCCTTACCAGTCGTTGTGACATTTGAATTCGACGGATAAGGACAAAGCATGGCTTGGTTACTCCATGGTTACTCCACGTGTATAACTAAGGGCATACATGTTTAAAAAAAGCTAAAGTTAAGTAGGTACACATTTTTATGAAAACGACACAAAAAGTGTAATCCAAATATAAATATTATAGTCTACCCCCCTTAGGGCGGATTCGATCAAACTGGAATAAGGTCTTATACCTAGATTAAACGCCGAATTTGTATGGACTAATCTCGGATTGTCTTATTCCAGTTTGGTCGAATCGGCCCTTATTCCAACAGTCGTATAAAATATGAAGACATTTTGAGACTTTATTACAATGTAAATCAACTACTTGAGATGGCATGAAGGAATCCTACAATACCACATACATACATACTTTAAGTCAGATTTAGCATTTTAAAATGATTCAGAAATAATTGTGTGGCACGCTTTAAAAATATTGACTGAAGAGCAAAGTAAACCAATTGTTTATTAACTTAAACATTAACATATCCACTTGGATAAGACAATTGATGTATTATGATATTATGTTTAAAAATTATAACAATTTGTATTATAATTGTGTAAATTAATATATCCAGTTGCATTTATCGAAAGCTGACTGTAGAATTCTGTCGAAATGTATTAATTTGTGTTAGGGTGGGTTTAGACCAAACGAGCTAATGCTCTAGAACATGTTTTGTCTTTTTTTTTACAATGTAAACGTAAGAGATAATGCCATAGAATTCTTGTTCGTTCGCTTGGTCTAACCCCACCCTTAGGTGAACGCAAGCCGCCTACGTCACTATTTATCGTGATTTTTGTTTCTGGACTTGGTCTCGCTGTCAAATTGCTAGGAACACACCGATAAGTGTGTCGTGTTTGTACACGATGCTCATATGTAAGTCGTGGTTGCAGTTCCGGAACTTGTCCTCACAGAGTCGTAGTAGAGAGAGCTATACAGGGGACTAAAGTTGAAAGCGATATGCGCATACGGACTCCATACTTGACTTATACTGCTGTTTCTTTTTGGACGATATGACAGTGTGGACACTGCGACAGCTAGGAACACTCACCGATAAGTGTGTCGTCCTTGTACACGATGCTCATATGTGTGACGTGGTTGTAGTTCCGGAACTTGGCCTCACAGACTCGTAGTAGAGAGAGCTATACAGGGGACTAAAGTTGAAAGCGATATGCGCATACGGACTCCATACTTTTTCTTATACTGGTGTTTCTTTTTGGACGATATGACAGTGTGGACACAGCGACTGCTAGGAACACTCACCGATAAGTGTGTCGTCCTTGTACACGATGCTCATATGTGTGTCGTGGTTGTAGTTCCGGAACTTGGCCTCGCAGCCGGCGAGCTGCGTGTGCGTGCCGTCGCGGTCATGGTCGTAATGGAGGGAGCCGTTGTTGATCGTCGCTGAGATGTATGGGTGCTGATGCTGTAAGGAGACAAGTATTTTTTTTAAAGTGACCCGAATGTTTTTGTAGTTATGTATGTATGTAAACTCTTATTGCACATAAATAATTACAAGACATGTCAAGAATTCTTAACCAATTTGATTCAGCTTGTTTTTTTTTTCAGCTATTTAACCCAGGTTCATGGCGTACAAATATTCTTCTTAATCGTTGTGACTCTTCCTTAAGCAATCACAAAGAATCCAGAAACCACCGTCCATAGTAAATTATTGCGTTTTGTTTTATATGTCTTTCAAGTATGTATATTTGGGTGTCATTTTAAAAAGCACTGCATCTTTTAAGATTATTATTGGTACGCCATTTAGTGCCTAGATTATTAAGCTGGAAAACAAAACAAGCTGAAGTGAATTTGGTTGATTATTCTTGACGTTATTATATGATTTAAGAAATAACATTGGGTGGGCGGGTTTTTTTGCCGCTTTATAATGCCTCTATGCACCAATGAGATGGACTGACGATCTCGTTAAGATAGGGGGAAGGACTGGATGAGGAAAGCTCAAGATCGAAAGAGATGGCGTGCATTAGAAGAGACCTACACTCAGCATTGGGAGAGAAGGAGAGAGAGAAAGAGAGAGAAAGAAAGAGAGGGGAGAGAGAGAGAGAGAGAGAGAGAGAGAGAGAGAGAGACGACATAATGCCTCTATGCTAGTAATTTCACCTGTTGCCTTATCCCCCCACCGAAACTATGGGAACATTGGTAGGTTAATCATAAGATGGTGGATACTCACATTATGTGCGCCGTTGTGGTTGCTGTACGTGTCGAGGATGATCGACAGGCCCTGGTAGTAGTCCTTGCTACCGAACACCGGGCCGTACTGCATCCGCTCCTTGACGTACCAGATCGCGAACCCGTCGCCGAACAGGTCCTTGCCGTGACCGTGCACCTTGAACTGGATCTGGACTTCCCAGTTACGGGTAAAGCATGGCTGGAAAAAACAAATCATGTTTAGCAAAGCATAATTCTGAGTTGGCTAAGATTTGGAATTAGCTAGGATAGTATTATTGAATTGGGCCAAAAATACCCATTAACGATCAGATCACACACAGCTATTGGAGGGTGGGACCACATTTCATATCATCCTTGACCCCCGCATCATCCTTGACCTAGCCCCAAACTAAGCTGTAGGCTTGTACTATGTAGGCAACAATAGACTTACTTAAGTATATTCATTTTAATAGGTAAACAGATAATATATAAATAGGTAGAGAGCTCTAGTTAAAGGGGGGTAGTAGGATCCTGTAAAAAAATAGCGGGAAATAATTGTATCAGGGGGACAATGTCAAACAAAGTGCTAAACTAAACTCTAAGCTTGTACTATGGGTACTAGGCAACGATAAATATCCTTTTTTAAACTATAAAAAACGCATTAAAAAGTTTGTACTTAGTTACCTATATATCATAACTCAACAATTACAATTCATAACGACATTTAAGTATGTCAGTAAAATTATTGAACATTTTACGTAACTATTATTGAAACGTACCTATAAATTAATATCTCCAGTACATAACTATAAACTGTATGTCCCAAGTAAACACAAGGTTCTTAAACGTTTTATAATAATTTAAAAACCTACAGCTTGATTTAATCACTATTGAACAAAAGCAAGCAAAAGACACTCGCAACAGATCAAGGACTTTGTCAAGGTTCCTAAATATATTCAACGCCACCGACGCACTTGGCTAGCTTACATACAATTACTAGCTAGTGGCATTGATAGTAAATCCATAAGCGCCCAAAACGCCACAACGGGTCTACTTTTTATAGTATTCCGGGAACCTGGCATCAAACGTGTTATATGATCGGTGTTTTTGTTTCATTACGTCAGTATTAACGTATAACGATTGTACAGAACTGCTATCTGACATTGAGGAAAAGCCACGAAAAAAATGTATGAGGAAAGTTAATAAACCAATGTATTTTTATGAGACTGATTTTATTCCGGTTTAAGTACTTTTTAAAAAATCAAGTATAGACTAGTATTTTTAGCTTCATCGGATTAAAAAATACCTTGCCTATGTAAAATCAACATCACAAGTAGATGGTAACTTTACGTAATTGTGTACCTAGATGTATTGATATTCATAAATGAATATGAATTTAAACTTTAGATAACTTTTGTACCTTACTTCTTTTACATCACACTAATATTATTAATACGAAAGTTTGCGAGTATATGTGAGTTAGTACGTTTGTTACTCCTTAACACTGTAAGGCGGAATCTAGTGTTAGATCATTTTGTACATTTTAAATATGATAAAGTGACATGGTACAAAACTGTTCAGTTTTTAAATTTGTAATAAAATTGTAATCCTTAAAAAACCTTGCTACCTGGAACATAAATCTAGTCTGTTCAAAACACGACATAAAAACATGAACCGTTGCAACATGGCTATAAAATAGAAAACAGTTAACGGCTTAATGTTTTAGCAATTAAGTGTTAAGAATGACAGAGGCCGAGCATTTTATTTATCTCTGACCTTGTCTGATTTGCTGGTGATTTTAATGGTGATTGATCATCAAGAGTAGACAACAAAGTAAACAAAGATTTTTATATGTTTTAAATGTTTTAAAATTTAGATGGTTAAATTTTCGAGGTTTCCACATAAACATGAAAACTTAAACCACATAAATATTGAACTTTAAAAACTCTGTGGGACATAACAGTAGTTAGGTACTACTACTTGTGGGAAATAAGTTTCAGATGGAAAGCCTTAGTGTCTCCAGTGATTTTATTACTTTTAAGTACCTATGTAAATCATTTGTAAGTTGCTGTGCCCTACCAGGGTCCATAAAGTTATAAGATATCTAACACCGGTATATTATGTATAACTTATGGAAGCAATAAAAAATTGAGAATTGAGAATTGAGAATTAATCACGGAAAGTAATAAAATCACTGGAGACACTAAGTCTCCAGTGATTTTATTACTTTTAAGTACCTATGTAAATCATTTGTAAGTTGCTGTGCCCTACCAGGGTCCATAAAGTTATAAGATATCTAACACCGGTATATTATGTATAACTTATGGAAGCAATAAAAAATTGAGAATTGAGAATTGAGAATTAATCACGGAAAGCCGATGGAAAGGACATGGAGTAGCGCAAACCTGACCATTAAATAAATTAAATAACAGTGGGGACAACTCGGAGTCGCTACTAATTTGGCTAAAAACACCATCATTGTGGAGATCCTTGCAGAAGGCCTATGCCTAGCAGTGAACTTCTTTCGGCTGAAATGATCATGATGCAATAAGAGTAGAGAAAGGATAATCACAATGCAAATGTACTGTCAGCCTGTAAAAATGTTTAGCATACTTAAAACCTGCTATTGTATATCATAATAATACATAATACCCTAGCCTAGCCTTGATGTTAGTGTTACTGTTTTACATCATAACGTTTTATGTAATTTTATAATTTGTCTATGCAGCCTACAAGTTTGCGGTACCATGGTTCGATTCTCGGTAAGAGCAAATATTAAAGACATGAGTGCGAGTATTTTCTGAGTCTTAAATGTTTTCTATGTAACTAAGTATGTGTTTTTCTATACCAGTGCGTTTATCATTGCCCAGCACAGCTTAGTTTGGGATTAGGTCAAATTGTGTGACATATCTCCCGATTTTTTATTTATTTATATCGTAGCCTTTGCTTCTCTTCAGTTTATTTAAGTTTTCTGTAACACCAGTGCATAAACCACAATTTATTATACATGAACACCCTTCGTGACAAATTATCTAACTGACAGTGAAAACCACATGAAAATCCGTTTAGTATTTTTTGAGATCATCATAAATTAATATACATACAGATGGACAGAACTGGGGGAGACTTTGTTTTATAATATCGACGGCGAAGTACCATGAACTCCTAACTGACAATTTGTCGATTTTTGAATTTTATGTAGATACATGAACTTGGCATCATTACTGAATTAGAAAAAAACATTATACATTAAAAAAGAAGAAATTAAAAGAGTACCTACGAAACCAGTGTCTTCAGTAATAAACTAATGATGCCAAATTAAATTTAAAGTTTACTTACATAAAAATCTAAAAATCATCAAAATGTCAGTTAGGAGTTCATGGTACTACGCCGTCGATATGCAGTGATGATCTTCAATATGATGATGGCCATCATTCTCATCACCATCATCCTATTCTTTACAGCTTGTCCTTTGATGCCACCTTAGTGTCTTGTCGCAAGCTTTTCTGGTCCACAGTGGACCTACGACTTTCTCTCTGTCATCCTCTCATCTTATTTTATATTTCTTGTTGGCAATTATATGCT
This sequence comes from Acleris cristana, assembly GCA_948252455.1. Lineage (NCBI taxonomy): Eukaryota > Metazoa > Arthropoda > Insecta > Lepidoptera > Tortricidae > Acleris > Acleris cristana. The sequence goes on from OX411794.1 coordinate 4,349,419, forward strand.
TCATATTTTCATTATGATAAGAACATGATCACACTATTATCCCTTCCCGTTGAATGCTTGATGTAAATAAAGACAATTAATTTGTCACCTCTGAGTAATTAGAGTTGTATATAACAATTGCATTATGCACTGCTTAAGATTTGGTTTCTCAAGTATTCAATGACATTATTATTATTATTATTATTGTTTATTTATTAACCAAAGATTTGCAGACTATTTTTTAAGAAAAATATGTAATTTTTTACATATTTTTCTTAAAAAATAGTCTGCAAAACTGTCACAACATACATTGGGTAGATTTAATTCGCATGTACCATAAATGTTGACACTGTTAAATGCGTTATTAAATATAATTAACTCCCAAAGTAATGCCAAATTATTTGCGAACAATGCCAAATTTAACATTGTATAACATTCACTAGCAAAATACCCGCCAAATATAATTTGATTCCAAAAATATACTTTTATAACGTCATGCAGTCATAAGTTAATGGAAATTAGTAATTAACTTAACAAATTGATCGTATCGGCTTGAGTCACAATTGATAAACCAGCCGGATTTTTAAACCAAACTGGCCCTTATTGCGTCTGTTTTAAGTCAGTCATAAACCCGCTCATTTTACGAGCCAGTACTTAATACGATACCCACCGACTCCGCGTCCTTATTCCTCCTTATCGTGGTATGCATATTTACGCTTGCGATAGCATAAATAACTTACCACCGTGTTCCAAATTGCTCCTGACTTCGACTGCAAATCCGGCGTCAAACGAACATAATTCGTCGTAACTATTGTGCTACCTAAGAAGTCCCAGTAAGGCACCGACATTCCGCTTCCTGAAATTAACCAATCGAGATTTTACTCGTTTAAATTTAATTATATTCAATGCAAGATCAAAGTCAATAGTCATAGGTCACTCACCCTGATAGGGTTTCGTGAGAGAGTGCTCCCGTCTCACGTAGTCCCGTGTATTCCATTCTGCTACAATAGGAGTAAGGAATAGGGCTACTAATAAATATTGTGTTAGTTGAAATTTGATTTGTTGCATTTTTTCTAGACTAAACTAGTGATCGCAGCGAACTCACAAACTCCTGTCAAAATCGAGAACTGACCACAGATTATAGGATATGTCTGAACTGACGGCTGGCTGATAGCAGCGACTGGCAGCCGCTATCCAGTGTTGCAAGGCTAAAATGTAAAAACTTCCAGGGACCATTGTACTTCTACTAATTCTGTGGTGCTATATTAATTTAAATCTGTCTCTTTCTTTTATACCAGTACCTGTAGAGTAAACGCCTATTTGCTATATTTTTTGCTATTAAGATGCACAAAATAAACTTAAAAAAAAACACCGTCTCACGAAGCTATAGTCTGGCCTAGCTAACTCTACAATAAAATAACCTGGCAACCGCGACTAAAACTTAATATGGCAATATTTCTTAGCTGTCTTGAAGCCGATTTTTACAAGTAGGTGGTATGTCAGGCGGCTTCCGTTACTCACTATTTATTGTGATAAAAGTAAAAACATTGGTAAAACCTTTTAACCCTTAAATGCGTAGAATTTCAAAAGTGGAACGCGTCTTTAAAGTTCATTTCCAAATTTGAATTTTGACAACGCTACAAATCTTAATGCATAAATTATAAGTTTGAAATTTACTTAAAATGTATGTTTGAAAATGAACTTTAAAGTATACGATGCAGATATACATCATTATGCATTTAAGGGTTAAAAGTGATGTGCTGCAATTACTGTTTCGCATACTGAGTGATTTCCAACATGTAGAAGAATCACAGGACTCTGTTATTGCTCGAAAACGGCAATGTTTACCTAACAAGAAGGCGTTGACAGGTTAGTAACTGATCAATCTTAATCCTTAATTTGAGAATTTAGATAATCTCGCTCATGTTTGTTTGGTTGAACAATAAGTGGCGTTTTGTTTATAAATCTACTGTTAAACATTAAAAAAACAAAGAAGTTATTATTGTTATGTATTACTTTAATAAAAAGACAATATTTTTAGTTTTTACATGACATTAAGAATGAATGATGATGATAATGTATTCAATGCCAATAAAATACTCACTTATTAAATTCTAAATAGCAGACATTGGTAAAATTGATATGGAACTTTCGAATCTCTTTCCAACAGGTAAAGAATTATCTAAATCTCTTCTCAATATCTTGGGCCCGTTTCACGAAGCTACAAGTTACAAATTACAAGCGGAAGTCTCTGTCTAACTCCTTTTGTGAGAAAGAGAGTTCCGCTTGTAATTTGTAACTTGTAGCTTCGTGAAATGGGCCGCTTGTGACATAAACAAACAGTCGGAAAGGATAGCCTCCTCCTTTTTTGAAGTTGGTTAAAAAGATAGTTCACTGTACAATCAACATTATGTTTCTTTCCTAATTACTTTAGTATTTAGCGAAAGATCCGTAAAATAAAATAATAATACCAAGTATCAATACTTATTTCTCCTCAATTTGTGGTGTTGCTATATAAAACTTTATTAAAACTAACGGTTTTCTACAAGTAACAAATTACAAGCGGAACCCTCTTTCTAGCAAAAGGAGTTAGAAAGAGAATTCCGCTTGTAATTTGTAACTTGTAGCTTCGTGAAACGGGCCCCGGGGGCCTATTTTATAAAATTACATTTTTCAATTTACAGGTTGGAAGTTTCCATTTGACACAACCTTGACCTATGACGACAGGCCATTTGAGCAGTGTTGCCACTTTAGACCTGTAAATTTGTTACTGAGCTTTATAAAACGTGACCCAGGCAGTCGGGTTTCGAAAACTTATTTTATGTTATGTGGTAGATTGAAGTTAAACTTATCTAAGTGCTTTCATCGGAGGATAACCAATTTCAGATTCCTTGCAATGCCGGTAGCATAATGATTTAATTTTTATTTTACATAAAATGATTTCGGTTTATATGCTATGCAAATCGTTATACACTCATACATAAATAGATAAATAATTAGAAACTACTATAAACCTTACCTTTTTTATGTTAGTAACATTAATGTTGACGTCAAACGTCAAATGTTGTCAGTGATAGTCGATAAAGTAGAAAACTTAATGCAGCGGCCTCTTTAAGTATACAGCCGAACGTCAGACGAGGTTTTCTTGGCGTAGTTCTATTGTTTCCCGATAGATGCCAGTGTACTTTAAAATAATTCATCTCATTTTATAACCAAAATTCAGTAAGTTGCCAGTGAGTGAAGACCTCAGTGGCCCGTATCACGAAGCTACAAGTTACAAATTACAAGTGGAACTCTCTTTCTAGCAAAAGCAGATAGGAAGAGACTTCCGCTTGTAATTTGTAACTTGTAGCTTCGTGAAACGGGCCTCTGGGCCTGTTTTATAAAACTACAAATTACAATTTACAGGTTACAAGTTTCCATTTAGCACAACCTCGACCAATGACGACCAGCCATTTGAGCAATGTTGCCAGTTTAGACCTGTAAAATTGTAACTTGTAGCTTTATAAAACGTGCCCCTGATGACATTATGGTGCGGTGTGGTCTTTTGAAATGAGCATAGCTCATGGTCAATCAAGAGGTAATGAAAAGAGCTATGCTTGGAATTTCTATGCGGTATCGAATCTAAATCGAACTAAAGTTACCGACATAGAACAGCGAGTTGCAAACCTTAAGTGGGCTGGATATATTAGGTACTCGTTGAGCCGATGCTGACATGCTGAGGCGGTAAGGTTCAAGAGTGGCGATAACGTACCGCCGTCGTGGATTAAAAACGAATTATTGAACCTTAGTACATGTTTGTATATACCTACATAATATATTGCTGACATTGCTGTATTTTTTGAAATTAAGTTCGAATGTTTTTAGTTTAGGTCTCTGCGGAAGACCAGCGCTAGATTTACTACCACCAACATGTACAGCTGGGACCATTTCATGTCATCCGGTATTAGGTCATAGTCACATTATATTTCATCTCTTTTGTTTAGTTAATTGTTTTGTGTTTGATGTCTGAACTGAATAGGTAATCATTTTTTTCTTTCCTTCTTTTCATTAAACTTTTATTAAACTAGGAATTAATCCATCCGATTGGGAGTTACAATGCCACAGATACACTAACAACACCCTTCGATTTGCGTCGGGTCGGGCACACAAGCTGAAAAGAAATGCAAAAGTGCAAGTCAAGTGTCCAGAGCTAATTGATACAATCACCTTAAACGATGGGCGTGGGCTCCACCTTAACGATGAATTGCCCACATGATTAATCTAACCTTCACTTTCCGAAGTCGGTTAACACTCTAGTGCCCACTCTGTGGTTCACCATACACTTTGAACACGCAGTGGCGCTTTTGGCACCGGGGAAATAAACTCTCGCGCCGGGTCAATGACCGACACCATTTAGCTCGAAGTAGCATAAAAAAGTTGCAGTTTTGGTAAGTTACGTCTCTAGAAGACGTTCCTGAAGTAAGCGTGATACGATAGTATCATTTTAACCCCCGATGCAAAAAGAGGGGGTTGTGAGTTTATCGTGTTTCTGCGTATCTGTGTCTGTTTGTAGCGCGTAGTACCCAAACGAATAGTCCGATTTGAACGCGGTTTAAAAAAAAAAACTTGTTTTATCGGGATGGTCTATAACTGGGTTTTGAGAAATTGGTTGGGCCGTTTAGGAGATATCAGGACTGGAAGAAGGGGTCATCTTTATTTATATTGGAGGATATTTAATATTTTTACTCGTATCTTTAAACCAAATTTTACAAGTCAATGTCAATTTTAAACCAGAGCCCCTAGACAAGATGCATTACGCGAACTAGCGTTTCTGTTCGTTTCGTTTTTAAACCAATCGCGTCACTGCTAGATCACGTGACTTTTCGCATCACGTCATCTACAAGTGACGCGATTGGTTTAAAAACGAAACGAACAGAAACGCTAGTTAGCGTAATGCATCTTGTGTTCTCGTTATCAAAAGGATTTTAAGGCTGATCCGTATGAAATGCGGTAGGTAAAATACGGTCACGAGCGTTAATTTGGGACCCATTTCAGGAAAAATATGCTTGAAGTCGTCAATGTCATTAGAGATGTCAAGTCATTTGTAACTTTCAGGAAACTCAACCTTGTTGTTGTAGAACGTCAGATTGACTTTGGACCTAAGGTGGGTACCAAATTAAATCTCGTGACTGTACTTCTCCTAAACCTAGTCTGATTTTTGAATATGTTATAGATGTGATAAACTAGGTCAGTAGGTAGGTACGTTTTCTTATTCAAAATAAACAAAAGAACCATCATGCTTAGTTTGTTTATTAATATAACTATACTTCTTTGCCATAATGCGGGCGCGAATTGCTTATTTTTGGGAGAGATTGCGTTACTCTCGTAACGTTATCCTGACGATCGTTTATCGGGACATGGGTAGTCCAATTTTTCGTCATTGGCTATCTGTGCATCAGAATTCGAATAAAAAGTAGTTGATAATAATGTTGTGTAATGCTTGTATAATTAATTAATTAATTGTAATTTAAATATAATTGAAATATGGGTTTACTGCCTGAAAATAAAACTTTATTATTATTATTATTATTATTATTATATAATACTAAGTAAGTACGTAAGGTATAACAGGTGAAATGACCTCGCAAAGAAACACTCCATCTTAATCTGCATCTGATGTAACGCATTTGCAGTCTAAAAATTGCAATAATTATGTCCATGTCTTGAGATTGACAAATTACATTTAATTCTTATTTCAGTAGCTAATAAAATGTATGACATTATATTTCACCATCATAAAAAGCTAGACAATGTAGTACCTTGTCGCTTCAAATTGCTATTCGAAATTCTAAAGGCGTTAAACCCACAGGGTAATACAGTGGGTGGTTATGCTGATAACTCGACAGTAACCCTTCAAATCACCAACACTCATTTCATACAAATTTTATACTTGGCCGAATTTTCATTTTATCGACAGGCATTTACACCCAGAAGTTATATTTTTTTGGTGATCACAGGTCTAACCTAACCTAACCTACGTAACCCATGCTTCAGATAACATAAAAACAATAAGGTTCGGCAGAAATGAGCTTTCAATGTGATCAAATTCGATGAAATGATATATTCGTTAAAAACGGTTGTTGGTGATTCAAGGGGATTCCCTCATCAGAGACAATATGCAATATAGTATCTTATTTTAATAAATCCAGAGCAAAATGAGAGAAAGTTTAAAAGTTACGATGAGGAAAATCAACGATCTGAGTCATTACATTTTTGGGAAACACGCGTTTATAAAGTGGTAAGCCGGTAAATGTTTGTTTGGACGTCAATAACACCTTTTGGCTAACAGGGTTAACAATGGCCGTTCGAGTAACTTAATATTTATATGTTTGCCAAAAGTATAATAAACCAAACTAAAAAGGTCAGTGGTGAGTGACAGAGGGTTTCCGACAACCAATTATTTATTCTTATCATTATAGCAACCTTTGTCTAGATTTATATTGTTACATTAAATTTTGAGATTTATCTTCCATCTAACTTGTCTTTTGACATTAGGCTTCTTATTTATTTAATCTTTATTGTACAACATAATACACTTAATATACAAAAGGCGAACTTAATTCCGTAAGTCATTCTCTACCAGTTAACCTTTGGGCAAAGCAGATTGTGGTGCATTACGGTGGATTGTTCTTCAAAGATTTTTATTACTGTCTGTTAGTCCCTTTGTCTTGGCTAAAGAGTTGCCCTACAACAAATATGAACTGCAATTTTGTGGTAAAAAATACGATACATATTCCTGGTCCTTATCCCAGTCTAAGTGGGATTTTCACAACATGGTCTCTTCTTCCAATTCCCTGTTAGGTGTCAAGTCAGTACCTTACCTTTAATATACTGTATACATAATCTTCACTCGATCCATCCACACCTTAAGTGAGGGCAGGACCTTGTGCATTGTGCAAGCAGCAGCGTTTAAGTTGTTGTGTTCTGGTGTAGGGATAATACAACCGATGAAATTACTAGCATAAAGGCCCCATTGTAGTCTTCAGGTTCAGCAACGTATTTACAGTCTAAAGATTGCAGTCCTGAGATTTTAGTCGTGAAAATACAAACGTCTATGGGTCTCAGATCGCACTTAACATCAGATAGACCTGTGAGCTCTTTTTTCCCTTGGTTTGATACTAGATTAATAGTCATTATGGTTGTCAAAAGCCAACATCCATAATCTATTCTAAGAACACATATCTAAACATCTAAGAGGAAAACAACCTGCGTCCTCAATACCTTTGAAGAGCACAATAGGCGTAGGAGACCATAGCTTGGCAAACTTACTGGAACAGTCGGAGACGGCGCTGTTGTCAAGACACTGGCTGGTTGTTTAGCTAGATAGGTAGCGGGAATTGTAGTTGCACTTTTTGGCCGACGGAACTGTTAAGTTGGTGCATGGAACCATCGAGAAGTGATCGTTTCTCCGCTTTCTATCTGGCACTTTCACTTCCGAACAGTCTTAGCGCACACGAACTATTTGCCTGTGACTCAGAGTTGTTTACAATCTCATATCAAAACAATGTCGTGTACTCGCTCGCTTTCCATTGCTAATGCGTGTCGTTGACCTTCAGTGATTTCTTTAATAAGTACCCCTATTAAATATAATTTCTTAGTTTTTATTGTGTTGACCGTTTAAGAAAAGAAAGGGGTCTCGGAGTAAGTAAGGTTAGGTTAGGGTGGTGAAAAATTAAACAGCATACAGTTTCTTATATAGAGTAGTGTCTTTTGTATATGTATAAGTACCTATTCGTACGTACGTTACCTATCTTATCATTATCTAATATTGATATATATAACACATTATATATCAATATTAGAACAAACAACATTCGTCTAAAAATTGATAGGAAAATCACGTTAGGGCTGTTGTGCGTTAGGGAAAACCATCATTAGGACCAATGGTATAAGGTAATTAAAAATAATAGTTACAAACAAATTAGAGATTCCAATATAGACCTAAGCAAATATAAGACAGCTTACGTCATGCAGTCCTATACAAATTCTTAGATTCTGCAGTCGCTGTATCCTAGTTTGCACTGAATGCTAACCTCTTTTGTTTATCTTTTAATTTCTCTTCTTAGTAAGATTGTCTGAAACAGATAGCTATTTAGCGAGAAAACAGCCTGGTGACTCACTTTGAAACATTTCTTTTGTATTTTCATTGCGTCATGTAAATGTATGTGGAGTTCAATAAAGAGTAAATATTATGTTAGCCGTTGTGGCTGGTGAGATGTCTGCTTATTACTTACAGCTTAACTCTGAAAACACCTTTTCCTCATAGAAAGTGAGACCACCAACAAATTATAAAGAAATCACAATCAATGCATCAAACATTTCGGAATTAGAGCATATTGTCTCCTGACCTGGTTCCACCACGTTTAAAAAGCGTCTCTCCGCCAAGAGCACACGGTTAATATCAACTTGTGGTTCAAAAGTGATTGTCAAGACGATAAAATACTAGGGAGAGCAGTGGATCATGGTCAAATAGTAAGTTTGACTTTCCCTGCTTTCACCTGTGACCTAAATGCTCATGCTCGTACACTTGTTGTGTTAGGTCGACTGGTCGACCTTCGGGGTGGATCACTTTTATTTTCAACTTTCGATTATTTCTAGAAAATAGAAAGTAATGGCTCTTTAGGGCAGTTAAGGTAAAAGTGTGAAGTGTGAAGGGTTTTTTATTGGATCTATGAATGGCTTTAGGGCCATTGAATGAGTTCGTCGAACTGTGCGAAAGTTTCCGTTTCTACTTTGAGTTTTCCCTTTTAAAAGGGCTGCTGGTAACGTTGTTACAGTCGACTTTATAAGTAGCTGCACAGCACACTTTTGTACCTTGTCATGTTGACACGTTTGACAGATTAGTGCAGCAGTTCAAACATGACGTTAAAGTGACGAAGCACTAAAGTGTCAGCTTTATAAGGCATTTCGTACTACACGTGTTTTAATAAGAAATACTAGGATATAAGAAGAGCGACTCTTTGCAAGATTGCTGGCATATATGGATGATCGCGTAACGTGCTTGGTAGCGTACAATTGGAGAGCGCTATGTCCAGCAGTGGAGTAGGATAAGGCTAGGTAGGACATTGAACAGGATCCATCTGGATTGCTACCAGTCGGGTAATTTGGTGGTAATCTTACCAGCTGATCGACTACGACCCTCACTAGCCTGCCTTCTCCCCACCATTACAAAATCACACACCTAGAGCTCAATTCATACCACTTTTTTTCTTAAGTTCTTGACTTTCCAATAAATACATGGTTTAAATAAAAACCCCCGTTATATGCGTGTTTTATAATGTGGGCCGAGTGCAAACAAGATTTGCGCCCTGAAAGTGTCTCACTGTATAAACCAGGCTTACTCACGTCACGTTAATGTCAGAGAACACGCAGGGGCTTTATTTTACTTTGTTTTACCCTACTTTACTTTGATATTTTAATCATAATCGTTGTTATACATACATACCTTCACGCCTGTAATCCCAGATGGGGGTAGGTAGAGCTACAGAATTACCTGCAACTCTAAAAACTTGTTAATAATTCTGTAACCACATTTTGCACAATTAGGCTAAGTTTACCAGCGTTTTAGTAACAGAGGCCCTTGCGAAGATGCATTACGCTATCTAGCGTTTCTATTCGTTTCGTTTTTAAACCAATCGCGTTTCGGTAGATCACGTGACTTTTCGTATCACGTCAGCTGTGACGCGATTGGTTTAAAAATGAAACGAATAGAAACGCTAGTAAGCGTAGTGCATCTTCGCAAGGGCCACTGCATAGATATGTCATACTAACCCCACTGATTTCACTTACCATCAGGCAGGGGCACGTTTTATAAAGCTACAAGTAACAATTTTGCAGGTCTAAACTGGCAACACTGCTCAAATGGCTGGTCGTCATTGGTCGAGGTTGTGTCAAATGGAAATTTGTAAACCTGTAAATTGTAATTTGTAGCTTTATAACAACGTGCCCCAGGTGGCCTGTTCGCTCGTTTGCCTACGCCATGTCAAAATAAGTGAATAAGACCTGTCATGAAGTCAACGATATGGGTACGATATCGAAGAATCCGCTGCTATGTGGAATTTGGGCCCCTGATATATGTGCTATATCTTTATATCAGTGCATTATGGTGAACTTATACTCGTACCTACATTTAATGTCATTCTTCCAGAGGCCCTATTCCAATTTGATTAAACTCATCTTGCTTCTGTATCGTAATTAAATTTGAAGTAACACCACCAGTAATGGACACTTTACTCTTAATTCAAATTTCATACAGTCCAAAATTGATTGTTGCAAAACAAATGACTAACCCTTATCTTCTGTAAAATAAGGATCAAGTGTCCATCACTGGTTCCGTCACCCTATAGAGAAATAAATACTTAAATATAAAGAAAACATCCTAGACTCAGAAACAAATACTCGCGCTCATCAAACAAAAATTTGCCCATTCCGGGAATCGAATCCAGGACCGCTAGTTTCATAGGCAGAGTCACTACCAACTAGGTTAACGCGTCGTCAAATGCTTCTATGATATTTCGATAGGTAATCTCACCAGCTGACCTATACCGGAACCAAAAAAACACTAAACATCAAAAGCGCATTATTACACGTGCAAAAAAGTGGACCCAGTTGCCATCTAAAGCAAAACCGCAACGTACGTAGTTGATTCTCTTTTACTGCCTTTTTCTTTTGGACTTTGATTATAGATTCATATACCAGTCGAGACGAGGTAAAAGTTGCCAAATTAACAGTTCATCGACCCGCGACTCTGACCTTCCAAGCTCCACATTGGGGGGAAAGTGCATCCATCATGGAAACTGGAGAAAGTGACCCTTGCGTGTCACGCTGGTTTGGCGACGGTCGTGATTGATTGGTTTTAGGGTAGAATGTGATGACTTTAGTTGACTGTACCAGTTCATTTGTTTGAGTATATCCACGGAATAGAAAAAACAGTGGAAGTGGCATGAGCTTCGCTTAGTATCAGACCTGTTGTCGCCAACACTAAAACTATCATAAAAACAACACGCCACCATGGAAAATGTTTTTGGTGCGGTTATCGTTTTTACACTCCAAAATAGCACAATAAGGCATGCTTCTGGATTTATTTCCTATTTTAGAAATATCGAAATATGGAAATATCGAAATAAGCGATCGCGGCAAAAGTATGGTAGGTTATGCGGAACTCCGCATAACTATGCCACACGTTACACGCCCACTTGACACTTCTACTGTTTTTTCTGTTCTGTGAGTATATCTTATCTTATCTTGGTCAGAACTGTCGAACGAACGTGTCTTATGTTTAATCAACTTTCAGATATCACTGTTCTTCATTCAAGTGACGAGCGGGAAAAATCACATGCCATAGAATTACTCACAATCACGTCTCAAAATGAACAACTAGGTGATGATGGGACCAGTTAAAGGACAAGGACCAATGATGGACACTTGATTCTTATTTTGCAGAAGAATCATTTGTTTTGCAACAATCAATTTACGACCGTATGTTCTTTGAATTAAGAGGTCAGTGTCCATTATTCGTTCTTGTCAGTTTGAAGTGTCAAATACAGGTGCTATCATATAACTGTTTCATTTCGCTTTTCGAATGGAATATTCAATAGTTCGATTCTTGAAAAATCAATCGGCTGAAAAGATATAACCTGAAACTTGAAATTAGAGCTTGCAGTTTTGGAAACAGACGGCCCGTATCGAAAACTTTCGTATTTTTTTGGGTAAATACCAACTGCAAGCTCTAGAGCCTAGTCTAGACTGAATAGATGACCTTAACAAGACTAACAAAAAGCATGCTTTGAAAACTCAACTGCTGCTTGAATAATGTCGTCAACATAATGTTAGTTTACATGCTGCGCAATTTAGCGCCAAAAGTCCGCCATTTTGATTTCCAATCAATTTAATATAGTCTATGACACTCTAATGGTTAAGACGAATCTAACCACGTATAATTCTTTAAAATCGGTTAAGCCGTTTAGTAGTTACGAGGGAACATAGAGTCCGACATACATATAGGTCAAACACATAACCCTCCATTTCAGCTTTGACGCAGTCGGGTAAAAAGGGTAAGTTTCTATTAGTGCCGGACGTTACTCGATGGCTTTTCGATGAAAAATATTTGTTTGACTGGTAGACAATGTCTATAGGGCATTAAGTCCGCCATTTGTGCTTTTTTTGTGCAACAAATATTAAATAAATAAATAAAAACAAATAGTCGAGGTAAAGTAGTCTAAATAATCTCAATCTCTTTTGAATTCCAGACTCATACTGTATTTCTTTTATTGTAAACAATTAGATATTATCTTTTCTTAACCATAAACTTTTAACTCTCAAGGGTTGTTGCCCTCGCCTCGAGGTAAACGGACTCTTAGACCCATAAAATCTAGCCAAAAGTTCGCCCAACGACAGGTTGCATGTCCACGTGTGAGTGCGAATCCAGTAAAATTAAAAAAAAACGTATACATGCGAATTCCTCGTCATTTAGCTGCTTGTCAATCTGTTGATTTATTTTAAGACGTCGCTAAACTTGTATGCGATGTATAGGTTTCAAATACTATACTTTCGAAAAGCACAATTTAATAAAATCCCATTTCACTGGGTCAGTAAATATTTATTATACTTAGGTACCCATTTTTCACGCAGGTAATCATACTTATTTATGATTGAACTAAATTTCAACTATGCCCTATGCCCTATGTCTATTCGTAAGGCGAAGGCTAGACGTACAATAAATATTGTTATCCGTCAATTGGCAAATACTGATGGATCCCAATCTGTTCATGGATTCAATATAGCATCCATCAATATAGCTAGACGAACAATATATACTTATCACAATATGAGATAAATATTGATGGATAACAATATTTATTGTACGTCTAGCCTTCGCCTAAAACTGTGACAAACGGTTGGACGGGGCAATTTTAATGACTTGTAAGTGATGGGCTGTGAAAACAAACGCATAGTTAGTAATCGCATAATCGTCACCGCGGCGACAATTTGGCATGCTTCATACATCTCTATGTATTACTATGTTGCCGCTGGTCACTCGTCGCCGTCACGCAAACCAGTGGCTAGGCCTACTTTAAAAATGGCTCCATCCCTGTCTCTCCATTTAGTTTCGAATAACGAGGGAAAAGGGTGGGTGGCATGGAGAAGACGAACGAGCTCACAGGCCACCTGATGGTAAGAGGGATCTGTGACTGTGACCCATAGATATTGGCATTCTCAAGACTTCAATCTGAAGACTGCAATACTAAAACCTCAAATGCGTTGGAACACAACAATGCGAACACTATTGCTTGGCGGTAGGATAAAGGATGAGACAGTGGGAGCAATGGACCTTGCACAAAGTCCTATTACCTCTGGATTAGTAAAATTAAACGATTTCAAGGTTGGAAGGTTACGGTTATAGGTGTAGTTATCTATATACCTATATATAAAAGGCAAACCTGACTGACTTATATATCAACGCACAGCCGAAACTACTGTACCTAGAAACTTGAAATTTGGTAGAGGTGTTCCTTTCATGATGTAAGTGAGCACTAAGAAAGGATTTTCCGAAAATCGACCCCCAACTGGAAGAAATGGGGGGAGTAGCGGGAAACTAATTCTACGCGTACGAAGTCGCGGGCGTCCTCTAGTCTATATATAAAAGGCAAACCTGACTGACTTATATATCAACGCACAGCCGAAACTACTGTACCTAGAAACTTGAAATTTGGTACAGGGGTTCCTTTCATGATGTAAGTGAGCACTAAGAAAGGATTTTCCGAAAATCGACCCCCAACGGGAAGAAATGGGGGGAGTAGCGGGAAACTAATTCTACGCGTACGAAGTCGCGGGCGTCCTCTAGTTACATATAAAAGATTCAGAACACATTGCATGCACATACATTGGGTAATACTTGGGTAAGGACCAAAAACTTAGGCACGCTATCAATCAATAAAATTTTCTAACTTTACCGTTGTGACACGAAAATTAGCCGATTCAATTGTAGGGATACTTTTCGTCGCCCAACGGAACTTTTTTCGACTATGGGCTGAATTTTCAATCCCCAGATAAAATTATCCGTCAGTTACTTACTATCCTTATCTGAAGTCATATGAAAGAAAAGAATAGACCTAAAATTTACCTTCCGGATAGCTTTATCTGGGGATTGAAAAACCAGCCCTTAGTTGTTTGTATGGTTAACTGCGCTTTACTATGGTCCAACTTTTTGGTCCTCACCCACGTTAATTGCGTTATTAATGCTAACTTCCAAATGTCTTTGTAGATGTGTCTAAATCTTGTAGTTAGAACAATGAATGTTTGGTTTCTGTTCAACCCCTTGATCAAAAAGGGGTGTAAAATACGAACGTGTTATTTAGGTACGCATGGTAAGGATATTACTATGTATATTCTTGTGTATTGTATAGTCACTAGCAATTAATATATTATTCAACACTTCCAACCCGACCTCATTTCGCTTCGGTTTATATGAGTTTTCTCAATAACAGACCAGCACGAAAGCAAAACTGTTACATTTTTTTGTAGGCCAGAGTAATTTTTTTCGTTTTACATTTTGTGAAAGTACGATTTTTTAGGGCTCAGAAAGAAAGCCGCAATAGCTCTTGTAAGAACGTGATGGGCTCTATTTTACTCGGTAAAACGTTATGGCTTTGACATTTTGTCAACGATTAATAGCTCTTATTTACCTGACAGTAATGGCGGCCGAGTTAAAAACATATAACAGTTCAAAAAAGGCAATATCGTTTTACCGAAACTCTGTATTGTAAATCAATAGACGTCGATGGACCGGGATAGTATATATGAAACGTTGTATTTATACATAATTAAATCATTTACTGTAATTTATTAAAAACTAGAGTAAACATTCTATGTTTCTTGTGTTTCATTACTAGTTAATCTATAAAATACTAAACTGAAAAACTCAATTTACACTGGCAATATTTAATCATAAAAAATACCACGTCAAATTCAAGCGTTTAAATTTGGAAGCCGAACAGTGCCGAATTCAAACGAGAACTTTAGCGCGGCAATTTCGGGTTCATGCCTAGCATAAAAATGGCGGTCGTTCAGTGACCCCGCGAATGCCCGATTCCCATGCAATTAATAGCAAACTTTTAATAGTATTTCGTTTCCGCAACAAAACTATAAACTAAGGCAATGATGGTTGGTACTGATTTATGGTTTATTCACGTAAGTCAATACCATTGATGTAGACGTCAGTTTTTTGCTTTTGTAAGTATGTAATAAATTTTGTTAATGGTTTTGGTTAAGATTATAGCGCGAGTATAATATTTAGTTTGCAATGAAGGTAAAGGCTCCCACAGACTAAAATTTCACTTAGTCCCAAGTCTTTTTTCGTTCTGTTTAGTCTAGACTGTAATATTAAATAGTTTCCCGCTTGTCCTCCTATTTATTTCCCTTAGAGGTTGAATTTCGGAAAAACCTTCCTTAGTTTTAGAATATAATAATAAAATTGCAAGGCTATCAGTGAGTCTATCGGTCACGAAATTGTTTTATATGAATATTTAGATTTTGATTTTATTAAAACATTTTCTCGGTAGCAAATAACTTTTTAAATAGATACAGCATCGAACTTATTAATAATACTATTTGATATTAAGAGGATTTTGAAGGAAAAAAAAAATGTTATAACGTTTCTCTGCGCTTGACCCTAGTTCAATTTTTACGTTTTTTTGAATATGTTGGAGATATTATGAAAAACCGGGTCTGTACATTTTGTTTTGCAAGAAAAAAAACGGAAAGTAAAAACCTACTTTTTCATAACAACCACAATTTATTAAAAATCACGGAAATTAGTCTTGATATAGGGTGTGAGAGTTATTGCTCGAAGTTTAATAAATTTGTACATGTGGAAAAAAAATACAGCTACGAGATTTAAGCGATGGTTCACAAACCTCTTTAGAGTCGCACTGTCAGGGATAGACTAGGATTTCGGGATGAGGTTTCCTTTAAAACGTCTATACTATATTGTAAGTTAGTTAGTTAGTTAGTTAGGCTTGATTTACACTTGTAAATTATTACTGTAAGTTTTGAAACAACGTTATATGCAAAACAGAGATGCAGATATATGCCACTCATTCTTTCCCATAGTTGCGTCTCAGAACTTACAGTAATAACTTACAAGACAAGTGTAAATCCGGCCTTAGTATATCTCTCTCTCTCTCTATGGACTCTATAGAGACTATTTGTTGCATCAACTTATATTATAAATTATAAACTATTGGCAGTTACGTTTTGGAAAGAGATATTATTTCAGTATACATAACCCCTTACTAATAAACGTTGAGTAACTGTGGTATAGCTATACATTGTTTTGTCCGTATCTGTCATTGTGACATTTGAATAAGGACAAAACATTGTATAGCTATACCACCGTAACTCAACGTTTATTAGTAAGGTGGATAATGTTTATATTGAATTTTTGAATTAAACTTTACCTACATACATTAACAAATATAGTAAACTGTGCCTTAAAAGAGTTTAAGTGCCTAAATATAAATTAAAAACAATTTTACCAGGATGGAAACTGTAAGACTGTAATAAAATAACATTGAACATGCCTTTCATACCGACAATGAAATAAATCATAAACGCCCGCGAAAACGCGATAGTTAATGAATGGCCACTTTAATAATTATGTAAGATGGCTATTCATCAGCATCCTATGCAGTCTTTATGTATGATACATTCCGCCATAGATATAAATACCCGCCAAGAGACAGGTGGTTCTGGTCGTATGAACTCGCTGCCTCGGTGTGACCGCGAAATTATTTTCAAGACTACCAACCTCCAGCACACATACGCACCCTCTGTACACACGCACGGCTCACAACCGACCTGCACGTGTAGTGGTACTCGTGAGAAACTTGCTCACTCATCGCGAAACAACACACGCACACCACAACAGCAAATTAATACCGACTCTAGGAATATGCGCGCTGTTATTAAATTGTAACCATTTTGAAAGGTGTTTAGGCCGTTACGCTTCCGAGCGGCGTGTGGTAAAGTTGCTATCTTGTTCGTAATGTCCGCGAACAGAGGTACATTCAACTTTTAGCCCAGTAAACTCTCGGAGTTCGTTCACCCACTACTTATTGTCAACTGACGTATAGCGAGGGAGAGGCGCGATGCGCGGATAGCGGTGTCCCGTTCTCGCGTTATGCTCTTGAGTTTTTATTACGTGCCTATTCGTCGGCCGAAATAGTTAGCTTTAGTGCTGGTTATGCTCGCCTGGTACATTTGACGGGCTACGTTGTTTAGATCGATAGATAAACGTAACTATGGCCGGCTGCGTGACGTCGTAGGTGTCGATTTATCGATACTTCACGTTGTATGGAGTTTGCTTTGGTTTTTGTATAGTTAAGTCTACAAGATTTTTAAAGCGATGATCATTGTGTTTTATAAAGAACAAAATTAAATATTTAGAAGTGGTTTTTTTTTATTAAATTAATCTTTAGGTTTGTAAAGTAGCTTTTAAACGTATCCTTGCCCATAACAATCTATCTCTTTGTCAAAATTCAGATCGGTTCAGCCGTTTTGTTTTCAAAAGGAAACAAACAAACGTAGTTACTTCCGCACTATTTTTTTACTAACTGATGCCTGCGACTCCGTCCGCGTAGGTCTTTTATCGCTAGGGACTATTAAGTTTTCCGGGATCAAAAGTATCCCATACACTTCCCCGGGCATTAAACTACTCCACACTAAATTTCATGAAAATCTGTGCAGCGGGTGAGCCGTGAAACTGTAACAAGCAGACTGTTACATTTATAACATTATGTGAAGTGAGTGGAGTATAATCTATCAATATATAAAAGGCAAACCTGACTGACTTATATATCAACGCACAGCCGAAACTACTGTACTTACCTAGAAACTTGATATTTTGTACATAGGTTCCTTTCATGATGTAAGTGAGCACTAAGAAAGGATTTTCCGAAAATAAACCCTAACGGTAAGAAATGGGGGGAGTAGCGGGAAACTAATTCTACGCGTACGAAGTCGCGAGCGTCCTCTAGTCAGTAAATAAAATAAATCAACAATGAAACCCGGACATTTTTAAATCGGCCATCTGACAATTTCCGAGGCCTATGTGATTCTCTTTGTCAATGAAATAACACAAGAAAAACGTATAAGATATAATCAAATATCGTACACTCCGGTTTAGAATACACGTATTCTTACGTAATGTAAACGCAGCTCGCATACAACCAAAGTCAAGGGTACGGCGGACCACACAACTGGCCCCGGCGGTGTGTAAACGCGACCTTGTGCCCTTGAGATAGGGGTGGTTTATTTGACGCACTGTACCTCAAGAGGTTCACACGTTTAAGTGGATGCCGAATTGGGAAATGGCTCACATGATAGCTCTGATGCAGATGTAAAATAGGTTATGTGCTAGAATTTGTTTTTCGAAAAGAAACCTTGAGTTATTGGTTTAAATGGTAGTTTGAGTTGCTGTTCTAGCAGATTTGAGGTTTAAGTTGATGTCAGATTTTTTCGTTATACACGGTAAAATACCAAAGAAGATTATGAATGTGTCTTATTTATTTTTAGTAAGAAAATAAATCGTAGAGTAGGTGGAAACTTCAATGAACCCCTGTACCAAATTTCAAGTTTCTAGGTACAGTAGTTTCGGCTGCGCGTTGATATATAAGTCAGTCAGGTTTGCCTTTTATATATACTTACTATAGATTTACGACAGATACTTTAAAAATTCAATAAATACATCGCTGTATTACAGCGCATACATTTTTGGGATGGCAGAGAGTCATTTAGAACATATATGACCGAATATATATACCGACAGAAAAACCCCGTTCTATGTTTGACTTTAAAATGTAAAAATAAAGGTACTATTCAGGGCGAGCTGATCTTGAACACATTTTCATGAGTGTTATGTGACGTTGGTCGTGGGCTTTGTCGTCAAAAACAGCTCGCTCATAGCATTAAGAACGACGTATCCTATTTTTGTCTATAGTTTCAAGTAAGCGGGACAATAAAAGTAAGTATTTTACTATCGAGCTCATTAGCGAATTCCATTATTAAGGAGCATTGATTGCTACCCCACAATGCTTAATTCACGAATGCGTCGTTTGTCTCGGCGACAGACGGAGTGTTTACAACTGGATGGGCGTAATATTTCGGCCGCATTAGAAAATGGCAGCCAGAGAAAGCATTCACGACCACGCCATTTGGCTTGGCGCGGAGGCGCGGCGTGTTTCAACGTTGAATTTCGACATTCACGATAGTTCCATTGCATTCGGATTGCGCGTTGGCGCGTCGCTCTGGCTTTCCGTCCATTTGGAAATCCTTCGGACCGCGCCAAGTACTTTTAAACGCTACAGTTTTGACATTCATGGATCGATTTTGGCGCTGCGCTGCTCTATTCGGCTTGTTGGAGCGGTCGTGAATGCCCAGCTTTACAAATGTACAAGTCGACCAAATTTACAACTTTGACTTTGTCTATGGGGAACCTTACCATTTTATGTTGAGTACACTTGTAAAGTTTTGTAGGTTAGGGTCCAAGTGATATTGGCATACCGTAGTCATAATAGAAGTTGCGATTCGAGGAATACCTTGCACAGCATCGGGTTCCGCCGTATGTCCTTGCGTGATACACTATACATAGTCACCGATCAAGTGGCTACGGTCGTTGAACTTGTAACCCAGTGTGCGCAGACTCCACTAGGTTTGAAATAAAAATGCAGTACGCATGTATGGGGCCAATATGATCTTAGTACCTTTTAGTTTTAAGCAGCGATCTGGTCAGAGGAACGTGTTTAGCCTGACATAGGGTTGGCGAAAATATATAAGGCGGAAGTGATGTAAGTTTTTTTATGTCTATATTATATTTAAAAAATTAAATAAATATCGTAGGACAATCTCACACAAATTGACCTATACTCGAAAATCTAATTCAAGACCAAAATCCTAACCTCAACGGGCGCACATTCGCTGTGATTACTGCATTTTGGTTTAAGTGTAGGTATTTTTATCAATAAAACTTACCCTAATATTACTGGTTACACGAGTTCTCATTCATGTTTTTATGAAACAATGTTAAAATAACTAAATAATCAAGATGTGAACTGTCAAATTTTGGTCTTGAATTAGATTTTCGAGTATAGTTCCAAACTAAACTCTAGGCTTTTACTATGGGTACTAGAAAACGACAGACATACTTACATACAGAAATACATAGAAAACTTCCAAGACTCTGGAACAAATACCCGCGCTCATCACACAAATATTTGCCCATACCGGTAATCGAACCCAGGACCCCTAGCTTCGTAGGCAGGGTTACAACAAACTAGGCTAAACGCAACGCAACGCCGCCAGCCAGTCAGTATTGAGCCAGTGACTGTCTATCACTATTAAGGTTGACTTCCATGGGTAGCGGCTGATGCGACAGACGCGTGCGGCTGACGTGCGCGATCGTAGCGCGCGTCTCGCGACAGTAGTAAACACTATGAAAACGTATGGCACCGCTTCCGTGGTTAACGGCTGACGAATCTGCGAGCCGTGCGCGGCTGAGCCGCTTACTACGGAAGCGGTGTCATACGTTTTCATAGTGTTTACTACTGTCGCGAGACGCGCGCTACAATCGCGCACGTCAGCCGCACGCGTCTGTCGCATCAGCCGCTACCCATGGAGGTCAACCATTACTTACACTCGCATCTGTTATGCTGTGGTTCTATTAGGCAAACAATTTACAGCGTCCTGCTTTGTCTGTACTACTACTACTAATCTGTACGATATGGGAGGGCGGACAATAAGTCTCAAACTGTTTGCCTAATGAGAACGCAGGCTCAGGGTAGTGATTCTCTCAAACGCAAGGTGAAGGTGAGCGAATGCAGGAGTGAAGTCCAACCGGCGAGTTTAAGTAGTCCCGCCAGAGCGAGAAAAACACACTTTAGCGCGTGCATTCTCAATTAAGCAGCCTTATACGTTCGAGAAGCCATGCTGCCAAATTGAATACACGTGCTGAAATGTGTTTTGCTCGCTTTGACGGGACTACTTAAACTCGCCGCTTGGACTTCACTCCTGCGTTCGCTCACCTTTGCGTTTGAGAGAATCAATACCCAGGGCCCGTATTATGGTCGTCTTTATCGCGGTGGATATAAAGCTTCCGTCACTCTCGCACTTACATACCGGTCAAAAAGTGACAGATGTTTTCTCCACGCTTATCCACGTTGATAAACACTACCATAATAGGCCCGCAGTTTATTCATGTTCTCAGAAACACGAAGATAATCAGCAAACATAAAAACTTACACGTACTGTATAAGATTTACAGTAAAAAGTTATAAATATAAAGTCCGCTGTTTGGACTGGAAGAGACAACATAATCCCATTTATTCCCGAAAAAGGCTGTTTATTGGTTGGTCCCTTTGAGAATACTGTAGTTTCACCTGACACCACGTCAAACTTATTTTTGTAAATCTTTACTTACTAAAAAATACCAAGTAAGGATTGGTGGTCAACGTAAGCACACCGTTGCTATGTGTTGTTCATTAAATATTAATATTAAGAACGTGGATAAATTTGGTAACTTTGGGTTAAAATTTAAAATAAGTAAATCAAATTCAAATTTTCATTTTTTTATGGCAAGGCACACTCAGGCTACCTGAAGGCAAGTGGAATCTGAGACCCATAGACATTTGAATTCTAAAGACTACAATCTCAAGACAGCAATTCCGGAACACATCAACGCGAACACTGCTGCTTGGCAGTAGCTCAATGGATAAGATTGTGGTGGCGATTTAGACAGTCCCTGCACAAAGTCCTATAACCACAATGACATGTCAATTTTTATGTGACCAAATGTTTCCGTAAAAATAAAATAAATTTAAAAACCGGTTTTCCCGCTCGCGACAACCCTGAGTTTTCCCGGGAGTATCGAACGCGGTATCATACTTAGCAAAGCAAGTATTTATACTAGATACGCGAGATACTCATCACATACTCGTCTACTCGGGCCTTGTTGTGACTCATACGTCGCATGCACGATTATAATTTCTAATTGATGTATACTTATAGTATTGCGGTTGTTGAATATTAAATACTTGAATTGAATATTAAATGTGTGAACCTAGGTTCTGAAAAATGAAAAATCTTAAAACTGGGACAGTTCTAAGTCGACGGCAATAAAACTTTTCCGAAAATATAATTTTTATGATTTACTGTCATTGTCACTTGAAATTATACGTCAGTTTAGAAAAATTACCATTTGAAATACAACGAAAAGGAAAATTGTCCGTCCTGAATAACATCTAAAGCTGCGACCACACCGGTGCTTAAAATACGGTGACCACACCACGAGCGCCACAAACGAGCAAATATACGTACGTACACATATGTATGTACTTATATATATATAGGCTGATAAACAGGTACCATTATTACATCGAAACACTTTTCAACGAACGTATCATTACGCAGAATTTTCATTTCATCGAAAGGCATTTCTCGCCGCATGCGTTATTTTTTATTTATTTTGTCAATTCTAACCAAACCTAACCTACGTAATTAATGTTTAAGATATTCTGAAAACATCTTGGTTCCAGCAGATACTACCGTTCGACAAAATGAAATTCGATGAAATGATGCAATCGATGAAATGAAATTCGATAAAATGATGGGTTATAAACACATTACCCTTTTCCTTCGGCAATCGGGTAAAGACGTTAAGTTACTCGCCAGTTAAACTAGTAAACTGTCTGATTTTAACTGTAAGCTATACGCGACAGCACCAGGAGATTATGAAAGCCAGTTAGTTACTTTAACAATGTTGCAATTTAACTATCCCGGAATCGCATACGTTTCTGTTTTCCTGGTCGTTTGTTCGGGCGGTGATGCCCTGCTGGCGCGGCTACTGATAGCCGGGGAGATTGTAACTGCATACCTTGCTAAATATCATCGTCTTAATGCACATAGGAAAATAATTAAATGGAGAACGTATTCGTTTAGTACGGTTACAGCAGTAAACTTATTTACAACGAATGTAGTTGAGGCTGAGGCCTAGTAGCATGGTTGCGTCTATATCGCGTGTCAAATGTGGATAAAGCATCCGTCACTGTCGTTCTTATTTACGTGTCAAAAGGTGACGGATGCTTTATCTAAACTTTATCACGCGATAAACGCAGCCAAGCTACGGCGCCTGAATGTTTTACTTTCGTCTCTTTACATAGTTTTAATTCGGCCGCCCTTACTGTCAAATAAAAAGGAGCTATCATAAGAGCTTCCGACGCGACGCACAATCATCTATATGAGCCTACCTATTATTATGGTCGCGTTTATCGATGTCGATAAACGTGGACACAACATCGGTAATTTTTTAAACAGTATGTAAGTGCGAGAGTGATGTTTTATCAATCACGATAAAGGCGACTGTAATACGGGCCCAGAGGATTTAATATGGCTGCGTTTATCGCGTGACAAAATATGGATAAAACATACGTCACTTTTTGTCACGTATATGAGTACGAGAGTGACAGATGCTTTATCCACATTTGTCAGGCGATAAACGCAACCATACTAGGCCCGCTGCTGTGTAGATAAGACTCGGAATAGGGTTGAATTAACTTCTCAACTCTGCACGGGTAGCACATGTTGTGTTTTCTCGCTTGTCGCTCAGTCCGTCTCTATCTTTACTGACTAGATAGAAAGGGAGATCCGAGCGACAAACAAGTCGCGGGCAACTTAGGCTAGCCGCACAGTCTGTAAAACAACTCTCTTTCCAATTCGTTAAAGATTAACCGGCAAGCTAGTGACCGGTATCAATCGTTTTAGCCAATCTGCTTCCCAATGAAACCTGCGTTCAAATTAAAAATACGCACATCAAAATGGTAATTACTGCTCTAACGGGACAACTTATTTAGGCTCGAGTCGAATTCATTACAGTACGATCTATTTAATTTATATAGCCTTAGGATAATGTCAAATGCTCTATAAAGGCTTCTTTTAAAGTGGTTCCCAAGTACAACGTAGTCGGTAGAATTTTAACGAAAATTATTAAGGGTTTTCTAATCAACGGACCCTTCAAACATTAATTAAGCGTTATCTACTCATTCAATATATTGAAAGTAAATAATCTAATGCATCGCAAATGCATAAGAAGACGCGTAGGCGTAAATCAAAAACCTACGACGACGCTACGATTTGCAAATTCCGTAGCGCTACGAACCGTAGACCTTACTACGAATTAGCCATTTCTTCAGAGACATTTTAAAACTGTGTCTCAAACCCCTGCCATGCTAATGTGAGTAAACATCTTTCATACGATTTCATTAGTTTCATACATATTTTATGTTGAACGCTTAGCATACGACATTAAAACTATGCACAACATTTTAACATAAACCAACAACTCAATCAAGTTAAACGTATTCTGAATACAAATTAAATACGACATTTTTCCGTCGGACTAACCAAAGAAATTTTAGGCGCGAATGACCTTTTTACTTTTTCAACGCGGAAATGCAAAGATATTTTTAAGAAATGGCCCCGTCAAGCCGGTTGTGTATTTTAAAGTGTTTGTAAAAAAAAACTTGTACTAAAATGTATGCGCAATCGAGATTCGAGGTACCAGGCTCTCATGGCCCGATGGAGTTGCCTCGGCCAGTCATACGAGTTCCAACCACTACAGTCAAGCCTCATTAACTACGTATCGCCTACGCGCTCACACACACATTCATACCGAACATTAATTACTTTCCTATCTCGCTCTAACGCTTCATTTAATAAGAACTAGATAAAGACGGTAGTATTTGATAAGGCGTACTCGATTAATAGATATTAATTGCTTTAACAATTGTTAATTTGTTTGAAACAAACGCGCCGCTTGCAAATATTGCTGCATATACCATTGCCGTCTCTTTTCTTTAATCTTCCAATTGTACGCACACATTGAAACTGGCCAGTTATCGACAAAGAACATTTAGATTTCGAATAAACATTTCAACATGGAGTGATTCTAAATTCAAACTCGGAAGTGACGATAGCAGCTCACTAACGCAAGTGAGTTATCAACATTTCTCACGCTTCGCTTTCGTTAGTGTGTGTCTTGCTTGTCCATCTTTGTTTCGTTGTCAGTGTGGGTGTTGTGCGTGTGTGTGTGAGTTGAGAGCAAGAGGCGCGTCGTAGGTTCGTTCAACTTTTAGCCCAGTAAACTCTGTGGATTACTATACATAGATGTCGGTGTTAAAATTAGTTTGTAGGGTAGGCTAAGTGACGCGCGGCGCGAACTATCACTTATGTACTCATGTACTCTTGGTTCGTTTGTTTCAGCCTCCTTGCTCGCTTCCTTTTCTTTCTTTTACGCGTGTAGAAGTCGTTTGTTTTATTATTCAATTTTTTGCCCCTATCTATTAGAGGTTGAATTTCAAATTTCCATCTTTCTATGTCACGAGTAAAAGCTTTTTAGGTTTCCGTACCCAAAGGGTAAAAACGGGGCCCTATTCCTAAAACCCCGCTGTTCGTCTGTCCGTCTGTCCGTCTGTCTGTCACCAGGCTGTATCTCATGAACCGCTAGACAGTTGAAATTTTCCCAGAAGATGTATTATTTTTGCAGCTATGACAACAAATACTGTTTCTATTATTATTGTGTTTTTAACAGAATAAAATAAATATTTAAGGGGGCTCCCATACAACAAACGTGTTTTTTTCTTGTGTATTTTGCTAATGTTGTATAGATAATGGTACGGAACCCTTCGTGCGCGAGTCCGACTCGCACTTGGACGGTTTTTCTTAAATTTCATGTTTCTAGCGTTAGTGATTTGCGTTGAGCATTGATAAAAAAAGCTTAGCTGGAAAAAATGCCTTAAAGGAATAAGTTCGCCTATGTACTTGGTCTATTTTTGTAAATGCCTATGTTCGGTATTTTTGTACTATTTTTCAATCATTAAAAATTATTCATGATACAACAACAATAAAATATGTACCGCACGTAGATAATAAAATTAATTGTAATATTGTATTCATTTTGGATTTTAAAAGTAAAAAGCCGACATTCGTATTGGGAGTGTCATCTCTTTCCAAAATCGGCGTCTATCCTGTCTTTAATTATCATTTAGCGAGTCAATACTCTTTAAACTGCGCATGGGCAGAGTTTCAATGAGCGAGTAAAGCCGTATTTACCTCTCACTCATCACTACAACGAATGACAAAGAAAAAGAACATTCTGCCGAATTTACTTGTATATTGATGACATCCGCCTACTTTTAAAGGTGGCCACGCGAATTTAGAGAGAGTACGTCGAGTGCTAATGTCTCCATATTGAGTAATTTTTATTTGGAATTTAGGAAGGCTGGTATTGAATGTGTTTTACAAGAAGATACTTAATTAATTACTTCACACATTTCCAACAACTTCCGTTAATTTATCTTAAGGACTAATGGAGACCACCTGTATTTAGTTTTCAAGTCACATCGTAATTAATGTTACGCATGCGATCTTTCTTCATGAAAATTTTCTCTAAAAAACGGAGCTTTATTTCGTTTTTTTTCGCAGCGGGCACGTACTCGTACGTTTGACCTTTTAGTGATGGGATTTGTGTGGTTCTTATACTTTAACCCACCGCAAGGAAGCAGTGTTTAAATGTTTGTGTTCCGTTGCGACAAGCGATGAAACAGCTGGCATAGAGGCGTTCCATCTTAGTCCTTAGGGTTGGCTACACATTTGCAGTCGTAGGATTGCAGTCTTGAGATTTCAAATGGGTAAGGGTCTCAGATTCCACTATGACCACTGCTCATCCTCATTTGGGATCATACTGACTGACAAAAAAAAACCGGCTATAGAAAAAATAACTCATACAGGTCCCTCGCTTATTCCCTTCCCAAGCGGATCCCAATTTTGTAAACCGGTATTTTATTTAGCATGATAAGCGGTGCCATACTCGAGGGCAGTCACGTAAGCTTTTCGGGTGCTTCACCATTTATGCTTCCTTGGTACTTATAAGTAAGTATCACCCAAAACGTAATGGTTTTTTTACAACCAAAATCCATTTGGTCAGACATCGAGCAACGAATTATTATTTTAAATTGTATTTTGAGTACGTTTGCCTTTTGAATGTGTCCGAAATTTAAATATTACCATAATATCTCACGCTTGAGTTCTCAAGGGTTTTCAAGTTTTTACACAGCCTCTTCAGTGAAACATACAATTTTTCTTTTACTTCGCAGTATCACTGTACTTCCATAGAAAAAAAATAGTAGAGAAACGTATTACTTAAATTGTAGTTTTTCCTTAACTATGTTTTAAGTTAGTTGCAATCTTAACTATTTTAAAAGTGCACATTACCTCCTTCCATTCCTGGTCCCTTGTTATACAGCGCCATCTTACGGCGAGTAGCAAACATCAAATGAAGTTTTAGTTATCTTATATTTAAACTATTAGGTAATAAAGTCTTTAAAGTGTTCAAATTAAGATGAAAGCAATAACTTGAGGATTTTATTAGTTTAGTAGTTTAGAGGGTTCAACGATCTACATCCTTATTCTATTAGATATAATTTATTCTGCTTTAAAATGCAATTCTAATACGAAAGTTGCGTATAAAAAAATTACATTAATGGGTGAAACTACTGTTAAGGTACTGCCTTTTTTTAATGATATTATAACACAATCCAAGTGACTATGATTTTAATTATAATTACGTATATTGTCAAATTTATAGATCCTGCCACGCTGTAATTATTTTCTAATTTAAAAAAAAAATGTTTGGTCTCCTGCGTTACCAACTGTACTTAAAGATTAAAAATTAAGTGTGTGTTTAAATATATTTTTTTGTCATTCTGTATGTATCTGTATTTTAATCTACAAGTTAATGATTTTTTTTTTATATACGTCAATGAAATAAATTTATCTATTTCTTACAGACCTTATGGTCATATAAGTAAGGATGTTTTTTAAATAGCTTCAACACAAGTTCAAAAAAACCTATTTCCTGGTCACAGGGCTAACGTCTTCCATCGACAGATTTCCAATTCGTATAAGAGCCATTCGTAATGGGAATTAGCGTTTAAAATAAGGAACTGTCATATTTGCAAGTCAACTAATGACATCACTCCTTATGCAATAAGCCGTTGGCTTTCCTTGCGTCTATTTAACAGCGGAAACCTTGCCTATTAACGAACACCGGCTACTTAAAAAAAAAAACAAAATTCAGAGACGCGATCTCTTCATGACAACCCTATTATGATCAAGAGACATATGTATATAATAGGTACTTTATTGTACAAACGGGAAAACGACAAACCACAAAATAGACAGAAACACAAAAGATATGTACAAAGGCGAACTTTTATCCCTTTAAGCGACCTCTTTTATTTAAGGGAACTCAAAACGTGCATGAGGCATTAATTTTGTAGAACCGACTCCACATAATCTTTTCAACGGCATTGACGGATGTCTCCGCACTGTAGGTGACGGCAAACGACGGATAAATCCGTCATGATTGCAATTGCTCCGTTGAGTTGAAATTTCCTTTTTATTACAAGCTTTTATTTAACTTGCAATGTATGTATGTATGTTAGGGTCAAATCTTGCAAGTTAAATTTGACCCACTTACCGACAACGGAATGGGCTGAAATTTGGACCACATATGTAAACCCGATGATCTAAGAGCTGATCTGATGATGGAGTCGGAAGGTGGCGACAGGATCTCCGCTATACTTGACGTCGACCCACCGTGTTGGGACTCATTACTTCGGTCTTATTAAGCAGATAAAGATTTTGAAAAAAAAAGCACAGCCGGCAACAAAAGCTTGTCCCAAAAATGAAATTTTTGACAGAAAGTTATTTCAATTATTATTGGCAATTAATTGCTTTTGGAACCTCCGTAAGCCATTTCTCCCGCCCATGTACAGTCGCGAACTTTAATTTGGTACCCACCTTAGGTCCAAAGTCAATCTGACATTCTACAACAACAAGGTTGAGTTTCCTAAAAAATACAAATGACTTGACATCTCTAATGACATTGACGACTTCAAGCATATTTTTCTTGAAATGGGTCACAAATTAACGTTCGTGATAGTACCTACAGATGCAGTTTGTAGGTAATCAAGCGACATAGTAGTATCGGTAGAAAAAATCGTATTTATCTTGCTTTATGAATAAACTGATCACGACAGTGTGTAATTTTTCTATAGCTTGACGTTTACTTTGACGTTTCTGGTGACGGGTATCTCAGCCGAGATGAAGTTAATATGGCCTTTAGTCAGTTTATCGATGGGTAATGAAGATAACTGAGAGCGAGAAAATACGAACTTATCCGAAATTACTATTAAGCCCCGATATAATAACAGAGCAGGGGCCCTAATATGGCTGCGTTTATCGCGTGACAAAGTTTGGATAAGGAATCCGTCACCTTCTGACACGTAAATAAGTACGAGAGTGACGGAGGATATATCCACATTTGACACGCGATATAGACGCAGCCATGCTAGGCCCGCTGAGGTCTACTCTTAAACAGTTCAAACGATTTTCATAAAAACTAAAAATAACCATAGACTAATAAGTATAAATAGCTTATTTAAAAAAAACGACCAAATTGGTCAATCGGTTTGGGAGCTACTATACCACAGACAGACATATAGATACAAAGACACACATATACAGAGATACACTAACACGCAGAGATATACATATTAAGGTTCCCCTATGGAATTCCTAATCGTCATTTGTCCTAATGCATCGTTTGTCCGAATTTTCGTTTATCCTAAACCAATTTCCCAATTAATTTTAATACTTTTAAGTGTTGTTATAATACAAAGGTAATTTTAGAAAAAATAAAATGTGTTCTGACTCAGCTGAAATCCAGTTGGGACAATTGAAAATTCGGACAAACGATGCGTTAGGACAAACGTTTTTAGGTATTCCTAGAGACACCCTCAGATTAAATTTATAAATCAATAAATTAACAAAAAAAAACTAGGGACGATATCACACAAATTAACCTAGTCCCAAACTAAGCTCTAGGCTTGTACTATGTGTACTAGACAACGATATAAATACTTAAATACATAGAAAACATCCAAGACTCAGAAACAAATACTCGTGCTCATCAGACAAATATTTGACCAGACCGGGAATCGAACCCCGGACCGCTAGCCTCGTAGGCAGGGTCACTACCAACTAGGCTATCGCATCGTCAATATATTAAAATACTATATTAGATTATTCAGCATCTGTACCATTTCGCAATTGGTTTCGCACAACGTCGATCCATCAGAATAGGGGTTCGCGGGTCAACGGCCTGGTTCGGCTGCCGCACGACAATAGAATCGATAATCGATACGTCTAGACGACGTGGAGACGACTATGATTGCTTGTAATAAGGACAATTTATAGCATAAGGAAGCAATGATGCTGTAGCATAAAAACTATAGTCATACCTATGATAACTACGAAGCAAGCAGGTTCGATTCCAGGTAAGGGAAAATATTTGAGTTAATGTTTTTGTATGCTAAATTAGGCATTAGGTCAGGTAGGCAAAAAAATCCATACTTTCATGATCAGCGATCACAAAAAAAGTCTGCAACTAAAATTATTATGTTGCCACTCAGTATTTAATGAGATAATGAATAATTCACCTGGAAATACTGAAAATCAGTGTCACATGATAATTCATTTTCTCAGCAGTAGACCATTTTTGGCACCATATTTAATAACATTAGTGGTTAACTTTGATCTGTTACTGTTCGTTTGAGTCAGTTTCTTGTAAAGGCATGAATGAGTCTTATTCTTTTATCTAGACTCCAGTGCCCAGAGAATCTCCAGCAACCGCGCGAAAACAAAAACGCGTTCCGAAGCTATTTCAAAGATCCAGAGAAACTGCGGAAACTTCTATAAAGAGTCTTAATCATTTCCACCAACTGATCTTCTTTATAATTGGCGCTTTTTTTCATTGTTAATTACCAAAAGGAGTTCCTGCCGGTTGGCAGGTGGCAGGGGGGGGGGGGGGCTAGGACGGACGTTGAACCTTGCGAACTGAACTCGGAACCCACGCAACCAACCAACGTAACCACCCAACTATCTAACAATAGAAAATGATCTTTAAAACTATTCCATTAGAATTCCGAGTTATACAATTCCGGAAGAGGGATCATTGAGCTTTCGAGCAATTTAACGCCACGATAAACAACATAACCGCCGATAATTTCTTCATTCAAATTGAATCCTTAATATAATCGTGTAAGGTTTTTATTGCAGTAGGTTGCCTGTGGACGTGGAAATAGCTTCCTGGTCCGGCTCATATCAATTAAGTGTATGGGCTGGCTAATTCCCGCGAATCCAGGCCAGGCTGGGCACGCAACTTTAATGACTCATTCGATATAATAATATGTACTTATCTGTGTGTTATTAAAAGGAAAGTGTTTAGAGTTTTGATTAAAGGTATATCAGTATTTAATGGGTATGAACGAGGTGCTAAATATATATATACGTCTAAGCTGTTTATAAAAGGGCTACCACATAGCGCTATTGACATATCAAACTATAAAGCGACTGTGAATCACAGGCTGTGTTTTTTTCAATGCATAGTGATTGGAACACCATTCCAGGTGGTTTGATATAATTATTGATTCAGACAAATTATCCTTTGTTTATTGTTTTTTACATGTCATGTATTTTACAAAGTGAAAAAAAAAACAAAGAAATACGCGATTTTTAAGTACTTATACATACATACATTAAATCACGCCTGTTTCCCAGAGGGGTAGGCAGAGACCACTTCTTTCCACCTGCTACGATACTGACAAATCTCTTTCGCTTCTTCCACATTCATATCCTGCGAGTCATGCACGCACGTCGGTTTCGGGTACTTAAAATTCGGCCCTTTTCCAGTAAATATTTCTCCGATTTGATTCGAAAAAGTACGCCTAGGGCGGCCCCTTCCGACCCTTCCACTCACTAAGTATTAAGATTAAAGATTAGATTTTCAAATATTAAGTATTTAAGTATAAGCTTAACGTCAACACATGTGAACTTAATTAAATGTTAATTAGGAATTAAACATAAAGCTCTGAAAAGTTTCTCACCCGCTAAATCAATTCCGATTTCCAAGATTTTTGAATATATTGTAGTTATTATGAAAAACTATGTTTGTACGATTCCGTTCTTCTTTAAGTTTGTTTCTTTCCAAGAAATATTTATAATATATATTTTAAAAAACTAGTTCTTCTTTAAGTTTGTTTCTTTCCAATAAAAAAAATCTTTGAAAGGAAAACTTATACACTTAGTTTTTCATAATATCTATAACATATTCAAAAATCGTAACAATCGGACTGGGTTTAGAGGGAGAGAAACGTTATCACATTTTGTATGGGGATTTTCAGATTTACAAATCTCTTAAATTGAATAACCTCCTTTTTAGGGTTCTGTGCCCAAAGGGAACCCAACGGGACCCTATTAATATGCCTGTGCTAACCGTCCGTCCGTCCGTCCGTCCGTCCGTCCTAACTTTAAACAGCTGTATCTTTTGAACTGTAATAGGATAGCGGGTTTTTTTTTCAGGTTATTACTACGGCGGATGTATGTACTTACAAATATAAGAAAATAAAGAATGTATAATAATAAAGGGGTCCCCATATTTTGTTGTATCGGAAAAATTGTAGAATGTACAAGCGTCAAATTTGGTATGATTATAGTACAAAACCTGAAGTTTTCTTAAAATGGTCAAGTGTGAGTAGGGCTCGCGCTGATTTAATTTGAAATCGAATTTAAATCGCAACACAAAAATACCTGCTGTGCTGTAACTGTGGGTTGCACGGAACCCTCGGCGCGCGAGTCTGACTCGCACTCAACCGGTATTTTCTTACCGCAACAGGGTATTATCAATAACGCAATACCTATTGGTACCTAACCTTACAATTACATTATAAATTTAAAACAGCACGTAAACAACGTCCTATTGACCGCCTTATAACTTATAATATGTTGTTTATCTCTTTACCGGCCCTTATTAAGGGCTTCTTTCTGACTAACATTACATATCATTTCGAGTTTTTTTCATACTTACATTCTTGTGCAATCTAAAAAAAAAAAATTTTTTTCATATGTCCCACAGCAAAAGGCTTTTTACGCGACATTTACTTAACATTCATATGCTGAAAGCTTTAAAAAAATTAAAGTGTGTGTTTTTTTATTCTAGAAGCTAATAATTCAGATGGACACCGGACCAGATAGAAAGCAGTGATCATTTCCGCCAATGGACACACAAACAACGGATCCATCTTCAGTCAGCGATTTTGTATCCATTACGTTAATCTGGAACACTATCTGTTTAAATAAACCATATTTCATTACTTCTAGCCTAATAAAAAACAAAACATATTTACAAACCACATTTAATAGCGTGTTTTCCAAAAAATAAATTGCCACCATGAATAGAAGGGATAATGTTCTGAATTCCATTTCAGACGTCTGGAACTTTTTAATGTTTTGAATGCTAGAACTGTTCAAGTCACGTTGGTCCCCACCGACGTCAGTACGGACGTCGACCTATTTACAGCTTGAAAAATACAGCGAATTTAAAGAATGTGACTTTCTTCATCTACTTTAGGTTGGTTTTTTAACAGCTGTATTTTTCATTGAAATTTTTAATTATCACGTGGCCTACCACGTTTGGCCGCACAACAATGTTCCAAATAGAAACAATTGCAGAGAAAATTTGAATTTACGGTACTTAGTTTCTCTTTGCACTAGTTTTTTATGCATACAATGTGTTAGGGATAATTCAAATGTAGTTTTCTATAACTGAATAGCATCTTTATGTGATGTTATGTAATGCTTTTCTTGACGCGTTTGGTTTGCATGGCATTATTAATTGATTTATTATTGATCGATTCAGAAGGCCTACGTGATCTAGGAGGTGTTGACATTACAGATCATTATAGATCTTTTTTATGTAATTAATATTTAAATGGTTTTAATAGTACATTACAGCAGAGACCGGGAAATTGGCTGTTGCGGGACGAGTAGAGTCCAGCAACCGCCCTTCCCAGCTGAGGCTTTTTTCCAACAGAATGCTTTTCTCCAACAACGCGAGAAAATTTAACACAATTGTTAATAATATTAAACACAGTCCCAAAATTCCCTTGAAAAAAAAGAGCGCCATCATCGTCGAAGTTATTTTTTTACGTTCGATTCAGGTACGATTTAGTATAAAACTGAAATAAAGCGTTAAATAAATTCAATTTGAATAAAATTATAGTTTAAATTATAACATTTATCACGCATTTATATTATTTCGGCAATTTACTTTGTTTATGAACGCAATTCCTATTTTAAAAAAATCGAACTATTTGATACACTTTTAAATACGCTGTAAACGCTGTAAAACTTTTTAGTCTATGACATTTAAAAAAGTAAAATAGGTATAGAAGGCCGTATTATGATGGCACGAGTGTTTGGCTGTTTGGAGATAGTTCTTTATCCTAGACCAAACATGGTTTAAAAGTAAAACACCAGGTACGTAATGAAATTTGGGTGGTCCTGGGTAAAAAAAAACTAATTAGTCCGTCAGTAAAATTATCAAAAAATATTGAACACGTATTTTTTGCTTTATCAAATCAATGAAAATTGACAAATATAACGCGCATCAAAGTTCGGGGAGTGGGGGCTCGTGACGTCACAACGTGGTATAAAGTGTGCCACGGCGTGACGTCACGCGAAACTTCAACGCACTTTATCTTCGTAATTTTTTGTTTAATTGATTAAAAAAAAACATGTGAACACAATTTTTCGTGAGTAACCCGGTGTGATCTCTTTAATATGTCTGTGTCTCACGCAAGTTTTAGGTATGTTTAAAGGTGAAAAAACATGACATGTGTTCAATATTGTTTGATAATTTGTATGACAGACTAATTTGATTTTTTTAGGACACTAGCCTATTGTTCCACTTCGAAGTCGATTGCGATTGCGAATGCGTTAGGCAATAGGCCAGCAGGTCTGACATCACGGGACCGGGTATCTTGCGAAGAATTCCATCTAGATAAAAAAGGAGTATGACATACTTAACCACTGATCCACTCCCTCACTTCATTGACTTCATTGGGAGCCCAAAACATACCTCTTGGATTAGGTGAGTATCATTCCTTAATTAACACTTAGTTTCCAAGATCTACACATGATTAAAAAAAAAAAACAAAAAAAAAACAAGAAAAAACCTTTTGAGTCTGTAAACAGTCGAATTTGATTCAGTGTATCTTTTTGGAATTTATTCATCAGTAACAATGTAAACGTTGAGTGATAACAACTATTAAAGATCATCGGCGACAATAAATCTATTTTTAAAACCTATGTATGTATGTACTGGCAACAACTGCATGTAATGCTTCGGCCACATTATAAAACCCTCCGCCATGCTGCGGGAAAACATGGAACTAAATTTTCGCCTTGTTTTAAGGTCTTTTTTCAGGCAAGCGGCGATAGTGGCGCCACTGTTTCAGACGCACAATCTGGCCTATGAGTTTCCAATGCATTTTGGTTGATACATAATGCATTTCTACTGTGTGGTTTCGAAACGTAGTGACGTATTTGAATAATTTGCCGGATGTTGACTGCTTTATATTTTATTTACGAGCCGTGCTCGATTATAAAGCGTATTGATTTGCAGTTAAATCATGTTTGGGAATATTTTTAGGTTTCGAAAGATTTTGCTCTATTGGTTAAGTAAGCTTTGATCTAATTCTACCCAATGTTAAAGAAAATCCCAACCTTTAGAAATATGGTTTTACTGTCCCAAATTCCCAACGTTTAGAAAAATGTTTTTCGATGGATGCCATTATATATTTCGGAATTTTTGTAATTTTTTAACTTGCTGTCATTGGTATACGTGGGTTTTTTTTTCATCTGCTTGCTTTTGCTAATTTAAATAAGAGGCCTCCGCAAAATTATTCCACAAAATTAAAAATCCTAACGATTAAGTACTAAATAATTCAATACGGAAAACTGACTTACTTATACAATGAAACGCAGTTCCGCTTATTTTGTAAACATTTTAATATTTTGCTTGTGACATTGAATTTTGATAATGAGTCACGTGTCTCCGGCGATGTCTGAAGACACGTGATTCGAACATGTGGAAAGCTTTCAGGACTGACGCTCTTAAGGTAAAGCATTGAGGTTCAAAACTTGGAGGAAAATATGTTAGTTCAAATAAATTCAAAACGAGATATACGTGCTACAGCACGTTTTTAGAGGCATCTGATGCTGAAGACTTCTATTAATAGTCGGAATAAGCGACACATTATACTTTAATGCAGGGAGTTGTTTTGATCGACGTGATGTTTTAAACAGATAATGAGATTCTGGGGGAAAGTGATATTGGAAAGTGGGCGAGTGGCAAGAAAAAGGTAACAAAAACAAGTATATATAAGGTTATTAAAACTGTATGCGGTCTGGCGTAGATGGCCTAAGCAGTAACATATTAAGTATTTTGTGAATATTATGTCGACGATTATTATGGGATAGATAACCCCAGTCAATTTCTTACGTACCACTTTAAGAATCCAATGCCATTTGCTTTGCTTTTTAAAGATCTTATGTTGTTTCTTGTTGTTTTTTGTCAATATACCCCATGAGGCGGATACGTTGATGACTTTCGTATCATAAAACCTACAGGTAAATTAAAAGTGAAAAACTTTGAGTAATTATGTATACTACTAGAGTGGACGCCTCAACTTGATTTCTTGTAAAACCTGTTAGAGCCGATCGGCACTAACGCGCTCAGTCTGTGCCGAACGGCTTTGGCAGCTCAACGCATTGGAGAGAAACGTGTTACGTCTAAATATGCGTCCATGTGTACTGAGGTACTGTAAAAACTGCTCAGGAAAATCAAATAA
The DNA here is from genome assembly GCA_948252455.1 of Acleris cristana. Lineage (NCBI taxonomy): Eukaryota > Metazoa > Arthropoda > Insecta > Lepidoptera > Tortricidae > Acleris > Acleris cristana. Next base: position 4,386,300 of record OX411794.1, read on the forward strand.
AAGTCAAGGAGTGACTTTGCACACGTAATCTAACTGCATTTTCTTTAATCACGCTTAATTTAATTATTTTTCTATCAATTTTAATGCATGTCGACGTGTCATTTGGCCGCCATGTTTCGTTGAAACCAAAGAGTAACAAAATAGGTCTACGCAGACCTGACAAGATCGACGTGCAATGTTAATACAGATAATGAAGTTAAATAAGTTTAGTTTTAACTTTTAATTGTATTAAATTTTGAAGTTCCCTATCAGACATTTAATTATATATTATAATACTTTTTGCCGACTACGAAATTAATGGTTGAAGTTGTTAAAAATATTAACACAAAGTATCGAAGGGAAGAAAAGACCTTCAGCTCATACACGCATATATGTTCCGTGCATTTTAAAGAAGACCGAAAATATACCACAAAAACAGGACGAGTCTACCTTAAGACTACGCCGAGCGCACAGTGGCGCCCTCATCACTATTATTGTGTTTTCTAATAAAATAAAGTATTTTCTTGAAATCGGACGGTGCATTTTTGTACTACAAATGAAAACACAACTTATAGGACATATCACATAGTTTAATAACAATTGACCTTTGAGTTATCAACTTAACGGAAAAAAGTGGCCACCTTTTCCCGTTAAGCTGACTACTCATACGGTAATTGTTATCAAAGTTTGTTACGTATCCCATAAATTGTGTTTTTACTTGCTCTACAAAAAAGCATCGTCCGATTTCAAGAAAATACTTTATTTTATTAGACAACACAATAATAGTGATGAGGGCGCCACTGTGCGCTCGGCGTAGTCTTAAGAAATATGCATAATATGCAGTACCATGTCACCAATCTTGAAATTTACTAAACGTCAGAAACTGACAAAACTTATATTGTGTGAAGGAAATTAAATATGATGTAGCAGTTTAAATTATTTTATTTTATTATATCTGCACCCATGACATAAAACCTGTATAATGACTTCTAACTATTATTCCCATTGTACACCGTGAATTACCAACGTGTATGTAGAACAAACTGTAAGTCGCCTCTGTTGCGCGCTCACTTTATCTATAAGAAAACGAACACCCCCGCACACACCGCGCATGCCCCTCCGTCATCAAGTTACTCCCTGTCTTTTGTTTGAAATGTCTGTTCTAGTGTAACGTAATAATTCAATGGTGAAAAATAATCATACAAATTACTTGTAAATCTAAATGCGGCATACTTACCTCACAATTAAACTCCTCGCACGTGGTATTAGCCTAATAAATAGGGGAATATATGCTGATCTTTTTTGCTAAGCATTATTATACATGTTGCTCCATAAAATTCGGGTAGCACCAACCCAACTGTTTCAGGGAAACATAAATTAAACATATAATGACTTTTTACTACGTTTAATCAATTAAAACGAATATTTTGTACAGAGCGCGTGTGGTAGCAAAAATGGATGAAAGGTAAGAGAGAGAAAGCATGAGTGCAAGGTGAAAGGATGGTATACAAAAACCATAGACTATATAAAGCCTTGTTCAGTCTTGAACATACTCCCGGGCAAGGAAGTAACCAGATAGGTTGTACACAATACTAGGAGAATCAGATTAGTTACAAGTATACTGTTAACAGACACATTTAACTTTAAGTACATCTATGACATAACTATTGGTAGGTAAGACACAGAAAACTTAGTTTTAGTTTAAATTAATCTTAGGTTATTCTAGGTTTTAAATTGACTTAGGGTTATTATACTACATGACAGATCTACGTATCATATCTTTAGGTACATGTATGAGATCATTTGTTGCTTTATATGGTTTTAACAATTAAATTATTAAATTGAAAATAAGACTACTTAACAATTAGTTATTACATTTGGTAATATAATGGCAAGTGAGAATTAATCTATGGGTAATACACACAATTTATTTATTGACCGACGGGTTATACCCGTGGCGGTCTGCAAATCAGCGACCCTCACCCTCTGATCCTGTCCCCGAAACACCTTAAGGACTCGAGCCATTGGCCATTGCAGGTGTCATATGAGACGCCCAGTGCTTTCATGGACAGATTTTGCTCAGCTAATTCCCGTTCATTAAAGTGTTGCTTATTAACAGGTATGCCTGCTAATAAGGCGGGATGATTGGCAGCCCATTTGTGGAGTTGAAAGCCGGCTATGTCTAATAATTTAATTAGCTCATTCCTTACCTGCAACGTGTCTTCAATCGTGTTAGCACCAAACAAGCTGTCATCCACATACATACTTGTGCGGATCACCTTGGCAGCCTTGGGCATCACTGCATCGTATCTGTCAGCAAGCTCCTGCAGACATTGTGTTGCAAGGTAGCTGGAGTTTTTGAGTCCGTAGGTGACAGTCTGTAATTGTAAAATTTTGTTAGTTCCATCCTCATCAGTCCATAATATATTTTGTAAGTTCCTGAAGGCTGGGTCTATGTTGATTGCTCTATACATATGCTTTATGTCTGCTAACAGTACATATTTGTGGGTTCTAAACAGCACTAAAATGTTGAATAATTCATTTTGATTGTTAGGTCCATTTAGTAACACCTCATTCAAACTGTTATGCTTTGAGCTGGCCTTAGTATTGCCATTAAAAACGACTCTTAATCGAGTAGTTTTCTTGTCATTCCTTATTACAGGATGATGCATCATGAAGTAACAGCTTTGTATGTTTTCCTTATTTAAGGTAAGTATTTTTGCATGACCTAGCGCTACATAGTCATTAATGAAATCAAAATACCTCTGCTTTAACTCTTCATCCCTTGAAAACCTTTTTTGCAAGCCCTGCAGGGATCTTGAGGCGACAAAATATGTACTACCTAAATTAGCTTGATCAGGGGGGCATTGAAGTGGCAGGGGGACTTGGAACTTGCCATCAACCAACTGTACCGATGCTCTGAATTCGGCTTCGCAGGAATCCTGCTTTGCTGTAACCTCCATTTTCGTTTCAGGGACCATTTCAGTCTCCCAAAACTTTTGAAGGAGGTGACTAATATTGTCATTGTCACTAGAAACTAATGCATGCAGGGTTACAGGGTGGCTATTAAAACATGGCTGATTATTTTTTATTTCCCCCGACAGTATTGACCCAAACTCGGTGTCCATCACATACAAGTCACTATTTTGGAGTTTGGATTTGCCGGGTAACAATATCTTAAAGAAGATGTCAGCTGAAAGTAAAAATGAAATGTTGCTCGGAGTGTCAAATTCATTATCTGCAAGCTTCACAGATTCCGGAATAGTTATATTTTGCATGTTTACTTTGTGCTGAGGCAAACTAGTCGTTATGTGATCAACTATTGAACAGGTCACTTGACATTTAAAGTCTGTTTGAAGCGACATGAAATTGACATTGACAGCCTTAGAAGTGGATTTGGTTTGCTTGCCTAAGGCTGTGATATTTAAATTGTTGTTGAAGGGTTCCAAATTTAATGAATTGGCAAGTGCTGTAGTTACAAATGATACTTGGCTACCGCTGTCTACAAGACCTCTGGCTATTGTGTATGATTTTCCATCCTGGCTGAGAATTTTGGCCTTGATGGTGGGTAGCAGTACAGTGCTTGTGATGCTCTTGCTGTGCATGGAAACTTTTGTGTCATCTATGCCATGCAACAATGTGTTGTGAACTTTACTTTTGCATTGTTCGCATTTAAAATGGAAATGACATTTATTTTTATGTGAGTTTAAACACAATTTGCACAAGCTATTATTAGACACGAATTCAGTCCTTTCTTCAAGGCGCAGGGCTTGGAATTTGTCACACTTGAATAACTTATGAGATGAGGCATTGCAAAATTTGCAAGACGACACAGGTGCCGCAGTTTTGCTTGCAAAATTTGTGACCTTATTTTTATTAAAATTTGTTTGGCTCTTACCTTCACTTTGTTGGCTCACTTCAAAGCTGCAGGCTCTTCTTTCCAGAAATGTAAAGAAGTCCTCCAGCGTGGGCAGCTCCTTTGACACACGCTCGCTGTGATATGCACGGCATGTATATTGGTCGACCTTCCTAAGTAAAATGGGCAAAAGTAACATGTCCCAATGTTGGGGAGATTGTCCTAAGGTTTCCAGTGCAGCTAAGTGTTGGCGAGAGTTGGAGACTAACTCGCGTAAGTTGCTAGAAACACCCTTGGAAATAGCTGGGAAGTCGATCAATGCCTGTACATGATTTGTGATTATTAAGAATTTATTGTCATACCGACTGCTAAGCAATTCAAGCGCTTTACAGTATGAATCCCCAGCAACTGGTAGTCCTTCTATTAAGGACAGTGGTTCACCCTTTACAAACTTTCGGAGATAAAAAAGTTTTTGAATGGGTGCTAACTTTACGTTTTTGTCTATAATTGCATTAAACAATTCAATAAATGTGCTGTACTTTGTAACATCCTTGCCGTCAAACACAGGTATGTCGATGTCCGGCAGCTTGATGGCCGAGCTGCCGCCGCACGCCTCCGATGTGTCTTGCGTCTTGAGCAGCTTCCGCAGATTTGACGTAACCGTTAGGCATCTGTCCTCGAAGTCGTCGTCGGAAAATTCTGACTCTGCGCTCTCTTCTTTGAGCAGATACAACTGTAAGGACAAGTCCTTATGGCTCGCTAGGACACTATCGAGTTGCTGTAGGCGCGTCTTTACAGCCTCCTTATCTAAAGATCCTTCTTGTTGTTTGCGCAAAAAGTTTTCCGCTTTTGTTAGTGAGCCCTTACACTGTGCAATCTGCGCTTTTAACTTGCGTTCTTCAGGGCTAAGCGTTGGTAATGGTTCATTCAACGTCATTGTGAACTTGTAAACAGTGTTTTCTTGAGTTTGAAGATAAAAGTTTTTGTTATCTTCTCACTGCCACCGGTAGAGGGACAAAATGTCAAAGTCTATGTGACGGCTAAACGTCAACGTCAGTTTCGAATGACAGTAGTGTTTCCTGTCTCCTCCGCACTCGTATGTTGGAGACTGCCGACTCGCTCGGAGCCGAACGCACACGAACGAAATCACGAAGGTTCACGACGCGACGGGGCGGTGGCCGGTGGAAATCTCGGAACCGGCGAAAAAAACATGGCGGCCGTTTCGAAAGACAAAAATCTTCTTCGAAATGTTGATTTTTGATGACGAGTGACACAAGATTCGTATTGTTTTTATTGACGATATATGATTGCACACAACGTATCAACAGTTTTAGGTGGTTTTAAGTCTTTGAAGCACTTGTTTTAGCCCGATAGAATTCCGCCGGCGCACGCGGTCACACAGTTACACTTTGTTGAAAAACGATGAAAACTTGCTGCGCGAACGATTTTACTATTGTTTCGGCACCATTATGTTTCAGGGAAACATAAATTAAACATATAATGACTTTTTACTACGTTTAATCAATTAAAACGAATATTTTGTACAGAGCGCGTGTGGTAGCAAAAATGGATGAAAGGTAAGAGAGAGAAAGCATGAGTGAAAGGTGAAAGGATGGTATACAAAAACCATAGACTATATAAAGCCTTGTTCAGTCTTGAACACCAACATTGTCATGCCAAGGTTTTTGTCACGCGCAATAGATTTGCCACTTGTAATTCATCCACAGAAGCGGGTCATACAGAGATAAATCTAAATAAATCCCTATTAGAGTGTTGAATTGAGCCTTCGGTTGGTCTGTTCGTGGGGTCGACGGACTTGCTTATCCAGGTCATGATTGTTTACTGAAAATTTTACATAATAATGTACTTGGTGTTGTGGCGACGCATCCTGTGTTGTAAATTGCTTCGTTTTTTTTTAGGGCTTTCCTGGAAACATACAGGTGGAAGGCCAGACAGGTGCAGGAAATTGGACGAGTCTTTCGAAAAAAGATTAAAAATTCAAGATTTTTTAATTTATTTACACATTTTTGTACTTTGTATACTTAATAAAGTACAAATAGCAGACTTAATGCCCAACGCAATTTACGACGTGGGTAGGTTAGGTGGTTTGGTAGTGACCCTGTCCACAAAGTTAGCGGTCCCGGGTTTGATTCTCGGTAAAGGCTGATATTTGTGTACTTACTGCAATTGTGTGCGAGACTGCCCCGGATATTATTTTACACACTAAACCATTTGCTTAAGTAATATGTGTATTCAAAGAAAAAAAAACTCGATGTAGAAGTGTGTTTGAGGCCCTAATAAGAAGTCTTTTTTTGTTAAAAAAAACAAAATCATATTGCAACACGCCAATATTATTAAAAAAAAAACTGGTTTGTATTTTTGTAATTTCAAGTTTACATACATGTGTTAAGTAGGGACTTAAATGTATCCTTTATTCTACCAGTAATGTCTCGTTTAAAAAAAACACTTTATCAACCTTACTGATTTCCATTCAAATTATACTACTTTTTAATTAAAAAAGGCATTTTAATGCCTAACAGTCCAGCCGATTGAGAGCTACAAAGTCATAGAGATATTTGCGTCATACTGATTATTCATTAAAAACCAATTGGACTTAAAACATAATATACTGTCACAAAAACATTAAAGCTATACAGAGTGTTCAATTACTAGACGTAAAAAGCGCATAGCTGATTTTCAATTTTCAGTGCATCCTGTGAAGAATAACGCTAAATAAAAGAACTCCTTCTCATTCAACAGGTATACAAGTCGATTAAAAAAAAAACATAACTTTTATACTGACTAACTAAGTCTTTGTCTTTAGGTAGACGTAACTGAGGATTAAAATCATAAATTCAATTCAATAAAACGAATGATTGAATCAGTTGCAAATATCGTTTTGTAAACGGAAGAAATCGCGTCAGACTCGTGTATTAACTTTAAATTCAACAAACGTGTGACATACCGACATGCCTTTTGACCGCGTAATAATATGGGACACGTGATATGAAAAAAGTAAGTTATTCTCATTCAAATAAAACGTGCTTCAGTTGACGACAATCCCCTTTTGTTTGATCGGCTAACATATACAACGTCTTATTCATTCATAAACTAAACGGAAATATATTAGATAGTTCGTGTTTTGTACGTTCTTTACTAAGAATAGGGTTTGCTACATAATATATTCATGTAGTAAAAGCACCTAACATTAACTAGTCTATGAAAACAATTTAAAAACATAGAAATTTTGCAATTTACTTAGGTATATTAATTTGTTGTCAACAACGACAACAAAATATCATAATAAAATCATCCTTTGTAAGTCAACGTCACATAAACTCTGATTAATGAAAGTTTAAACATCGTTGCTACAAAATGATCACTTAACCATTTATATCGTGCAACAAGATTGTCGTTTCAAGTATCATTAATATGGTCTAAACTGGTAGTACATTGGTCATTTCGTATTGAGGCGTTATCCTATTGTGTGGGTCAATAATGTGTGTTATCGCACCGGTTTACAAGACAGAAAAAAACAGGATCGGTGTACAGGATGATTCAAGTTTGCAAATGTTTAATTATTTCCTTTTTCTGCCTTGTTTTCAAACAGGACCAAAGACCACGACAATTTCCGAAAGTGACTTCTTATACTCGCATTAGGTATTATTTTTCATTTGACCAAACGGAGGAAGTTTTTTTGCAAGTACATAACAAAATAGCACTATGATTGGACTCATCACGAGTATGACTTCTTTTCTGAACGACTCTGTCTAGAACGATGTTGCAATTTATGTCATTTATTATTCCTTAATACAAGTCAAGGTTCTATGCAAATGGTGCTTGGCAAAGTCAAGCCACCTCATTTAAAAAAAAACCGCGTAATTTAATAAACTGTGCATTGGCCACTATCAGGAAAATTCAGGCCCCAGGATCGAGCCAATTGGCAAGCCATGTTAGCCAATCATGTCCAGCACTGGACTGTTATAGGCTGGTGATGATGATGATGATGATGATGAGGCGAATTCAATGAGAGTTAAATATTTACAACAACAATATTGTACATCATACAGTGTAATGTTTTATTTATTTATTATCGTTTTGGGTTTCTAACACATACAGAAAGACAGGTGTTGTTAGAAACATTCAATGTGTTACAGATTAATTACTTGACACACGTTTATGTTTTATGTGTGTATGAAAATGATACAGAACATAAAATTTATAAATTGGCGCTCATCTCACTTTGCTTGACGTATGATGATGATGACAGACCCAGCACAAGACCTATCATCACCGAACAGTTAGTAGTATAGTACTGTTTGTGTTTTTGAGAGCATACTGTAGCTGGAGTGGGATCGGCAAGGCGTTGCGAAGGCCAAGCTGCCCGCACTGGGCCGGCAGCGCAGCGTGCGACTGCGCGGATCTACGGGCCCGCACGGGGCGCGGCTCAGACGCAGAAAGTACTGGCTGGAAATCATGGATCATTGAGAAAAAACGCAATACGGAAACGACTATAGGCACTTATGTATGGAGTCAGTAAATAGGAGTTTACATGTAAGGACTTCATTTGGGCAAATAGTACATGTATTTTTTCCCATACAACTAAAATATGTACCTACTATTAGCACAATGGAACCCTGACCCACCATAGAACTGTGTCACAGTGACGTTATGATTCAAGTCATAAGAAGTGACGAACACATGGTTTTATAATGAACGAAAAGACCAGTCACTTAGCTCTGTTGGTTTCTAGCTAGGGTGGTGATTTTAGGAATGGTGTGAGGCTGCACTCAAAGCTTAGTTTTATTATTTGATTTTTTTTTTATTACAGGCGGGAATAAATCATACGATCACTAACTTTGTCTTTAATATCTACATTATAATGAAAGCTAACTTATTTAATTGATTTGAAGTCCTATTTGACGTTGATTAAAGTATACTAAAAATAACTACCTAGCAAAATAATTCGCGATATGTAAATTATATTACTAATTTAACAGCAACCGCAGCTTTATCATCACAAAGAATCTAGTTTCATAAACAATATGAATATAACATAAACATATCCACTACCATAAACATATCCATATATACCACAACTATTACGATCTCTAACGACTGTAAAAATTGAGATAGGTGACTGACTTGCAGCTTACGTCAGTGATATACAATTTTTTTTTGATTTTATAACTCTTTACCAATACACACATACTCTTTATTGTACACCAAAAAAAGACAAAACACGGAACAGTAGGTTAATTTAAATCACTTTAGCAGATTGCAACTTGTTTCCCTTCCGTCCAGTACTTTCCCGTGGCTACCCAGATGTCTATCAGTCATCGTCAATGTGGTCAAGTCATTGTCCACTTCCCGGAGGATTAAGCCTTTCATCCCATTCTGCAGTTGCCGAGAACATGATTTTTTTATCGAAAATTAGTTATGAATAAGTGGGCACGCATCATTGTTATGAATAGAGATGTCCGGCCGACATATCGATGTCGGCGGACAATATCAGAATAAATAAATATCAAGAAACAATCTTATACAACCTACACTAACACACCTAGTCTCAAATTAAGCTCTAGGCTTGGTCAAAAGCATTTATTCTATCTATACGGCCATCGTGCCGAATATATGTAAACATAGACCTTATTATCAGTGGCATATTTTTGAAGCCTTGGGAATGTTTATGTAACTATAGTTTTGACTGTACTAGGGGTACTAGACCCCGGGACCGCTAGTTCGCTTTTTTTTTTAAATTCTATCTCGCTTTCGCTTGCTTTTTGGAAAAATACTAGCTCCGTCTGGCAGTAGTTGTTTACTGCTATTCCCTTGAAAGCTGCTTGAGTTTCCGGGATAAATAGTACTCGTATTCTACCTATGTCTGTGTCCGAAACTATAACCGAAAAGTCTGTAACTAACATATAAAAAAAAACACTGTTTCGTACGATGTCGATTCTCTTAAGTAACTTACCTATTCGCTGACAAATTATTAATTACCGAGCTTTACTAATCCCGTGTGCACGAACCCAACAGGCCTTTGGAATTTTGATATATTTTTCGGGAAAAGCTATGACCAATAAAGAAATAAAATGAGCTAGTCTATCGATAACATCACATCACTAGCTCCACAGGATTTTGTCCACCGTCGAGTCCATCTTGACCACCGGGCGGCTGCAAAAAGCAACAATTGCATCGCTTGATGGATCGCCATGTGACGCGCGCGGGTGGGGAGGCGGCTTTATGAGGATTAAACAATCATTGACAAACACATTGACGGACTTACCATACAAATTATATGCAAAGAGTTTGAATGTAACAAATGCATTGAAAACTAGGCAACGTAAATGCTACATAGATATTAAACGAGTGTTGAAAACATTGTACACTTTACAAAAAAAGCCCGCATGTGAGCTTCAGGCTATCCCTTCCCCACCCTTCTTTTTTTATTACTAAAGGTGAACCACTCGGTAAAATCGGGATCCCTTTGAATCACCGACACTAATTTCATCGAATTTCACTTCATCGAAAGCTAATTTATGCTGAAACCCTATTGTCCTTAGGTTAACTTAAGCATGGGTTACACGTAGGTTAGGTAAGACCTGTGACCACCAGAAAATTATAACTAATGCAAGTGTAAGCCTGTCGATGAAATTAAAATTCGATGAAGTAAATCATTCTTAGTATGAATTGATTGTGGGTGAATCAAGGGTAAACGGTATGTATGTAAAGAGTATAAAAATCAGCAAAGCACGCTCAATCAAGAGTCCGCCTCTATACTATGGCGCCTCGTAATATGTTCACACGTTGACCGCGCACGCGCATGGCCCGCGATCACGGCCCGCCACCACGCCCACACCTCTACCCACCTCTAGCACAACCAAATAAGGTTCAAAATAGTTACAATGGTGGTTAAACATAAGTTTGTAAAGCCTACATTGTCATTAATCGTACTTCCGAGCCATTGAAGTGTTATCGAGTGTTTGGATCGCCACAGATTATTTATGATGCTATGAAAATGTATGTTTATTTAAGAGTTTAATAAATATTTTGATACTTTATTTTCCATGATTGTATCAAGTATTGTGTTTAATTAATAAAAAACGATATTGAAAATTGAAGAGATGATTAGCAAATTGTTGAATGTTTTTTCCTTCCTATTTCATCAACGAAATTCCAAATAAGCAGTGATTACCAATCACTCATACGTTGCTACCGCACAGTGCGCCAAACGCAACAAAAACCTGGACAACAAATAAAATAGCTACCACCCAAAATCATGCATTTCTTCCGGCGAATTAGGCAACGAAATTGTCATCTTATTGAGCTGAATGGGTGTCTAGTGCAAAATTGGACGAAATCCCTTGCTCCTTTGGCTTTCTTGGGTGGGACTTTGAATAGGGTCTCAAGTGGGTGCAGTATTTGTTTAAAGGATTACGCAGATTACGCCAGTTTAGTTCACGTGGTTGCACGCGTGCTTTGTCGAACGTGTTTTGTTAAGAATGTTAAAAGCCCCTCTTGCCGTTTACATTTCCTTTCGAATATGAATTTTGACGTATTAAGACCGGACAAATTTAAAACTCGGAGGTCTATTTGAATACATTTTGCTGGTCATTATACTGCCGTGATGTATATTCTATTATTGTCCTGAGTGTCATTGGTGCTTGGAGAAGTCACGCGTCTAGTTCGCTAGTACTAAAAATAGGATGATATTGAACATAGGATAACATACAGAAATTGAAATCAATTCTTAAACCTTTATTATTCTTAATTATGATACTGTTCAAAGCGACACCCATTTTAGTTTTGATGACATAAATTAAAGAGAGGTAGAGGCTCAAGATATACGTCATAATACAAGAACGTATTATTAATTGGTAAGAAATTAAAAAAGCTTTATTAAGGCCCTGTTATCCCGGCTCATACACACCTCCGGAGATCCTAGAGCTGGTGCTTACCTCTTCCAAAGGATTGGGCTAGCTATCCAGAGAGGTAATGCAGCCAGTGTCTTAGAGACCATGCCGCGAGCGGACCTGCTAGAGGGGGTGTTCTTTTTGTAGTGGTGATTATTATTTACATATTTAATATTTGAGTAGCTTAGTTTTATTTTAATTTAAATAAGTTTAGTTTTAACGTTTAATTGTATTAATTTTATAAATGTATTAGACAGGACCAAAAAACTTTAAATTGAGAATTAGAAATTAAGATATGTAGTCAATTTTAATTATTTATTATTTATCTCTTTGTAAATCATCAAATACAATAAAACATTTATATGTAAAAACCCTGCTAATAATTTATGATTAGTTATAATGCACCTTTATCAATTTCATCATTTGTTAAGTTCAATATATGACCGGATTGTACATTTGATCTCAATGTCCTTTCTATTTATATTAGCGTGACTGGGTGCATTGCTCAGAAAATAATGTAATTCACTAGACCGATGCCAAATTAAAAATAAGTTAAGAAAAAAAGTACCAAAAACCAGAGTGAAATTCAAAAGGAATTGTCATCCGCATAAAATATGAGTCTCCAATTGTTTGTCAAATCTCATAAACGAAGATTTATGTCGTAAATTGCAACAATTGTGTTGCAAATCTTTAAATATTGAGAAAAAAGTTGAAAGCGGCGCTATGTCCAGGAAAGGAAAGTATAATCCCTGAGGGATTGTAACCCTTTGCAGCTTGGTCAGATTTTTTGTCCGATTGAGTGGTGAATGGGCCCTTTGTGCGAGTTCGCTTGACAGGAAGCTATTGAGTTCAATTGTCTACGGTCGGGCGAGTATGTTAACATTAACATAAGAAAGTAGCTATGTAACGCAAAAACATTTGAATTGGCCAGGAATAGGCGCTTTAGCGGTGGAGCTCTTCGCAGTTCTTATTTGTCTGCTAGCTAGTTGACAATTTTGATGATTGTTAGCATATTACAGTGTACGTTTTACATACAAAAGTGGATGTGGAGTGTTTGATGATTTTTGAATTTAATTGGATAAAATAGGTTATCTGATGAGCTGATGATAGCGATATGAAACGTTTTTATAAAGGACTACTGACTATGGCTCTTGAAAAGATCGTTCGAATAAATCTTCGATAATACGTACATTAACTACGGCTATGAATAATATATTCCTTGATTGCCCAGTTGGTGAACTTTCATTAAATTTAAAATCACCTTTAGTCGCATGCTGTGTTGTGTCTTTTTACCTTTGCGAATTAGAAAGTTACAAAAGATGTCCTAATGGGACATTATTGATAATGAACATTTGTTTGTAAGAGACTTATCAGTAAGGAGGAAGCGAGAGAAGTTTGTCTGGATCGTAGTAAGTGGAAGAAAGTGGACTCGGCCTACTCCTACGGGAAAGAGGCGTGATTGTATGTATGTAACGTTTGTACAACTAGATGTAAATGAGTTTCAACATTATTATTTTAAAGTGTCACTGTAGTATTGTTTTTTTATGGCATCGAGAAGGCAAACGAATGCATAGGCCAGCTGTTGTTAAGTTAGGATCTGAGACCCATAGAATATAACATACTCGACATACATATTCGTCTTGTTTGTGGGAGTGGCATACACTTCATAATTTTAGGCCGTTTAGACTGCAAAGAACATTATTCTGTTTCTGATGCAGTAGCAACTGAATAAAATGAAACATTAAATATGTTCAAAGTATTTAAATATCCTGCAGTTTAAGTATTTACCTATATCAAAATATTTTTACATAAAATAAATGAGGCCCTTTAACCTTTTCAATAAATGTTTCGGTACATTTCTTTAATCAATCAGCGCAATAAAAAAAAATACATGATATTTCATAATCCATTATTTCCTTATAGAACGGCAATCTTGAAATTCCCGTTCCATAATTTCTAATTTTATTTATAATGGATATTCTTTCCTCATTATTTGTTTAATTGTTCATTATGATCAAGCCATGGCGAGTTAATAAAGAGAACTAAAGAGAAAAGTCCGAATTGCCTCATCAAGGAAATTCAATACTGAAATCAATCACTAAAAGTCAAGCCAACACGTCATAAATTCTTGTGCATTTAGTGTGGTTTGGAATGTTTTGACATACTTCTTCAATCGCAATTCGTCATTCCAAAATGAAATTAATAAATTTGTATGTTTTTATGATGTCATTATGAATGCGGTCGTCTTTTATTTTCCAAAGTGGAATTTATAGCAAACCAATAAAATAATGACGAATGAATGATGACGGTGAGCAACATGTCATCGTTATTAAGTCATTAGGTTTACCAATTTAAAGATAAGCAGTTTTAGCCTTATTATTTCCAAAATAAGCTTCTGTCATATTTTTTTATGGATGAACTTTATTTTAGAGGTGAGACGTATATATTGGAATAGGTTTTTGGAATAGGTTTTTGCTTGGACGTCCAAATACGCGATCCCATCAGAGTGCGCCAACGCGTACCGAGTCTTTACACGTATCGGGATCAGGACGCGAAAACAGCGCGGAGTAGGATTTCATAGAAAGGAATTTCTCTCCGCATAACCTTTTTTTTTGGCAGTCACAACTCTGACCTAACCTAACCTATGTAATTAATGTTTAAGATACCCCGAAAACATCTTGGTTACAGCAGAAAATAGCGATCGAAATCGATCGAATTCGATAAAATGATGGATTACCCCGGTTACCATTCTATAATAATAACACGCGGTTATCTAATCAAAAGACAGGTCATAAAATATTGTATAATACCGTGTATAATGTTTTACATGCTTAATAAGGCCCCGTTAAAGTAAAAATACTAGACCAAAATGAAATACAGTCATAGAATCGCAAGTCTCTAAAGAGTATATTTCAGGAAAATATAATTAAAATAGTATCATAAAATGTACGTAGTAAAGTTAAATTTCAGCTTATTGTAATGTGGTCAATATAGAGCCTCTGCCTTATTAAGGGTTAAAGTTGAGACGGACGGACAACGAAGGTTGAGTAAAAGGGTCTTGTTTGGCATCCTTTGGGTACCGTAAAATGTGCCTACTTTGCTCCTCCACGGGTGATTATGCTCCATGGTTATATTGAGGTAATCTGTATTGTAAATCATTCTATTGTTTTCATTCACTGCGTGGCTGGATGTACACATACATCGATTCTTTTTAGAAAATTTGTCTTCAACCTTAACTTATAAATAACAAATGAAATAGTTACTATGGAGCGTAGTTACCCATGGGGGAGCAAAGTAGGCACATTTTACGGTACCCCTAAAACACCAGACGTCATCATCACGGTTGCCCCAAATCGTCTGATGACTATTCGCAGTTCACCGGTACGTTGGCACACTTCTCTTGTTTTTCCTCAACTCTAAACAAGTGCTAATTCCTATCTTTGTTATGCTAATTGGCTGTCAAATTTCCGTGTCAGTTTAACAAAAGAATGATGTATTCAACGCCATGTTGTTTTTTTGGAAACGGTGTCAGTTGTTGCATTTAAGGTTGTCTGTGATGTGGCTTTGGATGAAATTTAAATATATGTAAATTGATCTAGTTCCAAACAGCTTTAGGCTGGTCCACCTACCATGGGTACTAGGCAACAATAAACGTACTTACATAAAGAAATATAAATATAAATATCAGGGGACAATCACCAATTGACCTAGTCCCAAACAAAGCTCTAGGCTTGTACTATGGGTATGGGTATATAAATACATATATACAGGGTGTCTTAAAAACCTTTCAACATATTTGGCGGGGTAATAGTTCGCACGATTCTGATCACGGGGGTATGGTTCATTTTTGTTTCTGTTAAAGTAAAAAAAAAAGAAGGTTTAATTATATTCATCTTGTTACTTGATGTATCGCAGCCGATATCTTGACCTTGACATTTTGGCGTTGATTACTATACTACTCCAAACGCTCGTAGTAACTAACGTCAGAATTCCAAGTTCAAGGTCAATGACCTTACCTACGTTGTTTACATGGTATGTAAACAAACAGTTCGCTCCATGTAAACAAAAATAAGTTAACATTTAAAAAAAAAGATAACTTTTAGTGCAACTTACTGTATTTTTATTTTTGCAATTTGAACACTAGCTGGTTTTAAATGTGAAATCACTAGATCTCTTGCTTCTTGCTTCTTGTTCATGCTTTGCCAAGGCTGATAATATCGTCAGTCTTATATTACTGTCGAGATCTAACCATTTACCATTGTTTCCTGCTCTAAAGTGGCCCATATAACTGGTTTACAGCAAAAATAATTACGACTAAAATATCTGAAAGTAACATAATTTAACAATGACATCTAATGACAGCCATAAATTCATAGACAGACATCTAAAAGTTCGGATAGACATGGATTGAACGATCCGATTTTAGTGCTCTCCGTATTGATCCGTAATGCAAAACATTTAGTCGATGGATATAAAGGCCGTCGCATAATTGATTATAATTATTTATAATGTAACACTTACCATAGAGAAAAAAAATACCAACCTTTCCCAGGCCATGGAATCGATAAACTTACGTAGTACAGCGCGATAGCTCTTAGGTGCTTCGGGTTTGTACTTCTCTCTCACTCGCTCTTAATAAGAGCGTATGGGAGCGAGTGAGAAAAAAGTTCAAATCCAAAGCACCTAAGTGCTCACAGACTGTACATATTTTGCACAATTAGGCTAACCTGTCATTATCTTACTCGTTTTTGCAATAGGAAGCTTCAAGAAAATGCCGTGTTATAGCAATAACCGTGTAAGAGTACAAAAAATCCAATACAAGATTTGCGAATTTGATGTGTTTATGGCATCAAAGATTAATCCTATTGCCAAACCTGCATCCCTGATAGATTTAAATCAAAGTGGTATAGCTCATAGAGTACTAGTACAGAATCTGAACTATATTATGAACTTTGCACCAGCTATTCTTCTCTGTTTTAGGTTACGTATTTCTTAAGAAGAAATGAAACAAAAACTAGGCTGTTTTTTCTTCTTCAAATGTCACGATCGCAACGTCAAATTCAACGTCGACTCTGACAATGGACCTCTCTTGGACTTTGAATACAGATCAGAATAAAATTATGTCCATTGTAATAAATTAATATTATTTATATTAAATAAGTTTAAACATCGATGATCATGTTGCCAATTTCACTCCGAGCAGTAGTAGCGACATAATTTTTACCCTTTTGGCTAAGCTACCATGCCTACGGATAAAAAAATTGGTCCTAATAACGGTTGTTGCCCTTAAGCCGAGTCCGCTGCGCCATGGTATCGTGTTTTTCTAACACCTAACATGTTAGGTTCTCCCTCCGCAGGCGAACGCGGGGGATATCATCCATCCCCCGCGGCAAACATGTAAGGGGCCTTCTAAACGGGCCATATTTTCACTGCAATATGTGGCCGGCAACTATTAGTGTCCCTGTCTTACTCGTATGTTAGAGAAAGACACCAATAGTTGCCGGCCACATATTGCAGTGAAAATATGGCCCGTTTAGAAGCCCCTTTAAGAAAACACGAATAACATTGCGCAGCCCGGCTTCGTGTTCGCTCTATCCTTGTCCTGACTAATTTCCTCTATGAAGGACACTTTTGTATGGATGTTGTACTAAATTTATTTGTTCTTATTAAAAGTCATTGGGCAGGACGAGGCTATGACGACAGACTAACGATGACGGCTAGTTTGCTTATTTATTAGTAGGAGCATGACAACGAATGCAACTGTTTGCCTATGTTGATCGAAATTTATGAACAACTAGCGTTTGACAACGAGCTCTGCGACTCCGTCCGCACACAAGTCAAGTCGTTTGTCGCTCTTCCTCGGCTCTTTATTGTAACATCTGGGTACCAAATTTCACAACGATCGATAGGTGGTAAAACCGTGAAGACGTACTCACGTAATAAATCAACACAACTTCGAGTAAAAAAAAAAAATGAAGTATGCAGATAGCTCGAATCACCGAAATGGCCATAGGATAAGTAGGTACATTACAAACTTTTCATTACTCTAAGAAACTTATCATGTACGAGAAATTATACTGTCAGATGCGATGAGGAGCAACGATAGTAAGTGATAGCGATAGATAGACGTAATGTGGAGAAAAGGATCTCCGTCGACACTACTTGATTTGAAATTAAGAGCTCCTATTTCTGGGTGGTTTGGCCCTTCGGGCCTGAAACCTTCCTACGTATTTACATTTTTAGCAAATGAAAACGATCATTTCACAATTTGTCCTACTAGTAGAACTACGAGGAATAGGTCTCCCTCTTGGTCCTACTAATATGTTAAATCAGTAGGACCATGAGAAAACACGTCATATATTTTCGGCATAATCCTGATTGGACAGAATCAGCTTTGGACAGAATAGTCTTATGGCAGACCATGTATTAGACAAATGAAAAAAAAAGTCATATGAACGATTTTAATATTACATTGTAACTAACCTCGAAAAAGCATTTTTACAAACAACAAATGTGTCACGTGTTACAAATGATAGGTAATAAAATTAGTACCTAGCATTTAGTTATTTTTAATCATACAAATACACACGTTTACTCTTGGTCCTAGGGTGATGGAACCAATAATGAACAAGGACCAATAATGGACACTTGATTCTTATAGTAGGTACAGAAGATAAGGGTTATTCATTTATTTTGAGATAGCATCCATTATTGGTGCCTTCAGCTAAAAGTGTCCAACATTGGTGCCGTCAATTGTATCAAAAGTGCACCTAGATTTGATCACGAAATACTAATTGTGGTTGTAAAAGTAGGTAGGTTAGGTTAGTTAGGGTTCTTCAGATGCCCGAAGGGCAAACCACCAAGAAACAGGAGCCCCGCCGAAAGTCAGTAGGACAAAATATAGTAGGACCACTAGAAAACAGCCGTGAATACTACTTAAAGCCATACAGTATTTCATATTTTGTGGAACTGTACTTCTGCCGTAAAACGATTCTGTCCAAAGCCGAATCTGCCCAATCAAGATTCTGCCGAAAACAGATTCTGCCGTACACCGCCGGAGGGGATTGGTGCTTTGCTAGACCTATTTGAAATAAGGTTGTAAGTACCTTACCAATAATAATTATCAGGCGAAGACCGGCCGCTGCGCAATTTTTAACCGACTTCATTTGCGTGTTAAACGGCGTTATACAAAAAATATGTATACTAGTATACCACCACCACATTCATGGTACATACCACCGTAGATCACAGGTGCCCTTTACGAGGCCTCTTACTACAGCGGTTTTCTTGATCATTAAAGTGAAATTGCACCTAAATGTTACAACTCAGTCGCTACCTTTAGCGATTTAGCTAATTGCCATATCATAGGTAAGTACCTAATAGTGGCATATTTGTTATCAAATATTAAGTACCGGATAAATAATATCTGTCAGTGTACCTTTATCAATGGAATTTTATTAATTGACGACGTGTTGAATAACAGTATTTTATTTTGTAAAAAGAATAGTCATTGCGATAATTTCAATAGTTTAATGACAATTAATAACTCTAATTGGAACTTAGGTCTACTCATTTTATATCGGTTATAACTTATAATTTGACGGCTCACATACGGTGTGGAATAAAACCGGTTTTACAGTCCCTGCTATAAATAGGTAGGTATGTACCTACTTTGGTTTTACAGTACATTTCCTTGACTGCACAGTCAAAATAAAAAAATATGTTTTAAATTCTCATGCTCTTAAAATGTTACTTTAGTCTCTGCGTATCGGGACTAAAGCTCCTTATTAATCTCTAGGGATTAAAGTATTTTTTAATTTTCTTCGGAATAGTACATTACTTAACAAGGGCTGTAAAAGAAAGAAAGCCCGAAATCGCAGGTATTTGAGACCCGCGCCGTAGGCGAGGGTTGTAAATATGCGATAGAGGGCTTTCTTTTTTACTGCCCGTGATGAGTACACAATTTTACGTCTTCACCTGGCCACAATGCGAGTTTTACCGTACGCGCAGCGTGCGATAAAACTCACATTATGGCCAGGTGTTACGTAAACCCCTAAACATCCTATCACCGTGTTTGTGAATGAAGGATTATCGCCATTTTCAGTGATTTTGCATAGCCAATTTTTAGGGCGTGGAAACAACACCTCAAAATGACAACTGTGAAAAATATTATTAATTAAAAACAAAAAACCGCCATCAAAAACGCAAAAAATTACTTCTTTAAAATTGTAGATACCTAATAGGTTAGTCCAACTGATGTTGAAGAAGTTGTTTTCTATATTCTATATTCTTCGTTGCAGTCGCTCAACTATCTTAATCGAGATATCTTATCGCCACCCTTAAACTAGGTACCGTTGAGGAGTTCCGGTGGCCATTTGTGGTCTTCATCATCAGTTCCACTTCACCCAGTGATACTTTCTGAATGCAAATGCTAGACTTGTTACTAAAAATACTAAAATCGCTATAAATAAATAAATAAATAAAATAAAATCAGTTTATTGCAGACAGTGTCCATATTTTGTTAGTAATTACATTAGGCTTAGAAAGATATAATTAGTAGGTAATTATTTAAAACGAAACCGATATAGCGATAGCTATATGTTTACCTACAATATTTGAGGAGCTCCCTCAATTCCTCACTGATTCCCTCATCAGATTCAGATTTGGTGACAATGGGACCTCGGAAGTATACTCTAACAAACCAAAAAAGAATTTAAAAAATCGGTCCACAATTGACGGAGTAATCGGCGAACATACATTTAAAAAAATAAACATACAGTGGAACGTATAACCTCCTCCTTTTTTGAAGTCGGTTAAAAAATATTTAATTATATTAAGGATGAATTCATTTTATAATGCATGTCCAATTAGTTTTAAAATAGGTTTCAAGTTTAAACCTGTTGGCTAAATAAGCAAGCATGTAAAGCGGAACTTCATTAAAAAAACGAAAAGAAAAAACCGCTGAACAAATTTTGTAAGAAACTTTCTTATAATCAATATTGTAACTTTGTATAGAACATCGTCAGTGCCGGATTGAGCAAGCACGGGGTCCGTAGCAAATTCTATAAAGATACCAGTTTTGTTTTAGGTTACAGGTTGTGGCGGGCTCTTTTCCGCTACTGGACGGCTTAGATATGCGCCTATTTTGCGTTGGGGTTTGTTTTAGGTTATTCTGCTGGAGAATATCGACTGGATTATTCATCCTATCGTCAACCCTGATAGATATGAGTACACGCATACTGATGTAAGTACCAAAACAGGAGAACGTCTACCATACTAGCATTTTAGAGGTTAGACGTGGGTGCGCGGGGCCCGTAGCATTTTCTACTCTTGCTACGTGGCTAATCCGGCACTGAACGTCGTTTTTTCAAAGGGAAAAGTAGAGTGTTTAACGCGAGACTAAACAACCATAATGACACCCGAACTATAGCCACCAGCGTTTCGCTTGGGTGGCTAAACACCTCGTGTTATTATGGCTTATTTTAGTCCCTTGTTGAACAATCTACTATTGTATTTAGCACCTTATTCAATTTCATTAAGGTAAACAGTGTAGGTATAAACACTTTTTGACAAGTATAATATAAACATCGAGATGTCAGTTGATCACCAAACACTATCACTGTCATTGTTCATGCGTGTAAGCATAGTTATAAGAATGCTATGATTATTATAAAAGAACTGTAATTCCCACAGCATCTGTCATTATGGAACTGTGTTCACGCTTTGGTTAGGTTATAGATGGTAGTCTGAAACTGAGCTATTAAATACCTTGAACATAAAAATTGAATGTATTGAGCGTAAATCCAAAGTTTATATCACATTTACTGACATTAGTGCAAAGTAACATTTGAGCTTTAACCGCAGATGATTGAAGACATTTCGTTGTATTTATGGTTAGCGGTAAAAAAATATCTTGAAACGCTAAGGCTACGCCTTTATGTGACATGATTTCTTTGTTACCCGTATTTAGGGTGACTTGGCAATCACGAGTTTTGATCTTTCTAACCATTTTCTATCAAGTTCATGAAGTAAAAAAGTAAGTTAGTATTTCTATTCCTATAAATACTTACAGTAGCCTACATTAAACTAAGTTTTTGACCCAGAAATAGTTTTCATCTTAAAATTGTTATTATATTGATGAAGAATTACGCCAAACAAGTCTTTATAATACTTTTACAATCATGATTTGAGAAGGATAACACAGCTTGCTCTGAATGTGATTTTTGAATAATTCCAAACTATTAGGTACTAGTTATGGGTCATGGGGCAGGGAAAAAGAAGAAAAATAAAGAAGAAATTGTGTGGGGAAGAAAAACATAATAAAATTGAAGAAAAATAAAAATGAAGAAAAATAAATAAGAAGAAGGAACTATGTGGAGAAGAAGAAGAAGGCTACAAAAATGGCTCTACGTGGCTACCGCTCCTTGCAATGCAACACTCTGCAGCAGAGTACGTGTGTAGACGCACTTTGCGCAGAGTGTTTGCATCGCTGCGAATAGCCTCGAAGGCCGAGATTATGCGGCCTTCTAATTCTTCTCCACTTTCTACTTCAGACTGTTTACTGTACACGAGGTCTTTTACCCTGCCCCACAAAAAAAAATCTAGCGGTGTGAGGTCAGGGGACCGTGCCGGCCATGGCACAGGTCCCCCTCGCCCGATCCACCGCCCACCGAAGCGTGCATCCAAATGCTGCCGCACCACTCGCCAGTAATGGGCGGGAGCGCCATCGTGCTGGTAATAAAGCTCTCGCAGGTCAGCGAGCGGAACCTCTTCCAGCATTTCCTCGAGTCGGCCCGTGAGGAATTCTAAATAGCGCGTCCCGTTAAGCCGGTCTATGAAAACCGGCCCAAGGACGACACCATTCAAAATTCCAGCCCACACGTTCCGACTGAAGCGATGCTGGAAGGAGCACACTTTCACTGCGTGGGGGTTTTGTCGAGCATAACGATGCTCGTTATGCATGTTGAAAAAACCCCCGCGAGTAAAAGTGGACTCATCCGTCCACAGGATGTTCCGCTCCCGGTCCTGCAAAAGCCACTCACTAAAGCGAACCCGCGCTGGCAAATCGGGCGGCAGCATTTGTTGCACCTTTTGTAGGTGGAACGGATATAAATTTGCAGATTTTAGGGTGATGTGGACAAAGTTTCGGTCGAGGTCGAGAATGCGGCTGGCAGCACGGACGCTTTCATTGGGGTTCTGTAAGAAAAACCGGACCACGGCGTCTATTTCATCTGTATGACAAAATAAAAGTAGATTAATATAATTTAAGTTTATCCATAGATATCATAAATTAAATGTTTTAAAAACCCACTTCAGTGTGCCTGACCTATTTATTACCCACCATTTTATAAGAAGTTTTTGATGGCGGTTTTTGTTTTTTTCAAACATTTTATTTCATCCTTTTTACCTTATACTTTTTGCTGTTATGTTGTCCCACATAGCAGTAATATGACTTTTAAAACTCACCGCAAGCAACGCCGCGACGAAATCATAGTCATATATTAAACCATCGAGATATCTTATCACTGCCCTTGAAATAGGTACCATTAAGGAGTTCCGGTGGTCATATGTGATCATCATCTGTTCCACTTTACCAAAAAATGATACTTTCTAAATGCAAATTCTAGACTTGTTACATAAAATACTAAAATCGCTATATGTATGCCTATAATATTTGAGGAGTTCCCTCAATTCTGATGGCAAATACCTGATAAACATTCAGATAGGCTAGCATACAGACAGACAGATAGAAGAAATTGGTTGGTAAAAAATCGGTTATCGCTATTTTCTTGGAAACTATTCAATTTTTCGGGAAAAAAAGCGTATGCTATACAGGGTGGAAAGTTAAGATGGGGCAGCTACTAGATCCCTTGCTGCTACGCGAAAATGCTCTTAGAAGACCTTTACTAACTTTTAAATAATGAAAATCGACATTCACAGTAGTATACGAACTGTATGGAAAAAGTTTTCTTTGTTTTGTGGGTTTTGTAGTACACCTTAGTTGGTCCCAAAGAGTGTTTTAATCCTTGAAAGAAATGGGACCGATTGGCATTAAAAAAAAAATTTACTCAAATTTGACGATTTTCTCGCTGACTGTACATTTCTTCAGCAATCTGTGAATGTCGATTTTTATTACTTAAAAAGTTAGTGAAGGTCTTCTAAGAGCATTTTCGCGTAGCAGCAAGGGATCTAGTAGCTGGGTAGTGATTATTTCAAAAGCAAAGGTGAGCGAACGCAGGAGTGAATGTCCAAGCGGCGAGTTTAAGTAGTCCCGTCAAAGCGAACAAAACACATTTCAGCGCGTGTATTCAATTTGGCACCATGGCTTCTCGAACGTATGGCTGCCTAATTGAGAATGCACGCGGTAAAATGTATTTTGCTCGCTCTGACGGGACTACTTAAACTCGCCGCTTGGACTTCACTCTTGACTTGCTTTTGAGAGAATCACTACCCTGCCCTTACTGTCCCATTTTAACTTTCCATCCTGTATGTCCTTTGCTGACTCAAGCTAGCATACCAAAATTCATTGAAATCGGTCCAGCGGGTGAGCCGTAAAAGCGTCACAGACAGACAGATAGACAGATCAAGTTACTTCCACATTTATAATATTAGTATGAATGGATTAGATTATCCATGTTTGAACATAAGAAGGAAGAAGGAAGGTTTTATAACTACAGTGCGATAGCTCTTAAAATAAGCTTGAGGTTTGTACTTTTCTCTCAATCGCTCTTATACGTTGATCCTCTGTCTAAAGACAATAACAGTCTAGTATTTTTTTTGGCAGTTATGGTAGTCCCGTTCAGCTACCAACACATGATATCTTATAAACAACGACACAACGCATTTGGCGCCGTTTTACAAGACACTTAAAATATCAAATGCACCTTAATAATGACGAGAGTTACGAGGAAAATTGGGCACGAACTGGCACCAGCGCTGTCAGGAGCTGCTGGCTGCTGACGCGCTGCGCGCTTCATGCCAGCGGGCCTAACACTATTTTATTCACTTCCGTCCCTTTAAGAGCTCGATTTAGGTACGTACGGTTGCTTAGGAAACGGTGCAGTCACGACTGATTTAGCATCAATCAGCGCTTTCAGTCTTACGCCACACTTCACCACTGGGTAGTAGCGCGTACGTTCAAAGCGCACATACATACAATGTACCCCTGTTTAAAGATGTCCATTTACCGCACAAATTATAGACAAAGTTTAATCTATTATGTATCGTACATGCGTATGCTTTTTTCACAATCAGACAGGTATTTAAATTAAAAATAAAATGCTAACTCAAACATAACGTTACCTTGGGTGTGGGAACTAGGTCTACCGGCGTCGGTACTCTGGACTCGGTACGACGCCGATTCCCTAACCCTCTGCGCAACGGCCCTGAATGTTTGTCCGCTTGGTGTCCGGTTTTCCTCAACGAACCCCCTGGCAACGTACATTCGACGGGCTGCCGCCGCATTCCCGCCAGCAGCGTCATAACATAATAACATGTTATGGAACTCTCTATCGGAATAGTTTCTATACGGCATGTTAACCTATAAATTGTTTAATATTAAATTCTATTCATTCGTATAATATTGAAAAACTCGTCGTAGCACAAATAAATGATTAAGTACCTACCTGAGACCGACCGAAATAAATTAATATTTTATTATAAATAAAATCCCTGCTCTCTTAGTTTAAGTTCAATTTGACAAGGTTAGGTTAATTCTTCGATTATATGGCTTTTGTCCAGTGAGACAATTTGGCCAGTGTTCAGACGTGTTGAATAATAGAATAAGTACAAACATAGAATTCTTCCGGTAACCTTCATGGAGGGAAGATGGCCGATTGAAAGAAATCGGAGTTTTTACTTTTGATTAGGGCGTATTCGACCAAACTGGAATAAGGTCTTATACCTAGATTAAATGCCGAATTTGTATCGACTAATCTCGGAGTAAGTCTTTGGTCGAATCGGCTCTTATTCTATTTACTGATTTACTCTACTCACTTGGCACTGGCGAAATCACTGCGAAATACCGCGGTGAACCGTCATTCGGTAATAAAAACCAAACTCGCGTTGAGAGGGTTCCGTAAATACTTTTTTTTTTATAGAATTCTTATAGATTTTCTTGTAATTTACAAACAGCAAACTACATTCCGTATTTTTAAAAAAAATTTAGGCTCAGTTGCTTCGGAGATCAGCGGGGAATAGTCTTATAAAATCAAAAATATTTATTTTACAACAATAACAAAACGAGATCCTCATAACGAGCCCTTTCATTTGACATCTGACACAGTAAGGTTTGCAAAACTTTTTTTTTAAATTTCTTAATTTGTCCCCAGTAAATGACCCCTATTTAAAAAATAAACATTTACTTTGCACATCTGTGTTTGGGTCATCAATTTACATATTTGTACCAATTTTCAACTCAATCGGTCCAGTAGTTTCGGAGTAGATTGGCTGTGACAGACGGACAGACAGACAGACAGACACACGCACGAGTGATCCTATAAGGGTTCCGTTTTTTCATTTTTGTACGGAACCCTAAAAAAGAAGAAGAAGAAGTAGGTACAAGCATAGCGACCTATTTGTAGTTAAACTTCAACATAGGTGTTTGTTTGGCGCCGACTCAAAATTATTTATTAAGGTATTAACATTAGTGTAGGAGCTTAATTAGACTTAAAAGGCCCTGTTTTATTTTTTGCTTTTCAGTTTTCTTTCTTCGGCGGTTTTTTTTTTTCACTTTTCAGTTTCTTTCTCTGTTAATAGATACTTATTCTTTGATTACTTACTTTAACTATTCATTGTTTCGCTACAAAACACAACCGTGTCTAAACAATTCATTCCACAGACGAGTCTCGTGAAGTTGCTACCTATGGGAAGAAACTTCCCGATAATTTTGTTCCAAAAGATGTGAACAACTGCGGTGGTCTTTTGTCTGAGCAAAAATTAGCTACCGAATCCCGTGTCATGCTTAGGGGTAACATATTATCACCTATAACATTTATACCTGTGGGCCTCGTCAATGGTGTTTATTTTTGTTTCTTAATTAGTGGCTTTCACTCCTTGTTTTAACCAGGGACCGGAAAACCCGTTCGTTTGCTTAAGCCGTTCGAATCGATATCCCCTTCATACGATAACCCAAACGTTTCGGTAAGCCTTTCATCGGCTTAGCCGTTCATTACGATAGCCCGTTCAAGCCGGGTAACCCGTTCCGTAACAACCGGTAACCGCTTACTGAATCAGATGTTTTCGAACTAACCGCTTATCGTTCGGGTTACGGTAACCCGTTCCATCCCCTCTTTTCTCGCACTGCACGCGACGTGGTATGTGTAAGAACTAAAATATCTTAACAGGTTCAATCAGCGCAACAAGGGGTAACCCGTTCGCGGCTTATTGATAACGGTAGGAGTTTAAAAAAAAAACCTTTGTTTTATTTTATACTTTTTAGCGATCATAATAAGTGTAGTTCGACTTCTTAGTTGATATGAAACTAAGACTTTTCAAGCTCGCCGCAAGCAATGCCGCGGGAAAGTCATAGTCATAATTAAATGTTCTTCGTTACAATTGCTCAATTACCTTAATCGAGATATCTTATCGCCACCCTTGAAATAGGTACCGTTGCGGAGTTCCGGTAGCCATTTGTGGTCTTCATCATCAGTTCCACTTCACCAAATGATACTTTCTGAATGCAAATGCTGGATTTGTTACTAATATGCCTTTAATATTTGAAGAGTTCCCTCATTTCCTCACGGATCCCTTCATCAGATTCAGATTTGGTGACAATGGGACCACCTCGGAAGTATACTCTATCAAACCAAAAAAGATTTTTTTAAATTGGATCGCGCTGTAAAAGGTTATGCATGATCATACATTAAAAACCGGTCAAGTGCGAGTCGGACTCGCGCACCGAGGGTTCCGTATTGAAGATAATATGCTTGGTAACCGCAAAAGAAAATACTCATTTTGTTATAAGCTTTATTTTCCAGGTAATAAGGTCGATTTTGACTAGCCTAAATTTTTATACAGATTTTCTTAGTTTTTTTTTATTTCTCAAAAACTGTAAATAATGAACACTTTATTTTATTTTTCCCAGAAAAAAATAGTAATTATCTATACGACAGGATTTTTTTCAGAATTTTTGATTAATAAACTTCGGAGATAAGGGGGGGAACGGTCATTTTTTGTAAATTTTTGGCTATAAATCAAAAAGTACATCACAGAAAATTTTCAAAAAAATAGATTTGATATGTGCAGATTAATACCTTTCATATGACACCCCATTTGCTATAATCGAACCACTTTCATTTTTGAACCCCTCATTCTAGACCCCTTTTCAATTATTAATAAAATTAATTTCATATTTTTTTTACTACAAATAGATGCGGGCAAGCAAGTTGTACAACTTTGCCAAATTTCAAGTTGATAGCATTTGTAGTTGCTGTGACATACAGACAGACAGACAGACAGACAGACAGACAGACAGACAGACAGACAGACAGACAGACAGACAGACAGACAGACAGACAACGAAGTCTCACCATAAGGGTTCCTTTTGTACCATTTTGGTACGGAACCCTAAAAAAATACGCGTCGACTTGAGAACCTCCTCCGTTTTTTTTTTGTCGGTTAATACGTGCCCAATGCACCCCTACCTCCCCTACATACATACATAAACTGACGCCTTCATTCCCAGAGTGGAGTAGGTAGAGCAAAAAAAATGTTGTTCTGTACTACATTTGTTTTTGTTATTTAACTACCAAACTAAGTAGCGGCTTCTACAACATACCTATACTCCAAATTTCATCAATAAATCTCTTGTAGTTTTAGAGTAAAATGCCTGTAACATACAGACGGACGGACGGACTTGACAAAACAAGACGCTAGTAAGCACTTAACACAAGCATTACTTACTTATTTTAGTTTTCTTAGCTCTATTGCGAGTTTTCTTAGATATAAGTATCTTCCTTGAGCTGGCTACTGCTTGCAATTTCTTAAGAAGTAAGTACCTAGTTACCTACATCACTTCTTCCTTCATCAACGTGATTTATCGATTTGCGTTCGTAGGTTGTTCTATCTAAGTTCCTTGTGTAAAATTAGCTAGATAAGAATAATAGTTATTACAAAAAAAAACATACTGAGGTACTTACTTAAATTCATTTTTGCAATAATATTCGGTGATTTTGTCACATTTTTCAGAGGTGAAAATTCT
The DNA here is from genome assembly GCA_948252455.1 of Acleris cristana. Lineage (NCBI taxonomy): Eukaryota > Metazoa > Arthropoda > Insecta > Lepidoptera > Tortricidae > Acleris > Acleris cristana. Next base: position 4,415,248 of record OX411794.1, read on the forward strand.
TTGACACGCTGTCAATATCATAAAAAAGGTTTAGGTTATATAATTTATAGCTGCAGCTTATCGTTTATTCATGTAGGTTGCGTTAGACTAATCTGGAATAAGATCATATTCCTAGATTAAACGCCCAAGTAAGTCTCGGAGTAAGTCTTATACATTCCAAGTTTGGTGAAATGCAGACTTAGAATTAAAAATAAAGGTACCCATTTATTTAGTTAAGATTAATGTATTTTACCCCTTTTACATGCCATTGTGCATTAATAAAATGATAACAAAACCTCTAAAACTAACTCCTAAAATTCCAGCGAAAGGAACAGAGTTATTAGCACTTATAGCAGTCAGTACGAAAGGGACATGACTATAAGTTATGTCCCTTTCGTAGCCTGGTAGGCAGTTGTCAGTTTTGAGTTCGTTATATTGCCTCCATGCAACAAGCGTGCGTGTCTAGTACTTAGGCCGGTAGAGACCGGACCCTGTGGCCAGACCAAAGAATACTTTGTAATCAAGGACTTATTACTCAAACTGGACTACTGATTACTGCATAGAATAAGAACATATAAAGTCGCCGTCAATAGAACTTGTGAACGATGTAAACAAATTAGTAGTTTGACACATAACCTCAAATATTCACCAAGCGTGTTTTTATTAATTCATCCAATTACTTTAATATAGAAATCTAGGCCAAATAGTAACATTTTCCTGGTTGTAAGGTAAGCAATCGAAGTTTGCATAGTGATGTGAAAATTTTTCGATATTTGCAGATTTCCAAAAGATGAAAACCTAATTGGATACATTTTGCGAATACGAGTAAACCGAGAAAATCATAAACCTAAAAGACGTAACAAGGTCTGATCCAAAAAAAAAACATCCCGACTCTTTTTTGCCGAGCGTGCAAAGAAAAGGATAACATGTTAAACCCGATGCCGTACCTAAAGTCAGGGTCAATGGAAATGGCAAAAGATGTAAACAAATCAGTACTGTTTGACAAATTGTCTCAATATTTTCTGCAAACAGTTTTTATTAAAAAAATTCAAATAGTTAATGGTTACCCATTTTATTTTAAACAGAATGTGAAAGTAACGATCCGGATTGGATCCAATTGTCCAAAAGGACGTGATTAATGTGATTATGGAGTAATAATGTTAATTTGGTCCGTTTGGTTTTGTTTACATCTTTTGCCATTTCTATTGGCCCCGACTGTATGTTCATTGTATGTACGCAAACATTTTAGGAGCCACGACTAGGTTTCAATTCCCCTGGACCAGAGAACTTCAACTTGACTTTCACCAAAACGGTTAATGATCTCTTTATAATTTGCAATTGATTGTTAGCTCCAAAATTGCAAATAAAATATTGTTGAAATTATAGAATATATTCTTTATTTAAATTATCTCTCTCCTTTTCTTTCATATCACAAAAAGTTTCTATCAAAATTTTGCTTTCAGGACATGCTTTTATAGCCGACTGTAATTTTTTATGCAATGTCATCATCTGCCTATCAAGGCCAAACTAACGATAACGCAACATTCTTTACGTTTACCCACCAGCAGATGTGGTTGTGGATGTGGTTCGGTGGGTCGAACAGATCCTGTTACCAATTTTCGACTCCATCATCACATCTGCTAGCCAATTGCCTAACTCACTCGCAATCGCAATCGACTTTAAAGCGGAACAATTGTTTTGATTTTGTATGCAGAATTGTAGACAAGCCTTCGATTTTCAAAATGAAAATGATTGCGATTGCGAGTGCGTTAGGCAATATCCCCTCGGGTCTTTTAAATTATAATATTGCATCATCATCGAGTATACATTTAGTACGGCTATTGGGAAAATCGGCCGTAAGACTCTTAGAAAAAAATAAAATGTGAAGTTGAATCGACATCGATAATGATTCTCGACTCAGCAACAACACTGGCGTTGTCAGATCCAATTCAAACCCTGTGACAACATGTAAGATAACGAAAGAATAGGTACCTAAAAGCACATAATTTTCTAACTCCTTATGAATGCCATAAATAGAAAAGGTCTTCTAAAGGTTTCTATGCTACTACTTATTCTATGGATTATTTATTGTGAAGGAGAAGACACGTTACATGTAGTATGACGGCATCCTCGCTTTGCACCCTCGGCTCACACAAATTAACCAAGTCTCAATCTAGTCTTGTACCTAATAATGTATAATAAAATAATTAATGATAAAACATCTTTAAATAGCTTCGAAAACATAAAATAAAATGCTAGCTGTATTTGTTTATGGTTTCTGAAAAACCCGCCGGAATGCAACGCCACCCTAGTGCTTTTGGAACATCTGAGTGAGACACAGTAATCGGGTTTGTCGGTCTCACTTGAACTAAGTTTTCTTGGTTCCCTGTCATCAAAGAATTTGTAACCGCCTTACTGGCTATAACGGTATAATTTTGATTAGCAATTAATAGTTAGTAATCGATCCAGTCTGAATATAAGATCCTTGTGCGTAACTTGTTCTATGGACCAGACTTTCAAGTGGATAGTTTCCCGTTCAAAATGCACACAATGTGTTTGCAGACTTTTTTCCGGTGTCGAATTTTGGCAACATGATCCAATTTTTTATCAAAGTATTGTAGTGTCACCACGAGATGACCTCTTCTCAGCATCTTCTTACTAAGCTACAAGTACTAAGTTTTATCTTTCTTCTAGGATAAGAATTTCATTCAACAACGTGTATGATGCCAGCTTTAAATGGAATTCTGATAAAACGTAACGTGTAAGGACGATTTTATTTTTACAAAAGAAATCTTAAACCTCCTTGCACAAAGAGGTACAAGATTTAAAAAAAAACTTTGTCAAATTGTCAAAGCATACTCAGACTTTAACGATTCGTTTTAATTGTTGTGCATAATTTATTCGCAGTAATCTCTGGTAGACGCAAATAAATAAAATTAATCCATGATTCATATTCTCGTAGAAGAAGTTTAATGTAAAAGTGATAGTGATAGTGTGATAGTGATAGTGTATTTTAGTTGTGTACGAGACTGATGAGTAAAAATCGTAATCGTAAGTTTCATATTTAAATTATTTCAGACATAAGCCCTTAACAGAGACCGTCTTTTCGTTCATATTACACAATAAAGTCTCAGTTTTCTAAACCCCATGGAGCATTTGACCATGAGTAGAAACATTTTCCAGTTTGTTTATTTACAATACGTTGTGACACATGTTATGAATGAATTAGTTAAGATGGGGCACACTGAGAGCATCATCAGGAAGGGCGATGACAAATCAGTCTGTAACTCAGTCAAAAATTAACTTAAAAAAAAAATACCAATGTAGGGATGATCCAAATCATCCACCCTACCTACTGTTAAAAAATGTTGAAAGGTTTTTAAGACACCCTGTAGATAAATATATACTTAAATACATAGAAAACATCCATGACTCAGAAACAAATATTCGCGCTCATCACGCAAATATATGCCCTTACCGGGATTTGAACCCAGGACCGCTAGCTTCGTAGCCAGGGTCACTACCAACTAGGCCAGCGCGTCTCTTCACAAATACATTCTTACTTAATAATAATACAATACAGTGTGTGACATCCATGGATACAAACATGTGTTTTGACAACAGTTAATATGCATCCTAATTAACATAAAACCATGTGTATAGTTAACATAAGTTGTACTTTTTTTCATACTAACTAATTTGCCACGCAATGTATCTAAAATAGCTCAATTATCCCTCAATTAACTTGCAATTAACTTAGACTTAACGTTATACATTGTTGCTCGATGGACCCTTTAAAAATGAATTACACTAAATTGATTGGAGCTATTAACTTAATTCCTTCTTTAACCTCGTGGATCCCCACGTACTTTATAAAGCACAAATTACCGAAGACAAAAGAAACCCCATAGTTTATTTGACTAGGTTACTTTTACAATTTTACTAATATAGGTATCGGGATCCACCAGGTTAAACGGTTCACAGCACTTAAAGCTATCGTTACTTAAAATGTATGTTCTTATAGATGTCACACACTGTATAATATTATGAGACAACCTCACACAAAACCAGTCCCAAATTAAGCTCGAAGCTTAAACTATGGGTGTCTGGAACTGTGAAAATAATTATGTTAAGAATTAATCAAAGACTCTGAAACAAATACTTGCGTTCATCACACAAATATCTGCCCATACCGGGAATTGAACCCGTGACCGCTAGCTTCGTAGGCAGTGACACCACCAACTAGGCCAAAACGTCGTTCAAAGACATGGACAACCAGTCGGTCGGTCGTCGTATTACATAGAAAACATATAAGACATACATACATACATACATACATACTGTTACAAACTCTTTGTTGTAAAGACAGTGACTTACGTTTAAACTTGTATTTTTATGAAATTCTATTTTCTATGTCATTGTCACTCTAAAATAAATGGTGTATCGTTTTACATAGTTTTCCTGGCTTTACTTAATTTCCTAGTATTTTTTTCATCTGGCGACAATTAACAATATGGAAAAATTAAGGAAAGAAAGGACAGTAGCCCGGAGTCTATTTACGAAAGCCAAGAACGATTTTAACGCTAATTTAGAGTCGCACATTGATGAAGTCACCGCCGCCTTCAGTCGACTGCAGCTCAGAGCTGAAACATTGTTCAACGTGGACGAGCGTATAAAGGAACAATATCTGAGCGCAGAGGAAATGTCGGAGGAGGAATTTCTAGAGGATTGCCTGACTAGCGATAAGTATCAGTACGAATGGGAGCGCATGAAAGTTAAGTACGACAACGTTTCCCAGAAGGTTGTGCGCAGGAAAAGGTCAAGTGAATCCAACGGCAGCGACGTATCAAATAATACAGTAAAATCACAGCACGGATGTAACAGGTCAACATGCAGCTCGGCCTGTGAGTCGAGACGTTTCCGGCTCCCCAAAATTGAACTGCGCAAGTTCGACGGGAATATCAAAAACTGGATTGGTTTTTGGGGCCAGTTTAAGAAAATTGACAGCGATGAGAATATGGACGACGAGGATAAATTCCAATATTTATTTCAGTGCACTGTTCCAGATTCTCCAGCAAGAGAACTCGTCGATAGCTTTCCTCCATCGGGAGCTAATTATAAGAAAGCGATCGAACAGTTGAAGTCCAGGTTTGCTCGTGACGACTTACTCATCGAGATATATGTACGTGAGCTCCTCAATTTAGTATTTGCGCAAGCCAAAGGTAACACTTCCCATACTTTAGGCCACTTGTATGATAAACTAAATACGCAATTGCAAGCACTGCAGAGTTTAGGTGTCACTGTCGATAAATACGCCGCTTTACTTTTCCCTTTAGTTGAGTCCGCCTTGCCCGAATCTGTATTACGAGCTTGGGAGAGATCTCAAGTAGACGCAGAGAAGAGCGACGATCATCTGAACCGGCTTATGCAGTTCCTGAAACGTGAAGTGGAGTCAGAGGAACGAATCCAGCTCGCTCGCAGTGGAATAGCATCGGGTGACAGTTTGATTAGCTTTCCGACTCAACCCACCGCGGCATGCCTAGCGTCGACGGAAGATTCAGGTAAGAAGACTTGCTGTATTTGGTGTGAAAAGACATCGCATGGTAGTCTTGAATGTTATAAAGCGAACAAGATGTCATATGAAGGTAGGAGGGAGATGCTTACTAAAAAAGGGGGATGCTTTATTTGTTTGAAAACTGGGCATAATTCCAAAAAGTGCAAGAATTTTACAAAATGTCTAGTTTGTTCCAAACGTCATTCAGTATTGATGTGTCCCGACATTAAGATGTCAGATCGAGATATAAGCAAAAAAATTGACAAGTTTGGAACATCAAATTTAAATAGCAACGTTAACCAGAATAAGGCTAATACCACACTGTTGCAAACGTTTATAGTAAATATTATAAGCGATAAAAAATGCATTAAAGTACGGGCACTTATTGACACGGGTGCACAGAGGTCTTATATACGACGCGATATAATAGAATACTTGGATCTTAAGCCGGATGGCAAGGAAATTTTGTCACACTGTCTCTTTGGCGGCATCGAAACTAAAAAACAGGCGTTTCATTCTTACGAATTCCGTGTAGCGAGTGTGAATAACCAGTTTACTTACAAAATGACCGCGCTTGACAAGTCCATTATCTGTGGGTATATTCCTCGTTTGGACATGAACCATGACTTGATTAATGAGTTGCAGAAACATAATATCACATTGAGCGACGTCGGCGAGGAGGCTGCGCCCAACATCGGATTGCTAATCGGTGCAGACAACGCAGGATTATTGCTCACTGAGAGTTTCATTGAACTCGGAAATAACGTTGTGGCTCTGAAAACTAAATTAGGTTGGACACTTCAAGGACCAGTAATGAACGCATGCAGTGTAATTACTAACATAGTATCAGCAAACTTACAATTAACACAACTTTGGGACTTAGAAACCCTTGGAATAAGGGACCCAGCAGAAGTTACAAGTAAGGCAAAGACAGACTCCATCATAATGGACCAGTTTAGAGAATCCATTAAAAATAACGACGAAGGACGATACGAGGTCAACTTACCGTGGAAACTAAACCATAGTGAGCTTCTTGATAACAAACACTTAGCCGAAAGAAGGTTGATGTCAACTACACAAAAACTCTTGAAGCTAAACGAATTTGATAACTATGGTGGAGTGTTCGATGACTGGTTGAATGCAGGCATAATCGAAGAGGTAGATAGCTCCGCAAAGCCTAAACACTACCTAGCACATCACGCTGTCATAAAGAACTCTAGTCTGACCACAAGAGTACGCCCCGTCTTTGACGCTTCAGCTCGAGACTCGAATGGAAATAGTCTTAACTCGTTCCTAGAAAAGGGTATAAACTGTCTTGAACTGATACCGAATTTACTTATAAAGTTTAGAAAACATGCAATTGGTATAACATCTGACATTAAAAAAGCATTTCTACAGATATCGTTGACAGAAGAAGATAGACAATATCTGTCATTCCTGTGGTGGAGGACTAATGAAAGGAAAGAGTTAATAACCTACCGTCATTGTCGTGTAGTGTTCGGCATAACTTCCAGTCCGTTTCTTTTGGGTGCGACTATTAATTACCATTTAAAAAAATATACCAAAGAATACAAAGATACAGCCGAACGCCTAAGGAACTCGTTCTATGTTGACAACTGCGTGACAAGCCTAGACACTGAGTCAGAAGCGCAGCTGTTTATACAGGAGGCGAAAAAGATAATGATGGATGCGAAGTTTGACTTACGAGGTTGGGTCACTGCCCCCGTGACCAACGAAGAGATGACTACACAGGATGATTGCTTGTCTGTACTCGGTCTAATGTGGGATCTTAAGAAGGATCAACTTTACTGCAATGTTAACTTCGTATCTGACATAGCTTTGAGGGAAAACATTACTAAAAGAAGTTTGCTTTCCATAACACAGAAAGTGTTTGATCCTGTCGGCTTGGTGAGCCCAGTGACGCTTGTACCCAAGCTTATAATTCAGAAGACTTGGAATTTGAAGCTGAGTTGGGATAAGGAACTGCCAAACGACTTACAAGAGGAATACTTCGAATGGTCTAAGCATATTCACTTGCTTAATGAATGCCGGATTCCTCGTAGACTTACCTCTAATTCAATAAATGAATGTAATAACAGTCTTCATGTATTCAGTGATGCAAGCAAAGTATCATTCGCAGCAGCCATTTTCCTGAGAAGTGAACTTCAAGGGGAAGTTACTGTGCAATTGGTTCAAGCGAAGTCTCGAGTCGCACCAGTGCGTGAAGTCAGCATACCACGCCTAGAACTGATGGCAACATTAATAGCGACACGCCTCTACACCCAAGTCAAAGAAGCCTTGGATATATCTAACTGCCAGGTTTTCTTCTGGACGGATGCTAGCGTTGCCTTTACATGGATAACTACTGAGGGAGACTGGAACATATTTGTGAAAAACAGAGTGAAAGAAATAAGACAACATACCAAAGTGGAAGATTGGCATCACTTACCAGGTACAATGAATCCTGCTGATTTACCATCAAGGGGCTGCAACGCCAAACACCTGCTTAAGAGTAAATGGTGGGAGGGACCTGTATGGCTAAAAGCAAAACAAAGTGAATGGCCTAAGTCTCAATTTGAAGTTAGAGAACAAGAAGTTAACAAAGAAAAGAGACAAATAGTACTTGTTAACAATACTACAGATATGAGTACGTTTCTATTTAAACTTACCTACTTCTCGAAATACACTAAGATAGTAAGAATGGTTGGATGGATGATGAGATTTGTATACAACTGCAAGAATACGAATAATAAACAAGAAGGTGAACTGAGTTGTGCAGAGTTTCAGAGCGCTGAAAAGAGAATCTTGAAACTGGTTCAGGATGAAATGATGACGGATGTCTATAAAAGAAAATCAAAGGATTTAAAGATATTTAGGGATGAAGAAGGTATCCTGAGGATTCACACTAAACTGCTTCTAAGCGATGAACCCGCTGACTTCGTCTGTCCCATTTATTTACCTGGGAAGCATCTTATCATCGAAAGGTTAGTCGCCACTAAACACTGTCTGCTGAACCACGCCGGCTCTGGAACGCTAATGTGTGCGCTCAGGGGAAATTATTGGATTACTGGTGTCAGAAGACTTATCAGTTCAACCGTTTCAAAATGCGTACCCTGCAGGCGTCAATCAGTAAAGCATGCTGACGCACCAATACCGCCGTTGCCTCGTGACAGAGTAAAGCCGGCTGCCGCCTTTGAAGTGACAGGTATCGACTTGGCCGGTCCTCTTTTTCTTCGGTCGGGAGGGAAAGTGTGGATAGTTCTATTTACGTGTGCAGTATACCGTGCTGTACATCTTGAATTGACTAAATCGTTGTCGACAGAAGCTTTCCTCATGGCTCTTCGAAGATTTCTCGCCAGACGTGGAAGAGTCAACATCATCTACACGGATAACGGCACTAACTTCCACGGCGCTGATAACCTGTTGAAGACTTTAAATTGGAATGAAATAGCAGCCTACTCCAGCGTTCGAAGACTACACTGGAAATTCAATCCGCCAGCCGCTCCCTGGTGGGGTGGATGGTGGGAGCGTTTAATAAGGTCTCTGAAGGAACTTCTTCGACGAAACTTGGGACAGAAAACAGTTAGTTACGAAGAACTCCTAACAATTCTCTGTGACTGTGAAGCACTTATGAATTCACGTCCTCTAACCTACATCGCAGGTGACACGGATAATTTAAAACCACTCACGCCGGCTTGCTTCTTGCAAGGGCTTCCAGCCAGTGAAACTCCAGACTTAGACCAGCTCGATCATAATTCACTGAATAGGCGACTTAGGTATCTGCATAAGCTGAGAGACGGTCTACGCGAGCGTTTTAGAAATGAGTACTTGGGAATGCTCATACAGAAGGGCAAGGAGAGGGACTCTCATTTAAAGGTAGGCGATGTCGTATTAGTAGAAACTGATGCAAAGCGTATTAAGTGGCCTTTAGGAGTAATTTTAAAAATGTATACCGGCAAAGATGGCAATGCAAGAGTAGCAAAAGTTCGCACAGCAGACGGCGAGTACACTCGAGCTTACCAACGTCTGTACCCGCTGGAAGTGCAACCTAGCGAAGTGCTGTGATGATGAGCAGTGGTTTCGGGGCTCCGCCCCAAAAGTGGGAGGATGTTACAAACTCTTTGTTGTAAAGACAGTGACTTACGTTTAAACTTGTATTTTTATGAAATTCTATTTTCTATGTCATTGTCACTCTAAAATAAATGGTGTATCGTTTTACATAGTTTTCCTGGCTTTACTTAATTTCCTAGTATTTTTTTCACATACATACATACATACATAGATACATACATAGATACATACATACATACATACATACATAAACTCACGCCTTCATTCCCAGAGTGGGGTAGGCAGAGACACAGACTCACCAACAACTCCAAAAACTTGTTGATAATTCTGTGACCACATTTTGCACAACCAGGCTAAAATAAAATGTTATCCAGTGTATTAGTGACAGGTTGCAAACCCATCGCCTAACAGCACTACACAGCCTTTAGTCCCTTAGTCGTCTCTTACGACATCTACGGGAAGACATGGAGTGGCAACATTCTAAACCCAGCACCACACGGAAGTATATACATATAAGAGTAAGGAATAAATACTCTTCGCACAAATGTTTGGGCAGGAGTCGAACACGGGACAGCTAGCTTAGCTTCGTAGGCAGGGTCACTCCCACCCAGGCTTAACGCTTCGTCAGTTTAGGAGAGAACTTCCATTTAAATCATGAAAGTGGGCTAAGTAGACTGGTTTTCGTGCAGGTCGTTGACTGCGCTAATTTGAGTTAAGCGGTCGTTATTCAAGATATCATACTTCTAAGCCTTTTTTGCTTCATGTGAGTCAGGGGTCATCAGTGTCTGGAGCCTGTTTTAAAAATCAGAGTTGCGTTTTATCCATCCCAATTTCCTGATTTTGGCTTGAAAGAGAGCTATTGAAAGTTTTGAAGTGCTTCGTTGTTACCGCTCTGGTTATAGAAGCTTAAACAATTGGAAATATTTTGGCATGAAAGAGCCAAACGGGCATGCAAGAAAATGGTAGCAAGTAGGCTCTGACTGAGAGCCGTGGACATTATGAAATCCCGAGACTGAAAATGTGTTACTAACCTCAGGAGTAAGATGGGATACCTCTTTATTAGTCATTTTACTGTATTACCCCACACCGCAAACCAGTTGTTTTTTCCATACAAAGTGAAAAGCAAACACTGGGACACCTGGTATGGAGAAATAAACTTTAGGTGATTACTTAAAAAAAAACTGAAAAAACGGGAAAACAGGTTTTAGAACTTGGCTGATGTAATGATTCTAATTATGTAGATACCACTGAAAAACCTATGAAATAAAACATGAAATTAATTAAAATCGAGACATAAACAGAAGGGAAAATTACAGAAAATTCAGATTAAAATGATCAAAGGTGAGGCGGGGCTATTGCATCTGCGGGGCTATTGTAACTTTTCATACTAATTTTAAAAGTAGTATTAAACACGTTTTAGTATGAAAAGTTACAATTGCCCCGCAGATGCAATACCTGCCTCACCTAATATCTCCGAAACTAGTAAAAATTGCTGAACATACATAGAAATTAAATTGATAGCTTTTTAGCTCTATCAGCCCTAGGCGGGTTGACGTCGGTTTCTGGGACATCCTGTATATACTTATATCGCGTGCGAGACGATGTGGAGAAGGGAATCCCTAGCGAGCTAGTAATTGCGACATCATAGCATAGTAAGGCCGGCACACTGGCAAAGCTATAAAATTAGCTAAAATGCTTGAGGGAAATTGCTAAAAAGAAACTAACTATTCAAGGATTGCTAAAATTTGTTTTTTAAAACGCTAATTGATATGTCGTCAAAATACAGCAATCAGGGGTCGGCATTGACTGATAGACTGGTAGATTTTTTTTAAAATCTTTATTGGACTAAAATACAAATTTGAGTACAAAAGGTGAACTTAATGCATAATGGCATTCTCTACCAGTTGACCTTTGAGCAAATCAGAAAATGCAAAAGTACCCAAAATTCAATTAATAAGCTGCGAATGTGCCCATGCAATCTTTTTACTTTATCAACAACTTTTATCTTCTCACTTCTCACCCACAAGTGGTCTATGTACCATTTGATAGGTTACCCCTAAAACCAACTAGCAACTGTGTTTTTTTTTAAAGCCGTAGATGGCAAACGAGCAGACGGACCACCATGATGGTAAGCAGTCACCGTGTCGCCCATAAACGTCAGCAATACCAGGGCCACAGCGAAGTTGTTGCCTTTCAGTGAATACTCTGTATGTAGGCATACCTAGTTCTCTTTTTGCATTTGAGTAGCGGGTAGAGAGTAAAAAGAATAGCTCTATAAGTAGTTTTTTTCTGTTTTGGAATTATTATTTCATTTTTGATTTATTTTCTCGTAATCGAAGTGAAAAGTAATGTGTTTAACTGTAGACTAAAATGCCATAATGACACTCATAGTCACCCTTGCTTGCTTTGCTCAGGTGCTAAAGACTAAACCGAGGGTTCAGTGGCGCCCTCCTTACCATTATTGTGTTATCTAATAACAAGTATTATCTTGAAACCTAAAAGTAGATTTTTTTTATACTAATGAATACACAAAGACAAAATTTATTAACCTTCGTATAATCAACTTAACGGAAAAAGGTATCCACTTTTTTCCCCTCTTAAATTTTGAGACAAAACTCAAGTTTGTTAGAAAACACAATAACAGTAATGAGGGTGCCACTAAACGCTGGGTGCAGTCTTCACATCTTGTGTCATTATGGCCTATTTTAGTCCCATGGTGAAGAATGTACTATTTATCATTTATAGCTTTGTCTAGTTTTCCAGCTTTAGGTTCGCGAGAGTTCAGCGAAAGGGGAAAACAGCCGGCGGCGGCGGGGTTATTCTCCTCACTTCCGCTTCCGCTCTTCCTGCTGTTTGTCTCGGTTACGATGTCTCTATGGTCTTGTTTATGGTTAAATGTCTGAACTAGTGAAACCGTTCGCCATTTTAAAGATTTAATTTAATGTTACCAGTTTGTTCGTTACACTGTTTATATTTTTAGGTTTCTATAATGTAAATTTTTTTTCAGTTCCTGTTATTATATTAGGCTGAAATAAAGTACATTATGTAAATTATAGGTATTGTAAACACGATAACAATGCAGTATTATAGTGACGACGGTTGGTAGAGTTTATTCGTAGTTACTGCCGTACTCAGAGACGTCAATTTAATTTAATGCTTGATTAAAGTTGCTGCTGTCACTTTCTTTGCTACAGCCACGGAATAGAAAAAACAGTGGAAGTGGCATGAGCTTCGCTTAGTATCAGACCTGTTGTCGCCAATACTCACACTATCATAAAAACAACACGCAGCCATGGCAAATATTTTGGGTGCGTCTATCGTTTTTACATTCCAAAATAGCACAATAATGCTTCTGGATTTATTAATATCACCCCTCTTTTTCGCTAGGGGATTAAAAATTAAACTGTTTTTAACCTCAGGTCCCTTGTACTAATAGTAGTACATAATACTGCCATTGAAATAAAGATCTAGTGCCAAGGAAGTAAAGTGGAATTTCTTTTGTTTTTATGACTAAAATGATCAAATTAGAAAATTGACTTTATTTCATTCATAATATAATCGATTCATATTCCACTGACAAATTTCATTGTATGGTGAGCCTTAGGAGGTATAAACAAACAGCAAAGCCAATAAACCCAGGTAGCAACGCAACGCGGAAAACTTGACATTATACAAGATTTAATCAGAAGCTGGGAAATGTGGAAATGACAGGTTTCGAGTCACGCGCAGGAAATGAAAGCGGCTTCCGCCTGGCGCAGGTTCGAGTCCGGAGCACCAAGAATGGCGATCGATGCATGAATTAACTTAATTGGGTCCGTGAATTGTAGTTAATTTGTAAGTATTATACTGCGCCAATGACACGATATGGCGTCTATTTTGTATGGAAATGAGTTGTGGCAGCTAGGGTGAAGCCACACCAGCGTAATTATGTGAGTTGTTAGCCAACGCAAAACCAAACCAATGCCATGCAAGCCATAATAACGATTTAACGATATTGATAAATATCTTTTAAACGTTCCCTTCAGACATTCGCTATATATGTTCACTAAAACATTAAAGGGGAAGCCACAGTTGCGTAATTTTGTGAGTTGTGAGTCGCGTTATTTCTGCTTCATTCGGTTTCATATAAAACTCCTGTTTGGTTCACACGGCGACGCAAAATCAGCTGTCCTTTTGTATGCAGCAGAAATTACGCGACCAAAATTGCGCGACTAACAACTCAAAAAATTACACTCTTTACACCCTTATTGTTTTAGTGATCATAGACAGCGAATGTCTTAAGGGAAAGTTTAAATGATATTTATCATTATTGTTGTAAAGGCTTGTATGGCATTGGTTTCTTGGTATGATATCACGTAATCAACGGTTCGTTCGGTTTCGGTAAGAGTAAATATTCGTGTGAACAACATGATTTGTTCCTGTGTCTTGGATGTTTTCCATTTAAGTAATTAATGATAATAATAAATAGGGCCCAGTCTCACACAAATTGATCTAGTCCCAAAGTAAACTCTAGTCTTGTACTATCAGACCATTGGAACCTTGACCCACCATAGATCTGTGTCACAGAGACGTTATGATTCAAGTTATAAGAAGTGTCAAACAAATTGTTTTATAATGTCACTGTGACACCGTTCTATGGTGGGTCAGGGTTCCATTGGGCTGATAGTACTATGGGTACTAGACAGCGATAAATATACTTAAATAATATAGAGTAATAAATAATAAATACACATAATTAAATATGTAGAAAATATCAAACTTAGGAACAAATACTCGCGCATATCACACAAATATTTGCCCATATCCGGAATCGAACCCAGGACCGGTAGCTTCGTAGGCAGGCAGGGTCACTACCAACTAGACTAAAAGCGTCGTCAAAAGTATGTTTTTAATTATAATGTAAGTATGATTGTGGACTAAGCTAGCCAAGTTTAGAATTTTCCCTCGTCCCTAAATCATGATATTCATAGACAATTATAAATCGTAGGCGAAGATATAATCGTCGAAACCAATCCGCCTGGTTATCGGTATGTTTATTGAGCGAGCCGAGCTTGTAAATTATCGCTCGGCTTAGAAAGTCTAGATCACTGACTCACGGGGCACCAGGAAATGACAAATATCCACGGCTACATTTTACAGTTGGGTGGCCAGAGTCCAGTGTCAAGGCCTCTCAGTGTAGTCCTACAGTCACCCAATAAAAATGATGAGCACACTTAGAACCACGTCATTGTAAATTTCATTGTCATTATCTTGCTTGTTACTTGATGTTTAGCTTGAAGTTTAATATGACAATGTACTAAAGTGCTTAACAATTTCATGGAGGTTCGTGGAATAATTTTTTTCTTTTAACTATTGGAAACCACCTTATAATCGCGCCGTTCTAGGAGGAATGACAGCTGTCAATGTCTACGCAGTGCAAAATATAACCTTTCGCTTTAATATAGTTTTAAAATATAATCTGTAACATAAGATAATAGAAAAATAAGTTGACTTGACAGAAGCGCGTTGAGCTAACCTCATCTATTTTCCCTCGTGTACTAAACAGAAGCACCTGAGGTTAGCTCTACGCGCTTATGACAAGTCTCAAACATGCCTCAACATACATTTTGTACTGAGTTGCCACCTGTCAAATCGGGACCTTTAGAATGGCGCGACTATAGTGTTAACCCGAACCTTTACCCAAGTTCACATATACCCGATTTCCCTTTATGCCGTAATCTAACCTTTCACGAGCTCGTTACGAAGATGACGACATTGCAATTTCAAGGTCTATTGTTATTCCTAGAATGCAACTAGCCACAGCATGCGGGCGGCGTGCGGTGCATCCTGCATGCATTAATGCTATTACCTGGTATGATGCAGGGAAAGTGTGTCAATAGAAAGATAATGTAGAAAGAGGTGAAAATATATTGAAGTTATTTATAGAGCAGGGAAGCATTCTTTGTATGGTTATTTTGGAGTTATCGTTGCACGTAATTTGAAAATTTGGCTTTCAATTTAAACTATGACCTTTTTTTGATTACTTTTATGGTGATCTTGAAAGAAAAAAACAATTATACTATATATTACATTATGGACAATAATCCGAGCACAAGAGATTCAATTTACATCCGTTTGCTGCAGCCAATTGCTGATATATTAAAGCAGTTCAGTTTAGGTTTCTGTACACTTAAACTGGAATGCTTTAGTTTGTCGTAGTAACCCCAGGGGTTTTTAATGTAAGCCAAAATTGAGAGATGTCAAATTAATTTTGTAAACAAAATTAATATTTTGTAAGTCACCAATCAAAGAACTCTTATATGCTTTGTGTAACATAGAGCTATTATATAGCTAGTTGTTCATTACAATACGAATGAAGAAACAGAAGTACGGTAGTCTTAACATCATCTCACAAAACATACCTAGTAATGTACCCTCAACAACCCCCCAAGAATACATAAATATTGCTCCCTTTAGAGCCTTGTCATGACTTTCAAACTAAACACACCACAAGTATTACGGTTGAGTCAATGAGATTTATAATAACAAAGTTCAAATATCCCCAACATTTTTACTGGTTGACTGTACCGTCTAACTTATTAACAGTCATCAGCTTTCTTCGTGTTTCTAAGAAACCCATTAGAAATGTACTGTCAGATGTGAGAGTGAACGCCAAAGCGATGAGCATTCCGTGGCTATTATAACAAAATAAAAGCACTACAAACACCAGCTGGTGGTTTCAGTGGTGGTAGGCCCTTGTTCAGCGTCCATCCACCATTCGCTACCACCATTATTATCCTTTAACCTACCACCAAGCAGGAGTTCACATTATTGTGTTCCGATATGGGGATCAGAAAACCAAAAATGACGTGTAGAGGCATTCCACCCTACTCTTAAGAGTTGGCAACGCATCTGCTGTCTTAGGATTGCAGTCTTGAGATTTCAAATGTCTATGGGTGTGAGATCCAACTCACCATCAAGTGGCCTGCGTGCTCGTTTGCCTTTCCCATGAGTTAAAGTCAAAAGTCTAAAGTTGGTACATTATGTAGATGGTTGCTCTAACTCCTAACGCCACTTCTTCACAAACATTATCCCTGGCAAAAGAAATGTACAAAACGACAAGTCGCCAGCCAAAAATTGCATTCAAATAGTATTAGTTCGCTAACAAACTACTTTGAATTCTCTAAGATACATTTAATGGTTTGAAAATAAAAGCACTAAAGGCGATTTAAAAATAAAGGCCACAAAAAATAGTCCGGGTCAAATTTTGAACTCTTCTGAGTTATCTCTCCATTTTGATCAAAAGTTAAACAGTTCTAAATTCCTCTGTTACAGCCTCATGCTTTAGGTACTATGTACATACGTTGGAAATTTGAGATAGGTACGTTTAGATAAATAGATGACCGATAGCGACATATTAGCAACATAAGTAGTTAAGTATGAATAATGACACAAAACATAAAATGACCAACATAATGTCATTATTGTTTAAAATTGGAAAATAAAACTAACGAAAGCGTTTTCACATACCAGGACGCCATAAACAGAAACATTGCACAACTTGTCTCGTAAGTATTGCGCTCGCATATTGCCATAATCTAGATTATGTCATGGGATTACTAGAACTTGAATAATAGGTTTTCACTAGAGGTCAGCGGTGGTCGCATTTAGCGCACTTCGCGCAGGACTGTCTCTAACAACCAATCAGGAGTTGGCAGGCTCAGCACGTTCATGTTTCATTGGCTATGCTAGGCAGAGCCTGGTGCCTGCACGGACATGGCCTAGCCTAGAGACGTTGTGTAGGTGAACTATGATGACTCTGTTATGGCCATGTTGTCCTAGTATTTTTTGTAACATTAGCTATATTTTTTACTTGTTGATGGGAAGTTTTTATTGCTCTTTCCTTAGTATTTACGATTATTCCATTTGTGGTTTCCTTTTCTTATTAGTTTAGTTGATACAATTATTTTTAAATCGTCGTTTTCCGGTCGAATGCTGCATGTTCAAGATTCTTCTAAGTGAATTTCTAACCAGGAAGCGTCAGCCACTCGCATAAAAACTTTATGTGCTGACAATTATATACCTATTTAATGTTTTTTATTCGTGTGATCTATAATTTGATATGTTTATATTTATTTCAAATTCCCAATGTAATTTAAATATCAGTTGATTAAGTGCCGTATTACTGAAAAATTTAGGGTCTGATACTCATTTAAGATGAGTTTAAAATGGCAGATTTAATATAAATATTGACATGTCTTGAAACTGGTACCTTACTCAAGATTAATGTCAAAATCAGGCCGTAAGTGTGAGTTCCACAGTTCAAAATTACCTTAACTATTACACTTAGTAAGGGTGTAAAATTAAACTTTACATTAAATGAGAGCTAGACTTACTATTATTATTATATGTGAAAGTATAACTTTATTTGTTCCGTCTTTACGGTTTAACTTCTCAATCGATAGATCTAAATCATTGTACTTACAGGGATAGTTTGTAGCCTGAAGACGGACACTGGGTTTTTATCCCGGACTAAGGGACAATTCGCTAAAAAACGAGTCGCAGGCCAAAGCTAGTACCTAAAGCGTATGTCATTTGTTTGAAGATCATCGCGAGTTTCATTTCAATCATTGGTTAGGCCTGTTATATGCTGACAAAAGTTTTGTTATGCCAGGTAAAGATGGCACCAGTCTCGATCAGCTGTGGAACTTTCTAGCGCATCATAGTTACCCTACGAGGGTCAATGGTGCAGTGGACTAAGCCGCGTCCGCCCGCGGGCGCCGTGCCAACTGCTAATTCACACGCTGCAGGGTATGCGACGGGTTCAGAGGGAGCTCTGTGCAATTATACAGGGTGTCCCAAAATCGGTAACCCACATTGACACCGGAGGTAGGTCAGCTTAAGAGGTACCGAACCAGCCTAACATGACCTCAGTAAAATGACTTTATTTTTTTCAAATTGCTAGACCAATTGCAAATTAAAATTAAATTGGTCTAGCAATTTGAAAAAAATAAAGTCATTTTACTGAGGTCATGTTAGGCTGGTTCGGTACCTCTTCAATCAATGTGGTTGGTCAATGTGGGTTACTGATTTTGGGACACCCTGTATGCATTCTTTCATATCTTGAAGATGCGGATACCCTGGTTAGTAGTGACTGCCTACGATGCTAGTGGTATCGGGCTCAATTCCTGGTAAGGGTAGATATTTTGTTTGATGAGCGCGAGGATTCGCTCCCGAGTCTTTGATGCTTTTCATCCTATTAAATTATTTATTAATGTATGTTTATCATTATGTATATGTATGTTGTTTAGTACCCATAGCTTGGTTTGGTACTCAATTTGTGTAAGATGTACCCTTCCATTTCTCGTGTCGATGGTGTCCACTTCCACAGTCTCGCCCTGCCCTGTCTGTTGCATCTCTGAGGTCTGTTTCATCTGGACTGCTCCAGAATGTGAGCTGGCCGGGTAGGACAGCATGTGCCAGGGCAAGCCCGAATTTTACCAGGTTTTCCTTACACCAGCAGTCGACCCTAAGTCACCTTTTTTGACAAGCAATTGTTTATGGCAAGGCAGGAAGGCAACTAAGAGCTATTCTATATTAGATAGGACTAAGCTATACAACAATAACTGCCGATAAACGTATACAATTCATGCGCTAGAGTATAAAACAGTATTAATATCGACCGAAACTAAGCCAAAAGAGATGTCGCTTGATACACGAACCTTCTGTGCTGACCAACGTTGCTTTTGCTTCTTCTTGTTCTCAATGTACCTCATAATCAGCTTCGCAAATTGGAAAGAAAATATCGCATGCAATCACCAAATGGCAAATAATTAAACTAAATTCCTTAAATTTTAGTACTAGACTAGTGCTATGCAACAAACGATTTCTACACGAAAGATATCGCGGGTGGGTCGCTATATATATCTAAACACTTCATTGTTCAAAAGAAAAACAAAACCAATAAAATGAAGATAAAAGAAGGATGTACAAAGACGAATATATCCCATTAAGAGATCGCTTCCAGATAACCCTTGAAAGATTGAAAAGTGATAAATTGTGCAACTAGGCAAATGTTTAAATAATATCTATTTATCAAGAAGAACATGTAAATATATTAAATTAACTAATTAGACCTATAAAAATAATGTAAACCATTCAAATATCTACAAATCATATAAAATCAAATATTTATATAAATCTATGTACACACTTAAACTTACATAATCAGGATAATATATTTAACTACTTACGTGTACGGAATGTTGATACAGATTTAGTCAAGCCAGAACTTCTTCCATTTGCCTTTTAACGAATCTACTGATTGTGATTGCCTAATTGCGAATTCTATTCTATCTAGCTACAAAGTAGCCTGTGCTGTTCACTATCCTGCGCACGCGTCTCTGCCCAGTAAAAGTACTTTCGTTCGGGGTCACATCGCCATTCAGAAGCCAGCCTGTCAGCCTGTCATTGTAAACTAAGTTTATTATTGCATTAGATTGATCTAGCATCTGCTTACCATACCGATTTAAAATAATGATTATGGTAACCTATCGATGTTTCGAAAAAAAATTGTCCGCTGTTTCGTTAGTCCGAAATCTTCATTTGTCAGAAAATCATTTTTCTCTCAACCCATTAACATTTCAAATTGTTTAACGAGATATACCAACAGAACTTGTAGGTTGGGTTATGTTAGTTTTATAACAATCGAGGAAAGTAAAACGGTTTCAGAGAAAAATAATATTCATTTGTAGGAGACAAATGAATATTTCGGACAAGCGAAACAGCGGACAAAAGGTTTTTGAACTTAACGTAACCAATGATTATCATAAATATAAATTTAAATAATATTTACAGATAACATTAAGATTTTTCCATATTTATTTTAAACTAGAGGATGCCCGCGGCTTCGTATGCGTAGAATTAGTCCCCCTATTTTAACCCGTTAGGGGATGACTTTCCAAAAATCCCTTCTTAGTGCATCCATAGGATATGCAAGGAATACGAGTATCTTTCAAATTTCAAATAAGTACCTAGGTCCAGTGGTGTCGGCTGTGCGTGGATCGATCAGTCAGTTTCTTAATTTGTGTATATTAGATATTATTTAAACTAAAGTAAGACTTTTTTCGTTTTGGTATAGTGGAATAAATTCGTAAAGTTTTAAAATGGAATTATATAAATTCGAATCAGTGTTCTCTCATTTTAAATATCTGTCAAGCTCAATTAATAAATACCAAACTCTTATCTTACAATAATAAATACGTATGTAAATGTAGATTTACTGATAATTATTTGAGAACACTGCTGCACTGTTCCAAATTCGCTCCATTGTCCTTTATATTAGATATGTCTTATAAAAAACCTTAAGCCAGTTCTATATTCTCTAATGAATATATTTTATTTGATACTCTACTGTCAACATTTTCTATTTCAAATCATTTGAATGTCTTTAAATAACAAATACTTCATAATAGAGTGAAGAAATTCAGATTAGTCGATTATCATACATTGTAATATTGTCAATGAATGAGCTCATAGTTAGTTCATTGGCAGTGTTGGGAGCTAATATAGTCGTATATCGACTGTCTTAATAAGGTTAAAACAGAATGTTTAAACAATGACTGTGTACTTATTGCACAAAAAATATGTACATTGTGGGATATTTAAGAGTTACTAATTTTACCTACGTGGGCAAAGATACTTAGACTTGTCTTGTCTTCTCTCTTTGTAATTTGTGCTCTTTGCCGGTTGTGATTGCGAGTGCGTTAGACAATAAGCCCTCAGATTACGTTTCTTTATTGTCAAGGAGGCACCGGCCGGACCACCGGCTTGTTGCATGGTAAATAACCTATATTTTCAAAGATACGAAGATTGATGAGCCACAGTTTTCGAACATCGTTTACGTTAGCGTTAAGTATCTTGTTTAGCGTTACTGGAAAGTTCAACGATTTCAGAAAAAAATGGGTTTTCTGACTTATGAAAATTCAGACAAACGGTTGGTAACAGAAATAAGTGATAAGTAACCGTAAGCATTAATTGGATCAAAAAATCGGGAATCGCCACATCCTGTGTGCTCGAGTCTTAAAAAACCAATTCACTTAATTTAAGCTGCAGAGCTCAATATCGTGTTGTCAAGATTTATTGTAATATCATGCACTGACGTCATTTCCTCCGATCTATTAATGCAAAGCTATGGATCGGGATGGACTCCTTGCATATTCTGTAAGTTTTTATTAATTTTTAATGGCGTTAGCCTGGGTGGTGCCGGGCAAAAACTTAATAACGTATTGAGCTCGCAATATCCTTTCCTTATTCCTTATTCCTTATCTTTACTAATATTATACATGTGAAAGCGTGTTTGTTTGTGCACAACTGGAACGAAAGACTTTCAAAATTTAATAACGATTGCTAACTGTTTAGAACACATCCAAAACGCAGCTTTCATGACGTCACCTCGCGGCGGTTGGAACATTCCAAATTGACATTTGGTCAACGAGGATCAAGGAACTAACACGCATACGCACTCATACATCTCATTCGCCTGTACTTTTAATTACTATAAAATCAATAAATGATTGTAAATCAGTATAATATAGTATAATAAGTATAAATGTATTGATGACGCGCTGGCCTAGTTGCGGTAGTAACCCTGCCTACGAAGCTAGCGGTCCTGGGTTCAAATCCCAAGATATTTGTGTAATGAGCGCGAATATTCGTTCCTGAGTCATGGATGCTTTCTATGTATTTAAGTACATATCTCTCTATGTAAGTATTTACATCGTTGTCTAGTATACATACCCATAGTACAAGCCTAGAGCTTAGTTTAGGACTAGGTCAAATTGGTGTGACATTGTCCCCTGTTTTTTTTTTAATAATAAAATCATCACTGAAAACAACCCTCGGATCCCTACACCTTCTCCCATAGGACCCTAGGGCCGTAACAGTAACTGTACCTAATATAAATTTTACGAAATTACGAGTATTATCCCCCCGCTGTATTATTATCCATTCGAAAAGAGGAGTGTAATAAGTTTAACTTGTGTATCGGATGTGTAGCGGATGGACCTTTTTAGATGCGGTTTTAAAGAAAGCTAGTTTAGGGCCGTCTTTCACAGAAATTATCTCTGAAAGAAAGGGTCGTCATTGTATCGGGTTTATTTTGTCAATTTAATAGTGTATATGTATGTAAACTCTGTATTTCACATAAAACATATTATAGTTATTGGACCCAAATGATTGATATTCGAAGCTGTTCATTTGACCTATAAAACCTTAAACAAATGTCAATCATTTAGACTACGTTACACCGTAATTTAAACCTGATTGAACAGTAATATTCATGAATATAATTTACCAAAAATAATGAAAAAGTAGTTTATTTGTCTGAACAAATTGACAAAATACAAGTTTTTATGCGGCGGGAGCTAAATTAGACAGAGACCCCAGACAAGATGCATTTGGCGTTCGTTATCGATATCAAAAATGACTTTATCTTTTTGAAAAAGGATTGACGAACGCTGTTAGTCGTTTTGGACAGCACTGTCAGTTTTCTAAAATCGTTACGTTAGCGTTAAGAAACTTGTCTAATCTCACAGACACCGTATCTTGGGACCCATCGAGCCAAATACAAATAAACTATTAGTAACATAATAAATTATAACTTTAATCTAAGATACTCGTACAATAATTTATTTAATTCATAGTCTTTTGTAGAAAATCAAGTACATACCATCAAACTAATAGAATTTCGTCTTTAACTTTCAAAATCTCTCAAAACGCATTTGAATAAAAACACAATCAAACTTTATTCATATTGCTGTTAAGTTGCTTTTAGAGCTTAATGATTAGGTAAGATGTGAGTTTGTTGAAGGAACTAATAGTGTATTTGTCAACGGTAATCGGAGGAAACCGCAGAATGAGCCGGTTGGCCGGGGACCACGATCCGAAGACACTTGAAGAGGTTAGCATTGTTCTTACACAATTATTACGACTCTGTCCTAGAATCCAATCTGACCTGAATCGAATATAATTATTATATTATTTTTATATTTAAAATAAAAAAAGATACAGAACTACTTACAGTTTCTTTCACAGACGTTGATTAGCACTGGAAAAAATGGAAAAAACGGCTTACTGTTGAGTTTCTTGCGGCGCTTCTTCTCAACAGTGGTCTCTTTGGAAGCGCTGGTAGACTCAGACTTGTAAAAGTGCCTGCAGGGCCTACTTACTGAATAAAATTATTTGAATTTGAATATTTGACTTATGCATTATTAGAGGACGCCCGCGACTTCGTACGCGTAGAATTAGTTTTCCGCTACTTCCCCCATTTTTTCGTTTCTTAGTGCTCACTTACATCATGAAAGGAACCCCTGTACCTAATTTCAAGTTTCTAGGTACAGTAGTTTCGGCTGTGCGTTGATATATAAGTCAGTCGGGTTTGCCTTTGATATAATATAGATTAGAACACCTTCTGTCACTGTCTAATTCGTCAATTTAGAAGGGTGAGCACATAACTTAAGGGGACTTAAACTTGAAACTTAAACGTAAAAGATGTATACTTTACTCATTAATCCATAGTAAAACACCCATTGAATATGTTTTGCGATACAGATTCCACTGTTCACACCTTAAATAAAATTAGCAAATTGAATACCATGTATTTGTCATAATGGGGTTCAAAGTATGTCGTGAAAAAATGTCTACACGACCTTAGAAAAGTATTGTTTGTAAGCACCAAACACCGTAAGTAAAGGGTCTCCAGTTACTCTAGTTATCATATTACCATATCAAAAAAAATCTTCCATCACCTCTTTGTTCTATTCAAATAGTCAAGTGCATTGATCAGCGGTGTTATTCTTTAAAGAGCTTTACAAATTCTAATAAACCATTTTATTTAGACCTCTAGATCCATACTAACACTATGAAATTGAAATCGAGAATCAAGAGTTGATTGTAGACGTGTATAAATTAACATGCATATTTCTATATCTGTTTTCAAACAATTCCAGCAGGTATCATGGCAAAATTATATGTCCCTATCAACTTATTTGCGTTTGAGTCAAATTAGAAATAAAGAAGGTTCGACTGGCATACCATTAACCAGTTTACTTCGATCTTCTTTGTAATTTAGTTGCTTCTAGTCGAGAGGTCTACATATAATGGTTTATGGGGAATTAGATGTCGAGTTCTGTGATAGAGAATAGTATAGTTTCCCAGTTTTTTGCGCAGGGTGATGCTCGCAACACGTGCGCGGGCGTCGACCTGCGGACGAAGATATGGCGCAGGGTATTGACTGGTTGCCATGTATTTGT
The DNA here is from genome assembly GCA_948252455.1 of Acleris cristana. Taxonomy (NCBI): domain Eukaryota; kingdom Metazoa; phylum Arthropoda; class Insecta; order Lepidoptera; family Tortricidae; genus Acleris; species Acleris cristana. Next base: position 4,440,142 of record OX411794.1, read on the forward strand.
ATTTGTGGAAAATGGTGCGGCACAAATTTGGCAACGGATCGATGTTTTTAGATGGGTCTATAGATAGATCAATATATTGAAATGTATATGTCGCCTGAGAAAAATTGTGATCGATTGGTTTCTTTATCGATATGTCAGTTAAGGTTCGTTTTATTTCGACTCGGGGATAGTTAAGCGGAGGGGAGGGAAGATGAGCCATTAGGGTCGAGATTCTACACGGTAAAACCTTATTTTGACGTGCTATGGCATTGTTTTATCTCGAACGCCATTACTGTCAAGTAAATAGGAGCTAAAAAAACGTTGACTATTTATACGATAACACGTCAAAAGCAATATTTTGAACAAAGCAATGTATAGAGGCCCTAATTGTAAGAACAATCTCATGCGCATATAACTATGTATGAATAAATCTCTCTTTGCCAGGAAGCGGTTTTACTTTATGACAGTTCATATAATTTCCGCAATATCGCGAGGGTTTTTATTCAGTCATTTGGTCAGGCTTTATGAAAATTTCGATAGTTTTTGAAATTCGGTAGCTATCGTAGAATACAACGTCTTATTTTATTTACCAATAAGTTCACACTATATTTATTGTTTCACTATGATCCCCGAACCCAAACTTGGTCATGTTAGTGTCGTGGAGACCAGAGAAAAAAATCCCAAAGGATAAAGTATTAATGACGCAGTCGGGTAAAAACCCTTTCGTAACGACATCCACATCCACAAATTGACTGCTAATTAGTTAATTAGTAATTGATAAATTCCATCATCGCGTCCATTTGTAATAATGACGAGCACGACGAGTTAAGGCGCAGTGACTGTAACTTCACACTAGAGAAGACAGGGATCGCAAGTAGCCAAGTTTTAGTGGTGGTGAGACCTTAACTAGGATAGAGGCTTTTCGGAATATGAACGGATTTTTTAAATCGCATTTCTCAACAAAATATAAAAACACCGTAAAAGAAATCATCAAAAGTGAAATTAAACCTAAAATCGGATAAGAAATAGGGATGATACAAGCATTTTAAACTGCTAATTTAGACAGACAGATCCAAAGGTTGTAACAGGTCGGCCATATAAACTCCACGCCACAAGTTAAATTCTGTTTTGCTAGAAGGAGATAGAAACTAATCTTTGTAGGCTTACATCTTAGTTTTTTTTATAGCGAATCAAAAATGTTTTTTTTCACCTGTTAGTTACACGAATCTACTGTGAAAAAAAACATTAATATTCCCTATTGTCTATGGGTTTTAGAGCCCACTTACTTTCACATAAAGGTAGCCTGTGTACTTGTTTGCTTTTTGCATGCTATAAAAAATACCTTCTGCAGGATGCGCTTGGATCCTAAAGGTTCAGTTTCATTGGTCGATAGCCCGCATACCTACTTGTAGCAATCCACTGACGGGTTCTTTTAACATTTTTGAGCCGACAGCTATTGCAGCGACGAAAAGTATGCGGACTATCGCGCAATGAAACTGAGCACTAACCTCGTAAGCCCCGAAATCCTAAATTTAAATTTGTCAGAGTGACTTTTGACTTTGACCGACACTAGATTCTTTTTTGAGCTAACGAAATTTGACGTGGGCCTTACGATGATCCAAGCAGCAGTCGCATTATTGTCTTCCGATGTGGGGGGAAGGGAATCGGTAAAATGAATGTCTCTATCATTTTCCTGAGCTACGATCGAGTTTGCACTCTTGCAAATATCTATGGGTCTCAGAAGCCCACATACCATCAGGTGGTGTATGTGTTTATTAAAGGTGCATAGAAACTTCTTAGCTTCCTCTTCCCATATGATTTTATTCAAAATAATATGTAGGATTAACGTCAGTAAAGAGACATTCACAACACTATAATGCCGTCCTGCCAAAGAAGGTGGCTAACTGCATAATAATAAAATAAGCATTTTAAACTTAATGTGGTATCAAAAGATTATACAATCGTTCGACTACTACATTCTTCTTTGGCAGGACGGCAGATAATAGGTATAACAGACCCAGCTTACTCCGAATTTGATGCACAAACTCAAGTATATAAGTCGATATACTAACATCGCCGTGGGTGACATTTATATGGGCAGGGTTGCGTGCGAATGAGTACAATTTATGCGACAGAAAAGGAAGCACAAATTAGCCAAGTTTGACATACATAAACGGTGTTTTATTAGTAAAACAACTTCTATACTTGTACTATAATAGTACTATCTTCAGAGACTATAGTAACGAGAATTCGCGCAGCAAAGCTCACGTATATTAATCAAAACCTAGGGAAAATAAAGTGGCTACCAACTCGGTAATAGACTGCAGAATACAACGCACATTCCGTGCCAGCCTGTCTAAATTCCACACCACTAGGGCTCCGGATTGAGGCGTTTGCAATGAGTGGCGACCAAGCCATTAATATTACGTTTATAACTAGATCGATCACCCATATGCGCCGCCGTGATAGCCCGTCCCGTCTGATAGCCCTCTAAGGCATTGGCTTGCTAAAGGCGATTATAAAACGCTAATTGCGTCGCTGTCTCTTATAAAAACTAAATCATGGCAGTTTCCTCTTATTAATTTAGCCATTCAAGAAGGAAATGCTGCTAGCATCTTTGGTACAACGCTGCGGGGCCATTCTTAAACTTACCCCCTTATTCATTAGTCGCAGAGTATACCTATATTTTAGTGTTTTTTGTTTCTTTTTATAAAATTCAAATGTCACAATGAGGGATAAAGTCAAAGCATATTTTAAGCATACTTTATGAATAAGGGGTTTCATGTTTTTATTTAACCTTAACTTTTGTTTTCAGTTATAGTTATATATTATGTATTAATTTTATGTCGTTTGTAAAATAAATAATGATTAAGCGATCCAGTGAGAAAATGCTGCCAGGATCCTTGAGACAATAAAAAAAAGGTATTTTTTTATAATTAAAGTCGCTAAATAATATGTTGACGTCAATGCATATAACCAGACAAGTGCGAGTTGAACTCGCGTGGAGAGGTTGCCGTTCGATTATTACAGATTTTCCTGTAATCAAAAAAAAGAGGCAAGACCATTCAATTTTTATATGTATTTTCTTAAATACTTTATTTTTAGTCAATAAAAATCGTGACCCTCACTTCAAACCCTTTCACACTATACGGTTTGTAATAGATACAATTATTTTTAATTTCTAAATTTTCCCCCTAAATTTACATTTTTAAAATTAATTAATTTACGTTACACGTCCTTGTTTGGGTAACAGAAATTCATATGAACACTAAGTTTCAACTTCATAATGGGTCCTACTGGACTACTGGAATCTACTGATTTGGAGCAAATTGTCTGCAACAGACGGAGTGACATACACACAAGTAATCATATATTTTTCAATCGGACGTACGGTCACGAACGTAAATTTGTGACCCACTTCAAAAAAATATGCTTGAAGTCGTCAATGTAATGAGAGATGCCAAGTCATTTGTAACGTATAGGAAACTCAACCTTATTGCTGTCGAATGTCAGATTGACTTTAAACCTAAGGTGGGCCACAAATTTAAACCTTCGACTGTACGGAACCACATCATATAAAAGATCAAGTTGAGCGAGGTCAAAAACTTCACTTTGATTACGAAACAGACAGTTGACAGATAAAGGCTATGTCCGCAAACGGCCATGAACCCCAAATTATCAGCTGATATTCACCTTGACGAGTCAATACACCCCATCGAGCCGTCTGACTCCTACATGTCCGGACCTGTCGACAAGACGTGTCGTCATAAAAGCGTCACAATGTAATCTGACATATTCATTAGACATCACGTAGGCATCAAACAAAGTTCACATCGGGTATTTTCTCACACGTCTTCGTGACGTATGTGACACATACATTTTGTTGGTGTCACTTTAATACAGCGAAATATTTCCACAACGTGCCGGCTATAATTATCCTGTAGCGATATTGCAATAAGAAGGTTTTAGTGATAGCTTTCCGATCGTAAATGTTCAAGTTGCAGAACATTTTCAGAAGTTCGGAAATATATGTGGCCCTCCATACAAAAAGCAGGGATATTACTTAGACGTTGCCGAGAATTTCTCATAAAAGCAACTTTCACAATTTGAAGTTTCTCGTCGGTGCTATACCGAATTATTAGGCTCTCATTGACTGTTTTTGGCGGCCATTTTTTTTAAGTCACTCTATATTTGGCCATTACATTTATATGATGATGGCATAACAAGACCATTTTGCGCGCACGCGCCGCGTCACCAAAAATGCCGCCTTAATTATAAGTCCGGGCATCGAACTCGTTGTAAAAAGTTCGCTGGCCTTGTCCACACCACGTGGCGCAGACAATGTTTGTTTGTTTATGTTTCCGACATCAAATGACTTATTTGTCGTGAAGCTTTTAAATGTTAACGCATTTGTGACTGGTTGAGGATGTCAAATGAAGTTATTTTTTCTAAAAAAGCGGTTCACTGTACTTTACTAAACTGACAGTGTCTGGAAGGAAGGTTGTCTAGAATAAAAGTCTCCAAAGTGCAAAAGTGTACTTGCATAACTTCTGTGTCTGACTTTGATGACAATTATACGATTAAATTATCATTACAGTATCATTCACGTAGTAAATGATTCCTATTTGATCAGGTCAAGGCTGTTGGTTCAAACTTCGCATAAAATCATCGTTTGTTTTGTCCATGTCACGAGTATGGCGGTAGAGCCATTACTCATCAAACATTACGACATGTTTTTTATAAATTACCAAAGAACACCACGAAATCCAGGTGCAATTTTTATTCGCAACCAACTTACCCTTTTACATCATCATCATCATGAACTGAAAACCTTCCACCTGAGGGCCCTGCCAAGATGCACTACGCTAACTAGGTTTTCTATTCGTTTCGTTTCTAACCAATCGCGTCATTGGTAGATCACGTGACTTTTCGTATCACGTCGTAGAAAAGCTAGTTAGCGTAGTGCATCTTGGCTGTTAGACTTCAAATCTACTTTCTTAGTTATATCTCACTATGTTGGCATTATTTTAGTAAGTTAAATACCCGTACTTTAAACCTTACTAATAATAAAAATGACAAAGTGTGCTTTGTTTACTTGTTCAGTTTTCAAGGCTTAACGCCCTCAATTTGGTACGAATTTGTTTATAGCCCGAAAATGGACACCGTTTAAATTTTATCCCAGAAACTAAGACCTATTCCCGAAGAAATAGTAATAAAAGACTCTAACGCGGACGAAGTCGCAATAACAGCTTGTAATCTATTCATCAGGTGACACGCCGTGTAACTTCAACGACCGCAGTCATTCTTTATTAATAAGTTATTACGTCGGGTCAGCCAGTCAGTTCGGTTTTGCCCCTTCGTAACCGAATTTTAAGGGCACTGGCCTGTCTTAAGTCACGTAGTCCTGCCCAGAACAGCCTGTAATTGTGATGGATAGCTTGACACTGTTATTAACTCTGATGGTACGCGGAAGGGCCATGGAATTCGCAAAGTACTTTATCCCATAAAGCAGACCAAGGAATTTAATTACCATATGATTTGACACTGTAGATAAGATGTCAGAGTTTGCGGTTGTGATGCGGTACATTGGCCATAAGTTTTTATTTTTGGTGTTAAGTTAATGTGGTTGAAATTGTTCAATTTTTGCTGATGCTATTTGAAAAGAGTTAATTTTCCTTAACTTTGGTTTGTCGGTCGAGTAGTTTATTTATTTATTTTATTGCATTATACATTATGACATTTCTATGTAGTCTTATACAGAAGTACAGACAATGCACAGTGGAAACCGTTGGATCTAGGGACTTGAAATTAGGAGGGAATATTCCTTGGATATCCTAGGGGTGGACTAAGAAGGGGTTTTTGGAAATTCATCCCTTAAGGGGTTAAATTAGGCCAAGTAGCGGTAAACGAATTCTATGCGGGCGTCCTTTAGTTATTCATGTTAGTTAATATGATACAATATTTGACTGACTGATATATATTTTATTTCGTTATGACGGGAGCGAGAGATTTATACTTAATCCATATTACGGAAATGCTATCCTAACCTTACCGACCACACAGTGACCAGAATCACGTGACCCCCGTCAACCTGAAGTTTGTTCCACAGAGCAGGTCATAGACTCGGGGGGAACGATCGCCAAAACGTACAAGTGGTGTTGACCCCACATCCAACTCGTTGAAACGTGCTGCAGATTTCAAAATAATAAAACTATTTTCAAGTGGAACTATCACAATAAGTGTGTAAGTGTGTAAAAATAAATAGGGCCCATATTTCCTTTAAAATTTGCTTCAAAGCAAAACCTTAATCGATGTAGGCTCGTAAGGCCCAGTGTGCAATAGGATGTACATAATTAAGGATAATACACTACTAATCAACACTAGAAAATCTTACAATGAGTGGAAATAAGCTTTATGTCACAAACGGTACGCCTAGGTACTGGCTGAAAATCAACAGATCCGAATCGTCCGATTTCTGGTGATTCGATTCGTTTTAGAGATGGCGGATGTCAACTCAGTATAATGCTGAGTGAGTGTTGCGGTGTGTCTTGTCAAACATTTTAGCATTTTACATAAGGATGATCATCCAATCAATATTTGACTTTGAGCTTGAGTTGCAGAATACATTCCATGCTTGTGGTATATTTGTGTCTTCTTGATAGTGAATAAATGACTTCCTATCTTTCTATTAATTGGTATACACCAATCAAATGTGAATTTAATGGCAAAGTTTTCAAAAAAAGACCATTATATAAATGACATGTAAAAATCAAAATACGGATAACTGGTCGTAATCCTGATTCTGTTTAAAGAATAACATGACAGTTAAATGTGTTAGTTTATTCCTCGCAAATTGTTTTTTGATTAAACAATATTGTAAACGCACAACAGGTTGTTACGTTTGCTTAAAATATGTTTCGTCATTATACGTCATTGTGACATTTTCATCTTACAGAAAGTGACAAAACATACTTTAACTAATAGGTGTATCCCCATTCTCTTATTATGCCAGTTCTATGCCCAGTAGCGGGAAATAAACATAGTTAATATTAAAAAAAACAACATTTCAAAATACATTCTAACAATAATATAATGGAAAACCAAAATGTAACATTGGAAAGTACTGCTTAATATTTTTACCCAATATTTGGAATAATGTTTTTCGAATGAGTAGGTAGCCCTAGCCAAGATGCTAACGCTGCTAAAGTTTCTGTTTTCTATCGATTCGAAATGAATGGATTGGTATATCTAAGCCGTAGACGCAATCTGTCTTCAGCTTACCACAATCCGATAAATCTGGTCGATTCGAAAATCGCTTACTCAGCGTTATGCACCTTAACTAGGCCATGGTATTATGAAATTCTTCTATTTATACAATTTACATTTTTTTTTAATAGTGCCACTCCATGTCTTCCCGTGGATTAAGAGGCAACTAAGGGAATATGGACTTGCAACCTGTGACTACTACGCTGGTAAACACCTAAGCTAATTGTGCAATATGTGGTTACAGAATTATCAACAAATTTTCAGTTGTTGGTAATTTTGTAGTTCCGCCTACCCCACTCTGGGAATGAAGGCATGAGTTTATGTTACAACATTTTTTTTGTATAACTATACATTGATGATACGTAGCCAAAAAGATTTTTGACGAACAAATATTGCACAAATATAACTCGCATGTGTCATAGATTAGGGTTCATTCGCCGGGGAAACGATCGCCAAAAGACCCGTGAACCCAGCCGGTGGTCGGCCGGTTGACTGACTCCCTATCAACCGATAAGGGGGTATTGAACGGTTAATATGAGATGTTATCATGTCAATTGATTTGTTTGTTTATTTGTATGTCTGGGTGACTTGTTGTGCCAATATCTCTTCGGCAAAGTTCTGTAAATAGACTATACAAGCGCTGATTCGATTCGAAATTGAATTCAAATCGGAATTCGGAATATAATAATACTTACTGTGCGGCGGCGATGCGGAACCCTCGGCCCGCGAGTCCGATTTTCACTTGACCGTATTTTTTCTAGTTAAATATCAACATTGGTGGAAAAAATCATAAAAACTACATTATTTTCCATAACATACTCAGGAATGACTAAGACTACATAAATAAATGTTATTATTAATTGCTATAATAGTTCCAAGGGTTGAATGATCTCTGTATGACTCAATATGCGCGTGATTCAATGTCACGTGAAACTAAATATACCACGACGACCTTGAACTTCGTTGACCTTGTGAATTTATAAAGATTCCGCATGGAACTTTGTCCAATTTTGTAATTTTTTATGGCATGGGGAAGGCGATTGAGCCCACAAGCCACCTGACGGTAAGCGGGATCTGTAAGACATAGATCAAAAAAAAAAACATTGGGACATAACATAAGTACAAATTTTTCTTTAGTCCTGGATTCTGAGCTAGGAAGCCCATCCAGTCTATCTCAGATCCAGTTGTACTAGTCTTACTTAATAGATTTCGTATTTTATTTCTGAGAACAAAATTATGTTTCCAACGCTGAGGACTTATTTGGAATCTCTATGTTAGTCATGTCAACGGTTGTCTTTTGGCCATACCAAAACACAAATTACTTACTATACTCAAAGTGACAAAATAAAACATTACAAAATGTTCTATTCTTTCCTTTCCTTTCTTGGTATAGAAACAATAGGACATATGTTACAGACAGGACTAAACATAGCAATATAAAACGATGGCTTGCAACATCAGTATCAAAACTTCAACATTACAAGGCTAAGGTAATTTTTAATAATGCTAAAAACAAATAAATCTAAATCTAATTCATCTTCATCGTTAGTTAACTAATCTTAACGTTAACATGTGGAAAATGTAATAACTCTGCATCGGAAAATGCGCGGCGTGACGTCACGTCACGTAGCCGGCGCGGGCGGCGCGTCATCACACCGTGGTCAGGGCTAACATTCGGCAAGCCTCCGAGGTCGATGACCGGTCAAACATTTCAGCACAAACGTATAACATAAAATCTCCTATTATGATGTCACAGCGTGATTGGCAAGTTTTATAGGGGCCTGATTTTGCGTGTGATTTTTTTTAATTACTTTAGGACGTTGATTGCAGTAAGGTTATTGCTCTGATCGGTCGGGTTTTCGTGCTGGATTTTAATTGGCAGTGGTTCGTGGTGGCTACAGCTACATAGGTTTCGTTATTGTTGGACAATTGGCTTGCTTTCAACGTTTTATTTTTTGCTGGCGCAATCATAAATAAGCATTGTTTTCCTGTTTGTTACAGCTAGCAAAGCGAAATAGTATACTTAGTTTCTTGCCTGTAACAAAACGCATTAATCATATCGGTTACTTATTATGTAAATTAGATAAATAAACATTATTTACAACTAGTAAAGTACAAGTTACAACAACAAAACAATCCGTTACTATATTGCGATGACATTTTTATTCAGGTTTAAAAAAATAACTAATGTATCTCCTTAGCAACTAAACAGTCGCATGAGAACCACAAATAAAAACCAACAATCTGACTGAAGGATCGAATTTCAATTTAATTACCCCTAATTAAACCAAATTACCAGAGATAACGAAACAATATTAACATAAAACATTAATCAGTACCAGAGACAATACTCAAAATGGCCGCGATTGAAATTCGTTGGCGCCATTTTGCAATGCTGAAATGCATATATCATCACCCCTGTTCCGTTGTCTTAAAGTATAGTTTAGAGCGAACGAGGTGTGTTGCTAAGTTACAAGAGCGGTACGCGCCAAAATACTGTGGCGGTCGTTCGTTGACCGCGTGACGTCACAGCGCTACGTCAGATTACGTCACGTGACGTTTTGTGATTGAGCCAGTGCTCAAGTCAAGGTTTTTGCCAGCAGCGTTTATTGGGTGAACGTACGAGTATTGTCACTGGAAAGGATTTTAATATGACTGATCAGGAAAGGAAATGTTTTTCGGGACGTAATGCTTATGTATCCACGTGTTTGTAACATCCTCTGGATAAATGTCGTTCTTAATATTTAAAGTGCAGATAGATTGGTAACTACTGCGATAAAAGCGACCGTAATACGGTCCAAGGTTAACTATTGTTTGTTAGTGCGTATACGTAGGACGCAGTATCTCATTGGGCTGCCCTAGGCTACGTGACCGGTCGGTCGGGGCGGAAAATACCACCCAGTATTAAACTACTGCAGAAATTCCCCCATTTTCCAACCATAATAATAATAATATAATAAGTATAAGTAATGTAAATGTATATGTAATATAATATGTATATGAAAATGTAATGTATATGTACCTAATCTAAGTAGGGAGTAGGGAAACCACAATGATTAAACAACAGGAATTTCGATGTTACATTATCTCCATCTCTTTCTTCCGATTTAGTCTCGATTGAGGCGTAAAAAGAGGTAGCTTCAAAATGTACCTAAACTTTAGTGCCTCGTAGCAACATTAAACAGGAAATCCAGGGAATCCCGTGCCTATCTTAATTTGGTGGAGATAGATTGGTAACTACTGTGATAAAAGCGACCATAATACGGTCCAAGGTTAACTATTGTTTGTTAGTGCGTATACGTAGGGCGCAGTAGCTCATTGGGCTGCCCTGGGCTACCTGAGCGGTCGGGGCGGAAAATACCACCAGAGCCACAGTATTAAACTACTGCAGAAATTCCCCCATTTTCCAACCATAATACGTATCAAGGCTATAAATAATGTATGTACCTAATCTAAGTAGTGACACCACAATAATTAAACGATTGGAATTTCGATGTTACATTATCTCCATCTCTTTCTCCTTATTTAGTCTCGATTGAGGAGTAAAAAGAGGTAGCTTCAAAATGTAAACTTTAGTGCCTCGTGGTAACATTAAACAGGAAATGTATTATCCCGTGCCTATCTTAATTTGTTGGAGATATATTGGTAACTACTGCGATAAAAGCGACAATAATACGGCCCAAGGTTAATTATTGTTTGTTATTGCGTATACGTAGGGTCCAGTAGCTCATTGGGCTGCCCTAGGCTACGTGACCGGTCGGGGCGGAAAATACCACCGGAGCCACAGTATTAAACTACTGCAGAAATTCCCCCATTTTCCAACCATAATACGTATCAAGGCTGTAAGTAATGTATGTACCTAATCTAAGTAGTGAAACCACAATGATTAAACGACAGAAATTTCGATGTTACATTATCTCCATCTCTTTCTCCCGATTTAGTCTCGATTAAGGAGTAAAAGGAGGTAGCTTCAGAATGTAAACTAAAGTACCTCGTAGTAACATTAAACAGGAATTGTATTATTCCGTGCCTATCCTAATTTGGTGGAATAATGGCTCAAATATGCAGCAATATAATTGTATATGCACAAAATAAACGTTCATTCCGTCTTTGTTTTAATTATTCATTCGAAGCATCTGCTTCAAGATTCATCAGCAATTTGTAATGTATTCACGCACGTGACGTACCTACCTAATAATAATGAGTAAACTATTTTACAATATTTAATAAATGAATAATAGTATATTTTACCCATAAATAACTATTTGTAATGTAAAAGGTGGCTTAAAAATACATTAGTCAATGGAAAAAACATTCTTGAAAAACGTTTTCCACAAATATATTTTGGCCTGTCAATTTGTAAGCAAATTTTGTCCCCGTTTCTAACAAAAAGAGTCAATTATGCCAAAACCCAACCGTGACAAACTACTATCATTTATACATACAACACGTCATTTACTGTCAAATGTCTTTGTTCAGCTCACCCACTTCCAAAACGACAGGATTTAACACTAGAGTTCAAGGAACTTTGAATAGGAAATGAAATTCGACCTAGTTTTCGACTATTGTAGCTAAGTCAAATAGACTTCTCTGAATAGCTCGAAGTGGTACGCAAATAGTGAGATGCCATTTCGCTATAATGATAGTAATGATACACGGCGGGCGTATTCCGGTTGGCATGTTGATGGCATGCCGATTATGAATTGTAGATTGTGAAAATCTGCAGCAATAAAGAAGCTAAATATAGGCAACGTGGAATAGTCAACATAATATCAGTTGAAAGACATAATCCCTCCCCAAAGGCATCCAACTAGGCCTACTATTATATCATCCGTACAATTATGTAGGTACCCGCAAAAAAAAACATTTTATTAGGTATCAAAGCTCCTGGAAACTCCTGGCATTTGCAATAAATGTTAAACGAAGGCTTTCACAAAAGATTAGCAATGGTTGATGCGGCACTGTGGTATGCCGCTTCCACCATACTCGTAGCTGATCTGTTGTTGCTGCTATTTGCCCAGCATGAAACCATAATTATGGCGCTGTTTTTAATGCCATGGAGAAGACAAACGAGCACACAGGCCACTTGTAAAAATTTTACAGCTAAACTGGCAACACTGCTCAAATGGCTGGTCGTCATTGGTCGAGGTTGTGTCAAATGGAAACTTGTAACCTGTAAATTGTAATTTGTAGCTTTATAAATCAGGCTCCTGATGGCAAGTGCGATCTATGACGTTACCCATAGACATTAGCATTCTCAAAGCTACAATCTAAAGAATGTGTGGAAGGGCTTTGACCTTGTCTCACTTTTTAAGAGCACTGCGAAACGACGCCTAAATCACGTACCTAGCTGTAAAAAAAACCATACTAATTTAGCTCCGGGCGTTACAACGTTATAACGTTTCTCATCCCATCAAGTCCGATTGTCATGATTTTTGTATTATGTTGTTGTCTGGGCTGTACCTTTTTTTTTGTTTTGTTTGTTTCTTCCCAAACAATATTTTCCTTGAAAGAAAAACGTACCTATACCTAGACCTACTTTTTCATAATATCTACAAGATATTCAAAAATCATAAAAATCGGACGTGGTTTACGGAGAAAGATCCTCTTAATTCTTTACATCCCTAGCAGCCAATGGGAAGAGCTGGCTGAAGATCGTAGTAGGTGGCGTCGCCTTGTTCGAGAAGGTCAAACAAAACACGACTTCACCCGGTTAGGTCTCCTCGGGGTAGGTGTAGACCAAACGAGCGAATGCTCTAGAACATGTTTTGTCATTATTTTTACAAAGTAAACGTAAGAGATAATGACATAGAATTCTTGATCGTTCGCTTGGTCTAAACCCACCCTTAGAGAAAAACGCGCGAGGCGTCACGAGCGGGCCGCCAGCCTCCGACCAACAGGGGGTGCGTACACTTGCCGTGCGTGCGGCCAGGGGATCCTATCCCGAATCGGCCTGTTGAGTCACGAGCGAAAGTGTCTTAATTCATATTGCTACCTAAATCATCTGCAATAGATGAAAAGGCCTATTTATTATTATTAATTCTTCTCAATTTTAAACGTTCATATCATTAACTAGATAGCACAGGCCGGTTTCGGAATAAGCCGGCGCGGAGGCGGCCCGAACGGTCGACCCACATACCGCTGACCCCTCCAAGTTTATTGCCAATACTGCTTAGAACATTTCATGTTACAAGTAGTGTAGCTCTCTATTGCTTTGAACTTGAGTCCGCATATGATTGAGTCTTGTATACAATAATATACACAATACATAATGAAAATTAGAGGACATTGGACATCTTGCACAAATTGACTTAATCACAGACTAAGCTCTAGGCTTAGGACAAGACAACGAAAAATATACTATATAGAGAAATGTTAGTTGTTTACACGTATTTTAGTATGTTGAAGCGTATATTGTATAAAGTATAATCAGCGCTCCGATTCACCGAGCCGGTACTGGCTGAAAATCAGCTCTATAGGTGTCTGACACCTACCAGCATAATGCTGAGCAAGTGTCTGACACCTACCAGTATAATGCTGAGCCAGTGTCCGATTCACTACGGCGAGGACACACACTCCGTGCTGTACCTGTCACAATATCCTTCACTGAGTAAACGCACTGCGTTTAATACAGATTTGTGATTGGTCCGTGTTGACCGACCTTTTGTTTATGAGACGATTTGAACCACCGTGTGCGTTAGTGAGCACTGTGAGACCTCATAGTGATGTTTGTGAATACGGGTGTAATACTCGCGGTCATCACTCAAATGTTGACCCATACGGAAATCAAATCACTACTAACTAGGCTAAAGGCGGCGTATAATTATATAAGGAAATGGATACTTAAATGCGTAGAAAACATCACAGACTTGGGAATAATGACTAACGCTCATCACACAAATAATTTTCCTTGACGTAAATCGGTACACTTTGCTTTGTTGGCAATACAATTATGATAATTAAGGAATTAGATTTTGAAAAAAATAATGTTTCATTAATCATAATAATGCTTTTTTGCAGTCCCACTTCTCATTTAATAAGAAACAAAACCGAGGCGTTTAATCTTAGTCCTCAGGGTTGGCAACGCATTAGCGATCTTAGGATTGCAGTCTTTAGATTGTAGTCTTAAGAATGCAAATGTATATGGGTCCCAGATCCCACTTACCATCAGGGGCCTGTTTTATAAAGCTACAAGTTACAATTGTACAGGTCTAAACTGGCAACACAGCTCAAATGGCTGGTCTTCGAAATGGAAACTTGTAACCTGTAAATTGTAATTTGTAGCTTTATAAAACAGACCACAGGTGGCTTGTCACAAACATAACACAAAAAAACAATATCCAGCATTACGATTAGGATATTGTAATATTAGAACCACTCGCACTTGACCGGAGTTATTATTCAGTGCGTATGCAAATTTCCAACTGAACTTTATCAAACCAAGCGTGTAATAATGAGTCACAGAGTTGCAGGGAGCCTGGGTTTTCGATACCATTCTAAAAATAATTCTGTTATGTACAGCCTTCGTCATAAGTAGCTAAACATTTAGCTTTGTCGCTGTAACGTGTTGTTAGAACAGCCATTTGAATCTTTGAAAGGTGTTAAAGTGAAAAGGTACTAAGGTGGCTCTTGACTGCCGGTTGTGACTCACTTGTAGTGTTATTGCGGATGCGGATGCTGCAAAGTTCCTAAAACAACGTATGTGACGTATCCTAATATTACACGTAACGTTCCGTCCGTCTGAATAATCGTTTTTAATTTTTGATCCTCAGTTTTATATGTATTTAGGATTACAATCGCTTAGAAAATGGAAAAAAAATGTGTTCGAGTATATACGATTATCTAATTCAATACTACCAATAGCCATTGCCCGCACCGTCCGCGTAGATTGACAATGCACTGGCCTATTTGGTAGTGACCCTGCCTACGAAGCTAGCGATCCTGGGTTCAAACCCTGTTGAGGGCAAATATTTGTGAGATGAGCGCGAATATATTTGTTCCTGAGTCATGGATGTTTTCTATGTATTTAAGTGTGTATTTCTCTTTATAAGTATGTTTATCGTTGTCTAGTAGGTACCCATATTACAAGCCTAGAGCTTAGTTTGGGACTAGCTCAATAGGTGTGAGACTGTCCCCTGATATTTATTTATTAATTTATTTTAGATTTCGATTAGCTTTATTCTATCCGGAACTTAATAATTTTCCAGGATGAAAGAAGCCTATGTGTTAATCAAGGGTATCATCTCCATTTCAATTTCATTCAAATCCGTCCAGCCGTTGCAGGGTGAAGGAGTAACAAACAAACACACAAACTTTCGCATTTATAATATTAGTGGGATAAGTCGGCCAAATGTGTGGTTAGTGCGTGTTATACTTTGAATCGCCGACACTCATTTCACCGAATTTTCATTTCATCGAACAGGCATTTCCACGTGCAGGAGTTATAATATTTTGGCGGTCACAGGTCTAACCTAACCTAGCCTACGTAACCCATGCTTCAGATAACCTAAAAACAATAAGGTTTCAGCAGAAATTAGCTTTCGATGAGATGAAAATTCGATGAAACAATGCATTCTATGAAATGAGTGTCGATGATTCAAGGGTAAACCAGAACTAACTATAATACGCATTAAGCGCACATTTGGCCGACTTATCCCACTAATATTATTACTTAGTTCTAGATGGTTCTGTTGTAAATTTTACCATCGGTGACAAATAACGTAGGTATGTACCTAATTATTGTGTTAAAACAATTACGAATCGGACTTTTACAGGGAAAGTCGAGATTTATTCATCGCAATAGCACTTGATTAAATGTGGCTGGTAAAAGGGGGGCGTCATACGCTTTGTCATAATGTCATCAATACATTAATAATAACTTTTAGTTAACGTTTTAGTTTTCCAAAAAGTCCTGCGGTTATATTAGGTTAGGGTTGTATTAAAACAGCACTAAAAATTTACAAAATTCAGACGGAAATGGCTTTAAGCAAACGAAAATTCGGACAAGCGATGCATTAGGACAAATGACTATTAGGGATTCCAATACATTTTCTAAAATCCTTATTTTATAGAAGCAGAATTTTCATTCGCACAACAAAAAAACAACCCTTCTATTTCAAGAACATACCTACTTTAGTTTATTAGAAAACACAATAACAGTAATGAGGGCGCCACTGGACGCTCGGCGCAGTCTTCGCGTCGCTATCCCACGATATTGCACGTACGATACAGGTCGGTACACACGCGACGAGAGATGAATCACAAGCTCACAATTTTCGGCAATATGTCAGGGTTTCATTTGTCATTCGTCAGTGTTGCAAGGCCTTACCGCTTTATGTGTCCGCCCTAAAACGCACAGATAAGAAGGTAGTTGAAATTAGCTTTCAAAAACGTAACCTAGAAATCTACTTACGTTCATTATTCGCATTTTTTTCGAATCTAATTTGACAGTGTCGACGGAGCTCCGCTTTGCGGAGCTCCTATTTCTGGGTAGTTTTGGTCCTCCGAACCTGAAAAAGGGATTTTTGGAAACATGTGGAGTAGCGGGAAACTAATTCTACGCATATGAAGTCACGGGCATACTCTAGTCTACACTAATATTATAAACAGAAAAAAGAAAATTTTTGTTTCTTTGTAACAAATAAACTCACAAACTACTGGATCGCTTTCTTTCACCATTAGAATGCTACATTATCCCTAACATAGGCTATGTTTTATTTTCTTTGCGGACGAAGTCACGGGCGTCTAGTTGTTAATAAAATGCTACGTCATACATCTAACAGTTACACAATATCCCATTATATAAGGCACATTGATCACTTAAATCAGTTTGTCGCAGTGTAACTGTGAGGCCTCGTTGTGGGGCGACGGTTGTGGGCCGACCGTTACTTATAACTTGGTACGCACAGGCGACGTTTACGACATAGGTAATAACGTTAGGTGCCCGTGACACCCATTGGAGTTTGGGTGTAATTTTGGGAAAGTCGTAATACCTTTATATCATTATTACATCGGTGTGGGGATTAGACAACCAGTGATATTACTACTATAGAGGCATTCCATCTTAGTCCTCAGGGTTGGCAACGCATTTCTGGTCTTAGCGTTGCAATCTTTGGCAAATGACTATGGGTCAAAGATCCTACTTACCATCAGGTGGCATGGGTGCTCGTTTGTCATCTCCACGCCAAAAAAAATCCCACCAGTTATTTGTGACTTTAAATGGAAAATTTGGTTCGTAAAAAGCAACGATGTACGATAAACAACGCAGTGGACTGTAGAAAATTTATAGAAGTCTTGCATGCATCTCTTACCTTGTGGTGGCTTCATTCGACTTTACATAGGGCCCTGTTTATATCCTGGCTTCTGACACACAATCAGCTCAGGAGAACTCCAACCACAAACAACAGCACTTAGACGCTTGCAATCAATTAACAATATGTAATTTATAAGAGCAGATCTCGAGAACGTGGCCGAACTCAATCATTCAAAAAACGGAAGTAGTCATTACAGTAATACGTCATATGGCGACACGATTGAAAAGCGTTCCTAACCACGCATACAAAACTATATATTAAAATTACGATACCTACAAACGGTATTCGCATTGTTCTGTTCTGGTAGTCAGAGAAATGACTGGAGATGCACAGAGACATTTCATATTAGCACGCAAGAGTCGCAACTCATTTGCAGGCTTTAAAGACATCCTTGGGCCTCAAAACCAACATAACTCAGGGGCCTGTTTGACTCGTATGCATTATTTACGTCTTAAGACCATCCATCCGTGCAACGATATTACTGAAAAAAAAAACATCGCCAACCCTTTTCCAATCAGGTTCAAAACGCCACACAAGTATCAAACATTCCTTGACTTCACACCGCGCGGCGCCGACAACTCCGCATGGCGTTCATTTTGTGCCACAAACAAGGATCTTCGCATTTATGTAACCTGAAGTCCCACAAACTCGTACATCCGTGAGCCCATACTGACTAAGCCACATGATAGAAAATATCCATAATAAGTTATAAGCGAACTGGCAGTATCTAACGGTTGACCTACATACGGCAGTTAACGAGTTA
Organism: Acleris cristana; assembly: GCA_948252455.1. Taxonomy (NCBI): domain Eukaryota; kingdom Metazoa; phylum Arthropoda; class Insecta; order Lepidoptera; family Tortricidae; genus Acleris; species Acleris cristana. The sequence goes on from OX411794.1 coordinate 4,458,463, forward strand.
AGCTACAGTTACACTCGCGTCCTGATATGGGGGCTCTCGGAACTTGGATGGTGAGATAACGGACGTCTGGCCGCGGCCTTAGGTCAAGGAGTTAGGACACTGGAAACTATTTAATTTAAGACATCTATGTGCAACAAAATTGAACATCTCTTTTTTTGTTTATCTCGACCTCCAAAAAGGAGTGATAACTGAAGTAAAAAGAAGATAAGAAACTAATCAATTATAACCTATTTATGGATTTGAGGTTATAATTTTTATGCCGGAATGTCAAGCGTCAGGATTGAATTCTTATTTTTATTTTACTGTAAGAATATTTTCTCTTAGTTCATATAAATAAATTTACTGAGATATAAGTTATATCAACGTAAGGTGATAGAACAGCAGGTTTATTTGTCATTTAACTTACATCTATGGCTCGTATGGATGTACGCTTATTCACTGCAATCACAATCGTGAAACAAATAGCTTACTGAGACGTATGTAACAAATCCAAAACTTATTGAGTCTACGTTAAAGCCGCAAACGCACTGAGAGCGGAGGCGGCGCGTTACCTTACTGAAAAGCGTTTCCAAAGCGTTGCGGAGGCGTTTTTTGTAGGGGAACGTGCCGAATCCGCCCTCACTGCGTTTGCGGCTTAAATGCAGTGGGATCCTGTTGCCTCCACTATCTCCGCGTAGAAGTCGTTTATCGCTGCTCGCTCGGGATCTGTCTAATTTTCCGGGATAAAAAGTAGCCTATGTCCTTCCCCGGGACTCACGCTATCTCCATACCAAATTTCATCTAAATCGGTTCAGCTGTTTAAGCGTGAAGAGTTAACAGACAGACAGAGACACTTTCACATTTATAATATTCGTATGGATTAAGATTTAAATAACAAAAAAAAAGGAAAAAATCCTTCATCCGCAACAAAGGCTTCAATTTTTTTTTATCGTTACTGTCTGATAATTTTAACTTGCTTCTGTTTCCTTAGCCTCTTGCTTGTCAATCCGTCACTCTCTTTGTCGTGAATAGTGATGGGACATACATCATCGACCAAATTTCCAATTTAGAACACCCATGGGAATAACCGAAACGTGAATTGGAAATATAATCTACTATTTGCCAAATATTAGTCGAGAAAGAAGGGCAAACAAACAAGAACACTTTTACGTTTAGGATATTTCAGGTAGGTTGTGACAGATTCATTACAGAGTGATATTTTAACACATACACACTAATCCGTTTTTTCTACTTACCTTAAGTTGTGAATTAGATTAGATTATAACCTAAAATAAGCTTTTCGTGCTAAACAAAGCAAGCAATTAAAAAATTCTCAATTTCTTTATGTGTATTTAAAGCTTGAAAATAACTTTTTACTATTTAACACAATTGAATCGGAGCAAATAGATAATACCTATGTAAAAGTAAAAGGCACTGTGCGTATAAGTATGGTAAATATTAGAAATACAATTTTCTTTAAATTTTAATACAACCCAATGCTAACACGAGTTTTCGATTATCCTAAAAGAATATTTCATCAATTATTTTTTCAGTAGCAAAAAAAAATACAGCTTTACGTAAAAGGAAACGAAAAAAAAACGAACTCATTCTCTCTCTTTTCACAAACATGAAATAATTATTGCAAAGAGCTTCCGTAAAAGTAGTCTTTTACTTTTTGTCCTAAACAGATTTGTTGACAGGATAAATAATGCTCCTCCTTTTTTGAGCTCGGTCAAAAACTGTCTCATTCAGTAGGGTTATGGATCTGTCGCAGCTAATCGTATTATCGAGTTTGCTGGAAGTGTTTGCGGATCTTTACACCTACTTGGCGATATTTCTTTAGCGAGGACTGTCATTACGCGTAATAAGTGGGAATGCCATGGGAATCATCGATATCACTGCCCGCTCATTACTATATCACCATGCCTTATTTAGTGCGAGTGAAGCCGCGGCAATAACTCGTCTGTCTATTGAGGGAATCATATTATGTTGGTCTTGTTCCAGAGAAGAATTCAATGAGTTGAGCCTGGCTTACGAAGCTGGCAGTCCTCAGTTCGATTCCCCGGTTATTACGGAGAATTTCAAACAAATTGACATAGTCCCAAACTAAGCTCTAGGGTTGTACTATGGGTACTATTTAACGATAAACATACTTATAAAGATAAATAAGTACCTACTTATATAGGTACCTTAATAGAAAATATTCAATAGTCAGGAACAAATATTGACGTGTTCATCTAAAAAATATTTGGCTTTACCAGGATTCGAACTAATTTAAGTTTCATAAAATGGACGATTTTTCTAATAACTGGTTATTTAGGGAATGAAGATTTAATGAAGTAATTCATTTCGTCCCGTCACGACTGAATAAATAATATATAAATAGTTTATTAGAATGTCTTACAATTTCAGTTAGTCTTCAGTAAAGTTATAATACAGTTGAATCACAATTGAATCATTTAATAAAATTAACTCGAGAAAGTAATACTAATGCTTACCTAATACAGTTAAATTATCTGTTTCCTTTGGAAATTTCGTATTACGATTCTTGAACTTTGAACTTTTGACATAAAATGATTATTTAATGTAGAATAACGTTATTATAAAGTTGCTAATTAATATGAGTCACAACGAAATTCCAACCGTAGTACCTAGATAGCCAGGTCGAATAAGGCAAACTTATTCAAAATTTTGCCTTAACAATAACTCCATGCTAGTTTTTTTTATACCACGACGTTGGCAAACAAGCGTACGATGAAGCCTATAGAATATGCAGACGTTAGGTTGACTATTTTTTCCAATCATAATCATTGGGTAGGCAGGTATGTCGATACTAATAATTTGCACTAAACCTAACGTTTGCATATTCTATACTTCATACTTTCGATTAGTATGTAATTGATCAATTAAACAAGCAATAGTAACTTAAAAAAAAGTTCATCTTTAGTTTTTCTTTTAATTATGTACCGTACTGGACTGAAATTTTTCAGTCAACCTATTCGCCATATATTTCTTACCATATTAAATTTGATATAAAATACTTTTTATCGAATAAGCAGCTGGTTGAAGGTCTTCTCCTATTCGGATCTTAGACCAGAACCCTCGTTGCGCGAGTCAAACTCTTCTGGGTTTTTGTGGTATGAAGATGCTGGCCACTGGATGGTATGTAAGTGGGCTCTGACATGTGTTTTAAAAACTTTTATGGTCGATACGTAAAATAAATTAACTGAGTCATCTCAAGCACCCAAATAATTCGGAAACATCCACACGTCCCTTCCGAAACATCGTAAGTGACTCCCCGTGATTATGCAGAAACACCATTTCGCCTTTCAGTTGGATACCGCCCACTGGGCCACGGTGCGGCATAACGGGACAAAACTTGTACATCCTGCATAACCTAAATTCTGATGCAGTTATTTTGATGATCGCCGTTTAAATTAGTATTATCCACAGTGGGTCGAGCAACGGTACTCGGGACACAAATGATGGTGTGAGGTTTTGTTTTGTTTTGGTGAATTCAACAGGTAAATGTTGCATGTGTTACGTTCTTTAAAAAGATTTCGATAAATGGGCCATTTTGTATGTGAGTAAGATTATGGCACTTCAGTTGTACAGTCACCAGTAATAATATAATTATCCAACATTGGGAGCGAAAATATCTGACACGCTCTTCTGACAGACGTATCAGATATGTTTGCGTAAAATGATGGATAATAATATTATTGCTGGTGACTGTACTGTGTTGGAGGCTCGCCCGTTCATAACATAGGTTTAATTAAACTAATGAAGTAACAAAAGCATTTGGTTAAACCCAATGACGCTTGTTTTTAATGGAACTGTTGGAACACAGCTTACTAAATGTGCGCTTTTTCCATACATTTCATGCGACGTCATTTGGAATACTTTACGTACCTACTCTAAAACAAGTAAATAAATTAATAACCAACTACCTATGGAAAATAACACGGCTTTCATAAAACTATATTGAATACAAGGCAAGGTTGCAATACGTAGCAAGCGGTTTCGATATCCCGGCTGTAAAACAAAAATAATACAAAATACTTTTTGTGTAGGAAAGGAGCAGGTGGAAAGATGTGGTCTCTGCCTACCCCTCTGGGAAACAAGTGTGATTTAATATATGTATGTATGTACTTTTTGGGTAATGAAAATTTGGGATATGATTTATTTGACCAAATATATTTTGGTCAAACGGGAGGACCCGAATCCTACTTAAGACTTTCGCGGTGTGAATTAAATTACAAAATCCGTGACACGTACATTTCACACATTGTTTTTTTCGGGTGTCCCTTGGAATCTCTAACAATGTTTGTCCTAACACATCGTTTGTTCGAATTTTCATTTGCCCTAAACTGGTTTTCAGCTAAGTCAGGTCACTTTTTAAGTGTTCCAAATATCTGCGGTTCCGTTAGGTTAGGGTTGTATTTTAACAACGCTTAAAAGATTTTAAATTTAAGCGCAAATGGCTTTAGGATTATTGAAAATTCGGACAAACGATGCATTAGGTGGGACAAATGACGATTAGGGGTTCCGTAGGGGAAACTTTTATTCCCTATCAGCGCCTATGGTCCAAGGAAAGACATGGTAAAGAAAGTTCTACATTATCTTTTCCCCTATTCTTATATTTTATTAGTACCTATTGTAAAGATTACGACAGCCTTATTATCTTGACAGTAATGGCGGCGGCCGAGTTGCCAACAATTCAATCGTATCGTACAGCCATGTATTTTTTTTCTATTGAATGGGGAAGGCAATCGAGCGCACAGGCCACCTGACGCTAAGTGTGATCAGTGACCTATAAAAAATTGCATTCTTAAGTCTACAATCTGAAGACTGCAACCTTCCTCAGACTAAGGTGGAATACCACCTACGCTAGTAACTTCACCGGATGTCTTATCGGAACACAATGCGAACACTGCTACTAGTCGGAGATCCGAATAGGAGACGACGTTCACCTAGTTGTTTATTCGATAAAAAGTATTTTATATCAAATTTAATATGGCAAGTAATATAAATGACGAATAGGTTGACTGAAAAATTTCAGTCCATTACAGTCCATAATTAAAAAAAATACGTAAAATTAACTTTTTTTAAAATTGCTATTCCTTGTTCAATCGACCAAATACATACTAATCGAAAGTATGAAGCCTATAGAATATGCAAACGTTAGGTTGACAATTTTTTCCAATCATAGTTAACCATTGGGTAGGCAGGTAAGACGGTACTAATAATTTGCACTAAATCTAATGTTTTCATATTCTTTAGGCTTCATACTTTCGATTAGTATGTAAAAGTTCATATTTTTTTTTAAATAAAGTACTTTTATCGAATAAACAGCTGGGTGAAGATCCTCTCCTATTCGGATCTTAGACCATACTTGGCTGTCGGTTAAACGATAACATTATTTCCCTTGTAGCTGTTTCAAAGGCAAATGACGCCGCGACGCGATCGTCGATGAGATAAAGGTTACCTCTCATGAGCGCAGCGGTTGGTAGGCAATCAATACAGCGTTACGGTGTCACGGGTTCGATGCCCGTAACGGCACACGAACTGGGTCACAAGGTTTCGCTAATATCGTACCGTTAGTGATTATGTGGCGAGTGTACGAGATCATTTCGTATCTCGTGGTTGCACTTTGCACTTTTGATAGGGTTAAGGGATTTATTTATTTAAATTATAGTGTAGGGGTCTAACTGCCGCACTCGGACTGTCAATTAAATTTAATGCTTGTTAAGTGACGTGTTGTCTTAATCTATTACTGTGAGCAGCAACTTTAATCGAGCATTAAATTAAATTGACGCCTGTGAGTGCGGCAGTAAGGTTTTTTTAAATAATTTTTATCATCTTTACTTGGTATACAACAAAGTCGTCTGTCGGTCTGTTTATCCGATAACTTCTCCTAAACCACGCAACAGACATTGATTGATTTACCATTGATTAGAGGATGTTTAACGGAAGGATGTTATATATAATCAATTTATTCAGTGAAGCGAAGTGAGGGCGGGTCTCTAGTTTTAATTATAATGACAGAACCAATGAAGCTACCTAGATTTAGGTTCAACAATGTCTCATCGGGGTGTGAAGGTTAACAACATGGTGGTTTTTGATTAATCATATAGAAGTAAGTTTAAGCTAAACGAAGTTTTTTTAAGTACAGGGTGAGTTAGGACAACTTTCATTTCTGTGAGTGTCTTTGATCTTATAACTTTCCAGCCAAGACTATACCTACCAATCGTTCACTTTTTGCACATTTTTTATAACTATATAAATAATTTTTAAATTAAAAAAAACGTCTGTTTACGAACTTCTAAACTACATTAAAGCGAAAAAACCATACCCCGAGTATGAAAAAGCAAGCGATCACTAATTTCGAGGATCTTAAGTAGGGTCTTGGTGGCATAATTGGTAATGCGCCTGCATCGGCCCGGAGAGCCAGAGGAGATGTAGGTTCGAATCCTGCCTAAGACCGACGAAATTTTACCGCTTTAATATAGTTTAAATAAATAATAATTAAAATAATTAGATTTAAGCAGTTTTCTCCTAAAATATTGTAATTCCAACATTGTAATAAAACTTACGGAACCTTGAAAATCCTAAAAAGTGGTACAATTCGCATAAGATCCTTGTAGTTCCAGTGATTATTTGACCCTACAATACTTTAGTTAGGACAAGCAAAGTAAATAATAAGCTCCTTAACGACCCGTTAGCATACGAGTAGTTGGTTGCCTACGAAGTTAGCGGTCGTGGGTTCAAATCCCGGTTAGGGCAGATATTTGTGTGATGAGCTAGTATTTATTCCTGAGTCTTGGATGTATTCAATATATTAAGATATGTATATCTCTATAAAATTATCGTTGTCTAGTACCCATAGTACAAGCCTAGACCTTAGTTTGGGACTAGGACAATTTGTGTGACTGTACCCTCATATTTATTTAGTTTTATCGGTACCAAGTGGAACATTGGACGTACCATGCCAGTTTAACTTGAGCTGCAATTGCACCTGTAACAACATTATCGCTATACGCATCAGTACCAACTGTAGATCGATGGGGCTCAACCACCGCTGGCCATGGGTATGTAATCCAAGAAGGTTGTTACTGAATGAGGTTGCATAACTGTCTGTGTCCGTGACACGTGCTTGGGTGTTTCAGATGCGCTGATAGAGTAAAAGCTCAGTTTTATTGGTCGATATTGGTCTTTTCATGATACATTGCATCGCTGCAATAGCTACTGGCTCAATAATGCTAAAAAAACTCGTCAATGGATTTCTAGTTTGCTACAAGCATGCGAGCTATCGACCAATGAAACAGCTTTAAGGGCCGTATTAATAAACCGATCTCGGCTGAGATCTCCGTCTTAAGATGCGTTAGAAATGGCGTTTTCTATTGAATAAAATCGAATAGAAATATATTTTTTGACAAAATAAAAGAATGCGAAAGTTTGTGTGTATCTGTGTGTTTGTGTTAATTTGTTACTCCTTCACGCTGCAACGGCTGGATAGATTTGGATGAAATTTGGAATGGAGATAGCTTATAAACTGGATTAACACATAGGCTTTTTATCCCGGGAATTTTAAGAGTTCCCCAGGGACAACGATAATTGAAATCTACGCAGACGAAGTCGCGGGCAGAAGCTAGTTAGAAATAATACATACACGAAAAATAACCCAAACTAAAAAGTATGACCAAAGTACTTCGATCAAAAATTACAACTAGATTCAAGGTCCCATACAAAATCAAAGCGAAAAAGTGGCCGTGTTGCTTATACTTATAGCTATATCTGTGGACTGTGGACTGTGTACCTTCTAAATTAACTTGAACTATACCTTAAGTCTAAGCAACAAAGATCCAAATAATAATAATTACTTACCACGTTTCGTCACAAGACGAGCATGCGTTCGATAAACAAAAGAACTTTTTTCGTTTCAAAAACATGTCATTCTATTTTAGGAACAGCGTAATAATGGAGTCGCAATTATATAAGACAGACATTTTTTTTATTTGATAGAGATATAAGTACCACAAACAAATTTACGTATATATTTTTTTTAAATATCTTTTTCTAGGACTGTCATATAAGGGTATTAAGCCCGATACTAAAGCAGCAGGAGAACTGCAACAAGTGGAATCAGCCTGACTCATGTCACATTTTGCTATGGATTTTCTATATTTGTTATAGATGCAACCTGCAAAGGTGTAAATACTATTTTTAATAAAATAATAATGACCATACATCATAATCAGAGCTTGTTTATTATAGAAGTATTTTGTACTTAATTTACAAAATATGAGTACCTGTACATTTCATATTGCCTGAGACCTTAGCACACTCGCCTTTATCGCCGACATAAAGCCTAGTGTGCTAAGGCTTCTGGTCTTGGTCACGATTTACAAAAAGACAACATAGGTAAACGTTTTACCAGATTTGACGTCGTCGATTCTGTTAATACCGCTGCTTGCACTTTATTTTTTTGACGTGAATCTGCAATTAACGGCAATATTATAAATATTATATGGCTTAATAATATAGCTGGCCTGAAGTGGTAACTCCTCTGCTTCATCTCACTACACTTAATCTTATATTATTTTAAACGTGTTATGTAACTGTACCTGCAATTTGGGAATCGCTGTTTTCTACCCCTTTGGTTATTTCCAGTTTGTCAAATTTGTCAAAATTAATCGATTATTATAATCGAATTTTTGAAAGGCCTATTAAGATCTTCTTCCTCTTTCTTTCGCGAAAATAGATATCCATGCCACACAGCAAAAATGATCACTAGGAAGTCTACAAAAAATAAAAAATATTTTTTTATTCTAAAATGAGAACTACTCCATGAATTTCTTGTTCCAGAACCACCGATTATTGGCAAGATGGTTGACCAAACAATAAATTATTGATTTTTAAATGTAAACTGCTAATTTTTACGTACTTTAAATGAAATACTGACTTGTACTTACCTAAAGAAAGATATTCCTTCCGAAACCTTAGTGTTACGGTGGTGCTTCCGCAATTTTTAAACGCACATTGTGGTATTTTATCACGTCCTCACGTTGGCTGTGGTTGACGCGTACTGTCAGAAATATGAGCACAAACTTATTTTGTGCTCATATTTCTCTGGCCATTTTCAGAGCTGTAACGTTGAATCTAGTAGATTGTTGATCGAAGCCAAAGTATGAGAGTATCAAATAGTGTCAAATAGGGTACCACTTAGCATGATCCCTATGACCACAAACAAAATGCAGGAAGGAGAACCTAATTGCAAAATTAAAAAATAAAAATGCTTTTCTAAATAAAGAATTGGTTCCATTGGTTTTCAAATTTGTTGGAGAACAACCACACCAAATCTCCATCCATCCATCCACCTCCATCATATGTTTTTTTATACCATGTCTGTTGTTGTTGTTGTGTTTTGTCAAATAAATATTATGAGTTTGAGTTTGAAGGGAAAACCAATTTATGGGACCCATGTTACTAGCCCCTGGATTTAGGTCATTTAGGGCACCCCTATATCCGGTACCAACACATATCTATAGGTACTTTGAAAATATCTGACCTAACCTACTCCATCTGAGATTGTGGTCGAGAAGATAATTTAGTGTAACGACCCTGAACATGTGACTCATAAGTCATGACCTAGATTATGGAATTGCAATATCGTTATTGGGAATATCCCGAAACCTAATTTCGCTCCACTGATTCAGTGATAGGTATATAATCAACGCTAATTTAGTGATTCACAATATTAGAAGTTTAGAATATGTAGTGGATGGGTTGATCTCTAGTTAAGAGTTAAGTAAGTTATTGTCCTTTCCGCCCGTTGGGTCGATTGTTTTGTTTTTGGTTTCTATTTACTTAGAAAATAAATAAACATATTTCTGCTAATAGCTAAAGAGCTTAAACGTCATGTGGTCTTCTACGTCACAGGCTAATACTAGACTTGAAAACACAAAACGCGGTTACAACAAAATGACGTCATTCCGACCAGAAGTCCAAAGTGGGCGTAGTATACACTGATAATATTTAATATTTTTCTCAGCAAATCGTCAAAATTTTGAAAAACCTAGTAAGCTGTTGAGACTAACCTCTATTTAGCATGTTTTTTATCAGAACAACTCTTAAAAAAATATATTGTTTTCAATTGCCCTAGTTTCAAACTAAGCTCTAAGGATGTACAATCGGCATTCACCAACGATAAATCTATAAACATTACAGATACACAGGTGATGTACAAGTGGATACATTCTTAAGTACATCCAAGACTGAATCAAAACGCTCATCACATGAATATTTGCCCTTGCCGTGAATCGAACCTAGAGCCGCTGGCTTCGTAGGCAGGGTCACTACCAACTGAGCTAACCACGTCGTCAAAATAGTGTTATCCGGTTCAATGTTCCTCAGCCTCTGAGTTTCCTCAAGGCCTTGAAAAGACGTCTCCAATAATGGAGTTATCAATTATCTTTAATAAAAAACTAAATCACTATTAATGTTTACCTTAATACCGATGATCAAAACGATATCTTATCTTAATCGCCAGATCAATTAAAATTTAATATCAACAAACGACGGATAAATATACTGCTCCAGACGCAACGTCATTTGTTATTTCCTTAGTTTTCCATTAGAGGTATTAGTGTGATTATTCGGCGTTTTAACCGCAATCATTATTGTCTTCGCATATTATTGAAAAAAAAAAACTTTCTTTTTCTTATAATTGGAAGGGATACTACCACCCGGTCTGCTATTTTTGACATCAAAAGTTACCAGTAGTTATCATTATTTTCGTCAATATATTATGAAGACAATAATGACGGCGGTTGAAACGCCCGAATATTCACCCATTAAATACGATCAAAAAACTAACCCTTTTTTTAATTACACAAAATACCTATATGAACAGCAGAATAGGGGAGTTATTCCAATTTGTTATTGTTCATCTTACTTTTTCATTGTTGTGTATGGATAAGACAACCTGTGAAATCACTAGCATAGAAGCATGCCATATTAGTTCTTAGGGTTGGCAACGCGTTTGTAGTCTTTGTACGGGTATGACACCCATAAATAAACCACAGTTTATCTATATATATATATATATATATATATATATATATAAAAGGCAAAACTGACTGACTTATATATCAATGCACAGCCGAAACTACTGTACCTAGAAACTTGAAATTTGGTACAAGGGTTTCATGATGTAAATGAGCACTAAGAAAGGATTTTCCGAAAATCGACCCCCAACGGGAAGAAGCAGGGGGAGTAGCGGGAAACTAATTCTACGCGTACGAAGTCGCGGGCGTCCTCTAGTTATACTTATAAAATAACTAGCGGTCCGCCCTCGCTTCGATTCTGTGTGTCTATAACACCCATAAATAAACCACAGTTTATAATACATAAAAACCTTCCGTGATAAATTATATCACTAATGATGAAAATCGCATTAAAATCCGTTGCGTGGTTTAGGATGGGTTAGCAGATATACAGACAGACGCGAAAAGCGACTTTCTTTTATACTATGTTACTCTTATATGACAAGTGGATAGTAAGAGCTGTATAGGCGTACAACTTAATTGAGAGCCGGGGTAAGAATGAGGTGCGGGGGTGAGGTGAAGAGGTAACAAAAAATGAGGTGAGGTAAAAAAATTCTACTAGTCACCGTTGCCCTCTCCCCGCACATGCATATTCGCGAAATGGCGCGATCTCGTTGAAAAAGGCACTGTTTCCTATTGCGCCTTTCTCCCCAAAATCCTCAGTTGAAAATGAAGTCGTTATTCCGATGACCTTTTGTCTTATAATTGTGTTAATTTTAAACTGAGAGTTTTTTTGGTAAATGAATACTGGCCCACAAAAATATTGCACCAGTTACAGAAAGTCATACTATTACGATATAGAGGGCAACGTTATGGTGGTGCTTATTCAGATGTCAGTAAAAAACAATTGTACAAAATCAAAACAATTGTTTTTAAGAATAATTATGTTGTAAACTTCCAGTGACAGAACGCTATAATACTTACCTCATTTGCAAATAACATTGCTCCTTAGACACAATAGCTTAACCACCACAAAACTCATCTAGTAAATGCTACTTTATTATTACCAGTATAATGTCAAATTTTCCTCAACCATTAACGCGCTTACACCCTTTACTCGAAGAAAGGCAGAAGCATTTAACTATGAAATGAGGAGGCATGCGCTGCGCGTGAGTTTTTCTCGCGATGATATATTTATGTTGAGTTTCTGTGCCATCCGGATGCTCTGCGGATCGCGGGAACCGATCGTAACGCATCAATAGCTGGGCTTGTGTTCACTGCAAGCTATATAGAAAATAATTATTAACATCATGATACTCAGAGAGCAATGGAAAGGGCACAGGGTTCCATTGGGAGATCGAATCAGAACTTATTATATCTGATGTATTCTTCTAGGATTAGGTCCTTAAATTTATTCGCATCATTTTAAACATTCTCATCGACATTCGCATTCGCATCCATCGATGCGAATGTTTAGCAAATGCGAATGTGTGCAGGTCATGTCATGCGTGATTCGCCGGCCGGGCGTCTTTTGTTTTTCACATAGGTACCTAAGCTCTCTTGAACTTCGTTTATTAAAATAACGTTTTTGTGTACTTATAACATCATAACATACTAAAAATCACACCGGGTTACTCGCGTAAAAATTGACGAAATACGCTTGAAATGTTTCGGGCTCGTCTGGAGTCCCTAGTCATGAGCAGACGCGGCCGCAGCACGACGAATACACTTACTGTGTGTAGTACAAAACAAACTCTAAACATTCGCATTTGCGTATGATATCAGTAAAATCTGAGCTAATAATTTAAAAAAAAAACAAGGCTGACTAAGTTACGGCTAAAATGGATTTGCATAGAAACAAGCAACATAATTTTAGGCAAAGCCGCAATATAAATCTGCCATCTAAGGATATTTACTTACTTACTACTTTTCAAGCAAGCATAAAAGTACATAGCATATCTCCATGTAGAGAGCAGCCCTACCGTTTACTACTACCATTGATAACATCGCTGGACTGCAAAGAAACTGACCCAGCTACTTATCATACCGGAATAACTATCAATCAGACAGGAATTATACACATGTTGGGAAACTAATTGTATGCATTCTTGACGGGTATCTGACAACATGGCGTACGCATAGCATCATGTAAATTATCGGTTGATAATATTCGAAGTTAACTCTCCGAGTCAAAACATTGAAATAACTCTAATAATATTGATAATCTACTATAGTTTGCTCAATATAGGATGATGCCTGTGACAGCTCTTATAGACAATTGTTTCTTTAACTTTACACATTTACTACATTAGTACAAACCTAGCGACGCCGTTCAGGAATTTAAATAATTAATCACCTATTTTTAATTGCTTCGCTTGCGAGTGTAGTAAGTGATTGAAATTACAAAATGCGGCTGTCACAGGCATCATCCTATATTGAGCAAACTATAGGTAAATACATTTGAGTATTACAAATTTTCATTTCGCAAAAAAGGTAGTTTCCCGCCGCAGATTTTTATTTTTGATAATCACAAGTCGCAAGTTATATTTAGGCCTCAGAGATCACAAAAAAGTAATTAATTTTTAAAACCATACAATTTGTTAAATTGCAGTATATTTATGACATTATATCAAAAGCAATAGGGTTAAACGAGGTTGTAATTTTGGATGGGATATTTTTCCCGTATATAAATTTACATCTGAATAGATATGAATGTAAAAAGTTTTTTACTAGATAATTTTCCTCATCCTTGGGCCATCAACAAAATATTCATTTACTACATATGGTTGCTCACAAATTGGATTAAGTATGCGCCGTACATACAAAGTGTTCACGAACAAACTCTTTTATTTCATGTCAGGTCAGTATGATCTATGACCTCGAGCAATTTTTGTATCAAGTAGAAGAATTTTTTGGCCGATCTTTACCTATTATTTCAGTATAGAAACTAAACAAATCTAACCAAGAAGTGTACTTTTTATACATACACACACAAATATATAACTGTCTCGTTCAACTCTTCGATTAGGATATCATAAGCAACATAGCTATTCGGCGTCACGTTGTGCCCCACAGCCGAAATTTGCCTCTCTCTTGTATCTGTGTGCGTGCCTTTCTACCAGTACCACCTCTCACTTCTTCACCCCTGGTACTTCAGATCGCAGCTTTTTTTTTTGGCTGCTCAAACGCCAAAGTTCGGTCATCGTCCCAGTTTTGGGTTCATTGTCTGCACCGTTTGCCGACCTACCTTCACATTTTGCCGGTATTTATTTTGGTCGGACAGTTAGGTTTTATGTGGCATTAAAATGCGACGCAAGATGAGATCGTCGATAAACGTATACGTGATGAATCGTGATCGAAGGACGGAAGTTGATTTTGAAAATGGAGTACAGGAAAGTTACTGTTCTGTTGGTGGCCAGTGACGTCAACGACTAATCCTTTAAAAGACCGTCAGAAATAGTCGTTAAAAATCCTTCAAGGAATAAGTAGGTCATAGTTACAAATTTTTGTTTCAAGTTTTTAGAAATTGCTGTGGGTGGTTATTTAAGTACCGCTTGCCCAAAATTTGTGTTATAGTTACAAAAATTGCGCAAAATTTCTGAGCGCAAATCACACAAAAGTCCCAACTTGATGAAAATATGTGCACGTATAATTTATTATGTCTACTTTGAAAGCCCTTAAAACCTGTAATTAGTTGATGATTATTTTTCTCACTTTGTTCATACGATGGGTTTAAAAAAGATCTCAAGCGCTGCAAGTGAATTTGTACCAAAATGTTGAATCATGAGGAAAAATTTAAGTCATACTCATAAACGGTTTGAAAGAAGGAGCTCTTGGGATAACTGATTCATATCGTTTGTTTACTTGATGATGTTACAAAGCATACATTTGTTTTGTTTTTAAAGTTCACCCAGGCGTTTAAATTATGCATACTTTTTCTGCCGATTTTTCTTTTTCCATGAAAAAAAGTAACACAATTTATTAAAAAATAGTAACTTATAGGTAATGACGCACTAAAGGAAATCCTGAACAAAGTTAGTACCGCGTTAATGATTCAGTTCTTATGTCGCACACACGTCACTGTCTCACAGTGGGAGATTGAATGTCAGTTCCGTTCCGGTTGTTATCTGTGTGTTACTTAAGAGGATTGTGAAGGTAAATTACCATATAAAATGCGATAACGTTTCTCTCGTCTTAAACCTAGTCCGAATTTTACGATTTTTGAATATCTCGTACGTTTTCCCTTCCAAAAAAATATTTCATTCAACAAATAAAAAAAAAATGGAAACGTAGGTACAGACCTTGTTTTTCATAACAACTAAAACTTATTAAAAATTGTGAAAATCTGACTGGATTTAGGGGGTGAGAAACTTTATGGCCCGGAGCTAAATTAGTAAAAAAATATAAATACCCACTCGTACGCATATAGGAGGAGGACGACAGACGTCATAAAAAGTTGGAAAAACCCCCTGAACGTGTAAAAAAATCCACGTTGTAATCACTTTATGATTTTTGGTACTAATAGGTACAATGAAGCATAAATTTTAATATTTTGCTAAAATTATTCTGTTGCGATATTTGGATTTGTAGAGGTCAAGGCTTTTTGACATCCGCGGAAGCAGACGTAGGTGAAAAATAATTTTAAAGAGACTTTCGGAAAATTACATAAATAAATAAAAGTAATATAAGTTTTTTTTATTCATGAAAATGTTATTACAGAATCATGTTAATCCTATCAAAGTACATACTAAACTAACACGCGGACCACGCGCTTCCGCTCGGCCTTGTTCTTGCACAGCACAGATGCGCATCCCTATCTAATTTTATCTTATCTTATATTACAGATGGGCACTTTCGGATACACTTTGCGACCGCTTTAGGATCTTTTGTACAATTACCCATTTACACACGCGGTTTGAATGTGCAGATTTCCACACGATGTTTTTGCTTTGCCATAAGAGCATCAGGTACTTAGAAAACAATCAAATGCGAGTCGGACTCGCGCACCGAGGGTTCCGTATCGCCGCACAGTAGGTAGTATTTTATTATTCCAATTTGAATTCGATTTCAAATCGAATCAACGTAAGCCCAACTCAAACTTGTCAATTTTTTAGTTCCTCGTACCAAATTTGACGCTTGTATGTTTTACCGTTTTTACGATACAACAATAATAAAAAATCAAAAATCACTTTTCGATATTTTTTATTTGTTAGTAAATCCGCCATAAAACCACATACCTATTCCGAAATTACTATACTCGAAAATCTAATTCAAGACCAAAATCCTATCCGCAACGGGCGCACATTCGCTGTGATTTCTGCATTTTGGTTTAAGTGTAGGTATTTTTATCAATAAAACTTACCCTAATATTACTGGTGTTTGTTGTTTTTATTAAATTATGTTAAAATAACGAAATAATCAAGATGGGAACTGTCAATTTGGTCTTTAGATTTTCGAGTATAGCATAGAGGCATTCCATCTTAGTCCTCAGGGTTGGCAACGCATTTCGAATCTTAGGATTATAGTCTTGAGAATTAATATTTCTATGGGTCTCAGATCCCACTTACCCTCAGGGGCCTGTTTTATAAAGTTACAAATTACAATTTACAGGTTACAAGTTTCCATTTGACACGATCTCGACCAATGACGACCGGCCATTTGAGCAGTGTTGCCAGTTTAGACCTGTAAAATTGTTACTTGTAGCTTGATATAACGTGCCCCAGGTGGCCTGTGTGTTCGAGTGCCTTCTCTAGTCATAAAAAAGTGGAAGCTCCGCGGTTGCGGATGCGGAGGCAAATGTCCGCAACATCCCTGGTGGAGGTAGTGCCAACGTAACAATAACTTAGAACAAAATCACGATGATTTGTGTGATGAAATAAAACAAGTAATTAAAGAAGGAAATACACAACCGACACAAATATAAAAAAAGTAACAGAAAAAGTAAAGAGTTTGTTAAAAAAAAAACTTTGTTAAGAAGATCAATAGATATTATGAAAGAGTTTCCTCCTACGTTATCAATAAAATTGTCAATGAACGGTCAAACATTCGGTTATCTAAATAATGACATGAGTATAACTCTTTATGGCTGTCATATGGCTCTTTTACGGCTTTTAGGCAAATTGGGTGAAAGGTGAACGACCTCCATTTCTCCGGTCAACGATCCGCGATTACGGTGATAGCATTTCGACTACATACAAACTTTCTCAATCTCGTATGTCGCAAATATGTGGATTCTAACATTGAACTCTATTTTATGCGAATCAAACTGCTGTTTACAATGTCAAGTCTGAGCAGGTCTGAGGCTAAGACAGTCAAGGCTTGATTTGCCAAATTCTGAACGTTCCAAATTTGAATTTCATATGCACAGTTCGAAAGTTCATTGGCTGAAAAGTTCTTTCTAATTTTAATTTTAAAGCAAATTCTAGATTTGAATTTCGAATGTGTCTTAATCCATTTAGTTACGCAATGGGCATAATAGCGGACCAAAATGACAAAAACACACATATAATTATGTAAAGAGGAAAGCATTTGAAAACGTTTGAATAAAAAATAAAAACTGATTTTGAAATACAAATAAGAAACTATCAGAACGTGCTTTAATCTTTAAAAAAACCAGATAAGCATGTAATAACTAACATTAATTTTGAAAATAATACATGATTCTAGCAAATAGTGCTCTTGAATTATAGTGAATGAAATAATGTCTTCAATTACTAATTTTTTTCTACATAAATCTTTTAATAGGGCCGTTTCGGATTCTCAAACTCTATTCTTGTAAGACTTGAAAGTTTAACGTTTATAACTTTAAACTGATCCGAATTGGCCTTAGTATCCATTTGATCTTATCAAAGCGATTGCAGTGATACACATACTAAAGTACAGAATAACTGTACACAGTTATAAATATAATATTTTTTCTTCAGCCAACCATCAAGAAAATCATATGAAAAAGTACGAACCTTAATTACATTAAATTTAAGCAAAATGACCCAAAAAAAAAAAAACGAATAAAGTACGGATAGTCACAGAAAACCCTTATTCCTCAATATGTATGTCCCATACAACCCCTGTTTAAGAAGTAATGCGACGGGGATATAAAAAATAGGAAAAAAACCGCTTCAGCATAGAAAAGAGATTTTTTTTATCCAGACGGCTTCAGGTGACAATACAACATACATTGCCAAATTGACTAGTTCCAAGATACTGTACATTGAATTGTCACCTGCTATTTGATAAAACAGGGGGCAGAAAACGTCAAGTATGTGGTCTGCCTAGACCGAAGCACTCGTGACGTCAGCACAGACATACACGTATAGAAAGTTAGGAAGCCGGCGAAAGTCTCTATGTCAATTTGTCTAGCGTATCGCCCATAAAATAGCGAGATTCTAAAATAACATACGACGTGGAGTTATGGCTTTGGCATTTTTGTACTAGCTTGGCAACACCGTTGCCTTAACGTTATATGTACTTATTCAGTGTTTCACTGTTGGGCTTTCCGTTAATTTCTCAAATAATTACAGAAATAAAATAACTTATGAAAAAGAGAGTTTTAAAACCTAGAAGTTACGCGTACTCATAATAACATAATGAAAAATAAAAATCTTTAAAAAAATGTGCACTTTACAGTCGCCATAATCATTTATTATTTATTTTGCCTACATGATATTAACAATACCTAATCATCAAAACTTACTTACGCGTTTGAAAGCTACGAAGGTTACAACTCAGTATCCGAGAGATAATGTGAAGCTATTTCGTACCTTGTCATATTCTGTAAAATGAACATGTACTCGTAGTTTCAGACAATGACATTAACTGTGACAAAATTCAAACATGCTCATTAATTTTACAGCCTGACCATGCACAGATACATCGATGGTATAACAAGTACCGTAAAACGGGGTGAGTAGGAATTAAGGGGTGAGTAGGGACACACCCTAAAATAAGTCATAACTTGTTACAAATAAGATAAAGTATTAAATTGACAAAAACGTTATGTCTATTGGAAATAATTTCAGTCTTATAATTAGTAACATATGCTTCATTTTAGGTGGTGTCCCTACTCACCCCTTAATTCCTACTCACCCCGTTTTACGGTATAGAATGACATAAGCTTTAATAATTGTATGTTTGGATATTGTCGTGTTTTACATATATTTTTAGAAGAAGAACAATTTATTCAAAGAGAACGCACACAGAGCGAAAGTAACAATATTTTACAGCACAATTATATAAAAACAATTCTGTGGAATAAAAAATACCATACTTACATACATGCATACAAACACAATAACTGTATGAATCATTTTTGTCGCAGCGTGGAAAGTACCAAGGAAAATTTTATGAGTGACTTTTTATCGCCAACATTTTTACTTCTCCTTCGGTAGATAAAAATGAATGTTGCGTCTCTATGTGTCAGCAGACCAAGTTACAACCAAGTTACAACACAGTCTGACTTCAGTTTGTTTACGTCCACGTGGCTGACTCATAACGCTTCCTTCGTTCATTCATAACGGAGAAAATCATTACTATACTAACTTCGCTCGCGACCTCGTTTTAAGAATTCGAGGAATTTCTTCCATGTTCTTGGATTTTCTATGGCGCTTTCAGAGAAATCTATGAAAGTAATCTTAATGTTTATTTTGTATTTCCTTAAGTGGCAGTGGGCGGGGCGGTAAAACTATCACAACTCGAGGGGTCCATATTGGCTCATATAAAATTGGTCTTTAGATTTTTTATACATATAACGATTTGTGTCTATACGCATCATTTCTTCGAAAAAATTTCCTCATACTTCATTTCTTCGAAAAAAAAATCTCATACTTATCGCAACTCATAATGAATTTTTTTAAGAAACTGTTACTTTTTCAGGATTGTTATAAATCTAACCTAACCTAACCTAATTTTATCTACACGTAAGATATTTAAGAAATTCTGGAAAGTGTACGGTTCCATGAATATTGGCGTTATAAGTTCAGATGTTTATGAGTTCCGATCATTAGTATAAATTTTTTTTTTAACATTATAAGGAGTGATCGTTATGATGTAAAATGTTATGAGAAAAATTTTCGGAGTTCCAATAATCGGAGTTGCAATTTTATATGAACTTTGGCGCACCCCAACTCGAGTTTAGGTTTCCGACTTAGTTAATTAGCCAATTTTTTCATAAGATAGAAATGCATTTTGTTTTACAGTTTTTTTTTCATAAATTATCTATAGAACCTAGATTATCTATAAATTATCTATAGAATATAGATTAAGTTTAATTTATATCAATCTTAAAAAATAAACAGATTCAGAAAGAAAGGCAAAAGGGGCGAAAACATTATGAAATGGTGACCACGCACCGGAAAGCACAATGTGCTCCCTCTCACAAAGGTGGGCGAAGATCTGGATGGGAGACAGCTGGGTGCGAGCACAAGACCGATCACGATAAGCGATTTTTGTATAGCTTCTGTCCAGAAGTGGACAAGTTTCGGCTCACTGAAATGTGAAGTGATTACCGCCGCGGGTTATAAGCTTGACGTCTATGTTCGCCTATCTGTCCGTCTATATGTATGTCTGTGGCTTCATAGAACCCAATCGGATCAACTGATTTAAGAAATGGATGTTCATAATTGGGATAGACCAAAATAATAACTCACGGTTTTTACATTCTAATTCGAAAGAATAGACCAATTTTATTAATTTTGTGTTTGACCCAATATTTATGGATGACATGATTATTTTAAATTTGGGTTGGCATTTTCTAATAAATTACAACAATTAAATGATATCTAATGATAAAAAGTGATTGTAATAGTGTGTTAAAACATACTATTTCAAGCGGTTTTTGCTTAACTTGAGGGCGTATTGTCTAACGCACTCGCAATCACGATGGTTTTCATTTTGAAAATCGAAGTCTTGTCTGCATACAAAATAAAAACAATTGCTCCACTTTGAAGCCGGTTGCGGTTGCGAGTGCTTTAGACAATAAGCCCTCTGTAAGATACACCTAGGAGGGCTTCAAGCCGAAAACGAAAGTCAAACAAAGGTTAAATATACTTTCGTCGAAATATCCGAAATAGATCAATATTTCTAAAACTTAATAATGCAGAACGGCTTTAAAAACCTATTCCTCGAAATGGTTTCCGAATTAGAGTAATTGTAAAAATATAAGCAATCCCAATTAAGGACGTAATATAAAAAATGTAAGGAAGGTTAAGGTTTGTTACTGTTAAATTATTAAGATGTGTTCTTATTATCTTATGAATAGTTTAGCAACCTAGGACCATTTTAAAGTATCTTTTCACCCTGTGTACAAACAATATAGGTATTTAAATGTTTAATGTCATAAAGATCAGTATGACTTACGATGGAAACCAAAAAAAATAACCATAAAATATTCCAGAAAAAATATTCTCCATATTTCTCGATACCATTTCAATAAATGCAGAATGCTTAGGAACTTAAAAGAAAAGTTTATCTGTGTTAGCGTGACAAACATCGTAGCATTTATACCCGGCCCGGGGAACCTTGATCCCTATGACAGTTCATGTTAGTGATGGGTCGTGTCGATGTAACTTAACTTTTTTATAGGCAAAGGCGTGACTTGCATTCAGCCACGTTGGTAAACATGTTTAAAAAAAATTTATGACACATAATTTATTACTTAATTATGTCACACATGAAAACTGATACGAATAAAACCTAATCTTAATTAAAACAAAAACTGGTGTCCCCAAAAATAACCATAATTTGAGTGGAATAAAAACAATTTCATGTAACTTTTTTTAACATTCAGCTCCTATAACTTAAATGATTATAAATCGGACACTGAAAGCGTACTATGTTAATGTATATTGTACACTCGTTTCCATTATCGACATTTGTTTATCGATACTTTTCCGCACTAGTCGATATCTTCCAAACGAAGTAAGTTTTGCAAGACGTAAACGTAAAGTCTGATTGAGATAATTTCTTGTAAATGTTAAGAATTGTTATAATTCCAACGGAATATCATTGTAATGGCATATATCTACCTAAAATTAATAAATGTAATTTTTAGACGCCTCCAATTCGATTCTAATGTAACGGTGACGCCACTACAAGGTTGTGTCGTGGGAATAACTGTCAGTGTCATAGGGATCAAGGTTCCCCGGGCCGAGTATAAATATGGTGTCAAAGACGAGGTGTTGCGAAAGCCCTCTAAGAATCGGAAGGCTATGAATGACTCCTCGATTGTCGACTACTGCGTCACTCATGAGCCCCTGGTAGGTGAGTCATCCACTTTCAACTTGAATGACCATTTGACCCAGTAACTAGCTACTTGGTTTGAGAGATAGTTTATAGGTTTTTTTTAATTTTAAATTAGTTCTAATTCATCGTTAAAACTGAAGAGTCACCAGCGATAATATCTACATAATCACCCATTGTTTTTTTTAAAAGGTTCAGATATAATTTGGGCGCTATTATTGGTTATTAACATAAATTACTAGCTGTTGCTCGTGAGTACGTCCGCGTAGAAGGCATTTATCGCTCTTCCCTCGTGAACCGTAAGTTTTTCGGTATAAAAAGAAACCGACGTCCAGACTATAATCTAAAAATCTTTTGTCAAATTTAATCAAGATCCGTTCTGTCGTTCTGGGGTGATTGAGTAACAAACATTATCATACCATTCATCCAAATTTTCTAATTTAAAACAGTTGTAAGATTGGTGACTGTACTGTACTGAAATAAGGTTGTAAATAGTAGAATAGGCCTTATTTCAGTATACCTTTTTATATCTTATGTAAAGTTTGTTTTTAAATTTAAAAATTTAAAAATAAACTTCGATGGAACAGCGATCGTCTGTTTTCTGGTGAATTTTCAAGAGTTGCTCCAGAGCTATGATCAAAGTTACACCTACCATGTATTACCTTAATCAAATAAATAAATAAAAGAAAGTTGAATATTGTACAAGTAAATATCGTTTTTATTTATAAGAGGGCTCGCCCCTCTTTACTTGGTGGCATACCGGAGCTACCCGCTACTTCTCGCAAGCAATATAAAGTGATGCTCTACCAGGAGAAAGGAGGAAATGAAGTATAAGTGAGATGAGTCGACGCTCTGCCTCATCATTTTCAAGACCCACCCCGAGGACGAAAGTTACGTACCAAGATGTTTCAGGCGATATATAATTAGAAATAACACTACATCATGATCATTTATATATTTATTGTATTTCATCGCCTATAGCACTATTTTATTATAAACGACGATATGGACGAAATGGAAGTGAATCCACACCATGGTCAAGATCGACGCTTATATTCACTTCACTGCACCGAGAAAAAAAAATGGGGCCATCAAAAGGGGAGATTAAAGTCACTTGGTTATAATATGGACCCCTAGCACGGGTCAGTAATATTTCAGCCCGACTGTACATCGCGACAAGACGGAGCGCAGGCAGCAGAAGTTTCAAAATTTGCAGCGTTCATCGGAGATGGATCCAAGCGCAAGAAATATTCCACGACGCAATCACGCCAGGAGAGGAGTGATGACTACTAGGAGACGCAGCCACGGAGGATTCCCGTTAAAAAGTCAGATCGTCCTTGTTTGTTAATCCATAGGAATTCTCGTAGGTATAGGTAGGCGCGTTAATTTTAGGCGTGATAGATTTTATAATCCTGGTTTTATATGATTCGTATTTTTTTTTAATTACGTATATTTCATTTTATAGCATTTCTATTTCGGAAAGAAAAATATTTTCTGCTTAGGAAAAAATATGACGTATTTAATTTTTATGTCATACATGACGTGACGTTGAACGTAATATTTAATGGCATCTAGCGTTACAATAGATGAAATGTGAACGCAGCCAAATAGCTTTTTAATTTTCGTTAGCTTAACTGTGAGCTGTCAGGAAAATTCTTGACCTTGACTTTTGCGTGTCATGTCAATCATTGCGAATGATTTATATTATAAACAAATTAAAAAACATGTTTATATAATAATTTAATTTGTTATTCATCCAGGAAAGTGTTGTGAAAAGTGAGTTAGCAGGATTAGGAATAGGAGAAGTATAGGCTTATGGAATGTTAATGTGAACGACCCGACCGGGATATTTTTTTTATATTAAGGTAAAGTAAAAATCGCGTGTTAACTGTGAATGAAAACCCTAAATGATTTCATAGTAAATCAGGGGAAAGATGCATTGTCTTTCATCATTCACAACGGCAAACGGTTTATATGGGATTTATATTATTTTTTATAGTTTGGGTGGACCCATATGAGTTCATGGTAAACTCGGGTTATAACAATGCTTCGATGCCTTGTTCACTTATAGCTGTATGAATTATGGGGAATAAGTTTTATATTATATGGTCGTTATCTCGTTGGTCGTTATAGTAGAAGGGTTTAGGAACGTAAAATGGATAAGCAGATATGTTCGAATGATGGATGAATAACTTAGTTAAATATATTGAGAATAGAGTAAACAAGATAATATCATATAACTCTATTGAATAATAAGTATGGAAAGGAATGAATAAGATATTTTGTATAATTAGGTAAACGTCCCCGTTAGGTAATTTTTATGAATCATATAGTATGGAATGGTTAATTAAAATAGTAATGAAGAATATAAGATGTGATAATAATTGTATTTTCCTTTTATAGTATAAGTTATGGAAAGCATGAGCAACCGTTGGGGAGAGAGGAGAAAAGAGCATGATGTGGACATATCTCCATTGGGTCTGGTGTGTCTGGGGTTGTGAGAATTCCTTTATGCCTATAAGGTTGGAAGAAACTTGTTTGGTTTCATCTCACATATCTCATGGCATATTGGTTCCTTCGTGGTAGATGGGTCATACATTCATGTTGAGGTGTGATATGGTGGATGCTTGTTGATGCTCATTATTTCCAGATTTTCTGATTAATTTAAACTTGTTATAACATGTGTGTTTAATACCATTTCTTTTTCATGTAAATAACTTCTTGAACTGCGAGAAGCTGCGCAGTCCAAGCTTGCGTTCGTCAGGATGTTGATACTGCAACCACCTGATGTGTCATCAGGAAGAAATTGCAGTTCATCATCATTCTGCGAAGACGCTGTGTCCATATCTCAGGCCGAGATGTGAGACACAGGCGCGACTTAGTTTTGTATTTGTGAATTTGTAATATTTTCATGTTTTCTGTTTTTTTTTTTATTTTCTAGTTAGGGTGTATAAAAAAAAAATAGAATTATTATATTTTCAGATGCTTGAATCCGAGAGTGACTTGACAAAGGTCAGCTCACTGACGGATGAAAGTGGACAAATGTCCATAAACAAATGAATTTCTTTTTAAATAAAGAAATTCATTCACTGTTCTATAATTGTGAGACAATCCAGCATCTTCCATGCTTGATTGTTGAATTTGTTAGTAGTCCAGCATATACCATGCTTGATGGTCAAGCCTATGTTGGTAATCCAGCACCATCCGTGCTTGATTGTCGGATATATGTTAGGGATCCAGCATCTTCCATGTTGGATGGTCAGTAGTCCAGCATCTTCCATGCTTGACTGTCGAATCCATTTTAGTAGATCAGCATGCTTGACTGTCAAATTCTTTTTGGTGGTCCAGCATCTTCTATGCTTGGCTATCAAATTTCTTTGTAGGGTTAGGCAGGTAGGTAATTAGCTTCTATCCGCCGATCTTTTTTTAGTGAGGTTTTCAAGGTCGAAAGTTTTTTGTGTTGAAATATCGGTTTGACAAGTAAAGTTTCCACCGATATATTGATTACACAGAAAGCTATTTCCTAGAGGGAAACGGATAGTTATAATCCTCACTTAGGTAGTTCTTTAGGGCCGGGTAGGTTCCGTTCCTTGTCCCCAGAGGGACGAGGAATGTACTGAAATAAGGTTGTAAATAGTAGAATAGGCCTTATTTCAGTATACCTTTTTATATCTTATGTAAAGTTTGTTTTTAAATTTAAAAATTTAAAAATAAACTTCGATGGAACAGCGATCGTCTGTTTTCTGGTGAATTTTCAAGAGTTGCTCCAGAGCTATGATCAAAGTTACACCTACCATGTATTACCTTAATCAAATAAATAAATAAAAGAAAGTTGAATATTGTACAAGTAAATATCGTTTTTATTTATAAGAGGGCTCGCCCCTCTTTACTGTACCAATCGTACTTCGAACGTCTAGTCGCACCGCATCCCCATTTACGAGCTTGGTATCTTTACATAGTAAATATAAAACGAAATCGCTTCCGCTGTCCGTTGGCTTATATCCTTTAAACTACTCAACAGATCTTAATGCAGTTTTCAGCAATAGATAAAGTGATTCAAAGAGGAAGGTTTTTATGTATAATTAGTTACAGAAAACTCGCATAAACCGATGCGAAGCGAAGGCGGGTCGCTAGATTTCTAATAAATATAAAGCGTTTTCTTAGAATCGAAGATGATTTGTACAACTGATAACATAATAATAATAATAATAATAAATTTTATTTCAGGCAACGAGGCCCATATTTACAAATACCTTATAGACTAACATACATATCAATATAAAACTTAAAACTAACACCGAGGTGACAGAACAGTGTGGTCCTGTTCTGCCAAAATTGGCATCTTGGTCGCTACCGGTAGGTACCATAGATAATTATTGGGATATAGGTACCTGTGTAGCAAGACCACTAAGAGAAAATCTCTCCTAAGTGCACCTCAGACTAACAATCCGAAAAATCAGTTCCCCATAAAATTTCATACAGTTCTTTATAGATTTTGGTCTGTCGGCCGGTCTGACAAACTTAGGACTGTAGGCAGACAATTAGTCTGAGTTGCTCTTTAGTCGACATTCATTTTAAATTGAGGCTACGCGAAATATTTCTGCTAATCAAGTTGCACGGCCGGTTAATTAAAGTTTAAAGAAATAATCAGGTGCTAACGGTCTATTATAACAGTATCTATTGTAATGTGGATTAACTCGACCCATTTTTTCTAATGAGAATGCCTCAACTTTCAAATTAACTGCTGCGTAAGATGGCTTCACAAATTAAAAAACGTGCTCCCTCATTTATATATGAACTATAAACCTATTTTATTTAAAGTCCGGTTTGTATTTACTGTCAGATGCAAAGGTCACAATGACAGATAAGGACAAAGCATAATTTTAAGGACATTTTAGCTATTATATGTTTATGACTAAGATGGTTAATCTCGACTCGACTGACTATAAGCTCATAGACAAATTACTAATCATGAAATACATACATAGATAGAAAACATACAAAAGTCATGAACAAATCCTCGCGGCCGTTACACAAATATTTTTCCATACGAGGGAATCAAACCCAGGACCAACTTCGTAGGGCACTATCAACTAGGCTAACCGCGTCATCAACGATTATAGAGAGGTAGACATATTGTTTGGTTCTGTAGGCGGGTTCAAGTAGTTGTGTTAACGTTCTACGGACTTCTGTCTGGACTCAGCTTTCTAATAGACTTAGAGGGCATTGTCGCTAAGCCTACGTGTAAGGTGGTTCTCTTTGACAATTCGCATTTCATTTCGACAGCGATTTATCTACTAGCTAGCCTAAGTTGTCCCTTCAGTAGCCCTAGACAAGGTGCATTTGAACGTTATCGTTATCGAAAATCTATAGGAATGACGTAAGTTGCCGGACGGTCGCGTCGCGTGAAGCATCACGAACTATCACGAACGTTAATTTGTGACCCATTTCAAGAAAAATATGCTTGAAGTCGTCAATGTCATTAGAGATGTCAAGTCATTTATAACTTTTAGAAAACTCAACCTTATTGTTGTAGAATGTCAGATTGACTTTGGACCTAAGGTGGGTACCAAATTAAAGTTCGCGACTGTACCTGCCTTTAACTTAAGCATGTTGATACTTTGTCTTCGAATTAAATAGAAACTTATTTAATATAATAAAATCATGAACCAACAATACACAGTATGGAAAGAAAGACTGAAAGCTACTTTTAAAATCTTGGTCTACCTAGGCGGAACCTAGAATGCGTACAATCACGAAAACAAACATCATGAAACTCGATAAGTACCTATGGTTAGGGATACGGTCTGCCACGCCACCTCTATACCTCCTCCATATTGAAGACTTTTTTATACAAAAATATAACAGGGAGGCGACACACCGAGTTTATTTCAATTTAAAAAAAATACGCGTCGACTTGAGAACCTCCTCCGTTTTTTTTCTTCGGCTAAAAATACTTTCGGTCACAATACTATGGGGTCATATATTCTAAAATTTTCATGAGATAGTATTTAATATTTAGTCTTTTGTAGCTTTATGTTTTTCGTCACTGTAAGAGCAACGTTTAGTACAGGAGGCACTAAAGGGCCCCATATACGGAACGATCCGTCGTTACCATCCGTCGGTTCAGACTGAGATCGAGCGATGGATTGTACGTGTGTGGCAATATCGCATCTAAATTTCTATAGAAATATGAATCGTCACGATATCGTTTCAGATCGATCGTAAAGACGACGGATCGTTCCGTATATGGCGGCCTTTATGTACTTAGTTTAGTAATAAGCTTTAGAAATCATTAGCACACTGGCACTGCGTCCACTAGGAAACCTATAGATGCAAACGCTACTTACGTTTCTGTTTTCTATCGACTCGAAATGCATAGAACTAATATAAGCGGTTACCGCGATCTTATGTCTATCCTATACATTTTCTCGATTTTCGAAAATCACTAACTTAACGTTGAGCGTCTTGACTTAGCCTCTATTGATTGAACATCGAACTGAGTACCTTGCAAAAGTCGACTCTACACATCAAACCAACTTGAAACAGAACCCTTCTCCGAACACTAAATCACGTTTTTTAAATAGGAAACCAATTAAAAGCTGTTTGCATAAAATAACTACTTATTTCTAATTATTTTGGCGCTTTCGAGTCGGACGGAAAGTGGTCGGAAATCGCCGGAGCCAATAACCTGCGCGTGATCCGATTGGGTGCCGTCGCAGAGGTGCCCAACTATTTGACAGTTGTATTTTTTTATTAATAGCGTGGAAAGTTCCACTGCTGGGCAAAGGCCTCGTTTTCTTTACGTTTGTGAAACATGATCTATGTTCTGTCAATTCGTTGAAAAATGAAAATTTGCAAAAAATATTGAGCGTACCTAGCCAAAGAAATAATAAGTAAGGGGATATAACTTTTATTCAGTAAAATTAATATAAATTGGTTTTGATTAAATTAATTAAAATTAAAATTGAAAGGTATTAAGTTAAAAACAATTGAACTAGAACCTGTTAAAATTAGGTGACTAAATAAGAACATAAAATGATACATTTTAACAGTTGTAACATTGATTGACTGTTTTTTTTATTGATAAATAAAAATTTACACGTCATTTTACAGTACACAAGTAATTTACAATTTACAACTAACCTTAACCTAACTTGCCACATAGTTAAAGCTGTACGTACATTTTTTAACAACCTTACAAGTCTATTTTGAACCAATTTCCGTTAACGGAATTGGCTGAAATTTAGACCACATATGTAAACCCGATGACAATGCAATACTTTGGTATGTAAAAGCTGATCTGATGATGGAGTCGGAAGATGGCAACCGGATCTCCGCTATATACTTTGCGTAGACCCACCGTGTTGGGACTCATTCGTTTTGTTTTGACAAGCAGATGATCACTATGCAAAAAAAGTACAGTCGGCAATAAAAACTTGTACCAAAAATATAGTTTTTGACAGAAAGCTATTTAAAGTATTTATGTGTATTTTAAAAACAATAACTTGTCAGGAATCCCACATTATCCAGGCTAATGTCAATACGTGCCCAAACAAGTTTAAATCAAAGAATTCGCATTGACTCTGTGATAACTTCTACGTCATTAACGGCCCATTAAATATGATAAACTGCAACGGAATGCAGTTTGAGATTCGTAGAAGAAAGTAGATTAATTAAAGTGTTAATTTAATAATATTTGAGTGTTTGTTTAGTAGAATTAGGTGTAGTTGAGGAAAGAAAGTGGCGAGTGTGGGTCGGGAAAGTGGTGTAAGTATTTAATTTATGAGTTTGACTTTAGTTTTCTCTTATTTAATAATGTGTTTACTTAAAGGGTAAAGTTTTGCAAAGCTTTTAAATCAGGGTTAATAAGAAATATAATTATCAAGGAGGAATTACATACACATTTTTAACAACAACTAACATTAATGACTTAAAATGTGTGAATGGTATATTGGGGGTTTAATTTTATTATTATAATACATATGGCTGTAGTGCATAATAATGGGTTTTGGCTCACTTAACATTTTGTAATATTGTTAATTATTATTTCTTAACAATTTTAACCACTAAGGCAACATAACTAACGAACCAATGTACATAATCATGTAGAGGTACAGTCGCCCGCAATAATGTTTTATCTAACATCCCACTCAAAAATATCTGACACTCTTAGCCTCTAATAATAGAGACATGTCAGAATTTTATGAGCACAATGCTTTGATATTATTACTGGTGCCTGTACCACAATAATAAGAAGGTAAGTAAATCAATTAATAAATATGAGATGACCTGGGGTAAAACACCTAGTAACTGGCCTCCAAAATACCAGTTACTGGCACCTAGTGATTGTTGAATAATCGTCTCTATTACTTTATGTTAAAGTTGTTGTTGTGTTTATTGTTAGGCGGCCAATAATAGGTCAGTTTACCCTAGTAACAAACTAAGCTCTAGGCTTCTACTAAGGGTACTAGACAACGATGAACTTACTAATATAAAGAATTACATACTTAAATAAGTACATAGAAAATATCCAAAACTGTGGAACAACTACTCGCGCTCATCACACAAAATTCTTTGAGATTTGAACCTGAGATTACTAGTTTCGTAGGCAGAATCACTAACCAACTAGGCTAACGACTCGTAAATGTAACGTGACGTAACGTCTAGTAATTAACCCTCTTATTCATAAACGCACAATAGTTAAAATGTGTCTAAAATATGCTTTGTCCTAGTGTTATTTTGATCAGACCTAAAGTGACAAAGCACACTTTAACTAAACTAGGTTTATAGTGGGTTTATGAATTAGGGGGCAAGTATGTAACACTTAATGTACTATCAAAGAAAAACCCTTTTTATTGATATAACAAAAAATAAAACAGAACTTCTTTCTTCTACTGCAACAATTGCCAAATGTTGGCGACCGCCGCGGTCAGCGACATTTCACCCATTTCTATTTGGGCGGGCGGCGCTGAATCAAAGACACTAGTAAGCTACCTTGTGTCTATATAGTTAAGGTATACATCGCTTTGTCGTCGGAGACTAGAAGAGATCGCGCTAATGCTTTGGCCACACAGCGAATATTGACCTAGAATACATTTTGTATTTATTTTTCATGTTAAAGTTCGTGATGGAGAGATAGTTTCAATGATAATAAAAAATAGGACCGATTTGGAAAGGTACGGGTAGTTTCAGTGCTGATTTTAAAAAAGTCCTACATATTGCAAATTATGTGTGTTTGTTATTTTGATACATCTAAGAAGTCTAAAAAAAGCAAGATTAAAAACCCGACGGCATGTTTTTTTATATCTATATATATAAAAGGCAAACCTGACTAACTTATATATCAACGCACAGACGAAACTACTGTACTTAGAAACTTCAAATTTAGTATAGGGGTTCCTTTCATGATGTAAGTGAGCACTAAGAAAGGATTTTCCGAAAATCGACCCCCAACGGGAAGAAATGGGGGGAGTAGCCGGAAACTAATTCTACGCGTACGAAGTCGCGGGCGTCCTCTAGTGGAATGACAAACAAGCACACATGCCTTTTTATGGTAAGTGGGATCTGGGGGCCTAATATGGCTGCGTTTATCGCGTAACAAAATGTGGGTAAAACATCCGTCACTTTCTGACACGTATATAAAGTACGAAAGTGACGGATGCTTCATCCACATTTTGCCACGCAATAAACGCAACCATACTAACCCGCTGCGACCCATAGAGATTCGCATTTTCGATACTACAGCCTGCAAGATTGTGCTAAGACTGCAATCCTAAGACTGACAAATGCGTTGCGAACCCTAAGTACTAAATTGGAATGCCTGTATGCTAGTTACAAGTATGTTATTCTTAAGCATGTATCTATTTTAGTTTACTTGTGATGCGAAGAATCTAACGACACCACCTCCATCGAAGAACCAACAATACAAACATACATATAGTAAAAAAAATCTCTCAAGTAAAACCATCTTTGGAATAGGCTATCTGGTATCCATCCATCCATCCGTACTAATATTATAAAAGTGAATGTAATGTTGTCTGTTTGATACGCTATGGCTGACTGAACCGATTTCGATAAAATTTGGTGTAAAGAAAGTTTGACCCCAACGAAAGGACGGGAGGTATTTATCAACCCGGAAAATTTTACAGTTCCCAAGGGAAACGCGATAAACGACTTCTACGTGGATGGACTCGTGGGTGACAGCTATGGTTCATGGACATTTAGCGAACGGAATAATTGTCCATACCGGGAATCAAACTCGGGACCGCTAGGTTCGTAGGCAGGGTCACTACTAGACTAAACACGCTGTTGCCGTATGTATATATGATTATTTGTTCATGAGCTGAACGGATGGCCCGATTTCGACAAACGACATGTCGTTAGATTCATCTTATCTTCGCAGGTGCCACTTAATTATTTTTTTGTTGTGAAATTTGCGATTTGTTCCTGATTCGTCATATTCCAAATTGGTCATCTTCCAAACTCTACAATTTCCTAACTGGTCATATTCCTAACTCGTCATATTCCAGATTCGTCATCTTCCAAACTCGTCATACCATGTACATTTGCCTGCACAAATATATTATAGATCTCTGTGGTAAATATTATGACAAGAACCTCTTTAGATAATTCATTAATGTTGGACTCCGCCTTAAGTAAATTATTGTCTAATAGCCGTAGTACAAAGTATAACTACTAAGTACAATCTGTCCTAAAGTCCTAAGTAATACTTATTATCCCTGTAAGCACGTGTTCGCGATTTAATTTGACTGTACAGTGACGAGTTTAGAAGATGACGAATCTGGAATATGACGAAATAGGAATATGACCAGTTAGGAAATTGTCGAGTTTGGAAGATGACCAAATTGGAATATGACGAATCAGGAACAAATCTTTGCGAATTAAAAAATACCTTTACATGATATGATAACTAACATTATATTGACGACATCATCCAAACAGCAGTTGATTTTGTAAAGCTTGCTTTTTGTAAGACTTGTTTATTGTATTGTATTGTATTGATGTATTCATCATGACTTCATGACCGTCAAAAGGCCCAGGTTCGAATCGCACATGCACCTCGGTTCAATAACCGACTAGCGCATCATTTTGGCTAGCTCTCATAGATTACGTGACGGAATTTTTTAATTGCCTCTCCCTCTCACGCTCCGCCGCCTGCGCAAGGGCGAGCGAGACCGCCGCAGATTCGTTCTCCGCGTATGTTTGAGAATAGGGTCCTTGACATGAGAGCACGAACGCGAAATTCGTTAATTTTGAGATAACTAAGATTTTTTACGTAAAATATTTTTTTGTACTAAAAGTTTACTGGCGGTAAATTTTAAGTGTAACTACGTAAAATTACTAATGATATTATGAAGTTTTTTTATCTATGGGTCATAATGGTACCTATAAGTGTATTAAATAAACAATTTATGGTCTAAGATCCGAATAGGAGACGACCTTCACCCAGCTGTTTATTCGATAAAAAATATTATATATCAAATTTTATATGGTAAGTAATATATGGCGAATAGGTTGACTGAAAATTTTCAGTCCAGAACAGGCCATATTTAAAAACAAAAACTAAAAATTAACTTTTTGTTAAACCTGCTATTGCTTGTTTAATAGACCAATTACATACTAATCGAAAATATGAAGCCTATAGAATATGCATTGTGAAATTACCCTCTGATATTTATTTTGCATATTTATTATTTTATTGTTATTTTAAATGCAAAATGTTTGTATGTCTGTTTGATGCGCATTCGCGGTCAAACTGATCACGACTTAATTTGGTTTGGAAATAATTTATTAACTACAGGCAATGTCTTAGGATTCGAAATAAGAATACCTTAACGAGTTTTAAGCAGACGAAAAAGCAGGCAAAATGAGAAACAAAGGAATAATAATCAGAAACTGAAGTTTCCTGCTACTTATTAATTAAAGTAATAGGAATTACCTAAAACGATTAATAGGATATAGGAAAACTTAACCACAGAATAATCCGGAGATAAAATTAAATTACATTAGTTATTTAATTCTGGGAATTCACTATTATCATGTATTAAAATGGAATTAATTTTGTTACTGAGGATAAATTGCACTTTATGTTTCGCATAAGTTTTTTTCTACCTCTAATTTCTGATATATCTCTAAATTGGCTAAACCGATTTTTATCAATCCCACCCATGAACTCCCCCAGTTAAACTAACTCACAAAAAAAAAATACTTAGGTGTTTTATCGAAACAACTTTCAACGAACGTATTTCGCAGAATTTTCATTTCATCGAAAGGCATTACTCGCATAATAATTTTTTTTGGTAGTCACAAGACAAGTCTAACCTAACCTACGTAATTAATGATTATGATATCCTGAAAACATCAAGGTTCCAGCAAAAAATAGCGTTCAATGAAACAAAATAGAATAAAATATATTTATTGCATAACTGTGTACATAGGGTTACCATTTAAGAATTTGAGAACCGTTTTTAAGAAAGTCCTGACAAAAAGCCTGACATTTCGATAAATGGCCGGACTTTTAGTCACAAAGTTGACAAAACTTACTTAGTTATAGTTAAGTAGTAGTAGTGGTCTTTTGATATTACTTAATATGTCGTTTTATTACTCATATTCCAACTAATTAAAAAAAAAAACGGTCAAGTGCGAGTCGGACTCGCGCACCGAGGGTTCCGTATTGAAGATAATATGCTTGGTAACCGCAAAAGAAAATACTCATTTTGTTATTAGCTTTATTTTCTAGGCAATAAGGTCGATTTTGACTAGCCTAAATTTTTATACAGATTTTCTTAGTTTTTTTGTTATTTCTCAAAAACTGTAAATAATGAACACTTTATTTTATTTTTCCCAGAAAATGTAAGTAATTATCTATACGTCAGGATTTTTTTCAGATTTTTTGATTAATAAACTTCGGAGATAAGGGGGGGAACGGTCATTTTTTGTACATTTTTGGCTATAAATCAAAAAGTACATCACAGAAATTTAAAAAAAAAATAGTTTTGAAATGTGCAGATTCAGACCTTATGACACCCCATTTGCTATAATCGAACCACTTTCATTTTTGAACCCCCCATTCTAGACCCCTTTTCAATTATTAATAAAATTAATTTCATATTTTTTTACTACAAATAGATGCGGGCAAGCAATTTGTACAACTATGCCAAATTTCAAGTTGATAGCATTTGTAGTTGCTGAGAAAACCTGCTGTGACATACAGACAGACAGACAACGAAGTCTCACCATAAGGGTTCCTTTTGTACCATTTTGGTACGGAACCCTAAAAACGAACAAATTAAAGACACTGACAAAATCCAGACTAGTCTAAAAGTCTGGACATGTCCGGACTTATCCGGACGGATGGTAACCCTATGTGTACATAGGTATTAAAGAGTCAATAAAAGTTTCAACAGTTAGTCGTTTCGGGCATGCATCAATAAATTTAAACTTAAAAACTAGATGAAGTGAAATTCGTTAAAACGATACCCTGTACCCATAAACACGTAAAACTTATAACACCTATACAAGAATACATAGAAGAATTAATAATCACAAATGCTCAGAATCCTCTAATTGACTCTGTTCCAATGAACACGGAAAAAACGTTATTTTATCTGTCTTCCACATTTAGGTCAAATACGAGGAATTAATTATTCCTGAATTAAATTTAACTAGGTATGTAATATACAAGCCTATTAATTTTATTTATAAATTAAAAAGTTCCCCCTAGCACATCTTTAAAGGAAAAAGCTTGGGATATAAAAAAGATTTTACCTTATAGAGGCTTCTGTTATTGTTAGTTTTTATTGAAAAATCATATGTATTTTGAATTTATAAACGGTTCCAACATCGATAGGGACCAACATAGGTAACACAATTAAAATAACTATAAAATGACATAAGAAACAAAGCAAACTAATTGTAAGCCCTAAAGCAAGGTTATCTTAAAGTTTTAACCACTGACTTTTGCCCGCGACTTCGTCTCAGAAATTAATCGTTATTTCCCTAGGAACTGGTTCAGTTTGTGCAATAAAAACTTCTTGTCCGTTTCTTCATTTGATGTAAGGAAATAACACAGCAACTATGAAGTCCTTACCAGCCCTGCCAGCCCTGCCAGCCCTGCCAGCCCGGCTCATAGACGCGTCCAGGGATCCCAGAGCTGGCACTTACCTCTTTTAAACGATATGGATTCCAGAGAGGTAACTATAGAATAGAACGTATCACGCAGAAAACACAAAAAAAATGGTTGATTTCAGGTTATCTATATCTATCTATATATATAAAAGGCTAAACTGACTGACTGATATATCAACGCACAGCCGAAACTACTGTACCTAAAAACTTGAAATTCGGTACAGCTAGGGGTTCCTTTCATGATGTAAGTGAGCACTAAGAAACGATTTTCCGAAAATCGACCCCCAACGGGAAAAAATAGGGGGAGTAGCGGGAAACTAATTATACGCGTACGAAGTCGCGGGCGTCCTCTAGTCTTAAATAATAGGTATGATTCACGTAGGTTAGGTAAGGTTAGACTTTTAACCATCACAAGATAACCTGAGATCAACACGGGTTTAGCAGAAAATAGCTTTCTATGAATCGAGAATTCTGCAAAGTGATACGTTGTATGAAATTATTGTCAGTGAAACAAGAGTAAACCTGGATTATCCTACAAAGTAAACTATATTTCATTCGTGCGTCTATAATCTATGTCAAACTGACGCGCTTCCGCCGCTGTCTGTTGAACTTAATCTTGTATTCAGCGTCATTACAATTGGTAATCGGTCAGCGGCGTAAACGGGGCGCTGATTACGCGAAAGATAAGTGTTGAAAGGTCTTTAACTGATAATCACGGGAGTTTTTCACTGTGGTAACTGTTTAACTGAAAAAAATGGTGTAAAATTTTGGAGGTTTGTAAAATTATTTAGATTTTCTAGATAATTAAACATAAATGTAAATAAGTTCGAAGGTTGTTGAAATCACAATCCTCTTTTTTCTCATTAATAACGTAGACGTGTAGGATAGTTTTAATAAGCTTTGTTTCTGCTTTAGCAAAGGTTTAATTAATTAATAATTATTTAAGCTTATCCTTATCATTTAAAAATATCCTTATCCTTTAGTATGTTATAAAACTTATAAATGCGAACGTGTGTTTGTTTATTTTCTTCTTCACAGTTCAACGCCCCTACAGATCGATGTAAAAATTCATACAAGATAGTTTATAGCCCGAAGATTCATAGGTTGCTTTTTCCAGGAAAATCAGGCAGTTCGTGAGGGAGTAGCAATAAGCGACTTCTGCGCGGACGGAGCTGCGGCAAAAGCTAGTATTGCATAAATATTGGATTTTATACGATCAAATTATACTAGCCTGTGTTACGTTATAGCAATCATGTTTATTTAATGCTAGCTGTAGAGCTTAAGCTAGACGCTTTAGAAACCTTTTTTGTTATTTTACAAGTCAAAGATTATGGTAATTTTTAACCAAACTAATGGTTTAAACTAAAAAAGAATAAATAAACGTCACACCTTACACCACACAATACAACAAGCGGCAGCCCCGGCTACTTTAAATAAAGGATAAATAATATTCATAACTGTGAATAGATTTTTCAGAAACGGCTAAAACTGCACGCAATAAACATTTCAAACAGCAATGTTTTACGAAAAAATAAACAAAGGATTTTGTCCCGGCAAGAGTGCCGCTAGAACCACTGGTCAATAGCGGTGTTTGTTTGAGTACCGTTCGCACAGTAGGCCCGCAGCATCGT
The DNA here is from genome assembly GCA_948252455.1 of Acleris cristana. Taxonomy (NCBI): domain Eukaryota; kingdom Metazoa; phylum Arthropoda; class Insecta; order Lepidoptera; family Tortricidae; genus Acleris; species Acleris cristana. The sequence continues at coordinate 4,496,507 of OX411794.1, forward strand.
AAATTAGACAAAATTATAATGAACGGGATTATTTGTAAAACTGTACTTTGGCGTTTTTTTTTTGCTCTCTTGTCAAGCTGTGACGTAGCAATGTGGTACTTTTCTCCTTCGGAATTTTGAATCTAAATTGCTAGAGATAAAGTTGGTTTTGTTTTATACTTAAGAAAGCATTTATCATATGCCGTCTCAACAGTCCATTCTTGTAACTTTCTTTGACAATTTCACACTTACCAATTTGGTGACTCACAACTGCTACTAGTAAAAAGGTATTAAAATAACATCATTAACTTCAATAGTTGCATATAAATTTATTGCCCAGAAGCTAGAATTAGCCGTCATCACGCATCTATAAAATAAATAAAAATAACAAAACGAGTTATCGCACCTGTAGGTATCAGGTGATGAACGTATTTTAAGGGCGTAAATATATCATTTACTTGGTCGGCATCTTCCGTCGAATGGATTAACATTTATTATACTAATACTATGGATATAAATAAATGAGTATGAGTATGAGTATGAGTATGAGTATGGATTTTAACATAATCCTATTTGTAAAGGATCCGAATAGCAGACGACCTTCACCCAGCTGTTTATTCGAAAAAAATATTTTATATCAAATTTATTATGGTAAGTAATATATAGCGAATAGGTTGACTGAAAAATTTCAGTCCAGAACATATTTTAACATTAAAAAATTTTTTTTTTTTAAATTGCTTTTGTTTTTTAAAATACCAATTACATACTAATCGAAAGTATGAAGCCTATTGAATATGCATGCATATAGTGTATATGTTTGATCCGGAGGTCATCAAGATAAGCAGTATTTTTAAAAGCTTTGTGATACTAAAGTTTACAACACAATAGTAAATAAATGTATTTCTCTATTTAAGTATGTTTATTAGTACCTAGTTTGGGACTTGGTCAATTCGTATAAGATTCCGCCCAAACCTTGTTATTACCCCGAAAGCTTATTTTTTGAAGTCAGGTCAATGAGACGTTCATGCATGTTGTTTTCTATTACTAAACTACAGCTACAGCTATCTTTTTGTCATCAATTTCAACTGGATGCTCAAGCCCCACTGTTCGACTACTTACAAAGCTAAAATGGCTTTTGGAAAAGTAGAAAATCACTGAACATACATGGGATTCAATTCCTCTATCGACCTGCTTCATTTGATCCACCCCTTGAGTTACACTCTATATTTATTGCGCTAACTGCAATGTAGTAGTCAAAGTATTATATACCTACTCTATTAAAAAAGACATTAAATTTAAAATGCCTATACTGTTACTATGCAATTAGCCGCATTCTTCGGTATTAAGACTTCGGTATGGTTAAGCCCGCCTTCACACGATGTTCGAAAATCAAAAATCACCGCCTCGACCGCAAATTGTACTCTTCCGTCCTTGAATCTGCAATCCAGGATGGAACAATCCTTTACGCAGTAGCCCTTTATATAATAGCAACACTATCTTTCACAGGTAAGAAACAAAACACTGATAAACAAAAGCATTTCACCGGTAGCGTACATGAATATATAATTAGGTGTAAACCTAACGGTCTTCAAAGGGTTGCCAGCAATAAATCAAGGGAGAAATAAAGGGGTAAAATAAACGGTACAGTGGCTAAAATGACGTATTCCCGGTGCGGTGGAACTTCTAGACGGTGTTGTAAAAGTAGCCCACAAATTTTAGGATAGGGTTATTATTTATGACAGGTTCCGTTTGGTTGCTTTTGGTGTTACGAAACTATCGTGGGTGAAAAGGGTTGTGGTATCAATATGGTTTAATGTTTACGATGCCACCATTGGATGATGACATATATACCGTTTTCATACCCCACTTATGGTTTTATTTTAATGCGTAGGTAATGTATGTATGCGCATAATTTCCGAACGACTGCACAAAATTGGATAATTCTGTTTTTGTTGTGTTTGTTATTGTCAGGACAAGGTTTGTACGACACCGGGAATGTCGGAAATTTGCAGCGGGGAAATTTAATTTTAAATTTTACACATTCAGATCGACATTCGCTTTTGATGCGAATGTTTAGCGAATGCGAATATGTGCAGGTCATGTCGTGCGTCTCGACTCGTCAGCCGCGCGTTTCTGATTTTCGCATGCCTCTCTTGAATTTAGTCTATTAAAATGACGTTTATGTTATGAGTATTGGCAACAATACACTGACTGTATTTAGTAATTAACACTGATGTCTGGTTTCACCTGATGGTTCCAACGGAAGACCAGGCGCTGACTTAATTACGCTGAGTTCGGACCATTTCGTGACAACATTCTTCTTGTGCATATTTCTCTGTTCTTTGTTGTTGTTTGTCACAAATAAATGTTTCCTTAAAGTTAGCATTTGTATTTTCATTCGCACGTTCGCACTCTGAACATTCGCATTCGAAAAATATGACATTCCTAACATCCCTGGTCCACACTGTTAAACATTACTATGACTGTATTTAATACCCTATTGATAACTCCAGCACCACTATAGTCTATACTCTCTGGTCAGTTGTACACTAGAGACGTAAAGAAAGTATCATGACCCAGTCTGTATATCTCTTAAACCAGTCGTTGAAATTATTAGCATTGATACATTGTATTTTAGGAACGTATTTAAAAACAGATCTTTAGCATAGTTTTATTTGTATCATGTCATACTGCCTTCTAAGCTATTGTATTGGATTTGCTATAGAACTCTCTTAAATAGGCAATATAACATGATATGACCATCCAATTAGGCACTATTAATAGAATGTTGACCCTGTTCTCTGCTCGATATTTTAAAAACTATAAAAATCTTCTCGCCCACAAACATTAAAAAGTCAGAAGTTGACAAAAATAGTGCAACAACCTTTCAAAGTATAATGCACCGCAATAAAATTGGGGCATAAATATAAAAGCGAGCGGCTTCATAGTAAAGACATTTTTTAAGCGGGATCCAAAAAGGATGAGGTATGAAGTCACTTTTTATTAAAATTGTAATTAAACTTGTTTGCATAACTTTAAAAATATTAAATGTTTTTAAAATATGTATTGGTTTGGGATCCTACCTTGAAGGTAACATTTTTTAACCCATTAGGCAAGGGTAATATAATAATTTAGGTAAATTACCTGCGAAACGTTTGGTCGAGCCTCTAAAGCGTCATAGACTCATCTTTTTTTGCACACATTTGGCCACGGCAAGACCTAGCTATGCTGACAGATAACAAACTTTGTACCTGTTCAAAAGCAGCCGAATAATATGTCAATTATTTAAAAAGTATTTCCAACAAAAGATAACGCTTTCTAGTCGTTAAAAAAGGTTGCGATTTTTTGCGCAATTCACCATCTTGTTCGCAAGTGTTTATTGTTTGGAACATTAAAAAATAAAGTTTGAATGCTTGCGCATTTTGCGCAACGTGCGTTTGGGGTTATAAAACGATTTAAGCACAAATTGCCTCGCAATTATACAGAATATTGGATTTTTGCCGCGCCAAAACAATGAGCAGTCAAAGTAAAATAAAAATAACGGTTCTAAAAACACATTTGGGACTTTCTTTACCGAGAAGTGAGATGGGTGTAGCATTGAATAATTAAAGAATTGTCAGGCGAATAGTGTTTGCCCACCCTTTAGAATTACAATGAGCCTGAAAGAATAGTGGAAAGCGTAGCTTGGGCACGCTTGGGTGTGTCGACTCATGATCGCAATCATACTCTGGTAGCTTTGTGATACCCTGGTACGTAAAAACCAGTCTTTCTAGCTTCCACATCCATCGGTGCCTGCAGTTTGGGTGAAATATTTTTGGAATTCCCAAAAAGTTATTTCTATTATTATTTTCATTCAGGCCTTGCAGACTTGAGATTGTAATTTTGGCAATACAAATGCCTATGAGGCCCAGATCATATTTGCCATCAAACCAAATCACCATCACCCGATCACCAAAAAATAAATACCTATGTATGTAAATACGGTCACGGATGTTAATTAGTGACCCATTTCAAGAAAAATATGCTTGAAGTCGTCAATGTCATTAGAGATGTCAAGTCATTCGTAACTTTTAGGAAACTAAACCTTAGTATTCTTGAATGTCAGATTGACTTTGGACCTAAGGTGGGTTTGACTGTACCTATGACCAAAATCGCTATTTACGTCAGTATTCTGGCAGCATTTTCTAGTTGTATAGCAATGCTAATGCGTTGCCCGAGGAAGCTGCCAGCTCTGTGGTCTCCGGTTGTTTCTATTAGCGTTTTAACATTTGTAATTCAATGCTAGCTTGGAGATCAATGTATGCAGAATGATTAAGTAGTCGATGGAGTTGACGTCAAACTCAACGGGTTTAGATACTCGTAATGAGCTTTTACCAGGTGATTTGAGGGAGATATATATGCCACTGTATAGCAGTGTATATACACTGTATGTCTGTCTGTTAATCTGGGTCCTGTAACACAGGGTATCCTAGCTCGGGACCCAGCGAGTAACCAACGTTTTTTAATCTTTTTTTATGGAAATAAGTTTTATTTAAGTTTTATAAGCAGTCGGGTTTTTTAAAGCTTGCTTACCATTAGTTATTGCTGGCGTAAATACTAGTACTCGTGATCGGAGCTATATAACGGTTTCTTAAAATAATTAATTAGATTTTAACCTTAAGATTTTAAGTGGTTCTAAATAAATATTAAAATATCAATAAACAAACAAATTTTGACTGATTACTGTTACTAAATCAACACGTTAACGGGTAAATTGGTCGTTCTTCTTTTTTACCGACAATAGCCTGTCACTCGTCTTATTGTGCGTCTTATTAGAGTATTGATAATTATGTTTTCGTGTTTAATATACGTCCATCTTTTTATTTATTGATTAGTACTAAATAATCGTGCTCTTTCTTCAACCCAGTTTTTTTTTTCATACAATGCCGTGACAGAGTGTTCAATTGTTCATCTAAAAATTGGTCTTGGCTGAAAACGGCCACTCAGTCACAGTGTTTCTGGTAAAACACATTTAAAAGAATCATCTACTGGCCTTAATAAAAAACAACTTTTTGAAATTGAACTCTGAAACCATAATCTAGTTCTAGAAATAGTTCAAAAACCAAAAAAACACAAAATCGACGCTTTACCGTCGGTAAAAAAGAAGAAAGACCCAAATAAAGGATTAACATAGTTCGAAGTAAGGTTATAGACACCCAGGCCATTAAATATGCAATCCTAAAACTGAATTATAAAGAAGTCCATCTATCAAGCAGGTTTAATATGCAATCTAAAGTTATTAGCAAATTCATGATCTAAAACGATTGAAAGTCAAATTGCCGAGTTTTGAATACTTTGTTTGCACGTAGTGTGAATATCGCAGTTTCAATGGCTATATAGTTCTGATATCTGATATTAGGTTCAAGGCTAAATGAATTTAGTCGGTTGAAAGTGAAATATCTATAAGTATAGGTAAATTGATTGGAAAGAAAGAAAGAAAAAACATCTATTCATAGATTACACATTACATCACTTATTTAAGTAGTAATAAGAAAATAAATAGAGGTAGGTAAATTACAATGGTGAATTTAAGTGTTAACCATATTTTGTATGATAAATTAGTCATCTATATAGAGAAAAAACACATTAAGTACATGAACTTAGTGAGTTTTTCTTCTATTTAGCGACAAAAGCGCACTTACCGACACTCAAATCATAGTATAAATAGAGAAGTAGCTCGTCTTCAAACAAAGGTACATCGCGCGGCTTGCACGTGTGCGTTACGCCGACCGTACGGCTGTGGGCGGGGCGAACCTCGCACACGAAACTACAAGCAGAGGTGCGGGAATGGTGATTAGACGGGGTCGCGGCGTCATCATTGCGCTCGGTCACGTTTATGGTTGTAGGTAGTGCGCGTTAAATTAAAACATCGAGCGACAATGTCTTTGTCGAAAACTAGAAAATATTGTTCAGTTTACGGGTGTTTAAATAATGGTGTAAGAAATCTGGAGCTATCGTTTTTCCACATACCTATTTAGAGTTGGTGTTGTGAAGAATGCTGTTTATTTTTTGATATTTACCTATAGCTTACAGCCCACTTGCAGCTTTTGTTAAATCTATTTTATTGTCAGCGTGACATTTTCTTTCGTTTCAAAATGCCTAAACTGTGCCCGAAACCTAGCTTAGGTAGGTACTTACAACTATCTAGATTTAATAAAAGCTGCAAGTGATTAATGTAAATACCTACTCAATTAATAAGGTATTTCGTACCGGCTTGCCTATACCTATAGAATAGATACCTACTTAGGTGAAATAAATACGTATTAATATTAAGTAGGTAGGTAATTTAAGTTATTGAGTGTGACGTGTCAGTTAACATGTGACGACGTTGATGGCCTAGGTAGTTGGTAGTGACCTAGTGACTAAGTACTGCTTACGATAGCGGTACATATTCGTGTGATGAGTGCGAATAGGTATTTGTTTCTGAGTCTTAGGTGTTTTATATGTACCTATATAGTAATATTAAGTATGTATTTTTCACTACATAAGTAATTATGTATCGTTGCCTAGTACCCAAAGCCTAAACCACCAATAACAGACAAGTATGTAGTCAAAGGAAGCCGCCTTGCGCGAAAGCGGCATTATCAAGGTCAAAAAGGAATTTACATATCACATCATATACCTATAAACATATTATTTAGGCTCAACAGACAAAAAGTAGGTATGTAAGGAAAATAATTTAAATTTGGTACTGGGGTAGGTACCTAACAATATTTATACTTACCTACTTTAGGTTTGTGTAATTTATGAAAACTACTATGATTATAAATCATAGATCAAATTAGGTATGGTCAAGTAGGTGACCAAAATTGAAAAACATGTTCGGACAACCCTGACGCCCGAGCGGCAATAGGTATCAGAATCTCCTAAAGGACCGGAGTCGAGCTACTTGTCTATTTATACTATGCTCAAATGTCAAATTTCCAAATTATCTTTTCGAAATTTGTCTTTGATATTTATTTACGAATTATTTGCACAATATACGTAAGCATAAAGGTCATTAAATAAAAACATATGATAGAGGAACAGTAGAAAAGTTTAGATATAATTAGATATAGTTTAACAATCAACCCAATTTCATCCATTAACAATAATTCAATGAACGACTAGAAATGGAAAAAGCAACCGCAAACTCCATTTCTAACTGTTCAAACAATTACATTGTAATGCAGTTAAATAATTTGACACATAATTAGTTATATATTAGTCACTGGCACCGCGGCACAGACGGTGCCATCTTTAATGATATTAATATATAAAACAATTTGATCGGTTAATTTGTCGGCTACTTAGTCTAGTAAATATCACTTAATAGCCATTTCCCTTTCTTCGCCTTTCGTCCAAATGTGGTTTTGGTTGGACTTTTACAAGGAAAGTGGCGCCAGATTGTTCTAACTATCATTTTGCTATATTACGGTACGATAAACGTTAATTGAAACCAATTTAAATGGTATAGCAGCTGCTGTTACTCTTATATTTTCTGGTTGTGACCGGTATGGTATACGATCTCGGACAATCGCTTTAATGTTGAATTACATAATAGAAAACTTGACCTTAAACTCAATGTTATTTTAAACCAACGTAGTGTTACATTACGTTTTTCACATTCAGTCTTCTGCGCCTAGGTGGTATAAAGGCCCGGCATACACCAAAGCGAATTATGTTGGTGTGTTGTGTTACTGCGTCCTAACACACACTTTGTAAGTCTAAAGGGAGGCCTCAGCAACTGTAAATTTCTAAACTGGCTAAATGATAATAAAGTATTTTTGATTTTGATTTGATGTAAGTATGTTAGTGTACATATAAGGAATAATACGTATGAAAATTAGGCATTAATTGGTAACAACCGCAAGCGAAGCGCCACGCTAGCGAAAAAAGACTGGTTGCAACATGAACTAGTCTAAAAGTATAACAATTCAAGTAGGTATGTTCTTAAAACTCTTTCCTCTGGTCAATCTTTCATTCGAAGGTTTATCTTTTCTTAAATTCATGCCGTGTTTGTTAATTTGGTCCGTGTTCGCGGTTGATCGCCTAAACTCCGACTTGGGATATTAAGGTATTTTATAGCCCGACATAGAGAGTACTTTTGATCACAAAAAATTGGTCACATCTCAAGAAAACAGAACCACGCTGGCAAAAGCTGGTGGTTATGCCTCTATCATCGTTATTTCAGCCGAAAGACGTCTACTGCTAGTTATAGACGTTCCCCAAGGTTTGTCACAATTAAGGCCTGCAAGCTTATTACCTAACGCACTCGCAATCGCAATCGTTTTCATTTTGACGGTTCGAAGGCGAGTCTGCAACTCTGCATACAAAATGAAAACAATTGTTGCACTTTTAAGTCGATTGCGATTGCGAGTGCGTTAGGTAGCTTAGCCACGTCGTCGGTCCTAGTTGGAGATCTACACACGCCGCGTCTTCCGGTAGGCGAAGGCCAATCGAGAACTGTTTGACCCAATCGGCCATCTGTTCTGCGATGTGCCCCACCCACAGCCACTTAAGTCTAGCAATTTCTTAGGGCTTTATCGATGACCTTAGTTCTAGCAATCCGCCTGCACTTCTCGCTTCGGTTTATATGAATTTTCTGTAACACCCGTAAATAATCTAGAATTTATCTTCTTTATATATAAAGGCAAACCTGACTGACTTATATATCAACGCACAGCCGAAACTACTGTACCTAGAAACTTGGAAATTTGGTACAGGTGTTCCTTTTATGATGTAAGTGAGCACTAAGAAAGGATTTTCCGAAAATCTACCCCAAACGGGAAGAAATGGGAGGAGTAGCGGGAAACTAATTCTACGCGTACGAAGTCGCGGGCGTTCTCTAGTTGTACATAAAAACTTTCCTCCTGAATCACTCTATCTATTAATGAAAACCGAAAACCCGTTGCGTAGTTTGAAATATCTAGGCGTACATACAAAGGGACAGACGGCGTGGAAAGTTTTATGCTATGTACTTAAAGAAAGATGTAATCTCGCTCCACACAGCATCCGTGTCGTCAGACGCGTGAAGTCATTGTCGTAGGTACGCAGACGAGGCGCCAGACGCGACTGAAGCCCGTTAAATAATATAAACGTCGATTAATAAAACATATTAATGTGTCGGGACGCGTACTGACCCATTATAGGCGACTGTCGCCGGCAGCTTCATTTTCATTGCTCTGATTGCGTATTCGTAATCTTCTGATGCGGTTTCTACACTCGCGCCGTGAACGCCCGCGATAATCTCCAAATCGGCCAAATTGAGTGTGGATAGTTTCGTGGATTTTAAAACTCAAAACTTCACTGAGAACATTCTCGAAAACATTTGAGAGTATTGAGAATATCTTATTTCTATACAAAAATTAAAAACATTCATTCATTTACCGAGTATTTGCATGGAATAGTTTTATTTTTGAAGTTTGGTGTCGCTACAATCCTACTACAGGCTATTTAAGCAGCCAGTTAGTATGCAAAGCTGTGTCCATTTTATTAATTGAACATTACGAAAAGTCAAACATGTGGTTTTCAATACTGGGGATTCTGAAGACTTACATAAAAGAGTTTAAATAAAAGTTACTTGGTTGTAGTACATTCTCCACGCTGTGACAATAGGAAGGCCTGGCAGCTTCGCACGGCATAACTAGATCCAGGAGGATTCGACTTGGCTGCTAAATTAAAAAATCAACAAAACGCTTAAGTAAATCTCAACTTCAAATCACTTGCACTCCCCAGCAAAGATTGAAGAGATCAATCCCTAATTTCCTCCATAACGCGCAAGTACCTGCGCCAAAAAACCAAACAAACTACCTGTAACAAAGACCACACCAAATGCAAACGTTTTATTGCCGCCCGCATATTCGCTAAGCTGTATAACAATATTAAATTACCATCATACAACTGTCGGCATGACATTGTCGCAAATCAGCTCCATTGTTGCTTTTAAGCTGATTAACCGCTTTAATCCGGCTACTTGCCAGCCGAGCGAGCGATATTGTTTTAATCCTACCCACGAACAAACGGATCGCCTCGAATCGCCCCGAATCGGTGCGTCCCTCTTTACAGATTAGGGGCTTATATTTTATTAATAACCAGAAGCAATTTACTGATGAAAGGTTTCTGTCGTGTTTGTACCTGTTTACTTGGTTCTTGGTTGTTTTAGGGCTGCGGTAATAGGCTTAGGTGATACGGGCGGAATCTTGAATGACGAACATGGTGTTTCCGTAATTCAAATATAGAACAAAATTGATACTTTTCGTAAAAAGGTTTTTATCACCGTTTTCTGGTGACTGTTATACAGTATTTTGTTTAATAATAGCGCTTATATTAACAGAATATGATGGAAAAGGCCTACATCCAGTGGACGTGTTTTACATTTTTTTGGCAAAAGACAGATTCATTTCCTTCCTACTACCCCTACCCGACTACCGAAAGTGGAGGGTAATGTGTTTATCAGTCTATATATTATGTATGTTTGTTCCCTTGTGATGCTTTAGAAACTAAACGCGTGGACCGATTTTGGTGATTCTTATGTCAATCGATTTGTCTTAATCTTATAAGTGTCACTAAAGATATGGCGGCAACCAGACGCCATATTGTAAAAAAGAAAAAATATATAAGTCGACGAATTATGACATGGGATACCCCATGACCCGAGGGCTTATTGTCTAACGCACTCGCAATCACGATCGTTTTCATTTTGAAAATCGAAGGCTTGTCTGCATACAAAATGAAAACAATTGCTCCACTTTGAAGCTGGTTGCGATTGCGAGTGAGTTAGTCAATAAGCCCTCTGGTCAGTCGAATAGGTATTTAAAAATGATCTTTAAGTTTCTATCATCATTTTTCAATTTGACTGATCATTTAGGAATTATAACGATTTAAAGTTGGTTAGCAACAGTCGGGTTTTAAAAGCATGCTTTTTTCAAACTTGTGTATGAAACTTCGTCAGTAAGGAACGAGTTAATTAACTTGATTAACTGCCTCAGAGTGTGCCGACAGACTTGTTAAGTCCCGCCTTTTTCAGAATAGAGCTCAAACTTTTCATATCGCATGTTTTACCGGAATTCCCATAAAATAATTAGCGTGCGTCATTAATCGATTAAGTAACACAAAATTAATTAATTCTCAACGAGGTAAATGATATGTAATTCAATTTGCAATGCATCCTTGTAATAATTTGCGGTAGATACGGTATCACTGCAGGAATTTCAGTTCCAGGGAACCGAGTGGGCGTAAAACCCCTGTCGCTGGGCCCTTATCACACGTGGGCATGCTCGCCGCGTCATATGACGTACAGGTTAATCATTAACCTTTAATTAACTGTAACTGACGGATGAACTAATTCCCCTTCGTTGCTAGCTGAAATTTAGATTGTACGCGAATAAACCCGAGGATAATGCAAATTGATACGGTTTTTAACAACCGACAGAAATAAAGGTGTTACAGTCAAATTCATAAATATGTGAACTAATAATACGTACACTTTAGTACCTTGTCTATTTAATGTCATGTTAAAACTGCCGTATACGAAGTGTCACCGCGATTAAAGTGACAAGGTACTAAAGTGTACACATAATTAAGTACCTACTCGACTGTACAATGTTAACGTGTGTATGTCTGTGGCATTGAAGCTCCCAAACGGATGAAACGATTTTAATTTGTTTTATTTTTATTAAAATATAGTAAAACTGGAGTTCTCGGATAATTTTGATGGAAATCTGTAAAGCCATTATAAACCATATTATTATGAGCTTTAAATAAAACAACCAATCAATCAATTAAATATTGACGACGCGTTTAGCCTAGTTGGTTGTAACTCTGCCTACGAAGCTAAAGATCTCGGGTTCGATTCCCGGTATGGGCAAACATTAGTGTGATGAGCGCGAGTATTTGTTTCTGAGTCTTGAATGTTTTCTATGTATTTAAGTATTTAATTCTCTATTTAAGTATTTATATCGTTGTCTTGTACCCATAGTACAAGCCTAGAGCTTAGTTTGGGACTAAGTCAATTTGTGTAAAATTGTCTCTTGACATTTATTTTACTTATCAACCAGGTATCAGCTTTTTAAGCAACAGAAATAACTGTGTACTAAATGAAACTGATATCTTATTCATACGCAACCTCCGCTTCAGGTAAATAAATTTATATGTAGTTGATCAAAGTTAATACCCAATCTCCGCGGAGTCAGGCAAGTCGACGTCTCAATACATGTCATTTGGCTAACATTTGACTAGCCAAGTGCCTCGTCTCAAAGAAAAGCATTTGTAGTTATAAAACAAGAGAATACGGCCTTATAATGTTGATAGCTAAGTCTAGTTTAAGTTAAGATTCAGCTCCTTTATCTGACGTGCGTCCGGGTTTTGAAGAATGTAAAAAACTAATACAGGATTTAGAAAAAATGAGGCCATTTCGGATTAGTGGTCTCAAATTTTAAATAATTGTAAAGATTCTGTTCTTGTTAGGTTTTGTTTGAGTTTTATTTTACAAATTTCGGGTTATTTAAAATTAACTAGCCAAGTGCCTTGTTTTAAAGAAAAGCATTTGTAGTTATATAAAACAAGAGAATACGGTCTTATAATGTTGATAGCTAAGTCTAGTTTAAGTTAAGATTCAGCTCCTTTATCTGACGTGCGTCCGGGTTTTGAAGAATGTAAAAAACTAATACAGGATTTAGAAAAAATGAGGCCATTTCGGATTAGTGGTCTCAAATTTTAAATAATTGTAAAGATTCTGTTCTTGTTAGGTTTTGTTTGAGTTTTATTTTACAAATTTCGGGTTATTTAAAATTAACTAGCCAAGTGCCTTGTTTTAAAGAAAAGCATTTGTAGTTATATAAAACAAGAGAATACGGTCTTATAATGTTGATAGCTAAGTCTAGTTTAAGTTAAGATTCAGCTCCTTTATCTGACGTGCGTCCGGGTTTTGAATAATGTAAAAAACTAATACAGGATTTAGAAAAAATGAGGCCATTTCGTATTAGCGATTTCTAATTTTAAATACTTGTAAAGATTCTGTTCTTGTTAGGTTTTATTTGAGTTTTATTTTACAAATTTCGGGTTATTTAAAATTAACAAGCCAAGTGCCTTGTTTTAAAGAAAAGCATTTGTAGTTATATAAAACAAGAGAATACGGTCTTATAATGTTGATAGCTAAGTCTAGTTTAAGTTAAGATTCAGCTCCTTTATCTGACGTGCGTCCGGGTTTTGAATAATGTAAAAAACTAATACAGGATTTAGAAAAAATGAGGCCATTTCGTATTATTGATTTCTAATTTTAAATACTTGTAAAGATTCTGTTTTGTTAGGTTTTAATCGAGTTTGATTTTACAAATTTCAGATTATTCAAAATTAGAAAACACTTTTCGAATGGGCCCAAATTTCAAAGTTTATACACGTTCCAAGTATAAAAAATATTAAGTAAGAAAAGAGGAGAATCACAGAACGCATAAAAGCATTTTTTTTTAATTAGTTTCCTAAAATGGCCTTTTTTATTTTTTTAAATCTTTCTTTTTTTTCATTGTATACGAGTTAACATACAAACCAACCTTGCTTTTCGCAAGAGTGTTGCCCTGTTGCCAATTTAGGTAGTAGTATTTAGTTTTTTTATTAATTACGTAATTCATTTTGTAGGGAATTCGGTGCTTCAGTTTCAAATGCTTTAAGTAACGAAATCTTCGGGATAAGGAAGAGGAAATATTTAAACTTCAATTACGTTCGTTAATGATACAATACAATACAATACAAAACACTTTATTGTACACCAAACAAAAACAGTACAGAGAAACAGTACAATTAAAAATAACACAGGTAAACAACAGGCGGTCTTATCGCTAATTAGCGATCTCTTCCAGACAACCTTAGCAGGGACATGGTGACAAATTAAAACATTTTACTGATGTGTAAGGATAAAGCTCAGGAAACGATTAGTTATTAACAATGCGAAATTAAATTAATTAACGGATAAAATTCGTGACGTCAAAAGGTTTATTAAATTAATTAGGTCGTATAGATTTTTATTATCGGCTTCTTGGTCTCATTTATTTAAACTAAAGATTTGCATCAAACTTGGTTTTTAACCGAGTCATTTATAAAAAGGCAACATGAGAAATATGACCTATATAACTAAGTATAGTATAAGAAGCTAATCCTGACATACATATGAAGTTTGTGAACATTGATAATGTTAACAGCAGTAAAAAATGTTGCAATTACTATTCCATCACGCGCAACGATTTAGTTTAGCATTGTTTTACTGCTGTCAACGCTATCAACATTCAGAAACTTCATAGTCGTGCAAAGTGTCAGAATTGACTTCTTATCTGCTACTATACTAGGCTATACAAGTTCTACTAACTTCTAGACATTTCGATAACTAATGTAAATATGCTATTAAATATTTTTACTATTTTTAAAGGTCTTGATGTGTTTAGGTGTTTTATTAAGGTCAAGAATTAGGTCAAAAACGTATTGCTTGGATTAAATCTGATGGAAAATGTTACTTACGTAGGTAGGTAAAATGTCTCTGCCTAAAATATTTGGTTGTAAATCTTTTAAGTATGCTTTAGATACAGCCAACTTTAGTATTTATATTGAAATAGACGCTAAGCTATATTTTTAGGTTTCTAGTCTGTCTGTCTATAATATGTCTGTCAGCGGGCTGTATGTCGTGAACTGTAATAGGTGTTAAAGATTTGATTACCAAATTTTGGGGACGCGTAACACTAGTTATGCTTGTTTTTCTTAGCTGAAGGGACAACCCAAATAAACCCTTAATTAAATTTGAAATATACTTGAGATATTGTCCACCAAGGCCGGCAAGGAATTCGCCTGTTGCTTATGCTAATAAAACTGCCAAAGAGTCTGGATAGGATAAGGAAAGACACATGCGCACTTACCGGTATCTCCTTCAGAGCAATCCAGGACCCTGGCCAGGTCTATTGTCCATAACTTATAATTTCACGACACCAGCACGCGGCGGCGAAATACCTAGCTCACAAATCCTTGGCGTAAAACACAGTTACACACAAAATACAGTTCTTCACATCAACACAAGGTCCTTTAACGTAATTTAACGTACTATTATATGAGGATGACGATTATTTTATAAGATTTTGGTCGATTTCAAAATTAGCGACTCATCAGCGTGCGATGGTTACATATCAACTGACGACACGGTCCGTGCGAGCGAGATCGCCATATACCATGTGCGCATGTTAGAGAGGGATGACACTCCTGGGCAGTATTTTTCTATATAAATTATAAATCAATTACTATGGCGCAAGCACCCCCCCGGCCTTGAGGTATCCTCGAAATGAATAAATAAACGAAGACAAAAATAAACAAAGGGAAATATGTTATTCCTTTGTGGTTATATGAGGGAAAGTGACCAAACGTACTGTAACATTTTAAAACGATATACTTATCATAATATATTAACTAAATAAAGTACAGTGCTTAAGTCGTGTTAACTTATTCTATGAAGCTTAGATAATAACAAAAAAAACAAACTGATTACTGCGTAGGTAAAGGACAGAGTCTTGTAACCGGACGCTGAAGGGTGCTACTCTGAGTCCTCACCTCAGCTACACGAATGACGCCATCTTTTCCCGGGAACAATTTAGTAACAACCGCCAGTGGCCATTGAAGAGGCGGTGCGTTCTCTACATTTATTAAAACGATTGTTCCTACACATATTGGATTAGCGGGCGTGTTCCATTTTTCTCTGGTTTGTAAGTTATGCAAATACTCATTTTTAAAGCGTTTCCAATAAGATTGAACTAAAGAATCTATTAACGAGAATCTCGTCAAAAGATTCGGACACTCGCGGCTTAAATCGGCGGCTGGCAAATATGAGAGAGTCGCGGTTGCAATAAAATGCGCGGGAGTCAAAGCGCTCGGCTCTGCCGGATCGGAGCTTAACAAATACAGGGGGCGAGAATTGAGCACCGCCTCAACCTGACTTAAGAGAGTAAGCATCTCTTCATAGCTCAATATTTGCTTACCAATCACACGAAACAAATGAGTTTTAATTGACTTTATATTCGACTCCCAAATGCCTCCAAAGTGAGGTGCATTGGGAGGGTTAAGTTTCCAAGTGATGCGATTGCTCGCGAGCGCTTTAGAGAACGATTGATAATAATCATCTGATTTCAAGAAATTATGTAGCTCGTCAAGATATGATCGAGAAGCTGTAAAATTGGTACCATTGTCGCTGTAGACATAATGGCATGGACCTCTACGAGCAAGGAACCGTTTGAATGCGTCCAAGAAACTTGCTGAACTCAACGAGCTGCTTAACTCTATGTGAACGCATTTAGTGACCAGGCACACAAAAATACAAAAATACGCCTTCTGGCTGCGAACCCCACGTTTGCGAGTCATAGTGATGTGGAGTGGGCCAGCGTAGTCTACTCCGGTGTGCGTGAAAGCCTTGCAAGGCTCTACACGGCATGAAGGTAAAGCTGACATCATGGGTGATGTGGCTTTAGGATGAAGTTTAAAGCATTTGTTACATTTGTGGATACGATAACGTATAATACAACGTGCGGAGAGAATCCAGAACTTGTGCCTTAATAATGAAAGCAACAGTTGGGGACCAGCGTGAAGGTTTTTACGATGATAAAAATCAATAATTAAGTCTATAACATGACCTTTTTTAGGAAGTAAAATTGGGTGTTTATATGATTCGTCCAATGATGAGTTTTGTAGCCTGCCTCCTACGTGAAGCAGACCGTCACAAATATAAGGCGATAACTTACGCAGACGCGGTGAACAAATTTGGCCCTTTTTAATATTTTTTAGATCGTCCGCAAAATAAGTCTGCTGTACGGCTTTAACTATAGCCCTTTCAGCTATATCAAGGTCCGACGAATTAATTACTTCATCGCGTGGTAATAGTTTAATAAACCTTAGAAAGTAAACTGTTGACCGTAGAAATTTAATCCACGAGGAAAATTTTAAACTCAATGTCATAAGCGGGTGCTCAACCACGTCACATGTCACATGTGAGATGGTTTTCTCCTCTGGCATTAAACCTTGACTATTAAGACTCGTCAATCTTTTAACAGGCCATTGTTCGAATGGTAAACAAGCCCACTCTGGACCATGGTACCAAAGTGGGTGGTTAATCAGCTGTGAAGGCAAAAGACCGCGCGAAATACAATCGGCGGGATTGTCAGAGCCGGCTATGTGATAAAAAATATCCTTATGTAAAAGCTCCTGGCATTGAGCAATGCGATTTGCGATAAAGGTATGAAATCTATGGGGGGATGACATGACCCACCATAGTGCGACTTCTGAATCTGAAAAAGCGTAAATCTTATTAATTGGATATCTAAGCGACAAAGTGTCGTAAACTTTGCGTGTCACTTTCGCAAGTAAAAGTAACGCGCATAGTTCCAGTCTTGCTAACGTTACTGTCCGGACCGGGCTCACCCGGGACTTGGAGCAGACTAGGGTCATGATAGGTGGCTCAGTGCCATTGACGACTCGAAGGTACAGCACGCACCCATAGGCTCGTTCACTGGCGTCTCCATAGGCAAGTAGAGATACTTCCGAATGTTTTGTGATTCCCATGTAACGGGGAAACTGAAGCCGCGACAGATAAGGAAGCTCAGTAACATATTGTTGCCATAAATTTACTATGTGCGCTGGTGGCGCAACATCCCAGTCAATATGAAGCAGCCATAATTCCTTTATTAATAACTTAGCGAAAAGAATCACGGGCCCGACCAAGCCCAACACGTCATACAAGCGAGCGGTGGCGGATAAAATTGACCTCTTGGTACAATCCTTCGGTAACCCAGAAATAACAAACGAAAAGTTATCCGTCGCGGGTTGCCAACGAAGGCCTAACACTTTAAAAATATCATCACTGTCAAAGGATATAGAATCCTGTTGACGATGTGTAGCGGGAAGCTGATGAAGCAGCTCAGCCGAGTTACTTGTCCATTTTATTAGGTCAAAACCTCCAGCTTCGAACATTTTTATAAGCTGGCGGGAAACTTCAACGGCTTCGTCGACAGATGGCGCTGACGATACCAAATCGTCCATATATACATCTCTTTCTACTACCGACGCTGCAAGAGGGAATCGGCATCGTTCATCGCTCGCTAGCTGCCGTAAGGTACGAATGGCTAGGAACGGTGAAGAGCGCAACCCAAAAGTGACGCGGTTAAATTCGTATGTTTGTACTGGTTCCTCGGTTGAGAACCGGTACAAAATACGTTGGAACCTGCGATGAGATGGTTCGACTTCAATGCATAAATACATCTGTCTAACATCAGCAAAAAAGGCTATATTGAAAACCCGGACGTTTAGCAAAATATGAAAAATATCGCATTGCAAGTTCGGACCAGTAAATAAAATATTATTAAGTGACAACGGATTTGATTGTGGCGACCTAGCGACATCTAGCGCACACTTGTATCAAGCAACTCGCTAAACTCGCTAGCGCCACCAGCGTCAGACAGCGCAACTAAAAGTTCTACATCGCGCTAACGAAGTTTCTCCGGTCAGTTGATATATATACAACTTCCAACTTCATCCCAATGGACTTCGGTCCCCAGGCATAACACCCGCCTGGAGAGAGATCTCTCTATTGTCCTCTCTTCCTACATTGGTGACCCCGACGTGATCAAAGGGGGGCTGGTGTGGCGACCTAGCGACATCTAGCGCACACTTGTATCAAGCAACTCGCTAAACTCGCTAGCGCCACCAGCGTCAGACAGCGCAACTAAAAGTTCTACATCGCGCTAACGAAGTTTCTCCGGTCAGTTGATATATATACAACTTCCAACTTCATCCCAATGGACTTCGGACCCCAGGCATAACACCCGCCTGGAGAGAGATCTCTCTATTAACATCTCTTCCTACATTGGTGACCCTCGACAATGGACAATTACGCAACCTGACGACCTTCAAGCATTATGACGCAGTTTCACAGCAAGCCAGACAACCCGCACTGTGCACCACTAGCATTCTGATATATCTCAATGCCTGGTGTCTACAGTGTGCACACTACTCTCACTCAGCAACGCGACTCACTGCGTCCTACTACGAGTACTTCACGAGCAGGTACACGACTCACTGTGTACTCCACTCACTCCTCTTCTCCTGCTACGCTCGCCAACGCGGCTCTGAGCACTATTGGAGACATCAACTGGCACTTGCAAGCGGCAATTCAACGCACAGACTGCACGTCATCACCATCAACCTCCGGTCTCAAAGGGGGGCTGGTGTGGCGACCTAGCGACATCTAGCGCACACTTGTATCAAGCAACTCGCTAAACTCGCTAGCGCCACCAGCGTCAGACAGCGCAACTAAAAGTTCTACATCGCGCTAACGAAGTTTCTCCGGTCAGTTGATATATATACAACTTCCAACTTCATCCCAATGGACTTCGGTCCCCAGGCATAACACCCGCCTGGAGAGAGATCTCTCTATTGTCCTCTCTTCCTACAGTTTGTTTGTTTGCATTGAATAGGCTCCGATACTACCCACTGAACCGATTTGAAATATTCTTTCACCATTAGAATCCTACATTATTCCTGATGAACAATGGTTATGTTTTATTTTTCTGAAACTTGAGTCTCGGGCAACAGCTAGTCTTTACTTAAATGTAATACACCATTACGAATAAGAACGCATAAAATGTAGACCTTAAAAATGTTCATCATTAAAAAAAAAACTTATTATAAATTAGACAATTTCATATTTTACAATTCATTTATAAAAAATAAATGTTTTAAAAAACAAAAAAACCGCCTTCAAAAACGCAAAAAATAACTTCTACTACTAGGTACTTAGTAGTAGGTACCTATCCTATTAGGTTAGTCCAACTGAAGTCGGCTTTTTGTTGAAAATATTGTGGTCGCCGACTTCAGTTAGACTAACCTAATAGGATAGGTACCTACTACTAAGTACCTAGTAGTAGAAGTTATTTTTTGCGTTTTTGAAGGCGGTTTTTTTGTTTTTTAAAACATTTATTTTATTTTACACTTTTTAGTGATCATAATAAGCTTATGTAGTCCCACTTCTCAGTTGATATATGAAACTTTAAGACATTTCAAGCTCGCCGCAAGCAACGCCGCGGGAAAATCATAGTCATTTTAAAACAATTAAATGTGCTTCGTTGTAGTCGCTCAACTATCTTAATCGAGATATCTTATCGCCACCCTTGAAATCGGTACCGTTGAGGAGTTCCGTCGGCCATCTGTGGTCTTCATCATCAGTTCCGCTTCACCAAGTGACACTTTCTGAATGCAAATGCTACACTTGTTACTAAAAATACTAAAATCGCTATATGTTTGCATACAATATTTGAGGAGTTCCCTCAATTCCTCACTGATCCCTTCATCAGATTCAGATTTGCTGACAATGGGACCACCTCGGAAGTATACTCTATCAAACCAAAAAATAATTTTTAAAATCGGTCCACAATTGACGGAGTAATCGGTGAACATACATAAAAAAAAAAAAAAAAACATACAGTGGAACGTATAACCTCCTCCTTTTTTGAAGTCGGTTAAAAAAACTAGAGGACGACTACGACTTCGTACGCGTAGGATTAGTTTCCCGCTACTCCCCCCATTTCTTCCGGTTGGGGGTCGATTTTCAGATAATCCTTTCTTAGTGCTCACTTACATCATGAAAGGAACCCCTGTACCAAATTTCAAGTTTCTAGGTACAGTAGTTTCGTCTGTGCGTTGATATATAAGTCAGTCAGGTTTGCCTTTTATATATATAGAAGATATAGTTCTACATCTACCCATTTGCGTTCTTTATAACTAGGTAACCAAACTTTTTACACCAGCGGGCCTAGTATGGTTGCGTTTGTCGCGTGACAAAATGTGGATAAAGCATTCGTCACTCTATATCTATACGTGTCAGAAAGTGACGGATGTTTTATTCACATTTTGCCACGCGATAAACGCAGCCATATTAGGCCCCCAGGAGCCCGGTGCCGGGGCCGATTATTCTACTCGGTATAAGCATATGGCTTTTCACATGTTATCGCATTGTTTTTAACTCGGCCGCCATACTGTCAAGTAAATAAGAGCTGTCATTAAGTTGACAATACGATATAGTTGTGGCACGGTGCGCTATGTCAAACGCAATATGGTTTTACCGAGTAGAATACTGCCCTCACATATTTCCTAAGACCATTCAAAGTTATCATCCAACGATTATCAAATAACATGACAAATACTGTTACAAAACTGCAATATCATTATAAAATCCCTTCGATTAGAAATGCAAGTAATCCGTCATAATCTATTTGGATACAAGCTGATTATGACACTGGGTAATCCGTTAACTTAAACCAGTAGTCATAACAATTATTGCAGTAATTAAGAACCAGTAATACACAAGGACCAATGATGGACACTTGATTCTTATTTTACAGAAGATAAGGGTTATTCATTTGTTTTGCAGCAATCAATTTAGGACCGTATGTAATTTGAAATAAGAATGAAGTGTCCATTACTGGTGCCTGTCAGCTAAAAGTGTCCATCATTGGTGCCGTCACCCTAAGTTAGATTTGAAACCCGACTACATGTTTTTATTTTGTATTGAAATAAATAAATAAAGATCAGGGGACCATGTTACACAAATTGACCTAGTCCCAAACTTAAGCTCTAGGTTTGTACTATGGGTACTAGGTAATTTGGCAGATGGATATATGAATGTAGTGGTGTAAGTCTGTGTGTGCTGTCCGTACGATCTATATCGATCGATCGATCGATGCAATCACGCGCGCATCGAGCGGATTTAGTATGAAAATTAGATCGGACACGTTTTTTTTTAATTGCACGTTTTGGTTAATTAGCGAATTCCTTAGTGGTGATACACTGTTTGTGTTTGTTAGTTTTGTACTGTTGGTTATTTGAAGTATGCGCTCTAATTTGGATTATGAGAATTATAACATTTTTTACGTAATGCGCTTTGTTATTAATAGGTATCTAATCGATTACCAATAATTATATGTAATCGATTAACAATTGATTGTATTTGCAATGGGAGTTTCTGGTTTACTTTGTAATTTCATTAAACGGTTTTTTATATTTGATCATTTTGAAATAAAATAATATATTTCCTATTCCTATGTAGGCTTAAACAATTTAATTTTAATTAAATTATGATTAAAAGCATTTTACATTAATTATTTGAACTAAATCCTGAATTAGGACTAATTTACCAAATCATAAAAGTTATTAGGTAAAAATATTGTGTTTAGTTTATTTTTAAGAATTTTTAACGTAAATTAAAAATAAATTTCATACGACACATAGGTAATTGTACGTAAACATATAAAAGATTCCTGTGTGTATACCAATAGCAATAAAATTATGACTTCCACATGAAATTATTTTAGTCAATATTTTAAATTCCGTTTATTTTAATGATTAGCGCAAGTAAATAATTTACAATAATCGCAGAAAAAATATCAAACAACGCTTTTCAAATATCAATTTCACATAGCACGCCGTGTGGCGCGACGGGCAATATGCTCATTTTTTACAGAAAAAAGACAAGGGCTGGCGCGCCACCCGGCTGAAAGCTTCCAAATTCGAACAGCAAAAAAAATACGCGAGTGTGCGCTCCGTCGGCTATATAAGCGCGCGCACGTGTCCACAGACACCAGTCGTGAGACGCGCCCCGCACCGAACGCACGCCGCCCGCTGCCCACACACGCTCGCGCTACACGTAAAAAAGATCGATTCATCACCCATCTCACAAAAATCAAGATTTTCACCATGGACAAAGTTTTGGATCCCACTGGCATCTACTGATTTTGTGAAGAAAGAAATATTACTTGACATTTTATCGAGATATTGAAGATTTTAATTTATCAAGCAAAATGTTCGGACTGGATCCTACCGGAGTTTACTGAACAGAAGTCAACGACGTTTCTCCATCAAAAGAGGCTGAATGATCCAAGATGTTCGTGTTAGACCCGACCGGTGTCTACTAATTTAGCTTCTGAGCTATTTCCCCGCGAGTTCCAGAAATTCTTCAAAATGTTCGTGCTTGACCCCACGGGAGTGTATTAAAGTAATTAGTGCAAGAACAGTGCAACGAAATGTTCGGGCTCGACCCAACCGGCGTGTACTGAAAGACTATAGTGTTAAGTGTTAGTCGTTAAAATCAAAATGATCGTCCTCGATCCCACTAACGTGTACTAGGTTAGTTCGTAGATTAGGATTTAGAGTTATTAAATCAATTAGTCTTATCGCCAGGTAATATTATAGTCAGCAACATGTCGCTACCTATTCTAGACCCCACTGGTACGTACTAACGCACACAATTTTCTTGTGTCCCAATTTTATTTTTTAATTTACGATGTCGGGCTGCTGCTGCGACTCCGTCAGACACAAGCTCATATCAATAAGCAGACAGAAAGTGTCGTACAACAGGCGAAGAAGGAAATCATACTAGTTATGATTGGCTAAATTGTAATTATGTATATAGTGAACCAAAGACTGTAACTGCCTGCCCGAAGTAATGACCTTTTAGTCTGATGACAAGACTATGTTCATTTAATTTATTGAAGTTACCTTAATGTAAGTGATTATTTATTGACTAACACCATTTAGTTTGTAAGTTTTAGTCCCGAATGTTACGTTTTCGATGATGTTAGCAGCCCGGCCGGCGCTCGCCGGCCGTGGTCTTCGTTGATGTTACTTGCATTTCATGTACCCGATTGCATTTTTCACTTTTGGCAGTGATTTTATACTCTTGTAAAATAATGAGACTGTTAGTTAAATACTCTAGCTAAATGTTGCTGAATAAACATTAAATTGTTAAATAAATATTATGTAAAAAATAAACTTAAGTATTATTTTATCTATAAGTATACTCCTCCTTTAAAATATTCCACAGCGTAAGTATTACAATCCTATGACACCATTGCATCAGCCGATTGCAAAAGTGCATGTTACATTAGAAGTTAGAAGGCTGCGATCAAAATGAACTTGAACGGCAGAGTGAATTTAAATATGCACATAATCTAAAAATGATTTATGAAATCATGATCTCATAAATCACAAATGCCATGGTATCGGTAAATATTTATGGATAAATAACTTTTCCCTAAATATTTTGACTAAAAATAAATCTAAACGCACCACTATGCACATATTTTTTATTTGTCGGAAAAAACACAGTAAGTACTTACGTTTAATACATTACATCAATGAACATCAATGAATTTAAGTCGAAAATATCAGGACACAAACCGGTCGCGCATCTCAGTTTTACAGCTTTATCGGAGATTTAAACTCATTAAAATCCGCTCAAAGCTTTTGAAAAAGCTCACTCCGATAATTAGATTACTCTCGCAATTTACTACTTCAATAAGCTCCGTCCAAGCTTAGCACAATATAAATTCAAGTCTTTTTTAAGAAAATACATTGTGTCATACACAAATTACATACACACATTTGCAAATTAGGTGAGAATCTGTGAATGTATTCAGTAGTTTGTAAGTAAAATGGACTTGTTTAATATTACTTACATGACAATAAAAGTTAGAACCTTACGGCCGCACTCAGAATCACTTAAAGACGATTAAGTCGTTCTTTAGTCACATTTTTTCATTTAGGAGCTTGAAAAAGGGACGAGTTAATTGTTTCTAAAATATCTCTATGTATGGCGGTTACACATAACATAATGCAAACATATTACGTTGATGTACGTACACGGAATCATTAAAAAGGTAAGTAAAAATGTATATGAGACAGACATTTTTTTAAAATTTTACCAATAATCATCTTTACTACTTTGTTCAAACTGCTCGTCGAGACGACCGATGAATCTTTTTACCCTTGCTTCATCACCAAATCAATTCAATAACGTCACTCATTATAGGGTGGGCCAGAAATCTTGCTAATTTGAAAAAAAAAATTGGCCATTCTATTTATATCATAAATTTTTTTTTACGCCGTTTTTTTTTAATCATTTACTTTTTTTTAAAGCCTTTTTTCCACTTTATTTTACACCGTCCTATTTTTGCTTTACCAGCAACTGAATAAGAGATACCATATTGTTAACAATATGACAATGGTCTAAGACAAAGCGATAGACGGAGAAAATGAAAAGCTTGTAATATATTCCAGTACCACATTTGGCCAAGAGATGGCAGCACCAACTACGTAAATAAAATTCTACTCTATAATGTAATTTCAGCGCTTGTAAACTCAGCTTTCCTACCCCTATCTCGCTCTCTTTAGGTTCGGAATTACTGTGTACCTGCTAAATGCTAATAAATAATTAAACAATTATTATTTGATGCAATAATGACAAGATATTAACAAAAAAAAATACCCCGGAACCAAGCGGAGTATCCAACTGTATTGACCGAAAGAAGTCGAGCTAGATCAGAATTATGTAAACTACAATACTTGTGGATAATCAAATTGATCAGGGGCTGTATTACACTCGGTAAAACCATATAGCTTTTGATTTTTTATCGTGTTTTTAACGTTATGATTACTCTTATATACATGACAGTAATGATTTCCGAGTTAAAAAAATACGATAACATTTCAAAAGTAATAATTATGATTTTACCGTAGCGTTTTAGCTTCTGGTAAATTATTAGTTCAGTCTAGTTTTCTTTAATCCTTTAAAGACAAAGTATGAGTACGTACAAATGTTTCTTTCTGCGAACCCACCTCTTTAAAAAACCCACATAATCCCTGTAGGAAAAAAAACCAGCATATTTAAAATATTTTTCATCAAGTATGTTGCAGGATAAGTTACAAATATTTAAAAAAATACTGTGTATTGCACTATTTTTGTCAGACGAGGTAAACTGACAGTTCATTGGATGGGGTGACGGGTCATGGGTGGTCATATTTCAATGGTACGCGTGATAATTGTAAATATAAACACGCGATTTGTGTAATTATAACGAATGATTCAACAGGGTTATTTGAACCAGTCCGTTTTCCTTCATTGGCCTCCATTTTCTGCTAATTCTACTATATTTCCCCAATATATTGAATTGAGAGTTGAGAGCAACTTCACTTAAGCCATGGACCCCTGGTACTCTTGACATATCCATGGTCTCTAAAGTCCAGTTAATCAATACATGGGTGAGATATCTAGCTTCTGTCTGAAAATTTTAATTATCTTGAATGATATATTGACGTGTCTTGAGAATAACATCTTACTCAATATGATTACGGCCCTAAGAAAAAAAAAAACCAATATAACAGAGCAATTATCTATCTTGATTTGATTACTACTGGATTTATGTACTAGGAAACCTGAAGTTCACAAGAGTTAGGAATTTGCATGCATTTCCGTTCGGTAATATTTAGTAGCCATTAAGGTACGGCTACAACTGAGATATCATTATTTGTATGCTCGTTCAAGTAATTTCCATTCAAATTTAGAATCAAAACAATGTAATTACATATTAATCAAACCAAATTCAGCTAAATCTAGTCGAGTAAAAAACGTTCATGAAAAGTATAACATTAAAGATTAACAACTAGCTTTCTGCTAACGATTTTCTTTATCGATGCCTTACGATTTCTGAATCGATTATATCGAGCTAGCTTTTCCCTGCGATTTCATCCACGAAGAAATCACTTAGCCCTTTGACACTATTAAATTTTCCAGGATGAAAAGTATCGTGAACATGCAACCAAAAGCAATGAACACACTTGCATTGTAATATTATTAAACATTAATATTCGTTTCGATTATAATGTCATCTAATAGTTACCTCCTAGGAACCATATGGCCGCATCCTAGGCCTAAACTAAGCACTATACATGACTATATTGACGATTCTGAGAACCTGTGAACTAACACGGTATTGCTAACGGATCTGAGCTAGGATTTTGATAAGGCCCTTGGCACAAGGATCTAAATTAAAAAGTCGGTAAAACCCTGAAATAATTAAGTCGATTGTGGTAAAGATAATTGGCTGGAATGTAGTTTAATTTAAACTTTATGTATGGTTTGCTGGTTGCCCTTGTATTAAAGGAATTTAAGGAAAAGCTAAAAGTTTCTTACTGTTTCTTAGGTTTTCTGAAAGACTTGGTTTTTTTTTAAATCACCGTTTAAAACTGCTCTAAAGATGGCACAATTTTAGAGCATCATCAAGCGATATTGTCGCGATATACAAGACTTTATTGCAATTTGTCGCTTTAGTGCGCTTTAAAAAATACCTGTATAAAGCAAAGTTAAAGTATCATAGGTTTTACCCGCAACTCCATTCGCGCAGAAGTTGATTGTTGCTATTCCCTCGGGGCTGACTTTCATTGGATAAAAATTACCCTACGACCATTTCAGTGTTGTAAACTACGAGTATATCTTAAAAAAATGCCAAATTAAACATATAAGGCGTAACCGTGACCTACAAACAGACGTTCGCATTAATTATATTAGTAGGAAGGATTATTGAATACCGGACTTCTTGTCATTGCCATTGTAAAGCGAAAGCAACCATCATCTCATATTTGCATGGAAAAACCAATGCAAACAACTCCCATACATTTTCTCCATTCACAACTCATACATCGACAATGCCACTTTTCATCCGGAAACTTGATTTCTCAACCTACTCAACCTTTCACTCGGTCGCGAAAACCCTAGCCTCAGTTCATTGACTTTGACATTTCTAATTTAGGCTGTATACTACCCGGCGGGATTCAGATGCCCCGACGACCACATAACTCTCGCATTTGTAGGTGATATTTAAATTGGCGAGGTTCGCCCGCGAAAGAAGCGCCTGCGCGCAGTTCACGACCACTTTCTTTTATTCAAACTTGTTCGCAGTGAAACCAATTGTTTGTTTAAATATTTAATTTCTGACTAATTTATGGGTGTTTATTACTAGTCGTGTTAGATTGTTTGCTATTGGAAAATCGGTGGATGACAAATTGCGTTAATGTGTAAACTTTAAAAAAAAACGTGCACGGAGGTTTAAAGATTTTTGAGTTGTAGGTAATTCAAAACCAACTACTAATTTAATTTTAAAGTAACCTTTACAACACCTGAAAATTTGCATAACTCCCAACTAAAAGCACCCTGTATAGCCCTAAAAATAAAATAATTAAAAATAATTCTCGCAAAATAGGATAAAGTCGATCAGCGTTGTTCTAATAAAGAAAAAATATAAATTTCGAACGACATTTCAACGTGCCGGCGCGCGCGCAGGTGCCGCGCCGCCCTTATTCTGAAGCCGCGTTGACTTCGAGTCGACTTCATTAACATTGTCAACTTTTCGGTAACAGTTTTCGACATTATTTGGGTGGAATTTACCAGTTGTTAAAAAGTAATTTGATGGTATTAATAATGTTTAAAATTAGGTACCATTATTTACAATATACAATACATGGCTTGTAAACTAGGAAAAGATTGATCTAGAGCCTTAATCTACATTGCCCTTTCCCCTATTGTTATGGTATTGTAACTCCTTGACAGTACTTGTTATAGGTACTCGTAGCATGTACTGAGTTAATAGTGCGCTCGAAAGTGACCTATACGGTCGGTTAGTGGAATCCTATCTAAATCTGACTTCAACAGCTTAAAGTTAAGCCTTTTTTAATAAGCACTTAGTTTAGTAAACTAAAGAAGTATCCGATACTGATTGCTTGCATTTAACCATGCCATTAAAATATATAATATAATAACTAGTTACAGAATAGGCCCGTCTCGCGCTTTCTTGAGCTAACCCACTTTAGCACAGCACCCGCTAGAATATCACTATCTTTTATTTTTAACACATTCAACACATTTTCGGTCGGACATATTGTAAGTATTGTAACATTGCGTGAAGCGATCAGCTGCTGTGTCAAAGATACGTTATAAACGTGCTATATACATCGTGTTTCATAAATTGAGACATCATAAGGCTTACTACGATTTTGAGGTTACAACGTCGCTATTGGCTGGCAGCAAGCGGTTAAAAGAAATCTAAATAATTAATGTATGTATATATTTTTTAGCCTGTTATACATATACTTATAACCAGTGGGGTTGCATGCTGGTAATGACAGCAGAATCAAAGAAAATGTATGAGATTGACGTAGGCTGTTATGCGGTAGTTCATGTCAACTGCATACATTGTGTCAGATCTCCTCAGTATTAAACTTTCGTAGAATGCAAATTCTCTAGACCAACGCATTGGACCCATATTTTACTAGGTAAAATCATATTGTTTTTGACTTGTTTCCGTATTGTAAACGTTTTGATAGCTCTTATTTAGTTCACAGTAATGGTGGCCGATTTAAAACAATACCATAACACGTCAAACACAATATGGTTTTACCGAGTTGAATAGAAGCACTGGGTAGTGATTCTTTCAAAAGCAAAGGTGAGCGAACGCAGGAGTGAATGTCCAAGCGGCGAGTTTAAGTAGTCCCGTCAAAGCGAGCAAAACACATTTTAGCGCGTGCATTCTCAATTAGGCAGCCTTATACGTTCCAGAAGCCATGCTGCCAAATTGAATACACGCGCTGAAATGCGTTTTGTTCGCTTTGACGGGACTACTTAAACTCGCCGCTTGGACATTCACTGATTGTCTGTTGGCGATGACATTGTATGAGAGTTGTGTCTTAAGTGACCGGGTCGTATGTACAGGGTGGCCAGTTTTCGTGACAAACTCAAGCCCTTGTAATTACTATTTGGCAAACTTCTGGCTACCTCTTAAAGCAACTCGGGTGTTCGGCTTTGACTTTTCCTAGTTTATTGACCGGTAAGCAAAAACAAAATAGCAGCAGGAAAAATTGGTATACCTCAAAGACCATCCTGTATTTGTATAAGCGGTTGCACACTAAATCAAAGTTTCCGGTTTGTCATCGCGAAACAAAGTTATCGGGGCCTATTCGCTTGGATCGGAGCCAAAATCCCCTAAACTGGAGCCGTAGAAAGGGATACATAAAGTTAACGTTAGCGAATTTTGAAAAATAGCTAAATATAGTCTCACACATTTTCGATATCGATTACATTCGCATAGTGCATCTTGTAGGAGCCCACAGGACTAATCTTTATAATCGTAATTCTGACGTTAGCCTAGTTGGTTTGGTAGTGACCCTGCCTACGAAGCTAGCGTTGCTGGGTTCAAATTTAATTTTAAATCCCAGTAAGGGCAGATATGTGTTTTCTATTCATTAAAGTATGTATTTCTCTATATAAGTAAGTTTATCGTTGTCTAGTATCCATAGTACAAGCCAAGAGCTTACTTTGGGACTAGGTCAATTTGTGTGAGATTGCCCCCTAATATTTATTTATTCAATATTAGTGAAAATAGAAGTCAAGCCCAGTATACAAAATGGCTGACACCAATCAACCAACGAACTTCAATATATTAAGACCTCCGACTCCACTCTCGCGCAGTTCTTGAAGAACCGCAGGCGCAGCGCGCTCTCACCTTAACAATTTCTACTATAAAACTAAATATGTCATATTATATATCGCCATTGCTTTGAAAAAAACCTCGTATCTCTTATTTCGTGACGTACGATTTTAAACTTAAAAGTGAAGAGAGTTAAGTTCAAACTCATACATCTCGAAATATCAGATACGAGTTTTTTCTAAAGAAACGATATTATGTACGAGTAATAAGTTGTTCTGTTTACGACAGAAAAGTTACGTCGTCTAGATACTGGGTATTGATTCTCTCAAACGCAAAGGTGAGCGAATGCAGGAGTGAAGTCCAAGCGGCGAGTTTAAGTAGTCCCGTCAAAGCGAGCAAAACACATTTCAGCGCGTGTATTCAATTTGGCAGCATGGCTTCTCGAACGTATAAGGCTGCCTAATTGAGAATTCACGCGCTAATATGTGTTTTGTTCGCTCTGACGGGACTACTTAAACTCGCCGCTTGGATGAGAGAATCACTACCCTGAGACTAACGGCCGCACAGTCAGTTAGCTATTGACGATTATGGTGCTTTCCTATATTCAAAACCGTGGATAGGGAGGTGACGTCTCGTTCAAATTTGACACATTTTGTACCTACGTAGCAAATGTCCAATTTTAACGAGACGTCACCTCTCTATCCACGGTTTTGAATAGGTATAGGGACGCATCGTAAGTCTTATCTTAGCAACGATTTTTTTCGAACACAAGTTTGAAAAAGGAACGAGTTAATTGTTTTTTAAATGTCTCTCAGGTAAATGGGACATTTGTAATAACAAATAAGAAATAAATAAATATTTGGGGACGATCTTACACAAATTCACCTAGTCCCAAACTAAGCTCAAGGCTTGTACGGTCAGCCTTATAAGAAGCTGCATACTTTAGTGTTTTGTCACTTTAACGCCATGTTTGAACTTCTGCACTAATCTGTCAAAGGCGTCAAAGCGACAAGGTACAAAAGTGTTCAGCGTCTTATAAGGCCGACTGTACTATGGCTAAATCCAATCGAGCGTACTATTTTGAGTTGTGAATCGCGTATTTTCGGTCGCGTAATTTCTGCTGCATACAAAAATCCAGCTGATGTTGCGTCGCCGTGTGAACCAAACTGGACTTTGGTATGAAACCCAATGCAGCAGAAATTACGCGTTTGGCTGCACCCTATGGGTACTAGAAAAACTTGCATAGAGAAATAAATACTTAAATACATAGAAAACATCTAAGTAGTTATTTGTAGCTACTGCCAATTTATCTGGTTACCTAATGATGATGGCATTAGCGGTAGAAAACAACTAGCGAGTCGATTTTTGAGAATCGAACACTCGATTTTATTAGAAAATACGGTAAATTTTAAAGTTAGGGGATGTTTGTGACGATCCTTGCATGCGATATATCTTCTATAACACTCGATTTCTTAACAACCATCCCGCAGAATAAGTTACGAAAGAGACAAGTTAGCAGATGTTCACTACTAGACCTTTTATTTTATTTAGTTGTAATATTGCTATACCTTAATAGTGTCCACGTTTAGTACTACCTAATTACTCTGTGTAAGACCACTGTAAATGCCATGGAAGCTATAAAATTAATACGGACATTTATGCATCTTTGTCGCACGGCACTTGGCCCGATTGTCGCTAGATTATCATAAACCACTCACTTTTCGATTCGTCGACGAGTTATTAACCAGTGAGGCTAGTCCCGTCGTCAGAGCATTATAACATTATAGTTTATGTATTTTTAATTTGGTTACTGGTTTCGTCGATGGAGCAGCTTGGCCGAAGCGGTAGGTACGGTCAGCCTTATAAGTAGCTGCACACTTTAAAGCTTTGTCACTTTATAGTCATGTTTGAACTGCTGTAGGTACTAATCTGTCAAAGGCGTTAAAGCGACAGAGAACTAAAGTGTGCAGCTAGTTATAATGCTGACTGTAACTCTGCCTAACGAGCCTACTAGCGTGCAGGGGTGTTATTCTCTTAAAAACGGCGTTTGGTCGGTCGAACGAGTGAACGCGGCGCAGCTTACATAAACCGGCGAGTTTAAGTAGTCCCATCAAAGCGTACAAAACACATTGTAGTGAGTGAATTCTCAATTAGGCCGTCAAATTTAGCCGCAAAACTAAACTAAAATTCAAAAAATGTATTTCGACGCGATATTTTAACATGGTATGATGTAAAATGTGAAAGTGATGGTGTATGAAAAGGGTTCATAAATATAAATAAATTTGGGTTCAAAATAACGATCAGAAACAAGTGTCAGTTTTTAGTAGATCGTCTCCTACCGTCAAACAAATGGATTTGCAACCCACTTTGGATCTACGTCAAAGTAACGCAGTAAGGCAAATCCTAAAACGATTCATAGAATTTGATTGATTACGTCACTTTGACATGGTTCCACAGTGGCTCAGAAATCCATTTATTTGACACCCACATGTAATTAGTCAGTATTATAAAGTTAAAATATACAAAGATTATCCTCCTTTCACGAAATTTTTAGATCAATTTTTAAACTCAAAAAGTTTCATATCGCTAAATAAAACTTAAAAATGGCGACAGCCTTCAACCGCAAAGTTATGCCTATTACAGCGGCGCAGGAGTGCGTGGAATAGCAACGACGCATCGCTTTACGGGGCGCGTGCGATGGAAACTTAAGAGATAATTGCCGGGTTATCTAACACGTTATCTGCTGAGATTTAAACGTTTCTACGTTCAGCTGGGAAGTTGCTACGCGGAGTAAATGGAGGGTTAATACATTACATGCTTGTGTGTATTTTTTTGAACAATTGATCATTTTGAAATACAATTGATTATCTTAATTTTATACTTTGAATTAGCCGTATCGCTATATCATTTAATTATTTTATGTTTTACGAAACAATTATTAGGTTTTAAAACAATTAAGTGACTCACAAACCTAATATCTACCTAAACTTCGTAAAACTTTAACAACTAAATGATAAGCATACAACCTTGACGTAGAATTGAAACCCGCACATGAGCTCGTTTTAGAACCGATAAATCTACATTGGCCCAACCGATCAGTGAAATTTATCCAAGAACTGTCATCGAAATTAAACCCTTAATAAAGAAAACTGCATTGGAATTCATTTCTTCGGGCCCCAAACTGCGAATGCTTCGATACATTGCCCCCTTTTGTATCGTTTAACAAGTCCAATAAAAGCAAGCTTTAAAAACCCCACTGCAGTTTGTATAATGTCGTCAATATAATGTTAGTTATCATGTATGCATTTTTTTTATTTACATACAACATACATACATTAAATCACCAATTCTTTCCACCTGCTACGACCACGCTTATTTCACTTCGCTTCACTTGAAAAAATGTACTCAGTTTCACCCACGACGCTAAGGGTGGTATTCCACTTGTCCAAGATCTTTGTCCAATGTGTATTAGCGTCTCACATTTTTGAAGCAAACTGTGAGACGCAAATACTCATTGGACAAAGATCTTAGACAAGTAGAATACCACCCTAAGACAAATTTAACGATACCTCGCTGGTCGAAATCAGGCCATCCGTTCAGTCTTTACAATGGAACAAAGAGCCATACATACATACATACATACATACATACAGGTTAAAAACATTACCTCCTTCCTTGGTCAATCGGGTAAAAAGGATAGCATACCACAATTTCATAATCAGTATGTAATATATTTACTGCAAGATCAAAAAGAGTATCAAGTCAAAAAACTCGTAAGATCCATTTTAAGCTCATACACGTTGTATTAAAGTTGATTTTAAAATACAGCTGTGGTTGGACTTGATATTGTTCTGATTTAGCTATGCGTATACATAATACGAGGCTAGTACCAAGCGCCTTAAGTCGGTGTGCTTGTGGCGAGACTCACACATACAAAGGTGTGTTTGTGTGCGTGTGGAAAGCAGTTTTCGCTCAACCGGGAAAAGGAAGTAGCGAGTTGCTCTCGGCAATGGCTGCCGGCTTGTAGGGGGACCAGGGCTTCGGGGCAGCTTGAGACTGTCCTGGGGCTAAGCTCATGTATTGCCAAATCATTTGGTAAATTGGTTAGCTATACTAATTATTATTGGCGGAAAGGTACACGCCACAGTATTATTTTGTGGTCATAAATATACTAACTGTATACGTTTTAGTATAAATGCACGTTTGCCACACGTACATATGTGTCGGGGGTCGGGCTAATAAGTAGCTGCAAACTTTTGTACCTTCTCGCTTTAACGGTTGACAGATTAATGCGACAGCTCAAACATGACGTTAAAGTGACAAAGCGCTAAAGTGTACAACTGTCGAACCTCCAGACAACGATGAGTGAAGAGCCGCTGCAATAAATTAAATTCAACAGTCAGTCTGTTTTTTGAAATACTATTCTTATAACAATGATGAAACTAAAGCTAGCGCTCCAGAAAACTAATAATTCAAAAAAATCACATCACATTAATATTGTTAATGCATTAGCTGAGTGTATTTGTGTGAGATAGTACGTTTGTTACTCCTTCACAATATATAGGTACGTAACAAAG
The DNA here is from genome assembly GCA_948252455.1 of Acleris cristana. NCBI lineage: Eukaryota > Metazoa > Arthropoda > Insecta > Lepidoptera > Tortricidae > Acleris > Acleris cristana. Next base: position 4,531,404 of record OX411794.1, read on the forward strand.
AAAATCGTTCACATATTTTATATGGAATTGTGGTCAATTATTGTACACCACATTATGGTAGACTGTAGAGATACATAAATGCTTTAATCACCTGTCTTTTATGATGAAATAAATATTTTTGATTTCGATCTTAAAATTTCACGCTAAAACAGACGCACAGATTTTAAAATTAGAATAAAGAAAACTTAAACCTTAAACATAGGTTACATTATGTATCTCGAAAAAAAAACAGTTACCAAAGCATAGTGAAATTACTAATTTTACTCTAACAAAGTCGTGGGCCAGATACGGCAATGAAATGAAATTATAGTGTTACTTCAATTTCAACAAGAAGTGAGTATAAAAGTCCTAAAAAATTGCTAAATGATGGCAACCGTCAAATCATTTCTCCGCGTCGGTTTTCCTACAACCGCCAAGTATTCCTGTTTGCTCAACTGATACCAATTATAAGGGAAATTATAACTAATCTTTTTGGAGTCGTCATTAACTGCATTCATTAAACTCGCTTTTACTCATGCCTTAAAAAACCTCGTTATTTTCTTTGGATCGAGCTCTAATTTTAAAGTATTTATTGGAGAGGTATAAATAGCACTTACTTTTTCTATAATCCATACCATCTGACTTGTCTTATTTAATAAACTCTAAATGCTATCATTTCGCCTAAAATTACAATTTTGTCATGAAAAAAACCATCTATGATACTTTGCAAAATTAGGTCGCTAGTTTAGCCGAAAACGATGCATTTTGAGGTTATAAAAGTGTTTACTAAATAAAACAAGGCAGTTTGTATGGACTTAATTGTGTTTTTAACTGTGGAGCTAAAATTTTCAATACAAAATGCGGTAACGTTTCTATACCCTTAAACCTAGTCCGATTTTTACGATTTATGAATAATATATTGTAGTTATTACAAAAAAACTTAGTCTGTAAGTTTTCCTTTCTAAGAAAAGAAACAATAAAATACAACATATTCAAAAACCGTGGACATCGGACGTGATTTAAGGGGGTGAGAAACGTTATCGCCCGAAGCTAAATTTGTATGGAAAAGTTTTTACAGCTACACGATTTAAGCGTCGCTTCACAATCCCCTTAAGTAAGCAGTTTTCTAACGTCGTCAAGTACGGGTGTCGCTTGGAATCCCTAATAACATGTACCGTAAAATGGGGTAAATAGGAACTAAGGGGTAAATAAGGACACAACCTAAAATGAAGCATAGCTTGTTACAAATAAGAACAAATATTAAATGAAAATAACGTTACGTTCTCTTTACGTTATTTCAGTCTTATAATTAGTAACATATGCTTCATTTTAGTTTGTGTCCCTATTTACCTCTTTGTTCCTATTTACCCCGTTTTACGGTACCCTATTTTTCTGAATTATTATTTATCCCAAATTAGTTCTCCGCTGAGTCAGAAAAGTTTTCAAGTTTTCCAAAACCACTTGCAGTTAGGTTAGGTTTCGGTTGTATTATAACAACACTCGTTTTAATATTCAAGCAGAAATGGCTTTAGGATAAACAGAAATTTGGATTAATGTTGCATTAGGACAAATAACGATTTGGGATTCCATAGGGGTACCGTCTAGTACCCATAGTACTACCCTAAAGCTTAGATTAAGACTAGGTAAATTGTGATTGAAGAGATTGTTCTAATATTTATTTATTTCTTGTTTATATTCGCAATATACTCCAAAACGCAAGACCTATTTTATTGCAACTTTTACTTAAATTTAGGCAAATCTGTACGCATAATCCTGGTATATTTTGACCTTATATATACACACAAAATGACTGAAAAAAAACAATCAATAAATGACTACATGGTATTAAGCGCGAGGTGCGTTTCGCGCGTTGAACTCTTTAATATGCATAACTTGCATTAAGGCTTTTATCTTGTTTACATTACGGTTTATACTGGAAGAGATCCCTTAAAGAGGTAATATCGCCTTTGTGCATCCCTGTTATATCTTTGTCTATTTAATAATTATTATCTCTTTTGTTTGTACCGTTAAGTGTTTAGAATTAGATACATACTCATACTTCAGCTCAACAGCTGATTTCTGCATCTTCGGACCTGCAATTTTGTGTATTATTGTACATTTTTTTTTAATGAGTGTTGACTTGTGGTTGATGAGAAAAAAAAATATTATGCTACAATAAAGTAATCTGATCATAGTGATAATTTACGTGTAGTTTTTTTAAGGAAATACATCACAGAAAATATATGAATAGTAATTAAACTTGTTTTATTTAAATAACCTGTTTTTATAGCAAGAAGAAGGCATACGAGCAAACAGGCCGCCTGCTGGTAAGTGGGATTTGGTACCTGTAGACATTTGCATTCTCAAGACAGCAATCTCAAGACTGCAATCCTAGGACTGCTAATGCGTTGCCAACCCTGAGGACTAAGATGGAATTTGCCTATGCTAGTAATTTCACCGGTTGTCTTATCTCCACGCCGGAACACAACAATGTGAACACTACTGCTTGGTGACAGGTAAAGAGTAAAATGGTGGTAGCGACCCTTACGAAACCTGCACAAGATCCTATCACCATTCATCACACATCATGATACACCCGACAATTTCATGAAATGGCACCATTTTCTGAACGTTTTTTATATTGGGTCCTTACCTATGAAATTGGCGTTATTTTTACGTGTTTTATTTCGTACGGAATTTATTCATTTCAATTTTAACTTCCAAATTATTTTTAAATTTCATTAATACAGTATGTTACAAAGGTTTTAGATACAAAAAATATGGTTCAATTTCTTACTTAGTGTTTAAAATTAAAGTGTGAACTCAACTCTTTTCATGTGCTGTGAGTTCAAGTGTTTCAATTACGCAGAGTTTTATGAAGCTAACTATTTTTAAGTAATTAAGATATGTATAATATAGCTTAGAAGTGTCCAATATTCCTGACAGAATTTTGTTTGGTTTGCATTTGACGTTACTAAATAATCCGCAAAATTGAATGTATGAAAACCACAGTTTTCATAAAATTCTCCATATCAAACGCCAATTTCATAGGTAAGGACCTAATATTACGCTTCAATATGTTTTACGATCTGCCTTAGCGGGATCAATGAACAGAAATCGATTGTCAATGTGGACCAATACGTGGCTATTTCATGATAAACCCAAACGCGGATGAATAAATCGACATAATAATGCACGATCAACGATTTGTGCCTTTTTCGTAGTCTAGCTGCCTTGTTGTCTCAAAGTAAGAAGAACAATATTTTTAGGGTTCCGTACCTAAAGATGCCAACGGAATCCTATGTGGCCTCCACTGTCCTTCCGTCCGTCTGTCTGTCAGCGGACTGTAAGTATAAGAACCGTAACAGCTTAGAAACTTGAAAAATTCAGAAATTTGTGTGTTGAGCGCGGGTATGTATTCCTGAGTCTTGTATGTTTTCTATGTATATAAGTATGTATTTCTCTCCATATTTACATACATACATACATACATACATACATACATACATACATACATACATACATACATACATACATACATACATACCTGCATGCATACATACATACATACATACATACATACCCTCCCGCCTGTAATCCTAAAAAACTGTAGGCAGAGCTACACAGAATTCTAAAAAACCTACAACTCTTAAAATTGTTGATAATTCTGCACAATTAGGCTAAGATGTTTACCAGCGCATTAGTGACAGGTTGCAAGCCCATCGCCTAACAGTACCACAAGCCTTTATTCCCTTAGTCGCCTCTTACAACATCCACGGGAAGACATGGAGTAGCACTATTATTCTAGTCTGGCAATCACTCGGGTTTCTCTACATAAGTATGTATATCTTATCTAGTACCCATAGTATAAGCATAGAGCATAGTTTGGGACTAGGTCAATGACATTGTCCCCTGATACTATTATTTAATTTTCTGTACATTAGATTTTTTTATAATAAATATTCAAGTATAAAAGTAAAATAACAATACTAATACAAATAATATACATTATTAAAAACCTAACCTACGAGTGCCGCCGGCAGCAGGGCAGGGCTCAAGCTACCGGTGGTTAGGGCTGCAGAGACAGGAACTTCCTCACAATGCGTGCCGTGTCGAGGAGTACTGCCTTCTGTATCTGGCCCGTGATCCAGCCATCTCGCGAATTATTATTATTATTATTTGTATGTCTTTACCTATTATGGGACTAATGGGAGTCCCGGACCTTTGGAAGGCGTACATGGAGCCGACCCAACACGCAGAGGCCCTTTACACAAGTTTGATTTAGTGAAGTGATGGGACACCAACCTGCGATTGTCCCTGAGTTCAAACTATAGAAGTATGCTCCCATAGACAGCCACCGGTTAGTGTAAGACTGTTTAAGAAGCATGGGAACATTAATAATTGGCTCTATGAATGAACTGATATGGATTGGTGAACTAGCTATTGATAAAACTACGGCGCCTGCCTGGCCAATGCTACTTTGGTTGAAATGGCAGGCGGTGACTCGCCAACTCGATAGAAGAGGCCTCTCGAAATAGCCGCATAGCAGTAGTAGTAGAGAGGCAACAGTATACAATTATTATTACATAACATAAGACGGACCAAAAATGATAATTTTTCTTTCATTTTATTAACATTTTCAATTAGCGGTCTCTCCGAGCGCTGAGTTATTCAATAATTATAGCTTAAGAAGCTTTTAAAAGTATCAGTTGGTTCTAGATTAGATTAGCATTATTTAAAACATAGCCTTTTAACTACAGACTTAGAAATATGATAATATTCAATTATATCGAACCCAAGCCACATAGCCAAAGATTTAAAACTTATGGGAATTTTCACCAGAGGTCCATTCCATTAACTTGTTTTCAATAATAGGGAAATTCTTGAATATATACTTAGCTACTTAATTTAAAACTCATGGATAACTTTTCAATACATTTCAAACTTATGGGAATTTTCACCAATTGGCCCATTGATTTATTTTCTATAGTTGGGAAATCTTGAGTTATTTAGCTACTTAACCATAGACGTAGTTTTTTTTAAATCCCAACAACGGCTCCAAGCCACATAAAAATTAAAAACCTATGGGAGTGTTTGCCAGAATTACATTGACTTTGGAAAATTTTGGATGATTTTGCTATTTTTCTTTAGATTTAGTAGTCATTAATCGAGAGATAACGGTTCTAAGCCACATAGCAATAGATTTAAAACTTTCCTTGTTTGTTATTGACTTGTTTTAATTAGGTTATATTTGGGTTAGAACCGGAAAAAAATATCTATTACATCAGTATGACACTACCTCACACAAAATCAACAAGTAAAAAGAAAGACGCACCTTTTCCTCGATGTGGGATGACAAAATGACAAATGACAAAATCTTTATTCGACATCACAAATTAAACATGGTGACATACAATAGCGACTTAATTAATAGGTAACATAATAAACATAGAAGTGGGGATGCTAGTGGCATGCTAGTGGGGCACTAAGTTTTAGCAGCGAATGTATTATTAACTAGCTTCTGCCCGCGACTTCGTTTGCGTAGATCTCCATTATCATTATTCCCTCGGGAACTTTTAAATTTTCCGGGATGAAATGTAGCCTATATGTTAATCCAGGGTATAAGCTATGTCCATTTCAAATTTCACCCAAATCCGTTCAGCCGCTCACGATTCAACCACTGGACGGATCGCGATGAAACTTGGTACACATAGGTTAGGTCTTGGAATAGGACATAGGACAGTTTTTCCGCAAAATTTGACAGTGCCCGCGTGAATCAAAATCTACGCGAAGTCACGGGTAGAAGCTGAAAGAAATGAAGGCGAAAATAAGGTTAATAAAATTAAATATTTATTTAATGGATTACTGAAATTTATTCCTTGACTATTTTAATTTTGCAGTAAGAAGAACGTGCGTTTCTGTAGCTATTTTTCAGTGACAGCGGAGTAACCGCTAATTTAGTTCAAAGAAAACTTTCTCGGGCATTTTGTTTACAGATTTGTCTAAGAATGCAACTACGCATTCAACAGTAACAATTGTGACGTTTCGAGGTTAATTTTTGAGTCACGCAGAATCGTAAGTCGCCACTCCGTCTCCGGGGAACTCTGCACTCCTGGTATTTCTACGCCGTGGTCGTGACTCAAATTCTCTATTATTCTTAGAAACAGCATATCCATCATATTCAATTTTAATGTTAATGTAATTCGTAACGTACCTATGCAAAATAATTTGTAAATTATTAATATCGGTGGTTGGAGTTAAATTGGCAACAAGATCCAATATTTACCCGCTTAATATATGGTGGTGGTGGTGGTATGGTTCATGTCATGTGTCACCTTACTAAACTCTTTATGTCAAGCTATACCTATATTTTTTTAATTAATTGTTTTAGCCCGATAAAGGCTGAGAAATAAATATTCATATTAACGTTTAATTTATAACTTAATTTGGAATAATCATGACATTAAAGTATTTTTTACAAAAACGATCTACTTATAACGTTGATTGTATTAGTAGTACATTTTCCAATTCTCACTGGCCTCAGTGAGGATTACGCTCTAAATGCTCTCGATACAGTGAAGTGTATTTAGATTGATAATGTTATGTTATTACCCAAAACATAACATCCTACCAAACCAAACAACGTTCCTTTGCAGCGCTTCACCAGAATTACGTGTTGAAGCGTCTACATTAATGGAACAAGGTTCCAACTCCAACTTAGTACGGCAAACATTTTCTCCTCGCCGCTAGATGGCAGCACAGTAGAGCTACTCATATAAGCAAGCGCCGGCGCAGCGCGCCACTGCCCGCCCGGCTCTCTCGCGACGAAAACGTCTGCGATCGCGCTGTGTCTGTGATATGGAATACACCTTGGACCCCACTGGACTTTATTAAAAAAAAACATAAACAAAATGGCCGTGCTAGATCCAACTGGCCAGTACTAATTACCCAAAGATGGTAGGGTTGGATCCGACTGAAATTTACTGAACGAAAATGTGCTGCGGAAGCAGAAGGATCTGGACAGGGTCGAGTCCAGAGGAAACCTCGTCGTGCAGGAAGAGGAGGTTTAAGTAGCATGGACGGCGATCCGGAAATTGGGGATTTCATTCCTGAATTTGAAAGAATGCGATGTAAGTATGCTCATGTTTTCTTCCTGGTTTCTAACATTGTAATTTGTAATGTGACAATATTTTATACTTCTACTTCGACTATAAGAATCTTATTTATTTTTATTTAATATATTTAACTTCCGTATCATATCTTATGTCTTTCTCAAATAACTTGTTAAATTTCATAAATTTCATTTCCTATCTATTCTTACCCTTTTTTATTTTGTGTTAACGACGGATCGCGCTTGTCCGTTTTTTGCCGCTTGAAGGTAATCACCAAATGAGATTTCCTTGTTGGGTCAGCCGGCGTAACGTGTTAATGTCTTTGGATACCGTCGACGTTTACATGCCTTTGTATTGCACTGTTTTAGTCTGTGGCACTTATGTCATGCGGATTAAATGTAGGAAATGATTACGATTTATGTAAACTATAAGGTCCGTAAGGTGGTCAATTTGCTTTATATTTACCTATTATCTATGCTTAGTACATAGTAATACTTAATTTTTTTTTAATTTCGCGTTGAAACTCTTTAAGCAATGTGTACCACGGAGACGATTTTTTGGAAAAAAATGATTTTTTATAGAAAAATTGACTTTAAAAAATGTAACTTTGACACTAATAATTACTCTTTATTACCATTATTAATCAGAGAAAAAAGGGTGCATTAGAATCCAAAAAGGAGCGGATCAAGGGGACCTACTTCTCACTTCAGACTATACTTACTCGTGAAGATAGGGTTCAATGGACCCCACAGCTGTTCGGACGCACAACCATACACCGACATAAAACGCATGGACAATTCGGACCGCCCAAAATCCTACCGCGTTTCCAGCAAGCCAAGCAAATTCAAAAAAAGAATAGACGGATCGGAATAAGCCGCCAGTATTTTTTTAAACAAGCAAATGGAATGTACTTGACAAGTCTATATAATTTTCCGTCCGAATTTCGGCCAGTATCGCAATTTTTACGGCACGACGGGTTCGTCGACCGGACATATTTTATTTCATCGCGCTACGTACACACAAACAGGGCGCACACACGCAAACCCACTCAGACAAGGGTATCTTCGCATGCCGTTCCGCGTAAACACTATTACGTATCATGAATTGTAATCGTTTAATTTATTTTAATTTAATTTTAACCTCTGTCAAAAACGAGAACTTTAAAAAGTTAGAAATCTCGAAAACAGGAGTTTAATATCTATAAATAAACCGAGTAAAAAATAATGTAGCCATGTCGGGTATTTTATAAGCGGCACGTGAGGCTCGTATGATATCGTTAAGATTAACAAGCGCGGTAATGCGCTGTTTGCCGAATTATTCAGTTCAACAACCGGGCGAACGCCCGATCGCGTTCAAAATAGACGCGGTGCGCGTTATCGCATCAAAAATGTTTGTCATCCGAATACGCACCTTTAAACAACCTTTCGCGACCATTTTCAATTGTTTCCTGCCAGTGACGTCGAATTGAAAATAGAACACGCGATTTTGAATTGTTTTGCATTGCTTACAGCAATTTAACTTTGATACGCTTAGATTATTTTAAAAAAGAATAAGAGTTAGGTTTTTTTATGCATGACGACTAATAACTATTGCCCGCGACTATATCAAAGTAGAAGTTGCTTATTGCTAAACCCTCGGAAACCGTCTGATTTTCCAGGATAAAAATACGCTATGTCCGTTTCCTGGCCATAAATAAACTAGCTATCTTTGGAGGCGTTAAACTATGAAATTGAACAAACAAACAAACGCACTTTCGCATTCACTATAAAAAAAAGGCAACATTAAAAACACACATTGTACAAAAGCGACTTGACATCTTAAATCACTATACACCTTAACTCGTCCATTGTCCAAATCGATGAAACATGCGTTTGAAGACACAGTTCATAATACATTGAAGACTCAATTTTTTTCGTAAATTTTGCCGTTAAAGAGTTCAATGTAAAGCAAACTTGGTTCAATCTAGACAGAGTATATCAATCAAAGACAAGGAAGCTCTAGTTAGGTGCAATTGTCTGGTGAATCACTTCTGATTTGCTCCGCGCATGCCTCGGTGCTGATGCGAAATAAAAAGGCCGTCACACACGATCCGACTACGTTTTTTAACCTTGGCAATTTTGACACTGACCATTTTTAAGACGAGTAGAAACAACGCCAAGTTTTTTTTTAAGTAGTTCTAAGCTTAGTTTACTAATAAAAATAATATTGAACCAAACTTGTACGGTCATGGACTTTAATTGATGAACCACTATGGAACCTTGACTCATAAAGTCAAAGATGAATTCCTATACATATAATTTCTATCTCGCCACTTGACGCTGTCATTATGACAAGGTTCTATGATGAATCAACATTAAAAGTCCTTCGTGGTAGTTAACACTATGTCAAACCTACGTTTTGTAGATTTTTCCAAAAAATACTAAATAAAAAATTCGTTCTGTTGTATGATCCATATATTACTAAACCTTTTGTCATTGTTTCGAATCGAACTCTTAGTAATTATAAACTTTCTTTCCATTTATGGTCTAACAACTGGCATAATCTAACCAGCCTGCGCTTTGTTTTAGTATAGTACTTATTAGAGTTAGTACCAAAGCTCCGGTTCTGTGTTATTAAATTTCTGACTGCCTAGTGTCCTTTGTAAATCAATTTGCGTATTGTTATTTGCGATTTCTTTAACTGGCTTCTGATTTACCTATTAAATCGGGCAAAGATCGATTCTAAAGCTATATAAAGGTATTATACATTTTTTTTCTAAAACCGTTTAACTTACAACTCTTTGAAAAGTTAATTGATTCGTATGAAAAGATTTTTTGAATTTTCGTAGAAATTAAACAGTTGGGTACGAAAATTCATCCTTGCGATAGGTTATCAAGGAATATGTTCATTATAAAATATAATATTAAATAATAAAATATAAAAAAATGTTTTCTAATAGTAATAATTACCTCACTAACCATCTTCTTTTACATAAGATAGTAATTTTGTGGAGGACATTGAGCATAAATCGGAAGTAATTTTTTTTTTACTCAAGAGTAGTCTATTACTTTAACTAATCAAAAATAATTAAAATATACAATATTTTGCAAGTGGCAATACATTAAGATTCGGAATCAGAATTAATTATGTTGCAAATATACCCACATTATTCCAAATTCTGCCAAACCAAAATAGCTAAAGCTAGGCCTGGTGGCAATGTTGCCAGCCTTTTCTTGGTCGGGTGGTGTGGTCGCGGCCGGGTGTGCGACGGCCTAATATTCGCGCTGAACTGCCTTGACCCCACTGCAGCGGCCTGTTTTCGGGTTGCGTCATCATAGGTCACTACCTCGCTAGCTCGCCATGTTTTTTGCTCACCAATGCTTAGCACGTTGTCTTCTTCCTTTGTTTCGCCATTAAAATACCAGCGTTGAATTTCGTCAATTTCGTTACTTTATTTTTCGGCTTTAATTACGAGGTTTTTGTAAGTATGTATCAGGTTAGTTGAAGAAAGACATTGGTAGAAAAATAATGGCTTCTAAATTTTGCGATTTCTCTCTAATCATACTTACGACAAGATTTGAAATGACACTGACAGCTGTCATCGCGACTACAAATTATAACCTAATCTTGTTTGAGGTTATTAAAATTCTAGCAACCCGCCCTCGTTCCGCTTCGATCTATGTGACTACCCTCTAACACCCGTGCATAATCTAGAATTCGTTATACATAAAAACCTCCCTTTTGAATCACTCTATCTATTGATAAAAAATCGCATTAAAATCCGTAGCGTAGTTTGAAAGAGCTAAGCGTACATACAGAGGCTACACTTACTGCGTGGAAAACCATATCACATTAATTAATTTAAAGAAAATGCATAATGTTTTAAAATATTATTTAAACCATACTTATAAGATGTCTCTGCATCTTCTGTTGTACAATACAATATAGCGTGCCCTAAATCCTCACAGGCAACCCCTTCTTCCGCGCTTGTCTACACAGAATTAACCTTCACTTTATTTAACAGATTTCTAACGCGCACTTAATGTTATCTTGTCTATATTTTATGGAATTGCTGAAAGACTTCAACTATCTCATAGCCCTCCCCTAGATTCATTAGTTATTAGACATCGGCTCCCCCAGGCTCCTCGAACCACGCCGTCAGCGCCATCTATCGTAATCCAGGAAAACTTCGAAATGTCAGCGCGAGATGTCAGACTACCTACATTTTTTCCCAACTAGCAAAAAGCTTGCACGAAATGTGCATTTTTTGCGATGCAAAATACTGCATGTCGCATTACAAAGGTGCAATACAAGGCCAAGGGACAGCTGGCTGGTCTAATTAAAGGTTTTATGCTTAAATAATTAAGTGGGCAGCACTAGCGTAGCAGGTGCCGTATTATTTATGCAAGAATAAAATCATTATTTACGAACGTGCCAAATTACAAGCATACATTGTCCTGTCTTTAATTTCGTTTTTGCAAGACGCAGACGCCACACTGGCAGCGCTCCTGCAGCCGCACCCGCGCCGCTCCCGCACACCACTAATTCACGGTTTCAATACATCATCCATATATCTTCGAGATATCATCAACGCACCATTATTAAGTTTCATAGGGCCTAGCTCCCAACGCCGGAACCGTCCACTATGCCATTCTCGAAAACAACGTAATTTACGATTATACCACCAATCAAATTTAAATAAAGATAATCCTACGGTGGAAATATTAGGAGTCAATAAACCTCGGCCACGAAACAGGTTCTTTTTTGTTTGGACACAAAAATATTTCATATGACTACACACTAAACTTAGCATCGCGTCCACAAATAGTTCGGATGGTTCTCTATGGAAACTCAAAGTTATGCGCGGAATAAAAATATAGCGAAGCCGAAATCTAAATAAATGGGTAGGTCTCGGTGGATGAGAAATTGCGTTGTCGTGTTACGTGTGGGCCTTATAAAGTATCAGCCACCTGCCGCTGTTAATGTTCGAATAAGCCAATTCGCGACTTGCAAATAAATAATTTATTGCAACTAAATAATTTGTTCGCGAGAGCTGATAAATATCGTGAGGAGGGACCTTTATGAGTTTGAATACGGAACGCGGATCTTTCTTAATAGTGGCCAGTGCGTCAAAAGTGGCAGTTTAGTGGGTCAAATATCGGGCGAGACGGCATTACATATTTACAGCACCAGCCTTGCTCGTACCAATTCCGAGTCGTTGCATCAGACCCTTGCATAACGTATCTTGCCGTAATGTCCGTGAGACTTGATGTTTCTTGTTAATACTTACAACCGATAGATTTGTGTTGCCATTATTTAATTGATGGTTTTGTTCTTAGAGTAATTTTTAATTAATGTTAGTAGGTAAAATGCAGTTACCAAGTCCTAATTATTTATCTGAGACATGTGGTTAAAATGCCTTGATACGTGATTAATACAATAATGTTCCCTTGAACTTAATTTTATCATAACAAATGACTATAGTAGCTCGCTCGCTTGAATGCAAAATACAAATAAATACAAAATACATCAAATAATTTTATTCATAGCATAACTAGCCATAGAATGAATAATAAAATAAGCTTTTGGCACCAAAATCAAGATAAGAAATGTTATAAAAACGAGACAGTGCAATTGGATTTAGTATTTTTTATACGGGATTCGTCATCCATCAAGTCATTGACACCGCTGCATAGGACGTCAATATACTAGGAGATGATGAGATCGCAGGCGTTCAATCAACTTTCTCAGTGCATCCACCTTATCAAAGAAACACCCGCAACTTTGCGGAAATAACGCCTGTAATAAGTTAAGAACTTCAGTGATTGAATTAATCATAGCAAGCAGCAGTAACATTAAACTCTGCAGTTTTAACCTTTGTTGCCACTATTACGTGTACAGGAAAAGATAAAGAGAACCTATGACGAAAGACGGGTCATAATCGGCGGCCGGCTCACGCATCGTCATACCTTCTTCGATTCATGAGCTCCTGGTAACCAAAACATAACAGCTGCTCACGAACAAATCTAAATTACAACATTGGCACGACTTTGACTGTGGAAAACCGTGTACGAACCGCATAGCTACTACACACACTGCTCTGATTCCGAACTCAACCAACGTCTGCATTTAGGTAGTTGCTTGTGTGAAGAGAAAATGCTTTCTACTTGTACATACACGGTTATGCACATACATAAGTGGCAGTATCTCATAGCGAAGGAACGCGTGTTAATAGCGAAGCTGTGTTTCCGCATAGGTAGTTCAGCCGACGAGCGCGCGAGGCGTGCCCCGTGAGAACACGGGAGCGTCAACCTTACTTATCTCTTAAACGACAACTTTTTAGACTAACTTACTTTGAAAATGAACTATGAAATCTCCTCAATTTCTTCCTTGATAAACTAATAATAACTTATTCAAATTAAACACACTTTAAATCCCATTTGGACAAATTAAATTAAAAATCATCTATATAATATTTTAAGAAAACCAAATTTTGCGGGTGCGTCCAAATGTCATGGGACGCCTGTGAATGTAACGCTACGCGCGCTCACACACACGCTTGCTTATCTACGCTCTACTCACACAACGGCAAGGTGCGGCGACGTCATAAGTCGGCCTCTTGCAATCTATGCGCGCCTGGTACGCCGTCTCCCCGTAATAAGCTGAAGATAACTCGCTTTTCTTGATCTTACATTATAGGCAAGGAAAGCTTTATTGATTTACTTACTTCCGCGACTTCACTTAGCATTTCATATTGTGTAGTTATAGTGTGTAACCTTTTTAAAAGAACTTACTTCTAAAGTATCTTGAAAAAGCAACTAAGAGATTAGAAAAGTTTTAATTTATTAGAAAGGAAGCACTGAACTAGTAAATTTAATTAATTATCTGTTACACAGCGATATAAATCAATTGCCCTTGACTAATTAACACCTGCTTATTCAAAAACGCAGCAAGTCTACGTTTTAACTTCTTCGTTATTGTTCGGCGACTGAACTCCGTCTGCTGTTCGCAACCGCTGAACTTGTAACGAACAACTCCTACACAGTTCTGCGCTCCTGGTACCGAGTGTTCTAGTTGACGATCCGAGCAATCCCGAGATGACGATGAGACAATTCCACCTCAATGCGAGTAATCAATAAAAGTTAATCAAAATCATCACCCAGGGTAGTGTAGTTAAAATAAATTGAATTAATAAAATTTAACTTCTCGACGTCTCGAGCGCTAAGCGCCATCTATTGCCGGATAGCGCAGTTAATGCTACAGTATGAAGTTTTGCAAGCGCTGGCGTTTAATTTGAGGAATTATTTGAGGCAATGTGTCGCCGGGTTCAATTGAACAATGACAGGTGCGAAGCTTGTCCTAGCCAAGGATGACCAGTGGGCCGGTGCTAGGCACATGCAGCATATATTGGTTAGTTTTTTGCCCCGGGACATCCGCGGGACCACTGGGACCATTGTAATTAGTGTCTTTATCAGAATATTGTAATTGGACGTGTGTTTAAACGAGATCCTTTGTCCACAGTGTGTTACAGTTTTTATATGCAAATAGATGCTGCTGACTTATAGGGTGTATTCTAATGTTGAACGATCGCCATTGAGCATTTATTGCTATCGGTCCAATAGAAATATAATGGATTGAAGCAATTTCATTTGAATAATAGTTTAATTATGTATCTGCTGCATAATTGATAAGGAACCGTTATTGTAATTGAATGTGCTTTTATTACCATACTTACTAATTATGTTGTATAAAAGTATAGGTAAAGAATGATTAGCAGAAAAATCAACTAACTAAATAGGAATACCACTCGAAAAACGGATTGACTGGGCATAAAGACTTTCCTAGTGAGGCTACATTTAAACCCACACGTGCATGACACCTATCATACAACTAATAAAAAAAAACAATTGACACTGGCCGACAATGTCCGCATAATGTAAATAACTATCAACTAACAAAAAACCTCCAAAAAATAAAACATTCATACATTTACAAAATGCAATCAAAAACACCACTACAATTGCATAAGACCTTCGAAAAGGTCCGACAACAATAGCACAAAGATTCATAACAATAATTATTGTGCAACAAACAATTAGTTTCTTTTTGCAATTTTTAAAAAACGCTTGCAAAAAGTTTTGTTGTATCGGTTATAAAACAATATTGGTAATGGTTTTGGGATATGGGGTTGGTGGTCCGTCAATGGGATAGCCATTATTGCACCGCTTGAAAGGTACCGACGATGTGATGGTTAAAAACAATTACACTGAGTGTTTGCGAACAAGCTTGATAAAAAAATCGTTCAGACGATTGAGAACCTCCTTTATAAAGTGTGTTAAAATTACACAGGATGTTTTAATAAACAGGTAGAATAAAGTCGAAGTTCGTTTATTTTAGTTTTACACGAAGTCTAATAAATGGGTAAAGGGAGTGTGTCGGTAATACTGGGTATTTTTTCTGTTAGACAAGTTGATAGTAAAGAAAGGAAAATATTTTCAGTTTTTTTTTATTGAGTGTGTGTATTTAAATAAATTAGTTAAATTACGTAATTGATTCGGTAAATTAAATATGATATGTGGCTAGTAATGTAGTAAAAGGCATAATTATTTTGACAGCATCGGTGCTTAAAACATAAAATTTAAAAAATGTAATTGACGCATTTACCATCTGGTAGTATTTACAAAAACAATGTAGGTAACAAAAACCCCGTTTTTATTTTTTTAGCCATAATTGTTACCCACCTAGGATCGAAAACCATATTATACTTGTTGAAACGAATATTTCTGTCCAATAAATGCGATTGTCCAGCCTTACATAAGACTATAAAATAATCCATAAAAGGTTTCAAACACGTGCAATTCAAGACATTGACTATAAAATTTTCGCCGCATTTTATTTTTTAAACTAGAGCAAGTTGAGGCGTAAAAAAAGAATATGTATGTAAGTGTGCCAGCTGACGGCAGCAGGTAGGGTTGACAACTCGCAATGATAGTGACCCTACAAATAAATTTCTGTATAACTGGGGCCTGTTTTATAAAGCTACAAATTACAATTTACTGGTTACAAGTTTCCATTTGACACAGCCTCGACCAATGACGGCCAGCCATCTGAGCAGTGTTGCCAGTTTAGACCTGTAAATTTGTAACTTGTAGCTTTATAAAACGGGGCCCTGTGGCCCGTTTCACGAAGCTACAAGTTACAAATTACAAGCGGAACTCTCTTTCTAGCAAAGGATTTAAAAAGAGACTTCCGCTTGTAATTTGTAACTTGTAGCTTCGTGAAACGGGCCACTGGTAATTCTGTAATGCAAAACTTGATATTATGTTAGTCTTCGAGGTACCTAGACAAGGAATGTATGTACATTTTTTGTAAATTTTATTTCGGCACTTAGTGTCTCTACATTTTAAACAAATTTAATTTACAAAACAGTATAACTTATTTATAGTTTTTTTGTATCTTTTCTGTCTTTTACTCCCTTAAGTCTTCTACTTTAATTTAAATTATGGTGACATTTTTCTCATTTTAAATAAGAAAATATAAGCACTCCGCCGTAACGCAAGCCGTACACAATACAATAGATTGACCAGTCGGGATACATCAAATAAAAAATATGTGTTTTTTAATCCACATTAATTTGCTTTCATAGAATGTACTTTATCGAGGCCTTCCGGTAATTATTAATAATACACAACGATAAATATGTTTTATAATTCCAAGTTGACAACCCTATCCCGTCGCATATTATCTTACATGTATTTAGCAATATGTGCGCAAAACTAGTTGCTTTAATGTGTCAAAGATATTTTTAACTCGTTTGAATTTTTCTTTATCGTAATAAGCGGCTTAAGCTTTTGTTTTGAAACAATTAATTATCTTGGATATTTCACCTGTTCTAACCATAACCAGCTTTTTGTTAAAAAAGATATTTCGATGTTACCTGTAATATATATTAAAAATGTCCTGCGGTGCACATTTTTAAATTAAATTTAAAAACGTGAGCATTACGACAAAAAATTATATAAATAATAGTTACTTCTCCTAAGCTTAGTTTCTATGGATATTATATTTTTTTTAGTATTGATCAAGTTTTTTTTATTTTCAGGTGAATCTTCCATCCCGCCCGCACGCCGCTTCGACCCCCTTGTAAAATACTCACTACGTTTAGTTACGACTGATTACTACAAATAGTGCATCCTTCAAGCATTTCTGTATTTTTATATAAATTATTTTAAATTTAGTCGATGTAACTGGCTAGAGCATAACTTCATTCAAAATTAAAAAACATTAGTCATCGTCGATATGGCGTTGATGTTATGTGTCAATTCTCAAAATTTCACATGTATACCTTAAAATTAAGTTATATTTGTTATACTTAACACATCCTGTATTTTTTAAAGCTTGTCAAATTCGGAATGAAATCATTATCTATTTTCAATGTAACTTCATTATTTTTAAATACCAACATTTTATATCCAGATATTGTTGTAACTCTTACAAAAAACTCATATTAAAAAAAACTCAGTTATGTTTTTTCACCATTACATCAAACTAGGTTAAGACATTGAAGACAAGCAAAAAGAGGCAAAGGTGATTTTGAACGGTTTTCTTCATTCCCCCTGTATATTTTTTGAGAGACCTTCGAAAAATCCGTTTTTTGTACAGATTCCTAGTTTAAGGCTTTTTTCTTCAGTTAATCCTGCATGTTTTAGTTACCATGTCGTTTTCGCTTCAAATTGTAAATAATTGTATCTATGCGACCCCAGTGTTTTTTAAAACTTAACTTATACTAGCATACACTTATCGACACTATATTTAAGTAATATGTGCTATTATTGTTTTTATGTAAGCTTAAATTAGCCACCAGCAATGTTACAAGACTTGTTTCATTGGAATTTATCTAAATAATAATTAGCTGTAAGGATTTTCCTGCGGTCGATTTACATGAATCATATTAAAATGAATCAGAATTTAACTTTATGACTTAATTTAGATTTGTTGCTAGTGTAATTTAAGTACTAATGACTTAAACCAATACAAGGCCTTTAAAACCCCAATCATACTCTATAATTTAAGTGAAATATTAGGAAATATGTTCAGAAAAATTATGTAACTTCCCAGTTTTAGATTATGTATGTTTACCTTAAATAAGCAGTTAAGTACTAAAAATGTTGAAACTTATTATAAAATAACTCATAGCTGTCAAGAATAACTAATCAAGAAATAAATACATAACATTAGATAAACCACTTTCTGGACCAAGCTATTCAAATTCGTATGAAACTGTCGTTTGGTTCAGAAGTTTGTTATTATTAGGTATACAATCCTTTAGTAAAAACATCGGTTGCCTTTCAGATACGTAATACATAGTTTGATACAGATGTTTATTAAAATAATCTATAATGTGTATTCTTCAAACATACTGTATATGAATCTTCTATGAGAAGTGGGCAAAGAAAACTAATCTTAACATGATTTTTTAACAACCTGTGGCCCGTTTCACGAAGCTACAAGTTACAAATTACAAGCGGAAGCCTTTTTCTAACTCTTACTGCTAGAAAGAGGGTTCCGCTTGTAATTTGTAACTTGTAGCTTCGTGAAACGGGCCACTGTAGTTTTAAAATGAAAATACTAAATTATTTTCGTGGTGGAAGTTTTTTTAATTACTTCAAAAGAAAGTTAAAGAGTATATTCCTTAAACTGTTATTAATGTGATGTTACATTATACTTACATGTTTGGCCAGTAATAACTTGGCATTTTTTAAATGTATTTTGCAGCTGCTTACACTCCGCCATTTTACTTCAGACTAGAGAAGGATGAAACATATCCGAGCTGTCATCTCCCTCAGATATCGTTTGATGTTAGATGTAAGATAAGACTGCGTTAATATAAGGATTCTTATCACTGTCGCGTAAAGACTGAAGCAAATTCGAATTTTGAAGTTTCGACTTTTTCTATGTATGGCCAATCCCACCCTAGTGTAGTAAAATTGTATTTAGATAAGTTGTATCGCTTAGTGAGTAATAAAGATGTTTATATTATTTTCTATAGTTCTGGGGTTTTATTTAAATCATCCTTTATAAACTTACCTACTTTAAGGGCTTGTTTCACAATCGTCAAGTAAAGCATTACTGTCACATAAATTTAGCCCTTTCCTTTTCTTACACTTGAACATAGACAAGGAGAGAGCTAACTTTAACTGGCACATACATTTACTTGTCGATTGTGAAACAGGCCCTAAGAGTATTGTGAACCAACGCTTAAATCGCGTAGCTGTCAAAAAACTTGTTTACAAATTTAGCTCCGGGCGATAACGTTTCTCACCCCCTAAATCAAGTCTAATTTCCACGATTTTTGAATATTTTTTAGTTATTATGAAAAAATAGATTTGTACGTTTATATATTTTTTTGTTTTTTCCAAAAAATACTTGTAAGGAAAACGTACAGACCTAGTTTTTCATCATATCTACAACATATTCAAAAATCTTAAAAATCTGACTAGGTTTAAAGGCCGGCCTTACACTCGTAAGTTTTAATTACGTAAGTAGGGACACGGCTATCTGTTAGAATAAGAAAAAAATATTTCTATCTTATTCACAAATAGCTGCGTCCCTACTTACGTAAGTAAAACTTACGAGTGTAAGGCCGGCCTAAGGGAAGAAAAATGTTTTCGCATTTTATATGGAATCTCTTTGCTTCACAACCCTCTTGAGTCCTAGTTCCCATACTAAAAACGCCTCGGCCACGCTTTGGGCACTCTTTTTAGTATGGCAATGCGCTGCATCGCGCCGCCTCCGATCTTGCGATGCGTCCGAGGATTGCGGCTCTATTAATAAACACAACACCTAAATTCTGGAGTCCTAGTGAAAAAGGACTTAATTCAACTTTGCTCATAATAAAAAACGGTGTAAGTCATATGCGGAGACCTAGACATATACCCTTTTTCATTTGAACCTCAGAAGATTGAACCCCCTTTTCATTAAGTTCCCAGAATTCTAGTCCTAGTGAGAAAGGGTTTAAGTCGACTTAACTAGTACTACTCGGATATGTACGGTCAGCCTTATAAGAAGCTGCACACTTTAGTGTTTTGTCACTTTAACGTCATGTTTGAACTGCTGCACTAATCTGTCAAAGGCGCTAAAGCGACAAGGTACAAAAGTGTGCAGCTTCTTATAAGGCCGACAGTACATAAACAAAGTATACTAGACTTAAACCCTCTTTCACTTGATCTTCAGGAGGGTTATACCCTTTTTCACTAGGAGACCCCAGAATTATTATTGACGACGCGGGCGAACGCGCCCAGTTGGTAGTGTCCTTGCCTACCAAAATAGAATTCCCTGGTTCGATCCCCGGTTTGGGAAAACATTTGTTTGATATGCACAAATATTTATTTCCGAGTCCTGATATTTTCTATGTATTTACTGATTTCATTATACATACAGATATACAGGGTGTCCCAAAAGTACCACGCCACAGTGACACCGGAGGTAGGTCAGCTCAAGAGGAACCTAACCAGCCTAACATGACCTCAGTAAAATATGACTTTTTTTTTTTCAAATTGCTAGACCAATTGCAAATTAAAATTAAATTGGTCTAGCAATTTGAAAAAAATAAAGTCATATTTTACTGAGGTCATGTTAGGCTGGTTAGGTTCCTCTTGAGCTGACCTACCTCCGGTGTCACTGTGGCGTGGTACTTTTGGGACACCCTGTATATATATTGTTTGTAAATCGTTGTCTACTACCCATATAAAAGGCTACAACTTAGTATCGGACTACGTTAATTTGTATGAGAATGACCAACTCATAATATTTTAAAATTATTATGAGGATGAGGTTATTTTTTTTATATTTTAATATCTTTTTGTGTCATGTATTGTATGTCTTACTGTTATGTGTAATATGAAAAAATATTATCTGAAATAAATAATTTTAAATTGATTTGGTTGCATATTGAAGACATAATTTATGCCACCTCATGTTTAATGGGAAAGGCTTGAATCTGCTTTAGCTATTTATTGTAGAAACCACCCCTTGGCTTACGAGGGCTATGCGCCCTGGTACCGAGAGAACCCCTACTTTTTCTACTGTTTTGACTTATAAATAGTCGATTATATGTTACCTATGACCTAACAAGAATCATCAAAATTGGTCCAGAGCTTCAGGTAACTATGCATGCAACTTAAAAACCATTATTTGATTGGTATTATAGCGTTTAGAAAAGTCTACAGGATGATTTTTTTACTCATGTAGCACAGCTATGCGCTAACTGCCGCACTCAGCTCAGAGCTAGTTAATAACGATTAAGTAGTTACTTAATGGCGATTTTCCACACACAAGTTTGAAAAAGGAACAAGTTAACTGTCTCTATCTAAAATATCTAATTTCTCAGAAATTTTAAAATTAGGTACCATTATGATTACCATGGCAGTCGATTTCCTCAAAATCAGATACAACCAATACGGCTTTTGCAAGTTAAAACCACAAATTTATCGAATATGTATAATAAATAAACGAGATAAAGAAATCTGTAAGTACTGACTGGGATATTGACAGTGAAAAAAACCATTTTACAATTATCACGCAAAGATACACGCCGAAAACACTAAAATATCCAAGACTGTACGTATAGTGCTGTTGTGATTTTCAAATTGACGAAAACCATTGCGTAGTATTTTGACATCTAAAATTCGTGACCTCATGGTCCAGGACTTCACACAAATCTCCATACACGCTGTCATTTTGAGTGTTCATACAAAGTAACTAATTTAACTTGTCAGTCAACATCCCCATTATAAAAACATCGTCATACAATAAATGGCCACCCATTCCTTGACGTGGTACCAACCGTTGGTATCCTACAATCATTTCTCATTGTTAAACCAATCTATTTATTTAAAAAATAATGTTCTAATCTACCAGAGACCCATGAACGAAAGGGTCCGTTACCTAAATTCCTAACTGACGGCATAATCGCAACCACTTACTGATAATGTAATATTATTATTGTATGTATTAGGCACTAAGCTGTGATGTATCGCCTAGCGGTACCTATGTTATGTCATGTTACCCCGGTATGTAGGGATGGCCCGTTAAACACCTTGGTAAGGATGCAGAAACTATCGATACTTTTGTAACTAGGAAATGCTGGGATTTTATCGACCAAAAAATCAAAAATAAATATTAATTTATTACGTTAAAAAAGCGTGTAAATTCATATGATGTTATTTTGATATATTTTCTTTTAATAAATCTTTTTTACGTATATCTTTGTTCTAAAACTTGCTTTAAGCTAGCGGTACTTTGGTGAGCTATGTAGGACTAGAACCCGTTATTGCGGTAGGGGTGACCTAGTGCATCGATGATAGGTCTGCGAATGAACCACAGTTAATAGGTATTTAGCAAAGTCGTAACTATTTGTAGCATGGAACTGTAAAGCTTAATCCTCTTATTCATAAACGTAAAATAGCTAAACTATACTTAAAATATGCTTTGGCTTAATTTTACATTGACATTTGTATTTGACAGTTAGTGAAAAGGCATACTTTAACTAAAATAGATTTATTGGAAGTTTATGATTAAGCGGTTAGTTTGTGATAAATCAAGTTTATAAGAGAATGAGCAAAAACTATCTCAATGGTATAATGTGTTATACTTAGAGATCTGATAATAGGGAGCCAATTTAACCTAACTTAAAACGTAACTTTATGTACATTTGTTACAACCGGGTAAACAGGGTAAAAAAATGAATAACGGATTTCCGGTATTAGTCGAAACGCTCAATGCACGTGAATTTAATAACAGTAAGTATGAGATATTATAGGTTATTATTTTATTGCAGCAAAGACCCGATACTTTTTTAGGCTTCCGAAGTCAAACAAGGAACCGTCTCAGTTCGCAGTCTAGCTCATAGAGTCTTGGTAAAGACTCAAGAAAGTTGTTACTTGGCATAGTTACACACTTAAATTATGCCGATAAAGTTGTAAAATAAATTCTTGAAAAAAACACCTCCCATACCTACGAGTTTTTTAAGCAAAGGTATTTTTTTACATGATTACATCTAGTGAGGTATCAATGAATAGCTCTTAAAAAATCATTATGTTCAACCGTTTAGGAAATATTGAACTAGAAAAGTGTAATTTGCGTGAAAAATATCTTAAATGAAAGCACTTATAACGAACTTAAAAGGAAACCTATCAAAACTAAGTAGACTTGATTGGTTCCTGAGATACAAGACTAAAAATCACGGACACGGACAGACAGCACCAACTAACTTAAAATAGAATAGTTATTTATACTTGTTGTTTTTTGAGATACTTTTTTTTAATAGTATCGGTAAGTGTAGGGTTCCGAAACCCTACACTGAGCATGGTCCGACTTGCTCTTGCTTGATTTAATAGCAACCTTTTATGGATTTACGAGCACAATCGAATCCCACATAACTCATGGTTCATGTTGAACTTAAAGTAATGTATTCTTATTTCGATCTTGCGAACTGACTCATTTATTAGTTTTGATTGAAATTTACCATCGTTTCTATATTAATATAATCCGTGTACCCTTTTGTCTGACATACTAAACGAGTACTAATAATGATTGTAGGTCAGTTTGAAACTCAAACACAACATCGACAACATCGACGTTATCGACTATTCTGTTATCGATATGCGTCCCGCCCTCGACAGGATCAGGGATACGCGGCCAGTGGCGCACTGGGTCGACGGTCGCGCGGAATGCGGAAGGGCTCGCGCTACACACGGGCTCGCTGCGATTTATCTCGGGACTTATCCTAGTCTTTGGGGTGTGGGAAGTTGCCTGGGGATAACTTTGGTTTTTGCACCTTTTGGCACTTTAGTGAGAGCGAGCAATGAGTCCTGAATTTTTTAAGTTAAGGGTCAATCTAGGATAATCCCAGGTACAGCTCATATAAACATTGTATTAGGAACACTTGATTCTTCGACTTTTCATAAAAAACTATATGATGCAAACCTTGCGACGGCGACGTGTACCTACTAGTAATTTAATTTTAATTAATTATTTTCTTCATGTTATATACCTTGCTTGCCAGTAGTAAGACTAGTAAGGGTTTTAAATTACGAAATACGGCTGTTACGTACCCACAGGAATCAAACTACGTTGACTTGGTTGTCCCATCCATACATGTTTTGATGGCGAACGAGCTTTCTACTATTTTGCGGAACATAAAAAGTTCGAATCGTGTAGTAATTCAAAATTCAAGTTTAATTCTAGAAAATACTTCGTTCATAAAGGAGGATCGGTGAAACAGGCAATTGACCAAAAACGACAAGCGATATGTCACAGGATAGGTTATTTTAAGTTTAAAACTTCAACTATATGGCGAATAGTCCCAAAACCTTGTATTAAAAAAGTTACCGCGACCTAACCCACCACTCCATCCATCCACCAAGCACAGCGGGAGAGTTCAAACAGAATCACATGTTTTTTGTGACATTTAGTTCGACCATTGAAATTTCTTACAGCGATTTGACATAAGATGTCTTATTGCTATATTGGATCCTAGGCTCCCATCCATTTCTGCCCATCCTTCTTAACTACGTTTTACAAAGCACACTGAAAAAAAAAATTGGTCGCTTCTAACAAGATTGTGACTGTTGTGTATAAGCGTCTTGATTCCATACGAGCCTGACAAGACGTTAGATCATCAACGAAGACGTTAGGTGCATCAAATAAGATATTAGTTGAATCACTTAAGAAATTGCTGTTGTTACTATCAGCTTTGGTTGATATAACTTATATCTTTACTATTGTATTCATTTTTTGTCAACTAAGAGAAAATCACTCTTTGTTGGCTCCCATTTTTTTGAGTGCACGAGGAAACAGCTGTGCGTAGGTTATGTGTCATTCTCCGCGTCTGGGGTGTCCCACGTTATAAGTTGTAACCTACATGCGGTCAAGTCATCCCGGACTTTGATTTATGGCCTCGCCTCATTGCCCCGTGACCTTCACCTGTTCCATCATTTCGTACTGCCCATTTATTGGGTCAAACCTGTCTTACACCCGTATTCACAAACGTCACTATGAGGTCTCACAGTGCTCACTAACGCACAGGGTGTTTCAAATCGTCTCATAAACAAAAGGTCGGTCAAAAAGGACCAATCACAAAGCTGTATTGAACACTTTGCGTTTACTCAGTGAAGAATCCCTTAAGTATTGCTTGTGAATACGGGTGTTAGTTGTCATTTGTATGAAAATAACGGAATAAGTTGAAGTAGTTTGGAATTAAATTGACTTTAATCAGTATTCTTATATGCTTCACATATTTAAATTACAAAAGGGTTATAATTATAACTTATAACACACAACCATTGCCAGTATTGAATCTGTATACCTATCCGATACGATGTCTTATTGCTATATTGGTTCCTAGGGTCCTTACATTTCTGCCCATCCTTCTTAACTACGCTTTACAAAGCACAAGGAAACAGCTGTGCGTAGGTTGTGTCATTCTCCGCGTCTGGGGTGTCCCACGTTATAAGTTGTGACCTACATGCGGTCAAGTCATCCCGGACTTTGATTTATGACCTCGCCTCATTGCCCCGTGACCTTCACCTGTTCCATCATTTTGTACTGGCCATTTATTGGGTCATACCCGTCTTAGTTGTCATTTGTATGAAAATAACGGAATAAGTTGAAGTTTTTTCGAATAAAATTAACTTTAATAAAGTATTCTTACATGCTACAAATAATTAAATTACGATGGGGTTATAATTATAACACACAACCATTGCTAGTATTGAATCATAATCTTAAGATTATCAAGAAGGACCACATTACAAATAACGTATCTAAAGTACTGATAAATATGTATTTTACTAAATATATAGACATTTAAATCAACTTGATTTGCCAACATTACCCGGGCTCATAATTTACCTTTTTAAAGTTAATAAAAAAAAACACATACACTGACCAATTAACTAATAGGTATAAACAACAACGACCAACCACAACATTCAACATAAATCTCACGATGCATCCCAACTTCTAGCACCGTGTGGAACGTATCTCAAAACTCGTCCCTTAGGACGAATCCCATGTGTATCTCATTTAACGGTACCTATATACTTAAAATCGGGCGCTAGTCGATGAAAAATGGGCCTTCCTATCGAAAAAACCATCGAGTCCTGTTACGGGTACTGACCCTTAGGGATGAACGACCTATTTAGACTGAATGAGGTCAGGCGTCGTTTCTTTTACTCTATGGTCCGGAGATAATAGGGTGTATTAGCTTGTCTATGATTCTGATTAAACGCGTCAAGGATGCGATGGATAAATGGTGGTCGGATTTAAAATTAAAGTAACGGTTTTTTTAAATATTATTTGGAGTTGCACACACAAATTATTTTCTATATCTTTACTCTTTAGAATTAAAATTATATAAGTATGTTAACTTAAGACGGGATATTGGTTCCACATCTCACCTTACTTGAGCGATGCTGTTAATCGACTTAAAGTGGCAAAGGTAAGTTGTGTATATTATGCTTACAGACATATGTCATGCTAGGGCTTTCAGAATCATCATCATCATCATTTCAGAGGCGGCTCCAAGAGGGTCATGGGAGTCATGGGGGTCATTATTACCGTTTTGATCTGCCATAAAAGGTTGTGTTTGTCCTATTTTGAGTACCTGTGACCCCCTTAGAGTGAATTCTGGTGCAGCCCTTGCATCACTACAACCCAAAGACGTCAACTGCTGGACATAGGCTTCCGACAAGGTTTGCCATAAGGACCGGTGCTGTGCCGCCTGCATGCATTCTGGGGCTTTGGCACTGGTCCCAAAACCGACGATGAGCGAGAAGCGAATAAAGCCAGCGACCAACTATGATATTTGTGTCTCTTTTACTGACATGGAATCTATATCTTTTGTTGAGAGAGAGTTCTCGCCGGCAGTGTGTACAGCCATCGAGCTACTATTAATATATGCGTCTCTTTTGTTGACACGCGATCTTTATCTTTTGTTCGTTTCTTGAGCGACAAAATAGTCCGCTCGTTCCCTCGCCGGCGGTTCGACAAGTGCCTTTGCTCCTCACCAATAAGCAGTTTTTTTACTAAAGAAGTCCTGCTAATGGCGTTGGGTTGGTGAGAAATGGCGCAGTAGCAACAAAAAAAAGTATAGTGTAGTGTGTACATATAAGCTATCTGTTTTGATACATTGACACCGAATAGGCAATGCAATTCGATGCCAAATATTGTTTTATTCAACGAACACGGACACTGTTTACAAGCCAAATGTATATTTTTAAGGAAAACCATCCAAACTTTGCACGTGATCAAAGTTACATGGAATGGGTGTTAGAAAAAAACGGACGTACATAACTGACATACAATATTATAACTTTAAGATTATATCAAAATGCGACCCTGCATATACAGGCAATGTAACATTTATATGTTTAAGTTGTCATTCTACTTAAATACCAACTGTTTCAAGTCAGCTTACAAGTAAAAGTACACCTTTCTTGTTTTTTTACATATACGAGTTCAAAACGTATTGTTTTGACATATCAGTCTTTCTGTCACTTGTTTACATAAATGTAATTCATTTACGACATATTTTTTTGCAATTTCGGTACAGTTTTTGGTATATCCTTACTATTATAATGTCTTATAATTCTTGAAAATAACTACTATGGCATGAGCCATAATAATGGTATAAGGTACACATTTACACAATGTAAAGGCTTTGAAGGAGTGTATGTAAAAGTATATTCCTTTGAAAACGCCAAAACACCATAAGAAAAAAAAAACAGTTCCCAAACATACAAGGTCATTAATGTTCCAGAATCTCATGACTGAACGCGGCGACCCCCCATGACCCCATAAACCAGGGCCAAAGGGCACAGGACATAACGTCCAAGTACCAGGCACGCATAAATTATAAGGCAGAACACCATTGGGAAGGAATGAGGGAAATTGATGCCCACAGATAATGATCAATTACGTACTAAATTTGATTAGCTGAAGCTACATGTGAGATACACTTTGATTGTTTGATAAAGTATTTTAAACTTAAGTAGATAAAGGTGTAAAGATTAGAATTAATAAATTTAGGGTATAATTACTATTTTGCATTAATTATAATGCAAGGTATAAATTCATAAGCTACATTTTATTTAAAATAAAAACAAGTAAAAACATAAATTGAGAAATACTCGTAAGGCTACAAAAAGTATTTTACATCTTTACTTATTAAATGTAAGTACCTAAACTTAGTCTATTAAATACATATCGTAGATCTGAAAGATATAAAACAGCTTGCTAAATTACCATACAGCTCGCGTACCTATATTTATTATTCGTTTAATATCGTAGCTACACGTATATGTACGAAGTGCACATCAATGGCGAACGCAAAGTGTTTATTAATATTGGCAAAATTACACAAAACACCTGCCTTTAAAAGTGCTTTACAAGCATGCAAAATACTGGCGATTAAAAAACTTCTTATGCGGAGACTGTAACTTTAATTGAACCTCAATTATTGCAGCGAACCTATTGGACTGCAAAGTAATAAGTTTAAACATTCTATGCTGTTTCAGTTTTACACAGTTTGCATAACAGAATAGTGACGTAAATGTTCACCCTATGCAGCTTATCTCGTATCTAGTCAATTGAAAAATACTATCACCTTCCAACAATTCCTGTTCAACCCTTTAAGTTTTACATTCCCTAAATAACGCAGGCTTGTTCAATCAAGCGGTTTTAGTCCTTTACCGGTCCAATAAAAACTATTAATTGCGTAAGAGTATGTAATAAACTTTGGGGATTGGTTAAAAATAACCAGCGCACCACTGCTTCGGGTATAAATTCTTAAAAAACATAAACTTCACTGCTTCGAACAGATTCAAAACGTCCGGAATCGAACATTTGAATTTTGAAATTGGAACGCATGGTGGTCCAATAGGAATCAAATTGGTTTTGGCGGGAAAAATTACGTGTGACCTTTTTATTTCAGTAAAAATAGTTGTGTCTATGATTAGAACTGTGTTCTAATGTGGGAAGGATAGGGTTTATTATGTTTATGGTGTAGCGGGTTGGTTGTTACGTTTTCGTCTAGGAGTGTCCGGCTAGGATATAGGTCATTGCTCCCCTAAACCTGTGGAGCAGGGCAGTCCACGAGTACTGCCGTGTTTAAATTGCCCAAGTGGTATGTACTCTCAGTGCGCGTACGCCGTCCCGTCGAAGCGTGGACCGACCAACATGGGCATTCATACGACCTAATATTTGTTCGAACCTTTGTTATGGAACTCTAAGGACATTTAAAATAGATGATGTTTGTTTTAGTTGTTATGATTATCATAAGAATAAAGATGAGAAAATTTAACAACGCAGTAGATAGAATTACATTTCGTGTTAAAGCAACAGTATAAAGATTTATCTGTCATGACTAGTTTCTGAAATTAAATCGATCGATATGTTAAAGATTGGTTTGTTTATGTAGACGATATAATTATGTAAGTATAGATTTTTCTGTATCATTAGTAGTTACACAGATTACAAAACAAATAGTTAGATGTGATTTCGACTTATTTTGGATCCAAGTGATGCTGGTTTATATGCGTCTGTTCTGTCTGTCTGTTTATGTTCTTCGAGCCAAAACAATGCTCTAATTCGAACTTAGTTCAAATGGTAGATGACAAAATAATTAATTAATAAATCAAAAATTAATCCACAACAAGCTACTTCAAAATATGTATCAAGATTCACCTGCAACATGCTTCGTCAAAAGTTTACAATAGGAAATCAGCAACATGCTTCGTCAACAGCGTACATACATAAACCAATCAGCAACATGTCAGCAGCATGCTTCGTCACTTACCCCCTTACTAATAAACGTTGAGTAACGGTGGAATAGCTATACAATGTTTTGTCCTTTTCTGTCAGATTCAAATGTCACAATGACAGATAAGGACAAAACATTGTATAGCTATACCACCGTTACCCAACGTTTATTAGTAAGGGGGTAAATCTACAATTATTCCCCGGCTCGGATAGCGCCTGGCTCAAAGGTTCCAAATATACCGGAATTTGTTGAACCAGATACGAACCGGACCGATCACAGGCCCTATCCCTCAATCGCTGTCCTTTGCCTTAATAAAAGTCTTGGCTTCTACACACCAAGGACCACTCTGGTCTCCACCGCCACGGGAACCAACTCATACACCGGTTTGAGACCAACCCTCAAATGGTTGAGGTACCAGAGGGCCCTGCCAAGATACACTACGCTTACTAGCGTTTCTATTCGATTCGTTCTCAAACCAATCGCGTCACTGGTAGATCACGTGACTTTTCGTATCACGTCATCTACAAGTGACGCGATTGGTTTAAACACGAATCGAATAGAAACGCTAGTTAGCGCAATGCATCTTGGCAGGGCCCTCTGGACCAAGATGTTGCGTAGCCTACCAAACAATATCCATCCAAATCATGACATACAGGCCCTAAAGAACACAGTGACTATTTAACGTTTCTAGTTTAGGAACGAGAATATTTATTGCACTGATTTTATTGGTAATTAACCTCAGGTGATTTGCCGAAGCACACGGTATAGAAGTTATGAGATTATAATAGCGCTGACATTTTGGGTTTAGGTCTTTCATAGTTTCTTCGAAGTTTATGGCGTTTGTGTCATAAGTCAGACAGTTATTTAGCCTTGTAAAATATTGTGTAAGAAAACATAAAAACGATTTCTAACAAGACACAAGATAAAAATAAAAAAATAAAAAAATATGTGATTTGAACCCGGGACCGCTAGCTCAGTCAGTAGGCAGGGTCACCAACAACTAGGCTAAACTATCGTCATAAAAATACTCTTCAAAACTGTTTTTTCTTTTTAAAATTCAAATAGGTAATTGTTTCACCAATTTTAAATGCGTTGATGTCTTTTATTTGAAAAAACTAAAATATGACTAACAACTAGTTAAAAAACCAATTTAATGTAAATCAGTACAGGGGCTCTACTTTGAAATCAGTAATTCGAACTTCGGATCGCCCCGTCACTTTCTTGCAAATTAGTGACGCTTCGAGAGTAAAAGGAATAGCAATAGACGAAGTTCGAATTACGGATTTTAAAGTAGAGCCTCAGGGAACAGTCTTAGGTTTCACAATGGGGATATTGTTTTAAAGAGCATACTTGTAAAAATATGGGGCGTATAATATTAACACATAACTTCAAAGTTATTTTACTATCGCCATAAGAAGAAGGAAACATTATTTTTATGGATTCTACTATGGCAAAATCACATAAATTTTACTAGAACCCATGACTAACACGATTGCATATGTTTTACCCGTTTTTGCAGCACTATGTCAATAATTTCACACATTAAAATAACTCAATGCGAAAGTTATCGCACGGTTCTTTGCCGACCAATCAGGGAGGCTGCATTTTAAATGGTCACCAATCAGAGCGCCATATCAGTGATGCGATGCCTGGCGCCAATACTAATAAAGGTAAGACCGCATTAGGCGTAACCGCGCGGCAGCGGAGTGACGCGACGCGACGCGATCACATAAGTATTATTTCTATGAAATTGCATGAAATAGAACACATTACGCGCAGTGACACCACGCGACGCGGCACTGCGCGATAAAGTAGACCAACTTACCAAATTAGACACGCCGTGTGTCCATGTTGCATCGCGTAGTTCCGTTGCCGCTAGTACAAGCGGCGCGACACTTCACGCGTCACACGTCCCTATGCATGTATGATAACACTTTTTTGCTAACGAAAAAAAAAACAATACAATGAAGAAGAAAAAAAATGTACAAAGGCGAACGTATGCCTTTAAAGGATTTCTTCCAGAGTAACATGTTTGGTGCGTAAGGTCTGTCAATTCAATTTCTTATTATTGCAAACAAACCCGATTTTAATAACATTCCAACAAAATCATCCACTTAATTGAATTAAAAACATGTATTTTGAAGTTTCATATCGGTTTCTTCGGTGTTGCTCAAAAGTTGCCGAACGACTGAGATACAATACAAAACTGTCGCGCCAATGCAATTACAGTGCGATATACCCAATAAAGCCGCATCGCGTCGCGTTGCTTCGCTGTCGCGCAGTTACGCATAGTGCGGGCTTGCCTTAAGTGTCGTAACCAGCGGCAGGTTATGTACGATTAGCAAGCACAGACAAGAGTGGCGTGGCGTCATAAGGAAAACCCTTAAACCAAGCATTAATTACACAAAGGGACAGCTAAGCAGTAGTTGACCTAGTAGGGTCGGTCCGGATCGCTACCATCATCTTACCATTTAACCTACCGCCAAGTAGTAGTTGTCGTATTGTTGTGCTCTGATGAAATTACCGCATTGAGGCCTACCGTCTTGGCTCTCAGGATTGACAATGTGTCGAGTCTTAGGATTGAAGTCTTGAGATTGCAAGTGAAGTAAAGGACTCTAAAATCAATAATAAATAATAATAATAATAATAATTGTTTGTTTGAAATGTACCTTAATGTCTGTATGGCCTTCCGTGTTTTCACCGAGCGGCCCCAACGGAAGACCAGCGTTGGCTTCACAGCCAGCACATGCTGAGTTGGGACCGTTTCGCAACACTAGCACTACAGTCATCTCTTTTCCTTTTCTCTTTTTTTTTTGTTATTTTTTCTTTTGTCTGTGTGTTATTGTTGTGAATAAATGTTTTACTTACTTACTTACTTACTTACTTACTTACTTACTTACTTAAAATCATTACAATACAAAACATTAGAATTTTAAACCTTTTCATAATCGCAACTTGTAACGTACTAAAGAGATTTTACATCCCCTTACCAGTGTTGCTATGGATTCATATATCTTATTTGAATTTCGAATCAGTTTAACCTCTAATCTAAACACACACAATATTAACATCTTACGTAAGAATGCAACAGTTAATTACCATCTTGGGACTCGAGACAACCGCCATGGCACAGCTATGCCACGCAAAAACCTAATTAGAAATCAAGATGCAATTCTCACGAGTCCCTCCACAATACACGTGATATCCAGCAAAAAAACACCGTTACACAAGGAACGGTGAGACATTGGAAAAAAAAAGTTTTTTCCCTCCAAATGCGTTTTACAAAGTTAAATACAACAAGTGGCCGAATTTAAAACTACCAACTCTGCATACTAAATTAGTATACACCAAAGTACAGCAGCGACATTGTGATCCGCAAAGCTAAGTTTGTAAACTTATATTAAACAAATGGGCTGGCCACATTTCACACCCGGAAACACATTCAAACTTTTTGCGGCCCTTCGGTGTTGTTTTAAAAATGGCGTTTCTAACCAGACAGCCATTTGATGTTCTAATATGCAATTCTAATAAATTAGAATTTTCGGCAAATGTTTCAACGTTATTTTAAAAATCTTCATCGATGTTCTATTTCTATAGGGTTAAAATTGAAATTGGTTTAATTTCGGGGTTTTATTACGTTGCTGATAAAGTTTAAGCTGTATATAGCATACTAATGAGCGGAGCTAATTCTCAGTAGTAAATAAGATGCGTCTGAAGATAGCCAAGGCATTTTTATTTCAAGTTTCACATAAACTTATTTTCTTCGAAAACATTTAACTGCATTTTACTATGTACTAGCAATCCGTCTTC
The DNA here is from genome assembly GCA_948252455.1 of Acleris cristana. Lineage (NCBI taxonomy): Eukaryota > Metazoa > Arthropoda > Insecta > Lepidoptera > Tortricidae > Acleris > Acleris cristana. Next base: position 4,565,106 of record OX411794.1, read on the forward strand.
ACTTTAGTATGGCAGTTATAGTTTTATTTATTTAGTCTTTATTTTGTGCAAAAACTTCAAATTTGAGTACAAAAGGTGAACTTAATGCCTAATGGCATTCTCTACCAGTTGACTTTTGGGTAAAACAGGAAATACAAATATATTAATATCTTCTGAACCCTATAACATATAAAACGTACTCGAGAAGTGTTTTAAAACAAAAAATTACGTTCGCAGTGTTTAAACTCTGAAAGTTTGATTGAAATCTCTTGAGCGATTTCAAAACCTATTCAAGAAAAACTTTCACAGAGAGAGAGATACAAAAATTTATAACTAGGCATCGTATAAATTGTATAAATTGTAATATGTATTTATTACCAGTGTGTAATCGCCATACGATAAATAAATAATTCCGCTTGTTCTATTTTTAATAAAAATGCAAAAAAACACATAAACAAAAAAAAACCAGCCAAACTCTCAAACCCGACCCGAATCGCATCGAAATCTATTCAGGTTTTTTCGACAAAGGTTTTATATCACACCTTCGCCTATAAATCATTTCTAACGGTGTGCCTGTTAGTCTTTTCGCGTCGATCTCCTGAACCGATGATGCTTATCGGCGCACGCGTCGAATGATTAACGACTAGAATCATCTGCGGATGATTTTGGGCAAATAACAGTTTTTTTTATTACTGGGGTAAGTTTTAAATAAGTAATTTGCTTAAAAATTGTTAATATCAGAATAGTAATGTTCTTTAAAGCCAAGGAGTACCGAGCTATATCAGTATTTTTTTCCCATCGTTATCATTTTGATAAAAAGTTTTTATACCAAACTCAACCTTACTTATTTTTATATTAGGTATAGAATTTTTATCGACTTAAAACCTACCTACCTACTTGTATCTACTTGTATTATTTATTATGTGTCTTAACTAAAAATAACTTAGTTAAAATTATTCATTCAATAGAACTTTTGATATTTTAAAAATAATGGCTCGTATTAGGAACACGACATTTATAAGATAACAGCAAAACTAGTATTTGACCTAACTGTATTTTGTGATTCGTAAATCGAACCTGGAACTGCTACTTTCATACGGAAGTTTACTACCAAAAAGGGTAACAGCGTCGTCAAATGAACCCAAGAACATGCCAAGAACAGGTGCTCTACTTTGAAATCCGTAATTCGAACTTCGTCTATTGCTATCCCTTTTGCTCTTGACGCGTAACTAATTCGCAAGAAAGTGACAGGGCGATCCGAAGTTCGAATTACGGATTTCAAAGTAGAGCCCTTGAGAACCATGATAAACCTATCGATCGTAAAATAAGTAAGCAAACATTAAATAAACAACGAATTCCGTAACTTTTCCCCTAACCTTCATAACATAATACACGTTAAACTACATAAGAAACACATATGGTCCGGTGTGATCTCCTTAATACATATGGATATACATAAATTATAAAAACAAATTTTGTACAAACATTGTAAAAGATCAAGTGCATGAACTCTCAGAAAACTGGACAATTTCATGTCACGTAACGCCATCTAGGCGACGACGGATGAACTCTTACAACATCATGCCGCCCTAGTACCGCTGACTTACGTTAAGTCTGGCTTTAATCCGAGTCTAGCGTTACCGCTTAGTGAGAACACCCCGCACATTCCAATATAATCCGTAGCTGCTTGTGATAAGTGATAATTTGGTTCGCGCAACCGCTAAACACTACTTAAGTGATCATTAACCGTGCACCAAGTAAATTTGAACGTTAACGTGAAGCAAATAGGGTTCAGATTAAATCTTGTGAAATATATGACACACCTCGCGGAATTTCTGGTGCCCTAGTACATTTGAGCGAGGCGTTTCGTTTGTTCGTGGAATAAAGGCGCTTCTTAGCACGTCTACGCGACTTTTGTCGCTTTTGATAAAATGGAGAATGAGCGGAAGCACATGGAATATCGAAATCGGAAAACCGGTCAAGTTCGAGTCAGGCCACGCACTATTAGGGTTCAATACCAATACAAATTACTCTTTATTAAACATCAAACCGGTTTATGTAAACTTTTTTAAACCAAAATAACCTTGTTATGTTTTTAACGAAACGAAAACGTAGCAAGTCAACCAACGAACTAAGACCTTCGGACCAGTTAGGATTATTTAGATTCAGAGTTCAAAATATGCTGGTATATATTATTCTATTGGTTTGAGTCACAACGTTAAATTTCAAGAAAGATAAGGAGATATATTTTATAACTTGTCTTTTCATTTGCCACCAGCCCCTGTTTCACACATCCTGTCAATTTTAGGTGACAGGTGACAATTCGGTAGGTATACATTGCAGAGCATTTTTTCTTTTACATCAATGGGATTCATATTAAGCTGTCCCATTTGCCTAGACTAAAATGTCATTACCTGTCATTGTACAATGGTGAAATTGGGGGCAGCTAAGTATGATTAACTGTCGTCAAAGCTAAGTATATTTCGTAATTTCAAATCGAAGACTTTACTCGCAAGCAAAGCATTTAAAGAGGTGATTTATCTACACCTTATACACATTTGTTTTTTGTACTTTTGTATGTTTGTAACGAATAAACTCAAAAACTAGAGGTCCGATTTCAAAAAATTCACCTTCAAAATGCTACATTATCCCTGAGTAACATAAGCTACTTTTATTCCGAAAAAATGCGGTGCCCGTGGGATGACAAAAATACGAATTACGTGGATGAAGTCGCTGGCAAAAGCTAGTCATTCATATTGCCGGCGAACGTCGTCAAAGGGTTTGTACCAATAATGTAGTATTAATGAAATGACAAAGCGTAATGCGTGATTATATGAGCTGTCACAGGAATCACCTTAAATTGACCCTACTATAGTAAATGGGCGCCACTAGTTGGCATTAAAAACGGGTCATTTTGAATTGAATTACCATAGAAAGTGACCCGTTTTCATTGCTCCTGAGTGTAGTTATTGGCGCAGTCAAAATATTAACATTGAAATGAACCTTCATAAAGGCAGTTGCATAAACCATTTATAATCCATTCGCTCGCAGCGTATGATTATTCCCGATTAGCCCTTAGTACTTGTCCATTGCAACGCGCAGAAAAATGCACCTTACAGGTGAACAGTAATACAGGTGCACGACTGATTTTGACGAGGCTACTGTGCACAGAGTCATGTGTGGAGTCGACAAATAAATAATTATTTTAATAGTTATTAGATAGATGAACCAGCCCCCGACTTATTATTGTGACCCCTACTTTCAGAGCTGATTCTTTATCGGCCCAACCGATTTTCATCAAAATTGGCCGAGCTGAGTTCATAAATATGTGTACACTTTAGTCCATTGTCACTTTAATCGCTGTGACAATTTTATATGGCAGTTTAAACATGACATTAAATAGACAAGGTACTAAAGTGTAGGTGTGTACGTTGAGTAGAATAAGGGCTAGTGTAGGTACTATCTTTATTTAAGAAACTACTGACTACATTCTAGCAATTCTTTCATTATTAGAAAGTTACAATACTTTTGAGATAAATAGAATTTTAAAATTTTGAAAACTTCATTTACCACAACTGAACAAAAGACCGCGAAGATACTAGTGACATCCCGTATCGAGTAGTAGATAACTAAGCTATGACAAGCGCCTTGTAGGACTTAGTACCAATTTCACCAAACGATGTTAAATTTAATCAATATTAATCGAGTTCATACATTTTGACAGCTGTTAACGCTCCTATAGTCTGTTAAATGGTTAATATCGTTTGGTGAAATTGGTACTTAACGGAACTAACGTTAAAGACTGAAGAAGTAACAAGCAAACACATCAAAAATGTCCATAGATAAAAAATGTCCTTACCTAAATTATTTTAAAATGCCTCTCCACTCTCCTGTGCTAGGCCTGACGCGTGCCTCAAAACATGTGCTCAAGTAATTGCGGCTCGCCTCGCCTACTGTGGCATGTGCTAGCCTAACTATACCACTTTTTTATCCCACACCCAACATAACCTCTGTCACAAGAGAAACAGAATAAATTTAACCAGAATCAACCGCAAAGTTAACTTGGTAAAGCGTTTAAGTAACTATTAGAAGATCACCTGTGCCAATTATATACGTTACAATCTGCACTTGTCTTATTATAATGATTTGTGGTTTTTGTCGCGAGTTTTTAATGATTGGCGTCAACGTTGTGACGAAATTAAATGAACGATATATTAAGTTGATAAGTTGTGGCGTGACCTTTATCTGTTCAGAGTTGAAGTTGCTCCGGCGGTGTTCGTTGTATAGGTACTGTATAAACAATGACCACAATATTGTTCAATTTTGCTATATTTTTTTAATTAGATTTATCTTTTAAATCCAGCCTCTATTCAAAGCCTATTGCAATCGTATTGTCGCCTTTACTGTCAAGTTAATAAGAGCTATAATAACGTTCACAATTTGATAGCAATAATATATTTAAAGATAATGTAAAATGAAGGCGCAACTTGTTAAGCTTGACAAAATAAAATGTGCCTAGAAAAAAACCACTCATAATGTAAAAACCCCAAATATTATCGTCTAATAAATTGAATTTTAAATTTTGAAAATGTTTCCTTTGTACAAAAGTAACCCTGAAATAATGATGAGAAGAAGGGTCGTCAATAGCAACATTCAGTGCGCACAGCTTTATTTTCATCAACAATTGAGTAATAATTATAACAACTTTATGCGAAACTTTCGCGTTCTCTCATATGAAGTCATATGATTAAACGGAGCCGTAAAACGCTGGAAATCTTAATAACGATTATTATCAGCCCGTAAAATGCACGCTTTACGCCGGCCGTGACATTTGAAGCATTCAGTTAGGACTGACAGCGTCAAAACCCGTGTACAATCCACAGCGTAAGTAGATAATTGCTAAAAAAACCGTTTTGGGTGACGGTACCAATGATAGACACTTTTAGCTGACAGGTACCAGTCATGGACACTTCAATCTTAATTCAAATTTCATACGGTCCTAAATTGATTGCTGCAAAACAAATCAATAACCCTTATCTTCAGTAAAATAAGAATCATGTGTCCATCATTGGTCCTTATCTATTACTGGTTCTGTCACCCTAGTAATATTATTTTTTGACGAGTTTCGTCGATTCTTAATGTAACCTATGGACATTTTACAGCGCTTTGTCCTGATAAAATGTAATAATTCTAAAGGAACAATCTTTTAAATTAAAATGTTTCGGGTAACGGAACCGTAAAATTAAAGCTACAGCGGACGTGCAGAACCCTTTTAAGTGTTAAAGAAGCGTTTTGCACTTCCGTCGGTAAAAAAAGTTTTAGAACCACTGATTTACTGGCTTGTATATAACCAAATTATTCTGTAACAGACGTCAACAAGCATCGAAGACAAAATTAAACATTATTTTGAGTAATACCTTCATAAATAATGTAATATACAATAAGTATTTGCGTAATAATATTTCAGAATATAAACATATGCACCCAAATACTTTCAATTTGTATATTACATTATTTATTAGGATTTAACTCCTTCGTATAATCATTTGATATTTGGTTTTTCGAGATCATCTGTTCATAGATACTCTCAGCTACTAATTTATCACAGCAAACTAGACTTGGACCTTTACTCTTACCGCCAAGCATCAGTGTTCGCATTGTTGTGTTGTGGTCTCGTGTCAGGATAAGACAAACGGTGTTACTAGCATAGAAGCATTTTACCTTAGTCTTTAGGGTTAGCAACGCATTTTCAGTCTTGGGATTGCAGTCTTGTGGTTGTAGTTTTAAGAATTCAAATATCTATACGTCTCAAATCCCACTAACTTACATACATACATAACTTCACGCCTGTAATCCCATAGTGGGGTAGGCACTGCCTACTAAGCAGAGCTACAGAATTACCTTCAACTTTAAAAACTTGTTGATAATTCAGTAACCACATTTTGCACAAACTAATTAAAAGATTGAAAAATAAAAACTATATTCTAAACCGGTAAAGAAAGCGCTTTCTTATGCCCTAATATTTACGTCAAGCTTAGGGATACCCTGTATAACGTTTCTTATTGTTAAACCAAGCAAAGTTTCATTTCTCGGCCTAGGCGGAAGATCAGAAGAAACATAATTGTACATTTAATGTTAACAATGGTAACTGTAATACATAAAACAGGAAATACTTTTAAATATTCCGATTGACTGTACCTTCCAATATAAGGAAATGCACTCGGACATGTCAATGTAACCGTCAAACCGTAGCGTCAAGATTAATTCATGTTTATAATTGTAGCATTGACAATATTGCATGTTCTTTTTTAGCTGTCAATGATCAAAACATGTCAACTTTGTAATAACTGGCGAGTCTTGATACTTGTGATGATTCAGCAACCGCACACGCGTTAAAAGTAGTTAAAGTTCTGAACATTGATTAATTATAGTCATGATTATAATTGTATCTGCAAATGAATAAAATCATAGTGGCCATGACACTTTCAACATACTAGGTAATTCGAGTTTAGGTACTATTTCAGTTTTCACGAACTATAGTTTAATTTAATTACAAGGAATAAAGGTGAAAAAGTATACGCCGTTAGTGCATTATATTGGTCAAGTCGCCAACTACACATTCCAGACACAGGCTATTATGGCCATATGTATGTTATTATAGTCTACCGATTCTACCACTAAAATAGGGTAAATCGTCAATTATTGGCCACCGTCAGTAACTGGCCACTTTGCAATAATCTGTTTGAAGCAAAAGATATGCTGATATTTGTACGATTAAACTAATATACCTAGATCCAAAGTTGTTATCCGGACTACTGCTAAAATATCTTTACGAACGGCGTCTGTATATATAATGGGTGGCTAGTAACTAAATGACATTTTCTCAAGTGGCCAGTTATTGTAGATTTACCCTAACGTATTTACTAAAGTTTCGATTTTAAATCGACACCAATAGAAAAGTGTGCAGGTTTTCACCGCGATATACTTAACCTTGTCGGTTATTTAAAAAAATATCTTATTGGTATTTAAAATTATTAGGAATGCAAACCGAATCCATTGTTCTTAGATTCCACTTACCATCAGGACGCCCGTAATATCCGTTTTCTCTCTTTCCATATTTATCTTGAATTAAAAATCCCCGTTTTAATGTTATACATTGTGAAAACCAAACAAGACTCGTTTGTAAGTCACGGATAAATCACCCACAGAGATTTATTCCTGATTCGTCATATTCCTAACTCGTCATATTCCTGATTCGTCATATTCCTAACTCGTCATATTCCTGATTCGTCATATTCCTAAGTCGTTAATGTACAGTCAAATAAAATCGCGAACACGTGCTTACAGGATTAAAAAGTATTAGGACAGATCGTACTAAGTAGCGTATGACACGATTTAAATAATGAAGTGACAATTTCATGATAGACAAGTAATAATTAAGTATCTAAGGAGGACTCTGTAAGAAGTTTGCGCAGGCAAATGTACATTGACGACGAGTTAGGAATATGACGAATCAAGAATAAATCAGGCTCACAGGGCTGACTTATTAAATGTGTATCACATTGACTGAGTAATGACAAACAGTTTTTATAAAAAAGGGCGTAATAGACAAAACCCCTTAGCTACTCAGGAAAATTCTAGACAACAATGCATTGACGTCAAAAGATCTCCATGTCACAATACCAGGCAACACAAGTATACATCGTCACAGAATGCATCTTGTGGCTCATCGCGAATTCCCGCGAGGCGTTACCCCGTCGACCCATTTGACCTACTCGTACTCTAACCTATTCAGGACCCAAGACTCCGTATAGTGTCCGTTCTGTATCGAACCCCGAGAGCCTGGCCCTCATTGTCCTTAGCTATATAAGGCCTCGTCCGAGATTCCACTCCAAAAATTTCTGTATCCCTGATCCCATCACTCCAATTTTCTACCCGTAATGATTTAAAACAATAGAATTATTTGCAGCGTAACATACTGCTGTCACTTTAAAATGTATGGTTTTTGGTGGGGCAAAAAGTCCGTTTTTTGATGGCAAAAAATTATGCGACCGGGCGACAGACTTGGGGGTTTTTTTCTCATATTTACTGCATTCGTCGCCATTCTTCTAGACTTTACGAAAGTATGAGTATATTTCGATATATTGGTCTTTCGTTTATACAAAGGACGTGGTAGTGACAGACAAGGGATACCAATCAAGAAGGTATTCTACTGGCTAAAACTATATTGCCTTTGACATATAATAGTTCATAGTATAGTATAGTCAACGTTACGATAACTCTTATACTACTGTCTGTCAATCAAACAGCTATATCTATTCTTGTTTGCCTTAATCGAGTTATACGCTTGAGGAAATTAGTGGAAGACCACAGATGAAACGAAAGTAAAGTAATAATTAAATACTGAAAAGTGTTTTTTTACATAAATTTAAGAATCAATGAATGCCAAAGTTATGACTTTTCCGATCGCGTAACTTTCAGAATAAATATCGGGTTTGACAACAAAATATGAAAACAATAAAGCATTTTTTTCACGACACAAAACACATATTCAGATCAATGGCCTGCAGATACCTACGCCATGCCACAGAATTTATAGCAGTGTAGTTAAGTCCTTGAACTTTATTTTAAAACGATTGAGAATTATTGAATAAACTTTTTCATGTATTCGTCACCACGTAAACTAGAATTAGCATTTTTGTTTCTATTTACGAAAAAAATCTAGTATACTGGAATAAAAAGTAACTAAACTTGCAAATATGTATTATGTTTTGCCGTCTACAATATAAAATTAAATTGTAGTCACACGAAAAACTTTTTTCGGCAATTTATAGCTGTATATAATAGCTGCCTTGCTCTAAATCCGTTAGTTAAAACAAGACAGTTAAGTCAACCATGCATTTCCGGCTAAACAACTCTGAGAAAGAAAAGTTCCTATGTAAGTAATTAAAGAATTTTTATTACTAATAATTTGAAATAAATTCATTTATGTAAATAAGGTTAACGTGTGGATCAGAGGACCTCCATCCAGTATTGATGTGGCAGGAAATGTATATGACAAAACTAAAGCGAGATGTCACGTCGAATCAAGATATTCCACATATCTGGCTTACAGCTGCCATTATGAAATAAGTTGAAATAACCCATAGGTTTATAGAACCCATTATATAGAATTTTCCAATATTCATAAAAACGGTAGGTATGTCCCATTTACTAAAATATGATGAACTACTTATTAAATAACTGTAAGAGTAGGTAAAAGGTAAAAGTACGTATATGTACGAGTAACCAGCATCAGTAATGTAAAAGGACAGGATATTAAAGATTTTTTTATCGATTAGTCCGAGTTGCAAAATCAACCTACATGACAATCATACTGTCCACCCTTTTTATTTACAACACGCTGTATAAACGCGATGTTGCCAAAAACCCATATCCACATCCAGGGCTTTCCTTTTCATCTCCGTACAAGGCTTCAGATAAAATTTACGTCGCATTCCGTAGTAAGGCACCACCAGAAACTTAGACCTCTAAAGACTCCTGCAGTGTGATTATATGTCCTTTTTCACGAACGGACAAGGTTGCGATTGGCTTATATTTGCAGCAGCACGGTTCTATTAGATGTGGTGGTGAGTGCCCGCAAACGTACAGAGTTTTTGATGGCTCTTGTATTTATGAAGGACACGTCTTTGGGGCCAGTGGTTCTAGCGTCAGTTATTCCTTAGAGTTGTCCTTTTTAAGTAACCTTTATTTGTGTTGTTAGCTTACAATGAAATGAGTTCTGGACTTGACAGAAAGGCGTGGAGCTAACGCCATATGCTTCTGTTTAGTCCTCAAGAGATTTTTTTTTCCCGAATAATTGTCCTCGCGTCGCGTGTGATATTCATGGATTTATAACATGGACTTAGACATGAGTTCTAGATGGTTACAATTTTTTAGTATAACACAAACTCTCTGTTTGTATAAAGCGTCTGTCTGTATTTCCGGTAACTCCTCCTAAACCACGCAACGGATTTTGATGCAGTTATCACCATCATTTACATAATCTTTTGATTCGATTTGTCGATCAACACTGGTAAGCAGAAACTTACAACAATATGAACGAGGGATCTTCTTATTAGTACTTAATATTCGGTATCCTTTTTTACTATTTACAAATTGACTTAGTCAAAGAAACTAACTGAATAGAATAGTTTCATATAATTGTAACATTTTTACCGTAATTATCAAGAAATGGTGATAAAAATTTGTGGCTAGATTTTTAATTCAACTTTAAATAAACGTCGCGCCACTGGCCCTTGATTAGTTTTTAAATAATGTTAATGAAATCAAGTTTGGAGGCCGATTACTGCCCCGAATAGTAATGGGGTGCGGCGTCGGCCCATTTAGGGTCAAAAGGCCCTTTAAAAGGAAGTTTTTATACCTCCACCCGACCTCACTGCGGCAACCACGACGACAGCCGTCGCTGGAACCCAGCAGATGAAGTAGGTACAGTCAAGGAAATTGATTCGTAGACCACTTTGGACCATGTCAAAGTGACACTGTCAATAAAATCATAAAAGTCTCTTACGTTTTGATTGATTACTTATACAAATACAAATACAAATACAAATAATTTATTTGTTCAACACGGGTAAAATTGTACATAAGCACAGGTCTTATAGTGTTAAGGTTACATCACCATGTTGGGCCGCAAGGCATACAAATTTTTTAGCTATTAATGGACTTTCCCTTAGGGGTGTACAGTTACCATCAATTGCAGTCCGATAGAAATTCATTTACTGAATAATATGCTTTGTTCACTAAAAATTTAAACAATTTGCTCTTGAAAGTAGTTACATCCTCTATATTTCTTATGTGATCTGGAACCCGGTTATATATTTTTGGTGCCATCCCAAGTACACTTTTCCTGTAAAATGCTGTTTTTGAAGGCATCGAACAAATTTTATTTCTGAGACGTACACTCCTAAAGCTTTTGAATAACTGCAAATTACCATTCGCAAACATGACTATTTCAAAGATATATAAACTAGGAAGAGTTAGTATGCTTAATTTTATAAAGTACGGTTTACATGAATCTTGTTGCTTTAGTCCACATAGCGATCTGATGCACCTTTTTTGCGCTTTGAATGCAACATCTCTTTCAGCGGAGTTTGCCCAGAATATGATGCCGTATCTTAGCGTCGACGTTACATAAGCTTGATAGGCTGTTAAAACTATTGATTCGTTGACAATTTTTCTTAGATTATATAGAACATATGAGAATTGATTTAATTTCTTACATATAATGTCAATTTGATTCCGCCAAGTCAACCTATGATCTACGCTTATTCCTAAAAATTTTGTCACGTCTGTCTTCTCTACTTGTTGTCCCTTATATGATATACTTAAATTATATGGAAAATCTTGTCTATTTTTAAATGTCATTATCTTAGTTTTATCTAAATTAATTTTTAAATTATTGCCAGTTAACCAATGAATTACTGTTTCCAATGTCTTGCATATGTCATTTTCATAGGTTGCTGGATCTTTACAAGCAAAAAGTATGGTGCTGTCATCCGCAAACAGAACCGTGGGATGCTCAATTGCTTGTGGCAAATCATTTATATAAATAATAAATAATAATGGTCCTAAAACACTGCCTTGAGGTACGCCGTAATGAATAGGTTCGACTTTCGATGAATAAGTAATCTCAGTTTTTGTTTTCACGCATAAGCTATTTAATTGTGTTAGCTGCTTGCGATTGTTTAGGTAAGACTTAATTAAACAGTGCACATTGCCCCTTACTCCATATCTATATAGTTTATTTAGTAAAATTCTATGATCCACAAAGTCGAAAGCCTTCGACATATCCATGTAAAGTGCTGATATCGGAACTCGCCTGTCGACGTTAGATACAATTACACGCATTAATTCAAAAATAGCCATATTGATGGACTTTCCTTTACGAAATCCCATCTGTTCTTGTTTAAATAAGTTCTTGTTTTCAAAGTAACTATATATAGAATTATAAATGACCTTTTCTATAATTTTTGAGAAAATGGGGAGCAGTGCCACAGGTCTATAGCTGCCCATGTCTTCCTTTTTACCTTTTTTAAACAATGGTTTAACGATGCCTATCTTTAATCGTTCTGGAAATATACCCTTTTCTATGCATAAATTGGTTATGTGACTAATCAATGGTGAGACTATACTAGACACTGATTTTACCACTTTTGTACTAATGCCATCGTATCCCGTACTATTGCTGTTTTTCAAAGAGTTAATTATTGCTTTAATGTCGATTGAATTAGTGGGCTTCATAAATACAGAATTAGGTGTATTGCATGTCATTGTATTCATATAATTATATTTGTTATTATTAGCACGGCAATCATTTGATATCCTATGTGGTTGATCAATGAAATACTGGTTAAATGCCTGTGCAATTTTTTGAGGAGACGTTATAGGTGTACCATTTAATACTATCTTTTGTATCTTTTCTATTGGTTGATTTGATTTGTGTTTTTTTATTACGTTCCACGATGCCTTCGTTTTATTATTAGAATTTTTAATATAGTAATTATTTTGTGCTTTCTGGGTAAGCTTAATGATTTTTTTTAGTCGCTTAGAATAATTTTGAAAGTTCATTTTATCACTACAATTATTGTCTTTTGAAAGCCTATATTTCCAAAGCAAATGGCGTTTCCGCTTACAACAGGCCTTTATCCCTTTAGTTATCCATTTCGGTTTTGAACCTGAAGTAATTTTCACTTTTTTTATAGGGAAACATAGCTTATATAGTAATTCAAATTGGTCAGCAAAACTGTCGTACGCTTCATTTGGATTATTGGCGTTAAAAACTTCGTTAAACTTTAATTCTGATAGGCGATTTCTAAACTTATTGATATTGTCTTGACTGAAATCTCTTAGTTTTTTATACCAGTGAGCAAGAATACATGTTTTTTTCACCGGACATTTCAATAATTGAGCTGTGTGATCCGAAAGGGCAAAGTCGATCACCTCAGCTGCACCGCCTCGCACATTGCTGATGATGTTGTCAATGCAGGTGTTACTAGACAGTCTAGTCGGCTCAGATATGGCGAATTTTAAATTATGTGATGCCATTAAGTTCTTGAAAGCTACAGATTGAGGTGTTCTTCTGAGCATATCAATGTTGAAATCACCACATATTATGATCTTCTTACTAGTAACACACTTTTCATTTAATATTAAATTTAGTTTATGGAAGAATATGTCAAACATTCTATTATTATTTTTAGGTATTCTGTATATACAGATTATGATTAACTTATGATCTATCAGTTCCAAACCAGCACACTCCATTACATTTGCTATAGAAATATTACCAATTTCTTGCAAAACGTGATATTTGTGAATACTCCTAATTAGAATGCAAGATCCACCATTTCTGTTGGTTCTCGAGTATATAGCTGCCAACTTAAAATTAGGAATCACCAAATGAATTTCATCACCTAGCTGCATATTATGCTCTGTGACACAGAGAACATCAACCTGAGTTCCCTTGTCTCTTAGCTCCTGTATGTGCACACTTAACAGATCGGACTTATTCATTATGCCATTGATATTTTGATGCAATATATTAATATGATTATATATAATAATATCATTTTTCACCATATTTAGCGGTTCATTAGTTGGTGTTTGGGATCCAGTGTCCATAAAAAATGTGACCTATTATAGAATGCTTTATTGATATTGATTAGAATATCATTCAAGTTCCGAGCGAGTTTCTGTTTGCCTTTATAATTTAGTTGGTAGCCATTTGGATCATAATCTCGTATACCAAAATAGACATTATGGGGTGTTTCAAGCCATACATGGGAGAACTTAGCAATTCTTTTATGCAACATTGCATTGAAGCTACCAACAAAGTTATTGTATTCCTCAGCATGCTTGTTCAAACTATGGATAATATCACAGACTATTACATTAGTATGGGAACATTTTTTAATAGTATTTTCTATGCTACTTATAATTCTACCTAATGGTGTGATGTTATAATCACTTCCACCACACATGATGATCACACAGTCACTTTTTTTGAAGTCTTTAATTTTCTCTTCTATGTTTTGTAGAACACGCCGAGTGCTCCCGTATTGAATAATATCGGCCATGAAGTCATAATCGTTCCTTCGAATTTTTGACAAAGGCAGTAGGAGATCAGCTCCATGAAAGTCGGACAACAGCAATAACCTTGGTTTCTGATTATTATTAGTATTGTGGTTTATAGTTTTCAATGGCGTAGCTTGTGATGGTTGCGTTTCTCTATCTACAGCGGGTTTTCCTGATATATCAAAAGTACTTTTTTCAATTATACTATTATTTATATGCTGTTCTAAGTGCCTAACACTTTTTTCTAGAGCCTTAGTGGATAGTTGAATTCGAGAAAAAGTTTTTTCTCTATTTTCCAATGCGTCCGCTTTCCGTTTGCATGCAGTATATGACGTAAGAGATCTGCTTAGTTTCATTTGCAGTGTTTTTATTTTACTATTTAATGTAATTATTTGATTCTCTAAGCTTTTAATTGTACTTTCATACATCTTTATATTATCATCTCTTTCAATATTTTGTATTAATTGGCTATGTCCAGTAGTTTTTGTAGGTGTAGTACCTCTAATAGAGTCTTTGTTCAGCAGCAATAACACACTAATCTTTTTATTAAGCTTCTCTATTTGTTGTTGTTGTTCACAATTTTCAGTATTTAACCTCTCAACTTCTTCATGAGCACACGATAACTCAATACGTAATTCCTCTATTTGTGCTCTTAGTGATACTGTTAGTGAATTGTCCATGGTTGATATATTTGGGAGACTGCTCGGGCTATGAAAAGTATTATCTTTTAATGTTGAGTTAACCCTCTCTTCGTCTTCACTTGACTTTGACATAGTCCAAAGTGGTCTACGAATCAATTTCCTTAACTGTACGGTCACAAACGTTAATTTGTGACCCATTTCAAGAAAAATATGCTTGAAGTCGTCGATGTCATTAGAGATGTCAAGTCATTTGTAACTTTTAGGAAACTCAACCTTATTGTTGTAGAATGTCAGATTGACTTTGGACCTAAGGTGGGTACGACAATTCTGCCGTAATACCAAAGAAGGCGGCTAATTGCAATGTAGTATCCGAAGCATTTATACTCTTTTGATAACCACATTAAGTTTAAAATGCTTATTCTATTAGCCGCCTTCTTTTGGTATCACGGTAGAATTACTCCGTCCTATGCTGGTTGACTCGCTCTGCTCGTCCGGCCTGCAAATATCAACCGGCGGTGCGCATCAATGGCGAGTAGCTATATGCAAGTAGCCAATACCATTACCAAAGTATTTAAAGTATAAGTCGAAGTATCTTTTTCCTTAATTAATGGCTCTCACTTGTTTTAACATGATGTATTTCGCCAGTCTTGAGTTTTAGACAAAAAAATACTATGAACTTATAAGAGAAATGTCCATGAATATGACACGCGAGGACAATTGTTCGGTTACAGAGAATTTTTGAATGAAAATAATTAGTTTTTGACACTGACATATTGCAAAATATCGTATTATCCTATCTTTATTTTATAGCAAATTACCTAACCTAAGCATGCTTCATTTGTACAAACTTACAATAAACATTTGTATGCCAATGGGGACCACATAGTGATACAGCAATATAATTAAAAATCGTATAATTAAACTATGTTGGACAAATAAATGATTTTGATTTTGATTTTGATTTTGAAAGAGTTTTTATTTTGGTGGCTTCTGTCGGGATTTGAAAGTCGAAGTTGTGGTGGTGTATGATACCGACGGATGATATTTATATAAGTGAAGTGTTTATTTGTACTGTTGTTAGAAAAATGTGTAAATGTATTTATTTACTCAAAGACGTGGTAGTCTGGACAGTGAGGTACTAAAACTATTTTTCATTCAATTCATTCTAACTTGCTACAAAGACGAATTCAAGTGTTTTAAGATTCCTACGATTGTTTTAACGGACATCAACCCGTGAATTTGAATATTAACTTATGTGTACGCTGTTATAATTAAACCTGACCAACTGATTAGTTTTATTTTAGAAATGTTTCCTTATCTAAAATAATACAGTAGTTTCTCTTAAGCAAGTTGAAATTAATTTAGTTGTCATTGATAAATTGAAGCTAATATAAACATGAAACAGGAATAATGAATAAAAAAACAAAGGTGTCATATCATACAACGCTCGTTAGCGATAAAATGCAACTCCTGCCACCGCGTGCACCGTACATCCTCTTCCGTTGCTCATTTACCTCCCACTTAATTGGCAACACAGAAAAAATCTATTAAACGCTCCAAATTACCACCGTTAAATAACTCTTTAACAACAAACAGCGAATTTTGACAGTCGATCCATAACCTTTGTTTACAGATGCGTCCGCCATTTTTTATTAAAAACCCTATCAAACCCTTTAGTGTGGACATCTGCCGAAATGAATTTTCCCTAAAAAACCCCGGGTGCAAAAAGGTACGTGCCGATAGTTTTTTGCACTGGCAATGTTCGGTAAATGGCAACCCTTTGATCAAATATGGCGTAATCAGATTTCGGCATGTGCTGTTTTTTTTTAAGAAACTCGATACTTCTTGAGTTTGGAGTGTGCCTTTTGTTAACTGACAAATGTATTTGCTCGAAACTGTCTTCCGTGTTTAAAAAAAAGTTGGCACGAGCGCTTTGGAGAAAAGGTAAAGCACATTGTGGATAAAAAACGTTTGATTAGAGCATGTGGCCTTAAAGGGGTGACTATGGAGGCTTTATGGTGTCTTTGGAACTATAATTGCGTGATTTCACTTTTTACATTGATGGAACACCTTTAGTATTATGAAGCTGTTTTCTATGCTGCTGTTTATTGCATGATGTTTAGAAAACGAAATTTTGACTACCGGGATGAATAAAGTCGCTTGCGCTTAACGTTTAACGTAAATAGAAAGTGACAAACTTTATTTTATTGCTTACCTTGCTTTTTACAGCAACTTCTGACCGTAGTCGGCGCCAATATAAACGGCACTTTTCTAGCTTCACTTCCTAGGGGATATGAAAGAAACTTCGCACTATAAAAATAATAGACAGTTCGTAACTGCATTGCATCTTTTCAACCCTTATTGAATAAATTACTAAGAAAAACATGCCTTTTAATAAACTTCTTAGATTTCGTGATCTTTGCTCATTTCATGTCCTTTATTTTTGCGTAACTGTAATCTGTAATATGTCCTTTAATATGAAGCATTACGTCAACAATAGACTATAATATCCCAGCTTCACATTATTATCAGATAAAAGGCTTTATTTGTGTTGTTAACGGCCACAATCCGTTTATCAACTTGGGGGTAAAACCCTTCATTTCAACCCTGCAACCCCGCATCGCTTTACATCACTGATTTAATACAATTATTTGGCACTAGCGCAAATATAACGCTAAAAATCTTTTGCAAATATTTGCAAAGTAAAGGGTATTGAAAAATAAAACAGTTATTGACTGCCTTACTTCTGGAGTTTTAGTTATACAGGAGCCTAGGATAATATGAATATGGGTAACGTTCGATTTAGAAAAACTCACGAAATGTATCGCGTCGGCCGCTTATGTCAACTGCATATTGTCAATTATTGAATTGAAAATCGCTACATTAACGTTATTCGTATACATTACATTATATTTTGTCTAAGCACCTAGCACATTAACAAACACATGATAGCAGCATGTATGATGCACCTCAACATTTGACATAACCAACACCGCTTAAAACATGAAAAATGACCAGCAAAGCACAATGTACTTATTAATTATTTAAACTAAGTAGGTCATAACTAGAGTGTCAGAGAGTTATAAGGCGGGATTTGAACTTCAAAATGACAGCTCGAATTTTATACATTTAATGCTGAAGTTAATCATTTTCATCCGGCTGACTATACATATATAATATAATTGCATAAGATTATAAATACTGATACCATTTCGTCTATAAAACTAACTTACTGCGTTATAAATTGAAGCTAACAGTTTAAGTCTTATTACCAAGTGGCACAAAATAACAAAAACGTCATAAAACAAACTAAATGTACCTATATCCCGCCTCTTACTTTCCGCTAAAATACAATATTATAATATTAATTACTAAAGACAGCATGAATGATCGCTCATAATCAATCGAACTGGCCACTCGACAACTTCATAAAATATTCCATTTTTAAATGTTCGTTAATAAAACAATTAAATTACATGTACTATCGCATTCTAGCCTATATTTATAACCATTGTGAGACAAAGACGGGTAGTTTCAGTTTTCGAGGTGTTCATCGGCTAGGCTAAGGGACCTAATTGTTAATTATTCCACAGTAGTGTGCGCTGCGGTCAGGTGCACTGTCACCTGTGGCGGACTTGTTTTGACAGGTGACGGCCATTGTCACAGAATTGGCGGCAAATGTGCTCGCAGTGTTTAAACGGGGTTTAGGATTTGACAAGCTAGGAGTTGGCCGCTTGGTAAATATTGGTATTGTTTGCAAGTGTCAGTGCTCGTAGAAAAAAGTGTAGCATTTTGTGGTTGAATTTGAATTTATATTTATGGAAATTTGTGAGTTAATTTACATGAAACTCGCTGTTGGTTGTAGTTTAGAGTTTTTACCAAAATTGTTTCATTGTTTTTAGAACTTAAAGTTCCTTTATATATTATATATTAAAATACGATTTTTTATATCACGAGTTTGGTCGAATAAGTATATCATCCACATAGTCGTTTCAGCCAGACTGCATACCGCGTCAACAAAAGGTCCCGTCCCTTCGCCCTCAGCGGAATTCCTTCAAAATCTGGAGCTCTCATCAATATACCGACAAAAACTGCCGCAAAAAGGGTTCCTCCTGATTTTTATTTGATGGAATCCATCCAGCTAAGTATGAGCCGAGCTCGCGCGTCAAACGGGCCGCGTTGGCAAAAATGTACATAATTGGCATCGATCTAAAGAAAAAACTCTTCAAAAAGTCGACCTCTAAAATGCTACGAAAAAGTGCAGGATACAGGGTGGAGAGAGACTGGAGTGCAGTCGCTTTTGAAGTGATCGGCACTTGTTTTTGAGTGGGTGAACAAGGTATATAATTTTTTTTTTATCAACGACTCTATAAAAACAGCCGGGGACAGAAAAATGTGTCAGGAACTTTCTTACATTGACTTTTGTTACTCGTAACTTCCATGCTCCCAGGAATGTTTATTTGCTGCTGAAAAACTAAAGGGGGATTAAAGAATTGGAGGAGGATAAAGGTCAAATAAAACAGACAAATTAAGACTAACTGATCTTATTTTACTTGTAATTTATTTATTGCGATGTAAATTTATAGAGACCTTATATATTTACTACAAGCGAACGCCCGGTCGGCACAAAAATGATTCCAATTGTAATCATGTAAATTCTCTATGAGCATGTAATTTAAATGACGTGAAAAAGTTACTTGTTTAGAGCCTGTATTAGCGAGTATGAGCGATATATTATATTTTCATCCCTCTTTAATAATTGTACCTATTATTTATACGCAGTTTTTAATTATCATCATTAAAATCCTCTGTCAAATCAAGCCTTTACATGATCTTACATATTTTGTGCTATATACAGTCGTAAAATAAAGTGCACATGTCATAACAGAGATCCTTAAATAAAACCCAATCTATCGGAATCATGAGTGAACCCGGCATCGCCTGTATAAGAATGCATTTCTATAAGGATTGATTTATTCAAATCGAAAAGCTTTTGATTGTGCCCTTCGCCGCGGGGCCATGAATTATTTGTTTTTGAATAGCAATTATATTTTATTTTATTAAACGCATGATACGCTGGGGCTAATGTTTCCGCGAATTCCGTCTGATTGGTCGGGAACTAAACGATCGGGTTAGTTGGGATTAGAAGCGTGGTGATTGGGCCGTGTAATGGCCGCTTAAATGACTCTCGCACGCGACAATCGCCCTGCAAGTTGTGTTGTCGTGCTGAAGACAAATCATAAACCCTATACATACACTAAGCTATAGTTGGATCAATCTAGGATGATTTCTGTGATCGCCAATCAATCCAAACCTTTCGACGTCGAGCACTATTTGAAATGTGTAATAAATAACTTATTTTTTTATGCCTTCCTTGCGAGTATCTTTAGTATTTGAAAATTAAGAAATGCTGCTGACACAGGAATTATCCTACATTGACCATTGATTGGCTTGAAGTAGGATTTCTGTCTCGTGCATCTTCAGGATTCAGGAGGAACTAGAAATTTAATGGGAATTTTTAATTTAAAATTTAGTCTACAGGAGGTCACAAAGAGATAGACGTGGATACATACATCATACCATTAGAATTTCTCATGTATCCGAATTAGAAACATTTAGAAATTTCACATATAATATTGATATGGTTGACTGAGAAATCTATATATATAAAAGGCTAAACTGACTGACTGATGTATCAACGCACAGCCGAAACTACTGTACCTAGAAACTTGAAATTTGGTACAGGGGTTCCTTTCATGATTTAAGTGAGCACTAAGAAAGGATTTTCCGAAAAACGACGGAAAAAATGGGGGGTGTAGCGGGAAACTAATTCTACGCGTACGAAGTCGTGGGCGTCCTCTAGTTACATATAAACCTTTACACGGACATGAACAATAAAATGAATAGCATGCAACATCGCTTTTCCTTTCTATTCGTATTGGCATTCTTTATATCTAATTTTATAAAAGGGGTAATTGAGAATTTACTACGGCAATAAATTCATTCATGTAGGAAATGTTGATTCTAATCAAAAGTCTTTTTTAAGTAGAATAGTATCAGTTTTCAGTTATTATTACAGTTAGATTAAATGTCACAATAGACCAATTCTTCTGAACTTTATAGTCTTTGGCTTTCGATTTTATAACCCTAGAAATAATGTAATAATCTAGATAGTAACTATATATACTTATAAAATTAATAATTAAGTTATGTTCAAAAGGTGTTTAAGGTAAAAATTCACCGTAAGTGTTTCAAACCACTCAGTTTTAACAGCCGGATTATGCAAAACATCAGCTTTTAAAAAAGTCGAGATTAACCACTAAAAATCGCACTACTAACAAAAAAATGTCGTATGCATACGCCATCTGGTCACTGTAAAAACAAGGTATATGCAGATCGCACAAAAAATCGCTAAAAAGCGCGCGAACAAAAAAATGTTTGAATAACTATGGTTTGCCATCGACAATTTTGATGTTTTTTATCCGCGGCATGTGCTATGCTTCCGCCGGGCGCGGTCTCGCTACGTTAGTCAGTTGTTTCAATAATTTTACTTGTTTTATTCGCATTTATGGTTTTATAACTAGTAATTCCTTCACAAGATTATAAACATATTATTCAGACCTTTATTTCGAGGCTGATTCAAATTCCACCCGCCTGACTCACTGCGTTATCCAAATTAATAAATAAATTCCTTTTAACTTTATCCTTAGGTACTCCTTTAAGGTGTTAAGTTTATACTTAACATAAATTATTATATTATAGGCTGCCTTGTAGGAAAATAGGCCAGTAATTACCCCTACAAATCTCACTCTTCTAGCACAAACTTTAAAACTGTATGTATAAATACATATTTCGTTCGCAAACTATGATAATCACTAATTACTTTATTTAAAGCTACATGAATCATTTGATCTCTTGACGGTTGACTGTAAGAGAATATTAATATTAATACATAATTATCAATATTCATTCATTCCTTGCAGTTGCACTTACCATAGTTATGGTCCTCATAAGATGTTATAACTTAATTCTTACCAATACAAGCTAGCATTAAGTTAGTCCTGACACATAATGTAAGTTGTTTTGCAGCAATAATTAAATAAATAAAAATGTGCAAGACCATAGACAATGTTTGCGATGATACGTTTTTTTTTGAGAAAATTAGGCAGTTTGGCTAGAAGCCAAAGCCTCCCGCATCTGCCCAAACTATCAACCACATGCTGCGAAACGCAAAATTAATTACATACATACGTGAAAAATAAAAAACACCTTTCTAATGGTTTATTTCCGTAAAAAAAGAGAGTCTGAGCACGCGTCGTTTTTTTAAATTTCCCTTTTTTGAACGCGGCATTATGGCCCTAACAATTGCTGATCAAATTAAGAAAAAAGTTGGTCCTTGCTCTATCTATGGCATGGCAAGAATAATATGGATACGCAAGGAACGTCGTGATTATTTTTGATTATGTTTTTTTAAACTTTGAACGTGAAACTTTTCATGCTACTTAAACTGAAGAACTATAATATATCTTTTATTTCCGCGATTCCGCGAGTATAATATTGTATCGATTTTATTGCCTTACTTTACTGTAAAACCAATCGCTCTCTATTTATATTCCGCAAAATTCACTTTTAACTAGCTTTTGCCCGCGACTCCGCTCGGGCTGAAGATACTAATCGCTATCGCCTCGGGAAATGATTCATTTTCAGAAATAAAAAATATCCCATCCAAATCGATCGGTGAGCCGTGAAGTCGGAACAAATGAACAAACATAACTTCGCATTTAAAATATTACAATAGGAGTAAGTATTTGAGAATTTAAATAAGCAAAGGATAGTTTTAATATTTTAACCATATATTTTAACGCTATCAAATTCATCAAAAAAACCCTATGTCAATAAAAGTAACATCCACACTAACCTAACCGCGGCTCAGAAACCGCGGAAGTGGCCGCAGCGCGCCTCTTCCTGTCTTTTTACCTTCCTTGCCAAATTCACTTTTTATCCCTTGTTTTTTTATATTTTTTCGACATGGCAACAATTAAGACGGATGCGTATGGCTCGTGCGCTCGCTCGTGCCAGTCAGCTGCAATGACGATTGTACTTTAAAAAATCATCAATTGTTTTTGCTTTCCGTATCATTTTGTTTTTCATTTTGAAAATGGAATGCTGCTGTTACTGTCATTGGTAGGTAGACTAGAATGCGACTGTCACTGACACTGATGCGTTACATTACTGCACATGTATCTTATTAATATTATAAATATGGAATTGTGTGAGAATGTTTGGAAATTGTTTTTTTTGCTCACGTATGAAAGGATTTGAATAAAATTTTGCCTAATAATTCGTGTCCTTTAAGCGCAAAAGGATTCTTTTTGTCCGGTAGGGAAAAACTATAAACGATTTCTACGTGGACGAGGTGTAGTTAACTGTGTAGGTAATTAATAATCTTCTAATTTATATTCTTCTTTATATACTATAAAACAAAGTCGCTTTACGCATCTGTTTTTCTTTATTTCTGTCTGTATATTCGCTAACTTCTCCGCGCTACGGATTTTTATGCGGTTTTCACCATCATCAGATAATTTTTCACGGAAGGTTGTTGTTTATAATAAATTCTGGTTTGTACGAGTGTATCAGAAAATGCATATAAACCAAAGTAAAGCGAGGGGGGGTCGCTAGTGTTGACTATATCATTAAATGTGTGTTTGACAGGAGAGTTGCTGTCTTTCCGCCGCACGAGACATTTTAGATAAACTCGTTCCCTTTTCAAACTTAGGTATGAAAAAATTAATCGTCAATAAAGAAACAACTTAACCGTCAGTAAATGATACTGATTGCGGCTCTTTAAGTGTAGTGATAAAGCTAATATAACAATAATATTTTACAATGTAACATCGTATAACTCTAACCGCCTGTTTCACAACCGACAAGTAAAGCGTATTTGACAGATAAATTGAGCCCTTTCTCTGTCTTACACTTGAAACAGACAAGGAGAGAGCAAACTTTAAGTGGCAGATAAATTTACTCGTCGATTGTGAAACACGCCCTGAAGTTCTTAAAATTGTTAAGGCCAGATTAACCCTAGGTTAGCAGGTTAATTCGTTAAAATTGACAGTTCTCATATGGATCTGACATGCGTTAATAATTTTACCTGGGGTTTACCTAGGGTTAAATTACGTGCAAGCGGGCTTAAGACAAAGAAAAAAAACAAATGAATAACGTACTAAAAGTAACTAATTTTAATATTAAATTGTGACTTGCATCAAAATCAGACTATTTTTTCTCAAAATATTTACTGACTGTACGTATAAGTATGTTAACCTAGTATGTATGTATGTATGTAAACTCTTTATTATACAAACAGAAAATAACAAATTAAAAAAGAAACAGAAACACAAAAGGTATGTACAAAGGCGGACTTATCCCTTTAACCCACCCAGACCCATAGTACAAGTGTAGGGCTTAGTTTGGGACTAGATCAATTTGTGTGAAATTGTCCTCCGATATTTAGTTTTTATTTTTATTCTTAGCTTCGGGCCCAATAAGATAGAGTCAGCATCATACATAATTTTACATGTTCGTTTCTTGTCGCTTAGGTCATGTTTGAAATAACAGACTATTTATTTTTTTAAAGCGATAAAATGCTTACCTTTGTAACATGGCTATTCTATGATTTTATCTAACTTATTCTTACTTTAACACTACTTAGCGCAGTAGCGAAACCTAAACTAAGAGACAGACAAAAAGAGTGTCTTTTTTTACAATATTACTTAGTATTAATTGTAATAACAATTATATCTAGAGCTACAATAATTCCAAGTATAAAATATCATAAAACATAACCTAAACAGTAAAGTCATCATTTAAAACTATTTCGTACCTATCCGTACAAAAGATCGTTGATTGGACTTAAATCACCAATAAACAACCCATTCAATCCATTTCTTTCAGATATTATTAGTTATTTATGTCCAAGTAAAATAATACAATATTCGGCCAAATGGCGCGGAAGGGCCTGGCAAAAAACCGCGATCTCGCGGCAGATAATTAAGGGAATCGTTTTGTTACGTATAAAAAAGTTTCGCTTACCTGAGCTATCAAAAATGCTGTAGATACAGGTGGATGTATATTTGCCCGCGTGGCACGCGATAAGCTATCGAGACATAACGTCATTCTTATACTATACTTTTTTTTTCAATTTTTTTTTGTCTTGAAATGTGTTTATATTGGTTTTTTTTTTAATATTGTCTATGTATGCATCGTTAGTCCGTGTTATTGTTTATCATAAAGCCATTTCCACCTGAATTATTGAAGTGCTCTAGCACCGCGTCGCTACTTTCAGTGCGTTTGCAATATGCATTCTATCTATCTTTTTTTACTGTTATGTGGCTTTTACTGTTTTTTAATTAGTGTAATAGCGTTGACCTGAACTGTTCTTATCCACTGAAATCACACTACAGGCATAAAAACTGCTAGTTTGCGCTAGCCCTAAGTGGGAGGAGGTAACGATTTAATAGTCACAAAAACTAGTGTTATTGAACTTTATCAGGCCAAGTGCGTACGTGCGTTTTTGTTCCGTGCGTTTTTTCGCACATGAACTGTGGCCTCTGTGAAGGTAGCCTAGGTTTTTACATCTGTACCCAATTAATAAGGCGGTCTTGACATTGGTAAACGTAATTGTAACTATACTATGCTCGCAGTGACGAATAATCTTGACCCTTTTAACTATTTCAATGCCAAGAATAGATACATCCGCTCGCACCGCTAGGTTCAACGTGAATTTTACATAAATACCCGTGAAATTTTGTCGTCATTAAGCATGTGAGTGACGATTTTTTGCACTCATAACCAAGCATTTACACTGGCAATTTGAAAAACTATTCCAATAAGCCAAGCCATTATTGGCTATCAGAGAATAGAGACAAAGATATGACAAAAAACACTGGTTTTGGACTTTTCATTCAAATAAAATAAATATAAGAGACCAATCTCACACAAATAACCAGTCTCAAACTAAGCTCCAGAATTGTTTGATGGGTATTAGACAACGATAAACATACTTATTTAGAGGAATAAACACTTACAAAGTGTAAGTACATTGAAAACATCCAAATATTTGCCCTTGCCGGGGTTGAACATGGGTCTGCTAGCTTTAGCTTGAAAAAATAAATCATAATAGTAATGCACGATTGTTACATAGCGGTTAGTGTTATTATTATTAACTACTATTATGATTTATTTATTTCTTCTCAGTGGCTTACTACTAAGGATCTGATGCACACAGCCTTCACTGCTTCTTGACAGTACCATTACCATTTTGCTGGTGCTTTGCTTGTACGTCCTATCATTCAATCCGAAATAAAGCATTTCCCCAGACTGCGCTTGGCAGAGTTTTGTCGAAGAGATCGCCTAACAACAAAGTTCATATACCTTCAGACGTTTAATGCCACCGATCAAGATTTGTCGGTCGAGTTCGGTGATGAAGTGTTTCTCAAGTTAGTATACAGGGCCTGACTAACTTTGCCAAATACTACTAGACAACATGGTATTAAAAACACCCGCTGTATAAATCATACGTCGCCTACGAATTCATCCGATATGTGAATTGTAAAAAACGCAAGGGCCTCGGTTTTTTACCACCATATCAAAAGAAATTCTCATAAAAAGTCCGATTTCGCAGATGTTGGTTTTATAAATTTCTTGCACGTGTTTTGGTGTATTTTTATGTCTGCTGTGAGGTCCCGTGGTCGACTAAGGTTGAAATGGCCTTAATTAGAAATAATTGTGGTTACAAATGATCCGCGAATATGGCAGCTGTTAAGATCTTGTTTAGTTAAATTAATATTTTAAAGTTATTTTTGAATGATATTTTTTTCACCTTTTAGCTACGATGCCAAAAGGCTTCCTTCATATTCCAGTGTCTACTTGTCTACTATCATGGAACTATGTCAAAGTAACTTAATAAACAATATCAATATCTTACTAAGTTCCAAGGTGTCTTAAAGATCAGATTTGTCGACTGCATCTATTGAATGGTTATTACTATTACAAAGAATGTCTTCAATTTCAGTTAATAATTTACTTTCAGCTGAATCCGTAACATAAACTTTGCTTACAGTGCCTATTTTTTTAGTAGTGACATCTAGCGGTTACACTGCGCACTTACAAGCAACCCAGCTAACACTTGCACTTAGCACGTCCTAATCAATAATTAGTTTTCATTGATCACGCAAGATGGCGCTTATATCAATGTAAGCACTCCGCAATACACATAATAATGTTTTTTTAAGAATTGTTTAATGATTTTTTATTTTATTTAAAGTTTATTTCGTTACCAAGATACCAATAACTTGATTTCTATTATTTTGGATCATAATGAATGACAAACAGAAAATGAACGTAAACGTCAATGAATTCGGTAGTAAACATCCTACTACGACGCCCACTTAAATTCCTAGCGTTAGAATGACCTAATAAACAGGTGCGCTACCTTGACAAGTAAGTAGCCTTTGGTAATGTTATGTGTTATTTAAATTGAGATATTTTTATGTATTTTTTTGCTTTGACACAGAACATCTGGTTGCTTATTTTTGGGGCAAGTTTCTTTTTGTAACGGACTTCAAAAAGGAGGGGGTTCTTAAATTGTCAAAATCTTTTGGAAGACTCTCGTAGGTGAACTTGAAACCCTTATTGATTCGCAATATCTCAAACATGGGTAGACAATGAACATAACCACCACCAAACCACCAAAACTCAAAATACTAGTAATGAATGCACAAATATGCGCCTATACCGGGAATCGAACCCGGGTCTTCTAGCTTCGAAGGCAGGGTCACTACTTAATAGGCTTACAACTCGTCCGTCAACCGGAATCCTTATCACTGTTGTGTCCATTTATTTGTTTGTCCGTTGAAAAAGCCATGATGGCCCTCACGCAAACCAATATTGGTATCTCAAAATGTAAAATTCACTTATTTATGTTAAAGTTAAAAAATTGTACTTACAACTATGTATTCAAATAAAACACAATCACATCAATGTTACCTATATTTAAAACGATAATCTTAAACATATTTACCTACAAGGTGTCATCACTTTTGACTTCCAACTCACATTGATCGTCTATAACGTCATTATTTATTTTAGCTTCAAACGATGTCTCGAGCGTATTAAATTCAACCGATGTGTCTTTCGAACTGTCGCTGCTCGCTTTATCTACCACATTTTCTGCAACATTTCTTGAGATATCTATTTCACTTTTCAACCTTTGTATAGCTTGAACTACTTCACTCTGAAAATTCATGTTCAATTTGTACAACTGTTCAGAATGTTCTTTTTCCCTTCTTATCTCATTTTTCACATGCGTGTCCTTAAATTTATCCAGTTCCGCCATTATTCTCACTTTAGACTCGAAAACATGCTGTACCATCGATACTAAAGTAAATAACTTCTCGATTACTTTTTCTTTTGTTTCCTTTGATATGTTTGCATCAGCTTCGAGGTCAGATTTTGCGTCAAGAGCCAAGTCGTTAGCTGAGGACGGGAATCCAAAAAGTGTTTTTGAACCATTCGAACCGTTACTGATATTTTTAGGCGGAGATGCTCTTGCTTCACTCTTTGCAGCTGGTTCTTTGATAGTAGATTTAGACGTAAACGCACCTGAGGTTGTGACTTCAGTAAACACTCCAGAGCTTGGTTTATTCGCCTGGTATTCCGCTGTCTTCTTATTCACTTTCTGCATCAACTCTTGTTGTTTCTCCTTCTGCTTTTCAAAATACGTCTTCTGTAGAACCTCTTCCTGTTTCACTTCTTGTACTTCATTTTTACTGAATGGGCTTCCGGTTCGCTTGGTGAAATTTGTCACAGTTAGTTTAGACATACCCGGTCCTTATTTGGCGCGGATATTTGGAAATAGGTCACAGATGAAGGTTTGCTTGAGAGACTGTCCACTCTAGTCGGTGACGATGAGACAACTAAGTATGAAATATTGATGGCTTGGCCGGTGTGCCAAGTGTGGGTCGCTCCATACTTTTGGTGCGCTCGCGCTTCCTCGGCGTGGCAATGAATTAGTTATAAGTCTGGCTTGTGTGGGCCTGCAGTTTGCATTGATGTTGACAATGAAGCCGTTATAATTAATTTGTATGTTGTATTTAGGTGGACTGCTACTGAATGACGTAATCTTATTAAGTAGAGTGTTTAAACACTGGCATTCCAATGTCGGTGAGCTAATAACGATGATGGCCTTGATATGTTTGCCTAAAACGCAAGCAGTAATCCATGTTATCCACATTATCCATTCTAATACTTATAAACATACTAATATTATAAATGTGAAAGTAACCGTACATTCGTTATGATTAACGGTTAAGCCGCTGAACCGATTTCGATGAAATTTGGTATGGAGATACCTTAAACCCCGAGGAAGGACCTCTTACTCGCAATAAACGATTTCTACGCGGGCGAAGTCGCGGGCAACAGCTAGTTATATTATAAACGTGAAAGTAACTTTGTCTGTTTGAGTAGTACACTATCACGGCTAAGCCACTGAACCGATTTCGAAAAAAATTGGTAAGGAGATTGGTTAAAGCAGGTTTACCCTATTATAGGTAAACAACTTAATGAAAGCCCCTTTTGCATATAGTTGTATACCAAACTAATATGGAATTTATCTCGAATTTCAAATATATAATGTCGAACGGTCTATGCCTGAACACGTATAACAAATACACATGGCTCTTCCATGTAGTCTTTACTTAAGAACCTACTTATATACTTGATCATTATGATCTGTTGTAAATATTTTTCGATTCGTCCCACTATAAAGATCAATATTAAATATCGCTATTAAGATCAACATGACTAAAGGATCTAGAACTGTTCGGCGTATCAATAACTTACGAGTGTATATCATAGTTTCGACTACGTAAGCTCGGAATATCATGCTATCGAATGTTCGTTAGCTCGACTGTTACTGGATCGAATATTCGCTGGGTCGAAAAGCGTAGAAACAATAAATCGTCAAATCGAAATTGATATTTCGATTGTCATCCCATAGAAAATCTCAGACACGAATGTTCATTGGCTCGACTGTTACTGGATCGAATATTCGCTGGGTACGAAAAGCGTAGAAACGATAAATCGTCAAATCGAAATTGAGGTTTAATAACCATAACCATATAATTCTAGATTACGTTTTGTCGATTTTACATATTTCGGCCACAAGTATTTCGATCCAGCGAATATTCATTACAATAACAGTCGAGCCAACGAACATTCGATAGCATGATAATCCGAGAGTACGTAGTCGAAACTATGATATAGTTACACCCATAACTTACTTAGGTACAGTTGGCAAAATAAGTAGTCTGCCAGACTAAGCTGAAATTCGTTGAGACATCTGTAGAGAATAAGTTCGATAGAACTAAGCGTCGGTCAAGTTAAAGTGGTGACATTTTTATTACATAGGAATTAGTGCAAGAAATGAACGACCAATTTGTTTTTTTTTTGCCGTTTTTTGCTTGATATTAATAACGGCTACAGGTAGACGCTTGAAATATTCACAGAATATTAAGTTGTATGTTCACTTTAAAAATAAATAATTAAATTAAAATAAAATAAATATTAAGGGGGCTCCCATATAACAAACATGATTTTTTACAGATATCGGTACGAAACCCTTCGTGCGCGAGTCCGACTCGCGCTTGACCGATTTTGATTTCATGTTTGTTTACCTTATATCAGGACGTTTTAAAATCATTCGGTTTTACTGCGCTTTTGAAATCAGTACCTTGCTTAAAAGAATAGCAATGATACTTAATGCAGTGTCACATACTTTTAGGCGCTCTAGAAAAGCACACATAGTTATATACTATAGGTAGAAGACGCCCGTGACTTACATACATACATACCTTCACGCCTTCGTTCCCAGAGTGGGGTAGGCAGAGCTACACAATTACCAACAACTCGTATTAAATTTGTTGATAATTTTGTAACCACATTTTGCACGCCCGTGACTTTGTACGCGTAAAATTAGATAAAGTCGCCGTCAATAGAATTTGCGAACTATGTAAACAAATTAGTACTGTTTGACACATAACCTCAAATATTCACCAAGCGTGTTTTTATTAAAAATAACGTATAATTAATAGTTATTTCATCTTAAACTTAATATGAAAATAATGATTTAGTGTATAAATCATTGCAAAGACCTCACTTGATCTTTAAAAGTACGTGTATATCGAGTAATCACGGTGAATTGGTTCGTTTGGTTTTGTTTTTCGAAAAATCCCTACTTAGTGCACCCCTAGAATATCCAAGATAAAATTGTAATTTTTAATT
The DNA here is from genome assembly GCA_948252455.1 of Acleris cristana. NCBI lineage: Eukaryota > Metazoa > Arthropoda > Insecta > Lepidoptera > Tortricidae > Acleris > Acleris cristana. Next base: position 4,596,200 of record OX411794.1, read on the forward strand.
GATTTAAAAAAACGCTGTTTGCCCGTAAAACAATGATCAATCAGTCAAGCATTAGTAAACGTTAATTTGAATTTATTTTGAAGACACAAGGTAATGCGAAGGTAAAACACGACAAATTAATTAAAATACGGGCAGCACAGGATGTTTAATAATTGATATTCAGGCAAAAATAGATAATTAAAAAAAAAAATTGTCATATCTCAAAAACCGTGCAACTTTGCATAATAGTGAAAGGGGTAAAAAATGTTCAGAGTGACCCTAACTATCATCTCTTAAGTAAGACCCATACACCCAACTGCCAAACACCCTGTATAAATAAGTAGATTGATAGTGTAAGTGGTGAGAAACGATTAGCATTGAAGCTCTGTGTCAAAAGACACATAAAACTGAGATAAAGAAAAAGAGGACAATTGCTGGGTTTAATTCTCGGTTTTTCAGTTTTCCAAAAATATCAAAATAACGTGAGGATATTTCTGGAGTCCTAGTGAAAAAGGGTAGAAGTCGACTTAACTCGTAATAAAAAGGGCATATACATAAACGGAGTATACTAGACTTACATATTTTTTCACTTGATTTTCAGAAGACTTATACCCTTTTTCACCAGGACCCCAGATTTTTGATCCTTACACATTTATGATGACGTAGATGACCCTATATTACCTACTAATTTTAGGCCTATATCTTAAATGTAAATGTGGCAACTGGCACGAACCGTGACCATGATATTAAAACCCATCCCTATAATTACAATATTCTTAGTCCATACACAATTAATCTAATTGGCAAAGTGAAATAGGCATCACTTTCACCGTTGGCGGATCCGGACGAAAATGGTCATCCATTTTGTATTCCGACGGCGAACGATAGAGCGAATAGGGGACACCGTTAACGTAACGCTCAGGAATTTGTTATAAATGAATAAAACTATTTTAAAGATGTCACCATACTAAATAGAACTAGAATTGTGCCTTGTGAATCTTACGATATTTAAATACAAGTCGTGAATTTAGAGACCTTGCGCTGTAGTGTGATGTCAAAAAGGACTCAGCTCAGCATATGCTGCAGCCGGAGCCACACCGTTGAAGGCAAACTAAGTAGCTTACTAAAGCGACAAGCTATTAACACCACGCGTTTTATAAAAACTCCAGTTTTAGGTCGCGTATCCGCCATATTTGGATACGTTATACAGGCTTAATCCTTTAAAAAACTTAAGCCTTAAGTTTTGGATTTATTCTATGAAAACTGAAAAAACGTCGTAACTTTCGCTGTTATATGGACATATCAGATGCCACGGCACTCCAAGATCGAAAAGTAGGATTCTTAACGAATCCTCTCTACCTATGTAACATATCCAATAATAGCGGTTACCCGACCTTTTGCATCCACCAAGCATTTGTTTTGCATTAACACTCCTAATCGAACATTCTTAAATCTACAACAAGACTGTGTAATGCCCTATCAAAAACTGACATGTGTTTTACTATTTTATTCTCAAATGGTAGAGTTCGTTTTCAACCTTAACTTACCGAAAATCATCGTAAAATCAAGGCACTTTGAATTGGCGTTCGAACACGTCACACTGATCCAGTGCCCCTCACAGAAACTAAACAACACATTAAAGCTTCTAAATCGGCTGTTCGGAGATAATATCTTGACGATGACAAGTTCAATGATAGCCATCCACCACGATTACGCATGCAAACGGCGCGTGGCGCATGCCTGCTCTTCCATATCAAACAGTCAGCCACTTCACCTTCCTACCTCCCTATCACACTTCTACTAAGGAGCATAAGCGAGAAAGGAACAAAGTAACTGGATCACCACCTCTTCGAATCAGGGTACGGTGTCACAAACAACAGAAAAGGCGCTCCAAATTGCTCATTACAAAACGTCTCACTAACGAATACTAATGTTCAAACATAAGCCCTTCTGCTCCGCACTGTTAAGGAGGATTCATATCAAATAGCTTTCCCTTACGCTTAGATCCTTTCCCCTCCAAAAGATCGTAAGGCCCCGTTTGGCTCGTTGAATGGAAAGACAATGCGTACCGGAACTATACACATCGTGCTGAATTTGAAATGGCTGTATAAAAAGCGCAGGGTCCCTGACGAAATCATCACACACTCACTAGCCTTCGACCGATAAACACCAGGAGCACAGAAAAACAAGATGGTGTCTCACAGAGCGATGATCCTCGTGGCATTAGCGCTGTTCGGAGGAGCGCTGGCTCAGCCTGCTAAGCAGGGCTTCTGGAAGGGCACACCCATGGATGGCCTCGTAGAGGAGATGAGATCTGGCTGCGCTGAAGGATCCGACCCTACTGCCTGCATCAAGTTCAAGGTCATGTCTCTTCTGGATTCTATCTTCAAAAAGGACACTTTCCAGGTAAATTAAATTCCAAAACATTTAAAAATAAATGTTTAAAAGTTTAGATAACAAGCTATATTTTTGTTTAGATCTCAGAAACTGTGGAAGTGACCAAGAACGGCGCCGCCAACGACGTGACAGGCCGCGCCAATGGAGACTTCTTCGACAACGTTGAGAGCTTCATCCAGTCCCACGACGTGACCTTCCAGCTGCCTATTGCTGACACCAAGATCACCGTGAGCCCCAGGAATCTGGACCAGGATGAGATGAGCCTGAACATCAAGTTCAACAAGGAAGGTGCTCGCTCCGTGGGGGAAGCTCGCAAGGCTAAGCTAAAGAAGATCATCGTGCCCATCCTTGTCTTCGTGCTCCTCAAGGCCATGACCCTCATCCCTCTGGCTATCGGAGTCCTCGGTCTGAAGGCCTGGAACGCCCTGCAGCTGTCTTTCTTCTCCTTCGTGGTTTCCGTCGCTCTGGCCATCTTCCAGCTTTGCAAGAAGGTGAGTTCAACTTTATATTTATAGAAAGGAAACCATTCGATTGTAATAATTCAATCGAATTGAATTCAAAAATAACTCTGCACTGAGTCTAAAAAGCACACTTTCTGTTTTTTTCTATATTTAAATTTTGAGGACGATCCAATATGCAGTGAATTATTATTAATGCGTTTTTGCAACGTCTAGATCATATTGAACATTAAAAACGATCTTTGTTGCCTATGAATACAAATGAGTTTTAGTATTGACAGGTTTTGCACGCACTCTTCTGTAAACTCTAAACCACACGTGTTCATCAATTTCACCAATGCACCTTTCTAACATTTCCTCACTTACCCTTGAGCCTAACCTTGTAGTTTACCCAGATCGCCGCGGACAACACTCACCCCCAGATCGCCGCCCATGGACCATGGGACGCTGCCTATGCTGCCACTCGCCACCGAAGGGACGCGGAACCCCAAGAAATCGCTCAAGAACTCGCCTACAACGCCTACCACTAACCGTCTCCTCGAACTTAGACTGACTGAACGAACGACCCAACAACCCCGATTTAAAAAACCAAACGTTCAAATAGCCGTTTGAATTTTGAATCGGCTGAACGGGCATAGACCAAATAACAGTTTCCGGTGAAACTGAGTGTGTAAATACTATGTAGTGAAATTTATTTATTGAGTGAGCGGTGAGCGAATGTGATGTGTGACTGATTTTTTATTTTACGTTTAATAAATCATTGAAATGATAATTGTATTGTTTACGTTTAAATCCTTACCTTTACTAACAAGTAATCGAATAATAATTAAACTGATCTTCTCCAAAATTCTATAGAGAGAAACTTTATATATTAAATATTTTCTGCAAATACTATGCAAATAACGAGAAAATTTATATTCTAATAATAAAGAAACTCAAAATGTTAATTTAAATCGAATAACACCGATGAAGCAATCATATAGTTTCAATATTTTTAAAGGCTTTTTAACTAAAGTTTAAGTTGTTTATATAAATATAAACAGATATAGTTTTTAATTACATTAGGCTTATTTTTGTCTAATATTGATTGTAAATACTTTCGTAAGTTTTTTGAGCTCCCGATATTTTGACGTTGCAGAGATGCATGCGCATGCGCATTAATAACGCCGTAAACTGAAAACCCGGGAACTCACTAAACTAAAAGTAATATTATGTCAACGCTAATATACGACCTGCAAAACTTTTATTTCTTTAAATTTAAAGTCTATCAACTGTGCCAGCCTCCAGGGGCTTTGGACATGATGTGGTATTATTTTCATTTTCGACGCCATTACGCTTCTTTCCCACGGCAACGTCCCGTTTTTTTTGCAGGACCGTTTTTTTGCAGGATCCAGTTTAGCAGCATACGTCGGATCCTGCAAACCGAATACTGGTGTGAATGTTACCATAGTAGCACGTATGCTGCTAAACTGGATCCTGCAAAAAAACGGTCCTGCAAAAAACGGGACGTTGCAGTGGGAAAGAAGCCTTACTGGCCAAGTAAATAAGAGCTATGGTACAAAATGGTTTTACTATGTAAAATAGAGCCGTTTTATTAACATTACATACGCTATATTTGAAAATGAAGACGAAAATTAAAAAAAAAAATTACACAAAAACGACACGATTTAAAATCCTTGTCTACAATCTTCGATTAAAAATTAGGCGCCAAATAAAGCTTTGTACGTGTTCCTCATACACGCCTTGAGATATTTAATGACACTTTCTAATGTCACTTTACTTTCTGGTCAGCTCCTTCCATCCTTGACTTTCCTTGTACACCTGTGCGTAGATATTTGAACTACATAACTTTGAAAGTATTCCATTTCAATACGTGCCGAATAAAAGTGGCTGTTTTAAAATGTGTAAACATAATTATAGTACTCGTATAATCATTGATAACAGGAATTCTGTGAAAAGGGTTTTTGATAAAAATCATGCTTCACGGTTTGTCTGAAAAGCATAGGTACACATTTTATTGTTTTTCGATATCGTTTTTTGTGTTTGTAGTTTCAATATTGTAAATTTAGATTTAAATTTCAATATTAATTTGGAAATGGGGTCTAAAAGGGGGGTTTCAAAATGAAAGTAAGCAAATGGGGTACCTATCATGACTATCATAATATGATTAGGCTTTTTGTAAACCCCCCTTCTCTCCAAAGTTTACCAGTCAAACAATTAGATAACTCAGACTAATAGAAATTTATCTAAATTTTAGGAAAAGTTAACGAAGTTACCAAAATCCAGTCTTCGAGATGTTAACAAAATTAGTTAGTTTTAGCTACTTGACGACGGATGGCGCCAGCTATATTCATTTTCGTAATGGAATTAAATTGTGTTTTACGGTAATGAGTGTCGCTGTCGCTATCTACGGTACGATTTAAAATTAATTTTAATTCTGATCGCGCCAGAATTCTGGCGCGATACATGGCAAAATTTGCATATGAATCAAAACAACATGATTGTTTATAAATGTACTATAACTGTTTGACAACAGATGGCGCAGGTTGTACTCATTTTCGATGTGGGATTAAAGTATTTTTTACGGAAACAAGTGCGGCTAGGGCCATCGTCAATTCTAATTAAACTTCAATTACATTCCGGCGAAAAACATGGCAAAATTTTCATAAGGGTCCAAACGACATGATTGTTAACGAATGTAATTTAGCTACTTGACGACAGATGGCGCCAGGAGTATTCATTTTCGAAATAGGATTAAAGTTTTATTTTCGGGATCGAGTGTGGCTCTCGCCATCTACTATAAGAAATAAAGTTAAATTTCATTCTCGCATGAAATATGGAAAAATGACCATATGAATGAAAACAACATGATTGTTATCGAATTTAATTTGGCTATTTGACGACAGATGGCGTAAGCTGTATCATAACTGAACTCTCAAAATTGGAAAATAGTTCTGATGTCAACGATATTAAATACGGACCCTTGTTGCGCGAGCCTGACTCGTTTTTTTACGCAAGGAGAGGGCAAACGAGGTCACATGTCTAACACTATGCTGAGTGGCACCCAATTGAAACGCATTATAAAATAGTTTTATGTTATTATTCTAAATTATTTACCCACTGTATTTGATTTTATTGTTATTGTTTTGTGTTTTGCACCACATAAACGATGTTCTTCTTCTTCTTCTTCTTGATGGTAGGACTGCACAAAGTCCTACTACCACCACTAAAACACCGTGTGCTTGTTTACCTTCTGTTTACCTACCATTAAACCAAGGGTACCTATTATTTTATCGGAACCCCTTTCAGCGAACATAACATTATGTACGCACAATTTTCATTTCATCGAAAGGCATTTCTTGCCGCATAAGTTTTTTTTTTGTAGCTACAAGGTTTATGTAGGTAACTTAATCTATGTACCTAATATTAATGTTTAAGAGATGCTGAAAACATCATGGCTTTAACAGAAAATAGCGTTCACTTCGAAGAATGATAGAATTGGGTTATGATAGCATAAAAAAGAAACCTATTGAAGGTTTGACTTTGGATTGGTTGCCGAAATCCGAAATGAGTCTACCTATCCTAAATTCTGCGCGTAAGCAACGGGAAGCAACCAAAACGTTTAATAGTTACTTACACTGGTTTGTAAGAGCTCACAAGCTTTTACGATACAGCCTCCTTTACTGTTAATTTAAGTGACCATAAGTTAACAATACGATAGCGATATGATTAGAGACGACGATATAGTGGAATAGAAGATTCATTAATTTAACGCTTATTAATTTAAAAGAAAGCTTATGTTGAAATCAATTTAGTTTCGTACCGCGTTATCACAAAGGTAAAAACTATAACTATGTTAGCTTTTTTATTGTTAACTAATAGGAACACAAGAGAGATTGGCAAGAGTGCGCTCTGGATAGGGACGAGAGGCGTAAACGAGGGGAGGCCTTTGCGCAGCAGTGGGACACAAAAACAGGCTAGCAAAAACAAATAAATAGGAACACAACACGACAAAATTAGGCAATGTTAATTTGTACTTAATCTGATAATTCTCGGCCCTTCAACTATGCCCATGATCAGATGAGAAAGTTGGCATCCTGGAAAAAATCTAATTCAATTCAAATCTTTTATAAACTTTTTAGCCTATGTTAGTGCCACTTATGATTTAAAATATACTATAAATGTTGCCCCTGAACTCTATCTGAATGGAGATCCAGTGCTTCATTGTAGCGCAGGCAGGTGTGCTCCAAACCAATTGTAGGAGACTGTTGCAACTGTCCCACACGCGACGCATCATAGACGCCGCCCTTTTACGCATTTTAACACTGAAGCCCCTCCCCCCTCTACGCCCCTCTGCAAACATTCCAGAGGCGCTGCAGAAAAGCGTGGCAGTCACATCAGCATCCTAAAACCATTGTTTTACTGGGTACGCAGGGCATTAAGTGACTTCTTAGTACATTTGGTCCACATGCCGCAAGTGTAGGTCTGACAAAACGCTTTGAAAAGGGTAGTTTTAATGCCAATGCCCTACGTTCCTTTTCTAAGTCATCCTGGAGGTCCTTAGTGACCCAGTGTCCTAGATACTTAAAGCGAGACCTGTTAAGAGCAACAAAGACATATCCGACGTAAATTTCTCTCACTATTGCTATAATAACTCTTTACAAACTAGTTATTTATGCCAAATACTTATAATCAGCGCTAAGCCATAAACCATAACTGCTTCATTGACATTCAGCAGGCGCCGCCCGTTGCGCCTCCTGACCCACTGGAGACCTTCGGATATGGAAGGAAAGCGGACGTTGATATCGACAGGACCCAGATATAACCCAGTAGGTCCTACAGCGATGCTACCAAAATTTATTGCAAGAATTTGGTCAATGAACACTACAATGTGCTGATGACTCTGTTAGCCTAGTTCGTAGTTGACCCTGCTTATAAAGCTATAAGGTTCGATTTTAAGGGAAATATTTGCGTGGTAAACGAGAGTATTTTGTAACTTAAGTATTCGATGTTTTCTGTGTATTTAAGTAAAATATGTGAAATTAACGGTCATACCAGAGACGAGTTTCATTTCTGGCTATGCAGATCTCAGAGGTTCAAGAAAAGTCTCATAGATGTCGCTGAGACGCGTATTATCCGCGTGGGGGCGGCGGCCAGTTTTCTTCCGCGTTTACTAGGAACACATAAAATGCTACGGTTACTCGTTCAGGGCGAAGGGTGAGGGAGAGGGATGTGGGACGAGGGATGGAGTTTTATTGATCTTCACATCTTCACGGATACGTCAGACACAGCTTCACACATACGTCAGTATACGGCCAGAGTTCATAGTGACCGGCCGGACGCACAAGAATGCCAGGTTCAAGAAAAGTCTCATAGATGGCGCTTACACGGGTTCTCTTAATCGGGGGTGGCGTCCAATTCTCTTCCGCGTTTACTAGGAACACATACAATGAAACGATCACTCGTTCAGGGAGAGGCGTGAGGGAGAGGGATGGAGTATTTATTGAATATATACCTACGTCACGCCAGTCAGTACCTACGCGGCCGAGTTCGTAGTGACCGGTCATATATGCACCGCACCTCAAAAGTCTTGACCAAGTTTTGCAAATGCAGAGGTTAAAGAAAAGTCTCGTAGATGGCGCTAACGCGGGTTTTCTTCGTCGGGTGGCGTTCAATTCTCTTCCGCGTTTACTAGGAACACATAAAATGAAACGATCACTTGTTCAGGGAGAGGCGTGAGGGAAAGGGATGGTGGGCGAGGGATGGAGAATCTATTGAATACCATACGTCACGTCCATCAGTCAGTACGCGGCCGAGTTCGTAGTGGCTGGACGTATGCACCGCACCTCAAAAGTCTTTACCAAGTTTACCAGTTGCAAAATGTAGAGGTTCAAGAAAAGTCTCATAGATGGCGCTAACACGGTTTTTCCTCGGCAGCGTCCACTACTCTTCACTCATTCAGGGAGAGGCGTGAGGGAAAGGGATGGTGGGCGAGGGATGGAGTATCTATTGAACACCATGTACACATAGGTACGTCACGTCCGTCAGTCAGTAGGTACGCGGCCGAGTTCGTAGAGACCGATCGTATGCACCCCAACAGTAGAAAATTGCAAAGGTTCAAGAAAAGTCTCATAGATGGCGCTTACACGGGTTGTCATAATCGGGGGTGGCGTCCAATTCTCTTCCGCGTATACTAGGAACACATAAAATAAAACAGTGACTCGTTCAGGGAGATGGGTGAGGGATGGAATATCTACTAAACCCATAATATACATACGTCACGTCAGTTAGTACGCGGGCTGAGTTTACAGTAACCGGTCGTATGCACCCCAACAGTATTTATCAAGGTTAAGGCCGCCATATACGGAACGATCCGTCGTTACAATCGATCTGAAACGATAATATCTATTGAAATTTTGATGCGATATTGCCACACACGTACAATCCATCGCTCGATTTCAGTCTGAACCGACGGATCGTAGTTACCGTGTATGGGGCCAATTACCAGTTGCAGAAGGCAGAGGTTTAAGAAAAGTCTCATAGATGGCGCTTACCCGTAGTGTCTTCGTCGGGGGTGGCGTTCATTTTTCTTCCGCGTTTACTAGGAGCACATAAAATGAAAAGTTTACTTGGAGAGGGATGGAGGAAGAGGGATGGAATATTTATCGATCTTCGCAGACACGGCTCACACGGCAACAAAGTACTGCAGTATGCGGACCGAGTTCAAAGTGACCGGTCGTTTGCACGCACATGTGGATGAATTTCCACAGAGTAATAAAAAAATTAGGTTACTATTTTAGGGGTGATTGTGCGTTTTCACTAAAGCGGAGAAAGACGATTATGTAGGGTCATGTTTTTGATCTTCCTTCCTTCCATCCTTTAATTGTTGATCCACTATAGAAACATCGTCGGTCGCAAAAAGCCAATGATTTGGTTTGTTTATTTTTCGTCGGTTAACCGACACATGCACACATGTCCGTTACGGATCTGTGGTTACGACACAACACATACACATTATCTAAATTGTTCGCATAATCTGATCAGCCATTACGGCTCTTCTCCGGTCCCATTACGGTTCCAATTTGAAAACGTTTCTGTTTTCTTCACCACTTAGAAAATTGGAATTCCTTATGCATTGTGTCTAAACAGTTTATGAATACAATTAGCATTAGAAGACAGGAAGCGGATCGAAAACACTTCGCGATTCTTTTTTCGAATGTGAACACCCCATATTTTAATGTATTTACAAACTATTTCTGCTCTATTGATCCACATTTAATCGAGTCAATAGATTTTAAACAACTTTTTTGCATTTTAGTTTTTAGAGTTCCATACCCTCCAACGAGACTCTATTCTAAGCCTCCCCTATCCGTCCGTCCGTCCGTCTGTCAGCGGGCTCTATCACATGAACCGTAATAGGTAGACACTTGATATTTCCAAAGTGTGTATTTAGGTCTATTACCACTATAACAAGAAATAATAAAAATTAGAAGCAGCTTCCATAGAAGAATGGCATGATAGGTACCTACTCTTTTGTGTGCGAGTCCGACTTGTAGGTACTTGTTCGGTATTTTTATGATTTACGAGTTTTGTATAAGACTAAAGATATCACGTCCGCGCAGAAAAAAACACCTGTTTAGTGAAATATAGGTGCAATATAGACAGCCGTATTTCGTAATTTCAATCACTTACTATACTCACAAGCGAGGTACCTGAGGGCTGGGTTTGTACCGATGCAGTTTTTATGTAAAGTTAAAGAAATAAGTACTTATAATAAGTGTTTATATGAGCTGTCACAAGGAACATCTTAGAACAATCAGAGTATAGTTGCTCATAAGCGGCGGAGAAAACTTAGGCCCCTATAGGTGTTCTTTAAACAAATTTATTTTTAATCACTGACGAAGCATTAACCGAAAAGTAAAAAAAAATACGAAATCGGTTATAAAGTGCTTCAAATGTTCTCAGGAAACATCAAAAAAAATATCATACCTAGATAAAAAGGTTAAATAACCAATTTGTACCTTAAACGTGCGTGCACGCATCGCGGTACTGCGGTGTTACCGCGGACATGAGCTGTGTCTCTAACTAGTGTTACTTAACCAAAAAAGGCTGAAAACAAACAAACAAGCGACAACAGACGCTACGGGCAGTTACTTAAAAGGGATGAACTAAGAGTCATAATAATAACACTGTAAGGTGAGGCGGGGCTGTTGCATCTGCGGGGCTATTGTAACTTTTCATACTAAAACGCGTTCTACTTTTTAAATTAGTATAAAAAGTTACAATAGCCCTACATAGGCTCTGTAAACACTACCTGGGCCTCTATTCTTGGTGTTAAAAACCATATCGTTTTTAACTTGTTACGGTATTGTTTTTAACTCCGTCAAGTAAATAAGAGCTATCAAAGCGTTAACAATACGATAACAGGTCAAAGACGATATGGCTTTTACCGTCTAGACTACCGGCCCTGTTTAGAAGTGTGTCAACGTTGGTTAAACTTTGACGCAGCGTAAGTGAATTGTTTTTAAAAGGAGAATCCTTCAAAACTCCTATTTGCTGGTGGTAGGACCTTGTGCAGGGTCCGTCCGGATCGCTACCACCATTTTATCCATTAACCTACCGCCAAACAGCAGTGTTTGCATTGTTGTGTTCCGGTTTGGGGATAACACAGCCGGTGTAATGCCTAGCATAGAGGCATCCCATCTTAGTCCTCAGGGTTGGCAACTCATTTGCAGTCTTAGGATTGCAGTCTATTGAATGCGAATGTCTATGGGTCACAGTACCACTTACCATCAGGTGGCCCGTGTGCTCGTTTGCCTTCTCTAGCCATAAAAAAAAACTATTCTATGTTGGCACCATTCTGAGTAGAAATGTAATAAAGGATCGAACTTAACCCAAAAACGTGCCTAATTAAGTATTAATTAACCACATGCAGCACCCACTAACGTGTGGCACTCCACTTTGTGCCGGCTAGCGGAAGAGAAACAACAATTTCACAATCCGGACATGGCGGACAATGCAAATGCCGGCGTGAGGCGCGTACAAAATAACCGCAACCCTATATTGCATAATGTAGATTGGGTAAGTAAAAACACGAGCTTTTGTTGAATAAGAGTAGTGAAACTCTCTAAACTATGTGATGTAATGAAGTGATGGAACGCGACGTGTGAATTTATTAGAGTGTACGATAATAATCGCTTTTTTTTAATTTATTTCTTAGAAAAAATACGTACACTCTTTTAACTGTAAATTCGCCAAGCATAAAGTTTATTACGTAACATAACGTTATATGCCAAACATAACGAGTAATGCACTCACTTAAAATAAAAGTTAAAAAAAGTCTGCTTTTGGTTAAAATATTGTTGGACGCCGACTTCAGTTGGACTGACCTATTACCTACCATTTTAAATGAAGTTATTTTTTGCTTTTTGAAGGCGGTTTTTTTGTTTTTTTTTAACTTTTATTTTATTTTATACTTTTTAGTGATCATAATTATGCTGTTATGTAGTCCCACTTTAATTAATTAGAATCAATAAGAAACTGTAGAACATTGGAATTCAATCTCGCCGCAAGCAACGCCGTGGGAAAGTCATAGTCATATACTTAAACATACATATGCTTCGTCATAGTCGCTCAACTATCTTAATCGAAATATCTTGTCGCCACCCTTGAAATATACATATACCGTTTAGGAGTTCCGGTGGCCATCTGTGGTTTTCATCATCAGTTCCACTTTAACAAATACACGAGTTACAATGAAAAATACCAAAATCGCTATAGGTGTGCCTATAAATTTTGAAGAGTTCCGTCGATTCCTCATAGACTCCATCATCAAATCTTCATTTTGATAAGAATGGGACCAAATGGGAAGCACCAGCTTTCAAACAAAAAAAAAATCTTCAAAATCGGTTCACCCAGTTGAAAGTTCTGAGGTAACAAACACAAAAAAAAAACAGTTGAATTGAGAACCTCCTCCTTTTTTGAAGTCGGTTAAAAAGGCTTAGGATGCAGTCGACCAAACTGGAATAAGGTCTTATAAGTACCTAGTTTAACGCCGTATTTGTATAGACTATAGACTAATCTCGGGCTAAGTCTTATTCCAGTTTGGTGAAATGCGGCCTTAATTAAACCCAAAATAATGAATTGATGAAACAACTGGAAGAAAAACAATAATTGACTACCTATGTAAATAAAGTCACATTCAGTGGTCGAAACATAAGAATATTATAATAACCACATGCCGTCACAAAATAGAGGGCTTAAGCCAAATATATAAGGAAGTAAAATAAAAATAAAAATATCAGGGGACTATCACACAAATTAATTATTACTTAAATACATTGAAAACATCCAAGACAATACGAAAGCTCTAAGCTTGTAATATAAGTCAGTTTTAAAGATATATGACACATCCTTATTTACCATTTTGGTACGGAACCCTAAAAATAGGAACCGAATCGGTCCATCCGTTTGGGAGCTTACGATGTTACAAACAGACAAAATTTTACTAGTTATCACAAAACTGTTTCAGAAATGCCACTTTGACAAAACTATGACAGATATGCAACTAAAAAACGTCAAATGTAAAATTACGATAATATCCGCTTTAGATAAGAAATTCTAGGAATTACGACTCTATTGAATCTTATTCTATTTCCATATATGTTTTTGCGATGACCTGTCCGAGCTATGGTAATAAAATAACATTGAACCTATTATAATATTTGTATATTTATAATCTACTACTAGCTTTTATTGGAAACCAATATTGACGGCAAAATAAATGGTAAAAACCTATTTTAATTTCGTCGCCTAGTATTTTATCGTAATAATCATTATGTTACTAAAATTTTGACTACTCTTCGTCACTTGACAGTAAGAAAGAGGAGTCGGAATTATGATAACGATTTGATGTTAAACAACTTGGAATAGAGCCGCTGGGTACGGCTATTCTACCTTACTTGATTTAGCCCATCTCGCTTGTATCTTGTTTTTGAATATGATAGCTCTTATTAACTTGACACTAACTTCTACAGGTCGATTCACAAGAGTTGGCACGAATGGATTGAACGAAAGTAATGTCACCTATCATTGTGTGAGTGCCGTCCTTTGAACCGATGTTCGAATTTCAAACCGAAAACCTGTTATTATTTTACACACTTGTATACTTTCGTTCACTCATTCAATCCATTCGTGCCAACTCTTGTGAATCGACCTGTACATTAACTTCTTAATTCCACAATATGATAACGATAAGCAAACGACATACCTACCTTCACGCCTGTAATCCCAGAGCGGCGTAGGCAGAGCTACAGAATTACCTGCAACTTTAAAAACCTGTTGATAATTCTGTAATGACATTTTGCCCAAATAGGCTAAGATGTTTACCAGCGTATTAGTGACAGGTTGCAAGCCCATCGCCTTACAGTACTACAAGCCTATATTCCCTTAGTCGCCTCTTACGACATCCACGGGAAGACTCGGAGTGGCACTATTCTAACCCGGCCAACACACGGGAAACAAACCACATAAACTTTAAAAACTTGGAATAAGCGCCAGGAAAGCTCTATTCTACTCGGCAAAACAATATTCCTTTCGACATTTTATCGTATCGTCATAGTTATGATCGATTTTATTTACTTGACAGAATTATTGGCAAAGTTAAAAACAATACGATAACAATGTCAAAAGCACTATTGTTTTACCGAGTAGAATAGAGCCGCAGGACTTACACTACCGTACTTCCATGCAAGTGTAAAGCTTGCGTTACTAAGGGCGAGTTGTTTGATCAGTAGTTAAACTAACTAAAAGTTAAAATCCGTAACTAATGCTTAAATCGCGTCGGCCTAGTTGGTAGCTGCCTACGAAGCTAGCGGTCCTGGGTTCAAATCCCGGTAAGGGCAGATATTTGTGTGATGAGCGCGAATATTTGTTCCTGAGTCTTGAATGTTTTCTATGTATTTAAGTATATATTTCTCTATATAAGGAGCAGAGGTAGACCTAGAATGTATTTATATCGTTGTTTAGTACCCATAGTACAAGCCTAGAGCTTAGTTTGGGACTAGGTTAATTGGTGTGACAATGTCCCCTGATATTTATTTACTTATTTTATTTATTTAAAAAACTACTGATCAAATACAGGCTTTAAATCGAGTTAGCGGACGTAACAAAAGCATGCGATGATCGATTGGTATGTGCGCGATGACGGTGAGAGCTCCACTCTTGCGCATGGTAATGCCTTCAACGGGGCACCAATGTTAACGCCGCGTTTGGTTGAGTATGGAAAAGTTATAATAAAGTGACACTTGTGTTTGACTCAATTGTAAGTTGTCCGTTAAACCCTATCAAATTTGAGATGAGAAAGGGATAGATGTATACATCTCTCTCTTTCTCTGATTGGAATTTGGCATGTTTCTGATAGTTGATAATACAGATTTTAATAATGTGATTAAATCAGGAAATATATATTTATAAAATAGTAAAGAATTGATAAGATCGTTTAAGTCATGGTGTTAAAAATATTAAATTCTTCACGAATGAAGACGCCAGATAACTAGAATATTTAAAAATTTCTTTGTTCTATGACCAACAGACAACACAGCCTGAAATACTGCGCCAACTCGAGTATTTACAACTAGAACGCTTCATTAAAAACTCGTTAAAAAACCAGAAACCATAACTTAACTAATATACTCCTAACAACATTTATAAAGGCACCATCAAACGGTCACTCTCACCACCAGGACTTTCTTAAATACTTCGCCAACGAAAGCGCTCGGCATTCAACGCACGCTCGCCGCACGCGTGCCTTGCCGCCCTAAGGACCCGTATAAAAACCAAGCCCATTGAAAAATTAAATCATTGTTGCTCCATTAACCGACCCAGCCGTACGTCCAATTAAAAACTCTAATGACTCAGTGAAAGCCGAAAATAATCCGTTAATCCTACAAAATGAAGTGCGTCTGCCTTTTCCTGGCTTGTGTCGTGGTAGTCCGAGGTTACAGCATAGGCGAGAATGAGGTCGAGACCCCGAGATTAACTACAAGTGATGACCTCTTGGACAGTGTGATCAGTGATTGTTTCGATACCAGCGAACCCACGTCGTGTCTGAAAGTGAAGGTGCTCTCGTTCTTGGACACCAAGTTAGGAGTGACCAAGGAGTCGGCCAGGTCGTTCGACGAGAAAAACATCGACAAAGTGATCTTCGACCGCGTTGGGAGGCTCCTCAACGCAAATGAGTTCAGGTTCCAACTGCCCGAGTTCATCTTCCAGAATGCTGAGGTATCCTACAGAGCTGATAGAGGGTTCGATGTGGAGTTCCCTGAGGAAACTGAGAATGGTGAAGGTAAAGTCAGATTGAATTCCAAATGCTATAACAAGAACATCACAATTAACATGACTTCAAATTGTCAACCGCACTGTTAATAATTTAACATTAGACTGGTAATTAATAATAATTCTCAGTCTGCAAATCTCCAAAAAAATATCCACCTCTCCACACTAAGTCAAAAATTTTCTTCCAGCTCGAGGTCTCTTGAAGAAGAAACTGTTGCTGCCAGTTATGTTGCTCTTGAAACTCAAGATGAAGGCTCTGATGCCGATCCTCGTGGCCATCATCGGGATCAAGGCTGTCAAGGCTCTCATCCTCAGCAAGCTCGCCATCACGCTGGTCGTTGGATTCCTGGTCTACAACCTGATCATGAAGAAGGGAGGTGCGTATGTTCAACAACAGTGATTGCCAGTGGACATTTGCAACTAATTTGTGGCATCTAAAGCGGTGAACAGTTCTTTAAGAAAAAAATAAAAGTAGAACGCCAGATAAAGTAACAAGTCAAAAACCCCCGTCATAAAATTAAAACCTCCATTTGAGCTTCTTTGATTAGGCCATCCAATTTTTCATAAATTTTAAAGCCAATCAGAATTACTGTTAACACATAATTAAAACATTTAACAAATAAAACTTGTAAAATTATAAAGAAAACACAGTTCCACGTATGGATAGACCCTAGGTTATCAACTTATTATCGACGGACGGACAGACTTACCTTTTTTATGTCAAAGATTAAAATATTGTAAACTTGGACTTAGATTACATTTGGATGTAATATGAAATCAACACGTGGTGGTTCCTGCCGATCTTGTTAGTTGATGACGTGTCATTAATTTATCTTCTTTGTCTCCAGCAGCTATGCCCATGATGATGACACCGACAGACGCCCCGCCCGCCCCGCAATACGGACCCCCTGCCTCGCAGTACGGAACCCCTGTCTCTACCCCTGCGGCTCCTCAGGACTCTTACAGCCCGCAGTGGGAACCCTCAGGCAACGGTCCTTACTCCCGTGTATGGGACCCCTCTCAACTCGCGTATAGCTCCTACTACCCTGGTGATTCCAGCTCTTCCTCCAGCTCCAACCAGTCTCCGAGCTACTCCAGCGTGGCATCGATCTCCTCTGTGTCCTCGTCATCATCATCACCCACCTACTGAACCAAATATTTTGTACATAGAACGCACAGACCGGCTAGAGTGTAAGAGTTAATTTATTGACGATATTTAAATTATTTATTGAACACAATAAAGAACTGATGGTTTACTAAGTAATGATTGTCCCTTCCCATTATCCCTAAGGAAATATGTCATGTAAAATATTACTTGGATTCTTGACTTGAAAAAAATCGTCTTCGATATGACCTGGGCCGAGATTCTACACGGTAAAACCTTATTTTTAGGGTTCCATACCGAAAGGGTAAAAACGGGACCCTATTACTAAGACTCCGCTGTCCGTCTGTCTGTCTGTCACCAGGCTGTATCTCATGAACCGTGATAGCTAGACACTTGAAATTTTCACAGAAGATGTATTTCTGTTGCCGCTATAAAATTTTACAAATACAAAAAACAGAATAAAATAAACATTTAATAGGGCTCCCATACAACAAACGTGATTTATTGCCGTTCTTTGCTAACGTCGTATAGATAATGGTACGGAACCCTTCGTGCGCGAGTCCGACTCGCACTTGGCCGGTTTTTTTTATATGTTATCGTATTGTCGACGTTTAGATAGCTCTTATTTCCTTGACAGTAATGGCAGCCGACTTAAAAAACAATACCATAACACGTCAAAAGCAATATGGATACTTGATACTTGTCCCATCGCCGACGATGTGCGGGAATCGAGTACAGTCAGCGATCAACTATTAATATACGTGTCTCTTTTATTGACACGGGATCTATATCTTTTGTTCGTTTCTTGAACGAGAAAATAGTCGATAGCTAATCGCTTCCTTGCCGGCGATGGGACAAGTGCCTTACTCAATTGAATAAAGGCGCTGACCGATGTCGAACAGTGACATACATATTTATTAAGGCGTTAAAAATAAGTCTCAAAAATAAGTAAGTAATCTTCGAAATATCTAGCAGTACCTCACTCTTTTTGTCCAGATTTATTTCTGTTTAAAAGGCGTCTACAGTCTTTGTCAAGTGTATATTTAGGTATCTTAATATTTATTAAACATCATTCGATGTCATGGTCAGTGCTTATTTGTATTCCGAGATCCCACTTATATGTATAAGTAGTATTTTCAGTTTTACTTACAGTCGCGGAAAGTGAAAGTTTGTCACATTTGAACCTTAACACCATCATGTAGAGTCGAAAAGTGACAAACATTAACCTTCCGCGACGTACATTGAACATTGATAGAGTAGCGCAAACATGCCACGACAATTTGAGTGACGGCGGGGCGTGCCCTTTTGAAATAAAAAAAAAAACTATTAAAGTTACACTGAAACATCAATTCGACGGTGGAAAGGAGAAACCCTTTAAGCGACATGATGGGCGAAATTGAGTTATATATATCGTTGGAATCGGCTTTTTTTCTGCGGCTTTTGAGCCGGGTTACCTAATTTCGCTCATCATGTCGCTTAAATGGTTTCTCGTTCCCACCGTCGAATATTCATCAGTAGGTACCTAGATGGCGCTTGTAGCGCTAGCTTAGTTAGCTCGCGCAATCGTTTGTTACCCCAAGAAATGATTAATACAATTTAGTCGAGTCCTACCAAACGATAGATTCCTTCAATTTCAAATATTTTTGTGAAGTACACGCCTTCCTAAAATAAGGTTAAGTATTGAACGTAACATAACAAAATGTGGAAAAATGAATCAATACTATCAATCATGACCAAATGACAAAGTGTTTCATTCAGTAAGTGCAATGGAAACAAAGTTAATGCGTGCGTGCGTAGTAGTGCCTACGAGAATTAATAGTACATTACTGTAGAGACCGGGAAAATGGCTGTTGCGGGACGAGTATGAGTTATCGTGGCGTGGCGCGCTACATACGAGTCCAGCAACCGCCCGGCTGATTGTTCTATTACTTATTCCGTGGTATAGCGCTTTTCTCCAACAATGCGAGAAAATATAACACAATTGTTATAGTAGGTAGGTATATTTTGATGCAAGTGCGGAAATTGACATCACTTTACACGAGCCCCGTGGTGCCTTGGCCCGACCTTGTATGTATAGTTTTTGAATGAATGAATGAATGAATGAAATATTTATTCGGCTATAGTGCAATATTACAAAAGTACAATTATTAAATAAAAAAACAGTAATGAACTTAAACTATAAACTATTTCTAAAACAAAAATAAAAATAAACGCGCTATTCTAAAGCCGAAAAGGCCAACCAGCTCAGCTTGTAGCTGGGGCAGAGCCTCAGCGCTGATTTTCAGCTGGAGCCTGAGATGGAGGTAGATTATAATTATAAACAATTACAAAAAGAAAACAGCGAAAACCAACAAGTAAAGTTTTGTTATGTATGAACCGTAAAGACGTAACACAACGTACCTATTCTCCTTCCCTTTCGCGCTTAACATCAATTCTTTCCGCTCCGAAGCGCATTAAATGCGTGAATTAATTAAACTATCTCTGTGAAGTGACGACAATTTAGGCTAGTAGTTAGGGACCATGCCTGCTAAGCTAGCGGTCCCGGGTTCAAATCCCGGTAAGGCGGTGTAATTCTCGAAGGTTAGGGTTCGTTCACACAGTAACTATTAGATTCGATATTTTATAGCATATGCTTTTACCAGTCACCTATCGTTATAATTATATTTTTTAAATATTTACAAATTTATTTTTATATCTATAAAATCCCGAAACGTTTAAACCTTTTATTTTGTTATTGAGAGTATTGTTTTAATAGTACGTCTACTGGACAACAGATGGAGTATATAACCACTTTCTTAATGTTCTAGCATGTTCTAGCTAGAATCATCTATGTATGCAAAGCTAACCTGTGTCACGAAAATGAATGTTTTTTAAATCATAGACAAACTAACAAAGTCCCTATTCTAATGTCATTCGAAATCAAAATGGCGTACGACACTTTACTTCAAATATACCGAGTCGACGTTCAATTGATACTAGAATTGGCCCCCTGTTTGAATTTTGTTGGTTTTGGAAGATGTTCCAAATTTGAACAACATTACTTTATCAAAAGTTGTATCGTAATTTTAACTTTTCATTACTGCTACAGATAAGAAAACATATCATAGTAAAATTGTATCAAGTAATGTTGGTCATTGACTACGGACTGCATTATAGAGAACTTATGATATGAGTGTAGATAAAAACAATTAACAAAGAAGTAGTTTAATAATGTCATTAGTGTCATTACTCGTATGCCGTTTTAGACACAATGTTAAAGTAATAAGGAGGGCGCCACTGGGTCATACTGGGCGGTAGAATCAAAAGAACGACCAATTTCTAGCGATCGGAAATTTTCGTTTTTCTATGAAACACGAGTGACAAATTTTTATTTATTTATTTATTTATCTATGTCAACAAACAGTGACACAATCTAGGCTTGTGTCCTTGTGATTAAGTAAAGTACCCGGTCGATAACAAGTCAATCCTGACACGTTGTACATCCATGGAGTTTCTGAATATTGAGATTATTGTCAGCAGAAAAACATTGCTAAACTTATATTAGTTGCGTGTGAAGCAATAGTAATAACAGCATTGTTTGACTGCTGTCAACTTTATCCATTTTCAGAAACTTCATGGTTGTGTAATGTGTCAGGATTGACTTCTTATCGGCCGGGCACTTTAGTATACATTGCAATCAGTTATGTTATTGTGCCACCGACACCGTTAACCACAGATTATTAAAAAAAACATAAGCTAGGTATTATTTAGTTTAGACGTCGTACTTCTAATTATGATAATTATGGTGGGATATCGTAAGTTCTTAAATTTAAACTAGTGCAGTCGAATATACTGTCAGTTGCAGGTGCAAGTGTGATAGCAATAGCTAGCCGAACCTATCAAGAAGCTGAGAAGGGTGTAGCTTTGGGTACTCTTAACCTAGTAACCCATAATTTTATCGAATTTCACTTCATCGACTGTATCATAAAATTTCGTATAAATTAATTTCATCGCACGCTATTTTCTGCTGGAATCATGATGTTTTCAGGACATCTTAAAAATTAATTACCGTAAAACGGGGTAAATAGGGACACAACCTAAAATGAAGCATATGTTACTAATTATAAGACTGAAATAATTTCCAATAGAACTTAACGTTATTTTCATTTAATACTTGTTCTTATTTGTAACAAGTTATGCTTAATTTTAGGTTGTGTTCCTATTCACCCCTTAGTTCCTATTTACCCCGTTTTACGGTACGTAATAATTGCGGTAGTAAAAAAAATTTACTCATTTGGCGAGAAATGCCTTTCGATGAAATGAATGCTGCGTAATGAATGATAGGTACTTTCGTTGAAAGGTCTTTCTATGAAATAATAGATACCCTCTTAACCTAATTAGGTAATTGGCAAAATAAATAGAAAATGTATCATTCGATTTCATTTAATCATACATAATACCTTCAAATGTATACAAAAAA
Organism: Acleris cristana; assembly: GCA_948252455.1. Lineage (NCBI taxonomy): Eukaryota > Metazoa > Arthropoda > Insecta > Lepidoptera > Tortricidae > Acleris > Acleris cristana. Next base: position 4,617,933 of record OX411794.1, read on the forward strand.
GTCATAAAAGGAATGTATCAAATATCTACTAGATTTTTACTCCGACCAAGCATCATTCCATTCAACCAGCGAACTTGAAATAAGGTCTCCTAAAATAAATCCTCTAGTAATAATGAAATGATAATCGTCATCAGTGACATAGAATGAATAGAAAAGTATAAAAAAGAATACCTACTTACTATAAAAATCAATACACTGTCAGTGAGATCACCACCTCGCTCGACTGTTAAGTTACCTACCTAATCAGTACTCGAAAGACCTAACCATTCCACTCCGCTCTACAGTCAATATAACGCAATCGAGAGAAAGAGACAAAGCTAACCTTGATTTTTGGACAAGAGCCCCCAGACCCCCAGTAAAAAGCAGAAGACGTATACATGTGAACGTGTACGTTTTTACAGATAGTGAATAAATGACATAGGAATCGTATTTGGTCAAAAATGTTTGTATTTCTCATGCTTTCTCAGTCAGTTTCAGTATAAATAGAGTTTCCTATTTACACCGCAGCACTCAACGGCGCTAGCGTCCTTGGCTACATGTGTTACTAGCGACATCTAACGATACGAAATGGAAGCTTTACATAAAACTGCAATTCCTAGCGTTTATTTATTTATTTTATTATTTATTTATTTATTAAACCATCGACAAAAATTACAAATAAAACAAACGCCCTGCAAAACTGTTTTAGGGCAGTTTGACTGCAGATTAGCGGATTAGCAGTTAAAAGCAACGGTAACCTGATGGGGTTCAGTTAATTGTCATTTCATTAAGCTAATTCATATACCATATTTATTGTGTACAACAAATACACTGCCTTCGATTTCAAGATAATACTTTAGTTTATTTGAAAACAATTATAGTAATGAGGGTGCCACTGGACGGTCGGCGTTTGCTCGGCGCAGTTAATAATAACATAGGTTATTTATTTATCTATAATATAATAATAAGCATCGACTACAAATAAGTCATTGAAATTGATATTTTTTATTCTACTCGGATGAAAACAACGATACTGAGGGACTAATGTACAAAAATGATCACCACCAAATAAGTCAAAAGTATTACAAATAATCAGAATGTGACCGGCCTGAAAAAACGAATTCGACGTTTTTTGATTCAGATAGTGATGCAACCAACAATGAAGTACATTTACAACTTTTTAATGAAAATCATTCAAAGTAAAATACATGAATTACTATTTATGGGGTGTTATTTTTATGATTTTATCGGGTGAGAATAGGTTTGTGCGATGACGAAGCTTCGAGGCGAGCGAAAGTGCCGTGCTTTCTTACGCAAGGGCGGTTGGGTTGCACTTCCCGCAGCGCCGGAGCAGACCGGAAGCTATTTCAGGTGTAGGTATATTAATTTTTCGAGGTTTATAGTCTTAGGGATTAGGTATAGTTTTCAGGATTATAGTCTTCGGGATCATAGTCTTCGGGATTTTAGGCATTCGGTCAAACGAATTTCCGGGATTTTAAAGTTTCGGTAAAATATCATTCGACATTTTAATATTCGGTCTTCCGTTCATAGCCCTTATGAAATTCGGTCTTTTGAATTTCGGTATTAAGAATAAGAATAAGAATCGGTATTATAATACGTAGGTACCCGTTATGAAATATATAATTTGTTGTTATTCATTTCGTTCATTATACCAAATAAGTGTTGAAATTACACAAAGTGGCCTTATATCTTATGAATAATAGATATTTTGTTATTATACGTTCTAATACTTACCCAAAAACAGCTGTATCCAAAAAATTCCAATTCAAGATACAGTAACTTTAAGGTTACAACTTAAAAAAAACTAAGGTTGCATTCGACCAAACCGGAATAAGGTCTTATACCTAGATTAAACGCCGAATTTTTATAGACTAATCTCGGAGTAAGTGTTATTCCAGGTTTGGTGAGATGCGGCCTAAACCGAATTGAACTCAGATAAAATAAATTCATCTTGACTAAAATTTGCCACCTGGTAAGAATTTCTATCCATGTGGCATTTGTACTTTCCACTGTGTGCTGTAAATAAGCCTTTGTCATGGGAAAGTAGGGCCAACCCATACATAAACATGTAAATTTTTCCAGAGAGACATGGTGACGACCGTTGGAGCGAGCAGGGAGAAGCAGAGTCCGCAGAATATGCCGGTGACCACCATGGCGGCTCCGATCTTGCCTTCCATGGTCACTTGCTGCTGAGCCACGCCTCTGGAATTAATAGGATAACGCAATCTGAGACCGTATCATAAAATAGAATAAAACAATTTCAGACAACAAGGCCCATATTTACAAGTACCTTAGACTAACATACATAACAATATATAACAAAATTAACATGACTAACTACTAATACACTTTCGCGGTGTCGGCTAGCCAGTGGCCACAAAATCGCCGAAATATGACACCCGTCGGCCAGAATTCCTCCTTTAAAAAGGAAGACAGATATTTGGTCGGTACTCTCACTACAAAGGACTTAAAATTGACCTTGGCTCCAACCACTCGACCCTAGGGGTAGCTCCGGTCTTAACTCTTACATACTCTACGAGCTCCTTCGCGGACAATTTTTTTATGAACAAACTCTGTAAAATGTTTTAAAAAACAAAAAAACCGCCTTCAAAAACGCAAAAAATAACTTCTACTACTAGGTACTTAGTAGTAGGTACCTATCCTATTAGGTTAGTCCAACTGAAGTCGGCTTTTTGTTGAAAATATTGTGGTCGCCGACTTCAGTTAGACTAACCTAATAGGATAGGTACCTACTACTAAGTACCTAGTAGTAGAAGTTATTTTTTGCGTTTTTGAAGGCGGTTTTTTTGTTTTTTAAAACATTTATTTTATTTTACACTTTTTAGTGATCATAATAAGCTTATGTAGTCCCACTTCTTAGTTGATATATGAAACTTTAAGACATTTCAAGCTCGCCGCAAGCAACGCCGCGGGAAAATCATAGTCATTTTAAAACAATTAAATGTGCTTCGTTGTAGTCGCTCAACTATCTTAATCGAGATATCTTATCGCCACCCTTGAAATCGGTACCGTTGAGGAGTTCCGGTGGCCATCTGTGGTCTTCATCATCAGTTCCGCTTCACCAAGTGACACTTTTTGAATGCAAATGCTACACTTGTTACTAAAAATACTAAAATCGCTATATGTTTGCATACAATATTTGAGGAGTTCCCTCAATTCCTCACTGATCCCTTCATCAGATTCAGATTTGCTGACAATGGGACCACCTCGGAAGTATACTCTATCAAACCAAAAAAGAATTTTTAAAATCGGTCCATAATTGACGGAGTAATCGGTGAACATACATAAAAAAATAAAAAAAATAAAAACATACAGTGGAACGTATAACCTCCTCCTTTTTTGAAGTCGGTTAAAAAGCCAGGCAACGCCTCTGCGATTGCTCTCCTGGTGTTGCAGAGGGCCCTGCCAACGTTTCTATTCGTTTCATTTTTAAACCAATCGCGTCACTGATAGATCACGTGACTTTTCGTATCACGTCATTTACCAGTGACGCGATTGGTTTAAAAATGAAACGAATAGAAACGTTAGTTAGCGCAATGCATCTTGACAGGGCCCTCTGGTGGCCATGGGCGGCGGGGATCACTTTACATCAGATGACCTGCGAGCTCGTTTGCCCCCTAAAGGAGCATATTTTAAGCCAAGTTCAAGATAGTGAAAAGAACAAGGTAGTTCATATAGCTCTGTCGCTTCCGCCGTCACCGATAGCCCAGCATGAAACAGTTTTCTATCTCGCAATTATATTAGGAACGTTACTCACCCTCCACCAACGTACATCATCCCCAGCGTGCAGCCGTGCCCCATGCTCCAGCCCAGCAGCACCGCCGCACCCCAGTAGATCGCGTCATTTTGGAACAGCACGGGAAGCGTGCGCTTCACGAGCTCGCCCTGTTGCCGTGGCTGGTAGTTGCAGACCAAGAAGAACGGCCAGAACAAGGCTCGCACAAGTGCAAACTTCCACAGCCAGGCCGCCCGTGGCTGCAACAGTCATCGACATGTCAGTATCGACCATGAATCCAGGGTCATGCTTCAGCCCAGCATCGCTGCGAGCCAGTAGACGGTGTCTAACGCACTCTCAATCGCTATTGACTTCAAAGTGGAACAATTGTTTTCATTTTGTATGCAGACAAGCCTTCGATTTTCAAACTGAAAACGATTCCGATTGCAATTATTAACAAGTTTTTTAGAGTTGTAGTTAATTCCGTAGCTCTGCCTACCTTACTCTGGAAACGAAGCCGTGCGTTTATGTACGCGAGCCTGCCGTTTCGCAGAAAAAAGTTTGCCAAAATGTGTCGTTTCCCAACGCCAACCCATTTTTTTTCTGTAACTGTAAATATTTCAGGATTATCATTACAGTAGGTTAGGTTAGGATAGTTTTTATAACATCCTGAAATATTTACGGTTACAGAAAATAAAGCGAGTTGGCAAATGAAACGGTTGGGAAAAGATACAATTTGGTAAACATATCTCGCCGAAACAAAGGGAACCATTATAATTATGTATTCATACTCTATCCTCGTAAGGCCCAGTGTGCAATAGGATGTACATAATCAAGGCAATTTAATTGGAACTGTGTTGCAATAAGAATAAGGTCTATTTTCTTATCTTCATTAACTGAAAATGGCATTAAAGAACAAACGTAATTGAACTTTGTTGCCTTGATGGTAGATTCAAAGTCCCACTTACAAAAAACTCCCTGTTTGTGGCACTTTGTGGTATGATGGGCCTTACGAGGCTTTATGGACACTTACGAAATTCCACACGTGCGCGGTCATACTTCCAATAAACGCGGTGACGTTGTAGGTCAGGAAACACGTAATCTTCGTAAAGTAGCTGGCATCGTAACCACTCGCCGACTGGATATCTGCAAAATTATAAATATAAAACGTGTTGAGAAAAACGGTGGGCTCATGATCTGGTTAGAATATTGGGAAAAAGCTGGATGAGGCAAACACACGACTGGACTGCGTTGAGCCAGAGAGAGAAAACCTATGCTCTGCAGTAGGTTAATGTAGGCTGATCTGATTGGATGTATTGATAGTGTTATTAGCATGCATGCAGGACGATCACTTATGTAACTGAAGCTATTGGAGATCTTTGGGAAAGGCCTATGTCCAGCAGTGGACGTGTTTTGGCTAGCATAATTATGATAGTGCACACTGATCTAACGTCCAACGTGCGATATTTATTCATTTATGCGGGACACCAACAGAGTACATAAAATTTGGTAATTGTAGTAAATGTTCTTGTGATGTATTTGGGTATTCATGTACCCCAATTACAGGTGAACACATCATTCATTCATTATATAAATTAAATAAATAAATTTTTACGTCATCGGCAAAGAGTAGGCACTGACTGTGATGCACAGTATTGGCGATATCGTTAATGAAAACCAAGAACAATACAGGTTCTAAGTGAGAACCCTGTGGTACCCCCGAAGTTGCCTCATATTCATATGGTTTAGATGCGTAACCATTTGTGACTACTGATGATGTTCGGCCCGTTAGATAGGATTCAAACCACAACTTCATAGCCTCAACCACACCATAATTATTTAGTTTCTGCAACAGGATACGGTGGTTCACTTTATCGAACGCGTTGCTGAAATCGGTGTAAACCGATCTAACCTAATGGTTAATATAAATTAGATTAGGAGATAAAAAAAAAAAATCAATAAATATAGTTTTTTTTTTAATGAAAGGTATAAATGTGGTCGGACTGCAAAAACTGCCAGGCTAAGGTGAGGCCGACCAAGACTTTCGTAATCAGCTTCAGTTAAGCTATCAAAATCCGCTTTTTTGACTCAATTTTTCGATGAGGTAAAATGTAACGGTCACATGGTACCACAAATTCGGTCGGACACCGGAACCTGCCAACACAGGATTTGGCCGAACATTGTTATTTAACTGTCCGCGGAGGCCTCTATCCTACCATACAAGTTTCGTTCAATTTATCGATGACGTTTTTTTTGATGAATTTTGGCAACACTTTTTAAAAATTTGCGCAAAATTTGCCAAGTTACGCTGCGGCCGACCAAGAGCAGGTGAAGCTACTAAAGGTCAACTACGCCTACAGTGTAGGTATTTTCTATTTATTTATCAGGTAGAGTTTCTTGTACTGGGCTCCCGCACTAGTAGTGTTTGTCTTTATCAAATAGCAGCACTGAAATCACGTCCCGACACTAAACTATTCTTACTTTAAACTACATTAAAGACAGTTTGCGTTCAACTTTTACGCTAAACGAAAGCCACAACTATTAAAACTTGCACATAGAGCAATATTGACAAACAAAAACCACTTTTATGTTATCGTTATTTGTTATTGTTAACCGTGTCGTTTTTGTGTTATTAAATTTATTTTCATTTTCATTATTTTCATTCCATTAAATTTTTTTTTTTAACGAAAATAATTAATACAAAATGGGAAGCTATAATAAAGTGTGTGTTGTCGTAGTGACAGTCAACTGCCGTGCGATATAGACTTACCAGAATGTACAGCAGGGAAAACAGAAAATGACACGAAGCAGATAAACCAGAGAGTGTAGTTTTGCACCCAGCCTTCCTTAAAGATGGTGAGAAAGGAAGGTGTTGAAAGAGCCTTGTCGTCCCCCTCGACTTTCTTCTTGACAGTCTTCCTGCGTGCCTCTTTTTGAAATCCTTCTTTCTTCGAGACCTCGATGCATTGGCGGTAAAACCCCTGGAAGCAGACTCTGTTAAGCAGTGCTCGTAAATTGACAGATTTTTATAACTTGTAGTTTAGGCTGTAGGGGGAGTCCCCCAAATCTTAAAATTCGTAATAACATGTATCTAATATTTTTTAAGAGCTATCTGATGGTACCGCTCTCTAAAAATACCTTTGCTTTACTTGTATGTAGGTATCCAAAAAAGATACAACTTTGTCGGCATAATTTAATCGTACTATGCTAAATTACAGCTTTGCAGTACCAAGAGCCTCTTTGTTAAACCGCGGACAGACGAACATAGTGAAACTACAAGGGCTCCTTGTTGACTACGGAACCCTGAAAATTAAGATATAAAAGCACTTACATTTAACGGTAAGGTGAGGAACAAGTCTAGGCACACGAGGAGCACGACCAAAACGATTATAAAGTAGTATATAGTGGAGGTTCTGTGGCTTTTAGCTATGTCTAAGAACATGTTGGCGATCACCACCAGGGTCCCGCACAGTCTGGAGCCCTTCTCCACTGTGTCGGAGCACACAGGCGGCAGGATGGAGAGTATTGCGAGCACATAGTAAAAAAAAAATGCATTGCAAACTGGAAAATAAAAATTGTGACGTTAATAAAATTATTTTGGAATTAGACACCCGTTAAGACATGTCAAACTTTGTCCCAATTTTAGTGCAACTGTGTCACTTGCCAAAGGACAAAATCTTTTTTGATCCAAATATGAAAATGCCGGCCAAAAATGAATAATGCTACATTTTGATAGAACCAAGGCCAATGGCCTTACAGCTTTAGTGCCATAACAATAAATGCTTAAGCGGACAAGTTCTAACAGAATACAGCATTATTTCTTTTTGGCCGGCACTTTTATATTTGGGCCAAAAATGTATGAAGCCCCAATGATGTCCGTTTCATTAGTTATTCATGCATTTTATTTTCTGAAACCGTTTACTTAGGATGCTTAAAATCCTATAAATCCTGTAGGTTAGATTGGGTTAGGTTAATTTTATAACAATCCCGAAATGATAAACGGTTTCAGAAAAAAATGCATTTTAACTTAACACTGCGCCGAGCGATGTACGATGTGCCTTTGCTATTATTGTGTTTTCTAATAAAATAAAGTATTTTCTTGAAATCGGATGGTGCTTTTTTGCACTACAGATGAAAACACAACTTATAGGATAGGGGAGCGGGGGGCTTGTTGTAACAGGTTGTGGAAAAAGTGTGTAAAAAGGAAATTAAAAAATATTGAACAACTGTTAAATAATGTCTTTAAAGATTAACTAACTATCTCTCTAGCTTTTCAGTAATGAATATTTGAATAAACTTTATAAATATTTAAACAGGGGACGTTTTTAAAAAAATGCCGCGTGTTACAACTCACCTCGTATTTGGGGCTTGTTGTAACAGCCATGGGGCATGTAGTAACAATAAAATACTAATTTGATTGCTAACATTTTGAACTTTTAGTAACGTTTTACAAAAACATTCAGATGAGCTTTAAACTAAAACAAAAGTGTACTTCAATTATGGAAAACTTAACAATATCGGCCAGTCAAGCGCCAAGCCAGCGTCACAAGGGTACCTCTTTCTGCTGAAGTGATAGCTCCAATTTGCTTTTGCTTAGGTACGCGCAGCTATGATTTTTTTAGATTTTTGTACGGTGGTAACACCAGTTTCATCTACATTGTAAATACGTGATGGTGAAAACTGGTATTTTTGAAGCACGTCCTTATATTTTCTAAAAAAATCTTCAACGTTGGTCTTGTTGAAAGAAGTAGCCCGGCTTAAAGATGTTGCTTCCGGTGTTCTGAGCGACAGTCTTGGATTTATCTTCATAAAGCTTTTGAACCAATTGGGTCCTGCCATGTTATTTATGTGCCACGAGGAAGATATATTTTTTGCAGCAATTTTAACAGCACATTGATATGCCAACTTTCTGTTCAGAGGGCCCTGCCAAGATGCATTGCGCTAACTAGCGTTTCTATTCGATTCGTTTTTAAACCAATCGCGTCACTGGTAGATGACGTGATACGAAAAGTCACGTGATCTATCAGTGACGCGATTGGTTTAAAAATAAAACGAATAGAAACGTTAGTTAGCGCAATGCATCTTGGCAGGGCCCTCTGACCTCTATTAGCAGCAGTCTAAAATAAATGCCCGCACATATCAATAAATATGAAGATATCTTCTCTACCATTTCCTCTGGTAATACTAGTTTTGGTTTAACATAGCCAACGGACGGGCATCGGCGACATGGCACAGATTGAAATTTTTAGCTACAGTTCAAATACTGGCCTTATTTTCCAAAAAGTCGATGGCAATGCCAATGTGAGTAGGTTTCCAAGGAGGTGAGTCACTGTATAAGGTCGTGTATGGATTCGCCATCTCGATCAGCAACTTCCGGCACCTCTGACTGCTGGAAATCACGGCAGAGTGCCATAGACTTCACTTGGATGCCGAGCGACCATTTTGACTCTCCTACTTCTTCCCGTTGGGGGTCGATTTCCGGGAAATCCTTTCTTGGTGCACCCCTAGACCTCATAAGGTGCCAAATTTGGAATCTCTCGACCCGACGGTTTGGGCTGTACGTTGAGAATGTCAGTCAGTTTCTACTTTTATATATTTAAATAACAGGGTGGAAACCCCAAAATCGATGCTACGATGCTTGGTAAAATGACGACATACGCATGGTTGGCAACCCTGGGTTTCTGACAGCAAATGAAGACGAAATAGACAAAGATCGGGCGGTGTAGTACCTAAGTGAAGGGCGTAGAAGAGACACATACATTGCCAGATCCAATAGCTATAGTTTCTTACCGCTTATAACAAAGATTGACATCAAGGTGAGCATGTAGAAATTAAATGGCCACTGTGAGCTGTCCAGCATGGCCAGTAAAACCGTGAACAAGAAGATCAGGACCTCGCCGCAGAGACACCACACGATTCGCTCCCCACTACAAGATTAATTAAATAAAATGCTTCAAAAATTACATTTATTTAATACACGTTTATTGACGACTGTACTTGTAAGACTGATAATAAGTACTTGTTATTAACAGGCCAGTTCTTTGCCGTAGCCAATCTCGAGAGATCTACTATAAGCCTTGGAGGAGTTCCTATGGCCAGATCTGATCTCCATCGTCATACCAGCTTGATTTATTATTGTATTTTTATAAATCATGCAATATTACAAGCCAATCCGAAAATTATACCTATGTAGGTTGAAAATAGACTTCCTAGATTCGTTGACATTGTTACTTTGTTACAAGTTACAAGCTAGTATACAAGTGGGTTAAAAAAGATTACTAGTCAAAAAGTGTTCATACGAGAATACGATCCATACTAATATTATAAATGTGGAAGTTACTTTGTCTGTTTGCTACGCTTTCACGGCTAAACCGCTGAACTGATTTCGATGAAATTTGGTGGCCTGAGTCCCGAGAAAGGACATACCTTATGTCCTATGTCATATAGGTTTTTTTTTTTCGGAAAATTGGATAGTTCCCGAGGAAATAGCGATAAATGACTTCTACGCGAACAGAGTAGCGAGCAATAGCCAGTATGTTATAATTTGAAATAGAATAATAGGTTGTTACATGATCTCTTCGCATAACATTAAAAGTGAATAAATTTGGTGCCATAATCGTCTTAAAGAAAAGGTTTATCGCGCGGCTTGCATGTGTGCGTGCCTCGACCATACGCGCCGCGAGCCACCACAGGCAAACCCAACAGGACGCACCAAGCAGGTTTAAGGCCGAGTCACAACGGACGCGCGTGCGCACGTGCGCGTTCGCTTTCCACTGCGTCGTATAGTATGAATTCTCATTACGTCATGTCACTATACAACGCAGTGGAAAGCGAACGCGCACGTGCACGTCACGCATCCTGTGTGGCTGGACCTTTAGTCGGGGTCGCGCCGTCGCCGCGTTTGGTTACATGCGTATCAAGTAATGAGTAACGCGCATCGATATAGCAATTAATAGCGCCCGAGCGATTATAAGTAACTCCCAGTAGTAGTAAGAAACTCCCAGCCGGAGACTACTTTTCTATTTATACTGTGACTAAGGTAAGGACTAACATATAATGCTTTGAGATTGCTATAATTTCACCGGTTGTATATTAAAGGGTAAGATAGTAATAAAGAGGCCACATATGATGCCACACACAAAATCAAAAGGGATAATTAATGGCGAAGAACGTGAGATTGATAGTTTGCGCGAGCCTTGATTGCTGCGCCAAATTCAATTATTGCGGTGTATTTTAAAACCACAACATTGAGCAAAATAATGGTTTACCAGGATGAGGAAGTTATAAGTACTCAACTATTAAATATAACACCATCGTTAAAGATCGTAGGGTTTCGAACATTCCACATTTTCAAGGAAAAATAATCAAGTTTAGTTTGTCTAAAGAACGTAGACGTTATGGTTATTGAGATCTAAATCGTGGACCGTAGCATATGTGGCCTCTTAAATAACTTAATTAATAAATAAATCGATAAATATTTCACCGAGGGGCTCGTCAGCGCAATGTCTAGGATCGACGCTCTGTGGTAAAACCAACTTACCCAATGGCACGGAAAATGTTTAGCCAACTGAAAAATAAATTTGGCAATTGCATCACTATTCCCATAAAAGCCAAACAGTTGGCATCGTACGTAGTCTTCGCGAGCTTGTGCTCTTCGAAGTAATATTTAGCCGTGATGATCACGTTGAACGGCAAAAGAATCACTATCCCATGAATGAATAGAATTATGTTTAGGAAATGCGGATTCTCGAAGATCCTTCGAATACCAACATTTCTGGAAAAATCTGCAAAAAAATGGTACCTACTTCATTACTTCATTAGACACTCATTGACAAAAAAAGCTGCGCAATTATGGTCGTGTTTATCGATGTGGATAAAGGTGGACAAAACATTTGTCACGTTCTGACCAGTACGTATGTGTGAGAGTGACGGATGCTTTATCCACCGCGATAAAGGCGTCCATATTTATCATTTCGCACGGGCTTGTGTGGCTAAAACTGGAACAAACATAGAAACTTAGTCCACGCTCCAATGAGAAGCCACTCAAACCAAACCAAATTTAGTGAATAGGTACTGCTCAGAACGACATTATTTGTGCACTTGTGCATGTGTCGTACGAGAAAATTACTCCTTCATGCTTCTGAGGGGCTAGACAAGGTGCATTACGCTAGCTAGCGTTTCTATTCGTTACATTTTTAAACCAATCGCGTCACTTGTAGATGACGTGATACGAAAAGTCACGTGATCTACCAGTGACGCGATTGGTTTACAAACGAAACGAATAGAATCGCTGGTTAGCGTAATGCATCTTGTCTAGCCCCTCAGGCTTCAAGTTTGGCGCGTTGACTGTATGTAACTATCATACTATGTGTTATTATTCTAGGTATTCAGACTAGATCGGTTCACTGACTACATGGTAATACTAAGACCAAAACTAACAAAGAAATAGTTTATTAATTATTTATTCATCATCCCTTTTCAAGATCTATGCATTGAAACCTTTTAGTTCAAACTCGATACATTTGTAACAAATGTTTTTTGCTAAGTATTTTCTACATGTGATATAACGACACAGGGACATAGCTTGTAACATGACGTGACCAAACCCCGTTATCTTGTCGCACTGACGTTGCTTTTTGTAAGAGCTGAGTGTTTTAATTTATCGAATGAGTATCTAAATGTTGATGGTATTGTACTTGATACGATTATGACACTAAGGGCCTGTTTCACAATCGACAAGTAAATTTATGTGCCAGTTAAAGTTAGCTCTCTCCTTGTCTATGTTCAATTGTAAGAAAAGGAAAGGGCTAAATTTATGTGTCATATATGCTTTACTTGACGATTGTGAAACAGGCCCAAATACTAAATATGAACAAAGCAAATGAACTTGACGTCAATATTAAACAAAGAACTGCAAAGGATTGGGGCTGCCTGTCAAACATGCATTGTAAATAGATAAATTAATATAATTTATCTATGGTTATCGCATCCCATAAGACTAATTCAAATTCAAAATTCAAATTCAAATTATTTATTTCAGAAATTGCATTTCCATATTGTACACAAATTTAAATAAACATTAAAATTAAAATTATAATCGAAGTTAAAATCAAAATCAAAGTTCAAAATAAAATCACAATTAAAATCCATCAATCCATCCAATACCAAATTAAAAATAAAATTAAGCACACAAATCTTTTGTTAAAAGTATAATTTAGAATTGTAACGCCTTTAACATTATCTGTGCCGTGTCTCTCTCTACTCTGTGGCATCATTCTATGCGAACGTGTTTCTTACAATAAATAAATTTATTAATTTATATTCCGGCTTAACTCTGCTTATTTATTAACTTTCACAACTATAAAAACTAAAGACATAATTAATAAGTACGATTGCTCCCTACATGGAGCTGCATACAGTGAACCATGTAAGGGCAATCAAACCTACCCGCTATCATGTCCAGGATGCTGTTGCCGCTACCGCGCACTCTGCTCTGTCTGCTGCTCTGGTCTCTACTTATTTTTAATCAATAACTTTTAATACCATAGCTATATTGAGAATGAGCAGAGATTGAAAGGCAAAGAATCAATTGTATTTTGCGTATTATAAACTACAAAACAAACATTGATATAGAGATGGTCGATAAATTATAACATTCAACCTACAAATAAGTGCAACAAGATAACGGGATTTACTAATGACACGCGGAAAACTAAATAAGATAAAGCCAATAAGCCAAGGTTCGGAGTTTTCATAGCACGGTAAGACGAAAGAGAGCTGTGGAGTCGACATCAACATTAAAATTGAACGCTTACTCATATCATACTCATTTGTTTATTTAATAAATGCTTGTATATTCGCCCTGAGCCCGGGTAAAGCTGATAAGCTAAGTAATGAAAGATTACAATTTTAAACAAAATTATGTTCATGTTCATATTATTTAATATTAATCTCACAATGTTATGAATATTAAAAGTGAAAGTCAGTATAAAATATATGATAAAATTAAAATTGCAATTAAATAAACGAATGAGTATGAGTATGTGTAAGAGTTGAATTTTAATGTTAATGTCCACTCCACAGCTCTCTTTCGGCTTACTGTGTTATGAAAACTCCGAACCCTGCCAATAACACAACATTAGTCAAAATACGATGGATATTTTACTCTAGCTCCGAGGAGACAGATAAATTAGTAACAAAGATGTTTTACAAGTACCTATGTACAACTACGTACTAGGGGGCGTCCATGAATTACGTGAGGCATTTTTGGCGGGTGCGTCTCACGAGATATATTACAAAATCAATATTTTCATGTTAATAACGTTTACAAGATATGATAAACGTTAGCTATAGGTAACAACAAAATCAATATTTTTATAAGGAATAACGGTCAAATAACATAATATTAATTTTATTTAATGTTTTTTTATAATAACACTCAACATGTCTAATTTCAGTTCGTATAACATACATGACATATAGCGATCATAATACATTTTATCTTTTAGTATAAGGATTATAAGATCTATCATCTAGAACACGTTTAACTTAATTTAACCCAACTTTACTCCGCTTATTTGCAGATTTTTTTTTTAAATTCGTGGCATTTGCCGAGATCCCCCCTCTCTCCAAAGTAAGATTAGGTGAGATTCGGCTCGACACCCTCCCTCCCCTGAATGCCTTACGTAATGAATAGACGCCCCCTTCTTATAATAACTAACATACTTAGACTGTTAAAATCGGGTTTGCTTCGCCCTTGTCGTGTCCTTGGTAGTCTACCTTAAGTACAATAAATCTGCATGAATTAAGGGCACCCAACTTGCAAAGGGTTTGGATATGTTCTAAACACGTACCCCCTTACTAATAAACGTTGAGTAACGGTGGTATAGCTATACAATGTTTTGTCCTTATCTGTCAAATTCAAATGTCACAATGACTGTTACTCAACGTTTATTAGTAAGGGGGTACAAGCCATAATGTCAATTCAAGTTTTCGACCTTGAGGTGCTTGCGTGAGATTTGCCATGTCCATAGAACGATGAAAGTTTTCAGTTTACATTCAATATAAATACCCTAAACGCTGAAACGTGGACACTTACGGTAGGGTTGGTCCACAAAGGAGCAGGATAGCCTAGGAAAAGTGCCCCCAAAGCCTAGAGTTCAAATGACTAAAATATTCTTTATGTAAATATAACACTATGTACAAAAATTCACCCCTCTAGTACCGACTAGGCTGCGGTTACACATTTCCGACTACCGTTACACCGATTCAGAAACCAAATTGTAGCGCATTTTAGTCTCGTTAATTTCTGTACAATACCTACCACTTTACCGTAAAACTCAACCTTTAGGATATGTTTAAATTCACTGAAAAAACGTCATAATTTTCGTCGTTCCAGCGCCTCAACGTCAAAAACTTGGATTTTTAGTAAAGGCCTCTACTTGTAGAGCAATTTTATACTTTTCAGTGATCATAATAAGCTGTCATGTTAGTCCCAGTTCTTAATTGATATGAAACTTTTCAAGCAACGCCGCGGGAAAATCATAGTAATATTTAAACAACAAAATGTTCTTCGGTATAGTCGCTCAACTATCTTAATCTAGATTTTTTCTCGCCCCCCTTGAAATAGGAACCGTTGAGGAATTCCGGTGGCCATCTGTGTTGTTCATCATAAGATCCACTTCACCAAATGCAACTTTCTCAATGCAAGTCTAAAGTTGTTACTAAAAATACTTAAAAACGCTTTATGTATTCCCATAATATTTGAGGAGTTTCCTCAATTCCTCATGAATCTCCTTATCAGATTTGTATACTCTGTCAAACCAAAAAAGAAATTTTAAAATCGGTCCACAATTGACGGAGAAATCAAAAAGAGGGACTACATAACAGCTTATTATGAATTAAGCAATATAAATAAAATAAAATAAAAGTATAAAACAAAATAAATGCTTTAAAAAACAAAAAACCGCCATAAAGAACCCAAAAAAAAACTTTTAAAATGTTAGGTAATACGTCAGTCCAACTGAAGCTAATATTATTAACCAAAGGCCGACTTCCGTTGAACTGAACTATTTCCTACCATTTTAAAATAAGTTTTTTTGCGTTTTTGAAGGCTGTTCTTTGTTTATTTTAACAATGAATTTTTTAATATGTCGTCTATAATTAAGTTAAAAAATAAACCCCCCTCTCATTATTTCGTAAAAAATAGCCTATATAACTCCCACAACCAAGATAAATCTAACGACACCTCATATGTTAAAATCCATCAAGCTTATATCTAGGATATTTTGTCAAAGTAACTTTTGACTTTAGTCGACCGACACAAGACTATTTTTCTAACAAACGAAATTTGACATGGGCTTTGCGAGGTTAAAAGTACTCAACTAATGAATCACTTAATATTTAGTTAAAGATGGTACACAATATTAGTCAAAATACGATGAATATTTTATTCTAGCTCCGAGGGAACAGATGAACTTAGTAACAACGATGTCTTACGAGTACCTATGTTACAACTACATACTAGGAAGCGTCCATTAATTACGTGAGGCATTTTTCGCGATTTTTGAAAACCCCCTCACCCTGGTGAGACGTCGAGAGATTTGGCAAAACCCCCCCCTCTCCCAGTCCCACGTGAGATTTTTCTAAACATGTGTTTCTAGTGTAAATGAGTTAGATTGATTCTAAAAAAAATCGCCTCATATTTTATTTGACTAGTTAAGACAGTATTTCAGATTTTAGTGAAGGAACGGGTTTTCCTTAATTTAACCCATTTTTTTTTGCAATTCTAATCTGCTTTTTTGCAACAAAAAAATACGTGACATTTTCCAAAACCCCCCCCTCTCTCCAAAGTAAGATAAGGTGAGATTCGGCTCGACCCCCTCCCTCCCCTGAACGCCTCACGTAATTAAAGGACGCCCCCCTTCTAATACCTAATAACAGTAATAACTAACATACATAGACTGTTAAAATCATTACCTCTGGGTTGGCGTCGCCCTTGTTGTGGCTGTGGTAGTCTACCTTTAGTACAATAAATCTGTATGAATTAAGGGCAACCAAATTGCAAAGGGTTTGGATATGTTCTATAGGTAGAAAAAACGTCATAATTTTCGTCGCTCCAGCTTCTCAACTTGGATTTTTTGTAAAGGCCTCTACTTGTAGAACAATTTTAAACTTTACAGTGATCAAAATAAACTGTTATGTTAGTCCCACTTCTTAGTTGATATGAAACTTTTCAAGCAACACCGCGGTGAAGTCATAGTCATATTTAAAGAACAAAATGTTCTTCGTTATGGTTGCTTAACCATCTTTATCGAGATATTTTATCGCTACCCGTGAAATAGGAACCGTTGAGTATTTCCGGTGGCCATCTGTGTTGTTCGTCATCAGTACCAAATTCACAGAAAGCATTTTTTTTATTTTATTGTATAGGAGGCAAACGAGCAAACGGGTCGCCTGATGGTAAGCGATCACCGTCACCCATAGACACCTGCAGCACCAGAGGAGTCACAGGTGCGTTGCCGGCCTTTCTCAATGCAAGTGCTAGACTTGTTACTTAAAATACTAAAATCGCTATATGTATGCCCATTACATTTCAGGAGTTTCCTCAATTCCTCACGGATCTTCTTATCAGATTCAGATTTAGTGACAATGGGACCACCTCGGAAGTACACTCTATCAAACCAAAAAAGAAATTTTTAAATCGGTCCACAGTTGACGGAGAAATCGGAAAGTGAGACTACATAACAGCTTATTATGAATTGATCAATATAAATAAAATATAATAAAAGTAAAAACTTAAACAAAAGTTTGAAAAAACAAAAAACCGCCTTCGAAAATGCAAAAAAACTTCTTAATTGTGAGTCGCCGGCTTCAGTTGGATTGACCTATTAGCTACCATTTTATAGCTAATAATAGGTCAGTCCAACTGAAGCCGGCGACTCACAATATAATTAACCAAAGGCCGACTTACGTTGAACTGACCTATTTACCTACCATTTAAGAAAAAGTATTTTGCGTTTTTGAAAACTGTTTCTTGTTTTTTAAAACATTTTATTTTTAATATGATGTCTATAATTAAGTTAAAAAAAATAACCTCTCTCATTAATTTGATGAAAATAGCCTATGTCACTCCCTCGATCCAGATAAATCGAAAGACCACTCATACATTATGTTAAAATCCATCAAGCCGTTTAAGCTGCAGAGCGTGCCAAATATATGTACATACAGATACATACACTCCAAAAACATTAGCCTCCTGCTGACGCAGTCGGATAAAAAATGTTTTTCCAGAATTGATAAGTTATCCTCATAAGGCCCAACGTCCTTAATTTAGGAAATTTATTAAAGTGACTTTTGACTTTAGTCGACCGACACAAGATTATTTTTCAAACAAACAAAATGTGACGTAGCTTTACGAGGTTTACAACTTCGTACTAAGGGGCGTCCATTATTGGCAAATTTCGGAGACCCCCTCCCCCCTGGTGAGTTGACGTGAGATTTGGCACAAACCCCTCCCACCCCCAGTCTCACGTGAGATATTTCAAAACGTGTGTTTCTAGGGTAAATGAAGTAGACTGGTTCTTAAAAAAATCGCTTCATATTTTTCTTTGACTAGTTAAGGCAGTACGTATCAAATTCTAGTAAAGGAACAACATTTACTTAATTTAACCCTTTTATTCGTAATTTACTCAGTTTTTTTGCAGAAAAAAATTGCGAGACTTTTGCCGAGACTCCCCTTTTCTCCAAAGTAAGAATAGGTGAGATTCGGCTCGACCCCCTCCCCCCCCCCCCCCCCTGAACGCCTCACGTAATTAATGGACGCCCCCCTTCTAATAATATTTAATCATTACCTTCGGGTTTTCTTCGCCATTGTAGTAGCTTTTGTAGTATACCTTTAGTACAATAAATCTGTATGAATTAAGGGTACCCAAATTGCAAAGGGTTTGAATATGTCCTACAGGTAGAAGTTTGAATGTCAATTCAAGTTTTCAACCTTGAGGTGCTGGCGTGGGCTTTGCCGTGACCATAGAACAACTTTCATTCAATATGTCCTAAACGCTGAAACGTGGACACTTACGGTAGGACTGGTCCACAAAGGAGCAGGATAGCCTGCGAAAAGTGCCACCAAAGCCTAGAGTTCAAAATGACCAAAATATTCTTTATGTAAAAATAACACTATGTACAATGGTGACGGTTACACCTTTCCGAATACCGTTACCTGATTCAGAAACCAAATTGTAGCGCATTTAGTCTTGTTAATTACTGTACAATACCTACCACTTTGCCGTAAAGCTCAACCTTTAGGATATGTTTAAAATAACTGAAAAAACGTCATAATTTTCGTCGTTCCAGCGCCTTAACGTCGAAAACTTCAATATATAGTAAAAGCCTCTACTTGTAGAACAATTTTACACTTTTTGTTAATCAAAATAATCTGTTATGTTTGTCCCATTTCTTAACTATCTTAATAGAGATATTTTATCGCCACCCTTGAAATAGGAACCGTTGAGGAGTTCCGGTGGCCATCAGTGTTGTTCATTATCAGTTCCACTTCACCACATGCAACTTTCTCAATGCAAGTGCTAGACTTGTTACTTAAAATACTAAAATCGCTATATGTAATCCAGTAACATTTGAGGAGTTTCCTCAATTCCTCACGGATATAAGGAGATTTAGATTTGGTGACAATGGGACCACCTCAGAAGTATACTCTATCCAACCAAAATAGAAATTTTAAAATCGGTCCACAGTTGACGGAGATATCAAAAAAGTGGGACTACATAACAGCTTATTACGAATTGATCTATATAAATAAAATATAATAAAAGTATATAATAAAATTAATGCTTTAAAATACTAAAAACCGCCATCGAGAACCCAACAATTGTACATTACTGCACAGACCGGGAAATAGGCCGTTGCGGGACGAGTATAGTCAGTGTGGCCGAGACGCAGTCGAGGCCGCGCTATATACGAGCCAGCAACCTCCCTTCCCGGACGAGGCTTGTATAGTGCTTTTCTC
This sequence comes from Acleris cristana, assembly GCA_948252455.1. NCBI lineage: Eukaryota > Metazoa > Arthropoda > Insecta > Lepidoptera > Tortricidae > Acleris > Acleris cristana. The sequence goes on from OX411794.1 coordinate 4,637,693, forward strand.
CAACAATGCGAGAAAATATAACACAAATTGTTAAAATATTAAACACAGTCCCAAAATTTCCTTGAAAAAAAATATAACAGAAACACGTACGATTAAAAGTACTGAAACAAAGCATTAAATAAAATAAATTTTAATAAAATATGGTTTAAATTAAAACATTTATCACGTGCTTATGTTATTTCGGCCATTTAATTTGTTTTATTTGTTTTTTATTGAACAAAATTTCAATGAAAATACGTCAAACTATTTGATACATTTTAAAAAGCGCTGTAAACGCTATTTGAATTCTTTAACTTTTTAGTCTAAGACATTTAAAAAGTTAAAATTACAATGAAGAGGTTTGATTGCACGAGTGTTTGGCTGTTTGGAGATAGTTATCCTAATCCAGACATAGTTTAAAAAAGTTAAACACCAGTGGCCCGTTTCACGAAGCTACAAGTTACAAATGACAAGCGGAACTCTCTTTCTAGCAGTACGAGTTAGAAAGAGACTTCCGCTTGTAATTTGTAACTTGTAGCTTCGTGAAACGGGCCTCAGGTAACTTCGTGGGCTGATTTTACGACAGTAAGGTTAACAATTCCGAGAATGAGGGGGAAAAAAAAATACGCCCTCTAATTCTTTGATGAAAATATTATAGCCAATCACACACACACAACCAAGATTAAACAAACGAAGCCGTTTAAGCTGCAGAGCGTGCCAAATATATGTACAGATACATACACTCCAAAAACATTAGCCTCCTTCTGACGCAGTCGGAGAAAAAAATGTTTTTCCAGAATTGATAAGTTATCCTCATAAGGCCCAACGTCCTAAATTTAGGAAATTTGTTAAAGTGACTTTTGACTTTAGTCGACCGTCACAAGATTATTTTTCGAACAAACGAAATTTGACGTGGGCTTTACGAGGTTAAAAGTACTCAACTAATGAATCACTTAATAGTTAAAGATGGTACACGACATTAGTCAAAATACGATGGATATTTTATTCTAGCTCCGAGGAAACAGAGGCCCTTGCCAAGATGCATTACGCTTACTAGCGTTTCTATTCGTTTCGTTTTGAAACCAAGCGCGTACTTTTCGTATCACGTCATCTACCAGTGACGCGATTGGTTTAAAAACGAAACGAATAGTAACGCTAGTTAGCGTAGTGCATCTTGGCAATTGCCTTAGATGAATTAAGTAACAACGATGTTTTACGAGTACCTAGTTACAACTACATTCTAGGGGGCGTCCATTAATTACGTAAGGCATTTTTCGCGATATACGGAGACCCCTTCCCCCCCCTGGTGAGATGTCGTGAGATTTGGCTCAACCCCCTGCCCCAGTCTCACGTATGATATTTCTAAACGTGTGTTTCTAGTGAGTGAGAATGAGTTAGATTGATTCTAAAAAATATCGCTTCATATTTTTATTTGACAAGTTAAAACAGTATTTCAGATTTTAGTGAAAGAGCACGTTTATTTTTTTTGCAATTTTACTCTGCTTTTATGCACAAACAAAATACGTGACATTTGCGGAGACCCCCCAAAGTAAGATTATGTGAGATTCGGCTCAACTCCCTCCCCCCCCCCGCCCTTAACGCCTCACGTAATTAATGGACGCCCCTCTTCTAATAATAACTAACATACGAAGACTGTTAAAATCAATACCCCATCGTCGGCTTCTTTCTTGTAGTGGCTTTGGTTGTATACCTTTAGTACAATAAAGCTGTATGAATTAAGAGCACCCAAATAACAAAGGGTTTGGAATGTTTGGATATTTTCTACAGGTAGAAGTTTTAATGTCAATTCAAGTTTTCGACCTTGAGGCGCTAGCGTGGGCTTTACCGTGTCCATAGAACAACAAAAATTTTCAGTTTTCATTCAATATTTCCTAAACGCTGAAACGTGGACACTTACGGTAGGGCTGGTCTAAAAAGGATCAGAATAGCGCAAAAAGCCCCCAAAGCCTAGAGTTCAAATGACCAAAATATTATTTACCTACCGCTTTACCGTAAAACTCAACCTTTAGGATATGTTTAAAATCACTGAAAAAACATCATAATTTTCGTCGTTCCAGCGCCTCAACGTCGAAAACTTGGATTTTTAGTAAAGGCCTTGGCGAACAATTTTATACTTTTCAGTGATCATAATAAGCTGTTATGTTAGTCCCACTTCTTAGTTGATACGAAACTTTTCAAGCAACGCCACGGGAAAGTCATAGTCATATTTAAACAACAAAATGTTCTTCGTTATGGTCGCTCAACAATCTTTATCGAGATATTTTATCGCCAACCTTGAAATAGGAACCGTTGAGAAGTTCCGGTGGCCATCTGTGTTGTTCATCACCAGTTCCACTTCACCAAATGCTACTTTCTCAATGCATGTGCTAGACTTGTTACTAAAAATACTTAAATCGCTATACTTTTGCCCATAACATTTGAGGAGTTTCCTCAATTCCTCACGGATCTCCTTATCAGATTTATATTTGATGACAATGGACGGAAGTATACCTACTCTTCAAACCAAAATATAAATTTTAAAATCGGTCCTTAATAATTGAACTAGAAATTGAAAAAGTGGTACTACATAAAAGCTTATTATGAATTGATCAAAATAAATAAAATACAATAAAGTGAATGATTAAAAAACAAGAAACAGCCATCAAGAACCAAAAAATAACTTTTAAAATTGTAGGCCAACTAAAGCCGGCGACTCACAATATTATTAACCAAAGGCCGACTTCAGTTGAACTGACCTACCATTTTAAAAGAAGTTTTTTGCATTTTTGAAGGCTGTTTTTTGTTTTTTTTTAACATTTATTTGAAATATGTTTTCTATAATTAAGTTAAAAAAATTACCCCCTTCTCATTACTTTGATGAAAATATTATAGACTTTGTCCCTCCCTCGATCCAGATAAATCAAAGGGCACCTCATATATTAATATTATGTTAAAATCCATCAAGCCATTGAGGCCGCAGAGCGTGCCAAATATATGTACATACAGATACATAAACTCTAAAAACATTAGCCTCCTTCTGACGCAGTCGGATAAAAAATAGTTTCCAGAATTGAGAAGTTATCCTCGTAAGGCCCAACGTCCTAAATTTAGGACATTTGTCAAAGTGACTTTTGACTTTAGTGGACCGACACAAGATTATTTTTCGAACAAACGAAATTTGACGTGGGCTTTACGAGGTTAAAAGTACTCAACTAATGAATCACTTAATAGTTAAAGATGGTACACGGCATTAGTCAAAATACGATGGATATTTTATTCTAGCTCAGAGGGATCAGATGAACTTAGTAACAACGATTATTTACGAGTACCTATGTTACAACTTCACACTAGGGGGCGTCCATTAATGACGTGAGGCATTTTTGGCGATTTTCGGAGACCCCCTCCCTCCCCTCTGGTGAGATGACGAGAGATTTGGCCCAAACCCCTCCCCCCTCCTCCAGTCTCACGTGTGATATTTCAAAACGTGTTTCCAGTGTAAATGAGTTAGATTGATTTAAAAAAAAACGCTTCATATTTTTGACTAGTTAAGGCAGTATTTCAGATTTTAGTGAAGGAACACGTTTTACTTAATTATCTAACCCTATTTTGCTCTGCTCATTTGTAGACAAAATATATATGAGACATGCCGAGACCCCTCTTCTCTCCAAAGTAAGATTAGGTGAGATTCGGCTCGACCCCCCACCCTGATCGCCTTACGTAATTTATGGACGCCCTCTTTATTATAATAACTTCCATACTTACCGCCTGTCTCACAATCGATAAGTAAAGGATATTTGACACATAAATTCAGTCCGTTCTCTTTCTTACACTTGAAATTAAACAAGGAGAGAGCCAACTTTACGTGGCAGATAAATTTACTCGTCGATTGTGAAACAGGCACTTTGGCTGTTAAAATCATTACCCCCGGGTTTTCTTCGCCCTTGTAGCTGGCTCGTTGTCGCCTTCTGGTTTGGTAATATACCTTTAGTACAATAAATCCGTATGAATTAAGAGCACCCAAATTGCAAAGGGTTTGGATATGTTCTACAGGTAGAAATTTTGATGTCAATTCAAGTTCTCGACCTTGAGGTGCTGGCGTGGGGTTTGCCGTGTCCATAGAACAACCAAAATTTTCAATTTTCGTTCAATATGTCCTAAATGCTGAAACGTCGACACTTACGGTAGGGCTGGTCCACAAAGGAGCAAGATAGCCTACGAAAAGTGTCCCCAAAGCCTAGAGTTCAAAATGACCAAAATATTATTTATGTAAAAATAACACTATGTATAAAGTTTCACCCCTCTAGTATCCCCTAGGCGACGGTTACACCTTTCCGAATACCGTTACCTGATTCAGAAACCAAATTGTAGCGCATTTAGTCTTGTTAATTTCTGTACAATACCTACCACTTTGCCGTTAAACTCAACCTTAAGGATATGTTTAACATAACTGAAAAAACGTCATAATTTTCGTCGTTCCAGCGCCTCAACGTCGAAAACTTGTATTTTTAGTAAAGGGGTCTACTTGTAGAACAATTTTATACTTTTCAGTGATCAAAATAAGCTGTTATGTTAGTCCCACTTCTAAGTTAATATGAAACTTTTCAAGCAACGCCGCGGGAAAGTCATAGTCATATTTAAACAACAAAATGTTCTTCGTTATGGTCGCTCAACTATCTTAATCGCGATATTTTATCGCCACTCTTGAAATAGGAACCGTTGAGGAGTTCCGGTGGCCATCTGTGTTCATCATCAGTTCCACTTCACCAAATGCAAGAGGCTATATGTATGCCCATAACATTTGAAGAATTTCCTCAATTTCTCACGGATCTTTTTATCAGATTTAGACTTAGTGACAATGGGACCACCTCGGAAGAATACTTGAAGGAGAAATCGAAAAAGTGAGACTACATAACAGCTTATTATGAATTGATCAATATAAATAAAATACAATAAAAGTAAAAAATTAAATAAATGCTTGAAAAAACAAAAAACCGCCTTAAAAAACGCAATTTTTTTTTTCTAAAATGATAACTAATAATCCAACTGAAGCTGGCGACTCACAGTATTTGAAGGCTGTTTCTTGTTTTTTTAAACATTATTTTTTTAATATGATGCCTATTATAAAGTTTAAAATATATACCCCCACTCATTACTTTAATGAAAATATTATAGCCCATGTCACTCCCTCGATCCAGATAAATCTGACGACACCTCATATATAATGTTAAAATCCATCAAGCTATTTAAGCTGCAGAGCGTGCCAAATATATTTATATACAGATACATAAACTCCAAAAACATCAGCCTCCTTCTGACGCAGTCAGACAAAATAATGTTTTCCAGAATTGATAAGTTATCCCCATAAGGTCCATCGTCCTAAATTTAAGAAATTTGTTAATGTGACTTTTGAATTTAGTCGACCGACCCAACAAACGAAATTTGACGTGGGCTTTACGAGGTTAAAAGTACTCAACTAAAGAATCACTTAATAGCTAGTTAAAAACGGTACATAATATAAGTCAAAATACGATGAATATTTTATTCTAGCTCCGAGGGAACAGATGAACTTAGTAACGACGATGTTTTACGAGTACCTATGTTACAACTACATAATAGTAGGCGTCCAATAATTACGTGAGGCATTATTGGCGATTTTCTGAGACTCCCCTTCTGTCCAAAGATAAGGTGAGATTCGGCTCGACGCCCTTCCTCCCCAGAACGCCTCACGTAATTAATGGACGCCAACCTTTTAATAATATTTAAACATTACCATCGGGTTTGCTTCGCCGTCGTAGTAACTTTTGTAGTAAACCTTTAATACAATTAATCTGTATGGATTAAAGGTACCCAAATTGCAAAGGGTTTGGATATGTTCTACAGGTAGAAGTTTTGATGTCAATTCACGTTTTCGACCTTGAGGTGCTGGCGTGGGCTTTGCCGTGTCCATAGAACAACGAAAATTTTCAGTTTTTGTTCAATATGTCCTAAACGCTAAAACATGGACACTTACGGTAGGGCTGGTCCACAAAGGAGCAGGATAGCTTGCGAAAAGTGCCCCCAAAGCCTAGAGTTTAAAATGACCAAAATATTATTTATGTTAAAATAACACTATGTACAAAGTTTCACCCCTCTAGTACCCCCTAGGCGGCGGTTGCACCTATCCGACTGCCGTTACACCGATTCAGGAACCAAATTGTAGAGTCTTGTTAATTTCTGTACAATACCTACCGCTTTGCCGTAAAACTCAACCTTTAGGATATGTTAAAAATAACTAAAAAAACTTCATAATTTTCGTCATTCCAGCGCCTCAACGTCGAAAACTTGGATTTTTAATAAAGGCCTCTACTTGTAGAACAATTATACTTTTCAGTGATCATAATAAGCTGTTATGTTAGTCCCACTTCTTAGTTGATATGAAACTTTTCAAGCAACGCCGCGGGAAAGTCAGTCATATTTAAACAACAAAATGTTCTTCGTTATGATCGCTCAACTATCTTAATCGAGATATTTTAAATCGGTCTACAATTGACGGAGAAAACGAAAAAGTGAGACTACATAACAGCTTATTATGAATTGATCAATCTGAATTAAATATAATTAAAGTAAAAAATTAAATCAATCTTTGAAAACACAAAAAACCGCCTACAAATATGCAAAAAAACTTCTTCTAAAATGGTAGCTAATAGGTCAGTCCAACTGAAGCCGGCGACTCACAATATAATTAACCAAAGGACGACTTCAGTTGAACTGACCTATTGCCTACCACTTTAAAGGAAGTTTTTTGCATTTTTCAAGGCTGTTTTTTGTTTTCTAAAACATTTACCTCCTGGTTAATAAACGTTGAGTAACCGTGGTGTAGTTAAACCATGCTTTGTCCTTATCTGTCATTGTGATATTTGAATTTGACAGATAATGACAAAGCATGGTTTAGCTACACCACCTTTACTCAACGTTCATTAGTAAGGGGGTAGTTTTTTTAAATGTTGTCAATAATTAAGTTAAAAAAATATACATCATTACTTTGATAAAAATATTATAGCCTATGTTACTCCCTCGACCAAGATAAATCAAGCCGTTTAAGCTACAGAGCGTGCCAGATACATACACTCCAAAAATATTAGCCTCCTTCTGACGCAGTCGGATAAAAAAATGGTTTTCCAGGATTAATAAGTTATCCTCGTAAGACCCAACGTCCTAAATTTAGGACATTTGTCAAAGTGACTTTTGACTTTAGTCGACCGACACAAGATAATTTTTCGAACAAACGAAATTTGACTTAGCTTCACGAGGTTAAAAGTAATCAACTAATAAATCACTTAATAGTTAATGATGGTACACAATATTAGTCAAAATAGGTACGATGAATATTTTATTCTAGCTCCGACGGATCAGATGAACTTAGTAACTATAATGTTTTACAAGTAGGTACCTATGTTACAACTACATACTAAGGGGAGTCCAATAATTGCGTGAGGCTTTATTTGGCGATTTTCGGAGACCCCCTCCCCCCTGGTGAGATGACGTGAAGTTTGGCACAAAACCCTCCACCCTCCCCCAATCTCACGTGAGATATTTCAAAACGTGTGTTTCTAGTGTAAATGAGTTAGATTGATTCTAAAAAAACCACTACATATTTTTATACTTGACTAGTTAAGGCAGTATTTCAAATTTTAGTAAAGTAACACCTTTTACTTAATTTAACCTATTATTTTAGCAATTATACTCTGCGTTTTTGCAGAAAAAAATAAGAGACATTTGCCGAGACTCCCCTCATCTCCAAAGTAAGATTAGGTGAGATTCGGCTCGACCCCCTCCCCCCTAAACGCCTCAATTAATTAATGGACGCCCCCCTTTTAATAATAACTAACATACTTAGACTGTTAAAATCATTACCCCAGGGTCGGCTTCGCCCTTGTAGTGGCTTTGGTGGTATACCTTTAGTAAAATAAATCTGTATGAATTAAGGGCAACTAAATTGCAAAGGGTTTGAATATGTTCTACAGGTAGAAGTTTTAATGTTAATTCAAGTTTTCGACCTTGAGGTGCTGACGTGGGCTTTGCCGTGTCCATAGAACAACGAAAATTTTCAGTTTTCATTCAACATGTCCTAAACGCTGAAACGTGGACACTTACGGTAGGACTGGTCCACAAAGGAACAAGATAGCCTGCGAAAAGTGGCACCAAAGCCTAGACGTCAAATGACCAAAATATTATTTATTTAAAAATAACAGTATGTACAAAGATTCACCCCCCTAGTACCGACTAGGCTGCGGTTACACATTTCCAACTACCGTTACACCGATTCAGAAACCAAATTGTAGCGCATTTAGTCTCGTCAATTTCTGTACAATACCTACCACTTTGCCTTAAAACTCAACGTTTAGGATATGTTTAAAATAACTGAAAAAACGTCATAATTTCGTCGTTCCAGCGCCTCAACGTCGAAAATTTGGATTTTTAGTAAAGGCCTCTACTTGACGATCAATTTTATACTTTTTAGTGATCATAATAATCTGTAATGTTAGTTCCACTTCTTAGTCGATATTAATTTTTCAAGCAACGCCGCAGGAAAGTCATAGTTAAATTGAAACAACAAAATATTCTTCTTTATGGTCGCCCCTTGAAATAGAAACCGTTGAGGAGTTCCACTTCACCATTAGTCAAAATACGATGGACATTTTATTCAAGCTCCGAGGGAATAGATGAACCCCCTGCAGTAACAACGATGTTTTACAACTACATACTATGAGGCGTCTATTAATTATATGAGGCATTTTTGGCGATTTTCAGAGACCCTCTCCCCCCCGATGAGATGACATGAGATTTTGCACAACCCCCTCCCCCCTCCCCCAGTCTTACGTGAGATATTTCAAAACGTGTGTTTCTAGTGTAAATGAGTTAAATTGATTCTAAAACAAATCGCTTCATATTTTTATTTGACTAGTTATACTTTAACTAACCCATTTTTTCGCAGTTTTATTCTGCTTTTGTGAAGAAAATAATTATGAGACATTTGCCGAGACCAAAGTAAGATTAGGTGAGATTCGGGTCGACCCCCTCCCCCCTGAACGCCTCACGTAATTAATGGACGCCCCCCTTCTAATAATAACTAACATACTTAGACTGTTAATATCATTACCCTCGGTTTGGCTTGACCCTTCTGTTGTCCCTGGTAGGCTACCTTTAGTACAATAAATCTGTATGAATTAAGGGTACCCAAATTGCAACTTCAATTTTTGGTTTAGTACTTGTAGAACAATTTTATACTTTTCAGTGATCATAATAAGCTGTCGTGTTAGTCCCATTTCTTAGTTGATATGAAACTTTTAAAGCAACGCCGCGGGAAAGTAATAGTCATATTTAAACAACAAAATGTTCTTCGTTATGGTCGCTCAACTATCTCAATCGAGATATTTTCTCGCCACCCATGAAATAAGAACCGTTCAGGAGTTCCGGTGGCCATCTGTCATCATAAGTTCCACTTCACCAAATGCAACTTTCTCTAAGCAAGTTCTAGACTTGTTACTTAAAATACTAAAATCGCTATATGAATAGAGAATGTCAACCAGTTTAGATTTTTGGCTTATCGTATTCTTCATTAAAAACAAAAAAATGCTGTAATAAAATCATTTCGATACGTCTAATAGTTTCCGAGATATTGAATTTTAAACTTCGTATGCGGCGCTCGAAACCCGGCGGCTAGCGCTCACGGATGATGACGTCATCGTTTGGCTGCGGTACGCGCCCTTATATGAATGAGTGAGTTTACAGGGCTTCTATCTTTTTAACCGTAATAAATAGACAGTTGAAATTTTCACAGAATACGTGTTATTATAGATTCTATCGATAAATTTTTTAAAATGAACAATAAATCGAATCCCAAGAGGGGTCCCCGTACAAAAACCATGAAAAAAACCATTTTTTTTTTGCTTTTTTATATGGATTGTATTTCAATAATGGCTTCTGATTTTGATGCGATTTTAAGCTTAAGTTCTAGTCTAATTTTCATACTTTACGACTAAATAGAAATCTCAAGTAAAACTGCTACAAATAGGTGACAAAGCTGATTTTATCAACACGATGTTTTAAGCGGTCACCCATCCTGTTTTAGACTACGCTCGTAGTTGCTTAACTTTGGAAGTCGTAATTTTTTACGAATTCGTTTTGATGTGACTATGATAGTTATGGTTATATATTGTTTTGTTTTACATACAGTTTAACCTGTTTAACTAAACTAACTGTCCGTTGCTGACCGGCTTTTCTGTTTGTAATGTTTGTCGAATAAGTTGGTTAAATAAAAATAGAATAATAATCAAGCACTTTTAATTTAGGGTTCACCGTATTCTACATAAAAATACCAACACATTAATGCAAAAAACCGGGCAACAGCCTGTCGAACCATGCTCAGTGTAGGGTTCCGAAGCCGTTACTACAAACAAATTAGACCTCGCGACAAACTTAACTTTGCCGTTGGAAAACTGTTATCCCCATACATCGATATAGGTCGCGGTCAGTTTACCAACACCGCAAATAAGTTTTCGGCAGGTATAAACATTTAAACCGTTTAACTCAAGAGCCAATGAAGTCTACTTAGTCGTGATAGTTTTCCTTTGAAGATATTTTTCATATTTTTTATTTGTAGTTTTGGCTGTAGTGGGGAGGGGACGACGACACTTGACTCTAACAAAAATTTGCGCTTTAAAGCTTTTCATAAACGGATACCTTAATTGAAATATTGTTTTCACAAATCCGCAATATTTTGAAAAGACCTATACAACGACACCCCACACTATGGGGTAGACGAGAAAAAAAAACTTCCCCACGTTACGTAAAAAAAATATATATTTTCATGATTTTACTTTTATTTAACTATGTTGGCGTGACTAATATGTATATTCATGCCAAATTACACGTTTCTAGTACTAAGAGTCTCTGAGCTAGGCTGCGGATAGACGGACACACGTCACACACACACACGCACGCACGCACGCACGCACGCACGCACGCACGCACGCACGCACGCACGCACGCACACACACACACACACACACACACACACACACACACACACACACACACGCACGCTATCTAAGCTATCTTGCATACACGAAATAACAGTAATAATGCTCAAAAACAGTTCAAAAACTACCTACTTGCTACAGCGGCCGCTAATACCAACAACTAGCGAGAGAGAGAGAGAGAGAGAGAGAGGCGGTCTAGGTACCTAACTTATGGCGAGTGAGCCACTTGGCAGCGCCCGCCCGCGAAATTTGAAATCGATGAAATGAATAAGTACCTACACAAAATATCAGAACTACTACCTAGGTCAATCAAAAACTCATGTTTTATAGTTCATTATTTTATACGGTACCTAGCGGTATGAATTCTACATTAGATACGACATTTGTAAAGAAAGGGCTATCACCAAAGTTAAGTAAACACCGCTTAAACATCGTGTAAGATTTTGTTGTTTGTTGTTTTACTACAGATTACTGTTTGGTCGTAAGTATGGAGTTTAGATTATTGTGTGACACCGAAATAAAAAGCTAATACAAATACAACCCGTACTTCGGCTTCCAAAGTTAAGCAACTACCTACTTACAAGCGTATTCTAAAACAGGATGAGTGACCGCTTAAAACATCGTGTTGATAAAATCAGTTTGGTCAAATATTTTTAGCAGTTTTACTTGAGATTGTTATTTAGTCGTAAACTATGAAAGTTCGACTGCAATTTAAGCTTAAAATAGCATCAAAATAATAAGCCATTATAAAAATATAATCCGTATAAAAATGCTAAAAAAACTGGTTATTTGTCATGTTTCTTGTATGGGGACCCCTCTTGGGATTTGATTTATTGTTCATTTTGTAATTTTAAACAATAGAGTTTATAATAACACGTAATCTGTGAAAATTTCAACTGGTTACTTATAACGGTTAAAAAAATATAGCCCTGTAAACTTACTCAATCATATAAGGGGGCGTACCGCAACGAAACCATGACGTCACTCCAGCAAGATGGCGCCCGCACCCTTTAATATTTTTGACCGTAATTTCATACGTTCGTAGAATCAAAACTACTGGGTCTATTTGAATGAAACAAAAAGTAGTATGTTTGTTTATTTATAAGCTTTACTCTTACAAAGTTTCAAGCGATTTGGCGTACCTACTGACATTCTTCATTGTATGCCCATAACATTTGAGGAGTATCCTCAATTCCTCACGGATCTCCTTATCACGACAATGGAACCACCTCGGAAGTATACTCTATCAAAGCAAAAAACAAATTTTAAAATCGGTCCTCAATCGAAAAAGTGGGACTACATAACAGCTTATTACGAATTGATCAATGTAAATAAAATATAATAAAAGTATAAAATAAAATAATTACTTGAGAAAACAAAAAACCGCCATCAAGAACCCAAAAAAAATACTAAAATAAAACTGAAGCCGGCGACTCACAACATTATTAACCAAAGGCCGACTTCAGTTGAACTGACCTATTACCTACCATTTTAAAAGAAGTTTTTTGAAAGAGGTTTTTTGTTTTTTAATACATTATTTTTTTAATATCTCGTCTATAATTATTATAATTGAGTTAAAAATATACCTACCCCATCTCATTACTTTGATGAAAATATGTCACTCACGCTTATGTCACTCCCACAACCAAGATAAATCTAACGACACCTCATATATTATGTTAATGTCCATCAAGCCCACCCACCCCACACACACATACACGCAATCGGATAAAAAAATGGTTTTCCACAATTGAGAAGTTATCCTCGTAAGGCCCAACGTCCTAAATTAAAGCCATTTGTCAAAGTGACTTTTGACTTTAGTCGACCGACACTAGATTATTTTTCGAACAAACAAAATTTAAAGTGGGCTTTACGAGGTTAAAAGCACTCATCTAATGAATCACTTAATAGTTAAAGATGGTACACAATATTAGTCAAAATACGATGGATATTTTATTCTAGCTCCGAGGGAACAGATGAACTTCGTAACAACGATGTTTTACGAGTACTATGTTACAACTACACACTAGGGGGCGTCCATTAATTACGTGAGGCGTTTTTGGCGATTTTCGGAGATGAGATGACGTGAGATTTGGCACGAACCCCTCCTCCTTCCCCCAGTCTCACGTGAGATATTTCAAAACGTGTGTTTCTAGTGTAAATGAGACAGATTTAATTTTAAAAAAATCGCTTCATATTTTTATTTGTCTAGTTAAATATTGTTCTGCTTTTTTGCAGAAAAAAATTACTTGACATTTGCCGACACCCTCCCTCCCTCTCCAAAGTAAGATTAGGTGAGATTCGGCTCGACCCCCTCCCCCTCTGAACGCCTCACGTAGTTAATGGACGCCCCCTTCTAATAATAACTAGCATACTTAGACTGTTAAAATCATTACCCTCGGTTTGGCTTCGCCCTTGTGGTGACCTTGGTAGTCTACCTTTAGTACAATAAACCTGTATGAATTAAGGGCACCCAACTTGCAAAGGGTTTTGATATGTTCTACAGGTAGAAGTTTTAATGTCAATTCAAGTTTTCCACCTTTGTTGCTGCGGTCCTATTATGGTCGTGTTTATCGATGTGGATAAAGCATCTGTCACTTTCTGACCTGTATGTAAGTGCGAGAGTGACGGATGCTTTATCCACCGCGATAAAGGCGATCATAATACAGGCCCTGGCGCGGCGCGGGCCGAATATAACGCCGAAAATTTTCAGTTTTCATTCAATATAAGTATCCTAAACGCTGAAACGTGGGCACGTACGGTAGGGCTGGTCCACAAAGAAGCAGGATAGCCTGCGAAAAGTGGCCCCCAAAGCCTAGAGTTCAAAATGACCAAGCGATTCTTAATGTAGAAATAACACTACCTATGTACAAAGTTTCATCCCTCTAGTACCCCCTAGGCGGCGGTTACACCTTTCCGACTACCGTTACACCGATTCAAAAACCAAATTGTAGCGCATTTAGTCTTGTTAATTTCTGTACAATACCTACCACTTTGCCGTAAAACTCAACCTTTAGGATATGTTTTAAATAACTGAAAAAAAATATATAATTTTCGTTGTTCCAGTTCCTGAACGTCGAAAACTTGGATTTTTAATTATAAGCCTCTACTTGTAGAACATTTTTTATTTTTTTGTGATGATAATAAGCTGTTATGTTAGTCCCACTTCTTACCCGTTGATATGAAACTTTTCAATTAGCACCGCAGGAAAGTCATAGTTATGTTCAAACAATAAAATGTTCTTCATTATAGTCGAAATAGGAACAATTGAGGAGTTTCGGCGGCCATCTGTGTTGTGCATGATCAGTTCCACTTCACCAAATGCAACTTTCTCAAAGCAAGTGCTAGACTTGTTACTAAAAATAATAAAATCGCTTTATGTATGCCCATAATATTTGAGGAGTTTCCTGAATTCCTCACGGATCTCCTTATCAGATTCAGGTTTGGTGACAATTTGACCACCTCGAAAGTATACTCTATCAAACAAAAAAGAAATTTAAACATCGGTCTGTTTGACGGAGAAATCGAAAAAGTGGGACTACATAACAGATCAGTATGAATATTATGATCAATATAAATAAAATATAAAAAAGTTTAAAATTATTTGTTTATAAAAGAAACCCGCCGTCTAGAACCCAAAAAAAAAACCTTTTAAAATGGTAGGTCCAACTGGAGCCGGCGACTCACAATATCATTAAAAAAACCCGACTTGAGTTGGACTGACCTAGTACCTACCATTTTAAAAGAAGTTTTTTGCGTTTTAGAAGGCGGTTTTTAGTTCCTTAAGACATTTTTTTAAATAGGTATGTCGTCTATAATTAAGTTAAAAAATATACCCCCTCTCATTAATTTGATGAAAATATTAAAGCCTATGTCACTCCCTCAGCCAAGATAAACCTAACGACACCTCATATACTATGTTACAGTCCATCAAGCCGTTTAGGCTGCAGAGCATACATACAGCTACATACATACACTCCAAAAAATGGATTTCCAGAATTGAGAAGTTATAAAAGTACTGAACTAATGAATCCATAGAACAGAAAAAAACAGTAAAAGTGTCAAGTGGGCGTGTAGCGTGTGTCACTGTTATGCAGAGTTCCGCATAACATACCATACTTTTGCCGCGATCGCTTATTTCGATATTTTGATACTCGTATTTCTAAAATAGGAAATAAATCCAGAAGCATGCCTTATTGTGCTTCGGAATGTAAAAACGATAGCCTCACCAAAAACATTTTCCATGATGGCGTGTTGTTTTTATGATAGTTTGAGTATTGGCGATAACAGATCTGATACTAAGCGAAGCTTCCAGTTTTTTCTATTCCGTGAATGAATCACTTAATAGTTAAAGATGGTAAATTTTCAAAGATTCAACCAAAGAAAAGTAAAAAAGGTGTTTGAAAGTTACAATTGAACAGTTTATAGTTATTGAGATACAGATCTCTAAACACAAACTTTAAGGGCCGATTTCACCAATGAAATTAAACGCGATCAATTCCTAAAACTGTCATTTTAGCGTCTTACTGCCGCACTCAGAGACGTCAATTAAATTTAACGCTTGTTTAGTGACGTGTTGTCTTATTCTATTGCTATAGCAAAGAAAGTGACAGCAGCTACTTTAATCAAGCATTAAATTAAATTGACGTCTCTGAGTGCGGCAGTTAAACCCAGTTCAAAAATTTAATCGCGTTTAATTTCATTGGTGAAATCTGCCCTAAGTATGTGTGCTCTATTTAGTCACCTTGCTCATAGGTGCATTGCATTATATTATATTATGCAAATTAAAGGATGACGCAGCATATCCGCTTGGCGCCGCCGGATCGGCTTAAAATGAGACATTGAAAAATGAGATTTGATTTGTGTTACATGTTTTGAAGTGAGAATAAAGCTGGTCTTACACTGAAAAATGTATCCTATTAACACAAATCACAGCTCACTTTTCGTCTCATTTTGAGCCAGCCTTAAATCGTAAATGCGCAAGTGGTTCCCCATTTGCGACATACCCGAATTTCCTATAAATATGAATGGATATCTTGATCCACCTGTAGGACTCTGGGGAGGTCTGCCGGCCAGTTCAGGTGTTTTGGGCGTTCTGGCCTGACTCGACGTAGGCATTGTTTTGACATGTCAATTTCCAGTTTCCAGTCGCAGTTTTCTCACAGATTGTGCTTGTTAGACGGCACTGGAGGGTTAAATGTGGAAAAAATGCGTTATTCATATAAGATTTGGCTTGTCCTTGGAGTGATTGGTAATTCTGAAGTTCCGATCCTCCTTCCCAAAATGTTTGTAGGTAGTGCTAACAGTATACCTCGAAATTCAGTAAAAAGCTGTAAATGGTGTTAAAAGCATCAAAATCTGAACGATTGATCTTTAGGCCATAAAAATCAATTTGACCCGTAGCACAGGAAAAAAACAAAAAAAGGGCCTCTTCTTTTTGATTTTATCACATTTTGTAATACCATAAAGCCGGGTTACTTTAGCCCTAGGGGGTAACATTGCCCACCCTTAAAACTACAACTATTTTATTGTTAAAAATCTTAAATTGTAAAAATAATTTTAGAACTATATAAGTAGCTTGGTCCTGATGTAACATATAATGTAATAATTAAATTATAACGATGATTTTTGGGGTGGGTAATGTTACCCCCTAGGGCTAAAGTAACCCGTGTTTACGTTATTAAAAAATAATAAAAAAATACTAAATGTAAATATTTTCAAAATTGCTTTCTTTGGGTTGGATATGAGTTACATATCATTTTAGGTATATTTTACAAATAATGATCCAACCGTATATCTGGAGGAGCCCAAACTTGGTATGTTTTGAAAATGATTTTTATTTTAATTTAAAACTAGTGACTCAAATATAATGATGTGATATATTTTTAAAATCGGCTTAGTAAGCCCTTTCATTAGATAAAAAACACGATAGGTTTCAGAACAAAATTTTTCTTCACCATACAAAAAAAAAGATGACGTCATAACTCCTCTTCTTTTTTGTTTTTTTTTGTGTTATAGGTCAATTTGATTCGTATGGCCTAATGCTTTTTCATGCTTTTAACAATATTTGCAGCTTTTTTTGGCGTACCGCTAGCACTAAGGTATCGTGTTTCAAATCATCGTCGGTACCGCTGCTTGTCCGACCTAGAAAAACCGATTTAAATGTTTTTTAATTTAAATAACGCTTCATTTGTCCGAATTATTGATTGTCCTAAGCCGGTTTTCAGCTGAGTCAGACAACTTTTAAAGCCGCGGCCGCTTTGCATGCAGTTAGGATAGGGTTGTATTATAAATTATAACAATACTAGAAAGTTTCAAAATTCAGGCGGAAATGGCTTTAGGATAAACGAAAATTCAGACAAACGATGCATTAGGTCAAATGACGATTAGGGATTCTAATATATAGACAGTTACATTTATTTCGAGTCGACAGAAACGGAAACGTTAGCAAAGCAAAGCAAACGAATAGTGTCAATTCCTCAATCTGGGTTTCAATCATTATGAATTTCAACTTATGTATTAGATTGGTCGCCCCGTCACAGAATAAGTAATAGTACAAGTACAGAAGCGACTCTCTGTGACAGCAAACATGCGAATTTAAACCTACTCATAACGAGTTAACAATAATAATATAAGTGCACGGCATGGAAGTAACCTTGGTTACATTTCTGCGATCGATAGTGGGGGCGCTCCTAACGAGGCAAAATGCACCTTAAATCTGCGCCGCGAGAGTCTGTATTATTTCGCCCGTCATGAGCTTTACTGACTCCGCCCACTTCGCAGGGCTGGCAGTTACTTTTATTCTGTGGCAGTTGTGAGAAAAAAGAATGAATTTATTATTAATTGTAGTTTTCTTACGTAATTCGCTTAAGTTAAATGACGAGAAAAAATAGTAAATGCCAAATATTGTCCGCGACTTGTTTGTTGTTTGCTCGGATCTCCCTTTCTATCCAGTAGACGTAGAATAGTTTTATTGTAGTATTATACTGTTTTAAACTTCAAAATGTTTCTTAATTCTATTTTATATTTTCTTTGTCATTTTTCTGTAATGTGATATGTGCCTAGTTTTTAGTTTTAATTATCCCCGACTGTGCACACCTGTAATTGGTACACAAACAGGACTTTTTTCTTTATACCTATGTTGGTCTGTCTAATTCAATCAGTTAGATTTCTCTTTCTTAGGTAGGTACAGTCAAGTTCATAAATTATGTATACACTTTAGTACCTTGTCTGTTTAATGTCATGTTTAAACTGCAATATATAAATTGTCACAAAGATTAAAGTGACAAGGTACTAAAGTGTATACATATTCATATGAACTCGACTGTACGTATGACAGACGTACTGAAATAATAAACTACCTATTTTAGGTAATAATTAACATTTTGCAAGATGTAACGTCGAGAAAAATGTTGAACATAACGTGAACGTCTTGGAAACTTAGCTAACTTATCTGCTAGGTATTTTCTGTTTAACAATTTTTGGCGTTTACAATACAAACATGCGACACGCGACGACATTAATACCTAATAAACGAGAGGCAACGAGAACTGCCATTTCGAGTAGCCATATCCACAGAATAAGTAATAGTACAAGAATAAGTAATAGTACAAGGCCCCGTGACGATAGCTAGGCTAAGTAAGATTTAATCAAAACCTTTTCTCACATATTTTGAATAGATTTCGAGGCTCATAAAGTATTTTTTGAAAGCTTTAGGTCAACCGCTCGTTAAAGGTCCCAGCCAAGATGCGTTGCGCTAACTAGCGTTTCTATTCGTTTCGTTTTTAAACCAATCGCGTCACTGGTAGATCACGTGACTTTTCGTATCACGTCATCTACAAGTGACGCGATTGGTTTAAAAACGAATCGAATAGAAACGCTAGTTAGCGCAATGCATCTTGGCAGGGCCCTCAGATCTAGGCAGCAAATACGACCGCTTTGCGACTACATGACGTGATACGAAAAGTCATGTGATCTACCAGTGACGCGATTGGTTTGAAAACGAAACGAATAAAAACGCTAGTTAGCGTTGCACCTTCGCAAGGGCCTCTGACTACATAGCTTTGTGCCTAGATCGCAAAGCGGTTGCGGTTTTCAATAATAGATGGAGTGATTCAAGGTTTTAAATAAATTCTGGATTATGTACGAGTGTTATAGAAACTCACCTAAACCGGAACGAAGCGAGGGCGGGTCGCTAGTGTAGAGGACGTCTCAACTCCAACTCATAATTTTTTTTAAGAACATCCTGTCGAAAGTACTTAAAGTATTGGGAGTGTAAATCACCACACAAAATATATTTCGTTAATTTACTATCATAGATCAAAGCTTCCACGTGAATTTTGTTATTGTCTTGATTGACATTATAATATCTTTATGTAAACAATCACAAACAATTTGCAAATGTCAATGTTTTTTTTACAATATTCTGTGTTATCTATCAAGTCATTTAGGACCTCTTCATTAGTAGTACAAACAGAACGTCCCTTTTGAGCTTTCAAAAGAGTTGTCAATGGTTTTGCTAATGCAGTATATAAAAAAATAATTATATATTTGACGGCATGTTGACGGCAGATTATTCTGTGTCTGTTTCATGTCTATTTGTTAACGCTCAAGCAAAGATTGTAACAATCAAGCTTCAAATTACGTGCCTTTCTTGACATTGACAATGGTAGTCATTGGGCTGAATCCAAAGACTACTATTGTACACTGGATATAGACTGGCAACTCGGCGATTTTTTCGGTTCTCAAAGAATTATTAAAAAAAAAAATTAAAAAAAAAACTGTCCATAGTAACTTCTGCCATCTAGTTCGCGGTGGCGGAACTAATTTTATGCGTATGTGTGTGTAAGCATAGCTTATACATAACCACATACGTAAACTATTCGCCACCCCGTTATTCATATAAAATCACAACAGGTACTTAAAGACCAATAAATAGTTAAGACACGTTGTTGGCGCATATTAACTATTATGGCTTTAAACACCGTTATTTATAAAGTTTTATGAAAAAGGGGTTAAAGTTTGATTTAGGGTAAGTACTGCAAAAAAGAACATACCAGGCGTGATGGCAATGTTTTAAATATTGAGAACTGATAAACTGCAAAGAAAATAAGTACTTAGTCGACATTAATGTAGTCAACGAGATACTTTTTTATTGAATACATTAGCGCAATTAAAATATCATTTTACTTTTAACTCATCGTTCATATTCGCGGAACGATTTGTTAATTTTATAGGCATTAGGAACATAGGATAGGCAATAATAATAATAAAACGAGTAGGTATCTAGTGGCGTCACCCGCACCGCAGAAGCGACGGGCTTAGTAGGTACGCCGCGCCTGATCAGTTCTTATTTGCATATAAACCAGTGAGAAGACAATCATTTCAGCCGAAAGACATCCACTGAATACAGGACCCCTCAAGAACGACAAAATTATAAGTTCACCAAGTTCTAAAAAAAACGATTGTAGGTACCTTTAGCGATATTTTTTTTTCCAAATGGTTTTTAAAAGCTTTTATAACTAATACTCTGTGAGGATCATGTATTTAATGGGTCTTCCTAATGCTGCGGCCATATCTACTGTCATGTCTTTTTTAAAATAAATAAAGAAAGATACCAACTTTAAAAAAAAAAACTAGGTAACTAGTTTTTTAACACGAATATTTTTCAAATCACACAGATGTGGCCGAAGTTTACCTACTTATCTATTTTCAGAGCTCGAGGAATCCAACTAATTACCTACATGTCATGTAAACATAATGAATGTGTAAATAAATCATTTATTGCATTTAAACTTGTTATGTTTAAACCTAGTAGGTACACTTATTTAAAAAGTACATGCATAATCCAAAACAAAAACCGAATTTGGTTCAACAATTGAATGATGTGATGAGTGATGACAAGTTTTTAATACTAATTAAATACCTAGCATACCAACCTAATTAGGATTAGGTATTTATTTTATATTAATACTTTATTGCACAAAATTAAAATAGTGTACAAAAGGCGAACTTAATGCTACAAGCATTTTCTACCAGTCAACTTTAAGGTGAAATAATGACTCATGTTAAACTTTACTATATTACGAGTATTATACTTAGTTAGGGTCAAGTGGGGTAAATATAAGACACTCAATATTTTAGGTAAAAATAAGACACGGTTGTTAACACTCAAAAATTCTCGGATATGCATTCTTATTTAATTTAAAAAGAATCCTTATTCACATATCTTTAATGTTAAAAAATTAAATTAACACGGACTACTGTAATCTAATCAACGACTTTTGTTAAGTTTCGTTTTTGAGTATAAAAAATGAAGCGAAAATTTTCAATCATAGTCGACCAACTTTGGTTGCGGTCGCTTTCCTCACGGTCGCAGGCGCGCAGTGCCCCGCTCCGCGCCCTCCGCGGGGGAGGTTCTTGCGTCGGCGAGCGGTCATTTGAGTCTGGGGCATGCTAGTGAGCTAGGAGGTTGCGTTGTGTTGGTGGGAAAAAATGAGACATGCTTTAGGGCATAGTGTAGTTAAATATAAGACATAGTGTAGTGACACTACGGATTTGCCCTAAGGCCCAGTAGGCCCGGGCCTATGTTGGCCAGATATTAAAGGCGGCAAATCGTGACAAAAAAATCACTGATGATAGCAAGAAATAACTCAAAGCGCTAAGTACCTAAATATTTAAAAGGCTGCGCATATTATGGCGGGCCGCACTGCACCGCAATGTATAGCAATAATCTTCCTGAATCGCTTTTTTTAACGTATAAAAATATAAGTAATTATTTCGTACATATCGACGAGCTTTAAAAACACTCGCTCGTGATTCACGCGAGTTATTGACATTACCATTGTCAACTCTAACTATGGGACACTGATACATTTATTGGCGAAAAAAGAGATATCTTCAATGATTTCGAAAACAAAGGCAAAAAACTGCCTTTCGTACTGGAATATGAAAGGGATTTTCGACGCAATCCAAAGCGTAAGCTACTTCCTGGCGAGACTAATAAAGGTGAAGAGATGCAATACAAGAATGGTTGCGAAAATTTCGGATTAACTAGTTTTTCAGTAGTACTTAATTAATACATTGTCAGAGGAACTAAAAAAACGACGGGATAAATTACTTCACAATTTTTTTGACTTCATTACTAACCTGACGAAACTGAGCATCTCAGAAGTCGAAGAAAAGGCCAAAGCATTGCATATGGTTTATTCTACTGACTTAGAAGACAATTTTTCGGAAAAATGTCTACATTTTCCTTCTCACTGCAGCATAAAAAACCCGGTCAAGTGCGAGTCGGACTCGTGCACTGGTGCTTCTGTATTTAAGATAACATACTTGGTAACGATTTTTTGATTAATAAACTTCGGAGATAAGGGGGGAACGGTCATTTTTTGTATATTTTTGTCTATAAATCAAAAAGTACATCACAGAAAACAAATAAAAAATAGTTTTGAAATGTACAGATACCCCTCTCCTTTTAGACCTCTCCTTTTTCAATTATTTATAAAACGGATTTAATTTTTTTTTACTTAAAAACAGATGCGGGCAAGCTAGTTGTACAACTATACCAAATTTCAAGTTGATAGCATTTGTAGTTGCTGAGAAAACCTACTGTGACATACAGACAGACGGACAATGAAGTCTCACTATGGGTTCCTTTTTTACCATTTTGGTACGGAACCCTAAAAATGACGAGCGGAACAGTGCTGTCAGTTTGTTGAAATGGTTACGAACTGAAGGTCTTCAAACCATTTAACCGAACGTGGATATTGCTCTTCGTATGTGTGTGTACTCCCGCCTGCAACTGTTCAGGAGAATGGTCGTTTTCTTGTTTGCGCAGAGTTAAAAACTATTTACGCACAACAATGATGGAGCAAAGGTTAAACGATCTTGCTTTGCTTAACATAAAAACTGATATGATGGATGCTGAGAAAGGGGCGGCACATGGCCTGGGGCCTAGAGCGGCCAAGACTGCAAATCCGCCACTGTGTAGTGTAATAATAAGACAGATTCAATAAGTAAGTATATGGGATAGGTGACTTTGTTCTAATAAGACACGCTATTAAAAACATATTTAAGTTCTACTTAGCTCGAGTGGAAGGAATGGATAACGGAAACCTATCAACAATGATGCGTAATTTAACTAAAAAGATCAAAAAAAAAATTCTATTCACAACACTGCTCGGAAATATGGCCATAGATGGTCTTGTTTGGGGTCACAAAACGTCACTTATAAGGACACACCAAGAATGTTTTTCTCGGCGTGTTTGCTGATTGGTCGAGAACATTGTTGTCCAACTTTAAGAACCAATGAAAATCAATCAATCAATTTTTGTGTCAGATCCTTAAAATGAAAAATTGAAATCGACCAATCAGAACACATCGTTTGTGTCGTAAAATGTTAGGTGTATTTTTGCTAAAAGATACACAGACTAAAAACTATGTCACTGCTTTTTTTTTAAATGTAATTCATACTTGGCCCCTAATCTCGAACCACTAGAGATGAAATTACATGGGAGATATGGCGAAACAAATACAATTTTATATGGAGTAGACATCTTCATCTCGAATGTTAGTTTATTAATCTCGAGTGCCACGAGAACAGGGGTCCAGATTAAAAAAAAGTTATCTATGGTAAAATTGGCGGTGATACAGCTTCTATAATGCTTCTATACTACCTTTCGACGACAATTGACTAACATTATTGAGTTTTGAATAAGAACTTTATTTTATTTCCTCTCAGTACTTAGTTGTGAAAAGCACTATGTCTGCCTCGGTAGAAAGTGCAATTTATGAACTCGTACATTAGAGGGCCTCAACTACGTTTCGGCCCTCTATATGACTCGTCCAAAAATCGCGTACTTTCTATCCTCTGCAACAATGTACTTATTTTCTTTATCCTGATACCCATATTTAGTACTCTGTTCACAAAGATGAAGAGATGAAGTTTTCATAAAATTATCTGCTCCGATGCAAAAAAGTAAGAGAAGACCATTAATGTTTCATATAGAGTTTGAAAAATATCAAGTCGAGTAATTTCGAAGTGTCTTATATTTGGACTGATTTAGAAGATTTTGTTTAATTTTGAATTTTATAAGCGAATGTCGCATTTTTTACTTTAACATTATAATTTACGTTCCTCGTGGTGCAATTTAAGACTGTAATTGTTATCTCTTACTCTAATACCATATTACACTATTAGACATTACCACTCGACATTATGATTATTAAACATACTTTTGTCACCACGTTAGTTTATGATTTTTCTTCATAAAAAAAAATAAAAAATTTAAAGTCACAAAAAATGATTCGTATTTTTTTTCTCCTACACTGTATCGAAATTACCCACTCGCTTAGAAAACACCTATAGCCACAGTACCTATATAAATAAACCAGTAAAGAAACTAGGCCTACTTTTCAAGATAAATACCTACGCTTCAATTGTTGGAGACCATACACATCCCCAGATATCTATTTTGGAAGCAATCGGTTGAATAACTAAAAAGTCCAAGATGGCGGCTACTTTTTCTCATGCTGCTAACGAAATCTCAAATCATCGTCAGAGACCACACAGATCCCCAGATTTCGATTTTGTAAGGAATACTTTTGTGGCATCTTTCTAAAGAACGAACGTAAAATGCGAAGGAGCCCATTCGTCTCGACGCGACACTCGCGACTGACAGCACCGCCAAATCCTCTTAGCGGTCTCGTAGAGGCGTGCGTCTGTGTGAGTGCGTCGTTTCGAGCGTTTGTTCTTAGTTTCTTTACTGGTTTATTTATATACTGTGCTATAGCTTAGGAATTATGAGCTGTCTTTTTTTTAAACAACACTGTTTCAATTTGATGGAAAAAAAAATAGATACATAGTTTGTATTGAAATAATAACATTATATAAATTCACAGTTAAATTATCAGTAATGTGCGAAAGATAGTCTGAGATAGTACATTTCCATAAGTCCAAAACATTATTACCAAATTTTTAGAAGCATGTAAACGCAAAAGTTGTTATTTTTGTCTCAAATTTACCCCACTTGACCCTACTCTAGTAATATCGATTGAAAAACTGGAAATTATCATAAAACGAAAACAAAGAAAAAAACGAAATGATTTCAAAGTTTCTCACAGGCATGAGAATTTCAGTGACCATTGAGATTTTAAAATACAAAACTTCTCGCCGACTATTTCAAATGTTTTGAACAAAAGTTTCACTTCCCCTGTCTTCCACTTTATGCCGCCACGCCAAAATCATACCATTCTTCTTAGCCAATTCTTATTTTAAAAATGTAAATAACTTATAATAATATTAAAACGTAGCATTTATTTTTCATTTCCTCGAAATTCTGTTCTTCTCTTCATGATTATTCCTTGAGTAGGTAATTCAGCGGATCTTTTCATTGCCTCCATTTTTCTTTGGAATGCCTTCGACAAATATTATTGTAAACTATGTTCAAGTTTAGCAATGTAAAGATGCTCTGTTATTGTTATTATTTGCATTTTCTGCCCTTTTCATGTCAACTCTCCTCCTTAGCCTGTTCTGCCTGTGTTGTCCATGATTTTATTGTTTATTGTATAAAGATTGCAATCCTACACCTACAACCCTCTCTTGTTTCTTCACCTGACATTCAGCGGACGATACCATTATTTTTTCACATCTCGCTACTTGACTCTTGGTAGTCGCCGTGAAGGTATTTTTTTTTCTATAAATTATTTTGACCTAAAGCAACTTATTGGTTTCAACAGCCTCAAATAAAAATCTTAGAAATATTGATTTTGATGATGATTAGTTGATCAGCCATGTGTTCTTTGAGTCGGGTATTTCGCTTCAGCTTCACCATAGGTATAAGAGAGGTGACATTCACTGTATTGCTCTAACAGCCTTTACATAATGGAAGTTCAGCAGGTCCTCACTGCAGGTTATGATGACAATCTTTTCTTTTTTTAACTGGCTTATAAGTATCATTTGGTTTCAATAATCTCACAGAGAATACCAGATCGAATCTTTGTGCAGATAAGTAGGTGTTCTAGCTGGGACTCATTTCCTTGCTCTGGACACAAACCGCCTCAAAGAATATCTTGTGACCTAAAAATAATAAAACTGTATTATAATAAAGTTGGTACCTACTAAGTATTATCATCAGATTTTAATCAGTTCTTGTCTGATCCATAACTCATGAACCTACACTTTATACTAGATTGCGAAGTCCAAAGATGGTAATGAGTTTAAAGTATATGTTGTATGTGATAAAATTAAAAATACATCTAATATGGCTATTTGGTTTACCCTTTAACCGTCACTCAAATGCAGAAAGAGAGAACTACACAAATACTTGTTTTTGTGGTTACCTACCCAGGAACCTAACATACATAGATAACTTATCCAAAACGAAGACCGAGGCACCGAGCTCCCCGATAGCATGACCAAACTAGTTGATGGCTCTAGGTATATGGCTGTCCAAGAAAATTCAAAAGGTAAAGTACTTAAGTCCCTAGAGACAAGACATAAACCTTATTGCCGCCTATATGTAGCTTTTAAGGGTCACCTTGCGCATGAGTAGTATTTTTTTTTTGTATTATTTTGGCTTATACTTTACCTGTGTTATAAGCCAACGTGACCCAAATTTACGGCACTTGCGTTGAATACCCGCACCCAATTGTGCAGCATCCACTACAACAACGCTCTCGTTCTGCATCACCATCGGCGCCGTCAAGACAAAATTATGCTATTGAGAAACCTAAAATAAAATTCCGTGTTTTACAAAATTGTTTCCACACGAATTTTAGTCGTCAAAAACAACTCATGATTTTTATTTAACATGTTGTCAGAAGTGGGATTTTGATCATGTTAATTCTTCAGCTCACCATCCGGAGTCAAATGGCAAGGTAATCCAGAGCCAGTAAATAGGTCAAACAATTGTATAGCTAGCTCCATTAACACAATATACCCATTTATTAAATGGATAACCCAAGTCCGGCAAGGAAATTTCTTGAAATACCAGAACCACTCCTCCCTGCCTGTTAAAACATTTAAAGCCGCAGGTCACGCCAAATGTTCAAGTCATTATTATCAAAGAAAGAAAAGGTAACATAATGCTTTGTTAAAAAAAGAGAAGTAAGAATCTGCCAGACTTTTTCAAGTCGCGGGAACTTGTTGAATGTGAAAAGCACAAGACCGGTCTGAGTGGAGAGCCTTGGGGGAGGCCTATGTCCAGCAGTGGACGTCTTTCGGCTGACATGATGATGATGATGAGACTTTTTCAACTGACTGAAAATGGTCACTCAGCTGCCACCTGCAAAATGACACATTAAGCCATATTCTGATAAAAAAAATAGTAATCAATCAGTCAGTCATTCTCAGAGTCCTTTCTCCGTCCAAACAGATTTCGCTGATTTTAACATCTGCCCTCGGGACATTCCTCTTGCCTACGTTTGATAGTGCTTTGCTTTTGATCTGTTACGGGCATAATTTCAAGTGTCTAACTACCACGGTTCACAGCCTGGTGACAGACAGGCAGACGGATAGACAGACAGACGGACAGTGGATTCTTAGTAATAGCCTAGGATCCCGTTTTTACCCTTTGGGTACGGAACCCTTAAAAGGAAAAACAACATAAAAATAACTTTTAATCAAAACCTAAACTCAATCTAACTACCTACCCATTTCCCGAATTTAATAATCTGAATAAAGTAACAGGAGAGCTCCGGTGCAGGTCTGATCGCTTCAAAAATTTTCTTACTTTAGGGCGAAGCGCGGCAGCGGCAGCCAGCTCTGCAGCGGCCCGGCTCCCGGCCAACCGTTTCGATAATTTAGATTTGGGTTGCGCGTAATTTTGAATCTGCCATATCTTCTGAAATATTTAATTAATATAGTGTAAAGGACCATTTTTATCATTAGCATTAAATACCCAGCAAGATAACTAACGTATTTATTTAGATAAGGATAAATCGGAATCGGAGAAAATGGCTTCGCAATTAACCTAAGATTTTTAAATAAATTTTTAAAGATAAAAATGGTTACTGTGAGTTAACCTTAGGAGTTAGACATATGCCATCGCGGACTTTTTTCTAGGTTTTTTAAAGACCTACAATTCTTTAGTACATCGTTTTGATATATCTCTTAACGTTTAGCCAGCGTAAGCTATGTAAGCGCCCGAACATTGATTTTTTGACGACTTGGTAAGAAAACATTGAGTTTTCTCAACTATATCAAAACTTAATTAGATTAAAATGTGCCTATAAACCTTCCTCTTGAATCACTCTATATATTAAAAAAAACCGCATCAAAATCCGTTGCGTAGTTTTAAAGATCTAAGCATACATAGGGACAGACAGACAGACGGACAGACGACAGACGGACAGACAGACAGACAGACACAGACAGACAGACAGACAGACAGACAGACAGACAGACAGACAGACAGACAGACAGACAGACAGACAGACAGACAGACAGACAGCGGGAAGCGACTTTGTTTTATACTATGTAGTGATGTCACTTCGGCAATTAAGACAAATCGAATGACACCTCGCAAGTTGTTTAGGCTGCAGAATGCAGAGCGTGCCCAGAAATAGACGCTCGAAAAACTTAACCCTCCTTCTGACGCAGTCGAGGTTTTGACAGATGGACGGACAGTCCACCAGACGGACAGACAGGCAGATAGATATGCCTGCTTATAATAAATACCTAGTACTATTTCAATGTCGCATAACATATAGGTAAATACTCGTAATTGTTAATACACGTTACCTATATTAGTAGTGAAGCATAATAATCTTCTATATATATAAAAGGCAAAATTGACTGACTTATATATCAACGCACAGACGAAACTACTGTACCTAGAAACTTGAAATTTGGTACAGGGGTTCCTTTCATGATGTAAGTGAGCACTAAGAAAGGATTTTCCGAAAATCGACTCCCAACGGGAAGAAATGGGGGGAGTAGCGGGAAACTAATTCTACGCGTACGAAGTCGCGGGCGTCCTCTAGTAGTAGTATAGTAAGGGTGTAGCAGGTTAGCCCTTCAAAAATAACGCGTAAGACTTACGTAAGTACAGTAAGTAGCATACCTAAATATAAAAAAAATTTTGGTACATCCGTATTTTCTGGGCTATTTATATTATTTTTCCTTTTTTTACTTTAAAGTGTTCTGTACAAACATACATACCTGCATACATAATATGTGTATTAATGGTGGACAGGAATATCTTTACATAAGAACTTATGTAAAACGCACTTCCAAGAAGCTGTTTCAGCAAACATAAAATAACGGGTATGCGCGGGTCACAGATCACCTTACCACCAGAGGCCCGTTTCACGAAGCTACAAGTTACAAATTACAAGCGGAAGTCTCTTTCTAACTCCTTTTGCTAGAAAGAGGGATCCGCTTATAATTTGTAACTTGTAGCTTCGTAAAACGGCGCACGGGTGGCAGGTGTCCTCGTTTGCCTTCTCCATGCGCCGTAAAAGAAATGTGGAAATAAATGTTGATTGATTATTTTGACTACTTAACCGTGTTTTAAGAAATGTTTTTAATATTATTATAACCAGCTTTTCCCTCGGGAACCATCAAGTTTAATCTCGGAAAACTTGATGGTTCCCGAGGGAAAAGCTATAAACGAGTTCTACGCGGGAAGAGTTGCTCTCAAAAGCTAATTAGCATTAGCTTTTGTCTTCATTTTATGTTGAGTGCCAAATTTCATCCAAATTCGCTAGCATTTAAAGTTATAATTTTTTCTCAAATATTTACTTTCCTCATAATCGAAATGAAAAGTAGGGGTTTAACACGGGTGAAAGTATCAATTGCGCACCCTCGAACCATAGGCGCACTCGCTATCCCTTGGTTAAAAATCTACTATTAATTTAAATTGTATACGTCATTGTAGAACACGTGTATCGCTGTTCGCTATGGTCTATATCGCTAGACACACGCACACGCAGCGCAAGTAAGAGCTCGATGATTCCAGCGCTCTGTGGGTGCTCTCTCCCCAGCTAGGGGATTAGGAATTAAAGTAAGGTCTCCTGGGGTCACCAACAAATGCTAACAAATGGAGTCATGCCAAATTCCATCAAAACCGATTGAGGGTTTAGCCATGAACGCATTTCAGTCAGATAAACACAATTACAATTTAATGTACTTATTCATAAATTAAATATTGCCCTTAACTTCATCCACTTCGATATCGTATATCGATCGCTATTCCATCTAGAATTCAATAGTTTGCAGGTATTCATCAAAATCAGTTCAGCAAAGCCTACAAGACAGAAAGACAGACACATTTTCCCATTTATGATATGAATAGTACGACCAATGATACAATTGTCCGTTATTTTTTTCTGAATAGGTACATTTGGAATCTGTATTTGACCCATAAATTTGAAATACCGTCTACGGTCCGGTTATTGCAGCCAGGTACGCAGCACATCGTAAAAGACATCATGCAATAATTCCTCCTCGTAGAATCCTTAAATTAAATTAAAGAATCTTATAATTTATCGCTGAAATTGAAAATTTCTTTGAACAATGTCAAAAAATGTCAAAACAGACAAGTTACTTATTGTGTTGTCATATTGATTCAATACAAACTGTCATAAATTATATGTTTTTGCATTTTCGTAAAGCATAATATATTTTTCAACATAACAAAAGTAAAAAAATATCCTTTTTTGCATTATTTGTTTACGTTTTTGTTTGGTTCGTAAAGTGGGTTTTTTTACTCCATCAGCAACACTGACTTTAAATGTTTATTCCACCTAATATGAAGATGGCGCCACAGCAGGAAGGCGCGCGTCGAAGCGCTTACATCGTTGACCAAGAGTCTATTATTGCTTGATCCACGCGCCAAAATAATTTGTCATACATAAAAAAAAAACAAAAAAAAGCGAACCACGTCAAATGTACTAAGTTGCCATAGCATGGCTGAATCATCGACAACCTCGATGGAGCCATAACCTACAAAAATTGAATTGAATTAAATCAAGCTTCAAGAAATAATCCAAAAATAATCGACATTTCATTTATATTATTTACCTGCTGATTATGCTCACTAGTCACTGGCGAACCGCTGCGAAACCACCATAAATAAAAAAGGTGAAGAAGACATAATCGACATAGCCATATATCAAAGAATTCAGCTTGAACTCGATGGAGCCATAACACCATTTAAATAATTTATTTGATTCACTTAGAATATACTAGTAACGCAGAAAACTATTCCACGTACCTACCAATGTGATGCCTCTCAATCCAGACCAAATTTGGTCAGTAGGTACTGCCAATACTGCTCAGTAAGACATTATTAGTGCTGTCGTGCACATGAGTGTCGTGCGAGAAGACTACGCCTTCATACTTCCATTTTGTGGCTTCAAGTTTGGTGCGTCAGCTGTATGAAACTATCATTATATGTGTTATTCTTCTAAGCATGGTCATAACAAAGTACATTTTCTTTGAATGCAGTCTCAGGGCATCAGATCACACGAACAGCATCTATTCGTTTGCCTTCTCCATGCATTTCATAAAGACACGTGGAATCTCACATGCATATAATAACACTTTCTATGCTTCTCGTTTTCATGTCATCAGCGTCGTTGAGCAGATAGAAGATAGTTAAGGTGGCTCTGAGCAATGACTTGCGAAGACAATGACCGGTTTGGCTTCAGCCCAATTTCTGAAAGCGAAGTCTGGAAGGCTGTGGAGAAATCTGCTTATTTATTTAGGTATATCAATTTCGTCTCTAATCTACATAATATATAAAAATTAATCCCTTTTTCTCCTGGGCTATAACTTGAGAACGGCTGAACCGATATGGCTGATTTCTTTTTTGATTTGCTCATTTTCAGGACAAAGTTTTTTAGATGGTTAAAGAAAATAATTGAAAAATCCACCGGGGATAGTCAAAAATTTGCAGCGGGGCGAAGCCTAGTGGGGAATATATTCTTCGAGCCAAAGTTTTCATGTACACTACTATACGATACATTAACATTGCAAAATCGGAAGGCAACTTGCTGCTTTAGGTAACTGAATGTGTAACCTTGATCCAATACCCTAACCTTAATCCTTGTGAGTCAGACAGAAGGTAGTCCAATGTAATACCTGTAGCTGCCGATTCTAAATATCCAATAAACGGGAACAAAATGTAGAATGATAACATTGCATCATAATGTATCTCCTTACATCATAATGTATCTCCTTATTCTTACTTTCTCTCAGTTTGCCAATTGTTAATCCCTGCCCTTAATACCCTCTCTCCGCAGTAGGTAGGTATTACCTAAGTAATTCTAATTGGTTACTATTGATAATCCTTAGTCCGTGCACCAATGTCGACTTTATACGATGTAAATCACTATTGCTACAGATTCGAACCTGTAATTGGCTTTCTGAATGTACCTATTTATGTCTCTATGTGTTTATATTTGCAGTTAGCTTTCCTTAAATAAATAAAATATATATATATATATATATATAATGTCGTGTGTGCGCGAGGGTCTATTGAAGTAATTTATTCATAGGTTTTATCAAGCCCGGATCTCCACCCGAAGACAGGCGGAATCTCTTATTCTTCATTCTAGTCATCCAAGGGCTGGCAGGTTTTGCAGTATTTAACATGTTCATCATGGCCAAAAATTATTTCGTGGATTACAAGCTGAAGGATACAATATATGCAAGCAACTTTTTGGCTAAACTAGGTATCGCGATGGTATTGCCAAATTTAGTCTTTACCTGGTCCAACGTTTTCTTTAAGTTGACGTAAGTAATTTAAATCTGGTATAGTATGACATGACACATTTCTTTAATGTCATAGAATCGATTACGTTGTAGTGTTGTTTAGGTATATCTAGATGGGGTCTATATCGTCTGCCATAATAATTCTTAGTCATAGTGTGTTTATGGTCATAATTATCGCAAGTCATAACGTACTTTTTAAGAAACTATTTGTTTTTCAGGATTTTTATGAATCAAACCTAACCTAACCTAGCCTTATCTACGCGTTACATATTTAGCAAATGTCTATCAAATAGACTATCAATAATTATGTCAAAAGTTGCATTATGACCAAAAAAAATATGGGAAACAACGTGCTCCCATCTAGATGTTATGAAATCAATGTTTATTTTGCTGCCTCTTTAATGAAAATTTAAACTCGTATCTTTTTAATCCTTTAGTGGGGATCTCACGAACCGAATTGTGTGGACTCTGAGTATCCAGGCCCTGATCTTCGGTTTGACGATTGTACTGGCCACGGTTGACAGCTCGCAGTGGCCTGGCGCTTTCTTCTGGCTCACCATGGTGTCAGCTTTTGTGATAAACGGTAAACATCAACAACTGTTCGCTCTGAATAGTTAGAAAGTGGAAATAATGAGATTACGGACACTATTATCATGATAGCTTGCACCAGTACATAGCTGGACATAGGACTGTTTGCACGCACGCCCCGTCAGCGCGATCTTTGGCCGTTGTCAACAACCACCATCTCTATCAGCCAATACGGCCTACTATACCTTTCGCCATTTAACTTTGCCTAAAAGTTCATGTTCGTGACAGGTGTTTTTAAAATTGAGATAACATAATACTTGGGGAGTAATGAATTTTTAGGCAAATTTATCTGGCACCTACTAATCCTACTAGTTGTTATAGCAACGACGTTAATCTTGAGAGTCCCACGGACAGTTCGTCGCTGACATAAAATTTATCTTTAATTTTATTATTTACTTATCTTTTAGGGTACCGCCCCTTTAGGTGGGGATGTTTTTTGTCGTTGGATAGGTTTTTCAAAAATATTGCGGGTTTATGACACAATTCAACGATTAAGCGATGCTTTTGTGAAATATTAAATTTAAAGTGCTAAAACAGCCAACTACAGCCAAAACTACAAATAATAAAAATCTAAAAAATATCTTAAATAAAAAATAAAAGCGCATATTTCAATGAAAAATTATCCCGACAAGTAGACATCATTGATTTTTGAGTTACCGGCGACTAAAATGTTTATACATACATACATACATTAAATCACGCCTGTTTTCCAGAGGGGTAGGCAGAGACCACTTCTTTCAAACTGCGGAAAATCACCTACGAAAACTTTAAATAGAAAATCATACTTGTTGTTTTTGAGATAGTTTTTTGTGTTTGTTTGTAGTAACGGCTTCGGAACTTGTCTTGCACGGTTTTATCTTTAATAGTTAAGTATATCTTACAGCTGCTAACGCAATCTTTCTAAATTCCGCCTTCGGCATACCGTCTAACCTGCCCCCCAAGTACACCGGGGCCGTGGTGCTGGGCTGCAACATCTGCGGCGCGGTGGTGGCCCTCCTCAACTGGGTCGCAGACGCGGCCGGAGGGTCTCTGAAAACGTCAGCCATCTACTTCTTCTTAAGCGGCTTCCTCCTGATGCTTGTCTGTTTAGAAATATTCGTCACTTTGCCGATAAATGTGAGTGTTTGTTTTTATATCTATCCAGCCTTTTTAGCATATACATCATTGATATATATGTATATAAATACACACCTATGATTAAACTGGAACTTTTTTAAAGGAAAAAAATCATGCTTGTAGAGGTTTGTCTCAAAAGCATAATTTTTAGGGTTCCGTACCATTATGGTAAAACGGAACCGTTATGTTGAGACTTCGTTGTCTGTCTGTCTGTACGTCACAGCAGGTTTTCTCAGCAACTACAAATACTATCAACTTGAAATTGGCATAGTTGTACAACTTGCTTGGCGCATCTGTTTTTAGTAAAAAAAAAATGAAATTAATTTTATAAATAATTGAATAGCAATTATAGCACATGGGTTGTCGTATGAAAGGGCGCAATCTGCATATTTACAAACTATATTTTTTTTTCATTTTTTGTAATGTACTTTTTGATTTATAACCAAAAATCCAAAAGACTCAGTATCTATACATATAATAAAGTTGTAGAAGGGAAAAAATCTGTACATTCGAGATATTTACTCAAAAATACTATAGGGGCCCTCAGAATGAGCAGCAGAACACGTTTCTACAATTTTTAGAGTTGGTGTCTGTTTGTCTGTTTGTCTGTTTGTCTGTTTGTCTGTTTGTCTGTTTGTCTGTTTGTCTGTTTGTCTGCTTAATTTTGTTTCTCCTCGCATCAATTGAAAACCACTGAACCAATTTTAATGCGGTTTTCACTAAAACATTTCAGTAAACGGTGACCAGGTTTATATATAATAAAAAAATAAGATATGACAATCAAAGTGGGGGAAAAGAGGGGTTAAAGTTAGTATGGAAAAAAGTTACCGGATTGAGCTGGTTACTTGAAACTTTGTATAATTACTCTTCGTAACCAATTAAACAATACCTGTATCAGGATTTCTCGATTAAAGTTAAAACAACTAGGAAATTATCAAATTAGGCCAATTACATGTATTTCTTTAAAACCCTATTCGAGGGCCGTCGATCACTTTACGTGATTACAAATATCAACATTTTATTCTCCGTTTATTACATAGAAACTAAATTCAAGGATTTTTTATAATTCAATGTACAAAATGTTATAAAAAGACAAAATAAATTTATTCCAATACGTTGTTGTAACAAATGAGACGCCATGATGACGTGCATCAAAGAAAAGGACAACCATATCCCTCCCATAACTGGAGAGATCAAGACAGAAAAGCACGCGATCATAGATAAACGTTATAGAAGCGAAGTTGTGATTGAAATTTACATTGTCGCGTTGGTACTTGAAAACATTGTTTTAATGCGTAATAACGAAAGATCAAGTTCGAATACATATTTAAGACAATATTTGGACAACCAAACTCCTATTTTTAACCGCCGGAAAAAAAGGAGGAGATTATACGTTCCACTGTATGTAATTTTTTTTATGTATGTTCAACGATTTCTCCGTCAATTATGGTCCGATTTCAAAAATTCTTTTTTGTTTATAGAATATACTTCCGAAGTGGTCTCATTGTCACCAAATTGTAATCTGATGAGGGGATCCATGAGGAATTGAGGGAACTCCTCAAATATTATAGGTAGTATTTTTACCAACAAGTCCAGCATTTGCATTCAGATAATATCATTTGGTGAACTGAAACTGATGATGAAGACCACAGATGGTCAACGGAACTCCTCAATGGTACCTATTTCAAGGGTGGCGATAGTTAAGATATCTCGATTAAGATAGTTGAGCGACTATAACGTAGAACATTTTAATTGTTGAAATATGACTATGACTTTCCCGTGGACTTGCGGTGAACTTGAAATGTCTTAAAGTTTCATATCAACTAAAAAGTGGGACTACATGACAGCTTACTATGATCACTAAAAAGTATAAAATAAAATAAACGTAAAAAACACAAAACCACGTTCAAAAACGCATAAAACATATTTTTTTTAAATGGTAAGTAACTTATAGGTCAGTGACTTACAATATTTTTAACCAAAAGCCGACTTCAGGTTGACTGACCTATATGTACCTACCATTTTAAAAGAAGTTATTTTTGCGTTTTTGAAGGTGGTTTTTTTATTAACTTAGCTTGGGTTTAACAATTTCGATCATTATAGTCTGTCAAGAAAGTCATGAAATTAAAAAGTAGCAACACTATAGTGTCGTCTCTTTTTTCTAAGATCGATTTGAAAGGGATGACACTACGGTGCTGCCACTTTTTAATTTCATGACTTTCTTGACAGACTATAATTATTCTCTTCTTTGGGTTCCGCAGCATTATAGCGAAAAGAGAAACCGTACAATTTCGTCATGTTCATGTTTATCTATGTATAACATATAATATGTCACATATACCTAATTTTTTTTGGTTATAAACATTAGTAGTATATCAATCAGATTATGAAATAAAAAAATAATTTCGTTAGTAGTAAAAAAACAGTACCTACTGAATAAACTAACTCTAATAGCGCAAACTTGCAATGCATTTATTTCAGGATCATAGAGTTCCATAGATTATTAGTAACATTAAATCTTATTCTCTATTAGTAATTATTTGTCAAAAATGTACAATTGATTAACTTATTTTCTCCTATGGCTTCTGCCACCCAGTGTGACAACCCATGTTGTACATTCTGTTTTGTTAGTCTATGTCAAAATGAGCGATGTCAGATTGACGTTGACATATCCGGATTTGATAATTTTTTCCGCCATTTTCAAGACTTCGTCTCCTGACATTGGTGGAATCATCGATAGTATCGATGGAGCTACAAACGAAAAATTGAATTGAAAATTGTCCGGACTTCGTCAAGGCTTCTCAATATTACCATTTTTACAGTACTCCTTCTTCTTAGTAGCTCTGGGCCGGTTATGGCTATCACACTTGCACTCGCATCTGACAGTATGTTTGTCACTTTTTTTAATAGAAAAACGAAGATTGCCGAGTGCTATTAAGAAACTGGTCGTACTGTACAGTTGTTATTTAAATATTAGGGCGGTTAATATGATCATTTGATTTTTTTACGGGTAGTCACATATTTTTTGGCGGTTGATTAACTACTGTGCTACTATGAAAAATATGAGGGTAGTTTTGCGTGCGGAAATTAGCGTTAGTTTTAGTTATAGGTTTAAACGATTACACGTTGTAAAATCAAGTTTTAAGGAAACGAGCCGGGGGGTGCGGGGGCAAAGTGATAAATAGGGGGCTCGGAGGCGCAGCCCCCGCCTTAAAGAAAGGACCTTACCGACATCCTTAATAAGATAGATAGGTAAGTTTTTTAGTTTTCATGTTTCCTCTAGAGCAGATAATAGGAGCTCTGATGATTTTTCGTTCATTTCGTTTTGCGTGCGGAAATCAGCGTTAATTTGAGTTAAGTATTCGAGTCTAAACGATAAGATATTACATTAGGCATTGTGAATATTAGGTAAAGTCAAGGCAAAGGTTTACACAGGAGGGGCTCGAGGCCGTAGCCCCCTCCTTTAGAAATACACCGTACCGACATATTTATATGTTACTAGAGGACGCCCGCGACTTCGTATGCGTAGAATTAGTTTCCCACTACTCCCCCATTTATTCCCGTTGGGGGTCGATTTTCGGGAAATCCTTTCTTAGTGCTCACTTACATCATGAAAGGAACCCCTGTACCAAATTTCAAGTTTGTAGGTACAGTAGTTTCGGCTGTGCGTTGATATATAAGTCAGTCAGGTTTGCCTTTTATATATATAGATAGAAGATAGACAAGATAGGTAGATTTGAGCTTTCTTTTGTCTTTCAAAGTAGAAAATAGGAGTTCCGTTGAGTTGTCTTTAGAACACTTAATTGGGCCCGGTTTGACGGATCTTACCATAATATTATAAACTGGCCAGAACCACGACTTCGTCTGCGTTGATTTCGATTATCGTTATTCCCTCAGGAACTTTTAAATTTTCCGGTATAAAAAGTAGCCTATGTTTTAATCCATTGTATAAGCCATCTCCATTTCAAATTTCATCCAATTCGGTCTAGCTGTTGCAAGAGTGCATAATGTACACATACTTACTATGAATTTTGCGCTTATAATTATTAGTAAGGATGAGAAAGTTTGGAAGTTTGTTAATTACGCTTCAACCACTGAACGTATCCAGATTAAACTTGGCACACATATAGGTTAGGTTCTGGAATAGGAGATAGGATAGTTTTTATCCAATAAAACGTCTCATTCCTACGGGAAATCAAATTAATCGTGAAAAGGTGAAATCTCAGGTAGCCATGTGTGAGTAGTGTGTTTTTATTTCTGTTTACGTTTGTCATCCTGTAATCATTTCAGTTGTATCCACTGATGTGTGCGTACACGGAAGTTACTAAAGAAACACACTTTTAGTGTATAGATACGAACTAGATGGCGCTAGCTGGGTATCGAATTGTTGCTCTGGTGTGGTCAAAGTCGCTGCCCGGGGTGGTTGAGCGATTTTCCCTATACAGCGCAATTATAAGCTTTATGGTTAGGCTAAATTTATATTATTCATCCTGGTAACATCAAATTCTGAAGTCCACGCAGACGAAGTCGCGGGCAGAAGCTAGTTAGTAATAAAAATGGGTGCGTCTCACGAGATATAACAACAAAATCAATATTTTCATGATAATAACGTTTACAAGATATAATAAACGTTGGCTACAATAACAAAATCAATCATTTTATAAGGAATAACGGTCAATTAACATAATATTCATTTTATATAATGTTTTTTCTATAACACTCACATTGTCTAATTTCAGTTCGTATAACATACATGACATATAGCGATAGTAATACATATTATCTTTTAGTATAAGGATCATAAGATCTAATGCTATACTCAAGAGGTACAGTCACCAGCAATAATATATTATGCAACATTGGGCGCAAAAATATCTGACACGTCTTTATTACTAGAGGTATAAGAGCGTGTCAGATTTATGCGCCCAATGTTGGATAATATTATTATTGCTGGTAACTGTACCTACTGAAAGGAGCGGGTAAAGTCGAGTTCATAAATATGCGTACACTTACACTTTAGTATCTTGTCACTTTAGTCGCTGCGACAACTCATATCATATACTATGGCAGTTTAAACATGACGTTAAACAAATAGACAAGATACTTACCCGTTTCTTGGATTTTTTTTATAAATTTTATAATATATACTTCTAGCACACTCAGGAGAAAGGCCATAAAATAATGAATTTCTAATTGCCAATAAAAAAGATTTTTAGTGGACTTAAATATCCTTTGAAATCATAGTTTTAAAGAGTGACCCAGAGACGTCACCATGGCAGCAACAAAGAAATGTTGATTCACCCTACTACTTTGTATGTTGATAGTGGAAACAGTGACTTGGTTTTCACGATTTTCGTCATCTCAGTAAAATCACAATTGACAACTGAAACTTTATACGAAAGGAATTGTGAAAAAAAATCATGTTCATTGAATTGTTCATCAATCAATCAAATTCATTGTACTCAGAAAATAAATAAACAAATTTCCACTAATGGCTAAAGAGCTTAAGCGCCACATGGTCTTTTCTACGTACGGGCGAAGCAAACCGTGTCCTCTTGAACCTCTTCTTTATGGTTTTAACCCCTACTGCCCGGTTTCCAGAAATTCTACCGGTATCACGAAAGTCTGCCGCAGCCTGCCGCCGCCGACCCAAAACCTCTGGGCAGCCCCCCCTACCGCACCATCTGGAAACAGTCCTGGGTGCACAACTGCAGTCTCTGGCTCACCTACTTCGTGTCTCTCTCGGTGTACCCGGCTGTACATTCTGGTATGTGGATATTGGCACATCTTGTTACATGGGCACATAAGTTCTTTTTTGCACTGAAAAAAAATATTGGTCGATTCTAACAAGATTGTGATTGTTGTGCATAATCATCTTGATTCCATACGAGCCTAACAAGACGCTAGATACATCAACTAAGACGTTAGATACATCAACTAAGACGTTAGTTGAATCTCTAAAGAAATTGCTGTTGTTACCATCAGCTTTGGTTGATATAACTAATATCTTAACTTTTGTATTCATTTTTGGTCAACTAAGAGAAAATCTCTCTTTGTTGGCTCTAATTTTTTTGAGTGTGGTATTCACAAGTCTAAACTAACCTAACCTGCGTTTGATTCCCGGTGTACAATACAAACACAGCACATGTCACGCGTCAGCTAATTCAAAGTCATTCAACTTATTATTTCTTTAGAAACACATTTACTTTATACCTTATTTTATTGTACTTATTACTTTGTTTACGTTTATGCGTGTTCATAGCTAGTACTGTGTATATCACCTTGGCTATCAATAAATTATACACCGTAGGTAATCAGTGCTTCTCTCAAGAATCAATCTTAGGCCTGTTTTATAAAGCTACAAATTACAATTTACTACAGGTTACAAGTTTCCATTTGACACAAACTCGACCAATGACAACCAGGCATTTGAGCAGTGTTGCCAGTTTAGACCTGTAAAATTGTAACTTGTAGCTGTATAAAACGTGCTCCAGATGTCAACTAGGCTTGTTCCCGGGCAGAAACTAAGAACTAAAAAGAAATTTGTTTCTGAGTCTTAGATGTTTTTTATATAAGTAAGTATATGAGTATTAATTTGTCTACATAAGTAATACTTATGTGGACAAATTAATACTCATATACTTAACCATAGTACAAGCCTAGAGCTTAGTTTAGGACTAGGTCAATTTGTGTGAGTTTGTCCCCAGATATTTATTTATTTTCTTTGATTTAACTTTCAAGGTTCTAATTTTACAGATATCCAGTCGGTGAGTGCGTTGTTCGGCGGTGATTTTGACAAGATCACCTGTTTCGTGACCTACAACGTCACCGCGTTGATGGGAAGCATCACCGCGACCTTGGTCCATTTTGTAAGTCTTTTCATGGATAGGATTTTAGTGGCATTTTAAGGAGTTGCAGTCAAATATTTTTTCGCTATTGAATCAATGATTTTTAATGCAGACTAGCTTCTGCCATGGACTTCGTCCGCGTAGATTTCGATTATCGTTATTCTATCGGAAACTTTTAAATTTTCCGAGATGAAAAGTAGCCTTTGTGCTGATCCATTTTTTAAGCTATTATTTAAGGATTTGTATTTCAAATATCATCCAAATCCGTTCAGCCGTCGCGGCGTGAAGTAGTTACAAAATGACACACACACACACAAACTTTCCTATTATAATATTAGTAGGATATATCCGATATAACGACCCCCCCCCCCCCCCGTTTTTTTGAGGTGGTGCATCATGATGGCAGAATAACAGCGTTGTGAGCTCGCGTTACGTCACATGCTGAGGCAGAACCTATTCGCACGCTTTGCTCGGCTCCGGTGCATAAACGCGTGTGCCCTGCTTTGTAGAACTGCCAAGTTTTTTCTTTTTCCACTTTGTTTTTATACAATTGTGCTGTAAAAAATTGTTAGTTTCGCTCTGTGTCCGTTTACTTTGAAAACAAAATGATTTCTTTCTTTCTTATTTGGATCGACTTGTTGTAGCCGTCGCGGCGCTGGCTGTGGTTGTTCGCGACGGTGAGGGTCGCTTTCATCCCGTTTTTCCTGCTGTGCAACTATCGGCCGCGTCACATGGGCGTGACGCTCACGCGCACGCTGCCCGTGCTCGTGCGCAACGACTTCGTGTACTGGGCGGCGGCGGCGCTGCTGGGCTGGAGCGCGGGCCACGGCACCGCGCTGGGGATGATGTACGTTAGTGGAGGGTGAGTGACGTTCGGTATTAACAAGTAACAAAAAGCAAGCTATAAAACCCAACTGCTGTTTGCATAATGTCAATGTAATGTTAGTTAACATGTATAGACTTTTAATTACGCCAATTTCACATAAAAAATTACCCAGTGACACTCTCGACACTAAGACGAAGCTAGCGACACCTCGTTTGTCGAAATCGCACCATCCGTTCAGCCTTTACAAGTGAACAAAGAACCATGCATACATATATACATACAGGTCAAAAACGTTGCCCCCCTCCTTCGGCAGTCGGGTAAAAAAGACGCAATCATTGAATTGCCTTTAAGGCAAAAAAAATCTGTAAATAAATTTATAAATAACGAAATACTTGCCAAGAATAATTTTCTAATAGTTTTTGTTAACGTACTCTAAGGACTTTTTACATAACTAAAGAAAGTAGGTATACGTACCTACGTATAAATCGTCAGTTAATAGTTTGTTTGTCGAATCAACCTTTATTCATATTAATAATGTAAAGTTTATTTTATTTTATTATACAATCGCAATAGAAAAATAGTTTTCAACTACCTATTACGGTTAATGAGATACCGGCAGCTGACAGACGGACGAACAGCGGAGTCTTAGTAATAGGGTCCCGTTGGCGCCCTTATGGGTGCAGCTCCACTGAGGCGGAGACGAGCGGAGCTGTGCCAATATTAACCAATAGAAGGCGCATACGGTCATGTCGAGCGGCCCTTCCGCCCGCACATTAGTTTAGATTCTATTGGTTAATATAGAAAAACCTCCGCCCAACTCCGCTCATCTCCGCCTCAGTGGAGCCGCAGCCTTAAGTTCGATCGGTACGTTAAGAATGGCCTAATTAGATTAGGTTGTCTTGTTTGTTCCAGAGACGTTGAGCCGGAGCACGCGTCCACGGCCGGCATGATCGGCGTCGCCATGATCGTCACCGGCGTCGTCTGCGGAATCTGCTTCTCCTTCCTCGCCCCCACCATCGTCTCCGTTCGCTTTCCTATCTCGTGTAACATGAACTTTACTTTTCAATATCTTGTACGAGTCTCTTAACACGACGGCTTATAGGCTTTTAAACATGATTACGTTGAGTAA
Organism: Acleris cristana; assembly: GCA_948252455.1. Lineage (NCBI taxonomy): Eukaryota > Metazoa > Arthropoda > Insecta > Lepidoptera > Tortricidae > Acleris > Acleris cristana. Next base: position 4,680,921 of record OX411794.1, read on the forward strand.
AATTAATTCAAGAAACAGGCCTTCACTTAGAGGAAATTTTCTTTTATAATAGAACTAAAATTGTCCCTTTTTACAATACCATTTTCGTTCTTGCGTGGGCTAAGAATTAGAATTTTGTTAATAGTTGATGACCTGTTTCGTAAGATGGCGCAATAACACTCGTAACCGATGCTAGCGCCGCGGAGTGCAGCGGCTGCGGCTCCACTGAGGCGGAGATGAGCGGAGTGGAGCGGAGCTGTGCCAATATTAACCAATAGAATCTAAACTAACGAGCGCAAGGCTCGCTCGACGTGACCGCATGCGCCTTCTATTGGTTAATATTGGCACAGCTCCGCTCCGCTCGTCTCCGCCTCAGTGGAGCCGCAGCCTAAAAGGTCTTTCGGGTTTGTATTTCTCTCTCACTCTCTCTTATTCACGTGTGTGTGTCACGTCTCTTTTATGCTAGTCTATACGACTTTACCCCAACCCGAAAGACTTGAATTAATGAAATGACATGAATAAAGACGATAGAAATAAAACAAAGTCTATCCTTGGATAATCCAAGTTCGGAGAAGCGATTAGAGACGTCCCTTTCTCTTGATTGCTTAATAATCATAGGTCAACTGGTTTTTTATTTATTAATTATTTATTTGCCTTTGTATAGAAGAAAATAATTCTGTAAATATACCCGGAGTATCAGGTCATTATGGTATGATTAAATACTTAATATTTCATACATTTGTAATTGTATAAGATAACAGCAATCTTATTAATTTTATATTTCCGTATTGTTATTTACAATAATAAATCATATTTTAATTTTGAAATACAAATCCTTTTATTCAGATGATTACCTCATCAAAAATGTCATAATCGTCGTCTTGTTTGTATTTTTTATTATGTATGAAAGTATTAATAGTCAACCAGTCGTTTGTTTTTCTAAAGTATTTAATTGAGCACAACTTAATAAACAATAAATTACAAATTATAACCTAGGTGTACTATTTTTACTCTATTGCCATTTGAAAATATTATAGTTCCAGCTGTCACCACTGGCTGGACTTTTTTGCTACGCTATGATTAGGTAAATATTATTATTCTAATGCTATAATTATATGCTTTGTTTTGTTTGGAACTTATGTCAAGCTATCTCTGGATCAAATTTCATCAAAAGCTGTTCACTACATGAAGCGTAAAAACAAAACCAACAAAAGCTTTGGCATTTACAACTAACAATACAAAAAATCAATTAAATGTCTATTTGTTTTAACCCTTTGAACGCCAAGAACCACTAAAGTGGTCGTGTACTGTCGTGCCTACCACGCCATCGACCTATATAGTGGTCACAGATACAGTGCAAAATGGACCCGAGTATTTGTGACGTAAGGTTGACATTCGCTGTGGTTTTAAGCTGTCATTGGCGTGTGAGGACGACGTTTGTATCAAGTCAAAGGCGTTCAAAAGGTAAATATATGGTCATCTTATTAGAGTGAGATAAACTTACCTCGTACCTACTATCTCACTAGGACCGTTTTTCAGTAGCAGTGCACATTCCTGGTGGACGAAATGTTTTACTTACTTTACTTACAATAATATTGGCAAAAAGTTTCATTTTCAAAATTGGCCAGCTCTAAAAACTTTCAGTATCGCCCTCGTGTAATAATATGTCTATATGTGAAAAATAATACATTGAATACTTAATAGATTGACAACAAAGCTTAAAGAGGAAATAAAAAAATGCAACCTATAGTCACATAACCTTCTTAATTTATTCGTGTCTGTTATTTGAACCTTCGTGTGCCTCGTGTCCTAATATCGCCAGTCATATTCCAAGTTAAAAAAATCACATGCAATGATTTATTTTTTTTATTTGTGTTAAAATAATGTTGGTCTTTTAGGCAATTATGAGCACTGCTTCGCGATAAGGCATAAGTACTATCACTCAATTATAAAGTTACCATTTTAAAGTTACCATTTCCAGTACTTAAAAATTACTTGAAAAAGTCGTTGATGTCTAAAGCTTACTATAGGGTCGAAGACTATCTAACAGATAAAAATGCTTGGCCTAAATTAAACACCTAAATATCTTAATAATAACCTAATCATACCAATATATAAACATTGTGTATTGTCTAGGGGACACGGTTTCTGTAGGGGAATGTATCGAAACTAATTATGTGTTGTTTTGCACCGTCATAGGTAAGTATAATTTTTAATTTTTATTTATTTCTTATATTTACTATTTATGAGTTCTTGTAGAAATTTTGAGTTTTGACACATTTTCCTGCTCAACTACGCATGATATATATAGACATATTTTTGTTACATTCATTGTTTTATATAATACTAGGTTAAGTTTTATTTTTCGTTGTATAATATCATATCATAAGAAATGTTTAAAAAACGACTGACTGTTGAGTTTCTTGCGGCGTTTCTTCTCAGCAGTGGTCTCTTGCGAAGCGCTGGTAGATTATTGACGTGTAAAAGTGCCCGTGCGGCCTACTTACTGAATAAACATCTTTTATCTTTTTATCTTTTAAAGAAGAATAACTTACAAATAAAATGAACACAAATATATTTATGTACCGTGTACTAACCCATCTAAACTAATTTTAAGTATAAATAAATAAATATATTTTTTACTCATATTACCTTTATTTATACTATCTGTTTTTTTTGCTAATTATATGGCAATTATAAACAAATTTTTAGGGTTCCGTACGAGAATGATAAATATATGATGATGATGAGTGTTTGTCCGTCTGTCACAGTAGTTTTTCTCAGCAAAGAACTACTGAACCTATCAAACTTTTTTTCCAAATGAATCAAATAACATGATTGTTACGAATGTAATTTGGCTACTTCACGACAGATGGCGCCACAAGTACTCACTTTCTATAATTAGGGATAAGTGTTTTTTCCGGGAACGAGTGCAACTAGCGCCATCTACAGATTTTAATTTAATTCTGCGTGATACTTGGCAAATTATCCTATATTTTATGAATAAAAACATCGTTATTGTTAACGAATGTAATTTAGTTACTTAACGACAGATGGCGCCACCAGTACTCACTTTCGATATGGGATTAAATAATTTTTTTCCAGGAACGAGTGCGGCTCGCGCCGTCTACAGTAAGAATAAAATTTTAATTTAATTCTGCGCGATACATGGCAAATTATCCATATTTTATGAATAAAGGCAACATTATTGTTAACGAATGTAATTAAGCTACTCGACGACAGATGGCGCGACCAGTACTCACTTTCGGTATGGGGATTGAAGTATTTTTCCGGGAACGAGTGCGGCTAGCGCCATCTACAATAAGAATTAATCCTAATTTAATTTTTCCGCGATACATGGCAAAATGTCCTTATGAATCAAAATAACATGATTGCCAGCTGTGTGGTCTGCCAAGCTATTCTCTTGAGGACTCACTTTATAAATCGGCGGACGAATTATTAGCCGGCGAGTTTAAGCTGTCCCGTCACATTCTCAAATACCTGTATTAGTTTAACCAGCGATAGGCAATAATTACGAGGAATGTGTACAGAAACGTTATCGCATTATTTTGAGCTTGGGAATAATGACACCCTAGACACCCTGGCTCATCTAGCCCATTGGACCTTTAAACAGATGATGGATATCTGATATCCTACTAGTAACTTAACACTATAATGATTAAGTATAGTGACCAGGGTAATGATTTTGGTGTCATTTTAAGGCTACGAAGGACGTTTTGAGTTGTCCAATATTTAAATTTTTGCCCGCGTTTTTGTATAAGTATTTGGCTAATCCTTAGGAACTTATAAATTTTCCGAGAAAAAGTAAGTACTTATTCTTTGCCCGTCTGCGAACTACAAACTATCTCGGTATATTTACACTAGTTCTATTGTCAATATACCCTATAGGGCCTCTATTCTAGGTGGTTAAAACCATAATAATTATCTCGTCTTTGACCCATTATCGTATTGTCAACGTTATGATACCTTTTATTTACTTGACAGTAATAGCGGGCCGAGTTAAACAATACCATAACAGGTAAAAGACGATATGGTTTTCACCGTCTTGAATAGAGGCCCTCATCTAGTTAATAGTTCGGTATATTTCATAAGGTTTGTATTTTAAAAAAATACACCCGGGCGGTGCCAGGCGCGGATAGCTAGTAAAGTATGTACTTATTAAATTATAGTAGCACTAGACATCACTAAAACAACACTTCTGTCCGACATTGTGCGACTTATATCAAGTAACTTAAATATAATATTGGCGCCAATAGATGGCGCTGTAAGCGTGTTAGATCGCACAATCGTTTGTTATCCCCAGGATGTACTTATAGAATTTGGTACACTTTGGCATTGAAGCGCTAGTAGATTTTTTTCTATATTTTTGTTAAGTACGAACCTATAGAAGTAGGCGTAGTACTGGGTTTCTGATTATAATTGTTAAGTATTCGAAGATTCTAACATATTGTAGTGTGTGTAGTGTAGAGGTAGGTGTAGAACTAGTAGGAAGTAGGAATGCTTATTCTGGTTATAATATCTATACAAAAATATATACCTACATGCATAATATATTATATAAAATATACCTCTCGTTTGTGTATATATAAAAGGCAAAACTGACTGTCTGACATATCAACGCACAGCCGAAACTACTGTACCTAGAAACTTGAAATTTGGTACAGGGGTTCCTATCATGATGTAAGTGAGCACTAAGAAAGGATTTTCCGAAAATCGACCCCCAACGGGAACAAATGGGGGAGTAGCGGGAAACTAATTCTACGCGTACGAAGTCGCGGGCATCCTCTAGTATATTATATAATTCCATTCCATCTCATTTAATATGATCTACCTACATGCATAATATATTATATAAAATATACCTCTCGTTTGTGTATATATATGATAACTATGATAATGATAAGGATCCTAAACCTAAATGTACCCGTCGTCTGTGTATGATAAGGATCAATATAGAAGTGATTGAATCGTTAAATAAATACGGACTTTACTGGCTTGAAGATAGAGTTTTAATTTTCTTGTAACAAAATCGAAAAAAACAATTTTTCATAGATAATATTCAGTAGTTCGAAACATGGAACCAATTGAGAGCCAGGAGCGCTTAAACTCTGTCACGTGACACCGATGACGTCATAGTCCCACAGACGACGGGTACAAAATTATGCGGACACAGACGAGAGGTTAAACCAGTTTGCTTAGATCACGCCATTTCAATGACATGAATCATTTTATTGATTCACTCGTTTTCATATGGTTTATGTGCACTTAAATATGTATTAGAAAAACCATTAACAACTTGTTTGAAAGCTCAGAAGGGAGGTTCTATTTGAACCTTCGGGGCCGTGATTCTAGGCGATAAAAACCATATTATTATCTTTCATTTGTAAATTGTCATCGTTTTGAACTTGTATATATAATCTGTATCCTTGGTATATCTTATGGGTTAGGCGAAAACCGCTTGAAGTAGTATGTTTTAATACACTATTGCAATCACATTTTATCATTAGATATCATTTAATTGTTGTAATTTATTAGCAAATGCCCACCCAAGTATAAAATAATCATGCTATCCATAACATGTCTGATTAATAAATAAAGATCTTAAAACAAAACTATTGGGTCAATACAAAATTAATGAAATTGGTCCCTTATTACCTTTTATTTCGAATTAGAATGTAAAAACCGTGAGTTCTTTTTTTTGGTCTATCTCAATGCCACTCGACGCGCGGAAGTTTTATATTTCAGCCGCTGCACTCCGCGGCGCTAGCATCCTTCACGAGTGTTATTGCTTATTGCGCCATCTTACGAAACATGTCAACAACTATTGACAAAATTCTAATTCTTAGCCCGCTCAAGAACAGAAATGTATAATAAACAGGAACAATTTTAATTCTTATAACAGAAAATCATACAAAACATCTGCGTTCGTCACGTGAGATTCCCGTTTCTATTAATAAATAGTTAAGCGTATGTTGCACCAGGAAAGGGAATGGAGACGATGGTGGGGGCGAGGTAGGAGAAGCAGATTCCGCAGACGACGCCGGTGATGATCATGGCGCCGCCGATCATGCCGGCCACGGACGCGTGCTGCGGCTCCACGTCTCTGGAACAAACAACATAACGGAATCTGAGGCCCTACTTTGAAAATCGAAGTTCGAAGTTACGTTAGCTCCATCTCTGTCACTCGTGATTCGAGACTAGATCGAGAGAAAGGGATGGAGCTATCGTAAGTTCGAACTTCGATTTTCAAAGTAGGGCCTCTGATTTTTAACGTTCCGAACTTAAAGGGCGGCAACGGGACTCTATTACTAAGACTCCGCTGTTCGTCTGTCTGTCTGCGGACGGTATCTCATTAACCATAATAGGTAGATAGTTGAAATTTTCAGTGTGTATTACCACAGCATGGTCGACCAATGCTGAGTGTAGGCCTCCTCATTAGCACGCCACTCTCTCTCATGTTTATCTATCAAGATCTCTCTTGATTGGCCAAATATATTTCGAGCAATTTTATGCCTTGAGTCAATCCAATGATTGCGTCCTTTTTACCCGACTGCCGAAGGGGAGGGTAATGTTTTTGACTTGTATATATGTATGTATGGTTCTTTGTTGACTTGAAAAGGCTGAACGGGTGGCTGAAAAAATGAGGTATCGTGAGATTCCTCTTATGTCGAAGGTGTTACTGGCCATAATTATGTAAAATTGGCGTAATTAAAAATATATACATGTTAACTAACGTTACACTGACGACATTATGCAAACAGTTGTTGGGTTTTTATAGCTTGCTTTTTGTTACACTAGTTAATACCGAACGTCACTCACCCTCCACTAACGTACATCATTCCCAGCGCGGTGCCGTGGCCCGCGCTCCAGCCCAGCAGCGCCGCCGCCGCCCAGTACACGAAGTCGTTGCGCACGAGGACGGGCAGCGTGCGCGGGATCACCACGCCCATGTAACGCGGCCGATAGTTGCACAGCATGAAGAACGGGATGAAAGCGACCCTCACCGTCGCGAACAACCACAGCCAGCGCCGCGACGGCTACAACAAGTCGATGCAAGCAATGTAACCTAGTCACATAATCTGTGGCAATACCAGGCTTCCGTGAGACCAGAATGGAGAGCTTTGGCCAATCGCAAAGTTCATGATTTTGAATTCCAACGGTGTAATGACCTTGACACTAAAAGATATCAACTAAAAGTCCGATCACCAGCGGCTATATTTATTTAATAATACGAATGGTTGCTCACACGTCCGCAGTGTTACAGATCTTTCTGCAAGAACATTTGCTATGCTAGCAAATGGGGCATCATATGAAAGAACTTGATTTACTTACACATATATATTTTTTTAATTTTAATTTTTAATCAGTTTAGAATACCTCTGAAGTTTATTTACAATACCAATCAATGTTGAACTTTAGACATGTGTAAGTAATGCGAGTAATATCACAAGTGACATATCACTTGACCGCGTAATGCCATATTACACATTACGCGAAAGAAACAAGCATCACGCTAAACATCACTCGTTGCGATACATTACCCGAGGGAGACGACCGATCGGCTCTCATTCAATCTCAACGCCATGAAAGAGATGGTTTGATATCACATACCGCGCGTAATAAAGTAATGCCATGTAATGCTATGCTATGCCATTCCGCGCGCTCTGCGTGCGAGCGGAAAGTGCGGGTGTTACTTCTCGGTCTACAATGTTCAGCAACGGGTGATGTTTCGAGTGATGTGATATCACATTGTAATATCACGTTTCTGGAGATGTAATGAAATATGGCATTACTTTTCAAAGCACTGTTTTGCGCATCTCTATTGAACTTAATATCTGGCGCGATACATGGCATTTCCATATGAACCAAATCGACAGGATTATTATGTTAACAAATGTAATTTAGATACTTGACGACAGATGGCGCCACCTGTCCTCCTTTATGTATATATAGGAAAATATTAAAGAAGTTATCAAAAAGTCTTAGAACTAAACAATATTAGCTAGTTTTAGCTATTTGACGATAGATGGTGCCAGCTGTACTCATTTTCGATATGGAATTGTATTTTTACGGGAACCAATTGGGTATTTTACGGGAATTGTATTTGTGCGGCTAGCGCCATCTACAATACGAATTAATGTTGAACAATACGAATTAATATTGAACAATACGAATTAATGTTAACATTCTGGCGCGATTCATATCAAAATTTCCATATGAATCAAATAACATGTTTGTAAACGAATGTAATTTGGCTACTTGAGGACAGATGGCGCCACCAGTACTCAATTTCGATAAAGGATTTTTTTACAGAAACGAGTACGGCTAGCGCCCTCTACAATAAGAATTAAAGTTTAATTTAATTCTGGCGCGATAAATTTATTATTTTGGCCTCCTTTGAAACTTATTGATTTTCCGAAAAAAGTACACCATGCCCGTCTGCGAACCGCGAACTATTTCGGTCTATTCCCACTGGGATCCCCTTGAATTACCTACACTCATTTGATCGAATGTACCATTTCATCTAAAGCTAAATTCTGCTGAAACCGTATAGTTTTTGGGTTATCTTAAACCCTCCGTCGTTGGATATCATATTCGCAAAACATGATTTTCTCAAAAATATCATGAAAGCAAATCATCATAGTAGCCAAACATCACATTAGCAGAACATAATTATTAGTAAGACATGAATTTAGACAGCGTCGACGGAGCTCCTATTTCTGGGTGGTTTGGCCCTCCGGGCCTACTGTGAGTCTAACATAACCTAAACCTACCTGCGATTCTTGACTGTTTGTAAAAATAATGTTTTGCGAATATCGTGTTTTGCTAGTATGAAGTTATGCGTACCTATATGATGTTTTGCTACTATGATGTTATGCGTATGTGATGTTTTGCTAGTATGATGTTTTGCGAATGTGATATACTGTGTAGTAATTTTGATTTGGATGAAATTTGGGACAGAGATAGCTTACGCCCTGGATTAACACATAGACTACTTTTCATAACGGAAAAATTAAGTTCCCGATGAAATATCGATAATCGAAATCTACGCGGACTAAATCGAAAGCAGAAGCTACTTTGTAATAAAAAAAACAGACAGCAACTCCAATTCGCCCTTAGCCTTAAAATGTCACCAAAATCCTATCCCCTAAAAGACTTACGAAATTGACTAAGGTCGCGGTGATGCTTCCCACCAACGCGGTGACGTTGTAAGTCACGAAACAGGTGATCCTCACAAATTCACCGCCGAACAACCCACTCATCGACTGGATATCTGTAAAGTTAGTACAGCTTCAAAGTTAAATCTGTAGTAGAATCCGAACGTGTTTCCAATGTTGCTTTATCTGTGATGGCAGCTGAAGAGTCAACATCTTACCCAATGTACAGTCATTTCACTGGCAATAATATACTATATAACATTGGGCGCAAAAATATCTGACACGCTCTTATACCTTTAGTAATAAAGACTTGTCAGATATTTTGGCGCCCGATGTTGGATATTATATTATTGCTGTCTGTACAAGACTAGAATAACAGAATGTATTTTATAAAATAAACCCTCCGAAGACGCAAAACCATTTTTTAAATTCAATAGTAGGAATTACAAAATCTATACCAATACCTATGTATGATAAATAAATAAATAAATATAATAATAATCTGGGTACAACAATGGCACAACCTCACACAAATTGCCATCTCCCAAACTAAGCCCTAGGCTTGTACTATGGGTACTAGACAACGATAAACATACTTATATAGAGAAATACATACTTAAATACATAGAAAACATCCAAGACCCAGTAACAAATATTCGCGCTCATCACACAAATATCTGCCCTTACCGGGATTTGAACACAGGACCGTTAGCTTCGTAGGCAGGGTCACCACCAACTAGGACAGCGCGTCGTCAACGTCGCCGTCGTATCTTGGGACAACCGCACACAAATTGACCTAATCCCAGACTAAGATTCAGGCCTGTACTAGTTATGGTTACTAAACAACATGTGAATACTTCTATAGTTAAATAAAATACTCTTCTTCTGTTTACCAGAATGTACAGCCGGGTACACAGAGAGAGACACGAAGAAGGTGAGCCAGAGGCTGTAGTTCTGCACCCAGGACTGTTTCCAGATGGTGCGGTAGGGGGGGCTGCCGGCATGTATCTGGCCGCCAGCTCGCTGCGGCAGCTTGGCGTAATACCGGTAGAATTTCTGGAAACCGGGCAGTGGGGGGGGGGGAAGAGGACATGACTAGTAAATGTACAAGCCACAAATTTGGTGTGATAATATTATTATTGCTAATACTGAGTCTAAATTAAGTCGCCAATAATTTTCTTCATATTTATGTGTCTTATTTCTATAAAAGCCTGTATTTTAGACATCAACTAGATTTTTTAACGTTTTATCGGAATTGTTTTATATTTTTATCTTCATATATTCTATATAGGATAAGATAATTATGTGTATAGTATATATTTATTAAATTATAGAAAAACTAGAGTTGAAAACCACTGAAACAAAACTTCCGTTCCATTGTTAAGGGGCTTCTAAACGGCCCATATTTTCACTGCAATATGTGGCCGGCAACTATTGGTGTCTTTCACTAACATACGAGTAAGAGAGGGACACCAATAGTTGCCGTCCACATATTGCAGTGAAAATATAGCCCGTTTAGAAGCCCTTTAAGACTGATTAGGGAAGTCCTTGTGCGCGACTTAAATATATCAAGTAACTAAAGCATCAATAGTCTAGGATCATTTTTGAAGAAGCAACGTTATCAGAGATTATGGACCCTGCAGAATACGGTTCTGCCTGTTGCCATTCCGAAATTTGAACCGGAAGTATGTTATACCGGAAAAGGTGCTAAAAAATTTCATCGTACATTTTGTAAATCGTATTCTTATGATGAAATTAATATATAATTTAGACCATTTCTCTTTTAAGTTTTGTGATAAATATTAATAATATGTGGGGTGAGGTTAGGTTAGGTTAGGTTTCCAAGAGGTTCAAAACGACGGTACCAACATTTACTGTAGAAACTCATGATTGGAAGTCTTGTCTGGAATCCCTTTTCAATGAATTTGATGTGATTTTGTTAATAAATTATTTTAAATAACTAGATTTTTTTAATTTCATTTTTATTCAACAAAATAGGTCTTTTTAAGGATTTCATGAAATCATTTCATTATTATATCATGTTTCATGAAATCCTTAAAATGAGCAATTCTGTTGAATAAAAATGAAATTAAATCATTTAGCACTAGAATGAACTTTAACGACGGTATAGGCAAAAAACAGAAAAAAGTGATAGTTTCTGCAAGATGGCAGAGAAAGACATAGAGCTGGAGAGACGAAAAATTTGGGTTACCATGACTATATTGTCCTTTACAACATATTAAAAAACCATAACAATCGGACCTTTTTTAGGGTACCAGAACAACGATTTACAAAATTTATGACGACCAATTTTGAATGGGCTGCACCTTTTCCGGTATAGCATACTTCTGGTTCACGGAATGGCGACAGGCAGATCCGTATTCTACAAGGTCAAAACCCACTGATAATGTTGTCACCCCAACTGTTACATGATTTGCCGCTTGCATCGTTTAGAGACGCGTTTTCCAGTTTTGGGCCTAGTCTACAATACGGCAATAGATGGCGCTGTAAGCGAGTTAGATCGCGCAATCGTTTGTTACCTACAGAATGTACTTATCGAATTTGGTGTTCTTTTTCGTTGAAGCGCTAGTAGATTTTTTTCATATTTTTGTAAAGTACGATCCTATGGAAGTAGGATGTAGTACTAATATTCAGATTGTGCAAGTAAAAAATAAATATTAAATCATAATAAATAAAATATTACACATTACACGACATACGTGTAGTCGTCTACGGTCTACGCTACGACATTTCCTTTGTATTTTTACGTAGTATAAAACAAAGTCGCTTCCCGCGAACTGTACTGTACGCTTAGATCTTAGATTAGATCTTTTAAACTAGGCAACGGATTTTAATGCGGTTGTTTTCATCAATAGATAGATAGAGTGATTCAAGAGGAAGGTTTTTATTAATAATAAATTATGTACGGATGTTACAAAAAACACATAAACCGAACTGAAGCGACGAAGGCGGGTCGCTAGTTGTATATACGAGGGGTGATCCATAAGTTTACATAATCATTGGGGACTTTTTTTTTAAGTCTGGCCGTTTAACTGCCTCACTCAGAGACGTCAATTAAATTTAATGCTTGTTTAGTGACGTGTTGTCTTATTCTATTGCTGTAGCAAAGAAAGTGACAGTAGTAACTTTAATCAAGCATTACATTAAATTAACGTCTCTGAGTGCGGCAGTAAGCTCTTCAGACATTAGCAGAAATTTGTTGTTTATTTTCTCAGAAAATAATGAACGGTTTTTTTAAATAGTAGGTATGCTTTTGAGGCAAACCTCTACAAGCATGATTTTTTCTGAACACCTTTAAAAAAGTTCCAGTTTTCAATTGTAGGTAAGTATCTGCTAAAAAAGCTGGATACTTCTAAAATTAACACTTACATTTAACGGCAAAGCGAGGAACATTTCTAAACAGACAAGCATCAGGAGAAAGCCGTGTAAAAAGAAGTAGATGGCTGACGTTCTCGGAGACCCTCCGGCCGCGTCAGCTGCCCAGTTGAGGAGGGCCATCACCGCGCCGCAGATGTTGCAGCCCAGCACCACGGCCCCGGAGTACTTGGCCGGCAGGTTGGACGATATGCCGAAGGCGGAATTTAGAAAGATTGCGTTAGCAGCTGTAAGATATACTTAACTATTAGATAGATATAGATAGAGAACAAAAAACATCGTACGTTACGTGTAAGGGAGGTACACATTTTTTTTTCAAGATTTTATTTTACCTCTTTGTTGGCGTGACTAATATGCGTGTATATTCATGCCAAATTACAGCTTTCTAGAACTAGGAGTGTCTGAGCTAAGCTGCAGACGGACGGACGGACATGGCGAAACTATAAGCTTCTGATGCTTCACTATTGTCTGCTCTTGAGTGCAGTTAATGTGGTCAATCCCTCGGTGCTAGAGCGTGCGTCGTTTGTTTGTCCCACAGCATAAGTACGCCTACTCAACAGGAATCCTAAAGCGTCCACAGACTAACAATTAAACTGCAGACCCAAGTCTGATGAGGTGGCCTGCCGTCAAAAATCTACGTTGGTTGCTGGCAACTACGATCATAAGGTACCTAAACAGCCAAAGATGGGGCTGACGGGGCGTGCGTGCAAAACAGAGTCCTAGTGCAGCATCGTACTGGCGAGCTAATGATGATAATGTCTGTTATCGCGTTTTTCCCACTTTCCAACTATCCAGAGCGAACAGTTGCTGATTCTTACCATTTATCACAAAAGCTGTCACCATGGTGAGCCAGAAGAAAGCGCCAGGCCACTGCGAGGTGTCCACCATGGCCAGTACAATCGTCAACGCGAAGATCAGGGCCTGGATACTCAGAGTCCACACAATTCGGTTCGTGAGATCCCCACTAAAGGATTGAAAAGATACGAGCCAAGATCTTAATTAGAGAGGAGGTCCAGTCAGTAATAAAAACTTTGATTTTATAACATCTAGATATAACTAAACACCACTAGTTACAACGTAATCAATCCTAATGTTAAAGAAATGTGATGTATTATAGTTATACCTGCTTTAAACTACTTACCCCAACTTAACAAAAACGTTAGACCAGGTAAAGACGAAATTTGGAAATTCCATCGCGACACCCAGTTTAGCCAAAAAGTTGCCTGCATATATTGTATCCTTCAGCTTGTAATCCACGAAATAACTTTTGGCCGTGATTAACATGTTAAACGCTGCAAAACCTCCCAGCCCTTGGATGATTAGAATGAAGAATATGAGATTCCCTCTGTCTTTGGGTGGAAGTTCGGAGTTTATTACACCTACAAATAAAGTACTTCATTAAACCCTTGCCAACACACGATATTATAATGCAATGTTATAACTCTCATAGATTTTTCCCATTCATTGGGTATTCAGAATCGGTCGGTCCAGGTATTACTTGGACTACCTTCTGTCTAACTCTGTAATCCACAAGGAAAGGTTAGGATAAAAACGGGCTTCTTGCATTGGATAGTAACCTTCAGATTTTGCCTCGAAGAGTTATTTACCCATTAGAGACTAAATTGATATACCTAAATAATTCAGCAGATTTCTGGGCAGACTTCCTAACCCGAAACCTGAAGACAAACCAGGCATTGTCTTCACAAGTCATTGCTCAGAGCCACCTTAAATGTTGATCTTGCGCGACGACGCTGGTGACATGAAAAGCAGTAGAAAAAAATAATTAAAAAATACGTGACATAGAAAGCGTGTGCATGTGAGATTCCACATGTCTTTAGACGTGAGTATTTGACTATTGCCTCTTTATGGCATGCATGGAGGCAAACGAATAGATGCTGTCCGATGGTAAGTGGGATCTGAGGCCCTGAGACTGCATTCAAAGAAAATTTATTTTGTTATTATCATAATAGGTACCGTAAAACTACACAACTATGGTCCTGGCCTACAATAATACTCCAATTTTACTTGCCACATTATTCTAAAAATATGATAGCTTTAGATAAATAGCTAGAGTTCAGAACAATCGATTTTAGGCCAAACAGTACATATACCCAGCAATAATAGCAGTAAGGGATCATATTTTAGAATAATGTAATGAGGAAAATTGGACTATTGTTGCAGGCTAGGACCATAGTTGTGTAGTTTTACGGTACCATGAATGATAGTTTTCATACAGCCAACGCGTCAAACTTGAAGACAAAGGGACATCAGTTCTCTTTGCTCGCTGTATAGGCTTTACAACGGGGAGTGTTCTGAAGAATTATTCGGATTTTTACCGGCCGCTGAGTTCCACCATCGAACTAGTCGTCGTAAAGCCGGGTTCCATCAACATCACCTTGATGAATGGCGTTCTTCCACCGTGCGTTTCGCTAGGACTTTTTGCCTCGTACAGTGAAACTGTGGAACGAACTTCCTTCGGCGGTATTCCCCACCAGTTATGACAAGGGTACCTTCAAGAAAAGAGCTTACATTTCCCTAATTGGCCGGCAACGCACCCACAACTCTTCTTGAGTTGCTGGTGTTTATGGGCGGTGGTGATAACTTCCCATAAAAAAAAGTGCCGTCCTAGCAAAGAATGAAGAGTTGTTGGTAATTCTGTAGCTCTGCATACCCCACTCTGGGAATGATGGCGTGAGTTTATGTATACATGTATGTGTTGTATGTAACAAGGAAGGCGGCTAAGTGCAATTTATAGTAGTTGAAGCATTCTATGCTATATTGGTAATCACGTTAAATTTAAAATGCTTATTTTATAGCTATGCAGTAAGCTGCCTTCTTTGTTAGGACGGTAGAATAATAAATAAGTAATACTGACCAAATTTGGTCTGGTTCGAGAGGGTTGGTGCGTGGACTAGTTTCCTATGTGTTACTAGTATTATTCTAATTTCTCATGGCAAGTCATAGCCACCACACTCACTAAAACATATTTTTTGTTAGCTAACTTCAATTATATAAATATTTGAGCTTATGGCTCCATCGAGTTCAATTTCAATTCTTTGATATATATGGCTATGTCGATTATGTCTTCTTCACCTTTTTTATTTATCGTTTCGCAGTGGTTTTGCCAATGTCAAATTAGTGAGAGCATAATCACTAAATAATATAAATAAAATGTCGATTATGTCTTCTTCTTATGTATTGTTAGTTACAACCGAGCGTAAACAAACACAGACAATAAAATGCCGTCAAAATTATTTTTTTCGAGAAATATACTGCATTAGCCATGCATTAGCAAAACCATTGACAACTTTTTGGAAAGCTCAAAAGGGAGGTTCTGTTTGACCCTTCTGGCATCTACTGGGCCGAGATTCTAAGCGGTAAAAAGCATATCGTCTTTGATCTGGTATCGTAACGTAGCTCTTATTTACTTGACAGGAATGGCGGCCGAGTTAAAAGCAATACCATACTTAACTGGTCAAAGACGGTATATTTTTTACCGCCTAAAATAGAGGCCCTAGGTATCCGTAATGTGCAGCAACACTAGTATATTGTTTGTCAGGGACTAAATAGGCCATAATGACACGAGATGTTTGTATCATTATGGCATTTATGGCATTTTAGTCTAGAGTTAATCAACACTTTCTTGACATTGGCAAAATTGTCTCCGCGACGGATGCCATAAACTAAAAAAGATTGATAAGGGTTCCGTGCCCGAAGGGAGGCCTACGGGACCCTATTAATCTGCCTCCGCTGTCCGTCTGTCCGTCCGTCCTAACTTTAAACAGCTGTATCTTTTGAACCGTAATAGATAGCGGGTTGTCTTTTTTTCAGCATATTAAAATTAAAATAAGATGTAAATAAAATTACACAAATATTTATTACATAAACCAGTGTACAAACTTATTTAAAAAACTTACGTAAAATAATTATTAATTAGGGTACCAATATGTCGTCCATATTTACAACAAAACAAAAACCAAATACGAAAAAAAAAATTAGGTAACTAAACTGCACGTACATTGCAATAAGTAATCTTATAACTGTACAGTCGGCCTTATAAGAAGCTGCACACTTTTATATCTTGTCGCTTTAATAACGCCTTTGGCAGTTTAGGGCAGCAGTTCAAACATGACGTTAAAGTGACAAGGTACAAAAGTGTGCAGCTTCTTATAAGGTAATCGGCGCGGCGAACATGTCTACTCGGAACCGATTCGTCGAGTCGAATGCAGCCGACTACTGTCGTCTTTACTCTGTTGCGTTCACCGCACGTTGAGAACTACACAATGTACAGTCGCCCACACACTTAACTGACCATTAAAGACGGAGCTGAGAATAAGTGTCAATGCTTAAAAGGGATGTAAATATATTTAATATGAAAAAAATATCTACATCCCTGTCAAGCATTGATATTTTCTCTCTGGTCTGCCTCCAATGGTTAGTTAGGTGTGTTGCTGTGTGTACTTGTCCCTTTAGCGGCTAGACGATCTTGGGAGCTATGAATGAGAACCCGACGCCGCTGATGATGCCGGTCATGAGCATGGCGCTGCCCATCATCGCCGCCGTCTGTCCGTACTCCGCAGACACTGTCCTGGAACAGGTCGAGTCCAAAACACAGTCCATAAATAACATAATTATATTGGTGGTCACAAACACTTATTATCAGGGCTTAGAAAGGGTGAGTTGTTTTGAGAGTTTGCATAATATGGACATATCCTTAACAAGGTAGTGGTTCTTTCAAGTGAGCGAACGCAGGAGTGATGAATACACGCGCTGAAATGTGTTTTGTTCGCTTTGACGGGACTACTTAAACTCGCCGTTTGGACATCACTCCTGCATTCGCTCACCTTTGCTTTTGAGAGAATTACTAACCAGATTGTGCACGGTATTTTTTTTTATGTATGATTTAAACTTTTTTAAAACTTAATGAATAATCAGCAAACAATCAATCGCTCTCAAGCAATCTAAATTAGAATAACATTATTGCAAAATGAATGGTAACACAGGAGACAATGCGGCGGCCATGGACCTGGTTCATTGTGTTACACACAATATTTCAAAAAATCATAATATTACACAGCTAAAACACGTTACAACGTTGATTGACCCATCTAATGGTAATTATTCCCACCTGCTGACATACATCATCCCCAGCGTACTCCCGTGCCCGGCGGTCCAGCCGAGCAGCATGCTGCCCATCCAGTACACGATGTCGTTGGTGATCAGCACGGGCCACGTGCGCACGATGAACTGTCCCTTGCTTTTTGGCCGGTAGTTGCACAGCAGGAAGAACGGAATGAACACCAGCCGGAGAGTCGTGAATATCCACAGCCAGCGATGCGGCGGCTGGAAGCCAGAAAACAGTTTTCTGCTACAAAGGCTAGAAATGAAGAATGAGGTTTTTTTTGTATGTACGAGACGGAAGCAAACGAGGAGGGAACCTGATAGGAAGCTTTATAACCACAGACTATGAACACCGGCAACCCAAGATTTATCTTTCCGCTGCTGACACATTTCGACAAGTCTAGTGGGCGCTATAAAGCACGCTTTCAAGCTTTAAGGTTGTCGCATACTTATCAACTTGGCATCGGCTCGCCTCGCCTCCTTGACTTGCCGTTAGTTAGGCGTCAACCGAATGCAGGCACCTAAGTGTGGAGCGATGTACAGGAAATAATTTCCAAAAAGATGTTTGTAACCGTCAGTTTTGTTACCGAGAAATGTATTGGATTTTAGTAACAAAACGGAAAACAAGAGATGGATCTATATAACGAGAATACTTTTTTACCGATGTACCATTTCTGAAAAGACGACTGCACAAACTGAGATATAATTTGAAAAAAAAATGAGACTACTTTCGTATGCGTATCAGGGGGCTTAGTACACGCGAGATTTACTGTCATATTTTACGTCATTCCTATGAAAATAAGAAAATATGACATAACGTCATACTTTAAGATGCTTAGTAATAAAAGGTCTGAATTCACACAAAATTCACTTTCATTTAAAACCTTAAATGTTCCCTTACCTTAGAATATGGAATAGACATAATTGACACTAAATCGCGTTTGATGAAGTTTGACGTATTCTCCTCGCCTCGCATGCTAAGCCCACAGGTGTGCAAATTGATTATCAGCTTGAAATTGAAATACTTACGAAATGCACTAAACACGCGGTAATGCTCCCAGTCAACGCGGTGATGTTAAAGGTTAAGTAGCAAGTGATCCTCATAAAGTTGTCGCCGAACAGACCGCTTTCTGACTGGATATCTGTAAGAATGTAACATTAAACAAAATCCTTCTTAACAATATTAAACACATGAATTCGATTTAGAAAGGTATTGAAACTACTGAACGCAACGTTTGTATAGCTTGGACAAACAAGCCCACATAGGCGATATAATGATAAGCGGAGCTAGACAGTAGGCACATAGTCTTTTAATCTCAATACTGCGAATGCGTTGATAACCCTCAGCACTAAGATAGGGTGCCTCAATGCTAGCAGTAATTTGTGTTTTATCCCCACTCCGGAATGTAACAACACGACCACCACAGCTTAAAGGGTAAGATGAAGGGTTTTCTTTTGTGATATCCACGTACCAGAATGCACGGCAGGAAATACAGCGATGGTTACAAAGTAGACCACCCAGATGTTGTAAAGCTGAACGCTGGCTTGCTTGAAGACATTTCCGTAAGGGGTTTTATAAGAAGCAACTTGGTTTTGATGCAGCTGACGCTGTTTGGTGGAGTGGTACCTGTAAAATTTCTAGAAAACCAAACACGATCAATATACGAAGTAATAAGTAACACAGAAATCGTTGCGGGACACATTTTCGTAAAAAATATATCGTAATCCTAGCCCCTTTACATCCAAAAATCGTATCAGATACACCCATAAATTGACATTGGCATAAGTTGAAAAAATAGTGGAGCGTGCCGTCATGAACTGAAAACACATAGTAAAGCTAAGGAAGCGAATTTGGGTGTAAAAGGGCTGGGGACGATCAACTTTTCACTACAATATGTGGTGGAAATTGTTGTGTTACTCTTACTTCTTATGTCAGAAAAAGACGCCAACAGTTGCCCGCCACACATTGCTGTGAAA
Organism: Acleris cristana; assembly: GCA_948252455.1. NCBI lineage: Eukaryota > Metazoa > Arthropoda > Insecta > Lepidoptera > Tortricidae > Acleris > Acleris cristana. The sequence continues at coordinate 4,700,573 of OX411794.1, forward strand.
ATGTTGGTTTTTCGAGCCCTATAATAGTAAAATCAATAACTTAAAATTGGTGAGTTTAAAAAAAAGTTTTTTTACGGTTTCGAGGAAAATGGGTACGCTAGTGGAAATAATGGAGGGAATAAGTAAGTAATAAACAAGTGTTGAACAGAATAAAATAATAGAGGAATTTGCTGTCAACAATAGAAAATAGAAGAGGAATTTATGATAGGACACCCGCTACGACGCAACGTTTACCTTAAAAACGTCAAGGAGAAATTACTTCGAGCAAATAAAAGATAAGGCCAAGGTCGTGTCGTACCAGAAAGTCAAGCAATTGACAGAAGACCGGAGCGGTTAGCGATTACTCCACCGATCAAACCTTGGCTATAAAACTATTATTCTTAAAAATAAAATTAATAAATCTGATTTGTCTCCTTAAACACTTACATTTAGCGGCAAAGCCAAGTACGTATCAACACATAAGATCAGCACGAACATGCCGTTTATGAAATAGTAAATGGCGGAGGTCCTCTGGTTCCCGCCGATCTTAGCCGCGGCCCACTCGAGGAGCGCCACGAGGATCCCGCACACCTCGGAGCCCAGGATGATGGCGCCGGTGTACCGGGGCGGCAGACACGACGCCACGCCGAACACACAGTTCTGGTATATCGCATTGAAACCTAAAAGGTATCATGTATACTATACGTTAATAAATAAAAGAGGATAGACACATGCCACAGCTGGGATTTTAACCCCTGTAAAGTGTGTGTGGGTGAACCGATTTGGATGCGGTATTTTTTATGTGAAAGCAAATTTTCTAGCGGTGGTTCTTAGCTAAATTTTATGGAAATCGGTTGGGCCGTTTAAGAGATATCAGCTCTGAAAAAAGGAGTCATCAGTCATCACAACGACGCTTTCAAATACGTACAACGACATTAGGTGGACCAGCACGGCTAGCACATCTTGTATTTTCTTGCTTGTCGCTCAGTACATCCTTACCTGTACAGACTAGGTAGAAAGGGAGATCCAAGCGACAAACATGCACCGGACAACGGGAAGGGTAATTTTGGGTCTATTCCGACTAGTTGCATTATTAGTTCCATTGATTCTAGTTGGATTTTTTTTCCCAGTAGTTACATTCAACGAAGACGGTTTCCTTAATGGAACGGCCTGGACTTTTTTTTCAAGTAGTTACATTAATAAAAAAGAATTATTAATGTAACTACTTGACAAAAAAAGTCTAACTAGTTCCATCTATGGAACTAATAATGGAACTAGTCGCAATAGAACTAATTTTGATGCTTACCACATAGAAACAACACAGATATCATAGTGAGCCAGAAGAAGGCGGCAGACCACTGCGAGCTGTCCACCATCGCCAATGCGACGGTGAACAGGAAGATGAGGACCTCGATGATCAGGGACCAAACTATCCGGATTGTCAGGTCGCCACTACAACAAACATTTAACATGTAGCCTACTAGCCTGATGGTGGTGGTGGTGGTGTGATCAGTTATGGAAAAAACGCAAGTGTTCCTAATTACAAAAAGAAATCCTTACATGTAAAATTAATTTATTTCAGATAAATACCAGCAGAGGCCCGTTTCACGAAGCTACAAGTTACAAATTACAAGCGGAAGTCTCTTTCTAACTTGTACCTACTGCCAGAAAGAGGGTTCCGCTTGTAATTTGTAACTTGTAGCTTCGTGAAACGGGCCTCAGAGGGGCTAGACAAGGCGCATTACGTTTACAAACGAAACGAATAGAAACGCTGGTTAGCGTAATGCATCTTGTCTAGCCCCTCAGGTCATGTATTAGTTACACATAAAAATACTTAATACCTATGTTATAGTACAAATGGAGGTATTAATTTTTCAAAACCTAATAGTAAGTGAATAAGGAACACTCTTAAATAGCTTAGTACTAATGACCCCAAGACGTAAAAAAACTTAAAAGTACATTTTTATAAAAACTCCTTAAATATCTAAATAACATCGATCACCCAACTTACCCCAAGTGAAGGAAAACGTTCATCCAACTAAAGCACACATTGGGTATATTTGACGCCAAACCGAAATACGCCAAGAAGCTGCCAGCATACCCCGTGTTCGCCAGCTTGTAGTTCACGAAGTAATATTTGGCTGTGATGAACATGTTCCACGCCATGAGGATGGCCACCCCTTGGAACAGCAGCGTGAGGTACGTGAGGTACCATCTGTCCTTGGGAGGAGGCTCCACGGCTTCTACAAAATGTAACTCGGTTGGTACTTTGACTCTAATTTACACAACGAAAGACTGTGCAGCGTAAGAGTCACACTACAACGCCCCGGTACCAGATCAGAGGGCCCTGCCAAGATGCACCACGCTAACTAGCGTTTCTATTCGTTTTGTGTTTAAACCAATCGCGTCACTGGTAGATGACGTGATACGAAAAGTCACGTGATCTAGCAGTGACGCGATTGGTTAAAAACGAAACGAATAGAAACGCTAGTTAGCGTAGTGCATCGTGGCAGGGCCCTCAGCACCGCCTCAGCTCAAAATTAATCATTGAAAAGTGAGCGTTGATTCGTGCTAGTACGATACACGTTTCAATGTTTCATTTTGAACGGAGGCTTTGCTGATCTGGCGCCGGGGCGTTGTAGTTAGGGAATGCAAATAACCGGTTATAACTGATTTTAACCGGTTATTTTCATACAAAAACGGTTAATAACCGGTTAAATTGCATTCCCTAGTTGTAGTGTACGATTGTCTTAAAGTTGGCCACAAAAGAGTTTGGAAAGAGCGGGCAAGAGTCACTAAGTACCTAGGCACAATCAGAAAATTTTATGTACCAAAATCACAAGTAATTTTCTGTTTAAAGTTATTTGGTGCCCTTGTAGATCATTTTCAGTATGTATTAACATCTTAGCCTCTATACAGTGACATTCGAACTACCCTTGCTTTGATCGGGTGGCTAAACATCTGTCATTATGATACTCCTTTCATGATTTAAGTACATACCAATTTATAATATTAAAGTCAGCACGTGGGATGACCGCGTTTTGACCGATGATAGCGTTTTCTTTATCCGTTTGAGTGGATAATTTTATAGTGTTACACATAATTATTATTGTTTTAATTAAATTCTTGAATGTTAAATTGATTTAAATTCAGCAAAATATTTTAACGCTTGTAAGTATGCGGGCTTAATACACAGTCAACATTATTTTGTAACACCGTAATTATTACTGTATTCTAGCAAATAAACTGATTTGATTTGTAGTTCCCGCTTAGGGACGTCAAAATAAAATTATGTAAAGTACCAACTCAAACATAGAATTTCTATAAAATTGACACCGTTTTCGGGAAAAACTCCCATGAAGTAGACCTATTTTCCGTTAAACTTTGAGTTTTATTTTCATAAAGCTAGGTACAGTACCGATAATATATAGATAACGCTCCGGGAATTATTCTGATTAATACCAGCCGCTGGATTCCACCTTCGTACAACTCATACCAAAGTTTCATTTCATCAACACCTTCTTGATAGTTGGAAATACACCACCGTGCGTTTTGCGAGAGCCTTTTTGCCACGCACCTTATCTATATTTGGAATAGCCCCCGGCGTCTGCATTTCCGAACTAATATGACTTGGGGGCCTTCAAAAAACGAGCTTACTCTTTTCTCAAAGGCCGGTAGCGCACCTGCGATTCCCGTGGTGTAGTGGGTGTTTATGGGTAACGATGATCACTTACCATCAGGTGGCTCGTTTGCTTGTCCGCCTCCTCACATAAAAAAAGGAAAAATAGGTAAATACGCACTTTCTAAAACAGATAAAAAACATATTGATTTAAGCTCACACGATTTTTACACATTGTTATTACTAAACGGGACTTTATCGCGTTAAGGGATATATAATTAATTGTAATAATGAATTAATTAATTATATATCCCTTAATGCGATAAAGTCCCGTTTAGTAATAACAATAGATAAAAAAACATTTGATGAGCAGACCTGAGACACTAGACAAGATGCATTACGCTAAATAGACGGAAGCTTGCCGCATATAGGTAGGTATGCGCGGTGATTACTGAACGTACCGGAGCGAGAATTTGCCACATTTGCAAAATTGCGCAACCCGGTAATTACGGTTCCACCGGAGGGGTTATAATATAATATATTTGAAAGGCCGGCAACGCACCTGTGACTCCTTTGGCATCAGGCGATCCGTCTGCTCGTTTGCCTCCTAAAATACCATAAAAAAAACAATTCCCAGTGGCAATTTTCATATAGTTTTTTTGTAGACAAAACTAGGTATATTTCAGGAAATATAATTTGGCCGTCTGTAGTCCGTCTTTTATCAACTTTGCGTTAAGACTCACCGGACCTAACCTTAACCCTAACCTTTCAACCCAATAGCTTCAATTAAAATTCCTCCAGATTAGGAAAGGTTAACAAAAATATTTGTGAAGATTACAGACGACCAATTCATATTTCCTGAACCATGTCAATTTGACTACACCTATTTCAGAATAATAATGGCGGAGCAGCCATGCACCCAATTTTATTTGACTTTAAAATAGATATCCGTTAAAATCTCGAAACAAATCAACGCTCCACCATAAATCGGTGATTACTGAACGTACCGGAGCGAGAATTTATCACATTTGCAAAATTGCGCAATTATGGTTCCACCGGAGGGGTTATAAATCTATATATATCTATATATATAAAAGGCAAAACTGACTGACTGACATATCAACGCACAGCCCAAACTACTGTACCTAGAAACTTGAAATTTGGTACAGGGGTTCCTTTCATGATGTAAGTGAGCACTAAGAAAGGATTTTCCGAAAATCTACCCCCAACGGGAAGAAATGGGGTAGCGGGAAACTAATTCTACGCGTACGAAGTCGCGGGCGTCCTCTAGTATAATATATTTGTAAGGCGGGCAACGCACCTGTGACTCCTTTGGTGCTGCTGTCTACGGGTGACGGTAATGGCTTACCATCAGGCGATTCTTCTGCTCGTTTGCCTCCTATACCATAAAAAAAAATTCCCAGTAGCAATTTTCATATAGTTTTTTTGTAGACAAAACTTGGTATATTTCAGGAAATATAATTTGGCCGTCTGTAAGCCGTCTGTTATCTTAACCTTAACCTTAACCTTTCAACCTAATTGCTTTACTTAATTAAAATTCCTCCAGATTAGGAAAGGTTAACAAAAAGATCTTAGTGTACAGACGACCAATTCATATTTCCTGAACTATATCTATTTGACTACACCTATTTCAGAATAATAATGGCGGAGATATCCGTTAAAATCGAGAAACAAATCAACGCTCCACCATAAATCCATCTAACCTGGTAAAACAGTAGGTTCAGTAGGTTCACTTGACGCCGTTGACACCGTCATTCAGTGTAAACAACTAAGGTAAACAAAGATAGACAGCCTGGTCAAAATGTCAATATTGACATGCTTCTCTTTTTAAGGTAGGTATACTATGTTATCAAGCGATTTAGTAATACACCATTCTTTAAGGCCGCCATATACGGAACGATCCGTCGTTACGATCGATCTGAAAGGATATCGTGACGATTCATATTTCTATTGAAATTTTGATGCACACACGTACAATCCATCGCTCGATTTCAGTCTGAACCGACGGATCGTAAAGACGGGTCGTACCTTATATATTAAGCTCTCTTTACACAAGTTTTAACGCTACCATACCGGCTGAAACTGCATAAATTGAGATGCGTCAAAATGGCTAAAACTAAAACAGACACTCATTTCACAGAACGTATCACATGGCGTTCTTTTGGACGTGACCACCACCAATCGGCGTAAAAGACTGGAAAAAAAAGGTGACGCAGTAGATCGTCACGATAGAGCGTTGTTTCCAAAGGTTGTTGCCACGCGAGCGTTGGCTGTGCGTCGCGTCGTCACCGCTGCGTTGTTCTACATATAAATTAGAACGACATGTCACACGATGCGTTGAAACACTTGCGTCGCTCTATGTTAAAATCACAATGGTATGGTAAAAACGAACAAACTTTCGCAATTGTAATGTTACTAAAGGGTTAGAAAATAAAAAGGCTTGGTTTAGGTTCAATTCACGTTATAATTTTATTGATTGATTCGAGTAGCATCATTTATGAGTGAAACGTTTGGTTATTCCAAGCTTTAGGTTACAATATGGAAAAGTGGAAAAATACAAACTGTACCTACTATACAGGGTGTATTGAACTTTAAAAACTGCTTATGACGGTATTTTTTGCACAGTGGAAATTATTTATCTCATATTTATCGTAGTGTATTGACTCCAAACCCTCAAACATAGATATCGGCGCGGGCATAAGCCTCGTTCAAACCGACAACGGATGGATCGAGCCGCCAATATGCCATAACTAAGGCCCACTTGCACGTAAATTTAACCCAAGATAAACTCCAGTTTAAATTATTCACGAATGTCAGATCAATTTTAACTAATTAACCTGTTAACCTAGGGTTAACCTGGGGTTAACACTTACGTGCTCTTGGGCCTAAAGGTTAGTTTTCAACCCGAGCAATCCTTAACGTTAAAGCCGCAAGCGCACTGAGAGCGGATGCGTCGCAGTGCGGCGCGTTTTCATACTAAAAAGCGTGAAGATAAGAACCAGTATTTTAAGGCTGGTCCGGACTACAGCAGTAATTTAGTCGAGTAGAGTGTATTTTAGTTACTAAATGTGTCTGAATAATGAGAATTTAGGCGAGTAGATTAGTAAAAAATTTAGTCCAGTAGTAAGTACCCGACTAAATTACAAATGTAGTCCGAACCAGCCTTAAAGTACAGAGAGCGCCGGGCTACCTCCATGCCAGTCTTTTAAAGTTCAAAGTCATATCCCCAGGCGGTGTCGTATAAATGGTTGGTATTATTGTCACAACAGTGTATCAGATTCAATATAATCATATTTTTGTCTATTTATTATATAAAAACTTTCCTAATAAATATTTCAATATATCATCATTACTTTAGAGACAGAATCTGAAATATACTTGAAATTTGTTTTATCATGTGAAGAATAGGTTCGCAAAAGTGTTTGGAAAAAATTATTCGCTATTCGGCGTGTAATTGGCAATACGATCCAATTGACCCCAAAAAAACTGAGGCCGTAGGTACTTTGAAAATCGAAGTTCGAAGTTACGTTAGCTCCATCCCTGTCACTCGTCATTCGAGACTAAATCGAGAGAAAGGAATGGAGCTAACGTAACTTCGAACTTCTATTTTCAAAGTAGGGCCTCTGCTACCCGATATGGTAGTTGCCATCTGAGAATATTGTATTTCCACTTTTCACTGCATCAAAGTTCTTTTGCTAAGCTATGATCGAAAATATAGAGAGATTAATCCACTAATTTGCGCTCTATACCTGCTTTAAAACATTTATTTTATTGAAAGTATTCAGTACTGGTGGGGCATAGCTTCGTGAATTCAACTCGCACATTCATTTCTTATCTTATATTAGGTCCTTACCTATGAAATTGGCGTTTTATATGGAGAATTTTATGAAAACGGTGGTTTTCATACATTTAATTTTGCGGATTATTTAGTAACGTCAAATGCAAACCAAACAAAATTATGTCAGGAATATTGGACACTTCTAAGCTATATTATAGATATCTTAATTACTTAAAAATAGTTAGCGTCATTAAACTCTGCGTAATTGAAACACTTGAACTCACAGCACATGAAAGGAGTTGAGTTCACACTTTTTTTTAAACACTAAGTAAGAAATTGGACCATATTATTTGTATCTATAACTTTTGTAACATACTGTATTAATGAAATTTAAAAATAATTTGGAAGTTAAAATTGAAATGAATAAATTCCGTACGAAATAAAACACGTAAAAATAACGCCAATTTCATAGGTAAGGACCCAATATTATCCGTGTTGATTTACATACAGCAACTTGATTACTGTCGCAAAACATCGCGGCGCTAGCGTCGCTTAAAACAACGATTACTAGCGCCATCTACTGACGGATAGTGTAACTAAATGGATAACCTTTCTTAACGTGATACAGCAAATTCAAGTCTACATATAAACCGTAAGGTTAGAAAGATAAAGTACAATTTTATAAGCATTTCGATTACATTTGAAGACAATTTTAAGGGTGAACATTTAGTGGTCGTGCCAAGGACTTATAATTACTTAATACTGTACAGCTAGTTAAGTACAAAATGTAACCTAAGTTAGGAAATTATATTTGTACTTGTAAGGTATATTTAAATGCTTGAGCTGTGTACCATATCGCCGAAATTACGCAATTAATTAATTCCTTTCGAGTATACTTACCTACAAAGCATCAAAAAGTCATATTTTCCAATCACGTAATTTCGGCATGTTCTTAAATCAGCCGCAAGCCTAAGGGATTTAGGAGTTTTAGGGGTAGCATGATATCTACAATGGAAGGTTAAAGCTAATATTTCACAGCCTTCGACTCTAAAGGAGTGCATTTATAAGGTACATTAAGTGTTAGCGCTAGATCTAAGAGGTGTTTTGGAAGATAGATGACAGTTTAAATAAGAGGAAGACTTAGTGATGTATAAAAAGCATTATGTATAAGCAGTGTCACTAATTACGATTGGCAGATTTTGGATTTGCGGTACCTACGTCGATCGTTAAGGGATGTGCACAATAAATTCAGAATAAGAGAATTGAAGGCTGCGCCGAGCAAACGACGACTGTCCAGTGGCGCCCTCATTACTATTATTGTGTTTTAATAAACAAAAGTATTTTGTTGAAATCGAATTTTGGTTACCGGTTACCCCTTGTTTTATTAATGAATACACGATTTATAGGAATATGAGATATCTAATAATTGAATTTAGAGTCCAAGTAACTCGAAAAAAAAGAACCGTTTAGTTGATTAGGGTTAAAAAATACTAAACTATGTCATAATATCGTACAGATTCAATCATCATTCATTCATTTTATCTTCGATTTCAAGAAAATACTTTAGTTTATTAGAAAACAATAATAATAATGAGGGCGCCACTGATGATTATATCTGTTTGTACTACTCCGCAACAGATGGCGTTAGCTGTACCCTCATAGCATAGAGACGTGCAATTTAGGGCAAGTTGTATAATGCAAGGTATATTTTTTCTTATATGCACATGTTCTAATGTTAAATTATTATTCAGTCCCGCAGTTATATTAGTACACAATAGTAATAAAAAAGTGATATAATGATGACAAGGGTGGCAGAGGATAACAGATTAGGCGGTAATGGAAATTTAATATAGTGTAAGTTTACTTTAATAAAAACTAGCCGACCTCGCGATTTTCTCCGCGTGAGTTGTGCTCCCCGCATAACCATATGCAGACCCACACAACTCACCAAAACTTTATAGCAATCGGATAAGTATATTGTATGGAAACGCATAAGGGACAAAGAAATATTATATTTATATAGATGTCGAAAATGTGTCGTGTATAGTGCTCTATATTTATATAGTATATTTCGGATTATATCCCATACCAAAAGTTCCCTTATTGTCATCAGTAATATTTTATGTCACATATACCCTATAATGTCTACGTCGGCTTAAAATGGCTAGTGATTAGAAGGAATTATTTTATATAATTATTTCTGATGGGTTTTGCATTGTGTTTATAAATAAAATTTATTTGTGGTATTTCACTAACCATAATATTATGGACCGATTTGCTTTTACTTACCTACATGTTTCGTACAGTCGCGTACAAAGATATTGTTACACTTGCACCTTATTCTATTCGAAGTGTTGTTAGGCCTCCCACAATGTGGACCTATGAAAACCGAAGGGTGCAAGTAGCACAAGACCGACCGGTATAAAGATTTAGACCAATAGTGGGACCGGATTTTTGCCCTAAAAGTTTTTACAATTCTAATGTTGGAAAAATGTGGTTTATATGGCATGGTACATATTTCTAAGCATATTTGTAAAATATGACGAAAAGTTAGAACGAGCTTCAGGTATAAATTAGGTATTTATATTTTTTTATTGCTGATTAATGAATATTGAATTAGAGTACAAAGTTTTTGCTTCATCATTTATGATATGTTGGTCACTTTATGCTATTAAGTTGTTAGATTTTTTTTTAGCGTGGAACTTTGTCAAACGAATATTGGTGTATAATTGTGCCAATATTGAATTAGAGTTTGAAAAATCAACAACAATATCTCTCAATTCGTAAGTTAATAGACAAAGCCAAAAATTTAGAGCAATAAGATATCTGCTTTAAAAGATATATGCGTTTGCTGTCATAAAACCTCTAATATTGAATTAGAGTCTGTAAAGATAAGTCTACTAGAGTAATAGAAGCCTATGCAGCCATACTACAGAAATTAAGAAATTTCTGTGTTGAGCTAGTAGTACAACAGTACAATCTATTCAAAAAGGCGCGAAATTCATGTCGCCGTGATTTTATATTTCTAATCTTTTGTTTGGTAACTGAGATCATTGTCATGGCTGCCTATAATTAACTCTACAAACTCTAATTCAATATTGGCTTTACTGCTTCACCAGAAATTAATATCTAGAGACGCCGATAGTCTACGTTTCTAACTTTTTTCCAGTATATTAAGTTGATCGATCATATCATAATTGTGCGATATCCAGCTACTCTAATTCTTTATTTACAAAATAATTAGCATTTTTTTGTTTAACAGAATGCAGGTGTTCCAGATTTCTAAAATCGGAATATTGTAAAGAAATTAAAGTATTATACGATATGCCACAGTTTTTTTTAACTCTAATTCTATATTTACAGAGCTGTTGGCAAAAATTAAAATATATAAATATGTCCGAAACCCCTGAATAAAATTTTCTAACTTTTTATATTATTGTTATTTAGCATGCCTCCAACGACATATCAAAAGAGAACAAACTCTAATGTTATCAAAACCTATTATTGTTCCACGACTGGTCTAATTGGGGAAGGTTTATGTCCAGGATGGTTACGCAGAGTCCCTGTCACTCGTCACTCGAGACTAAATAGAGAGAAGGAGGTAGAGCTAACGTAACTTCGAACTTTATAAAGTAGGGTCTCAGCAGCTGTAGAAGTCTTTCGACTGATATGATGGTACAAGTGTATACAAATCTTTGTCGACGATCATACACGAAACATATTTCTAGTTAAATTCAGCTTGACATACATCTAGTATGATACTGCTGCGGTGCAAAACAATGATACTATCTATTTACTATTTAATGCAACGGCATGCATTGAGTCTAGCTAATGAAAGTTTTAAAAATGTAAAGGATCGGACTAAAAATGGGCGATATTTATCCATGGTCGGGAAGGTGTTTCGTCGCGACATCTACAAACGAATTATGGCGGCGAAAAGGCAAGGCAATGCGATTACTTGAGAAAAACGACTAAAAAACGATGTAGTGATCTTTCTGATTCGCGATATTTAAAAACTCTAATTTGCCAGACTCCTAATGGAAGATGGATAAGGCACCAGGGTTTTTCACAAATACTGAACTCGTTCACTTTCTGCACTCTACTGAATTAGATCCATCTCTAATAATGGTGAAACTATTTTAACTGGGGAGAAATTAAATAAAAAGAAATTAAATAAAAAAACATTTACTATCACATAACTCACAACTAATGTAAACCTTTTTTGGGCAATCGAGTAACGCAAATAATCGTTCGGGGAAATACATAGGTTGTGAAAGGAATAAAATGGCTAAAAATGTGCAAAACAGTCATTAATAACATCAGTGTTAATATATCTTATAAGTATAAATTACATGTTATAATTATACTGGCATACCAACAACTTTTTTACACATTTCTAGACAATTTGTGGAGAAAAAACTCATAATATTTGGTCTCAAACATACTGAACACAACAGGGCACCCATGCTCAAACAAATTCCTTAATCTAATTCGTACTAACTGCTTAAAACATAACATTAGTAGTTCAGTCTATAAAACATACCCAAAATGTAAATATACTTGTTATTAAGGACTTTTTTCGTTAAAAAGGCACTACAATTAAACTTTGATTCACTTCAATATAGCCTCTAAAAAATTAGGTTGTTAACTTTCAAATAAATAATAAGTACACAGTATCAAAACTTTGAGGGAAAAAATCTCATTATGCACTTAAAAAAGGATATCTTTAATTCCCAAGACAATTTTGATAAGTGCACTTATAGAGACGTTTTTACCTAAAGTCCATACAAACTGCCTTGTCTTATTTAGTAAACACTTTATAACCTCAAAATGCATCGTTTTTGGCTAAAACGGCCGTTTTCTGGGGAATAAAGCAACTAGATACCACATTTTGCACACTGTTTTCCTGATTTTACATCATGGATGATTTTTATATGACGAAATTATAATTCTAGGGAAAAGGGAGCATTTTGACGTTATAATAGTGTTTACTAAATGTGACAAGTCAGATGGTATGGAGTCTAAAGTCCATTCTCTTTTAGTTGTCTTATCTTATTAAGGAAACGCTTTCATAACCTTAAACTGCTTCTTCTTTGGTTGACACAACTTTTTCCTCGTATAAAAACGTATCATTGATGTAAAGAAGAAAAAATGATAAACAAAATGTTGTCTCTAGTTGCTTTATTCACGAAAAAACTGATGTTTTAGCCAAAAAAGATGCTTTTGAGGTCATAAGTGTTCAGTAAATAAGACAAATATGATTGAATGTAGTTTAGTTTAAATGGAGTTCCTCAATCATACTTCTAGTATATTACTCAACCAAGAAACATATATAACAATAGCAAACTAAATACTTATGTCGAGTATTAGTTACCTGCGCGAGTATTTGCTCTTATTAGTGAATTTAATGTCAAATGTAAAATAGTCACTTCATTAAAACAATGTGCGTTCACAATAACTATTCTCTTACATTTCTATCATCATGTATCCAAATAAAATGTACTGCAAGTAAAGATTAACTGAATATAACATGATTTAAATTGAGACAAAATAGGCTATCAAAATTTCAGGTGTCAAATAAATGCTGCAATATTTAACATTTCAAAACTTCCTTATTGCATTCAATATCAGTTCGAACAATGATTCAACCGTTTTGTACTAGCTACAATAATATATTTTTCTATCCACTTACAAACTTAACATTATGTATATAATATACACGTAAAGGCGACTAGGATGGATAGACCCCTTGCCATTAACCCTATTCATAGAAACCTAGAAGCACAAGCAAGAAAACATGACGTTTCCATCATTTGGCAAGAACCTTGCCTCGTTTCAAGCCCCTTACATCACCAATAATCATTTTATATTTACATTTCTTCTCATAATTTATTTCCTTGATATATTATCCCACTATACATGTCTTATCTCATTAATTCCGAGTATGAATAAGGTTATTCCAATAATTTATTCCTTGTCATAATTTTGCTCTAAATCTCTGCTTATTTCTAGACGGCATTTCAATTTGCAGTTAGCATCCCATCATATGTAAACCGTTTTGATACTTTTGCTAGTTTCTTATTAACCACAGTAATGTGCATTTTGCACAATAACGTCTCTTCCGTATCTTTAGTCATCCCAAATTATAAGCTTACACAGTTAACAAAACCACATGCAAACTTGAAAAGGGTAAATTCCGAGCTCTAACTATCAATACAACATGTGGCGTTATGTCCGAAAATGCTCCGATATTCGATATTATTTATACAACGTCGCCTGACGTAGTGCGGCGTAAGCGCCATCGACAATAAGGTCCCTTTTCATGGATAACCCCACAACAGTCAAGTTACTGATTAAAACTGTTATAAAAGTCACATCACTTCCAAAATGCACATTTAAAACTTCATCATAAGAAACTAAGGCAACACACTCGGGATAGCACTGTCTGGTTCCGGCCGGGCACTACACTGATCACTGGGCGGAGCGTCTCATGAGTTCCCAGGCGGCGGCGGCGTAGTCGGCCAGGCGCTAGGCGGGCAGCCAGGCGGGCGCCGTGGCCACGAGCGGGCCCAGCAGCGAGAACACGATGCCGCTGATGATGCCCGTGATCAGCATGGCGCCGCCGATCATGCCCGCCGTCGCCGCGTGCTCCGGGGCCACCGTTCTGGAAACAAACATTATTTTCATGCCAATACAACTTAGTTTAAAGGTCTCTACCTACTACACCGTTCCGTCGTAATAGGAACGTGTCAGACAAAAAAATCTTTGTATTGAAAAGTATGAGACTATGCCCACTAGACCGTTCCGTCACCGACCAACATTTTAATACTAATTACCTTCCGGGCCTGATACGTTCATAGTACGGTGTAGTGGGCACTGACCTATGCGCACCATGTTCGGGTGGGTTTAGACCAAGCGAACGAACAAGAATTCTATCGCATTATCTCTTACGTTTCCGTTGTAAAAATAAAGACAAAACATGTTCTAGAGCGTTCACTCGTTTGGTCTAAACCCACCCTTACATGAACCTGCGCGAAAGTCAGTTTTTAGGTTTCACCTGTAGGCGGTAAGCGACGCGGTGTAAGGGGAGCGCGCATTACCATAGCGACTGCATTGTTACCTACGCGGTAACCGCCATATTGGTTCATGTTACGTATTGCGGATTATACACGTGCATCTGCCATTTGCATTTACAAGTACAGCTGCACCTATTTAGGCTTCGTTTACAATAAACGTGTAGACAATGAGTGAGCAGAGCATGTTATCGATTATTACAATACATATTCTTTGTTGAACTCTACAATAACAGCAAGGAAAGTAGATACAAAGAAAATGTTACAAAGTGAGCCAACAGGCTGTCTTATCGCTAAATATTCATGTATGTTAAACTTTTGTTTTAGAATGAGGTGACTACATGTTGTCATGATACGTTTACAATGCGTGTTACTGTTCCCCTAATCGTCATTAAAATTTGTCCTAATACATCCTCTGTCCAAATTTTTATTTATCCTCAAATACTCAAACTTAAATGTAGTTATAAAAAAATTTAGTAAAATTTAAGAAGCTGTCTAGTCTGACTCAGCTGAAAACCAGTTTAGGACAAAAATTAATCGGACTAACGATGCGCTAGGACAAACGTTATTAGGAATTCTGAGGAACACCCGTATACTACAGTATTTTATCAACCCAATTTGTAACAATATTCATTTCAATACCATTTTTAAATTAACTACCTGTTTAAAATTATCATTT
The DNA here is from genome assembly GCA_948252455.1 of Acleris cristana. NCBI lineage: Eukaryota > Metazoa > Arthropoda > Insecta > Lepidoptera > Tortricidae > Acleris > Acleris cristana. The sequence goes on from OX411794.1 coordinate 4,715,722, forward strand.
GAATTGGCACTAATCTTACGCACATGTAATTATGTTTGGTGTAAACTCATAAAAAGTTTTGAACAATAAATCATAAGTAGCAACTGAAAAATGTTGACGTTAGTAAAGCTTTAGAGACTTACCCGCTGACATACATCATCCCCAGCGAGCTGCCGTGGCCGGAGCTCCAGCCGAGCAGCATGGCGCCCGCCCAGTACACGATGTCGTTTTGGATGAGCACGGGCAGCGTGCGCAGCCCCTGGTCCCGCGGCCGGTAGTTGCACAGCACGAAGAACGGGATGAAGGCCACCCGGAGCGTCGTGAACACCCACAACCAGCGCCGCCGCGGCTGTAAGGTAAACCCCAGACATATAATTGCTACCATTTTTTTTTTAGAGCTGATTTTTTATTTTTTCCAAAACTGTAAATATTTTACGATTTTTACAAAACTAACCTAACCTAGAATTCTACAAGATGGTCCTGAAATAAATCCTTAAAATATTTAGTTTCGGAAAAAAACGTATTGCAAAATGATGTTTATAAAATAACACACGACGCACAATATGTGAAATTCACAACACTCCAGTTTCAGGGTTTAAAAAGAAGACAATATCAATGATTGTAGCCAAAAGTGAAGAATTCGCTTTTTAGGTAGCCCAACCTATCCACATCTTCTCTTTTTGATCACACACATTCTCCCTGCATGTATGACGCGTGCATCTAATAATTTAGCAACAGTTAGGCATAAAAGCACTACGTCGCACCGAGTTTGTAGTTAGATATTCAGATGTTCACTCAATACCGTTATAACCAATTGTAAAATTCAATACTTACGAAAGGCACTAAGCTGGCAGTAATATTTCCAATCATCGCGGTCAGATTGAAGGTCAAGAAACAAGTAAACCTCGTGAAGTTTGAGCCAAACAAACCGCTTTCTGACTGGATATCTGTAAAAAAACAACATGTATCAGGAAAAGAATTTCTGCTTTTACAAATGTAAAAATATATTAAAATTTGAACTGTAGCAAAACTTAGGTGCACACAAATTTATTGAAAACCTGCGTGTGTTTTAGCAAGCTTTTATATGCCCACTGTGTGTGAAATGTGGCAACGCCATGTTGAAGCGAAGCCACTGCGTTGGAAGTGGGCATGAGACCAATCAATTATAATAGTTTTACCCCCTTACTAATAAACGTTGAGTAACGGTGGTATAGCTATACAATGTTTTGTCCTTATGTGTCATTGTGACATTTGGATTTTACAGATAAGGACAATTGTATAGCTATACCACCGTTACTCAACGATTATTAGTAAGGGGGTTAATGTTTAGATCGTTACTAAGGTGGCTATTGGTGGTGAATAGGATCGGCGATTTGTTGATCTAGGATCGCCCCTTTTAGAATGTAGTAGTCCAGACAATTATGTATGTTATAGAAATATAATTATGCTTTCGAAATCATATTTAAGTTACGCCCACACCGGTGCTTAAAATACGGTGACGGTACGGAATCGCAGTGACGCGTCGTATCAGCACCGTTTTTGACGCAAGCTCCACAAACCAATGCTTAAAAAACGGTGACGGTACGGAATCGCAGTGACGCGTCGTATCAGCACCGTTTCTGACGCACGCTCCCCACACCGCTGCTTAAAAAACGGTGTCGTTGCTTAAACAAACGACGGGGTCATAGTAACAACATGGCGCCGTTTTTGACGTACCGTAATATACGCACCGTTAAGCATTGGTGTCGAGGGCATGCGTCAAAAACGGTGCTGATACGACGCGTCACTGCGATTCCATACCGTCATCGTATTTTAAGCACCGGTGTGGTCGCAGCTTTATTTCGACGTGAAAAATGCTGGAGTACTTATTAGCCAATTGAAAAATCCAAGAACAATATTGACATACCTGAATGCACAGCAGGGAAGACTGCCAACGAGACAAAGAACACCATCCAGATGTTGTAGAGCTGCACCCAGGACTGCCTGATGATCGTGCCGAAGGGGGTCTTGGGGGCCACGTCGGAGTTCTGCCCGGTGGCGGCCAGCGCCGGGTTCACGCGCAGCGTTCGCTGCTGCAGCGTGTCGTGGTAGCGGTAGAACCTCTGGAAACCAGATATAATTTTATAATTGACTAGCTTTCCGCCCGCGACTTCGTCTGCGGAGAGTCAGAACTTCTGTTGAAAGTACAGTTATAGTTTACATCACCTTCTTAGGCTTTAAAAAAAAGGCTAGAGCGTGAATTTTAAGTAAGCAGTCCACATAAACAACTTTAATTTTATGGCGCTAACCTTTAAAACAACAAAATTTACATACAAAATAAATTCACTGCCTCTCTTTCACCATTCCTTTTTTTTATACGATCCTAGATAAATTTGCCACATTTCTATACAAACAATTAACCCACTTAGCAGAAGATTTTCGAAAAACACCGAAGCTGAATATTTTCTGTATGTAATAATAATACCCATTTTCATATCTTGAAGGTATGTAACTTTGAATATTACATAATTTCGATACAAACTTTACAGTCAGTCTTATATCCCAAGTTTTCTTGGATTTGCTCTTAACTAACTATTAACACCTCTTATCCACGTTTCTCACTTCAAAAATATACCATACAATTTTCTACTCCTGTTTTACCTCCTTAGAGGTAGTTTTTCCTGAATCGAGCATTTCTACCAAGTTTCAAGTAAATCAGAACATAAAAGTATTCGTTCCTGTAGAAACTTTGCAACCCCCTTTCATCCCCCAAGGGTTTGAATTTTAGTTATCACGTGACTCATTGTTTTCACTGCAGAGCAAGCATTTCTACCAAGTTTAAAGTAAATTTAAGCATACCAAATATTTTTTCCTAAGCAAACTTTGCAACCCCCTTTTATCTCTAGGGGTTGAATTTTAGTAATCGCTGAAATACGTTTCACATTATTTGCATTGAAGAGCATTTCTACCAAGATTCAAGTAAATTTGAGCATACCATATATTTTTTCCTAAACAAACTTTGCAAGCCCCTTTCATCCCTCTAGGGGTTAAATTTTAGTAATCGCTGAAATACGTGTCTCATTATTTGCATAGAAGAGCGTTTCTACCAAGTTTCAAGAAAATTTGTCCATTAAAGTATTTTTTCCATTCAAACTGCAACCCCCTTTCATCCCTCTAGGGATTAAATTTTAGTAATCGCTCAAATATATGTCTCATTATTTGCATTGAAGAGCATTTATACCAAGTTTCAAGTAAATTTGACCACAAAAGTATTTTTTCCAATTCAATTTTGCAATCCCCTTTCATCCCTCTAGGGGTTTAATTTTAGTTATCACTGGAATGCGTGCCTCATTATTTGCATTGAAAAGCATTTCTCCCGAGTTTCAAGTAAATTTGACCATAAAAGTATTTTTTCCCATACAAACATTGCAACCCCCTTTCATCCCTCTAGGGGTTGAATTTTAGTAATCGCTGAAATATGTGTCTCCTTATTTGCATTTAAGAGTATTCCTACCAAGTTTCAAGTAAATTTGATCATAAAAATATTTTATCTGTAAACACTTTGCAACCCCCTTTCATCCCTCTAGGGGTTGAATTTTAGTAATCGCCGAAATACATGTCTCATTATTTGCATTAAAGAGCATTTCTACCGAGTTTCAAGTAAATTTGACCATAAAAGTATTTTTTCCCATACAAACTTTGCAGCCCCCTTTCATCCCTCTAGGGGTTGAATTTTAGTAATCGCTGAAATACGTTCTCATAATTTGCATTTAAGAGTATTCCTACCAAGTTTCAAGTAAATTTGATCATAAAAATATTTTTTCTATACACACTTTGCAGCCCTCTTTCATCCCTCTAGGGGTTGAATTTTAGTAATCGCTGAAATAGGTGTCTCATTATTTGCATTGAAGAGCATTTCTACCAAGTTTCAAGTAAATTAGACGATAAAAATATTTTTTCCCATACAAACTTTGCAACCCCCTTTCACACCTTTAGGGGTTGAATTTCGAAAAATCCCTTCTTAAACGACGCCTCCATTACAAAGTCAACATCCCCTCAAAATTACAAATTTGTATCTTTAGCGGTTTAGGCTGGGCGTTGATATGTCACCCGGGACATTGCCTTTTATATATATAGATAATGAAAAAAAAAATATTTGACAGATGCGTCCTAATACAAATTATAATCATACTCATATCAAAAAAGAATCATTCATTATAAATACGTAGAAAACCTACAAGACTCAAGGATTAATACTCTGGCTCAGCCCCAATCATCTCTCATCACTCAATATTTGCCCTTACCGGGGATTGAACCCGGGATCACTAGTACTGTAGGCAGAGTTATTACCACTAACCTAATCGCTCATCACGTTTTTTTATTTATTTTAAAGAGCTATAGCTAACTTTAATACAATCTAACCTAACCTAACCGTATTTTTTTACACCAGGTGGTCAACGCTTTCACCTATTTCTATTTGTTGATGTGTTGTACTGTGCTTTGGACAATTTATTACATGTAGCTGAGCTCAACTGTACACACGTCAATAATAATACATGCGTGAATAACTAAGAACAGCGTTACTGTTCCCACTTTAAAAAACAGTAACAAAAATATGAATACAATGAAACTGCATTGCGAAGTGGGAATCTAATATCTTACGGAGCTGAGGTAAGTCATACATAATAGAGTATAAACAGTAGTTCGTCTTCTAAGGTATACCGCGCGGATTGCACGCGTGCATGCCTTGACGGTACGCGCCGCGAGCAAGCAACATCAACAGGACGGACCGAGCCGGTTTAGTAGGGGCGCGCGCTCGTCGGTTTTGCTTTTTCGACAACACAGTTTAATGTCGAATTTGATCAGTGTAAAATTTGGTAAAGGGTCAATTAATTACCTACCTGAAGATGGACATAGGGTTATTTTTATCCCGAAAAATAAAACAGATTTCTGAAGGAATAATGATTACAAACTTCATTTTATCGAATTTCACTTCATCGATTATACCATTTCATCGAACATTATTCTCTGCTGAAACCTTTGTTTTTAGGACATCTTGAACTTTATATTACATAGGTTAGGTTTAGACTTGTGATTACCAAAAAAAAATAACTCATGTGGCGAAAAATGCCTTTCGATGAAATGGAAACTTTGCATACACTACGTAGAAAGGTTTCGATCCAACAAAATATACTCACATTTAGCGGCAAAGCGAAGTATGTATCGAAACATATGAGAAGCACGAACATGCCGTTGATGAAGAAGTATATGGCGGAGGTGCGCGGGCTGCCGCCGGCGCTGTCGGCGGCCCAGGCCAGCAGCACCACGAGCGTGCCGCACACGTTGGAGCCCAGCACCACGGCGCCCGTGTACGCGGCCGGCAGCCGCGCCGCCACGCCGAACACCGAGTTTTGGAAGATCGCGTTGCAACCTGCAATGTACAATACAATTTTTAAACCCACGTATAAATTATAACTACTCTACCTCTTTCTTATCCTATGTATTTTTTATATTTTCTCCCACATGCTCGGAAATGTCAACCTTACTGTCGTAAAATCAGCCCGCGAAGTTCTGAGTTCCAGGCCCAGGCAAAATTAAAAAAAAAAAGTTATTATTTACCAGCGGCAGCGGCCGCGAAAATGTATACTAATTTCATTACGTACCTGGTGTTTTACTTTTTAAAACCATGTTTGGACTAGGATAACTAACTCCAAACAGCCAAACACTCGTGCAATCAAAATCCTTCCTTGTATATTTTACTTTTTAAATGTCATAGACTAAAAAGTCAAACATTTTCAAACAGCGTTTACAGCGTATTTAAAAGTGTATCAAATAGTTTGAGGTTTTTTTTATAGAAATTGTGTTCATAAACAAAATAAATTGCTAAAATAACATAAACGCGTAATAAATGTTATAATTTAAACCATATTTTATTGAAATTGAATTTATTACGTTTAAATTTAAATGTTTGATTTTATTTAATGCTTTGCTTCGGTACTTTTAATCGTACGTGTTTCTGTTTTTTTTTTTCAAGAAAATTTTGACCTGTTTATTGTTTTTACGATTTGTGTTATATTTTCTCGCATTGTTGGAGAAAAGCACTATACAAGCCTCAACCGGGAAGGGTGGTTGCTGGACTCGTATATAGCGCGCTAACTCTACTCGTCCCGCAACGGCCTATTTCCCGGTCTGTGCAGTAATGTACTATTGTTTACAAATAAGTGGTATCATATGGTACTGCTAGCTTATAAAGTGTAACAAAAAGAGAGAAAGAGAGAAATGACTATCTTATGACACTTGAGATCGCGGTGCAGCGCATTATTACCATACCATGCTAAACAGAGTTCCTTATCAAAGATCAAAAAACTCTTTGAGACCAACCAAGTTCAGGGTGCTAAATGTACCCAAAAGGTGCCGACGGGACCTCTTGTCTGTCTATCAGCGGGCTGAATCTTTTGAACAGTTTTTGTATTTCTATAGCTGATATAACATCAAATGATGAAAATAAAATAAAGTACATAATTAAAGAGGATATACCCTATACAACAAACATACTTGATATGGTAATTGTAGGATTCTGGCAGTTGCCTTTACTGTCCCATATATCAACTTCCTACCCTGTATGTCGATTGCCTCTTACATAAAATGCAAGTTACCTAGTCCTACAGATCTAAAATAGTCGTAACATACGGAATATTGTTTGACCACGTGGCCTGAATGGGTTAGCAAGTGGCTACGTCAATTGAAGAGCCGTAGGTGTCCGTAGGAATTGAATAATGATACATTAACCGTTTCGTTCACTCTGTTGGTGACAGATTACTTCCTGACTGATCAGTGATCACTGCTATTACGACAATAACTTACTACAAATACGACTCATGTGAAATAATACTACTTTTGATGTTTAATGTAATATGCAAAGAGCAAGAGCTTCAATAAAAATGGCAAAAGATATAAACAAAACCAAGTGGACCGATTGAACATTATTACTCTGAGATATTTTTAATGATTTACACGTTTGATTCAGATTTTGTTTAAGATTATATAAATAATAATTAATAAGTATAGGCTTTTTAGAAATTAGTTTGCTGAAATTTTGAGGTTATATGTCAAACTACTACTTTATTTGCATCTTTTGGCAATTCTAGTGACGCCGACTATCGGTCATCTGATAATAGGCTCTAAAACCTAGACCTCTATTCTACGACGACAAACAATATTGCTTTTGACCTGTCATCGTATTGACAACATTTTTATAGCTCTGATTTACTGGCCGAGTTAAAAACGACACCTTAAGTCAAAAGCAATATTGTTGAACGTCGTAGAATAAGACGTCCTGGATATTTGAAATCACAGGATTCAACACAGAACTATGATGGACTTTTTTTAAAGCTTACTTGTAATAATGTAGCAAAACTTAGGTGCACACAAATTTATTGAAGAAATCTGCATGTGTTTTAGTAGAGCTAATAGTTTACCCACTGTGAAAATGTGGCAACACCTTGTTCGAGCGAGGCCACTGCGTTGGAAGTGGGAACAGGAAAAAAATACTAGTTTTTTCAATTCATTCAATATCTAGCAGAACTATATGAGTTCATCTATTTATAATTTCCATATCAATTAACAGTACCTTGTTATCTACCAGCTTTTTCACCTCCTAATATGACACGACATTGGCCTTCCGTCTTATTTGGCTGAAGTAAGTAAGCCTAGGTTCATCTTCCTCAGGGAACAAAGAAAAATGGCAAATACTCCACCGACTGCCTAGCTCTTAAGTTAAATGATAACAGTACTACATATCTTTCTCGGAAGTCTCTTACAAATAAGGTTCTCTGAAAGAGATCGCTATAACGGTAAGACAGTCTGTTGCTTGCCACGCCCAGTTTTATTTTGTTGTTTTGTGTATTTTAATTTAGATTTTCTACTTCTATAATGTGTACATATTTGGTGTTGACTGTAATTCAAATATTCAATTGTAATACTCTGTTGTATGCTATAAAGACATTGTATTGTATTGTAGAAATTAGTCAACAGGCTCTTGATTTGCTGATGCTTACCATTTAATAAGAAGACTGACACCATGGTGAGCCAGAAGAAATATTCAGGCCACTTTGAGCTGTCCACCATAGCAAGGACGATCGTGAACACGAAGATAAGGACCTCGATGCTGAGGGACCACACTATCCGGACTGTCAGGTCTCCGCTGGAACAAACCGTTATTGGTTAGTATTGCTACAGTATAAACAGCAATTCTTCATGAAACAAAGGTGGTTTTCATGTGTGCTTGTCTGGACCATACGCGCCGCATGTCATCACAAGTAAACTCAACAGGACGCAACAAGCCGGTTTAGTTGGATGGAGCCAAGCCGTCTGCGAGGCCCTTATGAAACCTGTACCAGCGTTTATAAGCACTGTTTTTCGTCTTAACGACTCATTTAATAGAGTTGTGCTATCTATTGTAAAACGATCCTTTAGAGAAAGTGTTGCAAGTGTCGCAAAACTTAGGTGCACACAAATTTATTAAAGAAATCTGCATGTGTTTTAGTAAAGCTGTAATCTACCCATTTTAAAAGAGTGACTATACGATTTTTCCGCATAGACACTTGCGTTGGGAATGGGTGTACATTCGAGTAAGATCACTATTAAACAGCACCTTTGTCAATTTTGTCATTCAAAATGAGGTTGCGTAAATGCGTATCTACTTCAATTTCATACATAGATGGCATGTTGACTACGAATGTTAAAAACGCCACCACTATACATGTATGGTCAATGACGCAAAGTAAAAATCAGTTAAGTACACAAAGCCATCCAATTATATTGCCTTTGTGTACAAACAATGCATGTTATTATTTTTAATAGCCAGTTAAGATCAATGAGTAAGACTGTCAAAAGGGCCAATGACACTTGTGGAATTTAAATTACATATGTACATATTTTATTTGGTGTATTGAAAGTCAAATTAATTGAAGAGTAGGTACCCAGTATTCGACTTTGTTTGCGTTCCGATTAACATGAAGAAACTTAACACCTCTGAAATTTGATTTGACTAATTCTTAGATAACCTAACATTTCAATAACATTTCTCAAGAAAATCCTGATTTCTAACTAAAAAAGAGACCTGCCCTAGCTTCGCTTCGGTTTATGTGAGTTTTCTGTAACACCCGCACATAAACCAGAATTTATTATACATGAAAACCTCTCTTGAGTCTCTCCATCTATTGCCCTACCCTTCCCTGCCCTGCCCTACCTAAAACCGCATGATAATCCGTTGCGCAGTTTGACAGATCTAAGCAGACAGACACAGACAGAGACATAGACACACAGAGAGAGGGACAGGCAGAGGGACAGACGGCGGGAAGCTACTTTGTTTTATACTATACCACAAAATAGATAGGTACAGAAGTCAATCTACATACAAAGTGCGCTCGAGCAACGCACACATAGACACTGCTCACGGACACGATATCTCGGGCCGGTTGGGACCAGTGCGAGCGCGAATGCCATCCGCTTGAGACACGCGTCTGTGAACTTTTTTGTGCAATAATGGAGCAACAAAAAAAAAGTAATTATAACTGTTCAGTGGACGGTTGTTTAAATTCAATATTAAACGGTGTAAGATCGATTTTTATATAATAGGTTCCTATTTTGAATCAGTATACGAAGTAACTAAATTTTTGTTGGATAAATCCACGCCACCTTACGTAAGTTGAAAACATGTTTTTTTGTTTGTGTAGATATTGTGTTGTTAGTGTCATTTCACAGGTTTAGGTCTAAAACGGATAGGGCAATAGAAATTGTGTAACTAGAGTAATCCGTTTAGAAGTTATTAGGGATTTCCTATAGTCAAATTTGTAATAACATAACAATGACATTAAAATATAAATATTTTAGTTATTATTAATTTATATTTACATTCTTCCCGTTTAATTCTCAACGATAATAAATCAAACAACTAGATACCTTCGAGTGCCACTACCAAGATAGTTTTTTGTGCGTAAGCCATAGTTATCAACCATAGAGCGACCGCCGAGCGTAGGTATGAAAAGTGAAGTACATACATGTGATTGACTTCTGTACCTATCTATTTTGTGACTATACTATGCACGCGTGAACACCGTTCGCACTGTTCTGATAAATTAAACTTAAGTCTTCAGGGTTGGCAACGCGTTTGCTATCTTAAGATTTCAGTCCATCCAAGGGCATCAAAACCCACTTAACATCAGATGAGCTGATGACGCCTTCTCCATGTCATAAAAAGTATCACCATCCAACTTACCCCATCTTAACAAAAACGTTGAACCAACTGAAGAGGAAGTTCGGCAGCTGCGACGCGATGCCCACGTAAATCAAATAGTTGCCAGCATACGGCGTGTTCTTCAGCTTGTACTCCGTGAAGTAATCTTTAGCCGTGATGAACATGTTCCAGGCAGTGAGGGTGCCCAGCCCGTGGATGATTAAAGTTATGAATATAAGGTTCCATTTGTCCTTCGGCGGAGTTAGATCCATGGCTATACCTGGAAATAAATAGTTTATTAAAGTTTTAACTACGCTTGTGCAGCTATTTATACGCTTGGGAAATTTCTGTAATAGTTCATTGTTCCCGATGGTAGAAAGAACGCGATTTATGGACGAGTCATATAGAGGGCCGAAACATAGTTGAGCCGCTCTAGTGAACGAGTCCATAAAATGCATGTTCCGCCGAGGTACACATAGTGCTTTTTTTAACTACTGAGAGGAAATATATATTTTTAATTATTTACCTAATTATTATGAAATGCCCATTTTTTTAAATATGAAATGGGCTATATTTTCAAGCAGTGTTGAGAAAAGGCCTTATTAACTTAGTTATCACGATTTGTAAGTTAGCACATTATCGCCAATGGCCCAATATCGGGTTTCCTGATCGTAGCAGAATTTCGCTACATAGCGGAAAAATTCTGCTACAGGCTACAGCGTAGCACTCGTAGCATTAGCTGGCCGTGAATGCGTTAGGAACTATGTATAGTCCACGCGCGAGCTCCGAGGAATCTCAAGGAAAGCTGACGTCAGGATGTAGTGCAGTGATTTAGTCAATATTTACGTTAATGGGTGAATTGCAGAAAAAATGTACCTTTTAGTTTATCTACTGTCCCGTGAAAACGCGGTTGATTTAAAATTATATTATGGGAAGAAACGACAATGTAATTATTTTTCTTTAAGAATAAGGATTCTTAGAATTCAGATAAAATTATTTTTATTTTTATTCTTTTTTATTTATATAATAAATAATAAAAATAAACCTGTGATACGCGAGTACTTCATATATTACGTTCATGTCCCGATTCCGAGTGTGTTTTTATCTGCGAAATTTGTTACGATTTATATTAATTCTTGTAAAGCATAACTGTAAATTATTCAGTCCTTTTTAGTTAATCTTTAAGTTCCGTACAATTATATTCAATTTTATTGTAAATAGTTTTGAAATTTTAATATTAATGTACCTGTCCCAACTTACTGGACTTTCGTTACTCAGCTTTAGTTACGGAGCATTTAATCCCAATAAAATGTTTTATATCTTAGTAGAATTACTTTTTATCAATCTGGCAATACCTTGACATCTATTAAAACTGTTGAACACAGCGACACCCATTTTGTTGTCAACGAAGTGGCACGCGGATCGACAGCCTAGTGTATGAAATCTAAAAATCTCAGGGTGATAAACGGCGATTTTCTCAAGTAAAAGTTTCATTATCGTACACCACTATTCATTACCTTAGTTTTACTCTGCTTCTTAAGAATTTACAAAGTCCTAAAACAATTTATTACACTTTTGAAGGGAAATAAATATGTATTTTAGTTTAAGATTTCTCATATTATCATTCTCGTTTCGTTATTTTTCGTTATGTAACGAAACTGAGAAAGAGTAAAGCCTAGTTCATACAATACAACTATAGGGAAAATGTTGGTGTGTAAGTTTGTTTAAGTCGAAAAGCCTGTCATGGTACGAACCTGTAATCCCTTATTATCTTAACTTATCTACCATAAAATAAAGTACTTGAATAATTTATTCATTCAAGCGTTAAACTTAAAATTACTTTGCAAAGGTCTTAAATTATTGCTGTCAGATTTCGATATACCTAGGTACAGTCGAAGTCATAAATATGCTTACACTTTAGTACCTTGTCTATTTAACGTCATGTTCAAATTGTCATATTATGAAACAGTCACAGCCAAAAGTGACAAGGTACTAAAGCGGTGTCACATACTACGCAGATGCGATAATATTTTATCTGCGTATTAAGACTTAATTATCTGAAAGTATCACACAAGTATTATTCGGAAAGGGGACTTTTCTTCCCTGCTGGGAGGGATCGAAGTGGCACTTTTCTGTTCAAGGACATTTTGTTGCCAAATTTGATATTTATGTTAAATTTGATAATTTCCTGTAGTAAACTTTGATAATTTCAGCACTTAAAAAGAGTGTAAATAATAAATTTGTTTTCTCACTAAGATCTATTATTTTCCTCATAGGTGATGTGTGAAAACAGTATGTGTCACACAGTAGCAAAATTATTTCCACCTTGGGCGTTAACACTTGAATCCCTCACTACGCTCAGGATTAAATGTACGCCCTCGCCGTAAATATGTCATTTTGCTCCCTTGTCACACAATCTACTATTATTTTGTTGTAGGTTTATCTTTGTATACAAGATTGTTGCTGTTTTCCATATTGTATACCTATATAATAGACTAGAGTATGCCCGCGACTTCGTACGCGTAGAATTAGTTTCCCGCTACTCCCCCCATTTCCTCCCGTTCGGGGTTGATGTTCGGAAAATCCGTTCTTAGTGCTCACTTACATCATGAAAAGAACCCCTGTACCAAATTTCAAGTTTTTAGGTACAGTAGTTTCGGCTGTGCGTTGATATAATAAGTCAGTCAGGTTTGACTTTTATATATATATATAGATACTATCTAACCCTTCTATTTTCTATACTTAACATAATTTTGACTTTGGCAGTCAGTTTTTATGAACTTCGTAAAAATAACAAACCTCATTAATTTGCTTGCAGTACCTACAGACAGTATTTTCCCATACAAACTTTGCAACCCCCTTTCATCCCTCTAGGGGTTGAATTTTAGTAATCGCTGAAATAAATGTCTCATTACTTGCATTGAAGAGCATTTCTACAAGTAAATTGGACCATATAAACATTTTTTTCCCATACAAACTTGGCAACCCCCTTTCATCCCTCTAGGGGTTGAATTTTAGTAATCGCTGAAATATGTGTCTCATTATTTGCATTGCAGAGCATTTCTACCAAGTTTCAAGTAAATTGGACCATAAAAACATTTTTGCCCATAGAAACTTAGCAACCCCTTTTTTCCCTTTAGGGGTTGAATTTCGAAAAATCCCTTTTTAAAGGACGCCTACGTTATAAAATCAACTTTCCCTCAGCGGTTTGGGCTGGGCGTTGATGAGTCAGTCAGTCAGGACATCCTCTTTTATTTATATATATAGATAACGCAGTGAAGACCTTTTTTAGAGAAGAAGACAAAAGATTATAGATTTTTAAAGAAACAAAACAGTTGGCTGTGTTTAATAAAGACTATTCACCTCCTTACTTATAAACGTGGAATAAGCTTGGAATAGTTTATGCCATGCTTTGTCACTTTCTGTCAGATGCAAATGTCATAATTACAGATAAGGACAAAGCATGGCATAAACTATTCCAAGCTTATTCCACGTTTATAAGTAAGGGGGTAAGACTGTTTATTCAAATTCTTGAAACGATTAAGATACATTTATAAAAACTATTAGAAATTACTTAACAATTCAGTAGATCAAGTGTTATTGTATTCACTGTGATTATGTAAACCAAAAATTATGAATAAATACTGCTGATTAAATTAAAACATTTCATTAAATAATTCTGTGAATGAAACCACAAGATATCACTAGTATTATTCCATGTGTCCGACGCTTTATGTTATCAGTTTCGTTACACCAATTATCAATTTCGTTAACTCTCAGTTTCGTTATGAAATTCAAAAGGTACATATTTTCTGCAATTCACCCTAATGATATAGCCAACTAAGGCGATAAGGCCAACTCCTCGTACTGGGAGAAAGCGCTTAAGCGCTTTTTCTGTGTTAATCCTTAATAACTGACAATTATAAATACTATTGTTTGTTTTTTCCGTGTTTTGACGGTATAACGTGGTATAATGATTTATTCTATCAAAGCTTTAATCTATAAAAGCTAGTCTAATATAAAACCTTGCCATTGGTATGGTTTCATTAAGGAAGACGGCCAAATAAAGAAATGCATATCAATATTCTGTCTAATGTGTCAGTTCTGACCCCAAGTTTTACGAAGCGGCATGTTTCGTGACAACATTAGGCAGAGTTATAATCAGAAAAATTTGTTGAAATTTCACGTCGGTTTAGTTTTGCTTCGTTGTTACGATAAGCCAGGCGTAGTTTTGTTTTTCCAGTTACGAATAAAGTAGTTTTCATTAGTATTACAAATTGTATTAAAGTCCGCAAAATACTTTCACACTGAAAATATTGTGCCTATATACTATAACTCTGCCATAATGACAGTAAAAATTAAAATAGTAACTAAATAATGTCAAATATTTTAGACTTTCTGTGACAATGTTCTAACTTCTAAGCATGAATGTTGGGTAAACAACTTGCATACTTTTTCGTTCCATTAGAAATTTTATTGACCCGGTTTTTACTTTTACCTACTACTTAAAATAATGCACGTTGGCGAACTTTGACACGACCCAGTTAATGTCAGCCGCGTTCAAAGTAATTTAAATAGTTTATTTTAAACTGTCGCGATACTTAGGTGCACACAGACTTATTAAGAAAACCTGCGTGTGTTTTAGTAAAGCTTTTATATGCCCACTGTGTAAATATGTGACTGAAATTATAATATTTAAAGTCACTGCGTTGGGTAGTGGGGTATGGTGCCAAGTGCAATAAAGTTTACATTTAAATGTTGAGTTTTAGTGGTAATAACAGAGAACGTTAAAGTATATTGGTCACAAGCATTCATTATCGCTCTGCTGTAGTGTAACTAATTAAACTTGCAAGTTTTATTCGAATTACACAACAAAATAGCGTAACCTAGGTATTTAGCAACGGTAATATTTTTTATACATAGAAAGCACTAGAAAAAAATATCAAATAAAATGGTTAATAAAGGTCATCTTGCTTTTTTAAAAGTAGGGAATGTACCAAATAAAATATTGATTTGATATTAAACCATGTTGCAAAATACATTCCAAAAATAATTTCATTTCAAAAAGCGGGGGCGCATTAGGTTCAATAAACAAACACGCAAAACAATGTCTTTTTAACACAATTACGAGTACGTTTAGCCCCTGACACTTGACTGCGCTAAATAGATTGTTACGGCGACAAATGGCCTGTCTGTCTTAGTGACGAAAGTTGGTCGTGAATCTACAATTCACTGCCGCTAACGATTTCATATTATTTTGACACGACGAAAGTGTCACCGGGCGTCAATCCTTCTACAACTGTTTTTTAGTGTCCGACCGAAACATGTTTTTTTTTGCCGAAACCGAAGGTTCGGTTTTCAGTCGAAACCGAAACTTTTATAGATGTGTTAAAATCGTTGAATATTATGAACCGTTATTTCTAGATAATTTTAATAATAAATCAGTTTTAAGTCCTGTAGGTGGTATAAAATGAAACCTGTTCACTTGAAAAATTAAAAAACGATGAATTCCGAGTTTCAATTTTAACAAATTACAATCAGCCAGCCTCAAAATACTCTTCATAAATTATCGTCCTTTTTTTATTTATTTGTCAAATAAAAATAAAAATAATTAAGACTACGCCGAGCGCACAGTGGCGCCCTCATCACTATTATTGTGTTTTCTAATAAAATAAAGTATTTTCTTGAAATCGGACGGTGCATTTTTGTACTACAAATGAAAACACAACTTATAGGACATATCACATAGTTTAATAACAATTGACCTTTGAATTATCAACTTAACGGAAAAAAGTGGCCACCTTTTCCCGTTAAGCTGACTACTCATACGGTAATTGTTATCAAAGTTTGTTACGTATCCCATAAATTGTGTTTTTACTTGCTCTACAAAAAAGCATCGTCCGATTTCAAGAAAATACTTTATTATATTAGAAAACACAATAATAGTGATGAGGGCGCCACTGTGCGCTCGGCGTAGTCTTAAGAAGGAAGTAAGTTTCGAAGCGGCCGAAAGGTTCGGCACTTTTTTGACCGAAACCGAACCTTCAGCCGAAACATGATTTTCATGCCGAAACCGAAACTTCGGTCGGACACTATTGTTTTTTTTTATCCAAATGTATGTTTCATTATTCTTGCCACTTCACTAAGCATAACGCAGAAGCAAAAACTCGATTATATTTTAGATACAGATCACTGGTTCAGCTGGTTCTGGATTATTTATCCAAGTCGGCTTATCATGCCGAAACCGAAACTTCGGTCGGACACTATTGTTTTTTAAATCCAAATGTATGTTTAATTATTCCTTCACAACCTTTTTTTATTCATTTTTCAAAGTGCCACTTCACTAAGCATAACGCAGAAGCAAAAACGCTCGATTATATTTTAGATACAGATCACTGGTTCTGGGTTATTTATCCAAGTGTATCACTACGTCCACATATCTGATTGCTGTTTGATGGATCAATGAGCGCGGCGATGTTAGCAACCGTTTATACAGTCAGCGATTTACATCTGAGCGGAAGTCTCCTAAATCATAACATGACTCTACGAATGAAGTATAATGTTAAGTGTAAATAGGTACGCTTAACGTTAAGTGTTGTGATGACATTATGGACACAAAGTGTGGTATTTGAAATTTTCAATTTGGAATTCATGCAAAAATGCTAACCATGTACTCGTATCTGTGAGAGCTCAAGCTTCGAGTTACTTAACCAAAAACGACAGCAGCGCTGATATTGTTTTTAAACGCTGTTTGTTAAAAGTCGCTGCCACTTCTTAATTTTACGCAACTGTGCAACTTAAGTGGCATGACGCGACAGTGCATCGCCGGCGCACCATAAGGGGCCCCATATACGGTACGATCCGTCGTAACGATCCGCCGGTTCAGACTGAAATCGAGCGATGGATTGTACGTGTATGGCATTATCGCATCAAAATTTCAATAGAACTATGAATCGTCACGATATCGTCTCAGATCGATCGTAACGACGTATCGTTCCGTATATGGCGGCCTTAACTCAACATGTCTGAAGTAAACGTGTCCATTTAAGTGAGATTCCGACAAATCTACAGAAACGTCAAGTAAACAAAAAGCCATAAAAAACTTACAACTTTTACGCGTCTTAATCTCTCGCTCAAGGTTAGTTTATTAATACATCCCTAAATGACCCAGTTTTAGAATAACCTATATTTAAGGGCATTTGAGCGTCGAAGCGTTGTGTTGGTATGTGTAGTGTACGGCTGATTACCTTTCAGGTTGAGCGTGTCATTGGGCAGGTTGGAGCCCTCCCACGCCGGCGTCAGCTTCACCGGCTCGTTGCGGAGGAACGGCGCCTTCTCCTCCAACTCCCAACCTGCTAACAAACGATTTAGTTAAACAAATATCCATGGCTAGCATAGCCCTTAGACATGTTCATGTTTGATAAAATCAAATCTTTATTCGCTTTAGACATAGTACATATCTGGCTAAATGGGCGTACATATTTAAATAACGAATAAGTAGTAGTAAATGTCTCAACACGTAGGTATACTCGATCAAAAAGTCATGTTTATTTTTTATGTTGGTTATTTATTACATTTACTTGCGTGATTTAATGTATGTATGTATGTAATAAAGACTGAACAATAATTGTCATAATTGACGTCAAATTTAACGGCCCAAACTAGGATGAGTCTGATGATCAAGCTCGTGCAATTATTTATATTTGTTGAAGATTCATTGTTACATGTAGCTGAGCTCAACTGTACACACGTCTATAGTAAGACATGCGTGAATAACTAAGAACAGCGTTACTTTTCCCACTTTAAAAAACAGTAACAAAAACATTAGTACAATGAAACTGCATTGCGAAGTGGGAATCTAATATCTTACTTAGCTGAGGTTAAGTTGTAGCCACTTGGCATGGAATTTTAAAAGCTGTGCATGTTGTTGGTGTATGCCGGTAAAGTATTTCAACCTCGTATGTCCTGTGTTTTATCCATAGAGGTAGGCTTACTATTAGACCTAGTACATTCTAAGAAAATGGCAGTTTCCTCGTGGTCCTACTATATTTGTCCTGCTGACTTTCGACGGAGCCCCTTTTGGCGGGGCTCCTGCTTCTAGGCGGTTTTGCCCTTCGGGCATCTGAAGAAACCTAATTAACCTAACCTACCTACTTTTACAACCACAGTTAGTATTTAGTGATCAAAACTTGGTTCACTTTTTGACTAGTAGAACCAATTAGTAGGATCACGAGGAAGTATGTAAGAAAATGGCTTCAGCTCGAGATGGAATGTTTACAATTTTTGGTTACTTTTGAAGTGATACAGTTGTTTTATCTCACGAATGCGGGTGGGCCTAACTTGTAGTATCTTCCCCTTCCACTATCTTATACAGATACTTATACTATAAGATCTCTCTAAGATTTGTACCCCTCTTACACACTCAGTTATTCGAATGCGCAGGTTCCACGATGTTTTCCTTCACCGTTACAGCATCGAGTAATGTACTTAATTAGAAAAAGAAAACCTCATTGGCACCTACATGGTGACGGCAGGTATATCTTGACTAGAATTGTGTGGACATACATAATTCCATTGTTCTTAATCGGTGCGGCAGTCTAGCCATCTTTGTTTTGTCAAGCGCGGCTGTCTTTGAGATAATCTTCTTCTTCTTTTATTGTGGCGGTCCACCGCGGTATTCCGCAGTGATTTCGCCAATTTCAAGTGAGTGAGAATATATCAGTAAACAGCTTTTGATATAATCGCAAAGATACAAACATTACAAATGTCAAAAGTCAGATTAACAGTCAACTAAAATACGATGCTGTTCAACTAAAATAAATATACTATATTTAAATGTATGATTTATCTTCTTCGTAAAATGTAGATACTTTCCATTGTAGAGAAATTGAATTACTTTTAAATTTAAAATAGTGTTAGAAAACATTGGTAATTGTTTCCTATTCTCCTTTTATTGTTTAAAAATATAGGCTGGCAAGTTACATAATAAAAACCCTGGCCATGTTTCGGAGTTTAGTGGTATTGATTTCTTGTGGTTACACTTCTGTCACACGTCACAAGTCTTCTTCTTTTTTATTTATGGCGGTTTCGTTGTGATTTCGCCAATGTCAAATGTCAAGTGAATGAGAATAATCGGTAAATAATATAAATCAAAAGTGAAAGCCGGACATTTTTCAATCGGCCATCTTCCCTCCCTGAAGGTTTCCGAATCTCGCACGTCACAAGTCATCGTATGTTCATGGTATGTTCAATGCTTGACATTGGCAAAATTGTCTCCGTGACGGATGCCATAAACTAAAAAGATTGATTGATTCGTTTCGTAGCCATTTAAAAAATAATTGACCTTGAACTTGAATAAAAGTAAACAAAGCAACGTGTTTCGTGATTTTGTATGAATTTAAGCCTGATAAAGCTAATTTTTCGATAAATCCTTTCTTAGTGCACCCCTAAGGTACCCACCCAAGAAATATTTCCACCAAAATTTCAAATCCCCAGGTCCAGCGGTTTGGGCTGTGCGTTGATATATGTCAGTCAGTTTCTTCTTTTATATACTTATTTCGATTTGGAGTCAGTTCGAATAATAATGACAAACGTAATAAATAATACAAAATAAATATAACGTATACAATACCTACTCAGTAAGTCGACTATACATTTTATTGCTATTTTATAGCTACTTTTGGCCTATATTAGGCTTTTAGCGACACTTTCCCTCGGTTTCTATGTAACTTGTCAGGGCTTCTATTCTTCTCGGTAAAACCATGTTGACTTTGACACGTTATGGTATTGTTTTAACTCGGTTGCCATTACAGGCAACTAAATAAGCACTACCGTAACGCTGACAATACACGTGAAAAGCAATATGGTTTTACCGAGTAGAACAGGGCTTCTATTCCCGGCGGTAAAAACCATATCGTCTTTGACCTGTTATGGTATTGTTTTGACGTCAGCCGCCATAAATGTCAAGCAGGGATCGTATACCGGTATCATTTTCGGCTTATTATTGAATATTTTTGCTCTTCGATGAATTTATATAACAGAATAGTGTTATTACATAAATTACAGTCGAAAATATCAAGGAAATAATGCAAATTAAAGAAGGTATTTAAATTTTTATTAATACCGGTATTGATCCCTGCTGTCAAGTAAATAAGAGCTATCAAAACGTTAACAATACGATAGCAGGTCAAAGACGATATGGTATTTACCGCCGGGAATAGAAGCCCAGAGCCATGACTATATACACAGAATTGTCTCGCCTCATCAAACAGTAGGTACATCAATTCAGACACGACCTCGATTACTTCTAAAAGATGGTTACGTAAAATGTGAATATTGTCATAGCTGCTATTTTCTGTTTAACTAACATACCTACATGTTATCCTCGACACAAAACTAAAATGTAGGTCATAATCATAATAAAACTGCTGCTACAAAATGTCGTGTAAATCAACAATAGCTCGATGCACAAGGTTTTAAAGTGTTGCTTGTTGGCTGTAACTAGCTTCACGCCACTGTTATTTATTGACGTATAAATTGCTTTAACTGTGTAAAAATATTACATTTCTAAAAGCAATCACTTTTCTCTCTGTAAAAGTTTCGTTAATAAACTTCTTTTTTGGATAGATAGTTACCTTACGTGCAAAGTTTCGAAAGTATGCGTAGGCGTATTAAGAAATGTTTAAGTAAACTTCCGCTGCGTTAAAATTCGTTAAGGCTTGCTTCGACTATTCTGCAATGGCAACTGGACTGTCCCTACGATTTCCACTTGCAATAAACAAATCGAAAGAAGCCGTTAATGATTCTCATCAGAATCCTTACAAATGTCAATCTATCTACACATTAATCAGTAACAAATACGTACAGTCGAAAGCATTAAGATCTACACAGCGATCTCGTCAAATATGTACATAGACCTTATTTTTAGTGGCATAGGGGCGTGTAGATATTTTTGGCGTCTTGGCAACGAGTATATATTTATGACTTTGACTGTACACAGCAGACGCGCGTGATATAACCTTGGAAATGACCACAATCTTAGCCTCGCAAGTTAATAACAAAGATGGCACGATATCTTCATCAGTGCCTATTTGAAATAGATTATATTAACATATATATATCTCTAAGACTTACTCGTTTTCCCGCTAAATGTTCCATAGTAACTATCACCCATTTAGCACTCAATAATGGCACGCAAAACGTGCACACTCGTCTGTGACGGTCAACCAATGATCCAGCGAACGTAATTAAGTGAAACCTTAACCTATCGATCGGGTTTAGCTCTATCTGAATGCATTATGTCATATTTGTGTACATTATAGAACCTGATTTCGACTCAAGACGAGGAATTTAATATTAATGATTGCGTACGACAAAAGTTGCGACACCTTATTTCGGATCTTTAAACGTTGGCTGTAAAGAAGCAGATTCAACAGCATCACATTCCGTTTAGCTCACGATTAGATTCCGTTTACTCAGAGATTACAAGAGAGAAGCTTTAGTAAATGAAGACTCGCTATCTCTTAATCTTCTATTGAGACGTCCGTGAATGTACTAAAAGCAATAAACCGGCGGGATTGAACGATAAAAAAAAAAATAAGTTATTAATAGAAAGCCACCGTTGCCGAGGACGAAACACGTGTCGTTTGTAGTTTTCGTATATTATTACACACGTATAGATGTATACTACATGCCTGTGAGATTAATTTTAAACGAATTTAAGAAAACGTCAAAGATCGTGAACTGGACAAATATTAAAATCACATGCACTCAGTAAAATCGATGATATTGCGCTTAATAAAAACTAAAAAAACGAGAAGAATTTACTGATAATTTCACTTAAAGCTTCAACAAACGATTTACTCGATAGCAAAGAATGGGTTTTCGCTGTGATTCGATTAACCGTCAGGAAAGCACCGCCTTCGCCACAAATAAACTAGTTTATATTTCTTTCGTATCGGGTGAAACCGCTTGGAACTTTCAATCGAGCAGTAAGTTGTCGCTTAAAGTGTCTTCGGCCCCATTTATTTCAAAAGGGCGGTGATAAGTTTCGAGGAATCGGAGGGGCACCCGAAACAATGACCTATAGCGGTCACGCAGGCCCTACACGGTCTTATCGAACGTTTCGTAAAAGACTGAACAAGACTTTTGACTTGACAACACTGGCCATTTGAAGCTTTGTTAATTTGTTGGGCACGAATATATTATCCTACATTGGGAGCAAAATATCTTACACGCTCTTACCTCTAGTAATAAAGACGTGTCAGATATTTTCGCGCCCAATGTTGGATAATATATGATTGCTGACTGTACCTACTAATAGAAAGTTATTCTTTATTTTAGTGGCTTTCCCGCCTCCTTCGACACTTCGACAGGCTTGTGCTATGATGATGATGCAATTTTGATGAATGTTGAGGGCGAATTCGTTGTCCATCAATTATTATTTATCAAACTAGCAGCATTAACTTGAATACTCTAATAAACTTCATTTTCATTGTCACAGTCAGTCGTTTAAATGTACACAAACACAGATAACAGTATCTGAGGTCAAATGTTATTCTTGTATAAATATCTTTAAAAAGTAGAATATTATCAAACAATTACCTTACTTAAGCACTTTCGAACAATTGTAATATTTAAACTAAGTATTATTCATCCCACCGTCCTACTGAACAACAATCGAACAATAAAGAGAACATAAAAGAAACTGTTGCCTAACAGTCCCATATAAACGGCCATCCAATAAACTACAATGAAACAAAACAGACCCTAAAGCCAGTCAGTAAGGAGATGTTTTCCACAGCTCCGGCTATTCAACACAATTTGCTTAAACAAACGGAGTTTAATAGGCATAACTGAGTTTGTTAATTAAACGATGTCGTAGCTGTTGTGATTTGACTCTATCCTAGGTTCAAAATGGTTGTCTCATTTTCGCAGAGTAGGTATTTATAGCGTAACAATATACAAGCGTACAATATCTTCGCAGATATTGCCGTCCCGTCAGTGTTTATAATCAAATGCAGTAAGTCCACCGCTACAAGATTGTATAGGAGTATTGTCAGACGCAAACCGGTTGGATTTCTTTGTATCTTCGCATGCCGCAGGCCGGCTTTTTGACAACGCGTGAGTCATACGATCGAGGGACCAACAGGGAGCATAATAAGAGTACCTAATAGGGCTAAGAGCGTATTATGGATTTAGCGGGATGAAAACTAGTATTTAACATTTAACAGCGCGATTTATGCGCCAATTCTGTTTAACGCAAACCGGCGAAACTCTAGTGCAAGGCATCGCCCCATCAAAATGTTCAGAGACCTTTTATGATATCATAAATGCATGTAGGTATGATGAAATCATGCCGCGAGCTTTGTTCTATGTTTAGTCTCCGACCGCAAATTATGTTATGAGTCAGGCCGACATCAATGTCAAAGAGCAAGATTCGAAAACAAACTTGTCAATAATCCATCCAACACAACTATTTCCGAATCTTGTATTTCACGAGAACGAGTTCGTAGAGGGTTTTGATATTAATATTCCTTTATAGTGTTGGTAGTCCTATCATACATCAAAACTGGCCAGACTTATCGGGCATTCCATGCACGCGAGCAAATAATTGGCAGTGCATTCGACAGCACAATTCCCAGATAAAATCTACACCGTAGATAAATTCAGAAGTCGAACTTAACAGTACACAGCCAAATGGTTGCGACCGTAGAATGGCAATCAAAATGGGGATTCAAAAATTGATTGCCCATCTCTGTTTTTTTTATAGTTTTCAAATGGCAGCAAGAAAGACACAAGCTAGCGATATCGTTTTTCAGATATTTCCGGGAACGATAATCCACGGGCTTAATGTCCTATTGTTTTGGCTCAGGACATCGGCTGAATCACGTAGTCGGCATAACGTGAGCTTTGTTACGAGATAGTGTCGTCCGATGTTTACTTATCTAAGTAATAAGGAATGTATACGCTTGACTCGCACGAAAATATCGCGTTATGTCACTAGGATTTGGTCTAGTCTTTATTCTCCCGTCACTTATTGGTATTCTACTCGCCTCCGGATGTAATTTGTTGACTAAAATAAAATCCATTTCAAATTTACTGCTGCAGCGTAACTCCTTTGATATCTGGGTACATGCAGAATATGCAGATATAATATCAGGGTTGACATTAGTTATGATTTCGAATAATACATTTCATTTTGAGAGACTACTACAGTGGTTACTTTTCGTGGAATGCATGTTGGCTGGTCCTGGTGGCCTTGAATATGTCGAACGCATAGTTTGTTTTTACGACACCTGCGAGCAATATCGTAAATCGTATTACGACAGTGGCTGCACCAAACCACGGGTCTACCAACAACCAAGAGATGTGATTAGAGATACATTTATCAAGTTTGATATTCCGCTTCTTGACAATTAAGTACTATTTCCGTTGATTCTTAATAGGAGCTAGTTGCAGTCGGTTAATATGCTTAAATATTCCAACAATACGACGTAAGATACCGTCCTCAAATCGACAAGGGAATTCTTGAGTTTTTAGGGCGTCGTCAGGGCGCGGTAAGTACCTAATTAAGGCGTCTCGCCGGTCTCGCTCACTGTGTCAAGACAGTGTTTTGGTAAAGAGTCTCTAAATGCCTCGTGTCAGTCATTCTACATGTTGCCAGTTGAAAGGTATAACTAAATTACAGAGATATTACGTTGGAGCACACCTCTCCTGGATTCTGACTGATGTGATATAAAGTGCTAATTGTTCATTTAGATTATTAACTAATTCAATTTCAGGCTGTCTGAATCTCTAGCAAAATTGAACTTATATTAGCTTTTCATAGCGGTTCATCTGATCTAATTTTGATAACCGATGATTGATCTTTTTGACGATTACGCCTTGTTAAAATCATCTTGATCATTGTCCTTCTGAAACCTCTTTGTTTTTCTTTCATTTTATATGCTATAGGTGCGTACTAAAAAAAAGTAAACGCAGTAAGATTTGTACGTTCACGCTTTGACTCCACCTCGTGCCACGTTAGAGACGTGCTTAACGACTTCCGTCGTTCAATAAAGAATAAGAGTTCCTTCCGGTTAATCTCCATTATATTCGTAAAGTGTTGGGAGGAGCAGCAGAGCTTATATATAACAATTTAGTAAAGAAAAAGGTTCGGTGCTAACTCCGTCAATACAACGTTTTAAAAATGTGAAT
This sequence comes from Acleris cristana, assembly GCA_948252455.1. Taxonomy (NCBI): domain Eukaryota; kingdom Metazoa; phylum Arthropoda; class Insecta; order Lepidoptera; family Tortricidae; genus Acleris; species Acleris cristana. The sequence continues at coordinate 4,741,115 of OX411794.1, forward strand.
CGAGTGCTGGTTGAAGGCAATTTGCCCAAGTTAAAGTTAACTTAGAATTACGAAACCTCTAATGCGAGTAGTATATACATTGATGTTGTCTCAATTCAAGAATACTCAAGATTCTAAACATCCAAGACTCGGATAATTACGTTGTCATTAAGACCAAGTTATGTTTTCACGTAAAACACACAATAATGAGTGACAATCATGGCTGCTACCAAGAAAAATAAGCTTGATACCTGGTTACTAGCCCAAGGTTAACATAACACTTTTAGCATTAGCATAGATAAGCGAACGTAATCGCTATATTGATGACGTTTAAGTCATCCAACGGATACAAATCACAAATTATCGCTAGTTTGTTGGCAACTGCAAATAGATTCGAAGGTTATCATGTTATCATATACATGTGAACTTACGAATTGGAAAAAATACGCTAATTGCAACGAACAATATCCATTCACATAAGTAATGAAAAATTGGTCCTTCGAACCGAACCGGTGTGTCTGGTCCTCGGTGCCGGATTTGAAAGAGATACTAGGTACGCATTTCGGGATTTATTAAAATGGCATTGGTTTTTAAGGAAACTGCCTAGTAGCCGTTTACTTGTTGTTTGTTGCTTATTTACGACGACACATAACTAACGGATATTAGTGGTATAGATCTGGGTAGTGATTCTCTTACTAAGTTCTCTTATAAGCAAAGGTGAGCGAATGCAGGAGTGAAGTCCAAGCGGCGAGTTTAAGTAGTCCCGTCAGAGCGAACAAAACACATATTAGCGCGTGCATTCTCAATTCAATTATACGTTCGAGAAGCCATGCTGCCAAATTGAATACACGCGCTGAAATGTGTTTTACTCGCTTTGACGGGACTACTTAAACTCGCCGCTTGGATTTCACTCCTGCATTCGCTCACCTTTGCGTTTGAGAGAATCAATACCCAGGTGATCAGGTGATCAGTGGTATACCAAATGAGATTAAGGGTTCGGTGAAGCCAGAACGGATGACGTTCCTACAGATCTAATTTTGTCTAGTCGCGTCGACGTTTTTGCCCGTGACTTTGTTTGCATTTATCAAATATCTGGTTCTGCGACCCTGCTAACCCATTGATAAATTATACCTCAGTAGATAAGTGGTAGGTAGGTAGAAAAGACGAGGTATACCTACGTAAGTCAAGCAAGAACCAACACGGCGCTTATTGTGCGACTCAATTCTAGTTGCGATTATGATCAATTTGTACATAATGTCGGTGTCAGTTGAAATCTAAGAGGTTGAAATGGATAGGTATGTAAACAAATTAGTAATTAGTACTGTTTGACACATAACTTTAAACAACTATTAATTAATAGTTATTTAATCTGTAACTGAATACGAAAGTAATGATACTAATGATAAAGTGTATAAATCATTATAAAACCTTATTATGATCTTTCAAAACACGTGATTATGGAGTAATCATTGTAAATTGCTTCCTTGTGTTTTGTTTCTTTGCCTCAATTGACACAGACTCTACTTGCTCATATTGCAAGCAATTTATCTACAAATAAAACACCCTTAATTACTCCCGTAATATCCTGCCCTGCAAGACACATGGTGGTATCTCAGGCAAAACTCCTGTAGCAAAAAGAACCTCATTACTAACGTGAGAGGATTGAATCTGCTTTGGCTATTGAATTTGAGATACCGCCTTTTGGCTTATGAGGAAAGTATAGATAAGCCTGCTGACTATAGAAATAAGTAGTGGTAACCATACCTCTGGCTCCCTGTGGCGGCATGACGACGGCGTTCCTCTGGTCCGGCCGCAGAAGGCTCTCGGCCTCCGCACCGCCTTGGTAAGACATCTCCATGGCCTAGCGCAGCTCCAATATCATAACACGATCGAAATCATCTGGAGCCTAATGATCTTGATAAACGAGGTTATCTGTAACAAATAATATTTGTAAATATTTAGCGGTTTTCGAAGTAATGAGTCTTTCTATAATTTACGATGTGATTAAAAAGTAGTTTAAAGTTTACTACTAGTAGTTTAAAATACAGACAATGTTTTCAGATATTAGCGCAAAGATACAAATACATTAGAGACAAGCGACGCGGGGAACTTGAATTTACATATAGCCATTGCACAACACAATACAATAGTAAAGCCAGCATACCAGTAAACCATTAACCTAGTATTATAGAATTGATTCTCGAAAATATTTCCATAAAGTATTTTAAACCCATCATTATATCGAATTTCACTTCATCGAATGTATCAGCGAACGCTATTTTCTGAATATCTAAAACATTAATAACGTAGTTAGGTTAGGTTAGACTTGTGTCTACGAAAAAACTTTTTCTCATGCGGCGAGAAATTCCTTTTGGTGAAATGAAAATTCTGTATAATGAATGATACGTTCGCATCGTTGAAACGTGTTTCGATAAAATAATAGGTACTCTTTTAAAACACATCAATCAAACAAAGTTCCCTTCCCAACAATACCTACATAAAAACTAAGGTTGCTTTTTAAAATCATTCATCACATCACGCGAATGATAATATCCGAAGGAATACTTTAGTTGGACGCTGTCGATTTATTCGTCCTTAAGGGTGCATTTCCACCAGAGATATGCTATGAACATGTATTTTTGGCCGGCATCGCACCGACAACTCTTCTTGAGCTGTTTGGTGTTTATGGGCGGTGGCGATTACCTCCCATCAGGTACCCTACTTGCTCGTTTGCCTCCCACTCTTATATAAAAAAAATGCAGCTATGCTGCGAGGATGTGAAAGAAACCAGTTTCCACCACCATGCTATGTGGACCAATAAATATGATTGGTGGATATCAAACACATCTATAGCAACGTAGCCTGATGGAAAGGCAGCCTAACTGTTGATTACCTACTAAGTAATACTGCCTACATCGTATCAATCAGTGCTATCACATTACATCACCACATTTATCATATAATCATTCATCTTATCATTACATTATCTATGACAATCATGTTCACTATAGGTATAGTTCAACTTAGATTAGTTTAAGATATCACTTCTGTCGGGCGTCCCGAGACGCACACGTTTTTTTTTTGTTTAATTAGCCTTGATAAAAGATACCTCTATTCGAGAAAAAAAATCCCTCTATCTATTACGGTTCAAAAGATATAGTTCTTTAAAGCTAAGACGGACGGACGGACAGCGGAGGCATATTGATAGGGTTCGGTTGGGCTACCTTCTGGTACGGAGCCCTGAAAAATACAATTCCGATTTGGCGAACGCGACCGGGGTGACCGGCGGTGGCACGCGACGCGATGTTGTTACTAGCGTTGGTCGCGCAACCGCTCGCGGTCGCTTGTTGCCGTCGCCGGTCGCCGGTCGCGGTCGCTCACATCAGAATTGTAACCATAGGTATAATTAAATTATTTTGACAATAAAACCAATTGTCTAGACGAATTCCCATTCCGCAATAAGTAATCATGTATTGTTTAGAACAACAGCAACGGTGGGTAGGGTACCTGAACCTACTAGACACTAACTAGTAGAGCTACGCCGACCGGTAAATATTGATACTTTAGGTGTTAATGTTACTGATATGATAGGTATGATCTTTTGAACATTTTGGTATTTTTATAAAGATGTATTTGTCAACGGCAACAGAAATACATCTTCTGTGAAAATTTCAACTGTCTAGCTATCTCGGTTCATGAGATACAGCTTGGTGACAGACAGACAGACAGACGGAGTCTTAGTAATAGGGTCCTATTTTTACCCTTTGGGTACGGAACCCTAAAAACGTTATTTAACTTTGTTTTTGTCTCATGGATACTTTGTGATAAATACTTGTGTACCAAATACCTACCTACCTAATAACTACGTGAAAAGGTTATCTTATCATGCCATCCATTAACTTCTGAACCTATTTAACACATTTAAGCCTGTTTATTCAGTAAGATGTGTTTCTTTACATGAAGCAGTATTATACCAAAAAATAAACAGTCTCCGCCCACCTAAGGAGTCAGTCCAGTCACTCACAGTCACCATAAGTACTCTGACAAATTTTATATCATTAGTTTCCACAGTTTTTTAGTTTAATTCCTTTTCAACTAGTAGTATTTATTCAAAATGGTAACCTACAAACCTAGTTAAAGGAGGGGAGAATCATTACTGCATTTGGTATAAATATAAGTTTGCTTAAGAATTTTCTTCAATGACACAAATACAGGTTTATACATTGTTATAATATTATATTGAATACTCATCACTAACATTCCATAGAATGCATGATTGATTATATTTATATAGAACAAAACGTTGCTTAAATACAAAAGCGACACAGATCAAAATGAGTTGAAAGTCAAACTATATTTGTTTTTGGTTTGTGGCGCTTTTGTATTTAAGCAGTGTAAAGATGTCCACTATTCAGCAGAATTCAATATACCTACATTACCTACAATGTAAACAATGTTCATATTACTGTAAAATAATCAGTAATACAATAACCTGACTAAGATGGTCGGTTTCAATTGAACAATGAATACTTATTTCAAAATATAGGACTAAGTAAATCAAATTACTTAGACTTCAGACATGTAAAAGTGCCTGCAGGGCCTACTTACTGAATAAATGATTTGATTTGATTTGACTTACCAATACCTAATAGCTTTTATTTACATTGTTTCTCAAAAGACAAGTTACAAATGGAATGGAAACTAATTTACCTAGGTAGCTACCTAATCATAATTTTCATCGGACTGCAAACCAGAGGTCACTATATTTTGTAAAATATATAAATATAATACCTACCTAATTACAATTAGGTATGGTTGGGGGAGTTTCTAGTCATGCAGAAAGGCCAACTTTCAAGACACTTAATTACAATATTTTTTATATTGCAGTCATAAATGATTGATATTATATTATGATTATTATGATGATTATGATGATTATGATGATGATGATGATGATGATGATTATAAAAGTATGATTAACTGTATGGAAAATAAATAAATATTGTTTTAAATGATAACTGTTCATTAGGGAATTGACAGTTATCAGGGGGTACAAAGGTCACCTAATGCAAGATAAGCAAATTTAAATATTTACTAGATGGTTGTTGTAAGATAGGTATTGACTTAAGATAAAACTTAAGCGCTCAGAAACAAACAGGACATCACTTCTGTGATAAATGTTATTAAAAAAAATAGTTCACCACTTAAAAAAACCTGTATATGAAAAGAATGTGCGGAATTACATGGTTCCTAACATTCAAATCACGATAGCTCAAAAAGTCTAATAACAACCAAACATGTTCTTCCTGTATATCATTCAATTGTTTTGATAGCAGTTAAAAATTAACTAATAGTCACTTCGATCAACAATCTACTAGATTCAACGTTACAGCTCTGAAAATGGCCAGAGAAATACGAGCACAAAATAAGTTTGTGCTCATATTTCTGACAGTACGCGTCAACCACAGCTAACGTGAGGACGTGATAAAATGCCACAATGTGCGTTTAAAAATTGCGGAAGCACCACCGTAACACTAAGGTTTCGGAAGGAATATCTTTCTTTAGGTAAGTACAAGTCAGTATTTCATTTAAAGTACGTAAAAATTAGCAGTTTACATTTAAAAATCAATAATTTATTGTTTGTCAACCATCTTGCCAATAATCGGTGGTTCTGGAACAAGAAATTCATGGAGTAGTTCTCATTTTAGAATAAAAAATTATTTTTTATTTTTTGTAGAATTCCTAGTGATCCTTTTTGCTGTGTGGCATGGATATCTATTTTCGCGAAAGAAAGAGAAGATCTTAATAGGCCTTTCAAAAATTCGATTATAACGTTCGATTCATTTTGACAAATTTGACAAACTGGAAATAGCCAAAGGCGTAGAAAACAGCGATTCCCAAATTGCAGGTACAGTTACATGACACGTTTAAAATAATATTTAAGATTAAGTGTAGTGAGATGAAGCAGAGGAGTTATCACTTGGTTATCACTTCAGTCCAGCTATATTATTAAGCCGTATAATATTTATAATATTGCCGTTAATTGCAGATTCACGTCAAAAAAAGAAAGTGCAAGCAGCGGTATTAACAGAATCGACGACGTCAAATCTGGTAAAACGTTTACATATGTTGTCTTTTTGTAAATCGTGACCAAGACCAGAGGCCTTAGCACACTAGGCTTTATGTCGGCGATAAAGGCGAGTGTGCTAAGGTCTCAGGCAATATGAAATGTACAGGTATTCATATTTTGTAAATTAAGTACAAAATACTTTTATAATAACAAGCTCTGATTATGATGTATGGTCATTATTATTTTATTAAAGATAGTATTTACATATTTGCAGGTTGCATTTATAACAAATATAGAAGTTCCATAGCAAAATGTGACATGAGTCAGGCTGATTCCACTTGTTGCAGTTCTCCTGCTGCTTTAGTATCGGGCCTAATACCCTTATATGACAGTCCTAGAACAGGATATTTAAAAAAAATGTAAACGTAAATTTGTTTGTGGTACTTATATCTCTATCAAATAAAAAAAAATGTCTGTCTTATATAATTGCGACTCCATTATTACCCTGTTCCTAAAATAGAATAACATGTTTTTGAAACGAAGAAAGTTCTTTTGTTTATCGAACTCATGCTCGTCTTGTGACGAAACGTGGTAAGTATTTTAAACAATTATTATTATTTGAATCTTTGTTGCTTAGACTTAAGGTATAGTTCAAGTTAATTTAGAAGGTTCCACAGATATAGCTATAAGTATAAGCAACACGGCCACTTTTTCGCTTTGATTTTGTATGGGACCTTGAATCTAGTGGTAATTGTTGATCGAAGAATAGTCAACTCATAAATCTTGTGTTTCATTGTGGTGTCTACCTAGATACTAGACTAGTAAATGTTAAATGGATTTACTAGTACCTAGGTAGGCAGTTATCTACTACAATAAATAAATAGCTACACACACAATGAGGTACATTGGTATTTATTTTATACAAATGAGGCTTGTACTTGAGTCATCAACACAAACTTTTAAAGACTAACAAACAAAAGCCTGTATTTTCCAAAGAACTTTATAAAATAAAAGAATAAATTAATTACAAAAGAGCCTGCCTATTATTTGAATTTTGAACAATGCATTCGTTTTTAATTAAGTGGAAGAACGACCGTGGTCTTTTATTAGTTCCTTGTCTAGCAATGCTAATTATAATTTGCTAATGAATAGAAACAAATGCGTCCACTATTTAGAGAGCATTAAAATTACCTACTTAATACCTACCTATAAGCATGCTTCGATTCTAGAACGATTTCTAATAGATAAATAAAAAACCTAAAAGAAAACAGAACTTTCGGTTACAAATTACGCGGTTCAATGACCAACAAAAATAACCCTTCCCTTCACTCTGACTAGTTAACTAATGATACGGGTCGGTAACTAGCTAGGTACCTACATTCTTACGACATTCCGAAATCAACTCCTATTATGATAAGGCAACGTGGGATGAACGCGCGGTCAACGTCTTGTATCTCTAACCACATTTACATTCTGGCCTAGCAACCCACTTAAAAAAAATAGTGAGTTATAGGTATATTCTGATCTATCAAAAATATTTAATAACCGACCCATCTAAACATTTAACCAAATTAAAAATCCGCAACAGAAATGGAGCGAAATAAACGTGCTACGGTGCTAGGACACACTCTGAGCGCGTGGTTGCATCGCCTTAAAATAATTATTATGGATTATGGAGATCTCATATTCAAGCACTTACCAGATCATAGTCAGGATACGCAGCCAAATCGAACTTGTTTACATTTACTTTCTCTAAAAAATACTTAAGTTAACTGTTCATATTAAAATTAGTGTAAAAAGACACGTGCAACACGTCCACATCTGACCGCGTCGTTCGTTGCACTCTAAATGGGGTTACCAGTGTAATGGAACGGCAAGTAACGATTTTTTTATATATTTTTTCTTAACTTTTAGTAAATTTAACTTAAAACTATTAAATTATATCTAAACAAACTTCAGAATACTATTATTAGTTATTACCAATTGTACAAAAATGTAGTTCAAGTTTTGATACGTCTACCCTCCGCAATAAAAGTTTTATTGGCCTTTTTATTTTACACTAGCAATCTTAATTTTATTTTATGACATTTCTTCTGCGTTTCCGTGTTCTATTTTTAAAATTAAGTCTCTGATAAACCATTTGTGCAGCTTATTAAATAAATCTTTTGTTTTACCTTAATATACAATCTATATCTATACAGTAGTTAATAAAAACAAAATAACAGCACTACACGATGGTTAATCCAAGTTTGGCATACGAAATTCTTTTGTACATAAATTCATTTTATTTCGGTCTCTTTGCAACCTGTGAACTGGGCACTCTTATTCTGAAATCTGTTTTAATTAGTACAAACTATAAAATACAAGAAGGTTTGACATTGATAGGGAAGGACTACGGCGTTCTACTGGGATTATACGTCGTGGAGGCAGCCAGATTGATCCTTGGAAGAAAGGGAAGCCTTAGTGAAAAAGGTACCAATATACTATAATACACTTTATGTACATCACAAACAGATAGAAACATTACTTTTACTTTCAACTAGTTAATGATAAAATTTGAGCCGTAACTAAAAACTGGCTATTAAATTATCTATAAAAGCCGTACAATAACAAAACACTAAGTGAGAAGTTACCTTTTCTGAACTATAAAATACAACAAAAATAATTGCTACATTAGGTAATAAAAACTAATAATGAGCGATCTTCCTGTTTCTATCATACCATGGAGAAGTGAAGAAACAACACCTATATTTATTGCCAGCAAACCACTAGTTGGGGTATTAAGGCAAGGCTGTATTAACTGTCAATCCGGTATCGCAATCTTATAGCTCTTGTCCCTTTCTCAGCCTAAAATTGGCCAAACTTAACCGAAGTATAAACAGGTACCATCCAGTATATAAAAATTAGACAACCTAATACCAAAAATGTTCATTTATTATGAAGGAATTTTAATTCAGTGATTTTGTTCACAGATGTACCCGTTATGTTTTCGGTGGTCCTCACAGTGCCTTCTATAGCTGGGGTGGTATTCTTATTGCATTGGCAGGAGGTCACCCTCCGAATAGAGTACATTTGGTGCTCTCTGATGCTGTGTTTGCAATTGGTAGAGTTTGTATTCGCATCTATGTTCATCGTAACCATGTGCCGAGCCCCGTCATATGACTGAATATAGAGTATATTGGACATCTGATATAGTTACATGTTAGTTTACATAAGAAATCAAATGGACAACTTTTAACACTACAAAAAAGGATAATGCTCAAGTTGCAGAAATTATTAAAAGATATACAGAGTGGGCAATAATGGTAATTGCTATTTCTAAAATGAAATGAAAGAAAAATTCTAACATTTCAAGCATTTGATTTTGTTATCTGTTATTTTCCTTCAACTCTCTATAAATAGTTGTGTAAAATTGGAGACAATTTGGGAACTAAGTCTCGCTTGCATGAAAATGTTAACCCGGGTTAACCCTAGGTTAACAGGTTAATTCGTCAAAATTACTGTTCTCATATAAATCTGACATTCATGAATAATTTAACCTCGGGTTAAATTTGCAAGTGGGCCTTAGGGTACGTTCACATGACAAGCGCTCAACGCGCGTTTTGGTAACGCGCGTTTACAACTACATACATTTTATTTGAGGCCGTACACATGCTAACGCACGTTTTACGCGCGTTAGCATGTGTACGGCCTGTAGTACGGTGTATGTAGTTGTAAACGCGCGTTGAGCGCTTGTCATGTGAACCTGCTCTTAGATAGTTACAGTCAAAAGCATTGATATATGTATAGCCATTATGTCAAAATTATATTTAAACATGGACCGTATTTTCAGTGGCATAGAATCATGTAAGTACATATTTTTGACATCTTGGAAACATGCATGCATTTATGTTTTTGAGTGTACTACAGCCTTTGTGGCCATAATTATCTTGTCTATGTAAGTTCAAGGAAAATTATAGATTTTGTCCTAAACCCATAAATCTGTCCGTCGTAATTTGTAGTATATTATTATACCTTCTCACTGGAATGCCAATATTCTTTAAAATTTACCTATTTTTACCACTTCTCTTAGGATAGGAGTTTGTTGTTGTTTACCATTTATACCGTTTCCTTTTGAAATCACATAGTGAGTGTATATTGTACTTTTTAATCTTATGCATTTTGATATATTGACAAGTATTTTGAAGAGTGATTTTAATGCCTTAAATTGTAACATGTTAAGTGCTGTGTGAGTATTACCCGCTTGTTATGTATATTTATAAAAAAATAAGCCACTAGATGTTGCCAGCTTGATGTGTGGTCCCGTCCCCATAACAGGAAAATGTACAACACTGCAAAAATTTTTATTTTTAATATTGCTTGCAGTGGCACTGACCTTATGTAATATTTAGTCCATGACTTTAAATTAAAAATTGAAGTGATACTGTGGCCTTTTGATAGATAATTGTATAATGGATTGCTATTAATCAAAAAACTTCCAATGCGCATATATTTTATTATACCAAAGATAATATTTAAGTCTATCCACTTTTTATGTACTTAATAAGTTTTAACACATTTTATTTTACATTCTAGTCACTTAGCTCTCTTATCAGTTTAAACATTCTGACCAAAGTAAAATAACAAAGATCTATTTTATATGTATGAAACAAGTATGTTTTCTGGTTGTGTTTAGACTGAATACCAAAATTCAGATCCCTGACCATTGTATAACAATATATTTGTTAAACATATTTGAAACAAATGTCTAGTCATAACAATATTTAGCACAATTTTATGTACTGATTATACTTCCTTAATTAAATATTAAATGATGTAACCATTTAATATAATAAATGTATAATGAATGTGATTAATATTTTATTATATAAATTACAACGCATTGGAAAATGTTACTTATCCTTATCTATTACCCATAGTACAAGCCTGGGAGTAAGCCGACATTTGTGTGAGATCTCCTTATATTTTATATTTATAAGTTTTGGTTATTTCCTCAAAAACGTAATTATGCTGCCAACCTAAAACGTGCTATTTCATTAAGCAACATTTAAGAAAATGGAAGCTTTAAATAGTCAATAAAATTAAAATGAGTTTGTTAAAATATTGTCAAACAGTTCCACTTTCACCCCTATATTCACTCTGTAAGTATAGTGGTACTCTGCCTTTAGCCATTTTATTTCTCTTATGAACCCTCAACTCGTGCCGCATCAAGGCTTTTCTTGTACCATATTTACTTCCACACATCCTGCAGCAAAAATCCTTGATCCCAACATGATCCGACTTAAAATGGACATCCATATCAGATTTAGTATAAAAGCCTCTACCACATTCAATGCATTTGTAGGGCCTTTCCTTTTTATGAGTTAATAAATGCCTGTTGAGATTACTGCGAGTAAGGAACCTAAGATGGCACTTCTCACAAGAGAATGGCTTGTCTCCTGTGTGGGTCCTCATGTGTATTCTCAGGGATTCCATAAAGCGACCCCTATACGGACATAATTGACACTGAAATGGCAAATCAAAGCTATGCAACTGTAGATGACGGACCAAGTTATCTTTTCTATACAATTTACCGCAAACATCACATACCAAATGAGAAGCAGTCTGATGCCTCAATAAATGCTTTTTATACAACTGAGTGGTTAGCAATCGGTTGCATATAGGACATTGTACTCTAACATTTTTATGTTCTCGTGAACTTCTATGTCTGGCATACTCATCATTTGTGTCAAAAGATTTTTTACATAATTTACAGTTGTAAGTTTTTACAGCTTGAATAGCAAATTCAGTTGCATCATTTGAACCCTCTAAGCCTTCTTCAGCACTAAGAGTTTCATTATTTACTTGGTTGTGAGAAAATATTTCAACACTTAGGCTTTTTTGAAGCGAGTTTTCTGTTTCCTTAGCAGACTTCTGGAATAGAATTGCCCCTTGAAGCAAACCAAAGCACGCATCGCACAAATGTTTCGGAAATGCATCTTCTTTGGATAATATGATGTCACCAAATCGCCGTATATCCTCAGATAAGTCATTATATTTTTCGTTGCCAAAAATTGGTATTCTGGCCTCTTTTAAACAAATTCTACATGTTGAAAAATTATTTGAACCGATGTCGGCCGCTATTTTAATACCATTTATTAGTTGGTCTCCATTCCCTGGAAGACTAAGTCTTCGAGAACTGCGTTTCCTTTTAAGCTTTTTTAACAGAAAGTAAGTTAGTGCCATTATTATATGGTAATATAATTCCTTTACGGGAATTTATTAATTAATTAAGTAAACACGATTCGAATAATGCAGATTAAAAAGGTGTCGTGACAAATTTTGACATTCATTGACAGTAATTTTAAACAGGATACTGACACACCTGTGCACAGTGCCGATTTAGCAGTCGAATTTCTTTGGTGCACCTACCTAGTGCCATTAGCGCCTTAAATCTGATTTGAATAGAGCTATGTGTAAAACCAGGACCCCATGCCAGGCAGGACCTTCCTTCACTTGCCTCACAAGTGTGAAAGAAATTATTAGATTTTCGTGAGATACAATTTAGAGTCCTCCTCTAGAAACTGGTAACATTGCATCTAAATTCATAAAAAATATTGTGGTGATGGTGACGTGACGTTTGGTTTGTTTTGATGAAATATTATTGTTTAGTACCTATTTATAAATTTAATTGAATTTAAAGAATTAATTTCTAATGTACGTCATTAATGATATGGATTTGAATTAACTTTGGTGATCTCGTCAAAAATCATGGTTACCGCCTTTTACATTTCGTCATTGTCCAAGAAGTCCAAGAAATTCGATATTGAAGATTACTACCAAGACTTGCTCCAAAACTTTGTTTATTTAAAATCAACGGACACAAATGGTTCTCGATGCAGAGTGTGTTTAGAACAGTCTAATGAATCGATATTCGACGGGGATGACTCGACGGAATTTGTAGAAGCATTGCAAACCTTCGGCGACATTACGATCGATGTTACCGACGATTTTCCCAAAGCCTTGTGCACAAACTGTTACATGTTTATAAAGACGGCTATAGTGTTCAAAAAGAAAGCGAAACAAACTGATGCAGCGTTAAAACAACACAACTATTATAAAATCGAAACTAAATATGAGCGTGCAAAGTTACAGGAAATTGATGATAACAGCAATGACGATGACCGGAATGATACTGACGTAGACACCTGGCCGGCTGAAGATTCTACTGCAACTGTTAAAGTAAAGTCAGAAAAACATGAACATGAACAGGAAAAGATTAAGCTATCACCTAAAGTGACATGTCGAATATGTGGCAAAATAGTCAACAGATCATACTACAGAGAGCATCTGACGATGCATGATCCAAACCCTCACCAATGGGTATGTGAGGTGTGTGGAAAATCTTTCAGATTACGATGCGCTTATCATAATCACAGTTTACGTCACAGAAATGACTTTCCACACAAATGTCCATTGTGTCCATATAGAGGACGATATAAAGAGTTACTCAAAACTCATATGCGTACACACTCTGGGGACTACAGATATATGTGTACGGAATGTCCAGCTCGATTTCTGTTTAAAAGTAATCTGAACACACACATGCTCAAGCACAAAGAGCCACAATATAAATGTGATTCTTGCAAGAGAGCTTTTCACTCTAAATTGTTTCTGCAAAGGCATTTTGATGCAGATCATTTGGGTATCAGGAATCATGTGTGTAATGTTTGTGGTAAGGCCTTTGGTTATCGGAATGCTATGATGAAACATCAACGCCATGTCCATAAGAGAGAGAAGTCGATGTTCGGAAGAATGCCCTCTTATTTAGCAGAAAATAAGCAGCAAGAAAACAATGTTGATTTCAATGTATAAATAAAGAAAATTATTATTAATAATTAATAATTTTTAAGGTGGGCAAATATAGTGGGCTCGGCCCAGAATATATGTTTGGTCCATTCGGCATTGAGACCCTTGGTCCGTGGGGTCCTAGCACTCAAAGCCTCTTTAAGGAAATTTCGAAGAGGCTCATTGACGTCACGGGAGACCGAAGAGCTGATAGTTTCGCTTTTTAGTTTTAAAAATGTAATTTTAGTTTTGTAATTATATATTAACTTGAATATTGTTATGTGAGTTATGTCCCTAAATAAATTAAATATACATTTATAAATGGCATCATCGGAACTTGGTGTGGATTGATATATATAAGATACTAATTAAATTATATACTTATATGATGATGTTGCTGATAAACTTGTAGGGTAATTCATCTTTTATGGTTAATAAAAATGGGTTTTCAATTTATGAATAGTGAACTGTGTTAATTAGTTGGTGTTGGAAGATCCTACTCCAAAGCAAATGTCTCCCATTTCTACATGCTTCGTTGCTATTGTTTACTTATTTAATTAGTACTTTAATACCTGTCTGTGTTGCCATTTAGGCAATATAATGTTATAATATACTCAAAGTTGATAATAATTTGTGATGATAAGCTGTTTTCTCACGTCACACGTGAATCACGCTGTTCAGGTGTGATTGACTAACAAACATCCATCCATCCAAACTTTTGCATTTATAATATTACAGCAATGGAGTAAGGCTTTCAGAGTTTCCGTACCCTTCCTTTTTTAACATTTGTTTTTGTACCGCTCCAAAAAAAAGAAAACCCTGCACTAAGTTAGTATGGAAAGACGTTGCCATGCCCCACCCGTCGCTTTATTAATTAAGGAGCAAGATAACTGTTATATTTCTGTCTTCACATAGTGTCACGAACAGGGCTTAATACCGGTATTAATTAAAATTGAAATATCTTCCTTAATTTGTATTATTTCCTTGATATTTTCGACTATAATTTAGGTAATAACACTATTCTATTATATAAATTCATTGAATAGCAAAAATATTCAATAATAAGCGAGATACCGAAAATGAATACCGGTATTTTTGTATGAAAATAATACCGGTATTCAAGCCCTGGTCACGAATGATCGGGATATGCATGAAACATGCTGGTGAGAGAACCCCTTTATTTCGGTAGTAATTTTTAAACGAAATAATTATGACTGGCAACTCTGGGAAGAGGTGTCATCTAGCTTTGGCGGGGAAAGATGGAGGATGATGAGGTTTGTGAAGTGAGATATAATTGTTTTGTACACTGGTAAGTGCTTATAAACTGTAATATTGACGATGTAAAGAGATGGCAAAAGATTAATATTGTTTTGGAGGCCTGTGGCCCGTTTCACGAAGCTACAAGTTACAAATTACAAGCGGAAGTCTCTATCTAACTCCTTTTGCTAGAAAGAGAGTTCCGCTTGTAATTTGTAACTTGTAGCTTCGTGAAATGGGCCTCTGGGTTGATCTGTAGAGGAGTGTGGAGGATCAACAGGGGACCCACCTTTATGTTTATTATCTATTTTCATAAGTGTGTAAGTTTACAATTTCAATAGACCCTTTTACAATCCACTTTGACGTTCAATACCTACAACACCTCGAGGTAATCCCTCTCATACTGCTGCTTTTTACATCAAAATCATTATTTTGAAAACAACAAAGACGGCGATTGAAACGCCCATAACTATTAGATAAATAAAAATCGCTGACATAATGGTGACGCCTTCTCTATCTCTCTTAATGGGAGCATTAAAGAAGATAACCAATTTTCATGAAACCTAGCCAAGAACCACCGCTAGAAAACATACTTTCAATTTAAAAAAAAACGCATCCTAATCGTTTCACCCGTTTAAGAGCTACGGCATACCATGGGCATACGTTCCTTGTAATCTGTGGGTGCCACAGACAGACACACACACACACACACACACATATAGGTTAAAAAATTGGATCATGTTACCAACTTCACTTCGAACAGCGCCCTCATTTTCAATGAGCTTCAGAAAAAAACCGGGCAAGAGCATGTCGGACCATAGTGTAACGCAATATGAAGCGCAAAAGAATGTATCTTCATGGTGCTTACGTCCTTTTGTTGAGAAGCGCAGTTTTTCGGCAATAACTCAAAAACGGTACTTATATTCGATCATGTCGAAACTAATTTTCGTTGAAAGTATTTATTAAGGGTTAACTTTGTGTTTTTTTTTTTATATTGGACACACAGTTTAAAAGATAAAGGGGGGACACAGTTTATGTAACTTTCGGAGCGATTTCCGAAAACATTCACCTAATCAAAAAAATGCTTTGAAACCTTAAAGTGGTTTTTAAAGAACTATCGGAATATGTGCCACACATATCTGATTTATGCTAAACATTACTTAAGTAATAGCTATTTAAAATAAAAATACTAGAAAGAAATTTCGAAGAGGCTCATTGACGTCACGGGAGATCGAAGAGCTGGTTTTCGCATTAGGGCGGCTACATACATACGGAATTCCGTTTCAAAATTTCGATTCGGAATTGTGAATGCAGCTAATCCATACAAAATCTATGACCCTACCACACACGACCGTTTGATTTTTTTCCGTTTCGGAATTCCGTAACGGGATTCTGAATGTACGTTGCCGCATGGAATTCCGTATGTATGTGGCCGCCCTTAGTTTAACTGTAATGTGTTTATATAACTATCCAGCGAAGAAATGCTGCCAGTATCTTCGGGACCATGCCGCAGGGCCCCTTTTTAGATGTAGCTTTTTAGTTTTAAATAGAATTAAGTTGTAAAAATGTAATGTTTGTTTTGTAATGATATACTTACATAAAATTTGAAATTAAATACCTACCAACAGTACTTTTACATACACGTACATTATTTTTACCCATCTCTACTTTTGTCTCGACTGCGATTTAATCTCTATTAGTCTATTACTTCAAGAATAGGGATTCCAATTTGACATTTGCTTGCTAGCCACAAAATTGTATACAAATTGTATTATAGTACATAGGTACGAACGCGAAGTGCAGACAAAAAATCAATGTATTTTTTATGAGCCTATGTTTCCCGTTAACAGTGTGATCCTAGATTGAAGATCTATAAACAATACATCAGTTTATGTGTGATATTTAGTTCCGTGACCATGGTTTCCACATACCACTTAGTAAAATTATTTCAAAAAGCAACTTACGAAAGATTACAGCGAAATGCTGGTACGCTGGGGGAGAGTTCTACAGCTTCAACTTCCAAATCTGCTGGCACAGCTCTGCGCACAAGAAGTTCCACTCAGAGCAGCGTTAAAATGAAAACTTGTCGTGTATGCTTAAAGGAAAAGGGTACTAAACCAATTTTCGGCGACGATTTTACTTCTGATATGTCGGTAGCAATCCGGGTTTTCGGTGACATCGACTTGAGAGAAGAGGATGACTTCCCTAAGCATCTATGCGACGCGTGCCACGCCCTGTTAGAAGCGGCTATTTTATTTAGGAAAACAGCAAAGCAATCCCATCAGGTACTTAAGAAACGTCAAATAAAACAAGAACTTCAGCCAGACTCGGACGACTGGGACTTTGATCCCGGCCCAGAAGAAGTAAAGGAACAGAAACCAAAAAAGACCCATTCCAATCGTCTCACTAGTTACTATTCACCCATTGAAGCACCTGAAGAAACAAAAAAGTTAACAAAAGCAGAAAAGAGAAAACAAAAGACGAAAGTTCAGTGTCGCATTTGCTGTAAAATCGTCACTAAGGCGTATTTCAAAGAACATTTTGCATTACATGATGCTACTATAGCCAAGTACATGTGCGATGTCTGTGGGAAATCTTTCCGACAGCGCTGTGCATATAAAAGTCATTATTATGTACATGGTACAGATTTCCCTTATAAGTGTACAATGTGTCCTTACAAAGGACGTAACCAAGGCCTGCTCAGCACACACATGCGCACGCACACCGGGGACTACAGGTACATGTGCACGGAGTGTCCTGCTCGGTTTTTGACTAAAAGTAATTTAAACAAACATCAAAACAGACATAAAGAACCTACATTTAAATGTGATACATGTAAACGGTGCTTCCATACAAAGTTAATATTGGAAAGGCATTTCGAAGCCGAACACTTAGGGATAAAGAATCACATTTGCAATTTGTGTGGGAAAGCATTTGGCTATCGAAAAGCTATGATGAGGCATCAGTTGGATGTCCATAAAAGAGAAAAAAGGGTGAATGGTCGTACACCTGCTTATTTGGAAGAGGAGTATAAGAAGGAAGAAGCGCGGCTTATTGGCCGCATGATCAATGAAGAGCCACGCATTTAATATAGCTTATTCAAGAAGTTATGACACTAATCATGTATGTTGCAAACATCAATGTGAAGTTATGTTTTATTTATTATCAAATAGACATTTATATCAACCTTCTATTTAATTTACATTATTTAGTTAAATTATTTTAAATTATTATTATATTGATTATTTGAATTTATCATTAGCAATGGTATGGTCAAGTAGCCTCATGGCATAGGCCTCACCTGAACTTTTTGCTTAAGAGGATTGTGAAAGAGAAATTCCATACAAATTTAGTTTCCCACCCCCTAAATCAAGTATGATTTCCACAAATTTTAAATATATTGTACTTACTATGAAAAAGTAGGTTGGATTGGGCAGGATAAATGTACAGACCTAGTTTTTAATAATACCTACAATGTATTAAAAAATCTTAAAAATTAGACTAGGTTAATGGGGAGAAAACCGCTATTGCATTTTGTATGGAATTTTTCAGCCTCACTCTCCCGTTAATGTTGTTGTCCCCATGTTGCTCTTAATACCATTTTAATGTAATAATTGTTTATGCAATAAGGTCTACCTTTTGGCAGAAAATCTAGGTAAAAAATATGTTAGATAATACTTTGGTCTGTTGATCATCACAAACAAAATAAAGGACATGTACATGTAGGTAACGTCTTAAAATATTGTAAGCAATTTGAATTTTATCCTTATATACATTAATTAGTGCAATAAGAAAAGTTGTTCAGGTGAAATAGCAGTAAAAACCTTCTAGTATAATTGGTAATATGGTCATTACCAGTTGTCTCTACTGGTGACAATTTTTACAGTGTACAAATTAATGCTCACCTCCTTAAATATGTATGTGGGTGTTTTGGGATTTATTGCCTCAGTGGTTGCTGAATACAATTTAACCTTTTAACCAACATTGACTGAATTATAATACAGCAAATTAGATATCCAGCTTATTTCGACGATCTTGTAATTAAGGCAAAAGTTTCATATGTTATTACAAAATATTCTATGCTTTCAGTGTTTAGCAGATATGAAGTACTACAGGTTTTTTGTAAATTTGTATAGGTGGCAACACACAGGCATAGTGACCGATGAAAAATACTCAGCAAAAGGTTAAATATAAAAATACCCTGCTTTACTATTTTTACAAGCTAAACTAGAAAACATGTAAGTCTTCCTGCCCTTTCATGTACGGCATATAGTCAAATTACTATCTAGCAAAGTAAAGCCGCAAACGCACTAAGGGCCTTTACCCACTGCTCCCGATACATCCCGCCGATACGATCTGACTATGCAATTTGAACGCGTGCATTCTTATTTTGTACTACAGGATCGTATCGGCGGGACGTATTGGGTGCAGTGAGTAAAGGCCTTAAGGGCGGTCGCCCACGGCGACTTTTTGCAGCGATACAGTCGCGCGTTTGGTATCGCTGTCACTTTCACACATTAGAGAGCAAACGTGACAGCGATACCGAACGCGCGACTGTATCGCAGCAAAAAGTCGCCGTGGGCGACCGCCCTAAGAGTGGAGGCAGTGCGGTGCGGCGCGTTCCATACTAAAAGCGTGCCCAAAGCGTGGCGGAGGCGTTTTTAGTATGGGAATGCGCCACACCGCGCCGCCTCCACTCTCAGTGCATTTGCAGCTTAATGCAGAACATAATTAATATGGAACGCGTCAAACCGCTTACGCTTTACCTTTACGACCAAGATTCTATTACGGCTTCATCTGCGTGCCATGTTATTTGTATCCTACTGTGGGTGGGCAAACGAATCTGACCTCTCCGTTACCCTAGTTGGTATTGATCCTTCCTACAAAGTAAGCGGTCCCGGGTTCGATTCCTAACCACAACACAGCAACTGCATAGTGATTTGCCTATATTTCCAAAAAAGTTCAATTTGATAGTGACCTATTATAGTGTACCTGTCTGTAATTTTACTATATTCAAATATAGTTTTTGTCATTAGCGTTATACAGTTTACATTTTGTATTTTACATTATTAAATAGGTTTTTTATAAAAATAATTTTCTATAGGATGCCCTGTACATTGCAAGCAGTGAATATATTTAATATGAATAGTGTTAATCCGCAGTTTGTCTGTAGCTGAATGCTGTTGTGTATTTTGTTTGACTGAGCATTACATCACAACTCCTTGACTGAATTTAATGATATTTTTAAAATCAAGTTTTTATTTGTAAGTGAATATACATATAAGTTCCTGAATTAAGTACACCTTGGTGGCAGTTTTATAAACCTGGACACTAAAGTGAAATAGGCCATTTCCTGTTCAAGTTCGAAAAAAATTAAGGAAAAAATGTTAAAGTAAATAAATATCTGGGGACAATCTCAGAATCTCACACAAATTTAGATAGCCCCAAACTAAAAAAAAACACAATTATAAAATATGGTCACACATTGCAAAAAAATATGCATAAATGTGTGGCAACATATTATTATGATTAAGAGGAAGGTTTTATCATCAGTATTGTCATTTGAATTAGGACTAAAATCTTCTACTTGTCACAATTAATAAAGCATCAAAATTCACAAAATGTAATAAGAAATAGCAAACAATCAGCCCCATTTAAGTATGGTGTTTAAATTGTCCCTCATATGAGGTTGCCAACCATATTGAATGATAACATATCCTATTTTATGTTTGTTGCTTCATTATACTTTAAACCTTTGAATTAAAAAAAAGTATTGAAAATACTTTATTTCTGACTTATGTGTGGAATGGATCGAAATTGATGACCGGAACGCAGAATCAAGACTTCTGCGAAATTTCTGAATGTGTGTGAAGTTTCATTACAGTACAGTGTGCTTAGAGCAAAAAAGTATGTTTTCAAACAAATAAATAAATAAATTTGAAGAATACTTTTTTATTTGGAAGTACTTTTATTTTATACTTGTTAGACAGGTATATACATTATTTTCCTAAAAATAGTTGGCAACCCTACCCTCATAGCTTATAAAATAGGCTCTTGGAATAATGTAAAGTTACTGATAATTAATAATGTTCTCTGGTAGCTAGATGTCTTGTGTATGTAGGTACCATGTAATAATAATAATCAATAAAAAACAATTTTTAACTCAATCAGTTTTATTTTCATTACTTGTTTTCTCTTCCAAATACAAAGGCATTCTCCCTCTCCCATTTGTCAATTTTTCTCTCTTGTGAACTTTTAACTGGTGGCTCATCATAGCATTTCTGTAACCAAATGCTTTTCCACAGACATTGCACACATGGTTCTTCACTCCTAGATGGTTGGCCTCATAATGCCTGTCCAATTCAAGTTTTGAATAAAACCCTCTATTACAAGTTTCACATTTAAAATCCACAGGGCCTTTATGCCTTTTCAAATGCTTATTTAAATTACTTTTAGTTAAGAAGCGAGCCGGACACTCCATGCATCGGTGGTGGTATTCTTGTGTATGCGTTTGCATATGAGTCTTAACTAATCCGGGATGACGGCCCCGGTACGGACAGAGTGTGCATTTATATGCTAATTCAGAGCCATGAATCAAACTATGTCTCTTGAAAGCACTCTGCTGGATAAAAGATTTGCCACATGTGTCGCAAATATACTTAGATAAATCATTATTGTGAATAGCTAAATGGAATTTATAATAGTGCTTTTCATACAACTTCTTGCATACAGAGCATTGAACTCGTTCTGATTCAGTCTTATTATGATCTTCCTTGTGTGTGTGCGTTAAATGGTAGTTGAAATATGTTTTGCTATAGGACTTATTACAAATAGGACACTGGAGTTTTTCGCCCGGGCTAGCCAT
The DNA here is from genome assembly GCA_948252455.1 of Acleris cristana. Lineage (NCBI taxonomy): Eukaryota > Metazoa > Arthropoda > Insecta > Lepidoptera > Tortricidae > Acleris > Acleris cristana. The sequence goes on from OX411794.1 coordinate 4,763,113, forward strand.
TGAATGCTGTTCCATGTGCCGGTTGTAATAAGCCATGCTAACATTTTTTGAGCAGATTTTGCATTGAGTCTTGCTTGAATGCAACATTTTTTTATGTTTCATTGATTGCTTGTGATTAGAATACTCCATTGATGAATTAAAGTCCAAGTTACATGTGTTGCATTTGTAACTTCTCTCATTTAGAAGTAAATTTGCAGGGTCATACTCATCATTGTTACTATCTGTAATATTGTTTTTTGAGTCTTCCAAGAATGACTCTTCAATTAATGTGTTATTATCATTGAAAAAGGAAGGCTCAACTACGATTTCCTCTTTAATCACAATATTACTCTCTAATGCCGAAATTCCACTATTATCTTCATATCCAACTGAAATTTGTAATTTTGGTGTTTCCAACAGATCATAAAGTTGATTGCTTCTTAAATACTCATCTGATTGTTTCGCTGTCTTCCTAAACAGTATCGCAGCTTCCAACAATTCTACACAGGTTGTACAGATATATTTGGAGAAATTATCTTCTACACTAAGTTCTATGTCTCCAAACGCCATAACATCCGCGGATATATCTAGGAAAGTTTCTTTGCCGAATAATGGTATGTTTCCTGCGTTCAAACACACTCTACATATATGAGGCGGCGAGTTGTTTCCACTTTGTTCCGTTTCATTTATATACCATGTTACATATTGGCTAATTTTATTACCTGGGGTAAGTGCCCGTGCAGATTGCTCGTGTTCCATAGTGCAGAAACTACAGATTTTTTGTACCCTTACAATTCTTCAGTTCGTACGGTGATATTACCTAAATTATCGATCGGCATTCGGTAAAAGTGCAATATGATATGTATGTGCAATGTACATTTTGTTTTGTTTTAAAATGACATTGACAACTTTGACAGAAAGAAAAGTCTGACCGGACATTCATTGCACTGGGCGGCATAAGGCCGGCCGCATACATTCGTTTTCCGTATACGGTTTCACAATACGTTTTCCACATTCGGACATCCGCGGCTGGCCGCATACATAAGTTTTCAGAATACGGTTTCCGCATCAAGTTGTACGATTTGTGCGAGCAGTTAATTTATCGATCACGGAATCGATTTTTTAACCGAATCTCTCGCTAACTCTCAATCCAACCCGTCCTACCAAACCACTCTTTAACACATCGACGGTTGGACGACCATGTATTCCAGCATTATGTGGCAACCCGAACCTATACTGTACATAGCTGTAGCGTTTAATTGGTAACATGATCCAACTTTACACTTCTACTGCCGCACTCAGAGACGTCAATTAAATTTAATGCTTGATTAATGTAGCTGCTGTCACTTTCTTTGCTATAGCAATAGAATAAGACATCACGTCACTAAACAAGCGTTAGTTAATTAACGTCTCTGAGTGCGGCAGTTAGTAATGTAGTTTGCTAAGCTACACAAAATTATACTCAGCAGAATAAAACATCAGGGTGAAGTCAAAGCAAAATTATATTAATTATTTCGTCATGATAAATTACAATAAATAATAATCACAGGCAGAATTGTAGGTATTATTGTATCCAAGAGCTAATACAATAAACTATTTCCTTCCACACAATAACCTTAACATAAAATAAGTTTTGTTTAAAATAAGTACAATTACAATACTGTGGAACTCGTAAAAAAAAACGAAACGACTTATAACCGTGGTAAGATTTCGAGAATGCATTGAATTAATTCACATAATTATAATTTGTTGCTGTAATCCTGTACTTAAAACTGACAAATTTAGTTGTTATATCCTAATAATATTTCCAACCGATATGAACAGCAACGAGGACTTTTATTCCTTTTTTTATGGCGTGGATAAGCAAATGAGCCCATAGACCACCTAAATGGTAAGTGGTGTCCGAGACATTTGCATTTTTGAGACTACAATCTTAGGGCCTGTTTCACAATCGTAAAGCATATCTGACACATAAATTTAGCCCTTTCCTTTTCTAACACTTGCACATAGATAAGGAGAGAGCTAACTTTAACTGGCACATAAATTTACTTGTCGATTGTGAAACAGGCCCTTAGACTGCCAATGCGTTGCCAACCCTGACGGCTAAGAAAGAATTCCTCTATGCTAGTAATTTCACCAGTGGCCCGTTACGTAGCTAAAAGTTACAAATTACAAGCGGAACTCTCTTTCTAGCAAAAGGAGTTGGAAAGAGACTTCCGCTTGTAATTTTTTAACTTGTAGCTTCGTGAAACGGGCCCCAGTTGTCAAATCATACCTATTCTTCTATTGTTTAGCTCACCTTGATTTTATAACGTGATCTGATCACTATTGTTTAAATTATGACAGCTCTTACGGTAAAGTGAATAAGAGCTACAATAGTTAACATGCGATGATGATATATAAACCAGTAGGCAAAACAAAAGTAGAATAAAGGTTTGGATATATCTGCCCGAGGAGATCGAAAAGGTTTAGGGCTTTTATAATGCAACTGTTTTGTTCGACATATTTTGAATGTTTCAACTTTTTTACATGTGTTCATTATACATTGTCATTATAACTTTAAAATAAGTGTAATCAAGTTATAAAATAACAGGACTGAAAATACAAGAAATAAATTGTCTGAAAATTATTGAGGGAAATTGCATTAAAACAATGTATTCAAATAAATAATTAAAAATCACTGCTGACTAGCCTCTATTTATTAAACATCGACTAAGAGAGCGAGAGAAACCTTTGACCCACTCATCCGACTAAATATACCTCTATGCGCCTTGATTACAGTAATATTTGTGATTTCTCTTAAGAGTTAATCGTCAGTGCAGCCTTAAAAAAAGGTAATTTGTCTAAGGCCTGATATTAAATCAGCTCATCTCCAGAACACAGTAACAGACAGATAAGTTTTAGCCCTTTCCTTTTCTTTCATATGAGAGTTAAGGAAAGTGATAACTCTGACAGATATTTAACCTATTATAAAAAATATGTTGTAGGTATATTCACTGCATATTGCCTCCTGCGGTACTTACGTGGTCGCGTTAATAGTGATTTAAATGTCGGTAGTGTCCCAAGAAAATGTTCACTTTAGTGCATTGTAATAAAAACCTTTTTTTTAAATAATGACTTCTGTTCAATGGGACAACTTGCCAGCGTCAAAAACTTCAACCTGAACATCAAAGGCCCGTTTCACGAAGCTACAAGTTGCAAATTACAAGCGGAAGTCGCTTTCTAACTCGTTTTGCTAGAAAGAGACTTCCGCTTGTAATTTGTAACTTGTAGCTTCGTGAAACGGGCCCCAAATGACACGGATGATACTGACATCACTAGTTAAAGCAGTTATCAATTGTTATTTATAATTTTCCAGGGGTAAACGATGATTGGAATCACATGACGACCACGCAAGTGATGTAGGCTTGGAATGAAATTAAATTTAAAGTCAAATTACTCTTGTATCAAGGTAGGCACTGGCGTTGAACTTTAAGTAGCAAAAACAAACCAGTGTGCGCGCTAAGATCGCGCGGCGATCCACGTCTATAGTCTGTGTCAATTGAAATTGCCAAAGATGTAAACAAATTAGTAGGTACTGTTTGACACATAACCTCAAATATTCATCAAGCGTGTTTATATTTTAAATATCGTATAATTAATAGTTATTTAATGTTAAACTTAATGTGAAAGTAAAGATCAAGTGTATAATCATTGCTAGAGTCTGACCAGCAAATCGTGTCAATAGCATTTTTTTTTATTCTTGATGTGGCAACAATTTTCCGTATGAAACAAGCTGTCAAATTATGAGTACCTATCCAGTCGCTATGCATTTCGTGTTACCAGGGGCTCTACTTTGAAATCAGTACTTCGAACTTCGGATCGCCCCATCACTTTCTTGCGAATTAGTGACGCGTCGAGAGCAAAAGGGATAGCAATAGACGAAGTTCGAATTACGGATTTCAAAGTAGAGCCTCAGGGGCTTTACTTTGAAATCAGTAATTCGAACTTCGGATCGCCCCGTCACTTTCTTGCAAATTAGTGACGCGTCGAGAGTAAAAGGGATAGCAACAGACGAAGTTCGAATTACGGATTTCAAAGTAGAGCCACAGGTAGTGATTATTTTGAATTTGCCGCCTTTTTTTTGTGACACGATTCGCTGGTCAGACTCTAAGAAGACCTGAGGCTCTACTTTGAAATCCGTAATTCGAACTTCGTCTATTGCTATCCCTTTTGCTCTCGACGCGTCACTAATTCGCAAGAAAGTGATGGGGCGATCCGAAGTTCGAATTACTGATTTCAAAGTAGAGCCCCTGACTTGATCTTTAAAAGCACGTGATTATCAATTAATAATGGTAAATTGGTTCGTTTGGTTGTGTTTACATTTTTGCCAATTTAAATTGGCACAGACTATACAATGTAATATTGTTTTAGTTCAAATCTCTTAGGCATAGTCAAATTATGTCAAAGTTTACATAATTGCTACACGGCTCGTCAGCCGAATACAAAGCTAATACAAATTCTACTTTATTAACTAATACCTCAGCTACTAGATATTGTGAGAACAAACTGGCGTGATTTCTTTACGCTTTTTAATTATGTTATAATGCAACTAACCAACGTATAACAGATACAAAATTAAAAAAAACTTATTTAACGGACCACTTTGAAAGTCAAATGCAGGCCACACTTAATCTGTCAAAAGCATCCTATTTAAGTGAATATGATACCACCGAGCGAATTAAATAGTACATGGTAAACTCGCTTAACGTCGTCCAGCCTTAAGGACCTCAATTCACCAAGTTTTTGTTTAGTTTTTGTCTAAATTTGGCAAAATCGCGACAGTTTGTGCTCACATCACTCTATCACCCTACATTACAATCTCAATTCACTATTGAGGTACATTCGTTACAGAACAGAACAATTTGAACACTAAATTATGTTATGGCGGCACTTCACTTGGCGTGTGTATCGGCATCAGTTTAATAAATGTTTTACGTTCGTAAAAATAACCAACAGAACATATTCATAGATCCCTATACCAAATGTCAGTTTGACTATGAATAAATATGAAAATAGCCATGTGAAGACATGTTTTCTGTGAATTTGCATATTAGGCTCTTTTGATGATAGTCAAAAAAACTTTGCTATTGGCTTTGATTGGTTAAATAGACAAATAATGACAATGTTTTCACAACTATGCCGTCTGTATGTTTACCACGAAACTCTAAATTCGAAACTGCCAGACTTCCAGTGCCGAGGCCCTGTCAATCGTCACTTGAGTGTTAATCGAGAGAAAGGGATGGAGGATCTGCACATTAGGATTGTCTGTGAAATATTCCACATACACTAATACGTAACGCCATGTGAAGTACCACCATTAAGTTATTGAGCAAGGTAAGAGGAAGCAAAGCCAGTTGAGGAGCTTCTAATGGTTATCGACTGATAATATTTACTAACAAAATATGTTCATAAAGGAATTTAAATTACGATTAATAAACAACCCAAACCACGTGGCTCTGTTAAACAGCCAATCAAACCTGTTTATTCGAGCTTTGACATATCAGTGCTCTGCTTCTATTGGCTGACGTATCACATGGTTTATTTTGTTTACATTTAGTTATTTTCATAAACAAACGAAGTATAGTACAAGTACACGTGTACTTGTACTATACTTCGTTTGTTTAGTACTGGACTGGCTCTTGATTGCGGTTATTGTCACCGTTTTGGCGTTGTTGCCCAAGAATAACTTACCGGATCACCGGTATTGGAATTCGTAAAAAGAATAACTATTGTGGTAATCGCAAAAGCGTAATGACCTATAATGACAATAATAATCAAATTGAAATATAACTTAAGTATTAATTTTATACCGGTAATACTTTGACAGCTCGTTCGATGAAATGATACAATCGATGAAGAGAAAATCGATAAAATGATGGGAATAAACCGGTTTTACAGTCCCCTACTTTGAATGGGTATAAAATGAACACAGCCAGTCCAGTGTACTTGTATTAGCAGCGGTGTATAGTACGAATTATATAAATTGTACCGATTTACTACTGCGATGTGTTAAGCAGATCGGGCAATCTTAGTACCAATTTCACCAAACGATGTTAAATTTAATCAATGTTAATCGACTGTTAGATCATAAATTTTGACAGCTGTTAACGCTCTAATCGTCCGTTCAGTGGTTAACATCGTTTGGTGAAAGTACGTAAAGAGGCGACTGACTAACATTTCGGTATAACGTTACAAGTCAGTCGCCACCTTAAAAAATATCTTATTATAACTTATTACTCACACATCAGGTGCTATGTATGTTTAAATTAAATACAATTTATAAACACGTATCCTAAACTGGCTTTTTGTTTAACATCAGCTATTAGAGTATCAGGGGCCTCATTCCACTTTGTTTTTACACCTATTGTCATCATAATTGTTTTTAACTCTTCACTATCAATTCAATAAGAGCTGTCATAACGTTGACAATTAGAAAGCAACAAGAAAAAAGGATAAGGCCCCAGTTTTGTTAAGCGATGCACAAAGTAAGCAAGCTATTATAAATTCGTTTTTATTATTGCTTAGTTATCAAACAACTATCGTCAACAAGGAAGCTTTTTCGTCGTTAATTATTCTAGATAACTCTAATTGCACTAATCAATTAATTGGTGCATCCACTTTACAATCTAAATTAGATTTCAAGTAAGAAGAGAGGCAAAAAGTAGTTAATTATACGTTGATATGAGATGCATAAGGTCTGGGGCCTGTTTTATAAAGCTACAAATTACAATTTACAGGTTACAAGTTCCCATTTGACACAACCTCGACCAATGACGAGCAGCCATTTGAGCAGTGTTGCCAGTTTAGACCTGTAAAATTGTTACTTGTAGCTTTATAAAACGTGCCCCAGATAGAAAGCTGTATAAATATTTGGGTAGTATTTGCAAACGTGTGTGTAAATCTTCCCCGCCGTTTGTCCCTCTGTATGTACGCTTAGATCTTTATCTACGCAACGGATTTTAATGCAATTTCATCAATAGATAGAGTGATTCAAGAGAGGAGAGATGCATACCGTCATTTAACCATTTAGTTAATTAATTATCTATTACTACTAAAAAACCGAAATATTTGTCTTACACTTTAAACACGGATTTTTTTCTTAGGTCAGTTAATTATTTTAACAGAGATTGTCAGAGATTCTTTCATTTTGAAAGTCGATATGGGAGTACTCCAAAAATACTCGTAGAAGATTAAAGATACGCTATCTATGTCCTTATATAAATTTCCCCAATTAGCCGACGAATAAAGATGATAATACAGTCACGAGATTTAATTTAGTACCCACCTTAGGTCCAAAGTCAATCTGACATTCTACAACGTTAAGGTTGAGTTTCCTAAAAGTTACAAAGACTCGACATCTCTAATGACATTGACGACTTCAAGCATATTTTTCTTGATATGGGTCCCAAATTAACGCTCGTGACCGTACAACATTTGAAGTTAAAGTGTTGAATAGGTTCGCAATATTAGAAAAATCTGTAAAAGCTAATTTACTAAAACTATATCTACAACCTTATGCGTCTCATAACAAAATGCTATAGAAATGATACAGAAATACAAACATCAAGATACAATTATTTAAGACAAAGGATCGAGATCGGTTTAATTTGACATGTTGTTATATATTACGTCCTAGTATATTTAGCTACGGTATATTAAGCTATATCTATTTCCTAAGACTTTTCTCATCTAATGAGATATGCCCAGCAGTAGGAAAAAACTGTTGTTATTAATTGCGCACGATTAGAAATATAATACTATTATAGCAAAAGGAACATAAGACGTCAATAATGACACCTGTCATTCTAGTACCAATTATAACCTCAAACACAAGAATATGTGGCGTTATCTATGAAAAGGGACCTTATTGTCGATGGAGCTTCCGCCATTATTAACTATGCTCCGATATAAATACAACGTCGCATGACGCAGTGCGGCATAAGCGCCATCGACAATAAGGTCCCTTTTCATAGATAACGCCACATATTCTGGACTTGACAGAAGCGCGTGGAGCTGACCCCATGTGCTTCTGATTACTCCACGAGAAAAAAAACTAAACAATAGGAAATATTCATGACTTTACACAGCTTCAATAAAAGTTGATTCATGTAACAAACAGTTGACAAAAAACATTTTTTGAATAGCTATAAAAATAACCAAGATATAAGCCAACAAAGATTTGTTCCTATTTCTTTCTAGAAAAACAGAATTTAACATGGAGTTTATATGTCCGACCTGTCACGTGACGTCACAGTGCATATCGGAGCTCTCTCTCTAATCGATTTCTAATTAGCAGTTTAAAATGCTTGTATCATCCGTATTTCTTGGCCGATTTTAATTTTAATTTTATTTTTGGTGATCTCTTTTACGGTATTTCTATACTTGTATTATGTTGTGAAATGCGATTTAAAAAATCCTACTGTACTCGCGTGTGATATACATGGACGTATAGCTCTAAGACTTATTAAAAGGAGTGAAAGATATTAATTTTAATTAAGATTATAAACAAAAGAATAGGCTATTTTTTTTTTTGTTTTGGCAGGTGTCAGGATTTACTTCTATCGTTCTTTTACTATAATTGAATATAATAATCCCTTTTTAATTATTAATGGTTTTTTTTAAATTATTTTCTACTTATGATATTTCATTTTTAATCGTGCGTGTAAATGATTAACCGTTAAAAATAACAATTTTATTTGTTTTTATTTATTTATAAAAGTAACAACATGGTTATATTAAAGTTATCTATGTTTAATGTGATTAAATATAGGTATTAGAAATAGTATTTGTTTTAATCGTTATGATAATTATGTTGCATTACAAATCTCAGAAAATGGTATATTTTTTCAAAAGCTTGATTATTAGTTTTACTTAATTGTTTTATATTCAAAAGCTATTTTTTTGGTTAACAAGTTTATTTAGAAAACAAGTCCGAGAAGAACAAAACACTTATTATTTCAATACCGTATGAGATAGGGCTGAACTACAATGACGAAGAAAAGTAACTGTTCACTTTTTTACTACTAGTACTTACCTATAGTATAATGTGACCCCGTTATTTTGCTCGTCTCATACTAATTTTATACCATGTAACAATATTTATTGTACTTTTAATAATTTACCTAAATACTGCTATAATAGGACAGTGATTTATTTCTAGTCTATAGGCTGATTTCTATTGAATACTATGGAAGTCGAGCATATCATATGTTAAAAAAACTTCTTGTACAGTCTTTCAGACTAGTGGGGTGATGGCACCAGTGTTGGACAGTTTTAGCTGACAGTTACCAGTAATGGACACTTCACTCTTAATTCAATTTTCATACGGTCCTAAATTGATTGTTGCAAAACAAATGAATAACCCTTGACTTCTGTAAAATAAGAATCAAGTGTCCATCATTGGTCCTTGTCCATTACTGGTTCCGACAGCCTAGTGAGTAGGAGATAAACAATTCTCACAAGGTACAGGCAAAGATTTTCTAAAGTAATTATAAACAACAAATTTAATTTCGAAATTAAAGTCGATTATATATTTCAATTATCCATAGTTATAAATGTCAGTATACGTTCTATGTTCCTACTGCTATAGCGCTCAATAGGATCATTATTATTAATAATAGTACATTTCTAATACTGGAATATTTTTGGACACACATTACTGGGAATAACATTATTCTATACATTTAGGCTATTCGGACAAAGGGTATAGAAGCTTTAGGTCTTCATCTCGTTAGGACTAGGTAGCAAATACGACTAGATCGCTTTGCAACTACATCTCGATCTGACTACATCGCTTTGTGCCTAGATCGCTATACGACCAGATCGCTTTGCGACTACATCTCAAAAGGCCGAGTTGCAAATTGACCACTTCGCTTGCGTTACTAGGTAGGTTAGGTTCGTTAGGTAACTTCAAATGCCCGAAGGGCAAATTGCCCAGGAATAGGAGCCCCGCCATGCGGGGCTCCGTCGACATTGCTAACACAGACATAACATGAAAAAACAAAGTGGTAATTTAGCGACTCAGACCTATTGAGATGTAGTCGCAAAGCGATCTAGTCGTATTGCGATCTAGGCACAAAGCGATGTAGTCAGACCGAGATGTAGTCGCAAAGCGATCTGGTCGTATTTGCTACCTAGTCATATCGAGATGTGGACGGAAAGCTTCTATCCCGGACAAAGTATTGACTATTTTACATTCAACAAACATCTTCTCATCATCTCTAACAACATTTTAATTGTTTGAATTAAAATTAAAAAATTGTGGGTTTGAGCAAAATTTGGATTGGATATCCTGGTAAGCGCCGAGGTAGGTTATCATTTTTAGGGTTCCGTACCAAAATGGTAAAAACGGAACCCTTATGGTGAGACTTCGGTGTCTGACTGTCTGTCTGTATGTCACAGCAGCTTTTCTCTGAAACTATAGAAACTATCAACTTGAAATTTGGCATAGTTGTATAACAAAAAAATAGGAAATTATTTTTCTAAATATTTGAAAAGGCGTCTAGAATGGGGGGTTGAAAAATTAAAGTGATTTGATTATAACCAGTGATGGGAAATAGGTGAGCTAATTTACCTAAACTTGACGCATATTCATTTATGCGTGAGTGAGATGAGAATACATTATTGAATGAACATGCATCAAGTTTAGGTAAATTAGCTCACCTATTTCCCATCACTGATTATAACAAACGGGGTGTAATATGAAAGGACTCAGCCTGCACATTTCAAAAATATTTTTTTTTATAATTTTCCGTTACGTACTTTTTGATATATAGCCAAAAAATAAGAAATGACCGTCCCCCTCCCCCTTAATTCCCCCTACAGATAGTATTTTTCATTACTTTATTTTAGCGAAAGTTCCGTGTATGTGTGGATTTCTCAGCCGCTGTTTTTGATGCTGAGAGTGATTTAACCACGGAATAGAAAAAACAGTGGAAGTGGCATGAGCTTCGCTTAGTATCAGACCTGTTGTCGCCCATACTCAAACTATCATAAAAACAACACGCCACCATGGAAAATGTTTTAGGTGCGGCTGTCGTTTTTACACCCCAAAATAGCACAATAAGGCATGCTTCTGGATTTATTTCCTATTTTAGTAATATCTAAATATCGAAATAAGCGATCGCGGCAAAAGTATGGTAGGTTGCGCGGAACTCCGCATAACTATGCCACACGTTACACGCCCACTTGACACTTCTACTGTTTTTTCTGTTCTGTGGATTTAGCCCTGAGACTGGACTGGACTCCTTATATTGATCTATTTCTACCGTATTAAACTAATACTGATCCGAGTATTTAATACAAGTGGCAACTGGGGCCCGTTGTTTCGAAACTCACTTGATGTCTACAAGTGAAATGTACCGCATCAACTAATATTATTAGTAAAGTGAGTTTCGTGAAACGGGCCCCTGTACGTCTAACTAATTAAACCGTATCGGATATCTCTGCGTTTCTAGGAAACACAAACGAAAATATATTAAAAAGCGACGTTCTATCTAACAATAGACAAAAACTTAATAATTTAAAAGTACTGCAATTAATTTAAAGATTATTGTGACCATAAAAGGAATGTTTAAATTCTAAGTCTATTTAAAACGCTATAATCTATGTGCCAAATAACTAAACCATCACCTTCGTTTGATGGTCGCGTTATTAGTTAAGCTATATGACTGTAACAACATCATAACATCTGAGTAACAGTCAGATATTCAGATTTACCAACATGGCTTCCAAATGTGGCATATTTAACATGCCGCATTAAATTGCCATTCTGAAAGTGGCATCCACGTTTAAATTGCCACGTTGAAGTCATAACATGGCAACTTGAACGCGACGTAGCGAACGTAGCACACGAAACATCAGCACTCATAAACGCTTAACGTATCTGCCAAGACGTAGCAACACTATCTTAGCTCCAACAACGTCGCTCCCGACCGTGGCAGTGGCATCTCGAACGTAACGTGATGAACGTGGCGTGGTGAGCGTGGCTCAAACTTACAGAGCGATGAGGCGCGTTTTGCAATCACGCCACTTTTCCTGCAGTTTTCTGTGCTCCTCGTACTGTTGCTCCGTTATATGTTTCACCGCCGGTCCTTGGCCCTACGACATCATTTTAGTTAAGCAAAGGAACAAACTAAAAGTATACATACCCATAGTTACACATCTGATTGAATTTGTATTGGAGTGTGGATTTGAATAAAGAGTGTACTTTAATTTGATGTTCGGAGGCCATAAAGTTGTTGTTTTAGGAGTATTAAAGTATTCATTAGGATTTTTATAGACCACGACACTTTAATGTCGTAATGCTGGGCTACGCCAAAATGGAACAAGAAGAAATCAAAATTTAATCCCTTATTGTTAGTCTCAATCGTTATTCAAAATTAAAACCAATTTAATGACTTATCTCACCTTCATCTTCCTCGGATCCAAATTAGCGCCAAAACTCTGCACCCCCTTAGCCAACTTCGACAGTGGCGACAATACCATGTCCCTAGTGCTCGTCACCGGGCTCGCTATATTCTTGAACTGCTTCAGGGCAGACTCGCTATGGGACTGGGCGATGTTCAGTGTGATCTCATGCTGCGAATTCGAGCGCACATGAAAATTCACCCCCTCCGTATGCAAAGCCTGAAAATCCTGAGTAATATCACTCGAACTGTGCGACAACTTCTGCGCCAAAACCAAAGAGTTCGGCGGATTTGATTTCGGGCATTCACTTTCAACTTGTATCTCGGGCGTCCGCGACCTGATGCTAGAATTATCCGATTCCAAATCGAATGGATTCTTTTTACTAATATTACTAGGCGTCTTAATTGTCTGTTTATCCACAGGCGTAGTTATAACGACGCTGGGGTCAAACGTTTGCGCTTCGCTAGGTTCTATTTTGGAGGAGTAGAGAGGATTCTCACTGAGTTCGCAATCGTTCTCCCTAGGTTTTGGAGTGTCTCCAATATAATGTTGGGTATTTTCGAAATTGTCGAGAGTAGGTTCGAAGATGTTTGTCCTGTTGTCGTCATCCGAGGAGTAGTCGGAGGAGAGGCCGTCGGAGAGACTGCCCTTCTTCTTGGAGTCCGGTCTCCCTCCGAGCGTGAATATCTTCTTGGTCTTAGAAGAGCTTTGGTCGAACTTAAGTTGGAGGCTGGGGCGTGCGCGCGCGTTGAGCGAGTGGCTGAGCTTGTTGAGCTTACTGAATTGCTCCGACATGTTTGTCAGGGCTTTTGATCCTGGAAAATACAGTATTTAAAGTTTGCTTCGCGGAAAAATTACATACCTATATTTCAATATGATCTAGTAAAAATAGGAAGAGGACGGGAACAGGAATAGAGGAAATGGGTAGAGGTGTTTAACCGATGAGTTGCCTCGGGTGTTTGCTCTTCTTTAGTCACACAAGTGACGCGGTTTTTTTGCGCGAAGGGCCACGATCATTTTATACCCTCAGGTACCCCTACCTACAACTACATAAAATTTGGTTTACAACGGTAGTTAAATAAAATGTATATAAACATAAATTTACAATTTTGTGACAGTCACCAGAAATGAATGGTATTTTATTTTTGAAAGACCCTCAGTCGATATTCTTTACTAACATTACCACCCAACACCTCACCGAGTAGTTGCCAACCTTATCGAGAGGTTACTTGCAACTCACCCTCTAATAGTTTCCAGAACTAGATTCCAGTCTTGCGTCACGACCTAAGCTCTGCTATAAGTGTTAAGGTCAGCTACAGTGGTGGTCACAAAACTTGGAACGCTTGCGTTTTCCCCAAAAAATTGTCTACAAATGTGACTTTTCAATTTTGACCACCAATTAAAAAGTTCTTGCTCAAATTTATTGTTAATTAGTTTAATTACAATTTACTTTAGATCATCAACTAAGGTTTGAACTGAACTACTATTAAAAACGGACCATATATTTTATAGTGATTTACAAACTTAGTTCGGACACGTTCATACAAAGTTTTACTTTTTATGAACGCCAAACTTGTTTTTTCAAATCCTTATAAAATTTTATTAGTTAACGATAAAATTAACTAAAAAAAAATTGGCCTAGAACTTTTTGATTGGTTGTCAAAATTGGAAAGTCATATTTGGAGGCAATTGTATGGGGAAAACGCAAGCATCCCTAATTATGTAGCCACTACTGTATCAGACCTTGCCCGCGCTATAAGAGAAACAAGTGAGTACCGCCTGGTCGTCCGGCGGCTCGGGCTCGGGCTCGGGGACGACGCAGTAGCGCATGCGCAACCGATAGCGCGAGGCGCAGCGCGCCAGCTCGCCCAGCACTACCTGCGTCGGGGTCCGCACTGGGGGCACGGGGGACCAGGGGGGAGGGGTTGTGAAGGGGGGGTTCACATGATCGGGCGAATGTTATAAAGGGGGTTATAAGAGGGGAAGGTGATAAGGGGGGTCGTCTACATTTTTATTACTTTAATACCCTGTGATGTGATCTAGTATTTTTTTGTAATTTAATAAATGTCCTAGACCTAGAAAAATGATGGCTTTGCCTGAAGAGTTAGTAGATTGACTCCATATTACGTGTAAAAGAGCTCTCATGTGGCGAATTTACTGAATAATTTTGATTTTTTGACTTATTATACTTTTTATATCTTTTAATAAACTTTTTATCTTTTCCGAAATCAAGGCCTTGGGTCATGAGACCAGATTACCCTAATTCTTAAGGTTTCACTATCCCATTAGGGTTGGTCACCCTGTAAATTGTACTTTATTACGGACAGTGGAACAAGATAGTTAAGGAAGGAAAATAGGATAAAATAGATATAGAAAGACATGGCAAGAAGGCTAAGTGCCCCACTTAAAAAAGGTTTAAAAGTGAAGAGTACTCACCGACGCTTCTGATATCAGCGACTAGCTGAGTCTCGCTCACATTCCTCGTAATTGTGGGTAGTCTTGAAAGATCCAAGTACAGTGGGGTCCGAGTGCCGGATTGCGCTTGAGACGGGTGTACCTGCACATTAGAATGATAACATTAACATTAATGCTATAATGATCCAATGATCGAGGAAAATCGAGGGCCTAGTTCAAGCTACACCAACAGGGGCACGTTTTATAAAGCTACAAGTTACAATTTTACAGGTCTAAACTGGCAACTCTGCTCAAATGGCTTGTCGTCATTGGTCGAGGTTGTGTTAGGTGGAAACTAGTAACATGTAAATTGTAATTTGTAGCTTTATAAAACAGACCACAGGTATACCCTATTTTGATCAAATGCTTAGATGCATTGGAAAAACAAAAATAAAGATCTAGGTTTAGGTTAGCTTAGTTTTGAAACCACCCAGAAATATGAGCTCCGTCGACTCAGATGAAAATTAGTTTTTGGGCGTTTTAAAATACAGTTATGCTGTCTTTAAAGCTTTATATCTTTATTATAAGAATTGTCAGTAATCAATACGAAAGTAAACCGTAGTTTACTCGTATAATGACTTACGCTAATTCAAATTGTATAATAATACCGTTCTTTAAACGATCGCGGTTAAACTATGATAATTAATATAAGATAGCTGGTGCGAGTGGGTACCTTAGATTTCTTCCTTTCCAATTTGGCCCCGCTACTGAACGGTATAGGTGACAGTTTGGCCACGTCCCTCGCCACCACTATCGACTCGCAGATAGAATGCAACGACTCTGCAAACAAAATGTCCATTCAGCTAGTCTTTTCAATTCACGATGGTGCGTTTAACTTGTAGTCCCGTCGACTACAAAGAGATATATCCACTTTTGGATCTTAGTATTAAGCAATAAAGTAAAGTGTATACACCTCATGGTAGTCTACTGTATGGTCAGTATCATATACAGGGTGGAATGTTAAGATGGGGCAGTAAGGGCAGCTACTAGATCCCTTGCTGCTACGCGAAAATGCTCTTAGGAGACCTTTACTAACTTTTTAAGTAACGAAAGCGAGAGTCAGCGAGAAAATCGTCAGATTTGATAAAAAAAATAATTAATGCAAATCGGTCCCATTTATATCAAGGATTAAAACACTCTTTAGGACCAACTAAGGTTAGAGTACTACAAAACCCACAAATCAAAGAAACTTTTTCCATTCGAAATAAAGTTTAGTTTTCTAGTGTTTCTTATTTATGTATAATTCAGATAGCCACTCACCAATCATCTCGTCCTTCGTGTTGATGACGACCGCCATGTTGTTGAAGAACCTCAGCGTCGTCGACCGGAACATGTGGAAGTAGCCAGTCTCGTTGTTGTGCGAGTAGTTGACACGTATGCAGGATATGGCCTCCATAGAGCTTTTGCGGCCGACGTTAAAAATCTGAAAAAAAGTTTATTTTTATTTTTCTATGAGCCTCAAGATGAAGGCAAAGCTAAGCTAATGTACGTTTAGTGATAGGAAGTACCTAGCAGGGTAAGTAATAGAACACATGTGACGTTCTCAACGCAAAGGGACCTTGTGGACGTATTGAGTTATTGCTAGTTCCAAAATCTACATAGAATTCTCAATACAACGACATAAATATCATAACCAGTAATTATTTAAAAAAAAAATGTTAAGTCACAAAACACCGAAACAGGTGTTTATAGAAAAATCGTATTGAACTTTGACGCTGAATAAAAAGTATGTTCCCATTCGAAGAACATAACTATTGGGATTTTTAGACAAAATAGGATATATATTTTATGATAATATTAATATTTCAAGAATAATGTCAGCAGTTTTGACGAAAAAAATATTTTAATCTAGTAATGGAACCAAAAACTTGCCCTACACAAATTAATTTATGCAACTTACTGTGCACGTTGCTGCATGATATTCTTTATGTAAACGTTAACGAGGGATCTGTATAAAGGTACATAAATAAAAATAATAACATAAGACATTGTTTTATTACTCTCATCAGTCACATTTATAAAGTATTCTTACATCTATCAACATTTAAAAAATATTAATATAAATCTATAAATTTGTAACAAATATGCTTATAGAGATCAGTTTTACATAATTTGAAATCAAAATCACTAGGTTTTAGTAAGTGTTTCAGCTAAAAATTACAATCAAAGTTTAGTGAAGGGGTTACATACAAGGTTCTAAAAAGGGACCTTATGAAGTACTATTCCGTTATTTCAAAAATCTTGTGTTTTAATAATATATTCAAATATTAAACAATTGTAATTAATAGTTCTTAATTATACAAATAAAAGATGTCATTAGATGTTTTTCGCTAAGATGCATGATAACGTGAGAAATTGACTTGTTAGTTTTTCTATATGCTGCTATCAGTTTGTCCGGTCCAAGACGTACGGTCTAATTTATCACGCTCTATGGTGCAACATATGTTTTGGCTGTTAAAACTAAACATGGACACAATTTTTTAAGCCAATTCCATAAACCACCGAATCTCTCTCCCATAGTTTCTGTCAGTCATTATTAGCAAATAAATAAAATAAATCTATTTTATAACGTCCTCCTATTGTCTGAGTACGGCTCATCGCAAACAAACGTCTTGAGATACGTCTTCTGTTTCGCACTGCGTTTCTATTCTTAAAGTAGCCCTCCGGAAATATTTTTATTTTAGTTACTATAGGTACCTATAGGGTTCCGTAACATTATCTATAAAAATACGTTTGTTGTATGGGAGCCCCCCTTAAATATTTATTTTATTTTAATTATTTATTTTTAAAGTAAATATCCAAATAAATATTCTGTGTATATTTCAAGCATCTACCTGTTGCCGTCATTAATATCCAGCAAAAACGGCAATAAAATCACGTTTATTTTATTGGAGCCCCCTTCAATATTTATATTATTCTGTTTTTAGTATTTGTTGTTATAGCGGCAACAAAAATACATCATCTGTGAAAATTTTAACTGTCTAGCTATTACGGTTCATGATATACAGCCTGATGATAGACAGATGGACGGACAGTAGTCTTAGTAATAGGGTCCCGTTTTTACCCTTTGGGTACGGAATCCTTACCTCTATCTTTAAAATTCGACATCATTATTTTTAATCGAAATCAATCACCGTATTGAAGAGCACGCACGCGGTTAGGTACCCGAGAAATGCTACATTTTTTTCGAGTGGGGGGTGGTCTTCCCCTTCCCCCACCACCCCACTATGCCTTGTGTTACATCTCATTGCCAAAATCACGGACTGTTTTGTGTGTATTACCACATCTTTGACCAACAATCCATAAGGTCCCTTTATCACTAAACTTTGAAGGATATTTCATTAAAAAAACGTGTTTTTTAAACTATATAAAAATCTAAAGTAAACTTCCGTTTTACCTTAATTTCGTACAATAAAAAAGAAACGTAAATTTTATTCTATTTCACAAAAGTGTAATATCTCGGAAACTAGATTCATCCATAAGGTCCCTTTACATAGAGAACGCCACATATAACAACATTTTATCTACCACTCATTAGATATAATATACACCAACTTTGTATAATTTTGTTTGATATAACCAGTTGGTATAATCGGGATACACCTACTTTTAACAATGTATGGAAATTTAAAAACCATTTCGAGGAATAAGCTTCTCAAATCATCCCAGAAGTTAGATTAAAAAATATGTTACAGTGACTTATTGCGCAATATTAACCTCGTTGTGGTTTTACATAAAATATATAAAACCTCTCCAATATTTTACCTTATTAGTTGGTACAATTTAGATATCTAGCCGACACCTACGTTCGAAGACAGCTGTTGACTTCGTTTCGCTTCGCTCCCACCTTAGCCTTCTATCCTAACCTGTCCGAGTCGCTTCTGCCTTACAAATCTTGCTCGCTCGCTGCAACATGACCATGTACAGTCAAAAACTTTACTTCACTTCACTAAATTAATGTTTATGCTACGATGTTCTAGTTTATGAATAACAACAATAGCGTAAGTAACAGTTATGTTTAGAAAGTATGTGCAAGTAAATGGTATTAGAGACATTTTTGTTTACTTACATTATGTAATTGAATATTTCGGAGTCACGATTGTAAAAATTTATGAGAGTCACTTTTGGACTTAGCGCTTGTGGTTTAGAATAGTGCCACTCCATGTCTTATGTCCGTGGATGTCGTAAGAGGCGACTAAGGGAATATAGGCTTGTAGTACTGTTAGGCGATGGGCTTGCAACCTGTCACTAATACGCTGGTAAACATCTTAGCCTATTTGTGCAAGTGGTTACTGAATTATAAACAAGTTTTTAAAGCTGTAGGTAATTCTGTAGCTCTGCCTACCCCACTCTGGGATTACAGGCGTGAAGGTAAGTATGTATGTATGTACTTTCGGACTTCCGATAGTCAGGGTTGAAAAATTATATGAACTTTGGCACAGCCGGCGAAACTATAATGCCGTCTGTACACTCGTCGAGAGCCCCTCGCTGAGAGTCTCTGCCCATAACCGACTGCGACCGGGACATAGCGAGACAAGAGCGAGCGAGACAAAGAGCTAGTAAGTTAAAGAGCGAGTGACACAAGACGAGAGCACTACATACAGTGCAATAGCTCTTAGATGCTTCGGGTTTGTACTTGTCTCTCACGCTTTCATACGTTCTTATTAAGAGTGAGTGAGAGAGAAGTACAAACCTGAAGCACCTTCTAAGTGCTCACAGACTGTACACACTCGCTCTTGGCCTGTCTCAGGGTGTCTCGGCGACTGTTGCAGGCATAAGGGTTACTAGTTAAAAAATCGGGGGACAATCTCACAGAAATTGACCTAATTCCAAACTAAACTCTTGGTCTTAGGTCACCTTAGGCCCAAAGTCAATCTGACAATTCTACAGCAAAAAGGTTGAGTTTCTTATAAGTTACAAATGACTTTGCATCTCTAATGACAATAAAAAAACTGTAGTAATTTATGTACATGTATATCCTTATAGTTAACGTTGTTTCAGTCGATATATTATTGTTAATAATTATGAAGCCAATAAAACTTTAAGAACACTAAAAACAGGCCGTTTGCTACAGTGACTGTCTACGGGCAACGGACGTTTTCAAATTCATTACATTACCAATACCTAGGAAGTATTTCTTTTAATTCTTTTATACACTGTTTTTTAACACTATGTTTACATTCATACTAGCTCATTGCTGAAGCCGTGAGCGACGTCAAACATAAACATTGGCACCGTGCGATCTCTCTTTGCTTGACAAACAGTGGAAGTAAAGTTGAGACAAGTCACATTTGCCACAGACATTGCCCTACAGGATACACGGTTCACAAACATCTATTCACACACATCCTTGCATAAAATAACATCAAACTCCACTTACTCACTAGTTTAGTTGATGCTTTCCGTTGATTATGGAATAACTGTGACACCGTGGCCGCATCGAACATCAAATCGCGCAAAGCCACCACTCGCTAGCTTGAGATACAACTTAAGGATTCCTTGAAAGAGCTGCAAGCTGCCAAGACCTTAAATAACCAGCTAATATGTTTCACTATAGGACAATCCACAACTGATGATGCAGCATCTGTACTCATTTGATATATATATATTTATATATATACAGGGTGTTCGGCAGAAGGTTGGACAAACTTCAGGGACTAACTCTGCAGGTCATACTCATCAACTTTTATCTTAACATCCAAATCGCGAAAAAAAAAAACAGCTGTTCCATACATTTCAGCTGTTTAGCTCTCAAAGTTTGTAAAACATTTGGGAGAAATCTTGTGATTTTTTGTGACGTTTCCAAAGCTTTCGATTGCGTAGATCACGCGACTCTTATAATAAAATTAGAAAAGTATGGTCTGTTAAATTCTCTTAGTTTTATGTCTTCACATCTAAGTGATAGAACACAAACGGTTGTTGAAAACCAAACTCAGTCTATTGGAGCAGCTGTTAAATTAGGTGTGCCTCAGGGCTCTATATCAGGTCCTGTCTTATTTTTGGTTTATTTATATAAATGACTTAACACCCAGGGTAGATAATCTTTGTGATATTGTGCTATTTGCTGATGTGATGATGATGATACATCATTAATTTTCAAGGTAGACCGGAAATTCGTCGATTACAGTAGGATAAACACCACGCTACGTAAAGTACTTAATTGGTTTACTAGTAGCAATTTGCTACTCATTGCTAAGGAAACCAAATGTGGTAGGTTCGCTTTGCCTAATAGTAGAACGGTAAAATCTATGTAGTATATTTCTAAATGACGAGTGTTTGGAAATGGTAGATAAGGCGCTTTTCTTAGGGATAACTATCGACAAAAATTTGCAATGGAGTCTACATAGAGCAGTACTAGCAGGTATATTAAGTTCGGCAGCTTACGCTGTTAGGAAAATCAAGCAACTTACCAATGTTGAGACAGCTCGCTTAGTTTATTATAGTTATTTTCATAGTGTTAATGTCGTACGGTATTCTGGTTTGAGGAGAAGGTGCTGACATACAAACTATATTCGTGTTACAAAAGGGCCTCTCAGCTAACTCATACTCGTTCCGCAACAGCCATTTTCCCGGTCTCTGCAGTAATCAGGCGCAGCTCACACCGCGATTTACGTTTATCGCTACAAGTACATATCGATTACCCACTATTGGGTACTATTCAGGGGCTGCCACCAATTTTATATTAAGATACGTCATCTGCGCTCAAAAGCGTTCCTCAAAAAGGAAGGTAAATTACCTTACTACTGTTCAGTTGGGCCGCGGCCGCTGATACGCTGACACGCAAGCGTCAAAAACAATAATGTTTTGTTACCGAAAAGTAACAAATATATTTCATAAAAAATGCCGTCTTCTGTTTTTCGAGGCTGCCGAAATTATACTGTAACTATAAAAAGAAGAATGGATTGGATGTTTCTTTCATTCGTAAGTACCGTAAATATTTTTTACATTTTGTTTACATCGCCATACTTTGTTTAATTTGCACTGGCGGTGTCACTGTCACCTGTGAAACATGAGATACATAATTAGATATCACATGAGTGCGATAAAGATGGGTAGCTAATTGGCCGCCATGATAGATCGGCACGCCGCGTCATTCGGGTACGCAAATATTTTTTACATTTTGTTTACATCGCCATACTTTGTTTAATTTGCACTGGCGGTGTCACTGTCACCTGTGAAAACTATTTATCTCTTTCTAACAATAGCGTTCGCTACGGATTGCCGTCTTTATCTGTAGAAATATGGTAACGTAGCAACTGTCAGTAATTGGTGACGGGTTTTGAATGCATTTAATATGAGCATAACGTATCTAAATATAAAATATCATTGGCTGCCACGCTGTGCATCGGATCACACGCACACGCTTACGTAAATCGTAAATATATCGCAAGTGAACGTGCCGCATTCGTCTGTCTATGTGTTGCAATATTTTATTTCATTATACATATTAAAATATTTAAAAATAAAGCAACAAGATTTTGCAGTACTGTGGGTTGCAGCAAAGCCAATAAAATGTGGCCTGGCGGTCTTGGTGTATTCAATTCGTCCAAATTGTGAGATTAATTTTTTTAGAGATAAATAATGAAATAATGTATGTATGAAGAATATATTGAATGCAAGTTATAAATGGACAATACATTATTATCTAATTTTTAGTCGTTGACAGCCCTCCCTATCGGCGCCGCGGCGAGTGAGCCAATTCATTTTCACCGTTCGTACACAGCCTTAACGTTCCGTTTGGCTTGCGCTGGAGTCGACGACGTCAGAGGGGCATAAATCATAATGTTTTGGCTAAGAAAAAAGCGGCTATTGTAAAGATCAAAGGAGTGTGCCTTCTGTACTTGTACTATTATCTATTCTGTGCAGTAATGTACAGTCACAACACTGGATTGTTGAGCTACTTGCCACCGTGCCTATTTTGGACATGCAATGCAAATCGGGTTTAGTCGGTTATACTCGTATATCCAGACAGGGACTGTCACACGACTTGTATAATAGAAGCAAATTACATTTCAATCTTTGTCATCGTATGTTTGACAGGCGTGAAGTGCCATTTCTGAGAGCCAGAACTACCAACCTGACAGCATGACTACCTACAACCAAAGTCAACCAAAGTCAACCAATTGCAGGTCTAGCAACCGTAACCTAGCGACCGTTGTTTTAGCGTAGTAGGATAGTAACGTATCCGTACGGAGAAATTATTATTGGTCATTTAGACATCGGAAAAACTCGGAACTCGCGATTTTATCCGAGCGCTGTTTACGAGTCTATAGTCATTGTTTTAAGAGGCCACCTATGATAAAGTCTGTAGTGTTCCGCGATCTGGATCTCAATAACCATAACGCCTTTGTATGTGTTCTTTGGATATATTAAACTTGATCATATTTGCTTGAGACTAGCAAACGTGAAAACACGATTAGAAATAAAATCTTCGATAGTTTTATTTTTCAAACATGACACCATTTTTGCATGTTTTTGTTGTATCTTTGAAAACCTTTAATCTTTATCGATGATTTTCGATTCAATAAATGTTGTGGTTTTAAATTAAACAGCAATTAATTGAATTTGACGCTGCCATCAAAGCGCGCATGAACTATCTCCATCTCACATTCTTCGCGCGGAAGCACACAAAGCCATCCCTTTTCATTCTTTACCACCATATTCTTTCTTTATGCGTGGCACCATAGGTGGCCTCTTAACGTAATGGTGGTTGATAACGTATTGGTTTAAACTGAACTCAGTCTCTATTGGTCTTTACAAAAGGGTTGCTATGGTCACTGTGCCGGTAGGGACGTTTCGTATTAGAGATATTACGAAACGTGCCTACCGGCACAGTCACGTTTCAATAACGAAAATACAACCAAGTTGTTGGTAATCCTGTAGCTCTGCCTATCCCACTCTGGGAATGAAGGCGTGAGTGTATCTATGTATGTATGTACAACCAAGTTCAGATGATAAGATAGCGGCTCAACAATCCCGTGTTGTGACTGTACTATTATCTTTTATCATTGACGACATCGAGCACATTTTTTTTTAAAATCGGTCCTAAATTTGACGTTCGTGACCGTAACGAATGATAATGAGTTTTCTCAAACATGTTCGGAAAGCTTTTCTTTTGAAAAACGAAGACGGAAAGAGCGTCACTTTCATCTTAGGAGTAAATAAACGTATGAAAACTCATTCCTGTCCGCTGCGATATTTTGTTCAAAAATTAAAAATGGAAAGGACCATGAAAGAAATCCCATACAACTTCTAGGTAGGTGCAGTGTTGGGCTGTTGGGTGGTGGGCGGTTCATTGTGCGTGAAATAATCTTCATACTCATAGTTTTCGAAAAAAGATCATCTCTGATTTTGTCGAAAGTTTTTTACAAATACTTATAATTATATCTTTGAATCATTCCCTCGCATTGTTTGAGAAAAGCATTACGTATGCCTCGGCTGAAACGGGGATCGCCTGACTCGGATTTTAGCAGGCCTCGCAAAGGCTCCTCCAACCTCGTCAGGCAATTCCTTACTTTCCGGGCCTAGGCAATAATGTACTATTTGTAGTATTAAGATATAAATGTTTATGTAGCATCATAAGAATAAATAATAACTACGTAGAAGCGAATCTCCTTTGACCAGGCCCCAAAAGCCGCCTTTTAAATACCTACTTCCCCCTTCAACTCCGCTGTCACTTGTGGTATATATTCAAAATGAGTTTTTTACATTTACGTTAAATTTGGTAATAATACTTTTTGATGATATAAAATTATCTCCAGAAAATTACATGGCTTATAAATATGTGGCTATTAATAATCTATAAAACACGGAAACTAGTTTATAGACAACCTTTAAAATAATAATTAAGCTCAATAAGTTTCACAGTTCGGGATCCGGAGATACTTTTTACGTTTCATTTTCCAGGCCATTAATTTGAATTTTTATTAACTTGAAAAAGTTTTTTTCCCATGGCTAATTTAATAGATACATTCAAGGTCACCAATCACCACAAAGTCTCAAAAATATGTACACAGATCTTATTACTATGGCAATAAGGTCTATGTGTACATATTTTTATAACTTTGTGCGGATATTTATTTTTAACCTTGACTGTACGTTTAAAAAATCAAATCGCGACACGCGCGGTGAAATATACAACGACCGCGTCGCTCCGCGCTGCACAGTCTGACTAGACACCACTGGCGTCGCGTAGGCATCTAACGCGCGTCGGGAGCGGGAGTGTCATTTCTACGCAGTTATTATTCATTCTTATGGTAGCATTCTGAAATAATAAACCAGTCTATATCAGGCCATAATTGTGTTTACTTCACTATTAACGCTACGCACTTGAGCTAAAGGGTTGAACTTATGTGAACTGCAACAGGTTTACCGTGGCGTTGTTCTCGACGGTGCCCAGCTCGACGCTGATGACGTTCCGCAGCGGCACGCGCTGCACGGAGAGCACGCGGTCGGAGGTCTCGTCGTAGTCCGCCACGTGGTACGCGTCGCCGGTCAGCAGGAGGATGGTGTCCATCTCCGTCTCGGACGGGTCGCCGGTTCTGGGAGAAACACATATGACATGGGCATGGGACAATGGGTTCTGGCCGACGACTGAAAGTAGTCCCATTGACGCCATCGTCGGCCACAGCTAGAGAATGCAATTTAAACGGTTATTACCCGTTTTTGTATAAAATATAACCGGTTAAAACCGGTAATAACCGGTTATTCGCATTCCCTAGCCATCCGACGCAAGTTCAAGAATAAAAGTAGACTTAGTTTCGTACCAATTAAGTTGTAATTCGCATAGCGTAGCAAACATGGGCGTGTGAGTAACACATTTTTTATTCGACGTAAGTCGTTTAAGGGCCCTTACACACTAGCGATTTGTCCGGCGATTTCTCAGCGATTTAACGTGCACCACGCTCGCCACGTGCACGCCGCGATCTCGTGTAAGTGTGTGTGTCTCGTGTGTGTGTAGTGTGTAAGGGCCCTAAAAGGTTAATTATTAGTATACTCGACCAAGAAATCCCTTTACCAACGACTCTAACATTATACAAATAGAGCCTAAATTGGGAAAGGGATCTTGGTCGAGTACACATCTCGTGTAGTTACTCACTTGGGATCAGCGTCGATGAGCCCCCAGGCCCCTAGCACGGGTTCCGTGTCCACTATGAGCTTCTTGCAGTCGTCGATGAGGCACTTCACGTGTGAAGCCATGGCGGAGGTATCCTCGGTATGGTCCTGGCGCAAAAAATGGGGTTTAGAATATTTTCAATAATACATTACATCAGAGTCCGGGAAAAAGGCCATTGCAGGACGAGTATACGAATATTATACGAGTCCAACAACCGCCATTCCCGGCCGAGGTTCGTAAGTTGCTTTTCTCGAACAATGCGAGAAAATATACCACTATTTTACTGTTAATAATATTAACCACAATTCGAAAATTGCCTTAAAAAGAACATTGTCGCCATCATCATCGACAAAACTCGTAATTCCATATACATTCGAAATAGGCACGACTTATACTCGAAACTCGAATTAAAGACCAAAATCCTAACGGGCGCACATTCGCTGTGATTACTGCACTTTGGTTTAAGTGTAGGTATTTTTATCAATAAAACTTACCCTAATATTACTGGTTACACGAGTTCTCATTCATGTTTTTATGAAATAATGTTAAAATAACTAAATAATCAAGATGAGAACTGTCAGATTTTGGTCTTGAATTCGAGTTTCGAGTATAGTATGAAACTGAAATATACGATTAAATAGATTCAAAAATTGTCACACACACAAAATTTTTACACCCTGTAGAATAAAGGCCCATACGTGGGCTCCGACACCCATGTAGATTTAACTGGAAGAGATTAATGGGATAAGTTCAATTTAGTATAAATACCTACCTTTTGGGTTTCTGTCTATTTTGTAGTTTGTTATTTTCCCGTTTGTGTAATAAAGTATTTCACATACATACATACATTTCGTTGCTTAAATACAAAAGCGCCACTAATCAAAAGACATGTGTTTGTGTTGCATTTAAATTCAGAATGCTACCTATTTACTTTAAATTTGAAATCAAATTATATTTAATTTTAATTTGTGGCGCTTTTGTATTTAAGCAGCGATTTGTCAGACTTCAGACTGTAAATGTGTTACCAACCCACGACTTAGGGTCTCCCCAGACCTATCGACGCGGAATCGGCTTGAGCCGGTAAGAAAAAGTGTTGTCTATGCAATAAGAGCGAAAACGGTTTCGTTTCGTTCGCAATGCCGAATCGAGCCGAGCGACGCCTTTTTCACTCTTACTGCACGGACATAAAACTTCTTACCGGCTCAAGCCGATTCCGCGTCGATAGGTCTGGGGAGACCCTAAGATGTAAAGCCTTTTTGCTAATAATTTGCCGGTTGTCTATGTGATGAAGGAATAAGAGTACTTAGGGCCGTATTTCTATTTATTATCATAAATTTTTCATAAACTGAAATTGCCTGAGACGCCCGAGAGACGTCAATAACAAGGTCAAGGTCATAGAAACCTGTAATTTCTTTACTATCTTGAGGGAATAATCATACAACTACCACCAATTTGATACTACTGCTGCTGCTACCACTAGAATGGATATGGGTGCTAAGCTCTACAAAAAGTTAACAAACATGGAAATTGGTGCTATATTTTTCAGACTATAATTTTCAAATTCAGGTTAAAATTTACAAAGATATTGGGTACTCTGTTAAAATATCAACTTTCTACCTATTGCGGTTCATGAGACACAGCCCGCTGACAGACAGACGGATAGCGGAGGCTTAGTAATAGAATCCCGTTGGCCTTTTAGGTAAGGTACATAGGGTCACGAGCGTTAATTTGGGACCCATTTCAAGAAAAATGTGTTTGAAGTCGTCAATGTCATTAGAGATGTCAAGTCATTTGTAACTTTTAGGAAACTCAACCTTATTATTGTAGAATGTCAGATTGACTTTGGACCTAAGGTGGGTACCAAATTAAATCTTGTGACTGTATATACTGAAACATAAGTACCTTGGTCGGCTCCCGAACGATCAGCTGGTCGGGGATGTTCCTCGACTCGCCCGTCATCACGTCGATGGCCA
Source organism: Acleris cristana (assembly GCA_948252455.1). Classification (NCBI taxonomy): domain Eukaryota; kingdom Metazoa; phylum Arthropoda; class Insecta; order Lepidoptera; family Tortricidae; genus Acleris; species Acleris cristana. Next base: position 4,791,085 of record OX411794.1, read on the forward strand.
CCTGCCGGAGGGCGTCTTTGAACGTGGACAGATAATACCTGTAACAAGTAAAATATGGAATATACATGATTTTTTTAACCTTGTAAAAGCCAGTGCAATAGGATGTACGTAATCAAGGCAATTTAATTTGAACTGTGTTGCAATGGGTATAAAGTTTATTTTGCTATTTTTAACTGAAAATGACATTTTAGAACAAACATAATTGAACTTTATTGCCATGATAGTAGATTCAAAGTCCCAATTAACAAAAAACGCCCTGTTTGTAGTATGGTTGGCTTTACGAGTTAAGATAACATTTCTCAACAAAATATGAAAATACGGATGATACAAGCATTTTATACTGCTAATTAGATTGCGATTAGACAGAGAGATCCTATATGAACTGTGACGTCATGTAACACGTCGACCATGTAAACTCCATGTTAATTCTATTTTGTTACAAAGAGATAGCAACAAATCTGTGTTGGCTTATATCTTGGGTATTTTTATAGCTATTCAAAAAATATTTTTCTCATCTGTTTGTTACATGAACATCCTAATGATGAGCGATCTTCTCGCTTAGGTTCACTTTGTCCATATTCCCATGTCGTAAACATTCTCATCTCGGCCACATTCCCAACTCGTCCACATATCAATCCCAAATTGTCCACTTCCTATCTCGTCCATATTCCCAACTCGTCCTCAGTCCCAACTCGTCCTCATTCCCAACTCGTCCTCATTCCCAACTCATCCTCATTCCCAACTCGTCCGCATTCCTAACAAGTCTGCAACCTAACGTAGGACTGTAGGGCTGTTCGATATAAATTCGATCACTCGGTTGTTCACTAGTTATTGGGATTGTGAACGAAATGGGAATGTGGACGAGATGTTAATGTGGACGAGATGGGAATATGAACGCAATGGGAATGAGAATGAAATGGCAATGTAGACGAGATGGGAATGTGGACGAGATGGGAAATTGGACAAAGTGAACCTGAGCGGATCTTCTGATGATGTTGTTTGTTGCTTTTATTGAAGCTGTGAAAAAAAGTCATGAATATTCCCTATTATTACCATTTTTAGTCTTTAAACTTTCTTGGTTATTCATGAATTTCTATTTCTTCTATTGTAGATAAAAACCCCCGATATAATGGCAACTCCTTCTTTCAGAGCTGATATCTTTTAAACGGACAGACCGATTTTCATAAAACTTAGCTATATATTTCCTCGAAAACCTGCAGCATATTAGGGTCCATAAATGGTGAAATTACATTATACAGGGTGGAAAGTTGAGATGGGGCAGTAAGGGCAGGTACTAGATCCCTTGCTGCTACGCGAAAATGCTCTGAGGAGACCTTTACTAACTTTTCAAGTGATGAAAATCGACATTCACAGATTTTTGATAAAATGTACAGTCAGCGAGAAAATCGACAGATTTGAGTAATAATGCTAATCCGTCCCATTTCTATCAAGGATTAAAACACTCTTTGGATAACTAAGGTTAGAGTACTAGAAAACCCACAAATCAAAGAAAACCTTTCCCATACAGTTCGTAGGCTAATTGGTTAAAAAGTGAAATTTGTGTTGCGTTGTTTCAATACATTTACTTTTTAAGGACAATAATATTGATTTTTTTTTAAGTAGATGCCTTGCCGTTAATCAAAAAAGAAATACTACACGCATGGTGATATTTCATATTTAAAAACTTAGTAAGTTTGTGTGTAGACTCCTTTTGTATCTAAAGTACCAGTACCTAAAGTACCAGTATTTACAAGATCATCTTTGAACAAAGGTGATTTTTTTAGTGATTTCTAAGTTAAACATGACAAAGCATTTAAATTTAGTAAAACTCATTCCAGAAAATACGAGAAATAACGTTAAGTATATACATAAACATCAGTCTAATACATACAAAAATTATATAATATTAGTGTAAGTATTTATAAATATTAGGTCCTTACCTATGAAATTGGCGTTTTATATGGAGAATTTTATGAAAACGGTGGTTTTCATACATTTTGCAATTTTGCGGATTATTTAGTAACGTCAAATGCAAACCAAACAAAATTCTGTCAGGAATATTGGACACTTCTAAGCTATATTATACATATCTTAATTACTTAAAAATAGTTAGCTTCATAAAGCTCTGCGTAATTGAAACACTTGAACTCACAGCACATGAAAAGAGTTGAGTTCACACTTTAATTTTAAACACTAAGTAAGAAATTGAACCATATTGTTTTTATCTAAAACCTTTGTAACATACTGTATTAATGAAATTTAAAAATAATTTGGAAGTTAAAATTGAAATGAATAAATTCCGTACGAAATAAAACACGTAAAAATAACGCCAATTTCATAGGTAAGGACCCAATATTATCTACTACACGTTCTCAAACTGGACAAAACGCAAATGATACTCTTTGTGTTTGTTTATGGTATGGGAAAGGCAAACGAGCACACAAGCCACCTGAGGTCTGTTTTATAAAGCTACAAATTACAATTTACAGGTTACAAGTTTCCATTTGACCCAATCTCGACCAATGACGACCAGCCATTTGAGCAGTGTTGCCAGTTTAGACTCGTAAATTTGTTATTTGTAGCTTTATAAAACGTGCCCCAGATGGTAAGTGGAATCTGTGACCCACAGACTTTTGCATTTTCAAGACTACAATCTTAAGACTGCAATCCTAAGACTGCAATTGCGTTGCCAACCCTGAGGACTAAGATGGAATGCCTCTATGCTAGTAACTTCACCGGTTGTCTTATTCCCACACCGGAACATAATGCGGACACCGCTGTTTGGCATTTTAATAGCAAAAAATTGATTTAAATAGCTCAGTAAAGAAAAAAAGGGAGGTCATTAAAAGCTCTTAAAGCAAACATTCAGCCCAAACCAATATAAACTGACCTCCCTAATCCATAAGCAATCTCCACTGACAAGAGCTCTTCCCTCATTGGATGCCCAAAATAACTCGGCACCATTTCTAACTTCGGCCTCTCAGTGTCCATGTTCTCAAAAAGCATTAAGGAGGCGGTTTTAAAATCGCGCCAAACGCTGTCGTGTTCGTCTACGGTCGTATAGTCTATGGGCTGGCCTTGAGCAATGTCTATGGCGCACTGCGTCATGGCGTCGTTAAAATGGCGGATCACGAATCTGGCGGGAGAAAATACCGACCAGTTACAGTTGTGGTCATATAATTAAGAACGATTTGAAGTTCCAGAATTCATTTATTTAAATCATGTCATGTGTAGTTATGTGTTCCTTCTTAGAAGTAACTAGTTATGTTATGAAATAGCCACATGAATAGAGCAAACGGGATTAGGAATATAGAATAAAATTTCTAACTATTTCTTTTACAATTTCTTTTTATTCTCTATAGTAACAAATGCAAATAGTAATGAAGCTGGACAAATAATTAAGAACGATTTATTAAATTGCTCGAGAGTTGTTTTATATGAAACTTAGAATAAACAAATCACATTAATGTGAAGTGCGTAAAGGAAAAAAGCTATTTAATACATTTTAAACAAAAATTAATAGTTAGTAGCATGTCCACGGCTTTTAATTACTGCTTTACACCGGCGAGGCATTGACTCTATCAATTTTTGACATTTCGCAAGAGAGATAGACTTCCATTCTTCTAAGAAAACGTCATACAGCTCTCTTAAATTGCCACACTGTCGATTTGAAACCTTTTTCTTGACTTCGCACCAAAGATGCTCTATTGGGTTTAGATCTGGGCTGTTAGCTGGCCAATCTAAGACAGAAACTGATTGCGATGTGAGAAATTCCTTAACGGTGCGTGCAGTATGCTTTGGATCATTGTCGTGCTGGAATGTCCAAATAACCGGAAGCACGTCTTCAGCATAAGGTAACATTGTTTCTTCCAGTATATTTTTGTATTGGAATTGATCCATGTTTCCTTCTATCAACTTAACAGGTCCAACACCATGTCCAGAAAAACACCCCCAAATTTTCACATTTCCCCCACCATGCTTTAATGTCACTTTTGTGTACTTAGGGTCGAATGCTTTATTCGGAGGGCGTCGTACATATCGTTTTCCATCAGAACATACCCTGTTTATTTTTGTCTCGTCAGAAAAAAGAACATTTTTCCACTGTCTAACTGTCCAGTTTTCATACTTTCTTGCAAATGCAAGCCTGGCTTGCCTATGACACTGTTTCAACATGGGCACCTTCCTTGCTATCCTTCCGTGCAACTTTTCTTCTACCAAACGCCTTCGAATAGTGCGTGCCGAGATTGCTGAAGGGTTGTTTTCACCAAAATATTCTTTTCTCAGCTCATTGGATCCTTTAAAAGGATTTTGTTTTGCCAAACGAATGATATTTCGATCATCTCGACGACATGACTTTCTCCGTTTAGGTAAACGCGGAACATTTGAAGTAGTTTGATACGTGGCAAAGTGCTTCACAGCGTGGAAAACCATCGTTTTTGAGCATTGCAGATGGTCGGCTATCTTTTTATACGACCAATTCTTCTCGCGAAGTTTTATTATTACTTGCCTTGTAGATTTATCACAACTTTTATTTTTCCCCATTGTTTTCATATAAAGCAATCACCTTATAGACTCTTACAGCACTAAATGGCGCCAAAATCATAAGAATAGTGACTTACAACCACAGAACTACAGAGTGTTCTCTATTTAAATTTGATTAAAAAAATAAACTATTCAGCGTTCTTAATTATGTGACCAGCCAGTAAGTAGTAATACTAGGTTCAGATCTAATGTATAAAGTTTATCTATTTATTTTTTTGCCAATCATGTGTATCAACGAACGTACCGGTAGTATGGAAAAGTTTTGCGATACCGAGAGAAATACAAAAAAATACATGCAATTAGTTATACTTGTTAGTTGGAAAAAATCTTCCCTATAAATAAGCGTTCTTAATTATATGACCACCACTGTATGTGTTCGACTTGTGAATTATATTTGAAAAAAAAAAAAGTGTTGTTGTGTTATGTTTTTGCTCAATAGGTATAAAAACTCGAAAACATTTTTTACAAGGTTAGACAATCGTGTGGTTTACTCTTTGAAACAAATTCTGAGATTTAATTACCAAACATTGCAAAGTTCTGGGAATATGTAAATACTTGGTAACAGTTGGTCGGTTATGAAGTGTTATACCAATATAAGGTAACATATCCAACGAGATCCCAGAGATAGTCAATATCTCTATCGAAAATATTTTCCTGAAAGTCCTTTAAGTTATGTTTTGAGTTACCTGTTGGCAGAATTGACTCCATCCTTCATCATTCCAGTGAACTTCCTTTCACCGGTACGTGTGTAATCGCCCTGCGAGAAAACAAGCATTAACACCTTAGTTGTTGTTATTATATTACTTCTTTAATGACCTAACATGTAATAAAAAAACAAATGGTAGGTAGACTAGACAGGGTACACCAAGCTATGCAGTAATTAAGTAATCTCCCAAGATGGCACATAAAAAAACCGTCTGTTTTTCCTGGGGACCCAAATCGGATATCTATTTTACCTATGGATGCATGCATGCTTTTATTGTCAAATTGATCACTGTGGCCATTGACTGAGGCTCAGAAGTTAGACTGAGGAGTGAGGAAGGCGTGCCGCAGGGCGGGCGGCACCCCGCGCCCGGCGCGCCCAGCCCCAGATCACAGTACCTTGAGCGCCTTGGTCCCGGCGTACTGGCGCGACAGCACGTCCCCGTTGTCGGCCCACTGCGTGAGGAAGGCGTGCCGCAGGGCGGGCGGCAGTCCCGCGCCCGGCGCGCCCAGCCCGAGGCGGCACAGTTGTAGCTCCAGCACGTACTTCGCTAGGGCCGTCTGTTCAACAATTATTATTGTTCATACATTTGTAGGTGTTATGCTGACGCTTAAAAACATCAAAAAGTTCATAATTGCGACGACCTCTTTAGGGAAAACTAATTAAAAAAAATGACATGTAATTTAAAGATTGTAAGGGCATTTAAAGAAAAACATTTTGCGTCTAATTTTCCCCCTAGCCCATAAAAGTATACAACGACAACTTTGTCCCTTGCAATATTTTTGGTGTCGGCCGTTACCGAGCAAGTTAAAAAAAAACGTTTTGAAATGTCGTCCAATTCCTAAATTGACCAATTACCACATTGTCCAATTCCCAAATTGACCAATTTTTTATATGAACAATTTCCATATTCCCCAATTTCTATATGACTAATTCCCACATCATCCAATTTCTAAATTGACAAATTTCCGCACTGTCCAATTCCTATATTACAAATTCCCACATTGTCCAATTCCCAAATTGTCCAATTCCCGATAAGATCAATTCCCACAATTCAATCTAATATTTAATTCTTAAAAAAACACTTTAATGAAAATGATGTTCACTAGACTTATCATTACTTTACATAGGATATTGCCCTACTAGGATACCTGCACCACGTTGGTCCGGTCGAGGCAGTCTATGCAGTTAACGCGGAACACGCCGCTCTGCGCGCATATGAGGCCGCGCGCATCGCGCCAGCAGAACCGCATATCGTTGATGATGTCCACCAACGCATTGATCAGGATGCTCACATTTTCGTAGTGCATGCCGCGGCTGGGGGAACAAAGCTTCTAAAGTTAGGGCATAGAATACTAACGTACAGAAGGATCACTCGAACATAACCGGTGTTTCGGTACGAAATGATTCCTAATCATGCTTTCTCTCTTTGGCGTATTACACGTGCTCTTTTGTGTACGCTAGGGTTTTTAGTTTGTCATTCGCGTCAACCAATAACCATGCCATGCAGCAGATAAGGAAAGAGAACCATCACCGCTGCACGCTATCTACAATAAGTGCTATGACGACGCGAAACTGCCAGTCGCCGCGCAACAGCTGAGAATACCGCTGGGGAGTGAACTACCCCTAGGGTTGAAATGATTTAAATTACATCATTTACACATTCGCTTTCCTTATACTATAAAAAAATTTTTGGTCACCAACTCTCACTAACAAAACTTTCACATAAACCGAAGCGAAGCAAGGGCGGGTAGCTCCTTCTATTATAAATAAACTTACCAATACTCGTGGAAGTCGAACGTAGCGTACACGACGTCGGGGCTGTTGTACCGCAGCACGTGGTTGCCGTACGTCTCGTATATGACGCGCTCCCTCCCCTGCTGCTCCACCAGGTTCACTATACACACTTGCTTGTACGTTGCCAGTTCCTCCTCGAAGTGCTTTTTGAACGCTGTGTGGGTTTCCTCTTCATCTGAAATGTTTTGATTAGTTTTGCCCGTTGTTTATTGCTATTTCGGGATCTGATTTTGACTCTATGCCTTTCTCTGGGCTAGAAACGAAACTGATTTTTAAATCAAGGCCAAACAATCGACCACATATATGTCATTGTCAAAGTGACTTACGTCAATGTCAGGTGGACACTTCAGATATAGCCAAGTTATTTTTGTCATTAATTACGTTAATATAAGTTTATAAATAGATGTGGCCAATTTTTAACAGTGATATGAAATTTGAAATATTTTAACAACCACCGGTCGTCTGTCAGATTAGTCTAATAATAACCTTTTTTTATTTTGGTAATATTAAAAACTATTTTTTTTCTTACTTTTGTCAAGTCGAGGTGGTGGCCTGAACTTGTAATCTGGCTGACTCCAGAATATGGGGACTGATCCTCTAACCTGCAAATTTACAAGGAATATATTTGTGAGTAGTTGAAAACGTGGTCAAGTGCGAGTCGGACTAGCACACCGAGGGCTCCGTACCGCCACACAGTATTATTACATTTCAATTTGTAAACGCAAGCTCAACTCACACTTGGCCGGGTTTAATTTTTTAGTGTTTGCACTATTATCACACTAGATTTGACGCTTGTATGTATTACTGTTTTGACGATACAATAATAACAAAAAAACGTTCAAAAAACGTTTCTTGTATGGATTTTTTTATTATTTGTTTGGAAATCCGCTGTTATAACTAAAACACATATTCTGTAGGAAAAATCAACCAATCAATCTGACGTACAACGAAGAGTTAGTAATAGGGTCCCCAGGGAACACTAAAAACTGTGTTATACCCTGAAACATACAACATGGCCATAACATTACGCTCAAACGCTTGCTTTTTTCCCATACGATTTCCTATTTGCAGCAAAATTGGTCAAGAAATTTTTGACTGGTTGTCAAATTCGATAAGTGATAATTGTAGGACATTAGAAAAAAAAACCGGCCAAGTGCGAGTCGAACTCGTGCACGAAGGGTTCCGTACCATTATCGAGCAAAAAACGGCAAAAAAAAACACGTTTGTTGTATGGGAGCCCCACTTAAATATTTATTTTATTCTGTTTTTAGTATTTGTTGTTATAGCGGCAACAGAAATACATCTTCTGTGAAAACTGTCTAGCTATCACGGTTCATGAGATACAGCCTGGTGACAGACAGACAGACGGACAGCGGAGTCTTAGTAATAGGGTCCCGTTTTTACCCTTTGGGTACGGAACCCTAAAAAGCAACTGTGTTTAATAATATGGCCACTGATGGTACTTGGGCAGCAACTGGGTATTAAAATAAGGAAAGTGATGGGAAGCCACCGGCGCGTGACGAGACGTACAATTTTGGTTTTATTTAACTTGGCACTCTGCCCACTTTCACTTCTTCACTGTCACTTTTAAATTACGAAAGTGTAAATCCAACTTAATAGGCTATTTGCCAACATTGAAAATATACTGCAAATTGTCGTCATCCTATTAGATAACGGGAAGTAATTAAATGGTCAGCCGTTATTAAAATTGATCAGCAAAAAAAAATCAGCAATTAATTCATTTGGGCAGCATAAAAAGATTTGGGTGGCAATAAATAAAAATCGGGCTACAACTCTTTGTTCAGCAAATAATTTATAAACGGGTAACATTTTAAACAATTTCGATCAGCTTTTTTTGTCATTTGTCTGCCTAATAAACAGTCGAACTGCAAAATAATTATTTGGGCAGCAAGATTTTACAATTGGTCAGCAGAGAAAACATGTCTGTAAGCAGTTTAATTAAGTTTAAGCATATTAAAATAATGGTCATCTATAATATAGAAGTGGATTGCGTTTAGTTTGAAAAGTCAGCAGTGTTTACAAGCTAAGTTTTGTCACACAATTTTCTATCACAATCACACCCTAGATTAACCAAAATTTGTATCATAAATATGAGGTAGGTTAGGTTAGGTTCGTTTTTAAATCAGGCCCGGAGGGCCAGAACAACCCAGAAATAGGAGATCCGCGTGAGCGGAGCTCCGTCGACTCTGTTAAATTTAGTAAATTTGATGGTGGGTTTGGGATGTGTGTGTTGCCGGCACGGCAGTAAATTTGTTAATTACACCTTTGTGTACACAACTGTACCCAAAAGTGTATCTATTAGGAAACACTGCATTGGTATTTAAAAAGGGGATCTATAAGGAATAAAGGCGAACTTTTTTCAAGGGTGTATCTGCGAGGAAAGTGTGCCCTAGAGGAATAATTCTATATAAATTGAATAATTTACAAAAAAAGAGAGTATAATTGAATGAACTTTGTAATAGTTGCGCCCATTTTGTTGATGACCAATTTGATTTTATTGCTTCCTTTTTTCTGCTGGACAAAATGAAGTATTTTGCTTACCTTCTGATTGCTTACCAAAATTTAATTATCTGTGGGTCGTTCAATGCAGCTCAAATATTTAATTTGCTGACCAAAATAATTTAGAGCAGCCCAATATGTCATTAATTTCTGACAGATTTATAAATGTTTGCTAACCATAAGTTGCTTACCAACTAGCTATTTTGGCTGACCAAATACATATTTCTGTTCACCAAAATGAGAATATTTTGCTGACCGGTTAACTGATACCCTTAGATAATAGCGTAAAACAACATATTTCACTTTATTTTAAAATAAATTATGTATATTTTTTTGGAAAAAACAAGAAAAAAACTGATATTTTTTTTGATGTTTTATCTGTGGCAGAAACGCTATGTGATTGCTTTGTAGCTGTGCGCTATGTGAGGGCTATGTTGGGAGTTTCTCTGAAGGATCGGATACGGAATGAGGTGATCCGACAGAGAACTAAGGTTATCGACGTAGCCCATCGAATAAGCAGCTTGAAGTGGCAGTGGGCTGGTTAATTGTGCCGCAGAACCGATAATCGCTGGAGTTATTGTATTCTTGAGTGGAGACCGCGAATCGGCAAACGTAGTGTAGTACGCCCTCAGACTAGGTGGAGCGACGATCTTCGCAAGGTGGCTGGCAAGAGCTGGATGAGAGTGCCGACGAATCGTGCTCGTTGGCGTGCAATAGGAGAGGCCTATGTCCAGCAGTGAACTAATATAGGCTGATGATGAACGGCGGTATAGCTATGCAATGTTTTGTCCTTATCTGTCATTGTGACATTTGGATTTGACAGATAAGGACAAAACATTGTATAGCAATACCAGGTTACTCAACATTTATTAGTAAGGGGGTAACACGACAGTACATCGCTCGCAGAACAGATGGCCGATGGGGTCGAAGACTTTTCGAGTGGCGTCCGAGTGGGTAGGCCTCCAGCAAGGTGGACCGACGACGTGGCTAAGGCACTGGTCCCACCGCCGGCGAGTAAGCTATGAACTATCGGCTATTTTCTTGTCGAAGAAACGAACAAAACTCGCTGAGCGAGTGAGCTATAATCGCTCAACTATGAACTATAAATATATATCTATCTCTTTTATTTACACGGGAGCGATTATCTTTTGTTCGTTTCTTGGACAAGAAAATAGCCGATAGTTCATAGCTTACTCGACGGCGGTGGGACCAGTGCCTAAGGTGGCGGGAAACCGATGGATGCAAGGGGCGCAAAACCGGTCCTTGTGGCAAACCTTGGGGGAGGCCTAGGTCCTGCAGTGGACTTCTTCAGCTGAAATGATGATGATGACGACAGTACACACGGTAACGTAATAAGTGTACGTTTTCTCCAAACCTAAGCTGAGCGGAGAAGCTGAAATTACCAATCAGATCATTCAAAATGCGTTTGTTAGAGCACTGACCTGCACGAAGGCAGCTCGGTGAATGCTATCGGAGCACATGATGGAGACGATCTGTTCGGTTTCCACGTAGTTCGCGACCCTTCCGCCTGGCTCTATACCTCGACGGTTGTACCTAGAGAAACACATTATAAGTATTATTATAACATCGTGGTTGATACTAGCAGCTGTGTAGTAAAGAAGAATTTTTTTTTATGTGAAAAAGAAGGCAGACGAGCAAGCGAGTCACCTGATGGTAAGTGATCATCGCGACCCATAAACACTCGCGACACCAGAGGAATAGCTGGTGCGTTGCCGGCCACAGCACACTTAGAACATTGTTGTTGTAACTGTCATCTTTATTCTTCTATACCTATTTAGTTTGAAGTTTGAAATCAGCTGACCAGAGACTCCGTGGGTCCGTGGGTCCATGCTATGAGCCTATAGTTACAATAATAAACCAAACTCGCCTGGTGCCCGCCTGGTACCGCGACCGCCTGGATATGACGCCGAGGGTGAAGGTCTCGTCACACGCGCTGCCGCTGGCTAGAGACTCAGAGTTCAGAGAGTTGGATGCCGGCTCCAATCTCCATGCTACATGTGTCTATAGTTACAATAATAAACCAAACTCGCCTGGTGCCAGCCTGGTACCGCGACCGCCTGGATATGACGCCGAGGGTGAAAGTCTCGTCACACGCGCTGCCGCTGGCTAGAGACTCAGTGTTCAGAGAGATGGCTACCAGCTCCACGTTCCATGTGTCTATAGTTACAATAATAAACCAAACTCGCCTGGTGCCAGCCTGGTACCGCGACCGCCTGGATATGACGCCGAGGGTGAAGGTCTCGTCACACGCGCTGCCGCTGGCTAGAGACTCCGTGTTCAGAGGGTTGAAATCTGCCGGTTCCACAGCTATCTGGGATAGGCGGACGAAGCCTTGGATGATGGGCAGCACCCATTGGTCGCAATCTGGACTCTGATACAATAAATTAAGGTATTTCTTTGTACGCCACGGTCACATACGACTTTACCGAGCCCCACAAGCTTCTACAGTATTGCCAGATTCTTAATAGCGTTCGGCTCGCTATCGCTGTCACCCTTGCACTCGCAACTGACGGTATATTTGTTACTCGTGTGTCATACAAAACGAAGATTGTCGATCGCTATTAACAAAATAGTAATACTATATTTACATAGTATTATATAGGTACATTATACACGTCGACCCTTTAGGATCTTTTGTGCAATTACCCTCTAACACACTCAGCTGTTCGAATGTGCAGGTTTCCTCACGATGTTTTTCCTTCACCGTAAGACCGTGGGATAATGCACTTAAGTTAGAAAAAATCATAATAACCGCGGGGGTTCGAACTCGGTACCTTACGATCACGAGTCGACCCCCTAAGCCACCGAACCTTTTATTACATACATTAAAATGATTGATTAAATAGATAAAATCTCCCAATATAATGAAGATTCTTATTTTCGGAGCTGATAACTCTTACACGGTCAAAATCAAACCTATCTAAAAGACAACTCATTTCATTTAAACCAACTTTCATTTTGGGAGCTATGGTGCCACAGACAGATACAAAGATACACATTTTAAACATAATATAACACCCCCTCGGTTTGCGTCGGGGGTTAAACAACAGTGTCAAAATACCGCCATTATGACACCGTTTGTTCAAGTTAGCCCATAATGTTTTTAATCTACGACAGCGCGCCCCACTATTTAATTTTATAACATTTTGAGTGGAGGGGCGCGCTGTCGTTGATTGAAATTACGAATTAATTACCCTGTCTCATAAACAGCATACGCGAGATGATGATATAAAGCTGTTATTACCGGAAAAAAAACTTTATTCACAGTGGGGGATAAATAATGTAACAATCTCACACTATGAGTAAATTCATATTAAGCATTACGATTAGTAACGGAAATGTCATAATCAAAAGAATCTTTATGTTTCCCGTTATAACAGCTTCATATTACGTCATCTCGCGAACACTGTTTATTAGACAGGATAATTAATTTGTACCCATCTAATTATTGATAGAAAAAGGTACTGGGGGATGGAGTCTTCGTGAAAGTTCATAGCGTTCATAATTTGAATGGACTAAAGCATGTCGTAACAAAATATACGAGTTAATATTACTTGATAGAAACATAATGAATGTCAAACTAAACAGAAACGATACAACAAGCGTGCAATGACCGCCTAATCGCGCTGATAGGTTGATCGCCCTTGACACGCTGCTGCCTCGTAATTCCGGCGTTTTGGCTGCAGCTGATATGTAGGTACTACAAGATCCATCAATACTCATCGCGAGGATAAATGTAATAAACAGAAAAAAGGCAGATTTAGTTTGTATAAATTGTAGCTTTTCCTGTAGGTTTTTTTGTACAAATTCGTTCTCAATACTAAAGCAATGTAATCCATAAGGATATAGTGACTATAAAGTCGCGTCGATGTAGTGTCGTTATGAAAAAGTTTGGACAATTTTAAACGATTTAATTTTTGCTGTGTGGATAGATAATGTGCATTGTGAGCTATTTAAAAAAAAATAGAATTTTTACGACGGTGCTTTAGGTATTTAGTAATATTGCGTGTTACATAACATAATATGTTTATAAAGACTTAAAGTTTAAAATGTTTATTGAATTCTAATTGGAACTATCTTAACGTCATGTTGTAAACTTTTTAAAGTCATAATAAACCCCCATGCAAAGAAAACTTTAAATATACTAAAAATAAATAAGATTTCATGCTACAAAATAAAAATTAAAAAATTGATGAAGGTAAATAATGATTTCATATAAACAATGTAAGTTTAATCCTGTAGCATAAATTTTAATTTCATTACAGTATGTTTAAACTACTTGAAAAAATCGAAAGTTCCCGTTTGTTTTGAAAGGGGGTTGTGTATGGAACTACAGAAATCACGAAATTACTCTTTATTCATACAATAAAGTAGTAAGAATGACAAAAGAGTATTAATCGATTTTCATAGTTCCACATATTATATTATCATTACAGAAAAAACAGTTTCATGCTAAAACATCATTCATTCAGTTCATTTTAAACTTTAATGCTTTATACATTACATAACACCAATATTACTAAATACCTAAAGTATAGCCATAAAACTAATAAAAAAAAAATAACAATGCACATTATCTATTCTCACAGCAAAAATGAAAACTTTTAGTATTCTAATAAGCATTTTTTTCTGGCTATGCAACTATTACTACACATATTATAAATGCGAATGTGTTTGTTTGTACTGTTTTCAATGAATCAACCTGAAATTTGGTAGATAACCCAGTTGGACTTAGGGTACTTTTTTATCTTTGAAAATCAGACAGTTTAATTGAGATAACCAACTTTAAGCAGAGGTAGTTGCGGGCAAAAGCTAATAAATTTCATTTACATAAATGTTCACACTATTTTTTTTATGAATACCCTAATTCTCATTAAAATTTCACATTGACAAATAGTCACCAAAGTTAAAAATAATATGGCCTTACCTCTAAACCAATAATATCTCTCAGCATATGTTTATTCCAGAAGAATCTATCATCCACATGCTTCCACCATCTTGTTATATCCGACACAGGTTTCAATGTTCCTTCCTCAGTTTCAAGGATCTTTTCAATTTCGTACTGCCGCTGGAGACTGTTGGTTAAATCCAAGGTCCGAGAGTAGTAAAAACTATCAGAATCATCAAAGATCTTGAGCAGTTCATCTGTTAGACGTTTTTCGAACCGTTCTGCTATTTTTGGGTCGCGTTGCTTCTTTACTGTGTGTTTCACCTGGACACCCATGTTTCATTACAGAATAAGTCTTAATTTTGACAATGGCAAGCTAACTTAAAATTGTCTAACAATAAAAAAAACAGTTATTAATCTAATAAAATACCAGGTTCAAATAAGATACAGTGTAGATATACTATATTATTATACATAATATTTAATTTATTATAACAACTGAGCATTATTACAATAGGTACCTGGGTAGCTGCTTGCTGTGTAGTTGTTTTTATAGTATTACTGACATTCTTTACTGCCCCTACAGTTTTGTTTAGAAATGCCGAGTTCTCAAACAGACGGCCTCCAATTTTTCTGCTAGACATCCTATTTAACATAGAGTTCGAAGAGCCATGTTTAGTGCATGCACATAGATCCGTTTCTTGATTCGTCACCCCCATGTTAAGGAAACAAACTGATTTGATTTTGTAAACAGTGTGGTGGAAATACATTTGGCCAATTGGTACACTTTCTTTTATGATCATCAGCCTCGGCTCGTAGACATTGGAGTGCTCTACAATGCCTAAAATACCTTCCGTTATGCCTAAACATTCTATATCTTCGATATCCGACAGGTCCCATGCTAAAAGTTAAATGTAAAATTTACCATTCAAAAGTTAAAGAAAAATACACTTAAATGACTTACTAGATAAACGGGTACAAATGTTTAATGTTTTTAAAATGACTACTTCAATATTTTTCAGATTTACCACAAATAAATTGAGAAAAATCTCATGATTTTAATACGTACCCGATCTGACTGAAAATGCCCCAGTTAACCGATTCCACCAGAGACTTGACTCGTTCCTAACAAATATATAATATGATTCCGATCTGAATACTTCCATTTTTGTGCAATTTAATTCACGTCGACGTCGTTTCTAATAAATTTCATTGTGTTTATTATTGTTGAAATTTGTAAGGATTTGACGTTTCTGAAAAGGGGAGGGGGCATGCCATTCGGAATAAGTAGTTGGTAGCATTGAAGAAAGTTTGTTCGGAATCTAACCGGAAGATCATTTTACCAGCGTTCCGTTTCAGGTGAATTATGCAGAAAAAATCAATTTGTAACATTTTATTTGAGAGTTTACTCAATTCTTTCAATGTGGTTTTAATCTATGACTAAATGAAAAATTCAAAAAAGTTTCTTGCGATAAGCTTAATTTTACACTGCCATAAAATTACGCGCCGAAGTTCTATTAAAATATTGGAATAACCAATATAAGACTATTGTTGTTCAGAAGCTAGATGCTTTAAAGTGCTTCAAAGTTGATTTGGCACTACTGCCGACGATACTGTTTCCTATTTTTACTAAAGAATTGAGTCAACGTTTTAATATGTAGCTGCGTAAATTGGAACGAACTATTGATGCTGGCTTCAAGCTGCCATTTTGGTATAATCATTTCCGGTGGACAAATTATGCAGGTTTTCGTGATATTTTAGCGTAAATCCAGAGGTTTTATTCATTTTTACAATAAAATGGATTGGCAATTAACTTGTCGAGTATGCCTTGAGAGTGGTGATATGGTATCCCTCTTCGATTGGGATGAAAATAACGAACAACTCGGTGACAAGTATACTTACTGCTGTGGCGTGGAGGTACGTAAAAATACGACAAAATGGTTGCGATGGCCACCCCATATATTTTTTCAAGCAATAATGTTGCTATTATTGTTTTATTTGTAGATATTCGATGATTTCGCTGACATCCCCAAATTGGAAACCTTCAAGTTTTAGGTTTCATTGCAGATACAGAATGATCATGATTAGTTTTATGTTTTCAGGTGTCGAAAAATGATTCTTTACCGACGCTTATCTGTTTGAACTGCGTGGATCGCTTAACATTCGCGTTTCAATTTAAACAGCAATGTCTGACTTCAAACGATACTTTGAATGAATGTCTAGAAGAGTTTATGAGGAGTTCTGCCGCGGTGACGGCTTCTTCGTCTAAGAAAGGCAAGCATTTTTGAATATCAGTTCGAGAAAATAAAGATTATTGTTCTTGATTAGTTACTACTTATCATCTTTTTATACTATGTCTATACCGGTAGTACCGATAGTACCGATAGTACCGGTTTTTTTTAATATTACTTTTATCTACTAGTGACTGAAACTGAGACCATAAGCATAAAGCAAGAGAATGGTCTCTTGCTCCAATATGAGCTGCCTGTGGAGCATGACCCTCACATCCAGTGGACAAGAACTGTTACCAAAACCCAGGGGAATGCAGTGGTCACAAAAGCTCCCAAGCCGCGGGCCAGAGGTCGCCCAAGGAAATATCCTAACAAACAGGGACAGATTGGTAAGTTTAAAATATTATGGTTAAGAGCAACTGCCTGCGACTTCATTGGAGGGGACCTTCTTTATCATTTTCCCTTAAAAACTATCCAATTTTGCGATTCATAAAGTGCCAGTCCTAATTTCAATCTTTTGTTGTTAACAATGTTGACATTATTTTTCATACACGCCTAATGCAGACATAGGGAATGTGTGTATCTGTGTGATTGTCTGTGGTAGCGTAGCTCCCAAACAGATGGACCAACTATGATTTCCTCCGTAACTCCCTGACTGATCCTACTCTTCTACCAAATTAAATAAAGATCATCAGTGCATAAACCAAATGTATTGTTAAATACAAATGAAACAACTTAGATTGAATGCATAAAGGGAAATTGTGTGTTATTTACATATTTTCTAAATTCCAGATGTGTCTCCGTACCAGCGTAAGAAGCAAAAGTCCCCACAAAAAGAGCAGGAGTCTCTTACATCCCTGCTTGCATCTGGCTCCTTGGATCTCAAGCAGGAACCTGCTGACGATGAAGAAACTTTTGAGCATGAAGGTATGTGTTTAAAGAACTGACCTGATGATGCTGTCAGCCTAGTTAATAGTGACCCTGCTAATAAAGTCAGGACCATGGACCATGGACCATGGACCATGTTCAATTCCTGGTCAGGGCAATTTTTTTTTATGGGAATGAGAATGCTCTTTATGATTTACTGTCATTAGGTTCAAATGGAAAATCGTCCACTTGAAATTATACGTCAGTTCAGAAAAATGACCATTTGAAATACAACAAAAAGGAAAATTGTCCATCTTGAAAAACATCTAAAATGGAATCATGTCCCATGGTAAAATTGTCCAATATGATATTGGTCGAAAAAAATATGTCTATTTGTATTTACGTACACTCAGAAATATGACCAATTGTAAATACGTCCTACCTGAAATTTGTACAATTTATATTATATTATATGGTCTTAATTCATATTACACTACATTCACTTGTGCGTATTTCATTTTGGTCATAATTTATAATGGACAAAATTCCATTGGGACTTAATTAATTTACAATGAAAATAAATTTGGTTGTAAATACTTTTCAGCAAAATTACATTTTGACTAAATTCACTTTGGACACTATTACTTTTGACCCATTTTCAGAATGGTTATTTCACGTGGACGATTTTCCATTTGTACCTAATGACAGTAAATTCTCTTTATCACTGAGGCCACCTGCAGGCCTATTGCCTAACTTGTGATCGCAATCGACTTCAAACTCGATGCGACCAACTTCAAAATAAATGTGAATTAAACTAAACGCGAAACTCAGTGATTCTATCAAGTCATGAACTTGAACATGATAATAACAAGTATGAAAATGAAAACGGTTGCGACTGCTTTAGGCAATAGGCCTGCTGATGGTAAGTGGGATCTAGGACCCATAGACATTAGAATTCTCAAGACTGCAAACTCAAGACTGTGAAACAAGTGTGAGTATTTGTTTCAGAGTCTGTTTTCTATGTTTTTAAGTATGTTTATATTTGTGAGTGCCAGTGGCCTAGTGGCTTAGGGAGTCGACTTGTGAATGTAAGGTCGAGTTTAAATCTTCATAGTCACTCACCATGTACCATTGATTTTTTTTATTTTTTGTAACTTAAGTATATTACCTGATACTTATACTCTTGCAGTGAAGGAAATTTGTGAGGAAACATTGTGAGGAAACCTGCATATTTAAACAGCTGAGTGTGTAAGGTGGTAATTGAATAAAGGTTCCTAATGGGGCCATCTGTAAGATAAGATAAAAATGTTAATTGTTGTCTGAAACCAGATCCATAGTTAAAACCTAGACCTTTGTTTTCTTAGTCCCCTATTTACTTATTTAATACAGCCATTTTCTACAAATCTTAGACCAATAAGGGCCGAAACTGGAATAAGACTTAATCCGACATTAGTCCATACAAATTCGGCGTTTAATCTAGTTATAAGACCTTATTCCAGTTTGGTCGAATCCGCCCTAAGTATAACATTTGTACAAAACGGCCTTTTTTTGTCCATTTTATAACATTATTATCGTAATTTATTGATATACTTAAACCCTCTGTCATCTTTTTACTTAACAAAGTTTCAGTTGAGTTTTTTCCTCCATGTTAGAATTTGCTGGAGGTGATGATCCTGATTTCGAGCCGGCAGAAGAAGAGGAGGTAGAATCTGACAGTGCTATCAAGAAAGAGGTATGTGGGACCTTTTCCAAGTCAGTGTCTTTTAGACAAATAAATTCAAAAGGTTTCGTTAGGTTATATAGAATTTAAATTGCCTGTGTGGTTACCTCTATTTCATGATTTCTATATTCGATGTGGCGTTATCTATGAAAAGGAACCTTATTGTCGATGGCGTTTACGCCGCACTGCGTTATGCGACGTTGTATTTATATTGGAGCATCGTTATTATTGGCGGAAGCGCCATCGACAATAAGGCCCGCCATACACGGACTGCTTCAAGCATTCAGGAACCGACTGCACTTCGTTGCTATTGGTCGGTTTGCACTTTCTAGAGCATTACACCGTGTTGTTGCTAAGAGAGCAACGGATTTTTTTTTTATAATTTTCTGTTACCGTTCTTTTTGAACTATAGCCAAAAAAATTTAAAAAATGAACGTTCCCCCCTTATCTCTCAAGTTCATGTACAAGAAAGTCTGAATAATTCCGGATTTAATCATACTTATATTTTACGCAAAAAATAAAATGAAGTTGGCAAATTTTACAGATTTGGAAAAATTAACTAATAACTTTAAAAATCTGTATTAAAATATTATTATTATTAACTTAAATACCTTAATGACCGGTTTTTTTATGCGAACGCGCCGCAATGCTGCCTTTTCTGTACAAGTTCGTCATAACTACTCATCAAGTTGTTAACACAGTGCTTAATGTATTCAAATTCTTCATTGCGCGATGATTGAAAATGAATATTTATCTCATTGACTTACTAATAGCGTATTATTAGTGTAATATTATTTCAGCCTCAAACCCAGAAAAAGCGGGGGCGGCCGCGCAAAAGCGTCGTTGACAAAGCCGAGGACCCGGAAGATGGTGAAGATATGCTTCTCAAGGAAACCATCATGGCTTTCTCTGAGCCGATACCGGAGCATATTCTGAACCCCAAGCCCCGGCAGAAGTATACCAACAAGAAGCGATATGTATATGAAAAGACGTAAGTAGTTTATCTTTATTAACCGTTTCAATACTATTCACCGATATATCCTGTATGTATTGTTGTTCTGTAATGTTTGATTGGTTTCTTTGAAGAAAGTAAGATAGCGGAGGAGGGGTGACTAACCTTTACTGAAGACAAACGCAACACCGAATATTAATAATTTTGTTAAACGTTCAATAGTGTGGCGGTTTACTCTTTATTTCCTTATTTTATTTTGTTTACGTTAATTTAGTGTGCTATGTTTGTGTAATCTTCCGTGGTTTCACTGGATGGTTCCAACAGAAGAACAGCGCTGGCTTTAACGCCAACATAACGGTGAGTTGCAACCATTTCGTGACAACAGGTATTTTGTCTATGTCAGTATTTTGTTGAGTTTTGTTTGTCACGAAAAAATGTGTTAATTTAGGATATAAGCTATCCCAATTTCAAATTTAATCCCAAAACGATTCAGGTGTTGATTGAAGCGTGAAAAAGTAACAAACTGACAGAAAAACTTTCGCATTTATAATATTAGTAGAATAATAATAACCTTATCGTAAAATAGCGTGTTTGAAGGTCTAGATCTGTTGCAGACACACGTGCGAAACTTGCGGCGCCTCGTTCACGTCCAACGCGTCCCTGCAGGCCCACATCCGACGCCACCTCGGCATCAAGCCCTTCGTCTGCAGGTAGGTGATAGGAAAAAACTAGCGTAGATAAAAAATTGTGTAGCTTGAGTCAACGTCATAAATATACATACGTTCCCAAGGCGTCTAAAATGACAATGACGATAGGGTTTATTTATACATATATTTGACGCAATGACCGTATAGATATTAGTGCTTTTGACTTTAGTACTATACAGAGGCCTATACCACATTTGTTGAGGGATTTAACTAGCTATGTATGGGATTGTAGAGCCAGTTGCCACCGTTTGTATTTTGGTTGTGTAATTCAAATCGGGTTTTGTTGGTTATACTTTTATATCCAATACGTATTACTCGGTTAAATAATGGAGAGTATCAGGTGGTTTAACATGTAACGTTTAGTTTTGGGACCCCAAAAATCTGATATAGTTTCTCAGCCAATAGAAGCTCGTCAAAGCTCAACAAAACCGGGCCTCTGTATTCCATTATTATTGTCTCGTAAATAAGAGCTATCAAGACGTTGACAGTACGATAACTGGTCAAAAGCAATATTGTTTAGCTTCGTAGAACAGGGCCTCTATTCCCGGCGGTAAAAACCGTATCTTATTTGACTTGTTACGGTATTGTTTTGACGTCAGCCGCCATTACTGTCAAGGAAATAAGAGCTATCAAAACGTTGACAATACGAAAACAGGTCAAAGACGATATTGGTTTTTAGCGCCTAGAATACCGGGCCAGAGGCCCAGGTTTGATTGACTGTTTCGCAGAGCCACGTGCTTCGTTTATTTATATTTGGTTCAGTAAACAAATTAAGTATAGTTGAAATGAGTAAACAATCTACGTACAGACAACAACTTAAATTTGGGTCTAAAGTCAATCTGACATTCTACAACAATAAGGTAGAGTTTCCTATAAGTTACAATTAATTTGGCATCTCTAATGACTTTGACGACATCAAGCCCATTTTTTTTAATGGGTCATGAATTAACGTTCGTGTCGTGACCTTACTTTGTATTTTGTGGGATAACCTAAGCTACGACAAAATAAATCGCCCCTCAGCAGTGGTCTTAAGGTGCTTTTCCTTCGTTCTTAAGGCAAGGTGAGACGAGAGTTTAAATAAATCTTTGGTGAAAATGGTTTTTTAATACAAATTACTATTCGCGCGCCACCTCGTCTCGCTTTGCCCAGCCGGCGGAAAAGCACCTTTATGGCTTTCTAAGTTTCCGCTAGAATCTCAGGGACCTAAATGTGTTATGCGGCTCACTTATTCCAACAGTTCATCATTTATGATTTACATTATTATTACTTCATAAATTCATAAGCCAAAAGGCGGTATCTCAAATTCAATAGCCAAAGCAGATTCAATCCTTTTGCTTTAGTAATCAGGTTGATTCCATTTGCTACCAGAGTTATGTCTGAGATAGGTATTGCCATTTGCCTTATGTCGTATAGCACTATCGCCGAATTTATTGGCAATTTTGATCGCCTAAACTTAACCCCCTTATTAATAAACGTTGAGTAACGGTGGTATAGCTATACAATGTTTTGTCCTTATCTGTCAAATTCAAATGTCACAATGACAGATAAGGACAAAACATTGTATAGCTATACCACCGTTATTCAACGTTTATTAGTAAGGGGGGAATTGTATTGTAACCTTAGAATAATATTGTAACATCATGATAGCAGCTAAGTTGGGTGCGGGTGGGTTTACCAACATCATGTTCCTACGGTATTTTTATCTTTTCATTTGCACCCGCGCCCAAACTAAATATTTCCACACGCGCTGATCCCATTGTTTTTTTTATACATGTTGAGTACGCACCCGCACCCAAAACTCTCTTCGTGCCTCTTCATTAAGGCCCCACAGAAAACGGAGGCGGCGCGTTCCTATACTAAAAAGCGTTCGCAAACGCGCCGCCTCCGGCCTCTGTCTTTGCGTCTTTACTGAAGGTAGGCAGTCTTGAAGACTTGAACTGTGAAGTCGGGTTCATATAGAGGATGATCAATCCGCTTGGGTCGATATGGAGAATTCAGAAATTAACTTTTAGGGTCATCTGTTCTTAGGAACGAATACCTCGATTTTAGAAAAAAACTGCATTTAAAAATTTCCAAAAAATATACTAGTGGTTCTAGTAGATATTCCCAAATCACACATCCATTTATTACTATAATTAATAGTGTCTCTGAACTATATGCTTAAAATAAAAATAACGAAGAGTTGCTAGATTCATTGGTGCTAGATTTTTTAAAAATGCAGTTACTAATTTTTTTAAAGTCGTGGCCTTGGTTCCTAAGTACAAATCACCCTAAAAGGGCCTGTTTCACAATCGACGAGTAAATTTATCTGTCCTTTAAAGTTGTCTCTTTCCTTGTCTATTTTCAAGTGTAAGAAAGAGAAAGGGCTAAATTTATCTGTCAAATATGCTATACTTGTCGACTGTGAAACAGGCGGTAACTGTAATTTCCAAATTCCCTACACCGACCCAATTGGATTGCTCGCCCGCTGTATTGTATGAAACTCGCGTGTTTAGCGTTTGCGGGTACGCGTGCGTTCTCAACATGGAGTTGCGGCGGCACATGATGCGGCACACGGGCCAGCGCCCGTACAAGTGCCGCGTCTGCGACCGCCGCTTTGGGGACTTCGGCTCACGCCAGAAGCACGAAAGGCTAGTAGTAGTGGCTGATGATCAACGGTCTGATGAGATGACAGTGCTCATTTGGTAGATAATTTTGGAGTAACATGCGGTGAGCTGTGGTTATACTGATGTTAAAGAAATGCAATCGCAACAAATTGATAACGCGTTCTTTCTGATTCTTTCAAAACTCATTTGGAAATTTAATAATTTTTGATAATTTTTATTGTGTAATATCTGATCTCTCTGAGGCCCTACTTTGAAAATCGAAGTTCCATGTTACATTAGCTCCATCCCTTTCTCACGATTTAGTCCCGAGTAACGAGTGATAGGGATTCTGCATCCGAAGTTTCGGATATATTGTTTCGTGGTAACTATTCCGATCTGTAGTTTTTCTTCCAAAGATAATCAAAATGCCTCGTTCGAATTCTTGACTTACGGGCTCGGTCCCCCTTATTGCAAACTTACAGCGTGACTCAATTTAATAAAAAACAGCCAAAAAGTTGTTTTATTGATACACTGTCACAAATCGCTTTACAACTGATTAAATTTTAAATTACGCGAGCACATCGCATCTTAGCATCTATTTACCAATAACACTATCGCTCGTCAGGCCCTGGGCTAACCTTTCACAGCGTGCGTGGGAATGCTGCTCATCAGGGTTGCTGCATCGATAGTTAGTATAGCGACGAATCCTAATCAGGGCCAAGATTCTCGATCATCGTACAATTTGACATAGTCTGACAATTTTCATATTTGTCAATTTTATTTTGAAAATGAGTTTAGTTGTTATGTTAGATAGAAGACGATTTGCAGTTCATTTTAAAAACAGTGTGTGTAAAACTTTCATTTTATTTAATTTCAGTTAGTTAATTTCACTATCATTACAGGACACCCAATGCGATAATTTATCGAATTAAAAATGATGTCATCTAGTCGAAACTTTGTCAAGACTAGCATTTTAATAATGTCCAAAAAATACAAACGCGACAAGTTGAGAATCCATTTTTCTTTAGTTTGAACTCTATTAAAAAAATTAAAATATTGTCAATTCTATGCACCTGTTATAATTTCATAATACACGATATCAAATACTTGGCTCTGGTGGGTTTCTCTTGTGAACGGCTAACATTACTTGGATGTTAGCAAAGCCCAGGAATGTTAAGTGTAAGTCATAACCCCCGGCAGCGTGTGTGGCTACTCGTGCGTGATGAAGGAGGCCCTGAAGCGGCACATGCTGCGCCACACCGGCGAGCGCCCGTACAAGTGCCGCATATGCGACCGCCGGTTCGGAGACTTCGGCACCCGCCAGAAACACGAGAGGTATGCAACCAATAATTTTATGTAGCATGGAGAACTCAAAAGACTCACAAGCAGCTGGTGAAATTTTGAACACGAGAAACCCAGGACTGCCTGTAGCGTGGTCTAATCTAGACGTGGGCGAAGTTAGCGACGTTCAAGGGGACATCTCGCGCGAGGTCGTTGGCGAGTAGCCACCTATTCGTGCGTGATGAAGGAGGCGATGAAGCGGCACATGCTGCGCCACGCTGACGAGCGCCCGTAGAAATGCCGCATATGCGACCGCCGGTTTGGAGACTTCGGCACACGCCAGAAACACGAGAGGTATGACAACCAGGAATTTTATGTGGCACTAGAGGACGTCCGATTAGTTTCCCGCTGCTCTCCCTATTTCTTCCCGTTAGGGGTCGATTTTCGGAAAATCCTTTCTTAGTGCACTTCTAGGGTTCCCAAGGAATACTCTCCAAAGTTTCAAGTCCCTAGGTCCAGCGGTTTAGGCTGGGCGTGGTCACGGAAGTGATTTTTATATATTTAGATGGAGAACTCAAACAAACCCACAGGGACCTGGTGACATTTTGAAGGTCTAATTATTAAAGACAGGTAAGATCTGATTGTGTAACTAAACAATAGATTGTTTCCCTTTTGCCTTATCTTCTTTGTTTTCTTGTAATTTAAAAAAGGGTTCCTACTTTACAATTTAAACAAAATAATTTCAATCCCTATTCTCACCTCTCTCTAACCCTACTAAAGTGCCAAGTCAGCTGTGTAACAAGAATAACAAGTGTTTGTTTGCAGGTTGCACATGGGCGTGCGCCCGTACAAGTGCTCTCTATGCGGCAAGGCGTTCACGTACTCCTACGTGCTTGCGAACCACATGCTCACGCATACCGGAGAAAAGAAATACTCGTAAGTTGGTACTTTTTTTATGATATGGAGAAGGCCATCAAGCATACAGGCCATGAAGTGCATGATGTAGGATGCATCCTACTTAACAAAAACTCTAATATACGACCTATAATCAGCACACTATAAAGAGTAATAGAACTAATTCAGTGACTAAACAAAATGCATTTAAGGGTGGGTCCACAATTGTGACAATCGTAACATAGTTCCATGACCGTGTCAGTAAAAGTTATAAGGACGTTATTTGTTACGACGTACTGTCGCACTTGACAGTATAAAATACCACGTTAATGATTATGGTGTGAAAGCTAGTAGATCGGCTAAAAGATATAGGAGTGCCGCTAATCAAATACAAATAAAAAACCCGCAGCAAACATGTTCAAGGATCAAAAAAATCCCTATATTATTTTGATATTTGGCAATGTACTGATACGTTACAAAATATCAAAGTAGTGTTTTAATATATTTTGATCTTTAGATAGTTTCATCAAAAAAAAGTAATTAAAATCAATTGGTTATTTTAAATTAGATGAGATGGCCCAACGACCGCACAGGCTAAGTCTAGAGGGCCTGCCTTGCCGTCGCTGGTCCGCGATGTCCACTTCTTTACATTGCACGTTTGAAGGATAAAAGTTTGGAATGGTCCGGCGGGATTGGCAATCGTCCATATTAACCCTTTATAATGTAGAGGCGATTTAGCGACCACATATATTTATTTAGAATTTCAACCTTACGTATACAGATTATGACACATATTCTGTTGTTTTTGCACGAAAATGACTTGTTTTTAAATGATTCCCTAAGAGGTGTCAAACATTAAACTGTATTTGAATTTTACGTAGCATAACTGTATAACTGGGACCTTATAAAGGGTTAAATATGTTTAATACAATAATGCGGGCCTTCCAGAAGATTCCTCTATCATAAATCGACTGACATTTCTATTATTGGTTCGTTGCATGGCATTGTTTTTCTTATTTCTGACTGGTTCACAAAGGCTGGCCCACACAACCCTACCTGTACGGCGGCGCGTCCATGTATGTTGACGATGTCATCGTTTCCCTCCGCAGCTGCGAGCCATGCAACAAGAAGTTCACCAAAGCGCACCACCTGAAGTACCACAACCGCGTGCACCACCAGGAGCTGTACATCCAGCAGCAGCTGGAGCTGGAGGCCAAGAAGATCCGGCAGCAGATCAACGTCACCGGGCTCAGCGGCGTGCTCTCCGGGCAGATCGTCGACGGCGCGCTGCGGCTCATCCAGGCGCCCGCCCAGGGTATGATACACTATAATACTCAACAAGCCTGGCATCGTGCCGGCGGCACGGCACGGAACTAATCAACGTCATTTACTTTTATATTTGAACATAGTTAAAATAAAGGGAACATCTTAAAATCCTAATTAATTTATTTATTGCAATACATGAGTACAACCCTGTAAGGGCATCGCAAGAAAAAGGGCGTATGTCTCATAGAGCTGCGTATGTATTAGTGACCTTATTTCTTAAATTGGGGGGTTAAATTAACTTTGACTAACAAATTGCGTACCTATACGTCCTTTTTATTAAGGAGGGCAGAATAGTATTTATGAATATTGATTATGAAACATTTGTTTATTTATGTAGAATGCATTTATTTTTTTTGGTAGATTATTAAATTACTATAAAGATCGATAATGTGGGCTATTTCTAATCATTCTTTTGATTCATTTCTTTCTGATGATTCATTCTTCTATCAAAACATTCGGAATTATGAAAATTCGGGAATTAGGAATTATGTAGTGTACCCAAAAAAAAAAGGTTAAACATCTTGGACACTTAAACAAAATTTCCTAGTCCCACAGTAATTCCCACAGTGAAAAAGTTTGATCCGGGGCCGGCACTATGATGTTGAACGAGAGTGTTGTTTCCAGACGGTGACCAAGAGCTGCAGATGCACGTGGTGGAGGAGGGGGAGGAGGGCGAGGAGGGCGCGGGCGAGGACAGCAAGGAGACCGACCGCGCCGTGGCCGGCATGCAGGCCGTACGTACCGCGCGCACACACACACACCCTGCTCTCATACACCCTGACTCATGGAGAACACCCTAACATCTAAATGACCTACCAAGGGGAGAGGCCTATGTTTAGCGGAGGACTGGACATGAGCTATGATGATGATGATGATCAGAATCAGAATCTGAAAAAGATTTATTGCCCTCTCAACACAACATATTATTCCTTAAGATTCACATACTAAAAAAAACTACAACAAGTCTTAACAATGTGTACAATATTGTGGCAAAAGGTTCAGAATTTAGCATATATACAGTGGTGGTCACATAATTAGAGACACTTATTTTTTTCCCATACAACTGCCTACAAATATGACTTTTCAATTTCGACCACCAATCAAAAAATTCTCGACCAATTTTATTGCTAAATACTATTTACTTTAGATAATTAACTAAGGTTTAAACTGATGTAAAGTGAACTGCTGTTAAAAATGGACCTTACATTTTATAAGGATTTAAAAACTTAGTGCTGACGCGTCCGTTATTTTTTCAAATCCTTATAAAATGAAAGATTCGTTTCCAACAGAGATAAATTGTACATACATTTAACCCTTTATAAGGCCCCAGTTATACAGTTATGCTACGTAAAATTCAAATACAGTTTCATGATTGACACTTCCTAGGGAATCGTTTAAAAGCAAGTCATTTTTCGTACAAAAACAACAGAAAATGTATCATATTCTGTAGGACGTAAGGTTGAAATTATAAATAAGTATATGTGGTCGCTAAATCGCCTCTGCCTTATAAAGGGTTAAACTTTAGTTTATTAGTAAACAATAAGTGTAACTAAAGATAAAATTTATTAAGAACTTTTTGGCTGGTTGTCAAAATTGAAAAGTAATATTTGTAGGCAAATTGTATGGGAAAAAAAACAAGTGTCTCTAATTATGTGACCACTTGACCACCACTGTATGCTGTGAGGCTGAGGTCTACACAGCGCTGTTTTCAGCCTGTACCTCCTGATGTGGATGATTTAATATAAATTCTGCTATCAATGTTGTTGCTAGAATACTTGCTCTTAACCCTTCTTTGCATGGTGATGGAAATTTCCATCATAAATCATAACATAATACCAACTTTTTGTAATTTCCTGTATCAATTTTTTTTTGCTAATTCAAAATCAAATAGAGTTTGAATTTGCGACTTTTTTAATTTTTATGTTATTAAGGGTTAAATAGTTTTTTTTACTAGATGAAGTAAACTGATGGCTGCCAATGTCATTTTGTGAAATAATGATGCCATGTTTTATGTAATAGTGAAGTTATTTAACGTTCAACAAGAGCTTCCCTTA
The DNA here is from genome assembly GCA_948252455.1 of Acleris cristana. Lineage (NCBI taxonomy): Eukaryota > Metazoa > Arthropoda > Insecta > Lepidoptera > Tortricidae > Acleris > Acleris cristana. Next base: position 4,820,173 of record OX411794.1, read on the forward strand.
AGTAGGCACCACTACAAATAACTACAAATAAAATACATATTCAAGTTAGTTAATTTTCATGTAAATGCAATCTTGTTTAAACTTTCTGTCAAGGTACTTTAGTATATTTTAACCTAACGTATGTGGTCGATAAAAAGCCTCTGCCTTGATACGGGTTAATACAGCAGAGAAAAAAGGCAGCATTACAGAACTGATACTAAAACAGGTTTATGTGTTGGCTAAATGATGATTTGGTTAAACCTAAGGGAACTCCCTCACTAAGTTGTATTAGCAGAGGACAGTATCTCACAGTGAGACGTAAATAGCCTAATATAATTACCACGGTTTACTTACTATCATTGATTTTGGTTTAATATAAACTGTTGTTTCCAGGTCGTGCTCGATAGCGAATTTTCTATGGAAGAAGACGACAAATCACAGTAAATCAAATATATATGTATGTATAATTCAATGTTAAATAGACTTGTATATAATTAAGCCTTGTTTTAAATAAAATTCTGACATCATGTCTCGTTATACCTGCCGGTATGTAATTACTGAACTAGTTGATTTATTGTAAAGTTTCGGTTAATTTTACTTTTAAGACACACGCTTGTAACTTTTAGATAATACAATTATGAACGTAAACTATCTGTTTGGTTTATTACCCTTTCCTGATAGATTGCACGGCTGTGATCCAGTTCGGGGTGCTAGCGAGGGTCAGGGTCTGCATCGCAATTGTGGTCTTAGGATTGTAGTCTTGAGAATGCATTGTATATGGGTCACAGATCCCACTTACCATCAGCCCCTTATTTCACCATCTTGACAATGACACGTGACAGGTGACAATTCGGTATACATTGCAAAGTTAACACACTGTTAGGCCTGGTTCCCACTATGCCCTATACTAGGGTAGTGGCTGTACAATTTATATGAAGCTGTTCACATTATGCTGTGTGAACAGCGTCATAAGCCACTAGCCTTACCGGCATCCGGCAAATTCGCCGGTCCGGCATAGTGGGAACGGGGCCTTACGTGACTGGGTTTCATATAAGCTGCGCCATGTACACTGAAATGTCACCTATCACCTGTCATTGTCGGGATGGTGAAATAGGGGGCAGGTGGCCTGTGTGCTCAAACTCTCAAAGCGGTAAAAATGTTTCAAATGTTTCAACGTCTTCCGGGTTGACATCGCATTTTCAATCTTGAGATATATAGCAAAAGTAAATGGGGTTTAGAAGTTCACTGAAGCTGGAATTCTACTGCGGTGCACGCTACACTCAAATACATACTACACATGTGGTGAGCCGTGCCTGGGGCCCGTTTTACGAAGCTACAAGTTACAAATTACAAGCGGAAGTCTCTTTCTAACTCCTTTTGCTAGAAAGAGAGTTACGCTTGTAATTTGTAACTTGTAGCTTCGTGAAACGGGCCGCTGTGCGTGCATAGAGTGCTCCGCTGTGGAGTTTCGTCTTTCTATCGCATTAGGTCGGTTCGCACAAGTTGTCCGCGATTTGTTTGTCGCTCGGACATCCCTTTTTAACTAGTTTTTAACGAGAGAGACGCACTGAGCGACAAACGAGAAAATACAAGATATGCTAGCCGTTTAGTTCGCCTGTGTGATGTCTTCCTCAGTCTCTTGCTAAAAGAAAAAGATAGGCAAAGACAAACACGGCGTGCGGAGTGAGCTTTGAGCACAGTCAACCGATTTGATTCCTAGGTCACTATGGAGTATGTCAATGTGATAGAATAGAATATATTTATAATATAATATATTTATTTGTAAATCACAAGTATTAAATTAGGTCTTAAATCTAGGAATACAGATCTCTGTGTTTTGCCTGTTGGCGTACAAATGTGATGTAAACCGAATCATAAGAAGTCTTACGTTTTTGTTTACACCGTCACTCGCCTTACGGGTTACAAAATATGTCACTCACACGCCAAACATGTTTGCTATGCTATGCAATTTACACCTTATTGATACGAAACAAACTCTCTTTTAATTTTGAACTTGTGACGGCTGTAGCCGTCCTGCTGTCAGTGGCACGACTTGCAGTTGACGGCCAGAGCCGTCTGTGGCGTTCAAAAAGTTAGCATATGTGGAGTAAGAAATAAATTGGTTGCTGGGGCCCGTTTCTCGAAAAGTATTAGTCTAATAATATTAGTGTTTTGTCTCATTTTTTAGTTTTATTTACGAGACAAAACACTAATATTATTAGACTAATACGCTTCGAGAAACGGGCCCCTGGGTTGCTTGCGAACGAATAATGGGAAGCAGATAGTAGGTAGGCACGTTTGGTTTAGGTATCGCTCTTGGGCGAAAGCACAAGGGCGGGCTCAAAGAGAATAAATAATCACTACTTACACATGAAGCCTGGATGGTTACCACGAACCACTAAATTCGAAACTTTAACTCCCTCTCACTCGTTACTCAAGACTAAATTGAGAGAGAAGGGATCGAGCTAACGTAACTTCGAACTTCGATTTTCAAAGTAGGGCCTCTGCAACACAGCCAGTTATAAACTTGACAAACGAATATTCACTCACGTTAAAGCACCGCAAATTTTAACCTTATGGGTAGCTTCATTAGTGTCGCGAAGTGATTGGTGACATGTTGCTGAGCCAGAAGCCTTTTCGCCGCCGTTTTTTTCGGTATAACTGTGTGTTGTTTTTATTTATATCTATTGTGGCTGAATAATTTGTTTGTTTCTTTCTTTCTTTCTACATCTATTTTGAAAATGGAATCGGACTGGAATTCAAGAGCGGCGTACGCTACGCACGCACAAGTGTTACCTTTTGAGCGCTTTACGTCAAATACAAATTGTGTTACTCTCACGCCAAATATGAACTTGTGTCGGCTGTAGCCGTGGTGGCGTCAGTGGCACGACTTTCAGTTGACGGCCAGAGCCGTCAGTGGCGTTGAAAAGGTTGAAAGGGAATTCATACCCAAATCCCGAAACGGCTTAAATTGGTTCACAAGTCACAAGCTATACATTGTGCGGTTGTATCTAACATTGTTGTTGAAAATATATAATTGCTGCTTCAATCGGTGACTGCATGAAAAACCACACTACTGCTGGATACGCAATGCGTATTACGCATATCACGATTGGTAAGTATAGATGTGTTTTAATAAGTACTGTATCACGATTCGAAATTGCGATATAAGTACGATACGATACACTTTATCGTGCTACGCGGTAACGATACAAGTGTAAACCCAGCTTTAATAGTGTTTTCAATCCACGAAGATTGCCCCCACGCTTCCGGAGGTCTGCCGCTATGGCACAAATTCCGTACTTTTTCTGTTATACCTGCATTATCTTTTATTTTTGTATATTTCTATGTTTTTTGGATAGAATCATAATCTAAAGAGACTGGAACTTGGTAATTTTTTACCCCTCTGCAGTATTATTTTGCGTCCATTCTTTAAATTTTAAACAAACTTAGTCACAAACATGTTGGCTGTATTTGAAAACTCAAAAAGTTGTCTGACTTGCCATAAAATCTGATAAGTACAATTAATTATTAGGACCCGCGAAATATTAGAACGAAAATAATTAGGAAAAATAATAAGCTCCCGTTTTTAATTCACGTACCCCTTTACACATATTTACGTAATTGTGCAACTTCAAAATAAGAGAGGCCTTCATGGACTGAAAACACTTAGCTATTACGAGTATAGGTATTGTATTATATCACGCGTTTGACGAATTTAAAAATAGGTTTCACAACACAACGGCCATAAGAGCAAAACACTCCCTCGAGCCATCAAACACTTGTTTACAACTAAAATAAAACAAGCCTACTATAATTTACTTTCATTTTCAACTTTGGCGACATTTATCAAGATTCAAAATCGTACAGATTCGTATTTGGAGTTATTTCTTTTTAATTTTGAACGAGCGAGTTCTTAAATTCGGTAAGCGCTACACATATACACTGCTTGTATTAAAAATGCGCCAACATTCCAGTGCTGTCACCATTTACACTTGCCATTGTAAAATATACTTTAGTGTAAAGTTTTAAAGTATACGTAGAAGGTTTTAGGGAGATGTGATGGTATGTTTGGGAGATATTAAAACTTTGAGCCACCCTTCTAAGTAGGCTCTCCTTTTTCTTTTTGTCCCTAATGTAAAAAGAAAACGCGGAAAGTTTTGGGGAGAGTTTAAATTTTTCCACGCTTAATGCGCTTATTACGAGTGGGGGAAAGAGCGGTTCTCAAAGTTTTTAAATGAAGTGAGCTGCGCTGTACCCTTGAGTGTTGTTTATGAATATTATTCGAATTAGGCGCGAAGCACATTGACTTGGATCCAAGAAAATAATGTTTTTATTACTTATGTAGTGGGGCGCGACGTGGGTTAATATCACTGAAATTATTTGCGTGAGACGAACTCCAATTATGCATCGAATTTAACAAGTTTAAAAGTGATTTTACACTTTTAGAGTCTCTCTAGCTAGCTCTCTCGGATATCCCTTTGGTTGTGCTTTGGTTCTTCTCTGTAACGATAGATATTTTTGTAATTTGCTAACTTTGCTTTAATTAGGCTATTTTGAAACGGAGATTTTAGTAAATATTAATACTAATTAAACCAAGTCAGGATAACAATCAAGTCTTATTCCCATATTGAAAGCGCAGTGACGGGACGCGTTTTTCGCTTCGTATACCACTAAGCAGCTAAGACAAGCTTACACGCACCGCACACATGGTACCATAAACTTCGTGTTTCTCTGGAACCGACCTGCTTACACAAAATATTTGTAACATTTCCTCCAACTACCGCCATCTGTCCGTCATGTTTTATTAACGCGCAAGTTTGGGATCCGCCGCCGCGCCGGGCCGATTTACATTTTTATTTTATTTACATTTCGCGTCTAGTGGAGTTATTTAGTAGATTGCATTGCGTTTAATGTGAATATTTCATGAAAACAGCTCAAGTCGGGTCGTGAGGTCGTCAAAAGCTAAGAGCAACGACTTACTAGATTCCATTTCACATCTTAGATCTAATTATTGGTTCTAGTAGGGTGATGGAACCAGTACCTACCTAATGGACAAAGCACCATTGATAATGGACACTTGATTCTTACTTTACAGAAGATAAGGGTTATTCATTTGATTTTTAACAATCAATTCAGGACCGTATGAAATTTGAATTAAGAGTGAAGTGTCCATCATTGGTGCCGTCACCATAAGACATTCTTATTTTTTTTTGTAAAGTTGTTCAGTTAAGTGTTTCTCTAAAACTAATGGCTTTTGAACTCGACAGTCCAATTTATACCCGGCGAGTTGATGTAGTCGCGTCATAGAGTAAAAACAACATTTAAGGGCGTACATTCTAAACCTACCCGCTTTACCTGTCCTGTGCTGTGAGTCCGCTCGTACAACTTCTGTTCCAGGGACAGAGAGTCGTCATTAGGAGAATTTATTCCCAAAGTAAGCAGAAAATTAAGTTATAGATGACCCAAATCCGGCGATGATTTAAAGATAAAAGAAACCTACTCGTTTAAAAGTGTCTACCCTTATAAAAACCGTTTTTTGATTTTTTCATCACACTTGCACGTAAACAGTATCTAAACATACAGGTTAACTTGGCCGCAATGCCCCATATAAAACCCTCGGGCTTTCTTTTTGTCATGAAACCCAAGGTCGGTAAGTAATTTTTTTTTAATTTATTGCACATCACACTGCTCATGCAAGTTCAAGCAAGGAGTTTACACGCAATTGAAAAATTGAATTAAAATGTTATCTAAACAGGAATTTCATTGCAATCTCGCTACATGTTACTTAAATACTCAACTAATGTTCTTAATAATCAATTTTAATCGTTTTTTGTATCAAAACTTCGAAATTATTTCTTTTTTTTTACAATCCGTTATGGCTGTATACCTACGTAAGTATTTGCCCTTAACGTTTCCGAACGAAACATTTGTATAATCTGTGGTGCGGGCAAAAAGTCCGCCACCCGCTTAAAAAAAAGTTCACGTATTTCGTAATAATTGTTGTGCTGACTTGTGTATTAAAGCTATAATTCATAATTATTTACATTTTGTATTTGAAGACAAGTAAAAAAAGTTATAAAAAATTTCATCGTCGTCGTCGTCCGATGAGTGTGATTTAAATGCAACACCGCCCGCAGCAAAAACAATTAATGAAAATCTTTTACCGGAGAAGTCTAAGGAGCGGTATATAGCTGCATACGACCAATTTATAAAATGGAGAAACGAAAAGAAAACAAGTTAGTGTTCTGAATATTTATTTACTCGCAAATGTGATGAAAAACATTGTATGTTTCACGGGCGGTACGGGAATTACGAACCTCGACTCAGAAAGCCCTCAGTCTTCGACTTCGGGCTTCTACTAGAGCCTCGATCGTAATTCCTTACATACCGCCCTTAATACACATTGTACTATTACAAAGCTCGAATACCTACCGCGCAAACGCAAAAACGTTTCAAGCCATTGGGCGAAAGTCAGAAAAACGCCTTTACTCGTTGCAGTATACGCGATAACATGTCGGACACGCCATAATCTTCACAAAAAAACTCAAAAGAGAAGAAATAGCGCCAAATAGAGAAAAACCTCCCTGCGGAGCGTGTCGTTTTCATTGCGGGGGTAGGTGACAACTTTGTGCGCCCCGCTCTGCATTTTATTTATCTGACAAAACTTTTCTTATATTTTTTCTTGTTTTTGCAGAGGGTCTTTTAGGATTAAGTGCAACGTTGTGTGATTGCGGTCTTAGTCCGTTCAAAGTTGTTGAATTCATACAATGGGTACCTTTGGGTACCATTATTTTATCGAAACACCTTTCAACGAACGTATCATTAGATACGCAGAATTTTAATTTCATTAAAAGGCGTTTCTCGCCGCATGAGAAAATTTTTTTTGGTTGTCACATGTCTACCTCGTATGTTCATAAGTTTTGAGACGAAATGAAATGTTCATAGGTTTTTTTTTGAGTTAAGTATATGTTAAAAGTTTCAGATAATAATAAGTATACATTAAGCAATAACTACAGGCAATTATTAATCAAAATGAGAGTCTCGGTTCTTTATACGAGCTCGTTGACGCCTTGTTGGCAAAAATGGAGCGGAGTGACACGTTACCTTCATACGAAACGCCCCACCATACCATCACCCTCGCTGGATGATGGGAACGCGCTACATTTCATGCTGTAGCTGGAACCTGGAACATCTTTGCTGCTTTGGCGTTTGGCATAAACTTTATTGTTTTGTCGGTTGAACTTTACTTCGAACGAGAATTTTTTTTAATCGCTGATGAGTATTTTTTTTGCATCGTGTCTCTTTAGCAGCATCGGACAACGTTGGCGTCGTAATTTACGAAGTGAAAGATATATTGATTTGTTACCACATGTAATATGGATAGTTACACGTGAGTTACACGTACAGTGCGAGATAGCTCTTAAAACATCCTTCAGGTTTGTACAGTCAAGTTCATAAATATGTATACACTTTAGTACCTTGTCTATTTAATGTCATGTCAATGTGACTTCCTCGTAGTCCTACTAATTGGTCCTACTAGTCAAAAAGTGAACCTAGTTTTGATCACTAAATACTAGTTGTGGTTGTAAAAGTGGTAAAAGTAGATAGGTTAGGTTCGTTAGATTTTTTCAGATGCCCGAAGGGCAAAACCACCTATAAGCAGGAGCCCCGCCCTTGGACGGGGCTCCGTCGAAAGTCAGCAGGACTAATATAGTAGGACCACGAGGAAACGGCCGTTCAAACTGCCATATACGAATTCACAGACTTGCGCTTCTTAAGCAGGGTCAATGCTACCAACCAACTAGGCTGAGGCCGCGTTTCCACTACACCTGCGAGAAAACTTCTGCGAGAAATGTCCGACAGTCTGTCGGATAGTAGCTCGCAAGTGTAAACGACGTAGCAAGTTCACTCGCGACAGCTTCTCGAGCACTTCCAGCAAGTTGCTGCGAGTCTGCGAGTGCAATAAATTGCAGGCCTACACACGATGTAAACACGCTCTAACTGCGTCGCTATGTTACCTGTAATACCTATGTGTTGCTAGTATAAAATTAATAGGTAGGTATCTTCAGGGTGGGGTTTTTGAATTAAATTCATACTTTTACGCCACCGAAACCCGAAACACCACTTTGATACTTGTTTCACATTAAGAGGGATGCTACACGAGCGCGCGTTGCTGTTGCGTTGCGTCACTTGCGTCGTCGCCACTGCGTTGTTCTACATATAAATTAGAACGACATGCCACACGACGCGTTGAATCACTTGCGTCGCTCTATGTTGAAATCACAGCGTTGCGACGACTACTCGTGATGATGCTCGTGTGGCATCGCTCTAAGCCTTCTTCGTACGAAGTTCGTATTTAATACAAAATTCATAAAGTTGCACTTACAGGTGATTTTCGAGCAAGTCATTAGCTGCCTTTCTATGATTTGGTGTAATAGAATGGAACGTTCGTAGTGTTGACGAGCAATTACCTATTACTCAATTGATTGCCTGTGTAAGTGCACCGTTAGACTAAGATGGCAATGTCATCTCAAAAGTTCGCTATGGACGCATAGTACCAGAAACGTAAATTACCTGATACGCGGATGACCATAAAATACAGGTAGGTTTAGGTTATGTTATGTTTTGCAGCAGGCCCGGAGGGCTAAACCACCCAGAAATAGGAGCTAGCCTAATATTAAATCATACTAACATAACATAAACATACCTACGTATTCTATGGTCATCCGCGTATCAGGTACTTAATTTGCGTTTCTGGCAGTATGCGTCGAAATGAAAGGTCATCAAGAATCGTGCAACAAGCTTTACTACCTACCTCAGGGTCTTTATTAATATTCTTTAAGTAACGCCCTATACCTAATACAAAAAGTGAGCCTTTTTAAACCTTGTAAAATGCCTCTCTTTCCATTTTAAACGTTTGCATAATTATTAATTAACCCGTTTCAATAATAGCCGATTTAAATTTCAAACAAGTCGGTAATTCTGGCCGCGCGTTTTTCAATTAGCCGGGTGGGACGGAGGCCGAATTTTTATGGCTTGTTGGTTTTCACCCCTTGACTTAGTGGGGGGATTATTTTATTACGTTTTTATGGTTAAAAGGATGTTAATTAATAATTTGGGATTATTATTTAGCTTTTAAAAGCGTCCTGAAAGCACAGGTTAATATTTGAATACAAATTAAGTCCTACCTTATTACTAATGAAAGACAAAAATAATACATAATCGACTGGGCAATGTGGCGGTGGTGGCTAGAGGGGGGCTACCATGGTTAGTGTGTTATTACTTATTAGCTCTTGTGAAAATTCTAATATTGACACGGTTTCCTGCTTAACTACGCATGATATTTTTTATTTTAAATTAATTGTTTTATATAATGCTAGGATACAACAAGCTCGATTTTCCCTTGCAATAATATTATGACAGTGACAAGTGCCAACCTTAGCGATAATTAGATCTCACAGAAACTTTTGTCAAAACTGGTAGACTACCTACTTTCTTGGCCGACCGTACAACAAAAAACCATCCTTCGATTTCAAGACAATACAATAGTTTATTAGAAAACACAATATTACTAAGTAATGAGGGGTCACTGAACGGTCGGCGTCCTCTTAATACAAATCAATTTATTTATTTCAATCGTTACGAAAAAACTGGAAAGTGCAGTGATTTTCCCTTTCCCTTTTTAGCTCTAAATATGTATAGTGTGTTGTGTGAGATGAGTTTCAAAACGTGTCCGACATGACAGTTTTCTGAGGTATCTTAAAACGGGCTTCCCACTTAAGATCAATTTATTATTCGACCCTAAGTGTATAATATACATGTATGTTTGTCAGGCGATAGGGTGGCAACTGGAGCGGCAAATGAGACGCGTGACAAAGCCGAGACGGAGTCGGGGGGCATTCATAGTTCACGGGTAGACGGCGGCATTGTCGCCGATCAATGGGAAAATAAATATTTATAGGGCATTCTACTTATTTCGTACATAAGGCTTACGCTCGCTCCCTTAATAAGAAAATCACAACATATAAGTTTTTTCCCCGTATAAGCTTTACGCTTACGCGGAGCTCCGTCGACACACTTATATTTCAAATCAATTAGACAGTGTCGACGGAGCTCCGCTAACGCGGAGCTCCTATTCCTGGGTGGTTTGGACCTCCGGGCCTACTGCAAAACTAACATAACCTAAACCTACTTCATTTTCATATTTACATGTTTACATTTTCATAAGAGTAAGAAATCTGAAAAAGTGGGCATTTTAGGAAGTAGATATTACACGAAGTGTGAGTTTAAGTAAGTGTCCAATGTGATAAGGACGTAAAATAAACCCGGTGTGAATTTTGTGAATTGTTAATCAGAGGAATTAGGTCACATGTAGGTACCGAAAGGAATTACGTACCTACCTACCTATGTATCTACGTAGGTTAGCTTAGACCTATGATTATTAGGTAGTACCAAACAATTTAGTTCACGCAGTTCAAAATGCCTGTCGTGTGTCGAAGAAATGAAAATTCTACAAATTGAAGATTGTTATATGGCATTCAACCAATCCAGCAATTAGGAAGACTGAAACGATAATTAAAAAAAAACTTTACTTGTGTATGCGTATTTTGAAATATCAACACAAAAAATCCTTGCCTCTAGCCATTTAATTCAGTCTATAAACAACGCATAACAATAAAGCCCAATGTTTGTCTCTGCTTCAATCCAATCAGAGCCAGGCTCTCTGATCCCCATACTAAATTGACACGATATCGACTTGTTGGCATATTTTGTTGCGGCAATAGCACGACTCTTACCCGCTGCCCCCGGCCAGTAAAACACTATTGTAGTGTAGAGTATTTGTGGATCTGCCGCAACGACAGTAAAACAAATAAATATAGGCAACAGATGTGGTGACTAATTAAAAAGGTTTGGGCAAATAAGTATTGAGTTGCATGTGACGTCACGGGTCGTAGTCATCACACACCTCACAGTTTTCTTTTTTATACTTACAGACTTTTATTTTCAAGATTTTTTTTACGTGCAATAGCTCTTCGGGTTTGTACAATCAGCGTCATATATAATGTAACGTTCAAAGTGCTCAAATAGTTCGGTGCATACAATTAATACGGTCGGTGTACCGAACTATTCGAGCACTTTGAATGTTACCTATATATGACGCTGACTGTACTTCTTTATTACTCGTTCTCACACGCTTCCGGCTTTACCCGGCCCCATTTTTTTAAGAGTTATGGCACTGTTCTTACACTTTAACGAAAAGTTTAATAATGTGACAGAATAATGTGAAGGTGAGTCTGGCGGGAAAAATTAGGGCATTGCTCGAAGTAAATTTGGCAACATGATTCAATTTACCAAAAAATGCTACTGAAAATGGGCTGAGCAAAGTTCTATTTTCACACGATTCGAGAAATTGATAAGAATCGTTATAATACCGACTCTTATCCAGACAAACCAACTAAAATATTAACCAAATCTCATATTACCACCAGACAACCAGTTTTCTAAGCAACTTTAATCCCACAAAGTAAACTTCATCCGACTGCAACTCCGTTAACCAAACGCAAACAATTATGAAATTATAAAATTATCCAGATCCGACTCAAACGGGAGCAGATTGCCGAGAAATTATTCACAAAGCCCCGCTCGGACTTGATGATATTGTATTAGGTGATCACATACGAATGCGAATTTAATGGATACGCGGGACGCACCCCTCGTAAAACACCTCGCGACCCAAGCGCGCACGATAAAAGACCCAAATCTCCCGCCATTTTCTCTGACGCTTACGCCATTTTGCACGCCAACGACCCCAGCCCCAATCTAAATTAAAATCTAAAACCTTGTAAACAAGGCAAGTGCTCACTTTTTCGGGGATTTTAACCCTCCGAATTAACGAGAGTTATAAAGGGGGTCGGAACAGTGCAGCGGTTTGTCCCGTCGCTTCGTATACGCGTGCTCGTTGACTTTGTTGCGTCCTATTGTTTGCATCAAACTAAAATAAAACAGTTCCATATTGTTGTCCAAAACGCTCGTAACCCTAAACACCAGAACCGCCATCAGATTCACGATTCACCAGATATCTGAAATTCCGGATCCTTATAAATTCTCACATGCTTACGTAAAGCATTAGGATATTATTTTATTTCATTCTGGTAAAACTGGAATCCAATATACGATTTCGGTAGGTATTACGGCACGAGCGTTTGATAAATATAATACAAATATCAAATACCAATGCATTCCAAATATATTACGACAACACAAATGAATTTCACGCTTATTCGGTCCTAATAGTGTGGGATACGGAATGTGGCATGGTGGTAGATACGGACTGTGGAATGAAGGAGGATTGAAGAGGGGGTGACTTTAGGGCCATCGAGCAGGGTCGGGCAGGGTCAGGGCGCAAAAGGGAGGGCTCCTTGCGGTTTCGTATCACGCTGGGCAGCCGATCCGCGGGCTTGTGGATGACCCTGGGTTCTACTCGGCCTCTCTGAATGTCCACCAAGCTCGCAGCTAAGTCGGCCGCCGCTTCACCGTACATCTTGTGTCCTCTACGCACCTGGTGAAAACGTTAACACATAAGAAGGATAGGGATGGGCAGAATGGACCCTCCATCTTGTAAGGACATGGGAGCCTAGCATCCACGAAGGCACTACATTTATAGTTACTGTTGGCAGCATAAGCTTGTCTCAAAAATATTTCTTTTGATAGAAAATTATTAATATAAGAAAAGGGGATATTATTAGGCCGGACACATGATGGTAAGCTACCACTGACCAAGAACACCCGCAGCGCGGCAATACTAATAGACGACTAGGCCTGCATTTTACACGCTTAAAGCAATATGGTGTTTGACCAGTTATCGTATTGTCGTATGTTGAAATTTAATTCTAAACCAATGGATTCAAATTTATCTTTTAAAGCTGAAAGGTCCGAAAGTACACTATCAACATCACCTCCTAAGGTCCCAACATCTAAATACCAAAAAAATGAATTATAGGATTATAATAATAAATGAAAATTGCTGGCCCAGGGGCCAGAGAGTCCATCCAGGCCTGCAGCAGAACCGGATAGGCAGAATACTTTATTGCACAAAAACAAAATTAAAATAGTGTACAAAAGGCGAACTTAATGCTACAAGCATTCTCTACCTTAAGGTGAAACAGAAATCAAAAAGTAGGTAGGTGCAATAAAATGACAAACCTTTCCCTTAAAATTAATTTACCACTACTGTGTGAGTTAATGACTGAGATACCGGCGGAATGACGGAATGATAAAGCGGCAATTACATTGAGTCGTCCGTCGCATGTTGCATACTACAACCTCAACAGTGTAAAGAAAACGGTAGCCGGCCGCATGCGGCGAGTGGCAGCCGCAAACGCCCAATTAGGTGACCGAAGTAAGCGAACAGACTAGCGTGAAGACGACGTTCGGCGACCGTATCAGGGTAATTCTAGGATAATGTAATGAAAGTTACCATTTCAATGCGTGTTTTTTTAATCTTTTATTGCTAATATCTTTCTCGATATAAATTGAAACACGTACACAATGATGAATTCTTCCATTGGGCAATATAACTAAATAGCTAAATGAAAAGCAAGCTTTAAAAACCCGTTTGCATTTTTGTTATTGTTACTAAACCCATTTATTCATGCTACTATATTCGTATATTTATACGAATATAGTAGCATGAATAAACGGGTTTAATAAAAATAACAATAAATGCAGTCGGTCATGAAAACATTACACTCCTTTTTTTGGGCAGTTCGTGTAAAAAACAAGCAGAATGCTAGAAATTGGTAACTTACGTTAATCTCTGCCATAGAATTGCTCATTAGGTGAACGAAGTAGTGTAGGTAATTGCCGCTTATGAGTTCCTTGTTAGTCCACAGAAACCAAAAAAAAATCAGTCTCACCTCTTCTTTTAGTTCGGCGCGCCTGCGCGACACCCACTCTATCTGATCCTGCAGCTTCCTGCACTCCTTCTCGTTGCTGAGCAGGTCCGTGCGCAGAGACTCCATGATCGACCTGTATTTCACCTGCACATCGTTGTCGATCGCATGGAGGTTCTCTATCTCGTTCTGAGTCTCACGTATCTTGCATTTGGAGAGGCGGAGACGGCCCTCCTGTTGAGCAGAGGTTGCCGAGATATTTTTGGGAATTATACAATAAAAAAAACGGGACGATATCACACTAATTGACTAGTCCCAAACTAAGCTCTTGGCTTAGGCTCTAACTATGGGTACTAGACAACGATAAACTTACTTATATAGATAAATACATAGGTACCTACTTAAACAAATCAAACTCTCGCTCTCGTCACACTGCCCTGCTAGTCTGCCCTGGTCAATCACTGGTCAGACTGTAGAAACCCTTCGCACACGGGATCATTCGCGGCCCGTTCGATAGATGTAAACGCACCTTAGCACATTTACACGCTAAACTTATTGTTAATAAAATGAAACAGGAAACCGTTATTATCATATTATCTATCGCTCTAGTTTAAAAATTGTTTGCACTTTTCAATTATTAGTGAAACTGATCCTTCCGTTAATGACAATACAAATGCTCATAATTATCCAATATTTAGAACGCAGATTTGGCTTAGAGGCTTGTGGTTAAAATTTAACACGTTTGGAATGCGGCAATGTTAAATTTTAGCCCGAAGTATCTGAAACCATTTGCGTTCTGAATAATGGAAACGAGCAGAAGTTAGAGGTCGCGGTCTCGTCTACACGGGAATAGCGCAGAACAGAATGGCGGGCCTTGAGCCCTGTCTCAAGCAGTACCAAAATCACCTTCTCAGCAAGCTTCTGGGTGAGCTGGTCGAGGTGTTCGTCCAGGCTATCTTTCTGCTCAAGCTCGACAGCCTGCACCACATTGTTGTGCGGGCACACCCGGTGCGCCAGGTGTGAGCAGCAGACGGTAGGCTGTTCTACGATCTGGTGACAGGAGTTATCATCATGTTACTGCTGGAAGGCCTTCCGGAAAGACCTCTACTTTGAGGTACCGTGGTGGCACCTACATCTCTTCCTTTTACTTAGGTTTAAGCTGTGACCTTGTCTGATGGCATGACATTAGTTTCAGTTTTAAATCTCCACAGGTGGGTTATTCCCATCGACGTTTTGGAAATTCCTCTACCTATTGCTCTACAACTATAACGCAATAAAGTACAAGTGACACAATCTAGTTTTAAACTAAGCTTTATGCTTATGTACCTATACACACTGATATTGTAATATTACCTACTTAAATTCCATTACATACATAATTTAGGAACATTCATGCTCATCACATTAGTAAATATACTTTTAATTTATGCATACTTTGCCGTTCCCAGTAGGTAACAAATCTTTCGTTTTACACGAAATTCGCAGACTCAAAACGCGCATAGGCGTTCGAGGCACGGGGTCAAAGACATAAAACGCTTATTTGCGTTGCCAGCAGTGAAAACAAGGCTAACCGCGTAATCTAAACCCGACAACTTCCAACCTAGTTATCGGGAGTAGTTCTGTAAGGCAGATCAACAGGAACATTGAAATAAATTTGTGATACTGGACCGAAATAAAACAACCTAAAATACACTAAAATATCAAGACTGCTATTTGAAGATAAAGACTAGTGACGTCATGAACAGTAGGTAAAGTCGGTTATAAGTAGATGCACACTTTTGTACCTTGTCACTTTAACCCCAGACAAATTAGTGCAGCAGTTCAAACATGACAAAGTCACAAAGCACTAGAGCGTGCAGCTACTTTATAACTGGTGATTCTGGACTTCTGGTACTCCATAAAAAGTAGCTGATTAGGCCTAGCAGTCAGATCACCTTTTGTTCTTGAGTAGTTTGAGTGAGATAAGGATAATATACCTACTAGAAGCGGAAGAAACAAGCAGTGTTTACCTTCCCAAAAGACCTCCACTTCCATCTAACGAACAAGGCCAGCAATATCAGAGCCAATCCGAGTCCAGTCGCGGCAGTTACGTTTATAGCCATACCCTAAATTCATCATACCACTAATTTTACCATCCAATCCTTTCCCAAACACATTTTCCTAGATAGAAAATATTGACAGTGACAGCGTCAATGTTTGTATTTGGAACGATTTGGTTTTTTGGGAGCAATGAGGTTTCGATGGTTATTGATGGCAACCGAGTATAAAATAAATTGTTGATAAGTTTTCTAATAAAAAGTTTCACGTAGTAGCAGCTGAAACTATAATATTCTCAAGTGGCAACAACCACATAAAGTTAAGCCCACACCGGTGCTTAAAATACGGTGACGGTACGGAATCGTACTGACGCGTCGTATCAGCACCGATTTTGACGCAAGCTCCACACACCAATGCTTAAAAAACGGTGACGGTACGGAATCGCAGTGACGTGTCGTATCAGCACCGTTTTTGACGCACGCTCCCCACACCGCTGCTTAACGGTGCGTATATTACGGTACGTCAAAAACGGCGCCATGTTGTTACTATGACCCCATCTTTTGTTTACGCAACAACACCGTTTTTTTAAGCAGCGGTGTGGGGAGCGTACGTCAAAAACGGTGCTGATACGACGCGTCACTGCAATTCCGTACCGTCACCGTTTTTTAAGCGTTGGTGTGTGGAGCTTGCGTCAAAAACGGTGCTGATACGACGTGTCGTCACTGCGATTCCGTACCGTCACCGTATTTTAAGCACCGGTGTGGTCGCAGCTCAAGGCAGTGTTGTAGGTAGAGTAAAAATATATTAGGCACTTGCCTTGTCCCACTGCCGGCGAGGAAGCGATTAGCTATCGACTATTTTCTCGCTCAAGACCCGTATTATGGTCGCCTTTTCGCGGTGGATAAAGCATTCGTCACTCTCGCACTTACATATATAGGTATATACCCGCAAGATCAGGGTCGAGTTCATAAATATGTGTACACTTTAGTACCTTGTCTATTTAATGTCATGTTTAAACTGCCATACAAGAATTGACAGCGATTAAAGTGACAAGGTACTAAAGTGTACTTAACCTGTTTTATCCTTGTAGTTTATGTGAATTCATAGTTTACCACAGACTAAACAAGCCTAGTTAGAGCCTGGGCGTAGGACTTAACACCGCAGTGATAATCGCTTTCATATCGCCCCGGAAGCAATCAATTAGAGAGATCCCCTTTCAATTACGCGTATCGGAGGGTAATTGGCTCAGGGCGGGGCGCCACAACGGAGCGGGTGATGGATACGATACAGGTATTGTTGGGAGGGTAGGAACGTTGATGGATGCGCTGGACGACTGGGAACTTTTAAATTTTCCAGGATAAAAAGTAGCCTATGTGTTATTCTAGTGTATAAACTATCTCCATTCCAAATTTCATCCAAATCTGTCCAGCCGTTACAGCGTGAAGGAGTAACAAAAACAAACTAACACACACACAAACTTTCGCGTTTATAATATTGCACAATTTTTTTTATTCAAACTTTTCAAAGTCGCGAATATCGAGCCAGTTCCTAATTAACACTTCCGAACCAAAATATCAACGCCCGTCATCAGCTGCGATCCGATTTCGGTCCGTCGCACATTATCCCTGAAATATCCAAAACTACCATCATCTCATCTCTGTCCCACCTCAATCACGTTACATATATATGAAAGAGAGGACCGAGAGCTCTTGTTCGGTAAACCTGTGACTGCCGGGGCCGCGTCCGCGCCAATAATCGGTACCTATTAAGTGTCGTGTAATTGGTTTGTCCGCACACTGGTTTAATTAAGTATTTACGTTGGCAAGTGGCATGTTTTTAAAATAATATTGTATCAGTCCCTGCTGTTCTCATTACGAGGCCTTTGCCCAGCGGTGGGTTGGACTTACATGTCTGTGGTTATATTCGTCATTTTATTGTAGCAATAGATGCTTTATTTATATTGTAGATCCTATTATATCAGAAGATTATCCTAGAAAGTCAGTTAGATTTTAAATTAAGCGCAAAGTGTGAAAACATGGTGAAAACATAGCAATAAATTCAGGAACCGAATGTATCAGAATTTTAAATTTCCAAAATATATGTGATATTATTCATGCCCTTGAAAAGGTCCTTGGCGACACCGCTAAACATATCGGTATTGCCAAGTAAAAACGCCCTTTCCGCAATCAATCAAACATTAACGATTCTAACCTTAAAAGTAAGATTTCCGAATTCCCGCCACATTTGACATTAAACGTCGCGTTCATTCGCTCATCGATGCGTTTCGTTTCACTTGCCGCGTGATCAAAGCGGCGACATAACGCGTGCGAGATTTATCGCTTGCGGAAGCTAATTAGACGAGTGCGTGTTGCGTGTAACGGACTGTGGTACGTGGTGCGATCCGTAATTGTTAACACGTTTTGTAATTTTGGTGGGAAACTCGTAGTAGGACCAACAAGTGGAGTGTGTACCGACTACTTGTATTTTCATCGTTATTTTAACGTATTTTTAAATACCTATCCAACGATACCTCACACTTAAAAATCCGCCAAGACGTTTAGCATACAGGAGGTTACAAAGAAACATACATACGTCGTACATTACACACCACACTGCCCCACTGTTTCTTAGAAAGGATAATAGAGAAAACTGTATTGTAATCTTATTTCAGTCAAAAGTTAGAACAAATTATATAAACTAAATACTAACTACAAAGCATAACATAAAAAACTTATTTAAATTGAAAGATGTGAACGCTGGTTTGAGTTCAAGCCAGCGCACATTTCAGAAATAATTAATGGTCCCGAAATATCTTAAATTAAAGGTTAACACATTTTCAAATTGCCGCGTCGCGGCCCACACGCTTCGGATGCGTTCCGCGAGACTTGGCGTGACAACCTCCTTCCACCAAACCGCTACTGTTCCCGACAAATCCCACGTTAATATCCTTGCCTCTCTTTCTATAAACTACGTTGAGACAAGGACGAAAACGTTCAGTTTTTATAGCGCGGCGAACACAGACACGTTTTTCTGACGTAATTTGTTACTAATTAGGCCACAAAAAGTAACGGCGTCTTTGATCGGTTGCTTAATGAGGAGTGAGGTTTAGCTTTAGCATTTTATTCTGCAGTTGGATAAAAATTAAAACTTATTGGAAGAATCCTAGTTATGCTGTGTTAGATTAGGTAGACCAAATTATGGAGTACTTTAGTGCATAAACTTCAATCGGAAGGTAGGTAAGCACAATGACAAAGTTCTAACTTCTAAGTATGGTCAACATTTCTATTGGCCGACTGTAAATACTACGGTTTCAGAGTAGTTTTGAATGATGTAAATGATGAAAAAAGAATCAATGAATATTACAAGAAAAAATATCATTTCTACTAATGTAAACAAACACTCATCCCGCCATCCTACATTATTTACGCAAATCACCTATGTATACTCACGAAGGCAAAATTCAAAATGGCGTCTGTCGAGAGCATCGATGCGGTTTCTTCCGAGTATTACCAACATTACCATACTTCAGGCGGCGAAGCTTATTTAAATGCTCCACCGACTCCATTTAGAGCTTGGAAAAATAAAACCGTGGAACGGATCCCGCGATCTCTCGCTGAGCCGCTTTTGTGGTAAATATGTATAAACCCGCACATTTAACTATACCGTCAAGAAACCGTACACACAAAAGATTCTCAACCTTATGAAAAACAACTTAAGATTACAATGTAGCGTCCTTTGCTCGTAATAAGACTTGGTCGATCTATACGCTTTGTCGCCAACGTCTTTTTATTTTACCGCGTTTTATTTGGAAGCCTCAGCTGCCAGTCGCGTTGTGTTTGCGACTGCAAAGTATCTTTTTTATGTTAAGTTATCTTAGATGGCTACCTACTTATGCGTAGCCATGTCTATACATGTCTATACGTATTACAGAATACCATTAAGATAGAAGTTAAACATGAACACCTTTAACGAATAAGTAATGGTTTACCTATCGTAATAATGTAAGAGAAGATTTACGTACTCAGCCAAGAAGGCACGACTCAAGTTAAACGATTAGAAGAGTCCCGCGAGCTTTAATGTTTGAACAATGTTTCCATTATCTCTCCGCAGCCATGAAAGATAAAACTGACTCGGCAATTTTCCTCCATAACTCTCGAGCGGCGCAAAATACATACCCGTAAAACGGAACGCAAACAAAGTGAGCGTCGTTCTCCCGCCAACGATAACTTAATTTCAGTCCGCCATAAGTACGTAATTAGCAGGCCGGTACCTTATCGGCCGGCGGGTAATTAACCTCTCCGGGGGCCGCTCGCTCCCTGCGGCCTCCCGTCCTCCCGGTGCACCTTGAATACCTCCCCGGCTCGTAATATTTCCGCCATATTATCCGGAACCCGCCCACCTCCTCCGCCAATGGCGGGGCTTCCCGCGCTTTTGTTTTGCGCCCTTATGGACGCGTTCCGAAACGGTGTAACTTGGTCTGTTTTCTTTGGCAATTTTGGCCGTACTCGTGAACGGGGTGCGGTTTGTTTTCGTCAGCGCGCGTTTGTTACGGTAGTTACTTCTTGATTTGGGAAACGTCTCAAGCAACTACCTGACACATCTGACTTCTAACTTTGTTTTGGATATACGTAGGGTTTATTTTGGTGTGTTTGTGTTAATTTTCGACAAGGGGGTCTACGGGTTCATATTTCATGTGTTATCATCTTTTATTGAGTGCGAGCGCGGCATTGTTGTCGGTTTACTGCGGCTATCTCCGCCGGTGTTTAGCAACGCGCTGATGAATGGGGCTCGGCGTCGCGTTACACCCGCCGCGCTGACAGCTTTTATAATAGTTCCGGGTATTTTATGAGCATGTCCCAATTTTTGATGACTTTTATTTTTATTTTGTTGATTGCATCTATGTATATAGATCGATTTTGATTGGCAATTTAATTAGGTTGGGTATTATTATTTTATTTACAACTTAAACAAACATTTCCAGTTCAAATGAACGCTTTCAATTCTGTTTTCATTTCAAACAATAACTGGCCAACAGTTATTAAAATCACAATCACTGGAAACCGACCGCAGAGCGGCGTACAAAATATCCATTTTCAACGAAAATACCCTAATCGATCGTTCGGATTTCCAACGGTCATTTGTCAAAATTACGCGAAGCCGTTAAGCCGCATAATTTTTGGCGCGAACGCGCTTTAATTGGCGCTGGCGAATAAAGCCGGTTTACATTTACACAACGTTTTAATTAATAGGTCGTCGCGGTGGCGGGACTTTGTGTTGCTCGCTTTATATTGGGCGCGATAGTGTTGTTTGGAGTTGTTTAACTGTCTGTAACGCGACTACCCAATGGAATAGTAGAAAACAAGATGTCTAGGTGATATGATCATTTTCCGTACAGGTGCCAAGTTACATTCAACGAAAGCTAACTTTTGCAGATAGGTATGTGTCAAATGTATGGACTCACTACGGGTAAACAAGGTAAACACACAATTTCTGTAGTCGAAAACGTTTGCAGAAAGCAAACAAAATTATGTCTGTTTGATAATTTTCTATTTTTTTCAGGAATTACTGGCGGCTCAAATTAGTGTCAGGGTGACCGTTTCATTTTTAAAACCTGTTATTTTTATGTTCCCCGAAAGTTGAATTAAGGTTAACGTTAATGTTATCTCGAACATAATTTCTGAAAAACATTTTTCTTTTCAAAAACTCAATTCAAAAGCCCCTTGTAGAAGCCTGATTATTTTAAACCAACCACTAACTATACTAGGTTCTAACCACAGAACAATTCAAGCTACTTACCTAAAATACGAAAATATGTTTAAGATTTAAGTCGAATACCCCCAAAAATTGGGCGCTGACTAAAACGTTACTATGGCTACGGGAACACTCTCCAAGGATGAATTACTTGATAAAATTAAATGCAATCAGAGCTGGACGGAGTCGTTTTCCAACTACCAAAGAATAGCTGACTAAATAACAGAAGTGCAGATATTCACTTCATCATTCTTAAATTAACGTTGCATGCGTAGTATACATAAAGTTTAGATGTAGGGCGGGACTTATTCTATATTTGAAATTTTACTAAAATTTCATAATAGAGTCGTATTATTTATTTATTTATTTATCACAGAATAATCACAAACGGTAAAGTAACAATGGAATCACTTAATACAACAACACTCACGCACACAATTACATGCACGTGACGTAGGCAAAAAGAATCGTAGCACATAGTTCAAAAATCGTATACCTATGAACCAATCTTGCCATTCTATATACTAACATAAATCGTTTAATCCAAGAACACCTAAGCCCCAAAACTACTAAAAGCTAATTGTATGTATAGTGGATTGAACTATCTATTCGTCTGAATCATCTTTGGCGTAGATACTGCGAGCCACGCGAATTAACTTTTCGGCCGCCGCAGAGGACGTGCCGCTCGCGCCTCATTTTACGCTAAATTTGGTCCCCTATAACGGCCCTGTAAAATACCAAACTTTCGCAATTTGTTTAGCACTCCCACTTC
Source organism: Acleris cristana (assembly GCA_948252455.1). Lineage (NCBI taxonomy): Eukaryota > Metazoa > Arthropoda > Insecta > Lepidoptera > Tortricidae > Acleris > Acleris cristana. The sequence goes on from OX411794.1 coordinate 4,842,607, forward strand.
AATATTCAAGTTGTCTACGTAAATAAACGAAATTTGAAATAAACGTTGATCATGAACAACGAAATCTTGAGGCGTTTTTTATAAATGGCGTTAGGTAATTGATTATACCATTTCAATATCATATTATAATCATGGTGTTTGACACTATCTTAAATTAAACTAGGTATCATAATTTAAAAAACTAAAATACTCGTAAGTGAATCTTATTTCTGAACGCATCCTCCATTTCCACCTGCGGCCTGTCACTGTCACCCGCTGCAACTTTTGGCGGGAACGCCGTCGCAATAAAAACCTTATAAAATTTCTAATGGGAAAACGTACGAGGAGTTTTCCGTGAATTATGAATGGTAACGAGCGCGCCCCTTTGTATCGAGCCCCGAGTCAAACTGCGCCAAGTTTCAACTTGTTTCTTTTGTAGATTGCGGTGGCGGTTTATGCGAAAAATAACATTGTAACGGTTTTGCCAATTTCGAAGTTAGCTTGCTCGGTGCTCAAGTTCGGTAGGTTTTTAATTGTGTTCGCTCTTGCGAAATGTGAATAACGAGTCCTGGAGCGCAGGCATCTGAAATTCACACTTCGAGTAAATTTTTTTTTGCAAACGTACGCCACCCAGCCCTCATTAATTATTTTTGAGGTTGGCGTATCGAAACTTTGTCTTGTGTACTTCATTTGAAATCGTAAAGCCTTAATCTTGGTGATAATTGAAATCAATAGCGAAGTCAGTAATGTAAGAAATATTTACAAGAACCCTTCGCACTTACTAAGTTATTTATTTTATATGCTTCTTGACACTAATTTTACGAGAAAATTACTTCTATATTTAGCGCCACGGCTGTATGATTTTGCGCCAGGTTAACTCGCTCGTATTCACAAGCTTCACAATACGTATTCACAGCTAATCATTTCAAACTCGTAACAAGCTTTTAATTTAGGCTTTCAAATGCATTTAAAAATCCATTATGAAGGTCTTAAAATCCATCCCAAATCATTTATAAAGCGACACATCTCGTTATTCCGTTCAGTTATTTCAATCGGTCTATCTCTTTTGTTCAGGAAGAGGCGGATGAGAGGGCGATAGTTGGTGAAGGATGGGAATTTCCATTTGTAATTGGGGGCGAGCGTGTGAAAACGTGCAGTTTTTCGAGACTTAGCCGTCCCTTTTTTCGCCTCGGGCTGAGTGGGGCCGGGTATTAAAACTTGTATATCGGATTAGACGAAATTACTAAGTGCTGCGGAGTTAAGAGGGTATGTTGAATGTGCGGACCGTCCGCTGGATACAATCTCAGCTCAGCATTCTATTTAAATTTTTACTCTTTTTGTATTTGATATAGTTTGAAAAATGAGGTAGGTAATCAAAACGGAGACACATGAGACTATATTATTTTGAGGTGGCAACTACCACATTAAGCTGCAGCGGTGGGATAACATTTGGATGATGTTGAAAATACGACGCAGACAGAGCCATTTATTTTTTCAAACTTCCAAACTATTTTTGCAAACTTACTTAGTGTAGATAATTTGCTTGCAATGCATAATCTAAAGGTAATTCATAATAAAAAAAAACTGTCATTATATCTCTTTTGCGTTTAAATTATACAGTTGCATTCAAATTCTATGAATTTAAACAATACTTTATAACAATGTACATAGGTACATTTTACATTGTTACAGTATAAACAGACAACGAGCGGATGTGGATTTAACCCCAATGCACCAAAAATAACCTCGAAAAATTCTAACCTCAAAATTATGTACATCCGTCCTAGAATTCTTCAAACCCTCCCCGTAATCCCGCGAATCGCTGCCACGTTCAGAAACCTCCCGCTGAATAAAAGATGCCCGACACGTGTCTAATGCACTCATCAATTATTACCACCGGTTTCAGAACGGTTCCTTTACGGCTGCGTTCGCGTTACCCGCCAACTCGAAAATTGTAGATTTTTGATCGCTGCCATTTTGTTTACGTTTGGTTTGGTTTGTGAAATTGGTTTCTTGGCGGAGTGGCGATAAATTTAAGTAAAACAAGTACTTATATGTATATTATTTGTCCCAAGTCCCCGAAAGGTATGAACTGCCACATATAATTGTCAAATCAGCTATAGCGACAGCGTTTCAAAAGTCATTATCAGTAGTTAGTCACTTTTTACGCCGTCGCTATAAGTATGTAACGTTCACTATACAGCAAGAAATGGTATATGTAATTAATTTTGTTCCTGGCTATACAGACTACCTAGGTACCACTTTATTTCGCTTTCGCCTCTCAGCACACCGACCGATCTCATCTCAGAGAGGTATTTTGTTTGCAGTGGATTCACTTACTTGACGTCACTGCCTTCTACTCGTACCCCCATTTTCGACCTACTTACATATATTTTCCAATTTATCGAAACAAAATAGTTACACGTATTAGCCTCAGCTTTAATAAAGGCGAATATAAGTCGGGTGTCACACTGGCATAGTATCAAATTTCAATGAAAATAGGTACTGTCATCGTAGCTAAGCAAATTAATAAAATAATGTTTTTTAAATGCCCCCGCCATATGTTTTTTTTCCGGACGCCATATTGAAAATACCCTTTGTCCGAGACAGTTACGACAAATTTAATGATACCTCACTCTTTAAAATCTGTCATAAGCCGTTTAGGCTACAGGTACAGAAGGTCACAATAAAAAAAAAAAAAAAAAAATATGCCATATAAATAACCTGCTTTTTTGAAGTCCGTCTAAATTAAAAATTGTCGGACGTATTACAATGTGCAGAAGTAGCCATCTAGGCTATTCCTAGAACACCAAGTAAACAAACAACTCGAGCGGGAATCGAACTGCAATATACCTACGTTGTGGACTAACAGCGGAGCCTCGGCAAGGTTACCGCACAACAAACAAACATATTTCAATCACCTTCAATCTGCTAGAGCTGTATGTAGTTGACAGACTTCCGTACTAGAGTTGCCTAAAATTAGTGATCTTTCAATGTTGACACCCAGTTTTAACCATGCGATGGCAGAACTCTTCTTTGGCCGACCGTAAGGCCAATGTTCAAGATGTTAGTACTTGTAGATACTTTTATCACTGCCCTAAACACCTTAACACTAACGTGGCGCCCAACGTGGGACTTACCTTATTAACAGCGTTCATTCTATATGATATTATCAAGCTGGCAACTGATATAAGTATAACTGTCTAATTAAAATTGAGTCGTGCGAAATTTAAAAGGTTTCTTAAATAATTAATAAATGTTTTCAATTAACTTAATAAACTAAACAGCGGTTATTGGTGTAGCTTTTATTTCGCAAAATTGTTAACAAAAGAAGTTTTTAAATGCGTTATTATATATTACAGGCGTCATCCAGACCAAATAAAAAAATATAGAAAAATCACTTTCAGTTTTCGCCGATTTTTCCGATTTTCTGGAGACGGTTAAATTTTTTCTCTCCCTTGTTTGCACTATTACGACCAAACTAACCTGATGCAGCCTGTTTAGATATATATACGCTATCCTCACATAAGTACTCTACTATCTAGATAAGGCTAGCCCCGTCACATCTCCAGACTCCACCGAACCTCCAATTGGGCTGGTGTGGCGACGTAAGTCATAGAATATTATTTGGCACCATTCGGCTTCGAGACCTTTGATTTGTGGGGTCCTAGCTTTCTTAAGCCTATACCGAACAGATAGCAGTTTCCTCGCTCAAAGTAGAACTTTTGTAATTTAGCGAGGATATGCAGCGAGACCCATATTTGTGCCATGGATCTTTGGCACAAATACCGCAGGCAGGGACCATTTTGAGATTTGGCTTTTCAGATCTACATTAGTTCAATAATAACGAAATAATAAGAGGTGAAATTGAATTAAAAAGTAAGACATTATTTAATATTGAGTTGACTAAATGTCTTCAAGAAAAATATTTTTATAGTGTTAATGAATATTTGATACAAAAACAACTTAGCATTAATTAATAGAAACACATAGGAATTTAGGATAAAAATAATGGTACCTATTTAATAATTTGGCAACCCACTAGTGGGTTGAATACGCATGATCTGAACACCTTGTACTTTTAACCGTATTGTAGCAAATAAACGTATTATGAATCTAAAGATTTAGTTTTGTTTTGGACGTTATTTATTTTTATATTTTTATAGTTATAAGTAGTATAGTCTGTGAAAGTTAAAAGATAGACAAAGTATCCCAAAGTTTGGGACCCAAACGTTACTTCTGACAATAAAAAGTTGACCGTTGAGATCAACGTGTAGTTACCTACACTAAGTTATCTCCAATTTGCGCTCTTGCATCATAAACAACTCTTTTAAGATCCCCGCAAATCTCCAAGAATACTCCACGTCTAAATAAACAACGTCCGAACGAGTTTACCTCCAGCCTTCTTCCCGGGCCCGGTCAACACCGTTTGTGTAAATTGATTGAGTCCTGTAGGACTCGCAGACCACCACCACGATAACTTTACCTCTCACACTTAACTAAACCACGCCAATACCAACCTTAAAACTATCACTTTAGAGATACTAGGGTAGATTACTAGGGTGTACACGTACACCCTAGTAATTCCCTGTGGATGTAGGGTATCACATTCAAATCGAACTCCTCGGTTTATTTGGCCTTTTAAATGGAACGTATGAGATTTTGTAGTGGTTTTTTAGCCAATGGTTTAGGGATCTAGATTGCCATTGGGATGTAGGTTCAAGTGTAAAAACAGACAATGTTTTGAGGTTACACTCGATAAGGACCAAACAATACGGAAAGCCAGTGATTGTAGGTCGCGAAAAGAAGGATAATTTATAGGTAGTACTCGTACCTACTGCCGGTAGGGGGTATATTTATTGGGGTACTTACGTGTATGTGTGTATACAAATCTGTTTCGTTGTGATCTCCAATCTTCTGTAAAACTCGGAGATCTGTGGTATCTTTGGATTGGTCTTTATTTTAATCGTTGGAGAACTACCCAAACCAACCAATACTAATCCAAACAAGTTTGTTGATTTAAAATGATTGTCAAAGATATCAAACAAGACTTCCACTAAATTTAATTTCCAGTCCTGACGCTATTATAGGGGTCAATAATCTGTAAGTTGTATTCTACAATATATCAGTCCGGTTTATCGTGCTCTGCGTACTTTATGATAGACACGTTAGTTTAGCTTAGGTTTTTAATAAGTATATTGCTTTAAATCTATTGGTCTTAATATCGATTTCGAAGAATCATCTGTTTTTCATCATCCTTCATATTTATGCTTTTATTTAAACAAGCGACCTATTATTCATGTTCATGAATATAAAAATACACTTTCAGTAACAACACGTAACCGTAGCACATTATGCATGGAAATCACAACCGCACACTTGTTAAGAGCAAGTTCCATCTTAATTACCACCAACACAAGTTTACGCTAGTTCGCCGAGCTGTACGTGTGTACAGTTCAGGGACTACATACATACATCTAGTCAGTTGTGTTGGTACGTACATAATTGACTATGGGGACAAAGGCGGAGAGCGCTTAATGAGGGCACTCACACCCACATAATGAGGGAGGGATTTTTACTCGAGGATCCAGAGGATACGACGTGTATAAGTAATACTTACAAGAGGTTACTCGTCTGTTTTTTACTTCTGAAAAAGAAGTGTGTTTTCTTTAAAGGTTTCTCATATGTGTTTGTTCGTCTCGGTCTGTTACCGTCACGTTACCGTCTAGGGCCCAAATGCTTTAATAGATTTGAAGAATGTATTTTGCATGTTGTAAAAATTCTAAGTAATCCCCATATTTTTACTTTTTAAAAATAATTGAAAAGTTAGGAGTGACGACGAACAGAGCGGGCAGGTTTTTCGGGTAAATTGCGATCACGACCCTCGAGCCGTGCGAGCGTAGCGAGTGTGCCGCGACGCTACAACCTAGCAAAGCGTCTGAGCACTTAAAACCAAACTGGTTCAATGCATTGTAAAACCTATTTTTTTTTTAATAATCAGGCTATTGATATCTGTGTTATGAATTTACATAAGAACATTTTCTGGTACCTATTAGTACTTGTTAGCAGGTAGACCGTATGCTAAATCATATTTCTTTAGCGTCAAGCCCAGAAGGGCGGGTTAGTGTAGGTTGACTACTGCTTAGTAGGGAGTATAAGGACGCAATTTCATTGTCTTAACCTACAAATGTGGCAATTAGCCGACGGGAGTGAGAAGGGTCAGGGCGCGATTGAGCAGCCCTAGCAAATCGTTGCTATGGGATTGCTATATTACGCACTGAAGTTATGTTCATAAAGGAGTTTTTGAAGTAACCATCTTCTTGCTCGTTTGCCTTCTCCATGCCAATATGTAGATAAATAAATAAGGTCTTATCGCTGATCGCAAAATAACACAAGATACTAATTATACTGAAATTAGGACACTGCTATAAAAAACTGATAAACCAATTGCTCTGCTGTGCGACGTGAAGAAGTTGTTAAAATGTAGCATTTTTAATTAAACCTATTTACTTATATACCGAGTCTTTTATTGCCGTCCAATGACTTATTAATTCCAAATAAGTCGTGATTGACACAGCAAACAAAGTCAGGAACCAAAGAATTGCTCTGTAAGCAGGCAATCTATCAGGGGTGGCACCCCGATAAGTGGGGAGTCTATTTGTTTCGTTTGTACCACTGTTTGTTTCTGTGCCAACCCTATTAGTATTGACATATAACAAATTAGCTAATTCAACCTTCGAGAATGAGGTCTTTGGAGAGGTATACGTAGATCACTTTAGAGATGCTTTCTTTGAATGTAGTTGTTAAGCCATTACAATAAAGATTCAGAATAAAGTTGACACACACATGTATGTTTGAGTGAGAATGAATGTAGTTACGATTGTCATCTATTGGAACGTGCTTATAGATAAGTACATAAGCAAATGAATGGCGGAAGCGATTTAGGAATAGGTACAGTCATTGATCGAGGAGGAGGCGGTTGAGAAAAATGTCCTTGTAGAATGATTTCGATGGTTGTGGCTGCTGAGGGATAAGGTTTGCGACTTTCGGGCCGTGGGTAATTATATTGACCAGAGCCGGACTATCGTCTGTTTTTCTGTCTACTGTCGACAATCTTCGTTATTATAAAGATCTAGCATGGAATGGCCGTGAAAAAAAGCTGGTGGCAGGACATTTGAAGAATAGCCCTCTTATGCATAAATGCGCAATAACTAGTGTGCTTGAAATATGATATGTCCGTATTTGTCACTATGACATTTGAATTTGAGAGAAAGGGACAAAGAACACTTGAACTAAAATAGCTTTATGGTGAGTTTATGAATAATGGGTACGTTCTTAACAGATATCAGGAGTATTGCTGTCGCATTGCGCTTTCTCCGTTTTTTCAACGCAATTTTTTAAAGTATTATTCCCGCCTGCGTACAATTTCTCGTATGCTTAAATAGTATGTACCTAACTATTTTTAAAACACAGCACATTAACATTAATAATTACTAAAACCCAAGTAGTTACCTAAATAAAAGCGAGGCTGGCAACATTAATGCGCGCAGAGCACTAGCATTTACAACGCATTACCACCTTGTAAAATATAGAGGTGGCAACCCCGGCTGGCTGAGATTGGCTCATTAATTTAACAGCGTGCAACACTTAAGCCAGGCATGCCAACATTTTCGCAAATGAAGTGGCGGGACCGCCTTGCCAACATGCACATACGAACACAAAATTTAAACATGAGTCTTTACGTTCTAGAATAAGGTTGCTTTTGGTTTGTAATTTTGTTTTTGTAGTCGTAAATGCAAAGTTGGTTTTCGTGTAGGTAAATCTGAGTTAAGTTCGTAACATTGCCTCCCCTGCGATGGGGTAGAACTAAATTTGGTGGGAGGTTCATTCCGCCGAATATTAATTGTTGTTAATTTAGATACGGTATTATTGTGACTGTGAACAAGGGCGTTCAATTATAGGGATCGGGATTGAACTGCCGAACGTGAGGAGCTGTGAAATGTTGCCAGTTAACGTGGCAATTATTATGTAACTATGTACCGAACTAATGTGACATCTGATACATACATAATACGAATTAAAGAGATGTCGTGGAAAATATAATATTCAGAGGACGTTACACGTTTCATCTATGCTACTTGGTAAAGCCATTATTGCTTTTGACATTTTATCGGATTGTTTTTAACTCGGCCGCTATTACTGTCACGTAAATAAAGAGCTATCATAACGTTGACAAGACCGAATTTTACCGAATAGAAGAGAGGCTGTTTACGGGACTTGACAGAAGCGTGTGGAGCTAACCCCATGTGCTTTTGTGTAGTCCATTAGAGAAAATACTCTTTTACCGAACAGTTGTGTTCGCGTGTGATATCCATGGACTTATTTCTCTAAAGTCCATGGGAGTATCTATAAATAACTCGACGTTGGCGAAATACACCTTAACAGGAGTGAAAGCTATTGATTAAAATTAGAATTAGAATTATTTGTTAGTTTGGGACTAGGTCAATTGGTGTGAGATCGTCCCTTGATATTTATTTTATTTATTAATGTAAAGCAACGTCGACTTTTCCACGTCATGCAGCCTGTTCAAGTTGCATTTCGTCTCCAAGGACTAGTAATAAATTGAATTAATGTTTGTGCATCGGCCGCGAACCAACAGCTCCCCGTCCACCGCCCGAGGGAGCGTTTGATTCGACTTTAAAAAAAACATAATCATGATCCAATAACAGCGGCGAGCGCCATTGTTAGCGCTGATAATTAACCGGTACTTACGGTTCTTGGGATTTATTTTTGTTTAATGGTGGTTGGAAAGTTATTGGGAAAATCAACATGTTCTAACTTGTAGCCAGTGCCGGTATTCTAGGCGATAAAAACGATATCGTAGTTGACCTGTTACGGTATTGTTTTGACGTCAGCCGCCATTACTGTCAAGTAAATAAGAGCTATCAAAACGGTGACTATACGATAACAGCTCAAACACGATTATGGTTTTTATCGTGTTGAATAGAGGCCCAGACCCCCTTATCTATGTACGTAGCAAATTGGTGGCAGACAGTTGTTAGTGATTTGACAAAATGTATTAAATATATTTTTTAAATGTATATGACATAAAAAAAAGATAATTAAAATTTATTCTAAATTAATAGAAGTTAGACTACGTCTTCTACTGGAACAAATCAACTTTACGCAAGAAAACGATCTCTCCGCTTCTACCGACGTAAGTGGTAAAAAAAAATATTTGTAACTTTGCAATGTATTTTTATTCATAGTTTGTTTCATTTCGATTTCTTCGCTTTCTAACAACTTACTCCTGGTGGTGTCCTGGGTTTTTAAATAAAACTTTTCTTAGTTTCTGGTAAACTTGATTACCTTTGGGGTGAAATCATTAATTTGGAAAACATTGTCACATCATTGCACTAAAGACCGTCTGCCACCATCAATTTGCTACTTAGATAACGGTCTGCTTGTAACATTTAAGGACTAAATAGGTTTCTAATAACATTCTACTCTACTCGGTATTACGACATTGCTTTAGACATGTTATCGTATTAATTTTAATTTGACCGCCATTACTGTCAAGTAAATAAGAGATAGGTATCGTAACGTCGAAAATACGATAAAATGTCAAAGCAATATGTTTTTACGAGTAGAAATAAAGTCCCTGTAGACGACTACTGACCGATACAACCGCCATATACCAATTTAATACTTCTCTGCGTTTCTAAGAAACCAATCTAATGTCTGACTGCTCGTAGAACAATAATAATAATAAAAATAACCTATAACATTTCTATTTCTACTGATAGTATTTGTAAAACGCAACCCTACTACTTATTTCATTTATAATCATAACACCAATTTGTTATACTTAAAGTCCAGCAAGTGCACCATACTTTATTTGTAATTAATCGGGATTTTAAACAGTTTTGTTTGCTGTTCATCATTTATAAGGATAAAATCTCTTTTAATGATCCTTCGAATTGGCATGGGCTTAACTTTTAGGCCGCGTTTATTAGAAAATAATTTGTTATAAAATTACAAAACACTAAATTACGTACAACTTATCTGAGAGCTGGGGTATGCATGAGGTGGGGGGGGGGAGGGCGACGTTGACTAGTCGAGCTTTATCATAACTCGCCCCCGCACCTCATGCATACCCCGGCTCTCAATTAAGTCGTACGCCCATAATGATATAATCTAATTAATTTATAGTTATGTAAAATATCGAATGAAGCGTATCACTCGTATATTTTTATACACCTAATAAACCCTAACCCTAATTATTCTAAGGGCCTGTTTCACAATCGTCAAGTAAAGCATATCTGACACATAAATTTAGCCCTTGCCTTTTCTTACACTTGAACACAGACAAGGAGAGAGCTAAATTTAACTGGCACAAAAATTTACTTGTCGACAGGCGCTAAGCAAGAAATTGGTTGTCTACGTTAAATTTCCAGTAATCTTCGTAGGGTAAACTGCCCTATTATTGGCCACCTACCAGTTAATGGCCTATGAACTTTTACGTAAGGTAATAGAGCCGATAATTCAACAATCACTGAGTGCCAGTAACTGGGTATTTTAGAGGCCAGTAATTAGGTGTTTTACCCTACCTAGTTACGAGTTTTATTCGAGCAATCTAAACGATACGTAATATATATTACATTAATAAGTAATTATTTTTATTACATTTAAAGGTTAAAAGGTACCCATGTTTCTAATTGTACCTTACTGTATATTCAAATGATTTTCTTCCCCACTATTTTGCAAACTCCCGCTGCGTTTATCATTTATGAGATCAAGTGGCATGTTTGCAATTGCACATTAGGCCAACTTATTACAATAAAATTCCCACTTGCTCGGCGTATTTGTGACTTATCACCACAAACAAAGAGTGCTGATTGGAGGAAATGTAATGATGCAATTGTCATTTTATTTATGAACACTGGCAACCCAGTCCTCGGAGACCGCGGTAATGGCGGGCGCTTACAGCGGACCCATATGGCAACATTGTGAGGCTGCGAACTGACACTTGTGTTCGGTGGTATCCATTGAGTTTGATCTGGCACTGATGGTTCCGTATTTTTTATCAGAAATTAGACTATGGAGCCTAGGAAATAGGTACCTTATTAACATGATTTTACATAAGTATTAAATATTTTATTAAACATTGGATTTTATTGTGTAGGTAAGTAAAACTTCCCGAGACAAGAAAAAAAAGAAAATAGCACCACAAGAAACTCGATTACCCAGTAGGTAATTTGTAACTATTGTGTGATGACTAGTGATGAGTTTTTTGTTGCTTGTCACTTTAAACTTTTTCCTTTCTTCCTTACAATTGAATAGCGATGTTTAAAGTTCAATCTTAGTCTGAATATAAGCCTTAGATCAAATATTTTATCGATAATAGGCATACGAATACAATACAATTTCAAGACCTCAAACCTATCAAATTATGACTAAAAACTAAAAACACAAAGAAAAAAACATGACAAACAACAACAAAGAACGGAGAAATACGCACAAGTAGAATATATTATTATATAGTTACGAAATGGCCCAACTCAGCGTAATGCAAAAAAGCACTGGTCTAAAATTAAAAACTATCCCTTGTAAGAAACAAAAATTTATAAACCAAGGATATTTTTTTGTAAGTATATGAGCATAATACTACATTACAAGGGTCCCTAAGCTTTAACAATGGAACCCCAAACTATAATGCGACACAGTAGGGACCCCTGGCCCGTTTGTTTGTCGACGCCGAGTTAATTGTGTGCTAATGTGACACCGTTTGTGCAGAAATAAATTATTACCTTGTTATTAGATAGCAAACAAACCGAATTAAGCTAATGTGTTGCCATTTTTTAACGAGATCTGTAGATATGTTAAACTAAGTACCTACATAGTGTTGAGGGTTAAAATGGAACTATAGTAAAAAGCAGATGAGAAGTCAATTCTGACACCTGTCATCGTAGTACAATTTACAACCTATTCTGGGGTTTGAGGTTATAAATGGTGCTGCAATGACAGGTGTCAGATTTACTTCTTATCTGCGTTTTACTGTAACAAGTTTGTATATTATATCTTTTACTTGAAATCAAATAAAGCATGTTGTTTCGCAATGAAGTGGAAGTTATTTTATAAATATTTGGTTCAGCTATTTACCTTTTTGCTCTGACAATAATTAACACTAATAATTACATTAGGAGGTTAGTTTCAGTTGTATTTAGTTGAGTGAGCGTTTTTTATTATGTGTGTTACTTTGTAAATAAACTAAGTACATTATTTAACCCTTAAATGCATTATGATGTGATGTCAATTTCAAACATACATTTTAAGTAAAATTCAAACTTAGAATTTATGCAGTAAGGTTTGTAGTTTTGTCAAATTCAAATTCAAATTTGGAAATGGACTATAAAAACGCGTTTCACTTTCGACATGCTACATTTAAGGGTTAAAAGAAAAAAAAACTGTTCATTTATAATTTAAAAGAAGCGCTTGTTTTTGAATGCACTGTGTGACAATGTTAGTTTCTGATAATCTCAGACATTATCTGCCTTACAAACATTACAGGGCCTCTTGAACTGGGTAAAGCCATATTGCTTTTGACGTGTTATGGTATTGTTTTTAACTCGGCCGACATTACTGTCAAGGAAATAAGAGCTATCAAAACGTCGACAATACGATAACATGTCAAAAACAATATGGTTTTACGTCGTGGAATAGAATCCCAGTACGGTTATTTTGTTTACTCTTGCGCATCTACGACGTAGCTTGTAGCATTTGCTACGTGCTACGTTTGCTACGGGTCGCAGCTACGGCAATTAATTGATTATTTAATTACGGAAGTTTAAAATACCTATGTAAATTGTTACGTAGTTGTCGGACTTAAGGACATACTATGTTTGACATACTACAGGGTGGCACATTAAAGGCCTAAGGTAAAAAAAAAGGCCAAGTGCGAGTCGGACTCGCGCACGAAGGGTTCCGTACCATTATCTATACAACATTAGCAAAAAACGGCAAAAAAATCACGTTAGTTGTATGGTATATTTATTTTATTCTGTTTTTAGTATTTGTTGTTATAGCGGGAACAGAAATACATCTGTGAGAATTTCAACTATCTAGCTATTACGGTTCATGAGATACAGCATGGTGACAGACAGACAGACGGACGGACAACGGAGTCTTAGTAATAGGGTCCCGTTTTTACCCTTTGGGTACGGAACCCTAAAAATGACATCATTCGACTTACTCATCACTTTTTATGTTTTATTTTTAATAATTATGAGATCGAAATAGGCAGAGCTAATTTCTCTAAACTTGACGCAAATTCATTCATGCGTGAGTGAGATGGGAATATATTATTGAATGAACATGCATCAAGTTTGGGCAAATTAGCTCTACCTATCTCGATCTCTGTTAATCACGTCTAATAGCAAACAAAGTCGTTGCATTTCTTTTATTCCACACTAGCGACCCGCCCTCGCTTCGCTTCGTTTTATTTGAGTTTTCTGTAATACCCGTACAATAAACCAGCATTTATTACTTATACACCAAAGCCTTCCTCTTGAATTACTCTATCTATTAAAAAAACCTGCATCAAAAATCCGTTGCGTAGTTTTAAAGATCTAAGCATACATAGGGACGGACAGACAGCGGCAAGCGCTGCCATTATTGTCGAGTATACAAGTTTTATCATAATGTTTTGCGATACGATAACATGTAAAAGGCAATATGGTTTTAACCTGTAGAATAGAGACTCAGGTGAAGATATCATTTACACGACTTCCTAAGAAAATGATTAACTACCAACTTTATTTTAACAACGGTTGTTAAAATAAAGTTGGTAGTTAAGTTAGTGTCCGAATAGGAGACGACCGTCACCCAGCTGTTTATTCAATAAAAAGTATTTTATATCAAATTTAATATGGTAAGTACCTAATATATGGCGAATAGGCTGACTGAAAAATTTCAGTCCAGTACAGTCCATAATTTAAAAAAAAACTAAACATTAACTTTTTTTTAAATTGCTTTTGCTTGTTTAATAGACCAATTACATACTAATCGAAAGTATGAAGACTATGGAATATGCAAACGTTAGGTTGACTATTTTTTCCCATCATAACCATTGGGTAGGTTGGTAAGTCGGTACTAATAATTTGCACTAAACCTAACGTTTGCATATTCTATAGGCTTCATACTCGGATCTTAGACCATTAGAATGTCGTCAAATCTATTTTGACAATGCATTTGTATAATCTATATATATAAAAGGCAAAACTGACTGACTTATATATCAACGCACAGCCGAAACTACTGTACCTGGAAACTTTAAATTTGGTACAGGGGTTCCTTTCATGATGTAAGTGAGCACTAAGGTAGGATTTTCCGAAAATCGACTCCCAACGGGAAGAAATGGGTGGAGTGACGGGAAGAAATGGAGGGAGTAACGGGAAACTACTTCTACGCGTACGAAGTCGCGGGCGTCTAGTTATTAATATTAGATAAAACTTTTTAACAAAAAAATTAAACCGCCGAAAAAAGAAAACTGAAAAGCAAAAAATAAAACAGAGCCTTTTAAGTCTAACTAAGCTCCTACACTAATGTTAATACCTTAATAAATAATTTTGAGTCGGCGCCAAACAAACAAACAAGCAAATTAACTATTTCGTAAAGTAAAATGATGTACCTATGTGTGTGATGGTATGTGCTACCTCCTGAGTGGTTTGAAGTCGGTGCCTGCCATGCTTGTTTGTTAGTTTGTTTGGCGCCGACTCAAAATTATTTATTAAGGTATTAACATTAGTGTAGGAGCTTAGTTAGACTTAAAAGGCTCTGTTTTATTTTTTGCTTTTCAGTTTTCTTTTTTCAGCGGTTTAATTTTTTTGTTAAAAAGTTTTATTTTTTGCTTTTCAGTTTTCTTTTTTTGGCGGTTAATTTTTTTTGTTAAAAAGTTTTTATTTTTCACTTTTCAGTTTCTTTCACTGTTAATAGATATTTATTCTTTTATTACTTAATTTAACTATTCATTGCTTCGCTACAAAACAGAACCGTGTCTATACAATTCGTTCCATAGACGAGTCTCGTGAAGTTGCTACCTACCTATGGGAAGAAACCTCCCGATAATGTTGTTCCAAAAGATGTGAACAACTGTGGCGGTCTTTTGTCTGAGCTAAAATTAGCTACCGAATCCCGTGTCATGCTTAGAGGTAACAATCACCTATAACATATACCTGTGGGCCTCGTCAATGGTGTTTTTTTTTCTTAATTAGTGGCTTTCACTCCTTGTTTTAACAAGGTGTATTTCGCCAGTATCGAGTTTTAGACAATCGCCATGGACTTATTAGAGAAACAAGTCCATGGATATCACAAGCGAGGACAATTGTTCGGTTAAAGAGATTTACTCTGGTGGACTAAACAGAAGCACATGGGGTTAGCTACAACAACAACACGGGAACAACACTTGATAAAGCTGTAATCGACCTCGGAAAGAAACTAACTTTCTGCCAAGGGGCAGGTTTATGTTGCACTTAGTATAGTTAAACTACTTGAAGGTATTTCTTTATCTGACTTAGAGCGAAATAAGGTAGGTATTACAAAAGCCACACGATGAACGAGCTTTAGCAGAAATGCAGAAACTGAGAGGTTTACACACTACACACAATTGCAATAGGTTTGTTACACTCTGATCGGAACCTTAGTTTCCAAACAAATAAGGGCTTCCCTCGACAGCCTTCCAACTCCATCATCAAACCCCATCATCAGACCCTCGATGGTAGTCATAATCCGTGCATCATACTTAAGTTAGGTATAAAGTTCTCATTAAGATGCATGAATAAGAGAAATCACGAGGTAGCTGCTGTAATCCGTTGAAGAGTTCCCTCATCTGTCTTCCGTCTCAGTTATCAGATCAACACCAAGTCTCCGTTATGTTGTAGTGTCAATAGAATTACATATGTGTGCTAAGTTTGAACACAATCGGTTCACAGAAGGGGGGGGGGGAGTTCCAAATTAAATGGGAGCAACTTCAAAGTATACCCTTATACCTTAGTTTCCGAACAAATAAGGGCTTCCCTCGACAGCCTTCCAACTCCATCATCAAACCCCATCATCATCAGACCCTCGATGGTATTCATAATCCGTGCATCATACTTAAGTTAGGTATAGAGTTCTCATTAAGATGCATGAATAAGAGAAATCACGAGGTAGCTGCTGTAATCCGTTGAAGAGTTCCCTCATCTATCTTCCGTTTCCCTCTCAGTTATCAGATCAACATCAAGTCTCCGTCATGTTGTAGTGTCAATAGAATTACATATGTGTGCTAAGTTTGAACATAATCGGTTCACAGATAAAAATTCATGGGGTCAACTAACAATCCCTATATTTCTACCATTGACGGAGGGGGGGCGTTCCAAATTAAATGGGAGCAATTTCAAAGTATACCCTTATACCTTAGTTTCCGAACAAATAAGGGCTTCCTTCGACAGCCTTCCAACTCCATCATCAAACCTCATCATCAGACCCTCGATGGTAGTCATAATCCGTGCATCATACATAAGTTAGGTATAAAGTTCTCATTGAGATGCATGAATAAGAGAAATATCACGAGGTAGCTGCTGTAATCCGTTGAAGATTTCCCTCATCTGTCTTCCGTCTCAGTTATCAGATCAACATCAAGTCTCTGTCATGTTGTAGTGTCATTAGAATTACATATGTGTGCTAAGTTTGAACATAATCGGTTCACAGATAAAAATTCATGGGTTCAACTATCAATCCCTATATTTCTACCTTTGACGGAGGGGGGGGGAGTTCCAGATCAAATGGGAGCAATTTCAAAGTATACTCTATCCAATAAAAAAAGAATTATTGAAATCAGACAACTCAGTAAAAAGTTATGCGTGATCATACATAGTAGCCATAGTAGCCATTTGTGGTCTTCATCATCAGTTCCACTTCACCAAATGATACTTTCTGAATGAAAATGCTGGATTTGTTACTAAAAATACTAAAATCGCTATATGTATGCATTTAATATTCGAAGAGTTCCCTCAATTCCTCACGGATCCCTTCATCAGATTCAGATTTGGTGACAATGGGACCACCTCGGAAGTATACTCTATCAAACCAAAAAATAATTTTTAAAATCGGACCGCGCTGTGAAAAGTTATGCGTGATCATACATAAAAAAAAAAAAATATACGCGTCGACTTGAGAACCTCCTCCGTTTTTTTTCGTCGGTTAAAAAGCATTTAAACTAATCACAAGTGCCAACGACTTAAAACATCGGATTCCTTTTATACAGAAACCAGGGATTGTGGGGTTGAACAAGTTAATCGAATATGAAACCGGATCTTCCCGATACACGAAGGTAATGATAGGCCCGGGGCAATGAGGTAGTGATTAAGCAACTCGCTCTTGGATTCGGCGGACCAATTATTAACCGGGGAGTTAAATTTGTCCCATCAGAGAGTAAAAACAACGTTTACATATTTAAGTACCTGTGAACCGTTTTTAGCTATCGTAACCACAGAACAGAAAAAAGAGTAGAAGTGTCATGTGGGCGTGTAACGTGTGGCATAGTTATGCGGAGTTCCGCATAACCTACCATACTTTTGTCGCGATCGCTTATTTAGATATTTAGATATTTCTAAAATAGGAAATGAATCCAGAAGCATACCTTATTGTGCTATTTTGGAGTGTAAAAACGATAGCCGCACCAAAAACATTTTCCATGGTGGCGTGTTGTTTTTATGATAGTTTGAGTATTGGCGACAACAGGTCTGATACTAAGCGAAGCTCATGCCACTTCCACTGTTTTTTTTATTCCGTGATCGTAACGTTGACAATACGAACACGTCCACAATAAATATAGGTTTATCGTGTTGAATAGAGAGGCCCCGCGGGCCTAGTATGGCTGCGTCTATATCGCGAGTCAAATGTTGATGAAGCATCCGTCACTCTCGTACTTATTTACGTGTCAGAAGGTGACGGATGCCTTATCCAAACTTTGTCACGCGATAAACAGAGCCATATTAGGGCTCCTGGGCTGAGATTCTACACGATAAAAACCTTATTGCTTTTGACGGATTGTCGTCGTGTCATCATATTGATAGCTCTTATTTACTTGACAGTAAAAGCGGCCGAGTTAAAAACAATGCCACTACAGGTGGCTTCCGGTAACCTTCGGGAACTGAAGATGGCCGATTGAAAGATGTCCGGCTTTGTACTTTTGATATATTATATTTACTGATTTACTCTACTCACTTGACACTGGCGAAATCACTGCGAAATACCGCGGTGGACCGACATTATTTAAAAAAAGAAGCAGAAGCCACTACAGGTGAAAGCTAATACCTTAAGTCGAGACGTGTCCATTAGTCATACATAGTAAATAGAAATTATGATTATTGATTACCTAACGGTAATATTACAATATGCCATTGGGTTTTCAAAGTTTGCTGTAAGTCTTGTTAATGGGTAAATAAATGTTTTTCTCTTTCAGTTAAGCTGACATTTAAGCGTAATCCTTGTCTAAACTACACAATAAGCAGGTTCATCGCTGCTAATTAAGGGCAGGCAATTATTAAGCGGCATTGTCGCCGGGCCATTACGGCCGCCGCCATAAATTGGGCTGCGAATATTTAATAATAATTGGCTTGGCTTTGTTTAACCGGGCCGGGGGGCCGCCCGAGCCACCCGGGCGTACGGCCGGCAAAACAACCTTTAATAACCGGATATTATTAAAAAAAAATATAAACTTATTTAAATTAAAATAAAAACTAAGCTACTCAAATATTAAAGACGTAAATAATAATCACCACTATAAAAAGAACACCCCCTCTAGCAGGTCCGCTCGCGGCATGGTCCCTATGACACTGACTGCGTTACCTCTCTGGATAGCTAGCCCAATCCTTTAAGATACCGAAAGAGATTTTAACATCATGACATGAGAATAGAGCAAAAATGTTGCGATGGACTTGGCAGAAGCGCTTGGAGCTAACCCCATGCTCTTCTGTTTAGTCCACTAGAGTAAATCAGAGTCTTTAACTGAATAATTTTATTGTCTGCACGTGTGAAATCCACGTGATATTTCTCTAATAGGTCCATGGGATTTTATGTATGTATGTGAACACTTTATTGTACAAAAAAAACCAGAACAATACAATTATTATAAAAATATGTACAAAGGCGAACTTATCCCTTTAAGGGATCTCTTCCAGCTAACCCATGAGAGATTGTGAAAAGTGAAAGGTCGTGCATCGAGTAAGCAAGTGTACAAAATTGTCTATTTCTTTATTTTATTATTGTCAATATATAACTTGACATTGGCAAAATATACCTTAACAGAACAGAAAGCCATTAATAAAAATTAGAATAAGAAATGTTGAGACGGCAGAACCTAATTACTTTTGACATGTTAACGTAATGCCAACCTTTTGATAGCTCTTATTTACTTGACAGTAATGGCGGCCGAGTTAAAACAATACTATAACATGTGAAAAGCAGCTAGATTTTACCGAGGAAAATAGAGCCCTATTATTCTCAATTGGCAACCATTAGGGACATGAAGCAGTAGATAGGTTTTTGGATAAAAATAAGATTTATTAAATTGTGCCTTATTTACTATTAACATTTTTGGTTTAGCCCAGTTCTAAATAAGTATTGGAAAGATAGTTGTTGATTTAGTTTTCATTTACGTACGATTGGCCTTAAAGGTTGGACACTTTAGTGCTTTGTCACTTTAACCTCGTGTTTGTACTGTCAAAGGCGTTACAGCGGCAAGGTACAAATGTGTGCAGCTACTTATAAGGCCGACTGTATCTCACCTGTATCTGTCAAAATGATATCCGGGTCGTTGCCGACGCTACCGGTACAGCGTTAAGCCGGTTACGCCGGGCAGTAATGGCGGCGTCGTTCGCGCGAGTTATAATTGGGCGATAACGCGAGCGCGGTAATAGACAACTCAATTTGCGTGTACATGGGCAGTGGAAGTGTTGTGTTGTATGTGGAAATAAAAGTGGACAGTTACATACTAGGTTTCAACGGATTATGACTTTATGACCATATTTAAAAGTGTACAAAGTTTCCACTGTCTTATAAATGGCTTTTTTAAAGGTTACTTTTGAATCTTAAACCATTTTTACACCCGTATTCACAAACAATACTTAAGGGGTCCTTCAGTGAGTAAACGCACAGCGTTCAATAGGTACAGCTTTTTGATTGGTCCTTTTTGACCGATCTTTTCTTTATGAGACGATTTGAACCACCCTGTTCACAAACGTCACTATGAGGTCTCACAGTGCTCACGAACAGAGCACTGTGAGACCTCATAGTGACTTTTGTGAATACGGGTGTTAGAGTACCACCGCGATTTTTCGCGGGTAGAAATTGTGTTTAGCTCAGCAGTGTTCACTTTGTACCTTGTTTCTCTAATGTCAGGGGTGTTCAATTGGTAACCGACTTACTTTGTTTAAGTTGGGCCAAGCTGCTCCGTTTACGAAACTTGCGACCGAAGTCAAAACACACGCACTAAACTGTAATTAATACGCTCTGACGGAGCAACTTTAGCTCGCTCGTTAATATTTCACTGACGAATTCAAAGGCAAGCGGTTTCGCCAGGTTCGCGGGATAGGTTAGCGTTTTCAGGCACGTTGAGGTGTAGCTAAGAGATCCTCTCATTATAATAGGTAGGTTGATTTTGAACCTTGACCCACCATAGAACGTTTTACGGAACTGATTACTTTGCCAAATTTTCATAAGTTAGGACTACAATTTAAAAAAAACTTGAATAAAAGGAAGAGATTCTCAGTTCGTCGGAATCTTTATGTTTTATGTATGTAACCCGATTACTCGAAGATGGCTTGGACCGATTTGGATTATTTTTTTCGTTTGACAGGGTACACTTTCCAGCTGGTAAATGTAAATGAAACAGTTGAAAACAGAAACTACCCATATTTGGTGTAGTATGTATTTCTCTAAATATATATAAATATATAATATATTTACCGTTGCTTACTACCCATATTATTATTATAATTAGTGTGGGATTTTCCTCGGATATTTATTTATTCATTTATTTGACAATTGGTTTTATAATTTCTTATTAATTTGACTTGACCGTTATTCGAAGCTTATTAATTGAGATAGGCTTGTCGTTTCCCGCCTTATAATACTGTCTCTTTCTATCTTTTATACCTATTCTGCTCTTTTCTCCCACCACCTGGGAGTGGGGACGTCTTTCATCGTTGATGAATTTCCATTTTTGGTTCCTCATTGGCGTTCTGTTTCCCGCCGCGATCAGTCGTACCCTCCCAAGTGATACGACACAATTACTAAACCATAGATAAACTATCAATTGGTTTTGAAACATAAAGGCACTTACACTGTCTGCAACCATTCGTAAGTTACTCGTAAAAAAACTTTCACGTAAGTAAACTTTATTTTTAGCAGTGGAATGCTTCGTTAACTCATTCGGCGCCAATGACACCCTAGGGGGTGTCGAAGATGCGTACTGTAGCAAGTTGGCGGCAGCGAATGTGTTAGCGTGTTAATGTCCATCTTAAACTACCCTCATAATATGTGATAAATGTACGAGGTGACTAACGGGTTTACCGTTCGATATCTATATTTGTTTTTTATTGTAGAATTATGGATATGGATGGACAACCAGAAATTACTGACCCGGGTATTCAAGAAAGCAAGACCCGGAAGCGTAAACGAGTGTCTAGTGAGTCGAGCAGCAGCAGTAGCAGCAGCAGCAGCAGTTCCTCGCAGGCCTCATGTTCGGGCTCAAAGCGTAAACACCGGCGCCGGGCTAAGAAAAGGTCTGGCAAGAAAAAATCCTCTCACAGGCTGCATAAATTAACAAAAGAGGTAAACGAGCTGCGCGCTCGATTAGTAAGTCCTAATAACAATTGTAACACAGATTGGGATAACTGTTCCGTAGTTTCGGACAATGTAAGCAGAAAATTGTATGACGAACCGCAGCCGGGTCCGTCGAAATCATTTAGTCTAGGTCTAGAAACTAAATTAAAGGAACCGTTAGTTCCTGAAGCTTCAGAACAGCAATTAACGCTGCTGCGTGAAGTACAAAGGCTCGGCAGCAAAGGGTGGAGCGATATCCGTTATTCTGATACTCAGAAATTATATAGTCGTTCGCCAGGTTACACTGACTTAGAAGTAAATGAGGAAGTTAAACAATATGATTCCTACCCTCATTTAGTTCAATCTGATAAAGCGTTTGGTGCATTAACTTTCTGTATAATAAAACAACAGGAAGCCTTGCATGCGGCTGTAGCGGATATCCTAGATTTTACTAAATCGGGGGGAGAATTCTCTTACGATAGTTTTCGCGACAAAGTCAATACCGCCTTTTTAGGTGGAGATCTGTTCAAAGTTTCCGAAGATTTGTTACAGCTGGTGTGCGGTCATAGAGCTGAGGTGATTAACATGCGACGAAATGGGATTATGAAGCACATTAAAGACCCGCTGGTCAAGACTGCTGTGCGTAAAATCCCTCCTTCAGAGACATCGCTTTTCAACGCTGAAGCATTTTCGGCTAAAATTGATCATAATGGCGGTGTCCGTAAATGTTTTTGGCCTCCTCATAAAAACCCTGCTTCGCAAGCGGAGAGTTTTAAGGCTACAAGCGTTCCCTCGCAGGGAAAAGCGCTTCGTATAAGACCCTCGCAGGGTTGTTGTAATCATGCACAAGCGGTAAGTAAAGCCCCAACGGGCCATACTCATATGTATCACGGTTACGCACAGTCGCACCGTTTCCCACCCCCGCGGGGTAATTACAATCAAAACTATCCTTCGCAAGGATATTTTAATCCGTCTAGGACTGATCCAAGTAACTCCTTTCGAGATAATCAACAAAGACTATATCAGCATAGGTCGCAACAACAAAATGGCCGCAAGCGTCGTTCTTCCCCCGCGGGATACAAGAGCGCTAAGCGAGGCAAGTATTGACATGACATTCAGAGCAGGTCGTCTGGCGCAGTTTTACAAGGTCTGGGAAATGATGAAAGCGCCCGACCATATTTTACGATTAATCAAAGGGTATCGCATACCTTTTCACTCAAAACCACCACTTGTTTACCCGACACTAGTTGGAAACGTTCTCGAATGCCCTCATTCAGTGAAAATGACACAAATCATCGATCAGATGAGAGACCAAGGTGTGTTAACTGTTGCGAAGCCCTCTCCCAGCTTCCTATCCACAATGTTTTTAGTGCCCAAGAGCGACGGCTCTGCTCGACCTATTTTCAACCTCAAGGCGTTAAACCAATTCATTTTGACGGAGAAATTCCGACTAATCAATGTTCATCGTGTAACGAATTTTATCCAGCCAAGAGACTGGATGTGCAAAATCGATCTGTCCCAGGCCTATTTCCATTTACCAGTAAGCCAATCCCACAGGCGGTTTCTACGGCTTATCTACAGACAGGAACTCCTAGAAATGACTTGTTTGCCGTTCGGTCTCAGTACAGCTCCAAAGATATTTGCTACATTCACCAATTGGGTAGCTCAAATATTGAGAGATCTACACATTCGCATAATAGTTTATCTCGACGACTTCTTGATAGCCCATCAGGACAAGAAAACGTTGAGCAGCCATGTGAGGATAGTAGTAAAAAAACTGGAAATGTTGGGTTGGTTAATAAATTACAAAAAATCTCTTCTGACCCCTCAACGGGCTTTGGTCTACTTGGGCGTTTTCTGGGATCCCTGGAAAAACCAAAAGTGTTTGCCAGAAGAGAAGATTCCTATTGTGTTAACCAAAATACGACAGTTATTATTCACAATGAAGACCAATCGAAAGGACCTCGAGAGATTAGTGGGAACTCTCAACTTTGTGAGCTTTACCGTTCCGCAAGGAAGATTGAACTATCGTGCCCTACTAAATCTTCTCAACAAAATACCGAGGTATTCGAGAAGGACATATGTCATACCCAACGAAGTCAAGAAAAACCTGATATGGTGGCTACACAACTGTCATTGCCCGTCGCCTATTCACCAGCCTCCGCCGGCTCATTTTCTTACGACAGACGCATCCAACCTTGCTTGGGGAGCCCAGTTAGACGGTCAGGCTCTGTCGGGACTTTGGACCAGTGCAGAACAAAAGCTACACTGCAATCAGAAAGAGATGCTCGCAATTTTAAGAGTTTTAAAAGGTCACTCTCAGTACCTGGAACGATCTTCAGTGCTTGTTCAATGCGACAACAAGACAGTGATAGCTTATTTGCGCAACCAGGGCGGCACAAAGTCGACCCCACTCTTAAAATTGACGTACAAGGTTTTTCGAGTTCTAGAACGTTATCAAATTTACCTCAGTTTATTCCACATTCCGGGGAAGTACAACAGTCACGCAGACCACCTGTCAAGACTACGGCTGCCTCCAGAGTGGCATCTCCTTCCCAGCTGTACAGAGAAGGTTTTTTCAAAATGGGGCGTTCCCCTGATAGACTTATTTGCTTCCCAGAGAGCACATGTGGTTCTCAACTATGTCTCGATAGACCAGAACGACCACGAAGCTCTCTTTCACGACGCATTCTCCCGAACCTGGTCATTCAGCCTAGCGTGGGTGTTTCCACCGCCTTACCTAATTCCCAAGGTGCTGGCGCATCTCAATCATGCGACGGGCGTTTATCTCCTAGTCGCTCCCCGTTGGAATCGAGTTTTTTGGCGAGCGGATATCAAGGCTCGCGCCCTGGCTCCCCCATTCACTCTGAGGTCCTTAGACAGGGTGTTGATAGATATCACCACGGGTTTACCACCACCAGGTGTCCAGGAGATGGTTCTAGAAATTTGGAAGTGTGGGGGTGGTCAGAAAGCTTAACCGATTGGAATGCGGAACAGTTAAAGTTACTGAAGCAATCATGGCGTCCCTCGACACGGAAAACTTATAACATAGCATGGAAAAAGTGGGTACTTTGGGCAGTTCAACATAACATTAATCAAATCAAACCATCTGGTTCCGAGTTGGCACAGTACCTATCTGATCTATATTTAATTCATAACCTCTCATACAAAACTATTCTGCTTTATAAGTCCGTTGTATCAACTTTATGTAACGCAGAATGCTCAGGCGAGTTAAGCTCACACATTCTTGTGAAGCAGGTTCTTAAATCAATAGCGTTGCAAAAACCTATTATCCAAAAACCCCCCGTTTGGAATGTTGATGATCTTATCAGCCACCTAATGCAAAGGAAAGTAAATTTAAACAGTATTTTTGAATCATGTACTCATTGCGCAGTATTACTTCTTCTTTGTTCGAGCCGGAGAGTTCACGACTTGACATTATTACATACCGATTCTAAGCATTATGTTCAATCAGATGATTTCATTGTACTTTGGCCAGAATTTGGGTCCAAGACAGATTGTACTGATTACCGTCAATCAGGTTGGAGATTGTTAGACAATACTGCTTGTCAAAATTTGAATCCTGTGTTCTGGGTTAGGCACGTAGTTTCTATATTAAAAGAAAGGCGTAATCTAGGAAATGTTACCAATTTATTTGTATCACTAAGAGGTGAAGCTCGTGCAGCTTCTCGAACAATTATATCAGGATGGATACGAAGACTGTTTAAGGAAGCAGACATCACTGCAGCTCCGGGCAGTATCCGCTCGGCTGTTGCTTCAAAGAGCTGGGTAGATAATTATCCCTTGGAGGAAATCTTGTCACGGGGAAATTGGCGCTCGCAATATACCTTTACTCAATACTATAGGCGTGAAGTAATGCCTGCTTCCTCCGCTGATTATTCGATGAATATTTCGACTTTGTTTAATGCAGTTGATTAGTTAACTAAACAATTAAATGTTTCACTGTTCTAAACTTTGTTTTGCAATAAACTAATAATTAATTATGCTACGCATTTTTTAATCAGTATGATTTCCTAAGAATTCGATGTCACATTGGCGTCTTTCTTTTCTCCACCACCAGGCGATAACAAACAGGTCTCAATTAATAAGCTTCGAATAACGGTCAAGTCAAATTAATAGACGCGTTTTACCTACCAATAAAACGCATATTAATTTACTTACCTTATTCGAAGCTTATGAGTAAACTCTGCCTGGTAGTATTAATTTCGATCCAATGAGGAACCAAAAATGGAAATTCATCAACGATGAAAGACGTCCCCACTCCCAGGTGGTGGGAGAAAAGAGCAGAATAGGTATAAAAGATAGAAAGAGACAGTATTATAAGGCGGGAAACGACAAGCCTATCTCAATTAATAAGCTTCGAATAAGGTAAGTAAATTAATATGCGTTTTATTGGTAGGTAAAACGCGTCTATTAGGGCAGATATATAAATGCAGTCATCGTTGTAAATGTGCGCCCATAAATGATCAACTACTTTAATGACCATTTTTTACCACTTTCTGCCTTCAATCCACTGCCCCTTTAATACCCCTTCGATAAAAATCATCCATGTCCTTTTCAAAAGCGCAACAAACCCAATTACGTCGTAAGCCGCTGACTCCTATAATGAGTAGGTAATCCTGCGCAGGTGTCCCTTAGTTGTGCACAACACAACACGTCGCCCGCGTAATGTGGAGTGACAGAAGCACCCTTTATAACACCTGTAATAATTTTGCGCAAGCGGCTGAGACACCCTGTATGACATTAGTAACTTAAATTTGCACGCGGCATTGTGTGCGTGTGCTGTATATATGATATTTGATGTGCGTCGTGATATTCGATGTCGGCAGTGAGGCAGCAGTAGTACTCCCAAAGATTTTTACAAACAGCATCAAGAGTTGAACCAGCTGTAATATAACAGTCAGTTCCTTTTATAGCATAAAAAAAAAGTTGCACTCAGGCTACCTGATGGTAAGTGAACTCTGGAGCCCATAGACATTTGAAATCTTATGAAGACAATCTCAAGATTTCAACGAGTTAAGGGCTACCGAAATCAAAGAAGAAGGATGGCCGTTTTGTGCCGTCCTGTCGAAAAGAGCAAGAGTATGCTTTCAAGTGTTAATTTGAAATCAATGTATAAACATTTATCGATGCATCGTCATTTTTATCATGAATAAATTTTCGAAAAAAATAAAAAATCATACTGTATAAACCTAAAATTCGGCCAGGACCGCGCTGTGTAAAATGTTCAATATTCTGTCACCAGTCCGGCGCTCTGCGACGATCCGGCAATTAGCCGTTTCCAGGCAACCGGCAAGGCGGATTATTCCGGTGTCACTGTATCTGGCTCGAGGGTCAAAACTGGAACAATGCTGCATCATACAATCAAACATTTGTACATGTCTATCCGTACCTATGTACCTGTTATCGAGGCACTATATAGGGTGATCAATCCAAATGAGTCAGCGTGGGTAATTCGGAAACCATAACAACTCTTAGAAACAAAGTCTTCGATTCTGGAAAGATTGCACACCCTGTAAAAGGACAATACTGTACTTATTACATTGTTACTGCTATGAGACATTGTCAGGTAATGCAGATAAAAATATAAAGTCCTGGTTTTGGTTTACGACGAAGCAATGATGCTGAAGCCAGCATAAAATCTAGTTATATTGTGCTGCTGAATAATGTTCGAATAAACATATTTTAAATTAGAAACACACTGGCCACTTGTTTACACTTTTACAAACCACAGATAGAAATTATAAGCATTTGGTTAATTTATCGCCGTACTCAGTCAGAGGCATTTTAGAGACAATTAACTCGTTCCATTTTCAAATAAGTGTATGAAAAATCGTTAACTAAGAAACGACTCGTTATTAAATGACTCAAGTCCGGCCCTTAAAAACTAGACAAAATTCATAAAAGTCCAAATGGATTCTTGTCTTAGTAAAATTACAGTTTAGCGTTTCTTAATGCCATCTTTTTATCTAAAAATCCCCGTCCCATCTAACTTCTAAGATTTAATATAATCCCAGTCATCCACGTCGTCCTTTAAACGGAATTTAAAAGATAAAGAAACCCATTATCATATCCATATCTTCAGTATCAGATAGAAAGAATTATTAAATCCGCCGTTATGAAACTATACTTTCGAATCGGACCTCAAAACGAAATCGCTTACCAACTTAAACGGGCAAATAGAGCAAAAAGGCGGGATATTCGAAATTGGAACGCAATCGCTACAGTTTTGTTAATAGTTTAATCTGCGCGGTGATCGGCGGCCAGCCGCATGGAATAACTACATGTGAATATTTTACTATTTCCGGCCCCCCTACTACGGGCATTCGCAGCGAAATTAAGTTTTTTTTTTTTACAATAAACCTATTTTATGGAAATTATTCTTTGTCCCTTTCCGTCAAATTCAAATGTTATAATGACAGATATGGACGGAGCATATTCCAAGCACGCTTTAGCTATTGCGCGTTTATAAATAAGTGAGAAAGTATAGAATTGTTTTCGGTTTGGAATCTGATTTTAATTTGTTTCCTGCACCTATTGACCTTAACTATTTCTATGTATTTCTTTCAAGGAAAGATGGTTAATCAACTTTTAATACACTAAATTTTGTTTAATAACTCAAAAGTCAAGCTATCATGTTTTGAAAGAGAAAACTTAACTACAACACCACTATTAGGTATGTCTTACGATTCCTTTATTACTTTTAACACAATTGAGTCCTAAAAGTAGTAAGTGAGTTACTTTTTTAATATAAGTAAGAACTACTTACTTGTTGTTGTTGTTGTAAATTGCCAAATTATTTGGCTTCGACGATGGTGCGCCCTTGCCACACTGCTGAGTTTGTGATTTTAAAAATGTTTTTGATGTTTTTGTATATTTTTCATAATAAAATTGAAGTAATTCGTTACATAAATAACTAATGTTATTCAGGAGACAAAAGTCTTGGAGGTCGAAAACGTGATTTATATTACAAAGCCTCTTTATATAATTTTAGATGTTGTATGTCCTTTTACCCGACTGGCAAAGGAGGAGGGTACCTAATAATATGTTTTGGCCCTGTATGTATGTATGGCTCTTTGTTCCTTCGTAAAGGCTGAACGGATGGCCCGATTTCGACAAGCGTTAGATGTCGTTAGTTTTCTCTTAGCATAGCGGGTGTCACTTAGGTACATTTTACTAAATGTGAAATTGGCGAAATAAAAAAGATTAAGTACATGATAATTGATAACTAAGAAACATTATATTGACGACATTATACAAACAGCAGTTGGATTTTTAATGCTTGCTTTTTGTTAGACTTCTTAACTTATACGTATAAGAGGGTTGTGTGTGGTTGCCGGGTTAGAGTAGTGCCACTCCATGTCTTCCCGTGGATGTCGTAAGAGGCGACTAAGGGAATATAGGCTTGTAGTACTGTTAGGCGATGGGCTTGCAACCTGTCACTAATACACTGGTAAACATCTTAACCTAATTTTGCAAAATGTGGTTACAGAATTATCAACAAGTTTTTAGAGTTGTTGGTAATTATAGCTCTGCCTACCCCACTCTGGGAATGAAGGCGTGAGTTTATGTATGTATGTATGAGGGTAACACTGGTAGGACCCACGGCCAGTGCGTTCGCAAACATGATTCGTTTGGACCGAACGCACCCGGCTGTACAGTGTACAATCTACACCACACATATCACCACAGATTGTGTCTCGTTGTGTCAACGATATAAGGTTCTCAATTCTTCACTAACGGTTGTTTTGTGGGCGCGGGTGTACTGGCTACCGAAGCACAGACTTTTTGTGTTCCTATCAGATTACGCGCTTACCATGTCGAGGTGGAACTGGAAATCCTCGAATTGCATGTATTTTTATTTTTGGAAGGATTTGTATCGGCGCAACTAATTCGTAAACACTCTTGTGGCGTCCTCTGTGTCATTTATTCATAGGTTTCCTTACTAATATTATAAATGCGGTATGTTTGATCCGTCTTCAAGGTCCGATGCTTCAACTGATTGATGTTTTCAAAGATAGTGCATATTTTTTTCGGGAAATCGGATGGTTTATTAGGCAATATAGACGAACAATTTCTTAGTCATAAAAATTAAAAAGAACTTTTTACGTTTTTTATAGGTATGATTTTACATTTTAATTTGAAATTCGCATTTAATGAAAATAATATTATTAATTTATGTATTTTCAAACGAAAGAAAAAAAGAAAATATAATATTAATTTAATCGCTCAATCATATTAGAATTATTATTTAAAGGTACTTAATTGATTATATGTTCCTGTATAATTCATTTAATTATAATATAATAATATTAGTATGTAAGTATGTAAGCATAATACACTATTCAAGTTTAATATGGTCATCTTCCTTTAACTTAGTAAAGTAAATAATGATTTACTTTTAAATTCAATTAAAAACGAACCTCATTTCTTACCAAAAAGAAAAAGGTTCCGACCCCGTTCGTAGCAGTTCCATTTGTGCGTCTTTATTTTAATTATCCGCCTGCGACCGCTCCCACATACATTACGCTACAAACAGGCGGAAAAAGCACTGCTTCTACAGGGTGATGTGATTTGAATGCAGGCGACGAAATAAGGAGTCTGGATTTCGTCTCGTTTGCATCTTTAGCCTAAAAATTACGTTTATTTGTGCCTAATAACATTTAGTATTTTATTTTATTCATAATCATTTTACTCTCGTGTCAGTCTACTATTGGACATAGGCCTCTTCTCTTGTACGCCACTTAACCAGACCTTTGGCAGTTCTTCTCCAGTCGCTGCCAGAAAAGAAAAAAGACAATTGTCTACTACACCTACGCCTATAATAGTTATGATACGCTGAAGCAATCTCTTCGCAGCGACGCGTCTACTGGTTGCGTCACGTTTTTAACGCGTCTTTAACTCCTACCGGTATGGTCAAGCAAAAAGACCGACATGTAATTACTTTCTGCGATTTGGATACAGCTCAATTTACGCGCTTCAGTGTATTTAATAAATTAAAAAATAGAACTACTTAGTATAAATACATCAAAAACTAAGGATAATTATCCATATTCTTTAAGACTTTGTTGAATTAAAAATACGTTGTAGTTTCGAATTCAAATAAGTAACTGTTGTTTGATTTTGGTTCAGATTTACGTACTTTTTTGTAAACATTTTTTTAGACCCAATAAAAAAATATACAACAACCCCTAATAAAGAATCACCCCGTGCTGCATTTAAATTGATATAAATTAATCCTTTAGCGTCCCCTCAAGAAAGAAATCCCATTAGCAGAGATTCGATTAACGCCGGCCGGCGGAGGGTCTCCTCCTCCGCAAATAAGCGTGTGTTCATAACCAGATTATTGCATTTCCTTTGCAGATAAAAAACTATAATGAAGTGCTTGTGAGGTGAGTGCATTTTTTTGTGCGAGTATAGTTGAGTACAGTTCCTATTGCACACTTAAGCTTTGAAAGGTTTGTAAAAAATGTTTTAATTAAGAATGTATGCAAACGTTCCATGTGAAAGTCTTTGGAAGAGGAGTGGACGTGTCCCGGGTGATAGTATGATAATTATTATAGCTAGTTTTCATCCATTAACAGAGCTCCTAGCGGCCTTTACACGTAAAGTTCGGACCGCGGGAAACGTCACGCGCCGTTCCAATCTTCGTTCCGAATCGTACATGTAAATGCAACCGTAATATTAAAATAGTAAAAAATGTACGGTTCGGAACGAAGATTGGAACGGCGCGTGGCGTTTCCCGCGGTCCGAACTTTACGTGTAAAGGCCGCTATTCTATTATAATCACAACATTAAATGGGACAAAGTTGACAAAAATCTATTTATTAGTATACCTACCCAGTCGAGAATGCCTTAGAGTATTAAGTTTGTCTTTTGTATGCTAATTGTATTTATTTTCGTATAGTAAAGATTGAAGAAATAAATAAGTTCACTAGATACTAATCACAGCTAGTAAGCCAACACAATTTGAACCGAATAATACGACTCTATCAACAAACTTAGTTTCAATGGCTATCTAATCTGACTAGATTTCTCCACCAAATACCTCCTATTTACATAAAGGAACTTTACGTCTTACCCTTCACCGTGGTCAAACACTCGAGCCAGATTGCTTCGGCTCAACTCGCCCGAACAAACCCGAAGATGTCCGAAGAGGTTCCATTATAGCTTGCGGTCAAACGGGGCGGCGCGCGACGGGAGCGCACTGTGTGTCAATATTTGCCCATAATTTTGTTTATTTGTTTATGCAGATTGGTTAAGTTTTGAAAAAGGTCCAATATATTACAAGCGAAAGGGTTTCTATAACGCGTTTAGATTTTTCAGTTTGGCTGTAATCGACTGCAGCTCGTTTTCTGATTTCTGTTTTTTGTTTGCAGTAAACAACGAATGCAGTCAAACCTCTGTGGTCTGTGGTTAAATCGAATGCGGCTGATAAGTTCGGTCGGTAACCCGCCGTTATGCCTAAAGGGCTTATTACACCTTCCTAAATTAGTCACTAACAAGAGGGATGCCGCAATACGTTAGATACGTATGGAGATATCCCCATCTCGTTCCAACGTATTGCTGCGTCCCTCTTGTTAGTGACTAATTTAGGAAGGTGTAAATAAGCGCATAAGGAAATACCACTCCGAAATAGTAGCTTCGTCCAATAAGTAATTGTTATTATGTCCTACAACTTTCGCCTTGGCAATTATAAATGAGGTATCCGATGTCTGTATGGTGACCTAGCTACAAAACATATTTAACTTCTATTTCCGAGGGTAAGGGTAATGTTATCAACTCATTTCAAACAGCATTCTCATTATTCCAATATTTTTTCTTGCTTAGCTATATTAATATTTGAAAATGTGTTGCATGCAACAAAATAATTGCAGTTTTATCACAAGACACCAGTTGAATCTATGCGGTAGGGGAGCGATCGAATGACAACTGGCAACACCGAACCTCATTGATTCCGCTAATCCTGCGGGAGTCTTAATGGGATGCTCAATGCGCGGGAAAATTAGACACGTGCGGGGTTGCCAGCGGAATTAATTAAAAAAACTTTAGCTTGCGCTATTGGTGCGCTTTGTCGAAAATTGCATGGTTATGGTGTTTAAATGATAAATTCGTTCATTCTTAAGTATGTAAAACACAACGTAATGTAACCTACAACTGAACAAAACAGAATCGGTCTCTGAAAACCTGTGAGTTAAGTATTGTTTAGAGTTTTCTTTGTTTTACTTTACCAGCTTTTCTAACCCAAAAATAGAAAATGGAGGTATAAACTTCCTTTTGTTTTGTTTTAAGACAACTTA
Organism: Acleris cristana; assembly: GCA_948252455.1. Classification (NCBI taxonomy): domain Eukaryota; kingdom Metazoa; phylum Arthropoda; class Insecta; order Lepidoptera; family Tortricidae; genus Acleris; species Acleris cristana. The sequence continues at coordinate 4,875,771 of OX411794.1, forward strand.
GGGAGATGAGTGAGTGATTTGTTGTGTTGCACTGTGTTTTTGTCAAATAAATGTTGTGAGTTTGAGTAATTAACATTAGAAATATACTAACTGTTTACCTCCGCATATGTGTACCAAGTACTTTTTACTCACAAAATTTGCAACAACAATGCAAACTCATTTCCAACGCCAATAATCGTAGGTGTTTTTCGACACTCAAAAACTACAATGGCCCGCTCGTTACGTGCGATAAAAGACCCTATTATGTCGCGCGACAGTTGGTAGGCCCCGCGGGAGCATTATTTCACCGGTTTGATTTATCGCCTGCTCGGGATTGGGGCCCGATAATTAGAGGTTATGGAAGATTTGGAGGTTATGTCGGGACGGTGTCGTGTGCCAATTATTTTTTGAGACTAGCGTATTCTGGTGGTATCACTTGTTTCCCGAGGGTGTTTAGATTCCTTAATTCTTCACTATATACAGGGTTATTGGTAATTCGACGTATTCCCGTTAGGAGGTGATAGGGGTGACTATTTGCAATAATTTTAACCCCTATATGAATTATGCAAAAGTGAACCATTTTTGAGTTATCATGTTTTTTAACTTTTTTCAAAATAAGTCGAAAATGCAACATCAAAAATTTATTTAAAAAAAAGTATCAATTTAAATCTCATTTTTTCTTCTGGTTTATAAAAAAGGTTAAACACTGGTTATTTATCAATATTAAAATAAACATTATCGCTCCAAATTTAAAAATGCGAGATGAAAAACGATATTATTTCAATATTTTTTGAGATTTTTTCCACTAAAAAGCCTTAAAAACAAAAAAAAACATTATGAAACTGGGCTTGCAGATTATTTCAAAAACATAACCGTTTTCTTAGCTATCCAACAATGCATAATAACAAGGAACTTATTTAAAAAAAACTAGGAATAAAATGATCACAAAGGAAACAGGCGGAAATTTAATTAAAATCGTTATTTGAATATCTTGCAAATAGGTTAAATGCGTACTTAAGCCAACGCAGGAATCAAACTGGCAGGTTAAGAAAAAAAAACAAAGTTTTCAAAGAGTTCTTTTTTCAAAAACTTTTCACGCGTGCATTGGTTTGATTTTACAAATTGGCGGCGTGATTTTTGAAGTAAACACACGATTGTAGTAAAAATTTGAATTTGAATTTAAATAATTATGGAAGACCTTGATCATAATCAGCGTTTGTTTCAAAATTACACAAATGAAGAATACGCCGATATTGTGTTTTGTTACGGCTTTTGCAACGGTAACAGTGAAGCTGCTCGTCAAGATTATTCGCGTCGGTTTCCTAATCGCCGGTTACCCCATGTATCAGTTTTTAATGGAGTGTATAGGCGAATCCGAGAAACTGGTAGTGTTCAGAGACGACAAATTAATGCCGGAAGACCCCCAGTCCATGTTGTTAATTACGAAGAGGATATTCTGCAAGAATTTATCGATGAACCAACAATTTCGACAAACACCGTCGCCGCACGACTCTCTGTAACACAATGGAAAGCGTGGTCTACGGTGCATAATGCAGGATTCTATCCTTATCATTATACTCCTGTGCAAGTTATTCACGAAGAGGACCCTGAAAGGAGAGTTGCTTTCTGTAGATTCATGCTAAATGCGGATTTAGAAGACGCGTCTTTTTTGAAGAAAATCCTGTGGACCGACGAATCCAAATTCGATCAAGATGGGATTACTAACTACCACAATGAACATTATTGGAGTGAGAAAATGCACAAAAATCCTAATAAAAAGAGGCCAAAAGGGTCGCAACGCCGTTTTTCGGTCAATGTGTGGATGGGAATAATTGACGACAATTTAATCGGACCACATTTTTTACCGAGCAATCTAAATGCTGCAGCTTACGAAAATTTTTTGACAAATGAAATGTTTGACCTCCTCGAAGACGTGCCTTTGGCTACAAGGCAAAACATGATATACCAGCAAGACGGATGTCCTGCACATTTTGGTGTCAATGTAAGGCGATGGCTCGATAGCCATTTTCCTAATCGTTGGATAGGGCGAGGAGGACCCATTCCGTGGCCCGCGAGAAGTCCGGACTTAACGCCGGTTGATTTCTATGTCTGGGGTCACATGAAATCCCTAGTTTACGACGTCTCGCCTGTGTCATCCGCGGAAGAACTCAAAATAAGAATTATAAACGCAGCGAATACGATGCGGAATAATTTGACTACTTCGGTAGTTAAGTCACAACTTAGAAAAAGAATGCGACTTTGCGTACGCAATAGGGGAAGTCACTTCGAACAAGAACTTTAATTACCTAGGCTAAATTACAAAATGTATGTGTTAATTATTACTTATTATTAATTGTAAATTTTTATTACTACTAAACTGTTGCTGATTCTAAATTTGATTTTAAATTTGTATTTTTTATTTCATTTCTATTGGGTATTGTTTTTAATTAATTTTATGGAAATCTTAAAGAACGACCTTAAGTTTACTTCGAATATAAATTTCCGCCTGTTTCCTTTGTGTTCATTTTTTTCCTAGTTTTTTTTTAATAAGTTCCTAGTTATTATGCATTGTTGGATAGCTAAGAAAACGGTTATTTTTTTGAAATAATCTGCAAGCCCAGTTTTATAATGTTTTTTTTTTGTTTTTAAGGCTTTTTAGTGGAAAAAATCTCAAAAAATATTGAAATAATATCGTTTTTCATCTCGCATTTTTAAATTTGGAGCGATAATGTTTATTTTAATATTGATAAATAACCAGTGTTTAACCTTTTTTATAAACCAGAAGAAAAAATGAGATTTAAATTGATACTTTTTTTTTAATAAATTTTTGATGTTGCATTTTCGACTTATTTTGAAAAAAGTTAAAAAACATGATAACTCAAAAATGGTTCACTTTTGCATAATTCATATAGGGGTTAAAATTATTGCAAATAGTCACCCCTATCACCTCCTAACGGGAATACGTCGAATTACCAATAACCCTGTATAGGCTATAAAACATAATTAAGGACAAATAAAACATTAATATTGACAACATGTGCTGCAACTTAAGTAAAAAAATCAAGCAGAACAGGCACCAATAAATGAATCTGGAGCACATCATATAAACGTAAATTATAAGGTTAAAATTAACATAATTGCGTCATTAAAGCGTATCTAAATGACAAGTAATTTATCACGCAGGCCTTTCATAGAATTAATCGTTAGGGATGTCACTTAACAGAATTGAAACATTTGCAACCAGTTTTAAATATGAAAGCAATCACTGACGCGTTGAAAATGTTCCATTATTTGAATTTCGAATAAAGACGTCTAAACCGCGACAGAAATTCAAATTAGGAAGCATTAGCGACAAATCGTTTATTTAAATTTTACACGCAGTTGATTTCGTATGAAACGTCATTGGACGTAGAATTATAAAGTTGTCCCTGTTGTGTATACAAAAGGATAGGAATTTTACACACTATTTAACAATAAAACTAAGTAATTTCAAAATGGACACGTGCTTTGTAAAGCTTATTTGCATAATTCCTACCCCTAATAAGTTAAACGCGTAATTCGATTGTGATTTGTCAGGCGTGTAAAATTTATGTGTAAAATAAAGAAATGTATTTTTTTTTATTGTCCTCACACTCCTCACCTTGTAAAAGATGAAGTCACTCCATATTTATTTTATTTCTGGGTCTATGATTCATTGAACAAACACGAATAAAAAGTTAATCATTATATCCCCGGGATTGTCAAATGTTCGGGGATAAAAATAAAGGAAACGGAAACACTCTTTCGCATTATTTTACCCTTACTATGTTTAATTAGTAAGCATTATAATCAAATACATTTATCCGAAGTTGTTGTATTTTTGTAAAAATTGTGTAAGTAAACTTGCAAGAAATATTATTCAACCAATCTGGTTATTATTCAGCCTTAATGTACATGAATTGGTAATTATTTTTCAAATTAAAACTCAATGTTAAGCTATTACGTGTTTATTAATAATATGGTAAATAACCTTATTTTACATTTGTCTGTTATTAATTTAGTTTTTCGTGATTGAACTGCATTCATTTTTTTCCTCTTTTTATTTTGCACTGTAGCACTGTCGCAATGAAAATAACAACCATCATTTTTTTACTATATTAAGTCCACATTAATGTAATGATTCTTACATTACCTATTGTACGACAACAAAACCGCAATATCGCTAAAAACTTTCCCGTGCGAATAGAATGACCGAACGCGGGTATCTAATGGCGAAAAAATTGCCATCCGACGCCTACCGCTGTCATCCTTCGCAATTAACCGATCAATCATGGCGGCAACACCGGACGTTTTCGCGCCCAAATAGTAACCGACACAAACTTACCTATGCCAGTGGCAAAAAATGGAACTAACGATAATACATAGTGATAAATTGCGTATTCTTAGATGACAGCGCCCTCTTTACATAGCAATATAACTTTGTACAAATGACAACGACAATTTACGCAACTCTCAACCTAGTGTTGCCAGCTCAATAAACCGATAAGTCCCAAAATTGCGTAGCGAAATATGTATTTATTCCGCGCCAAAAATTCACATCGCCCAGGGGACTTTATTAGCGTCGGCGACTACCCATTATACATTTTTAAACCGTATCCATATAAATTAATGTCAATATCACCCCAGCGTAATATCAATCTCATAGTTGTTCGCGGATTATGTTACAAATAATATCATTTTGTACGGTGATTCGTTCTGAATGGTGCTACCTACGGACTTTTCCGTGTACGCTGATCGATCGATCTTGATCAGAGGTCATAATTAAGATTCTATTAATTCGGTAAAATCAGCACCCTAATCGTCTTTAATGGGCCGAAAAATGCAAACTGGCACTTTTCAGAACTTGTAAGGGTCTGCTTCAAACTCGCTGGCTATACGGTCAAACTGAAGTTATAGTAGGTATCTTATCGTATTCAGATGGAACTACTAGGATTAAGAAAATAAAAAGGTGTTTTTTCTGTAAATAGGCCAGAAGGGAACATTTACACGCCAAATCTACACTTCGAACCAGCAGGATATTTTTTATTCTTACACTTTCAGTTAGCGGAATGTGCAGGTTTCCTTATGATATTTTTCCATCACCGTAAGTGCATCAGTAACCTCAGAAAGTGCTCAAGAACTGTACCTATGTAAAATAATCTTATTGGTAAACGGGTAACTATTATTTTATCGAAAACCTTTCAACGAACGTATTATTTCATTTCATCGAAAGGCATTTCTCGCCGCATGAGTTGCTTGCGTTGTTGCTTTTTTTAAGGGTGCACAAGTGTAACCTAACCTAACCTACGAAATTAATGTTTAAGATACCTATCTTGAAAACATCATGGTTTCACCAGAAAATAGTGTTCAATGAAATGAAATTTGATGAAATGATACATGCTCACGCACACGCACACTCACACGCACACGCACACAGATGCATACTTCGTTAAGTTAGTTTAGTTTTACGATTATTATTTTTCCCCTATCATATAGTATACAGTAACACTGATTTCTCTAATTTGATCCCAACAAACCAAGTAATGATTGACTCGGGTAAGTTGAGACTCTAGCTATGCGACAAAACGATAATTGACTTATCTTTCCTTTGTTTATAATATAATTCTCACTAGTTAGCGCGGAACTTGTTTCATTAAAAGTTTTGTCTTAACGATAAACTAGGTAACTAAGTATAAATCCTTGTAAACTTTGGTATTAATTTATTAAGCCAGAGTTTTAAAAATCTGTTATTGAATGCTTGCTAGGTACAGTCAACAATTTTTATTGTTGAGCCGCTAATGAGCCTTTCGCAGATGACAACGATTTATTTTAACCTAATACATTTCTATTGACTTCACGCTGTCATTAGAACCCATTATCTAAGTTATGTGGTGGCTTAACAATTAAAAGTTTCATGGTGAGGTGACCGTTTTTATTTCACATTGTATGATACAGTATTCAACATCAGTATGTCTCTCAAAATTGCCCCATTTATTAACAGCCTAAAATATTTTATTCGTTTTATTAAAATTCCATAACAAAACAGAGCGGCAAAATATTTACAGGAAATAAATCCACATGAGTAAATTGCGCCCATTTTCATATAAAGTAACACAAAACTTCTCATGCTAACCATTTAATCTCGAAAGACAAATGCCCAACAAAGGTTACTAGCGCAAAAAACCTTTGATAAATTATCAACACCACGCAATCCGAGTACGTTCCGTAACGAGGTGCTCCCCTCGGCCAGTGCTGCCAGTTCACCGTTTCTTTATTCCATTATATTTTTTAAACAAATCACACACCCAAAAGAGAAAAGTCGTAACTCTTAATGAAAAAACCAAATGACTTTAATTCCACGGAATAGGGTTTAATTTTGAATGATTGTATTTTTAGTTATAATACGTTTTACTTTTGAATTATTAAAATGTCAGCGCTATCGGCAAGTGCAGACAACAAAACAGTTAAAAAAATTCGGTTCCAATTTCAAAATGCGTTAATTACTACAAATTGTGCAGTGACCTTTGGCTAATGAGTGTAAAGAGACAAGTGTTCGATTTGGAATGAAGTTAAGTTAATTGTCAGGATGAAATGTTATACCTAATTGAGTGGTTTAAAGGTTTAAGTGAGCGTTAATACCATAATTAAGATAACCTTATACAAAGCGATACTAGTATTGCTGATTGGAATCATTGTTTTTCACATGTGTCATGTATGCTGCAAGAATACTAACGCAGTCGCTTTTTTAGACTTAACTTGTAATAATTAGGCCAGATGGCTTGTAGAACGGGTAGCTGGGGACTAAAGGTGTTATTCCACTGGCAAGGTGAGACGAGACTTACACCCGTATTCACAAACAATACTTAAGGGATCCTGCACTGAGTAAACGCACTGCGTTCAATACAGCTTTGTGATTGGTCCATTTTGATCGACATTTTGTTTATGGGACGATTTGAACCACCCTGTGCGTTCATGAGCACTGAGAGCCATCATAGTGACGTTTGTGAATACGGGTGTTAAATTTGCATAAAACAAATCAATTCGGTGGAAATGGTTTTTAATACAAATTGAATTTCTCGCGAAAATCTCGCGCCGCCTCGTCTCGCCGGTGGAAAAACACCTTAAAGATTTCGAAACGACCGCGTACCAAAACACAACGTGGAAAAAATTAAGGACCTATTTTTTTATTTACAATGATATAAAAAGCCACTAATAAAATAACAGATAAGGATCAGTATCATTGCTCGCGGCCACAGAAATAAATTGATTCGCAAATACATTAAACTGATATTACCGAGGGGAGCTGTCGGCTAATCAAATACGGGGGATCCATAGACAACTCCACGCAGATGTGCTTGGAGATGTTCCTTTTGTTTATGGGTAGCTCAAGAGCTGCGCAATACTACATTTACATTCAGATGTACATATATTTTTAATGGTGAAATGTTGGTATTTTAATTCAAAAAAATATTCACAAATACATTTAACTCGATACATAACATAAATTAAAAAGGTAAAAAAGGACTTGGGCCAACCAATTTTTATAATATTCAGCAATGGACACAGACGGCGGTTCACAGAGACATAGGCCTCTAAAAACATTAACTCTCAAATGTATATTGGGATAAAACCACATTGTATACGATGGCGCTAAATAAATAAATAAATAAATAAATAAACAAAGAAATACAGACAGAAACAAAAACTTGATTCATAATCATAAACGTCGAATAGGCTATGTAGTGGAATTATGTTTGTAATGCCATCATTTACTTTTAAGAGGTTGAGGTTTTACTTTGAAGGGCGGTAGAAAAACTTAACATCTTGTTCTTTTTGTATTATATGATAAATTAACAACTACCAAAAAATATCAAGCATAGGGAATCATAGAGGACTTTGCCCAGCCATTCTAGATAAACATCGGGCAAGAGTATTTATGTGGGACCATGCTCATTGGAGAGAGTTAGGTTATACAAACACAATAAACTATTTAGAAAAGCAACAAGTATGAACACTAATCTAATTGAAGTTATTTGATGGTGATTTTGAGCAGGTATAAACACTTTAATCGCCTGAATGTTAAGAACAAATCTTGTCATATGATAGTTTTATTTATTTGTTAATAAATGTGTTTTTATTTAAGATTATAATTGATAGTCAGACGTACACTAATGTTTTTTAATAGCTATATGTTATACAATGTTGAAAAGTAAAAAAATAACCTTGCTTTACATGTACGCGACGCGAGGTACCCTAAAAATCATTGATCTTAGTGCGCGGTATAAATATCTATATCTACCAAATTTTGATAAGAAAACTTTGATAGTTTCTGAGAAAAAGTTAGTAACATACAGATACATACATACATACATACATAGCACAACTACACACATACATAGCGAAACTATAAGAGTTTCTGTTTGACTTCGGAACCCTTAAAAAAGAAACTGTCATCTAAAACTATAAGTAATAACTATTACGCATTTCCCAACATATGAAGCTGATGTTAATCCGAGTGACCCCCCCCCCCCCCGCTGATGTTGAAACAACAAACATGATCTTATCGAGATTTATCCCAATCTCGTTGATGGTGATTTGATACCTCCGCCGCCCCGCGGTGTTGCCAGACTTAGGGGAACGTTGTTATGAGGCAGAAGTGTTGCTAGAATTAATAATTTTGATGCGAGATAATAATTATTGTCTCTTGAATATTTATTATTTATTTAGTATAAGTATTAAAAAAAGGATAAATATTTGTGTGATTAGCGAGAGTATTTGTTCCTGGCTCTTGTTTATGGTTCCCTAGTATGCTATATTTGTACAAACCTATAGCTTAGTGTTGAATTAGGTCAATATTAATTAAGTATAAAATTATCCCCTGAGGCCCGTTTCACGAAGCTACAAATTACAAATTACAAGCGGAAGTTTCTTTCTAACTCCTTTTGCTAGAAAGAGAGTTCCGCTTGTAATTTTTAACTTGTAGCTTCGTGAAACGGGCCACTGATATTTTTTTTTTTTACTTTATGTTTACGTTTCGGAATAAAGACTAAATAATTAATAGTTTTAGTTTAGTCCGGTTTTGGGTGAATATTATTATTTTGTAACATTTAGAAGAACATTTGAAAAACTTTCTTGGTTAAGAGAAGGTTATGCACGAGTATTTTCTCGTGGGTATCCCAAAATCGTAATACGTAGTTACCTAAATTATTTTTACTGTTACTCTTACAGTCTAATTAAATGAGCAATAACTTAAGTAGAAAAGACTGTGAGAATCTTTTACTAATAAAAACGTAACCGAATTACAATCACAGTGTTCTTTATTAGATAATTCTTGTCCAAACCAACTTGAATAGCGCATTGTTTTTTTATCCCTTGGCTGTACACGAGTAACCGTGGTCTCATCAGATTAAAACGTTACTGCATACTCTATGGACACGTGGCGTGCGTGCGCGAGTTTGACAGCTAAACAAACATGGCGGCCGATAGAAGAATCAAATCGTTATTAATATTATATCAGCAAACAGTTTATATAAGGAGGGTAAGTATAATTTCGGTAATTTGGGGTTACCACTGATTTAGTTCGGGGAGGTTTCTTATGTTAACTTTAGTTACTGAAAATGTATCTTGTCTGAAGTTTGCTTTAATGGTATTGTTTGTATTTTATCGAATATGTAGGGCTGGTAGATGGTATGTACCATGTACCATGTAATTTTAATAAAAATATTTGAAAATAAGTGTTTTAAAAACGACCTGATTTCACTTTTCATCACAAAATCCTTTTTTAGCCTAATAAACATTTTCCAAAGCCTGATGTTTTTTTTTCTTTCGTGATTTTTTTAATCAAAGCCATAACAAAGTCAAACAGACGTATAAGTTTTCAAAATGATATCTTACAATTCCGTGTCACAATCTCTTCCAATGGTTTTATGATGACGTTAATAACCATTCGATTTCGATTCATTCCTATAGAAACCACTTATAACCCATTAAGAAACTGCATAATTCGCTCCACTGCCGTATCCCTGACGACCCAGACTCCTCAGTCGCAGGTAAGAGGAGATGTAGAGCTATTAATTTGCATAGTAATTCATCTCCTAATTAAATACGCTGAATTGCTATCTCAGCCCTGGATAATCCTTCCGCGCGAATGCTCGCGGCGGGGCTTAGGGTTGATACGAACACTTATTTTAGCGTAGTCAGAGCCAAGAGTTCAAAGATTCGTTCTATTTAGAACTCATAGTGAAATATATGTCATGACTGCTGAGGCACGTTTTATAAAGCTACAAGTTACAATTTTACAGGTCTAAACTGGCAACACTGCTCAAATGGCCGGTTGTCATTGGTCAAACTTGTATCAAATGGAAATTTGTAACCTGTAAATTGTAATTTGTAGCGTTATAAAACAGGCCACTGCTGTCACAAAGCTGCCGATGCCAAACGTGCGATAGAGCGAGGTGTAGAGTTTTGTAAATCAAAGAAAACTAATTCAAACCAAGCATTTTATTTTGTGAAAACACTAGGTTTCATATTTCGTAAACGGGAAAATATTCGGTGAATGTTATGTATGATTTCGAAACAATATATTTTATGTTGTCGGCAACATCTTGAAGCACTTCCAGTCCTATCGCCTGCACTATTACTTGAAATAATCTAAGCGATTTTGTGACGTTTTCTATATTGTTACGTTTTGTCCCTTTATTTTTTACACAAAAATTAAGAAGACTAACACAGTTAAACATATAACAATAGATATGTAAAGAGCTATCCACACATCACGCGGCACGTGACTGGCGCGGACACGTCCGACAGACGGATCAGATATTCTGCATCACAAAGCGACCGCCGAGCCCTAACGAGCGAGCAGGAGAGTTTTGGCAGTGCTCTATGTGCTAACTACCTATGTGAACCATAGATAATCGTGCACTGTAAAAATATGCAGTTGAATTGATAACCTCTTTTTTTTAACTAAGTATTTTTCAAGACGATTGAAACTTATAAGTGAAGGTACAACAACCAGCAATAAAATATTTTCCAACAAAAAAAAAAACTGACACGTCTTTATTGCTAGAGGTATAAGAGCGTGTCAGATATTTTTGAGCGCAATGTATGATGATATATAATTGCTGGTTTTCAGCCTCCGCCATAAAAAATGGAACATAATATCGACATCAGTTATCTATAGGTAGGTTTGTTAGTTTTAATTTCTCCTTCAGAGCAGAAATAAGGAGCTACGTTGATTTTTCTTTAGCACACTTTACTGGGACGCATAATAAATAAAGGAAATAATAAAAATATGAGGATAGTTGTGTGCGGATATCGGCGATAGTTTGAGTTATAGGTTTAAACTATTAGACATTGATAACATTAAAAATCAGTAGTAGGTCGAATAAATCGTCTTTAGGCGCATCTAATAGTTGATAGGTAATAGATTGCAAGCTGGGATACACCGAGGGGTACTCAAAGAAACCCTGGCACGCTTTAGACACAATGTTATTGCGATTTCCACGCGGACGAAGTCGTGGGCGCAGCTAGTTATAAATAAGAGGGTTAACTTACAAAAGATGTTCAGTTTCAAAATCGGGCGCTGATCCTCCAAAACAATTCACAGCCAAGCCGAAGTTCGACCAAAGTCGAGAACCGTCGAACCACGGGTATTATTCAATTTAAGTCACTGATCAATTCGTTGACGAATTATTAACCGACGAGCCCAAGTTGTGTAGCTGTATTTTTATTAATATTTTAGCGCGTGGATTTTTTATTTAGTCTCAACGCAGCAGCGCAGCTTGGCCAAACCGGTAATTACGGTCGGACTCAGAAGTATCTGCTCACTTTAGTGCTATGTCACTTTAACGTCAAGGTTGATCTGCTGCGCTGTACTAATCTATCTAAGGTGTTAAAGCGACAAGGTTCTAAAGTGTGCTGCTAGTTAAGGCCGACTGTTCCTAACTCTGCCTTACATTGTCGCTGTCGAAATTCGACAGATAAGGACAAAGCATGGCTTAGCTACTCCACGGGTTATCCACGTTTATTAATAAGGGTATAGTAGTTTAAGAGGATAACATCTTTGTGGGGCTAGACGAGTTGCCATCGAATACAAACGTTAGCGTTTAGTGATCACTGTCGCTTTTCGTTTTCATAGAAAAAAATATGGAATTGACGTAAGTCACGTGATATATCACTCGACATGCGTTGTCGAAAATGAAAAATGTCAGTTGTAACGAGTATATCACGTCAATTCCATACATTTTTATATGACAACGCAAAGCGACAGTGATCACCAAACGCTAGCGTTTATATTCAATGGCATCTTGTCTTGCCCCGCTGTTTTGACGTGTCTCGACTTGGTCGATCTTTGACGAAATGTGGGAATAACCCAGATCTCCCAGGTCGCTCGGGGCGCGGCTTTGTTCCTCGACATCTGTCATCGGCTCACTTCTGCTTAATTGGAGTACTTGACAGTTCTCAACTTCGGCCATCTTTGCCGAGTTAATATCATTTGATCTTGTATTGAACTGGATCCCACTTCTGATTTAAATGAGATTCGATTTTAACCCGACTTGAAAAGTTTGGTAAGGATTTGAATTATGATTGTGTAGGAGTTTGAATCGCGTTAAGAATTTTATAAAATCACTCGTAGGTAGGTAGGGACCTACTTTTAGGGTCTGTTTCACAATCGACAAGTAAATTTATGAGCCAGTTAAAGTTAGCTCTCTCCTTGTCTATGTTCAAGAGTAAGAAAAGGAAAGTGGTAAATTTATGTGTCAGATATGCTTTACTTGACGATTGTGAAACAGGCCCTTACACTTGTAAATTATGTTAATACTGTTTCCTAATCTAATACATTAGAACATGGGTAAGATCCAGTAGTTCTTATTTTTTAATGACCAAAATGAAACATGAAGTATTAGGGATCCTTACAAAAAATGAAAAAAACGGAACCCTTATAGGATCACTCGTGCGTCTGTCTGTCCGTCTGTCACAGCCAATTTCTCCGAAACTACTGGACCGATTGAGTTAAAATTTCACATATGTAAATTGAAGACCCAAACACAGATGTGCAAAGTAAATAACGGTCGTTTTTAGGGGACAAATTAAGAAATAAAATAAAAAAGATTTGCAAACCTTACTGTGTCATATATTAAATGAAAGGGCTCGTTATGAAGAAGTTTTGATTTTATTCATGAAAGAAGACGAAAATTGACCATTCCCCCTGATCTCCGAAACTACTGACTACTGAGCCTAAAATTTAAAAAAAAAATACTGAGTATAGTTCATTGCATATAGATTACAGGAAAACCTATAAGAATTCTATCAAAAAAAAATACGTATAAACCCTCTCCACGCGAGTTCAACTCGCACTTGCCCGGTTTTTTTATTTAATAATCTTAATTTAAATTAACATTGTGTAGCGCCTTATCGGGATTCGGGCTGCAAGTTTCAAACCAAGTCGTGTTGGCGATGTGTCTCAGATAAGTGGGTAGTCTGTCAATCCCTTGCAGTCCGGTAAAGGGCCTATTTCACGGCCCGACGCCCTCGGCCGTTACAGGCCTTGTTGACTACCCTAGATTTACGACCTTGATTCTTTGCAGATAAGTCTCACTTAGATACCATATTTAGTTGGGTTTAGTTAGGTTTAAATTGATGGCTTTAGTGAAATATATTTCGCAAAAGGTCTTCACCAATCATGAATACATACATAGTATGATGTATTTAATGATTCTTGTTAAAACAACCGATATAAAATCAAAAACATCCTTGTTACGTCAATTGGGATACACCTGAAAAATTAAACCTTACGTGTTTATTGAAAAATATAATAGTAAAACTTCATACATTAATGTTGTTTTTCCTAGTAAATTTTCAAATAAATCTCACATTAGGTAAAATAGGTAAAACCCGTTAAACGACTTCATATCGAGAGAGTAAATGAAAGTCAAAGTATTTGCGTATATAATTAGCGACCCGCCCTCGCTTCGCTTCGGTTTATGTGAGTTTTCTGTAACACCCGTACATAAACCAGAATTTGTTATACAGAACCTTCCGTGAAAAAAATATCTAACTGATGGTGAGAACCACTTCAAAATACGTTGTGTGTTTTAGGGGGAATTAGCGGATATACACACAGGCAGACGTGGAAAGCGGCTTTGCTAAACTATAAACTACGTAAATAAGATATTACAAAAAAATAAGACCAACAACCTGCTTATAATGACGTTAAACATAATAGTTACATTAATAGTTTATTTGAGTTACAGCCATCTCTAAAACTAATCGCTGTGAAATTCAGCAATTACGAATATTACTTCACGGTCCCATTAACACACAATAACTACTACTCGGATACGCGGAACTCCCGTGGGAAACTCGATAAAAACTAAAAATAATATTACTGTAGATATTTAGCGTAGAGTTTGACATGGAACTTAAACATTTTCGAGTGGCAACTCTGGTACCCAACACATAAACTGAAGCCTGAAGGCGCTACTAAGGAAATCGAAGTTCTAACGAAAAAAGTGGGGGAAAGACAAAGCTGTCTTTAAATGTCTCTGTTAATTTTATAATGGTGTTTGCTTTATTCCTTTTTATATAAATTTACATTTTGTTTGGGGATATATTGTATCTTATATGTATTATACTTACTTCTTTGCTAACTCTTCTTGCTTTTCTTATACAGATGAGTTCGATCCTGTAGGATCGAAGTGCAATACGCTCACTGGTTGGTACAGCATTAAAAGGTCATCGAAGTTTTTTCCATATGCAATTTTGAGTTGCGATCGTTATTGTATACCTATTAAATAAGTTCTTTAATACTAATATGTAATATAGAGTTTGTATTAAATATCTAAGGTGCCTACTTCTAGTTGAAGAGGTAGACGTCGAGGTAGCTAATACGAGTACATATTAAGTATAATAGTAGTTGTGCCTAAAAAACATTTGAATTGCGCCCATAAATTTCCAGGTCGCGCAAAAAAACTTTTTTCGGTGGAGCCAAATGCGTAATTTTTGGAAAACTGAATCGCGTATTTTCTGTTATGCAATATGTGCTGCGTTGGATTTCATGCAAAAGTTCTGTTTAGTTCACACGGCGTCGCAAAATGAGTTGGACAGAAATTAAGCGACCGTTCGTTTGGTTTTGCCCTTATGAAAAATAACATACCTACTGTAAATGATACTCAGATTAATTACAATATAATTAAGAAAATGAGCTCGCGGAAAACAATGGCCGACCGCAGCGCCCCACGCGGTTGTTTTGAGAAGCTTTTAAAGCAATAAAGGTCGCCACGCGCCGACCACGCGTCGACAGGGAGCGTCTAATTTGAGGAGTATGCAAAAAAACTGTGGATTCAGATCATATTCATGTAGTAATTCAATGTAACAGTCGTAAATGTGTCTAACTTAAACGTTTAATTGGAAGCTAATAAATAAATAAACTAACTTTTATATAAAATAAAATTTGTGAGTCTATAAACACTTATACAATACCAGCGACCCACCTTCGCTTCGCTCCGGTTTATGTGAGTTTTCTGTCTCACCCGTACATAAACCAGAATTAATTGTATTGTTGTTTAACCTTCCGTGAACAATCATCTAATATGGTAAAACCTCATCAAAATCAGATACGTCGTTTAGGAGGAGTTAGCGGGTATACAGACATACAGACAGACGCAGAAATCGACTATGTTTTATATGTAAAGATAAGGAAGAGATAATCCACTTCATGGCGTTAGCCTCATCGCATACTCAATTTGAAAAGCTAACCTTCTTGGTAATGATCTTAATCTTTCTTTACCAAAATTTGACTAGAAAGGCAGGAATGTAAAAAAAAATGTTTTTATTTAGGCACTACTTGGGGATTTGCCCAGGAATATAATAAGGGGTGTAATAGGCCTCTAATTCGAAACTATCCTTCATCCAAGTTGCTATAAGACGGCTTGAGCGCTCATTTGCATACTTATTTCAAAAAAAAATTTAGCTCCGTCGAACAAAAACATACATTTTAGGTTTTGTATCAAAGTTTATACAACAGGTTTTAATTAGAAACAACGATAACCAAATCTAAAAAAACTAGAATCTAAATCCACATTCAAAAATAAAAATAAGACTTTGTCTATTCCCCGCGCCCCGCACGGCACGCGCCGCATAATTTTTAATCACGCGACCGAGTAAGCAGCTAATACCGTAGAACGAGGGTAGTTAGCCGGCGCCGGCGTACCGAGACCGGAACGCGCCCGATCACCTCGAACGGTTTGACTTTTTTTAAGAAGTGGGATAATGTAACATTGTTGAGTTTAAGGACTAAAGTGGGCGTTGATTGTAGTATAGAAATACAATATTTGAAAACATACGACCCGACATAGAGCCTTTCAAGTGCCTGAATCTTTTTTTCAGGAATAGGAAGAAATAAAAATATAACGATCATACATAAGTCAACACAATCAAACGGTACGCCCATTTAAGTAACATTTTGATACTCGTTAAGTTAGATACTTATCCTATAGTTTTCAGATGGAGTATCGACCGTGATGCAAGCTGAGTATGAAAGATTTATTCTCTTTCGATACTTAATTAAGTTTAACTTGTGTTTGTGTGTGTTTCACTCGTACTAGAAAATATTAAAAACTCGAAAAGTGTTATTTTCGCTAGAGTCCCTCCCCACCTACAGCCAAAACTACAAGTAATTGTTAAATCATATTATTATAACGAACTTAAAAGGAAATCTATCACGACTAAGTAGACTAGATTTGTTCCTGAGATACAGGCGACTAAGTGTTTATACCTACTAAAAATCATCTAAAACAGCACCGAATAACTTTAAATAGAAAATTCGTTCATACTTGTTGTTGTCGAGATAGTTTTTTGTGTTCGTTTGTAGTAACGGCGTCGGAACCCTACACGAGCATGGACCGAGATGCTCTACCCGGGTTTTTTTATAATAGCTTTGAATAAGTCCTCATACGTACCTAATCGGCATAATCGGCTCGATCCTCTTCCATTCAATCTCACGCGCCGACGCGCTAGCTGCGTAAGATTGCGCCCAATTCTGTCCCAGTTAAAAAAATTATAACAGTCCAAAAATATATCAACAATTGGAACGTTATCCTCAACACCAAAAGGTTAAATTTGCTATAGCTTTTATGATAGAGTTGTAATGGTTTGAGATAGGAGAGCATTGTAACACTTCAATTAAAAGGTCTATTGGAGCCCTGTGAGGCGTAGTGTGGGGTGTTATAATCGATGCGTTTGTCAGCGAATTAAAATACGTAATCTTCTTTAAATTTGCGCCAACAATAGCAAGTGAAGTGTTTAGATCAATACATAAACAAATAACTAGTAGGTTAGCCTAGTAATATGATTACGAAGCTAATGCGAAAATGGTCCCGGGTTTGACTCCCGTGGCCTGTTTTATAAAGCTACAAATAACAATTTACTGGTTACAAGTTTCCATTTGACACAACCTCGACCAATGACGACCAGCCATTCGAGCAGTGTTGCTAGTATAGACCTGTAAAATTGTAACTTGTAGCTATATAAAACGTGCCCCTGGTAAGGGCGAATATTTTGTGTACCTATAATGATAATGAGCGCGAGTATTAGTAGCGTTGGATGTTTTCTAAGTATTTATTTAATAGCATAAGTATGTCTATCGTTGTCTACAACAACAACAACATAAACTCACGCCTTCATTCCCAGAGTGGGGTAGGCAGAGCCACAGACTCACCAACAACTCCAAAAACTTGTTGATAATTCTGTGACCACATTTTGCACAACCAGGCTAAGATGTTATCCAGTGTATTAGTGACAGGTTGCAAACCCATCGCCTAACAGCACTACACAGCCTTTAGTCCCTTAGTCGTCTCTTACGACATCCACGGGAAGACATGGAGTGGCAACATTCTAAACCCGGCACCACACGGCAAATCGTATCGTTGTCTAGTGCCCTATAATTCAAGCCTAGAACTTAGTTTGGGATGCTTGATTTGTGTGATATTGTCGCCCGATATTGATTTATTTAATCTTTTGATCGCGCTGCGTGGAACAACGATTGTTCGCATTACTCTTGAACATGTAATTCATACGCACTAAAGGATCGACCAGCGTAAAATTGATTAGGAAATTGAAAGTATTGTCAACGTATTGATAACTCTTTACATTTACTTGTCAGTAATGGCAGCTGAAATAAAAACAGTACGATAATATGTCAAAAGCAATGTGGTTTTACCTAGAAGAACAGAGTCCAGGCACTTGAATAAAAAAAGATAAAAGATGTTTATATAGTAAGTAGGCAGCACGGGCACGTCACGTCACAAACCCACCAGCGCTTTCCAAGAGCAGTCCACTGCTAGAAGAAACGCCGCAAGAAACTCAACAGTCAGTCATTTCTTTTAAATATTACTTATGACAATAATACTTAATCTAGCATTATACTACGTATAAAACAATGAGTCCAAAATAAAAATATCATGCAAACCAGCAAAAAACAAGCAATCAAACAGCAAGTATATAGATAAGTAAATAGATAGGCAAACAAGTAGCTACATAGGTCGTGCGTAACGTACCTACTTAAATGTATTTTTTTATTCGGAAAACGCGACGTTTTCTTCCAGAAATGACGGATCGCTTTGTACCAAAGTTCTTCTCAAAGTGACCTGTTATTTTTGCTCGCAGTGTATTTAAATGGCATTCGTTTTTATATAAAACTCGTGATCCGCGCCGGCTTGGCGGCAGCCGTCGATTTATCCCTCAATTAAAACATAAAAATCTCGCGGAAGCGCCTTAAGACTTGGCTTAGGGACCTACTGATCCCGCCAGCCATACAATATAAGTAAGTATATTGTATGGCTGGCGGGTATTTATTCGAATTTGGTATTTTTTAGTATTTGGTATGAATGATTATAAATATGTTATACTTAATTCAATGACAGAATGTTTGGATAGTAGGTATGTTAATCATATAAATTAATTACGAGTGCCTATCAAGAATTGAAATCAAAATTAATTTTTACCTAATCCAATACAAGGTGTTTTTTTAAAGTTTGACGCCTATGTCTGTTTGTGGTTCTTACTTGTATTTCCAAACGAATGGACAACCAACTTAAGAAGAAGTTGAGAAAACTTTTCGTCGTTCAATCGTCTTCTGATTTAGCACATGCATACAAAACTGTTCAAAAGAATATGAGATACAATTGTTTAAACCTTCTAAAAAATATTTAAGACAGCACCAAATAGCTTAATATAGAAAATTAGTTCAAATTAGTTCATCCTTGTTGTTTTTGTGATAGTTGTTTGTGTTTGTAGTAACGGCAATAATCGGGACCCTGACACTGAGCTTGGCCCGCCATGCTCCTACCCGGTTTTTGAACATTTTAAGCATCGTCTGGGTCATGGGTCTACTATGCAGTAGCTGTTTGTATGTCAGCCGGCGTCGAGGATGTCACGAGGATATCAGCGTGCCAGGAGGCAGTAATTGAGTACCATTCACTTCTTTTACAAATGGCGGCGCGCGCCCACTCCGCTTAGCGCTGCGTGTCCATTGCACTCAATGACGTTACTATACTCGAAACTCGAATTCAAGACCAAAATCTGACAGTTCCCATCTTGATTATTTCGTTATTTTAACATTATTTCATAAAAACATGAATGAGAACTCGTGTAACTAGTAATATTAGGGTAAGTTTTATTGATAAAAATACCTACACTTAAACCAAAATGCAGTAATCACAGCGAATGTGCGCCCGTTGAGGTTAGGATTTTGGTCTTGAATTCGAGTTTCGAGTATAGGGCGTTTTCGCATCGCATATTGCATCTGAGAAGGTAAGGAAGACTATATGCTTATTGGAAGTTGCCGTAGAAAAATATTAACTGTTGCGCGATGCCGCGATAAATATTTGTTTGCCTACTGTCATCGCAAAAACTACAGGAGGCAAATAAAAAGTTTTTGGTAAATGTTATATAAAAATAATCTTTTGTTTACTAAACACGCACACAGTTTCAATTGCGGGCTTAATTTGTCATCTATCGTTACGCTTTACCAATAATGTCCTCTTAGCACATTCAGCACCTAGGTACCAATTTCCTGGAAATTTCTTTTTTAATGTGAAAGTAACTTTTATCTCTGTGTTTGTTACGATTAAACGAAGAAACCGCTGAACCGATTGCGATGTAATTTGTGGAATAACTCGTGTTCCGGGAAAGGACAATAGGATATTTTTTATCTCGGAAAACTTTACATTTCCCGAGGGAGAGGTGATAACCGACTTCTACACGGACGGAACCGTTAGCAACGGTTAGTACACTATAAAACGATGGGTGTCAGGCTATTTCTCGTCACGACACGTCACGCGTTCCCGGCGTGTAGTGAGCACGCGTCCGGTGTAAGACTTCATTTAAATGCTGCATATTTAGCCGGCTCCAGAACGCGCTTTAAGCTTTTAAAAAGAATCATAGCGATGGCGGCGCACACTTTAACGATACAATGGCAAAACTTGGTGAAATTGTAAAGTATGTATGTAAAAAGAAATAAATACTGAGATTCTTGTAGCACTTCTTCTTCTCTCGGGAACCTCATGATAGACCTCAGACATATTTTTCTTTAATTCATATAATCCTTAAATAATTTCTTATCTTACCCAAGTAAATATTTAAATTACAAATAATAATATTGTTAAAAAAACGTTCAGAAATAATGCTTTCCTAACTTATGAATTCTCGGACAAATACAGGGTGTTAGGGAGAAGCTTGGACAAACTTCAAGGACTACAGAAATAGGTCATACTCATCAACTTTTATTATGGGACCAACATCCAAATCGCGAAAAAAAAACAGCTGTTCCATACATTTCGGCTGTTTAGCTCTCAAAGTTTTGAATGTTGGTCCCATAATAAAAGTTGGTAGTAGTGTGACGGCACCAATGTTGGACAAATTTAGCTGAAGGCACCAATAATGGACACTTAACTCTTAATCCAAAGATCATAAGGTTAAAAATTATTTGTCTCAAAATAAATGAATAAGCCTTATCTTTTGTGCCATAAGAATCAAGTGTCCATCATTGGTCCTTGTTCATTACTGGTTCCATCACCTATGACCTTCACAGTTAGTACCTGAAGTTTGGCCAACGTTGTGCCACACCCTGTGCAACAAAGAAGCACAACAAACAAACAAAGCGTTTGTGGGAAACAAAGCTTCCGACTTGCGTTCATAGTATTTCGATAACAATCATTTACATACATTTCCAAAAACTAAACCTATGTATAACTTTTAAAATTCAAAACAAACGACATGGTCCACACAAAATTGACGTTTGCTAAACTTCGCTTCACCCTGTACAAGAAGGTGGGTAATGTTTTTTAATAATGCAAAACACCACTGCCCCCTCCGGCCGTACCCGCGCAGTCAGCCTCGAATTAAACCCGTATGAGAAAATTGCTTCCGCCGATTTGTTCCGCAGATGGAATATTAAACTTCTATTATATGGGTATTCCTTTCTCGCTTATAGCTTCTATTAGTAACAAGAATAAAACGAACGTTTTCACCGGATTTTACAGTTACATAGCCTCTAAAAAGTGTCTTGAAACACGTGGACTATTTCTATGGACAGACAGAGTTCACGAATTATACGATTGTTTTGATGATATTTGATAGTTAAAGAAGCCAGCAGTTGAAAAATCCACTGCTGGACACTGTTTACGATATTATACGATTATTTTGATGATATTTAACAGATCTATCATTTCTCCAGCAGTGATTTATATCAACTAAAAACAACATGATTTGGTTGAAATAATGTACAACGGTCACGATGTGATACATTATTCTGATGATATTTAGTAGCTAAGCCGTTAGGTAAAGCGTTGATGTTGACCATGGCCAAGAGGCGGTCAGAAGAGCCCAGAGGGCCAAATTTGGTGTAAAAAAAACTAGAGAAGATAATAATATGGAGAATTAAAGGCATCGACCGTAAAATAAAGATTAGACTAATGCGAGCTCTTATCTTCTCGATTTTGCTCTACGGGGCGGAAACTTGAACCTTTTAAGCTCAGATTCATCGTAGGATAGATCTGATGGACTGAACGCCGCTAAAATGACACTATTCTCGACCAGTTTAACATCAGAACGAGGCTCTTTATAACGTTGGCAAGCAGCGAGTTCTTAGCTTCTTTGGCCACCGATTAAAATCAGGACCGGACAGTCTGGAGAAGCTTATCATCCCCGGCAGGAAAGAGGTAGAGGACGTGTACCTCTGAGATGGACTGCAGCAATAACAGCTGCAACCGGAGAGGCGGCACTTTAGGCTAGCATTCACCGAGCCCAAGATCGACCAGCCTGAGCTGAGGAGCGGTGGTGAGAGCGTTCATAAGTGTCACCATCGTCAGCAATAAGGAAAAAGAAGGAGTGATAAGCAGTACAAATTTTCAGTGATACTTCAATACCGCGTAACTCACAAATTCTATAAGTTGCAAAATGTAGCTTACTAATTTGCTTGCTAAGGTGTATTTTGCATTTTATTTAATTGTTTACTTACGCGTATCAACGACGAAATTGTAAACGACCACACAGGCCACCTGATAAGTCGACCCTGAAGCCAATAGATATATTTAATCTCAAGATTGTAATCTGTCAATGACGATCTTAACACTCCAAATGCTTGGCCAACCCTGAGAACTTAGATGGAATGCCTCTATGCTAGACATTTCACCGATTATCACGCCATAGCAGAAGGTTTTAAATGGTAAGATGGTGCTAGCGATCTTGCTTGACGGACCCTGCACAAGGTCGTTCCAAGTAGTCGGCTAATAAAGTTGTATCCCTTTTTTTCCGTTACAGCCGAGTATACAACCGTCAATTTACCAAATTACCCAAACTCAGATTAATAATTGATCACAATCTTTATTCTGCTTTAAAATTTATGAGCATCCCACAAATACGTAAACGAGATATTTTGTTACAGTAAATTTTATACGCCATTTTGTGTAACAACCCCCAATGTAAATCGAGCTTTTCCACGAGGGTACCAGAGTGTAAATTGTGTTGGCAAATGTTGTGTAGAAGTGGGTAATTTGTTGCTGAAAGTGAGCAGTTCATAAACTCGTTTTATTAAGCATTTTATCCGGAGATGGAGCGAATTTGTTGCAGAATGCAATAAACGGGAGCAGATGCACGGGGCCACACCGAGCCCTGACTGTCGATAGTGTCAGATGACAGACGCGTTTTACAACTATTGCCAGGCGTTCAGATTTCATGACTGTCTAGTTTTCGTAAGGTTTTCGTTGTATGTATAAATCAGGGTAACCCATCATTTTATCGAATTTCACTTCATCGATTGTATCGTTTCATCGAATTTCATTTCGTCGAACGCTATTTTCTGCTGAAACCATGATGTTTTCAGCATATCTTAAACGTTAATTACTTAGGTTAGGTTAGGTTAGAATTGTTACTACAAAAAATAATTACCTCATGCGGCGAGAAATGCCTTTCGATGAAATGAAAATTCTGCGCAATGATACGTTCGTTGTAAGGGGTTTCGATAAACTAATAGGTACCCATAAATCAGCTATATTCCACAGAGCCTTGAGGCTTTGTAAGGCCTCTGAATGTCTCTGATATATTATACCTAACTAAGGTAAATGTACGTTTCGACGAACGCTTAAGACCTGGGTGTACGTTTATTTTAATAATAAGGTCTGGGATTTTTATACGATTATTATCAATAGAATAATGGTAACTTTAATAAATTTGTCATCATTTTAATGTACCTGGAAATAAATTACATGGTTAGAAATATGTATAAAATATTTTTAAAGGTTTTTGAGTCGCTTAACCTGGTTTGTACCATTTACCGAACTAAGAAACTTTGATTTGCACATAATACCGAACCGAGCCGACGCATCACCGAACTAGGGAAGAAATGTATGAAATTTTGACGCTGAGTGATGCTCAAACTTTAGTGAAACAATAGGCATTTACATTTTATTTATTTATTCAAATGGTAGCAATTTTAATGAAATAGTAAATATATGGAACAAGACAAGTTTTTTTTATTTCATAGGGTAAATCGCTTGATACTGGCCAGTTTATTCAATTACTGGCCACAACTTTGATGCTATGCATACTTTTGAATATAAGTAGTTTTTGTCGAGGAAATTCGATAAGTGCTCATACAGAGAACCCTTCCTTTAAATCATATTTTTACATTTGTTTAGTAACTGGGGGTTAGCCAGTTATAGACGATTTATCCAACATTACTAAAAATAGCTACAAACCTAAATCTTGATCACACTAAACCTTTGACACACGTCATGTGACCAAATTGAATGAAATAACATTTTTTTCTGATTATAATTTGAAAATTATTATTTATATGGTAGCTATAAACCCTTTATTTAAACTTAAAATATTAATTATTTAACAGTCTTTGAAACCAGTTTTTTTATTACTTTGGTATTCAATTATTTTTATAACTCTATATGAAAAAACATTAAACCCGGCAAATAAATCTTAAAAAATAGACATTGTTAATTATCATAGGCAGTGTAAAATAAAATATAAAATCAACTTTAGAATTATTAAGCTTAACATGTCACTTTACCAAAGCAAATAATAGAGAGATCAAGATTTTTTTAAGAGGTCGACAATTAGGTAAACTAGCGTAAATCAAAACATATAAGTATTTATTCTTTTTTTTTATTAGAGATCTTTGACAAGTCAAGATGTATAAGTTTTTAATCAGCTACTGTCACTGTCACTTCCAATATAGGAATATATTCTAAAAACTTTGTTATTGTAAAAAAGTGCCCTTTTTCGCTGAAACAAATATAAAAAAGAAGTATTTTTTTTTTAAACCTATAAAATTGCTGATCTCTTTAAGACAATTTAATAATCAGTTTTTTTTTAATGAAGTATGTACCTACCTTGTAGAATTTTTAAATGCGGCATAAATGTTGAGAAGCACTGGCCTTTACAAAAATGCACCAAAAATAATACATTTTAGTATCGGCCTAGATGTTAATGGATTAAGGATGATATTCCAACGAACGCCGTGCAGTAATTTGGCTGAGTCAGACATGGATTCGGTAGCAGAGCCCATGGGTACTAATCACCGAACGCCCTTCGGTGAATTGGACAAACCAAATTATGTGGAACCTATCGAGCGAACAGATTTAAAAAATAGTGTTTAGACGTAAAAGTATCGTTATAATTACAAATCTGACATTATTACTAACAATTAGAACTATTATGTAACTATGAATACATATGGCTTTTGCTACTATTGCTTAAAATGTATATATAATCCTTTTTTTTAAATAGCCTTGCCAATAAGCTTATTTTCATGTCAAAAAGTCGTAAAATTTATAAATTTCCAACGAAGTTTTACAAAAAATGACTAATTAATTTATGTTCGGCAATTACTCATTAAATTTAGAACACTTCTAGTTATTCGAAAAGCAAAGTAGATTATATAAGTAAGTCATGATCAACCAGTAAATAAATAATTCAAAAAACATACGTCTTCCCTGATTCCGAACGCCGTTCGGTAAAACCTTCCAGTCAAAATGAGGGTTAACTTTTCACCGAATTCACATTTTTGCTATTTTTTATAAATATGACTACACTAAATTCATTTTATTTAGCAGAAAACAAAAACTAATTAAATAACAACACAGAAAAACCACATTTTCAAACACAAAAGTAATGTAAAACGGTTTTATGACCTTAAGAAGTATACGCAATTTCTTAACGATTTTCACAAGGATTCCCATACAAAACGGGGATCCACCGACTTGATCGATTGTTACGTCCCGACTGAGACAGCAAATAGCCGGCTTTGCCGCGTAATGGATGGCACAGGTATTTAGCTAGCGGAAAAAAATATCACAACTTAATATTAACTGTAAGTACTAGACCAAAAGCTCAAAATAGAAGAAATTCGGTGATACGGCAGATTCGGCGAAGCGTACATTTACCTTAGTATCTGCCCGCGACTTCGTCCGCTAAGAATTAGTTATTCAGCCATCTCATGTTGCGTAGGATTTCTTCATAATAACTACAACATATTCAAAAATCGTGAAGATCGGACTTGATTTGACGTTATCGGCCGGGCCGGAGCTTTAAGGAGTAGGGATTTTTTTGACAGCTACGCAATTTAAGCATAACATCTCACAATCGTCGTAAGGTGCTTTTCCACCGGGGCGACGCGAGACGAGACGAGGTGGCGCGAAAATTTTCATTTGTATTAAAACACCCATTTCCAACGCGCGCACGCGTTGAGGTTGCGCGATTTTTCAATACAAATTTCAATTCTCGTCCCGCCTTGTCTGGCCTCGCGTCGCCGGTGGAAAACCACCTTTAAGCTGTGTAGAGGCTTTAAATACTTCAAATTTAGTTTATTATGAACTGTAACAACAGACGCGGTTGACATTTCGTATTAATAATAGGTCACATTAATTAGCCGATTTAACTTTTGGCGAGGTGGCTCGACTAATCGCTAACGAATGGGCTAACTGCTGCAACAAACCATTCATTTTAAATAGGACGTCATTATTGTAATAATTATAATAAATACCTGTTTGCATTAGAAAATCACTTTTATACTGATGTTTAATTCGATGCCGTATCTCTAGTTTAGTGATGATGACAATTGTAATTATGTATGTTTTTTGAAGATTTATTTAATTTTGGTCATGAACTAGTTGACCCGACAGACATTGTTTCGTTTTTTTTTTGCAAACCTTTTTTAATAATAATTAGCCAAATCAGTCCAGCTGTTCTTGATGCACTTTCCAATACATTTTTTTGTTAACATAGAAGATAGATTTAATTAATTATGTATATTATTGATTTATAAACCTCAGCTCACAATTTATTGTTATTTTGTAGAAAAAGAAAGAATAAAAAAGTTTATCTAATATTAAAAGTAAAGATATTTAGATTGTTTAGACAAAGTTGAGAATACCGAGATAAATTGTATGCAAAATCGTCCAATTGCCTTAGTGCCTCGGTTAACTAACGGTTTACTTGATGCTTTTTTTTTTAGTAGCGATATTACAAAGTCGGAAAAGGTTAGCCAGTTTGTAGCTTTTTAAACCGGCTCAGAAAACCGTCCGTCGGAATATTTTTTAATTTTTTTGGCATACTTTCTATTGATATGTAATTTGTCTATTAAACAAGCAATTGCATTTTATTAAGCCAAAGTTAATTTTTAATTTTTTAATTAATTATATACTGAAAATTTTCAGCCAACCTATTCGCCACATATTATTTAGCGTATCAAATTAGATATAAAATACTTTTGGTCGAATACGCAGCCCGGTGCAAATCGTCTCCTATTCGGATCTCCTACTATTAGCAGACAGTGTAAAATTGATGCCGCGCTCTTACCAACATGTTATGTTTAATTAAACACATAATTAAATGTAAAGCAGCGCCATTACCGCGTCTTTGATCGCGTCACGGCGTCGCCATTTTGATATAGGTATCTACATATTTAGGTAACCAGGCCATGGAAATTTAGATGAGTAAGTAATTATAATAAATAATTAAGAAGAAACTTTATAATCCGATGTTTTTTACAGTTGTTGGTAATGCTGTAGCTCTGCCTACTTACCCCACTCTGGGAGCCTAATATGGCTCCGTTTATCGCGTGAAAAAATGTGGATAAAACATCCGTTACTTTCTGACACGTATATAAGTACGAGAGTGACGGATGCTTTATCCACATTTTGTCACGCGATAAACGCAACCATACTAGGCCCGCTGCGAATTAAGGTGTGAGTTTATGTGTGTGTATTTTAGAGGTTAACTTATAAAAATACAGGTAAATAGAGAAAAGAGCTGTTAAAAAAAGGCATCTTACAGCCGCCATGTTAAGCTTATCCGCTTGTAGCTTACAAAAGCATTAGGCTTACAAGTTGTAAGAATGAATCAAATGATATCTTAATAATTAAATAAAGTCATCAAGCTGTTTCGATGAACGAGCTAATAAAAAATGCCGACTGAAAAACAGGAATTCAATGTAAAGTGTACGCGCAAATTGATGTCGTTCTGTTTTAATTTCTAATTCACAAATAATATTAAACACAAACAAGCCGACGTAGTATTTCCGTCGCACGCTTTATAAATATTTTACAAAATATTTTCACCGATACGATTTCAGTCATATTCATATTTCACACAAACATTTTATCGCTTTTTAATGTACTAGGAGACAAGACGTTTCGCGATAGCACCCGTCACGGGCTGTGAGCGCGCAAAACGATAGCTTTTATCTTTTCAAAAAATGTAACATCCGTCAAAAAGTAACGACTTCGGTAGGAGGGATTTTATAGCCACAATAAATTTACGCGGCAAATTCTTAACCTAAAAATCTTTTGTGTCACGATGTAAAGTTTGATTTCCTGTAAACCGCTATTATTGCGTGCATAAGTAACGTTGTTTTTATGATCGTCACCTTCAGAAGAAAGATGCGAACGGTGGAGAGATCTGAGGGGACTTGCGGCTGTCGCGGACACGGCGTAACGACGCGGCGTCGACACCCGACACATATAACTCATACCATTTGTCACTTTTAATTGCCACTTGTTGGTTGTCGAAAACGTCCGAGAGATGGCGTTATATTTAGTTTATTGTGAAATAAACGCGGTAAAGTGTCCGGCGCGGTCAGCCGTTTGGATGAAGACGTTACAGGACGGATCTTGTTTTTCGTTCAAAGGACTTATTTATACGTCGTCGCTGATAGCGGCTTTGATGTATTCGTGTAAGAATGCTATAAAATAAATTGTGACTATTCCGGCGCCATTGGTTAAAAAGATTCAGTTTTAAATCGTTCTATTCGTGGCGCGTAGGAATACTTACGAGGAGATCCTCCGCTTAGGCTGCTGTAGCAATAATCAAACAGCCTTGTATCACAAATGTAAAAATAAATTTTAAAATTAAAAGCAAATGTCTGACGACAGTTATATGGATGACTTCTTTCTTTCTACAAAGGTTCGAGTTACCTATTTACATCACAACACAATTAATATGGCGTGCGTCAAAGCGCTTACACTGTTGGCAGAAAGTCTGTTATTGCTTAATCCGCGCACCATATTAATTGTGTTGTGATGTACCTTTTTAGAACGTTATTAGTTATCAAACTTATCTATAATTGAGTTTAATCCGACTTTGTGTATCTCTTTAATAAGCTAAGCGTGCAGATTTTCAATTTATTTCGAAACCACCTATTACTTACATCTCGAAAAAAACAACGTAGAGAAAACGTCAAAGAAAACGTCAACGCAAATCAGCACGTCTCGCCGCTCATTTGGTTATTTTTAGTCTGACAACCCACCACGCTCATTAAACAAAGCTTAAAGAGAAACTTATCAAGCCTAACTAGCGTTTTTTTCAGTTTCGTGCGATTGCCGACATTCCGCGGCACCTTTGAGCGCAAGATGGCGGCGCGTCATCTGTCATTTATAATTGTCTGTCAAGCCGCCGCGTCACGCGTGGTCGCGAATTTGTTTAGTTTATTGCGTTATAAACGGTGCTATTATTGTGTAATGTAATTGCTGTATTACTACGGTTATTTAAAAAAAATATTAAATAAAGAATGATTGGTGCTTCTGCTAACTGTATAATATTGTTAGGTTTTTTTTTTCTTATTAAAGTACCGCTAAAACGCTTCTGCCTCTCTTTTGTATACTTACCTACTTATGTGTAAGCATTTTTATAGTACTTGATATATATATAATTTGTGTGTGTATGTGTGTGTACCGTGTGTATGTTGCGTTATGTGATATTTTACCACTATACAGGAAAAGCTAAAGACAGCAACCCTGAACTAATATCTAAATTGGCCTAGTCCCAAAATAACCGCTCTGGTTGTACTGTGGGTGCTAAACCACGATAAACAGACTTAAGTACGTAAAACCACAGTATTAATAGAACTTGGCTATATATGTATGTATAGTTATCGCACTTTCCCTGGTATCTGTCAGAATAACCGTTATGCCAGAGGGAGTGAGAAAGCGATAGACTATTAATACTGTTAATTACTACTAAGTATACTTTTACTGTATGTATAGAGAAATAAATATTTATTATACACTAGCTTCTGCCCGCGACTTCGTCCACGTAGATTTCGATTATCGTTATAAAGCGTTAAAATGTGTTGGGTTTAATATTTTTCTAACATTCGTTTTTCCTCTCAACCTTTCTTACTTACTTAATTAAAAAAGACAGGTCGAATTTTGGGATGGCTCAAAAAATACCCCCCCATATATATGAAAAATAATATCAATTGAAAATATAGAGCGTCTCAAAACTTGGCCTTTGATACCAATCCAGAATATACCTCTAGTTTGTACTTTACAATATGTTAACTAGTTTAGGAGTTATTAGGGTTTGAATGATACTCGTTAAGAATGCTACTTTGCGGTACACCTTTAGGTCCCTCGGCTGAAAATAGCTATATTGTGAGATCTAAAAACTTAATTTCTAATCCACTGTAGAAATTTTTTGAATTACACCATTATTCCAAAATAGCCTACCATTTCAAGAAAAAAATATCATCCATTTAGTATTTCAAATATTTTTTTACACGGCCGACGACGCAGCGGCCGTTGATGTCTTTTGGTTTAAAAATGCTCTAGACCAAAACACGAACACGAATAATTTGCTATTATTACTACTTTAATTACCCTTTTTAGAAAAGGCAATCGGGTGTATTTTGTTAGTGTTACCACCTTTATTTCTCTATACCTGAGCTTACAAACGTATAGTCAAAAAGTTTGTTAACTATACCGCCATGCAACTATGTCAAAGTGACCACTTTATCGTATCATCGTGATTTCAATCCACGCAACTGCGTCCTTTACTTAATTACGTAGAGCCATCATAGAATGTGCTTTTTCAATTGAGACACAACGTCCTATCAAATGAAAATAAATAAATAAATAAATAAATATCAGGGGACAATGTCACACCAATTGACCTAGTCCCAAACTAAGCTCTAGGCTTGTACTATGGGTACTAGACAACGATAAACATACTTATATAGATAAATATATACTTAAATACATAGAAAACATCCATGACTCAGAAACAAATATTCGCGCTCATCACACAAATATCTGCCCTTACCGGGATTTGAACCCAGGACCGCTAGCTTCGAAGGCAGGGTCACTACCAACTAGGCCAGCGCATCGTCAATGTCTTTAAAGTCGACATTTCAAAATGACAGACGCGTCTTATTGGCGTTATTGTTTTTGACATGCGAAATTCAACCTCAGAGACCCTTGCCAAGATGCATTACGCTAACTAGCGTTTCTATTCGTTTCATTTTTAAACCAATCGCGTCACTGGTAGATGACGTGATACGAAAAGTCACGTGATCTAGCAGTGACGCGATTGGTTTAAAAACGAAACGAGTAGAAACGCTGGTTAGCGTAATTCGTCTTGTCTAGCGCCTCAGATGATCAGATGAAGGTGTTTAATCACTTTATAACTAGGAGTTCAAGACCTAGAAAGGACCTGCTCCGAACGCGGCGGAACCTTAGCATGACAGACCACTTACTAAGCCAACTGGTATACATACACAGTTGTATACATTATGAAATTGAGTGACGAACCGCACCTTCGTAGTCTGAAAATAGTCCTTTTGATGCATAAAATTGTTTGTCCTAAGACGAGTATATTGTTTGGTCTAATATCTTTTCGCCTAACATTATTGTAGGCTAAAATCACAGAATTTAAATAATATGTATTGTGTAACGTAGTTTAGTTATTTTTTTATAAAAATTAAAATTAAAACCCATTTAATTGATTACAACAACATCTGTAAAATGTGTGTATTTAGTATTGAGTATAGAGCCGTTTTCGACCAAACGATTTTCGACTAGGACAAACAACAATGATTATGCCACTCGATATAGTCCCCCTGAAAATACTATTTATTTCTTACGTTATTTGTTTATTTATTTATTACATAGTTCCATAAGGCACTTGTTCCACCGCCGGCGAGGAAGCGATTAGCTAACTGTTTTCTCGCTCAAGGAACAATCAATAAAAGAGACACATATATTAACAGTTGACCGCTGGCTGTTCACACTAACGGCAACAACACACTCTTCAAAAAAGATATTAGATCCCGTGTCAGTAAAAGAGACACAAATAGTAGTTTAAACATACTGTAACTAAATGACATTTTATGCTACAGCATTAAAGTAACATTATTTATATTACCTTTTTTTTCGTACACAATACTTTCATTATTTTGTAGGATGAAATCTTATTTAGTTATAGTAAAGTACCTACCTACTTGATAAAATCAAAAGGGCCCGTTTTCTTTGCATGGGGGTTTATTAATACTTGATAGCTGGCTGTTCACACTGCCGGCAATAACTCTGTCTTCAACAAAAGATATAGGATACCGTGTCAATAAAAGAGACAGATATAGTTGATCGCCGGCTCTACTCGCTTCTCGGTCTTCGTCGGCGGTGGTGGGACAACTGTCTAAAAAGATTTCTAGACCCCGTTATCTTGTCGCACTGACGTCACTTTTTTAAAGGGATTGAATGTTTTTTTTATCGACTATTTAAATGTCGATGGTATTGTACTTTGAGGTAAGTCATGTCACTGACAATGAGTCAAAGACAATCGCTACTAAAAATGTGATAAATAAGAATGGGGTCAATAATAAATAAATAATAGGTAAATAGTTGCAAATAGGTAAATTATTTATATAAATCTTCTAATTTTTAATCAAGAAGTTTTAATTCCTACGCCATGTTGAGATTTAGCAGAGATTTAAAAGCCAAAAAATCAGTCGCTTTCTTGCATTATAATATAATATAAACTACAAACATCGATATAGAGAGGGTCGATGAAATAAACATTCAATCCCTACAACAGAGCGACGTCAACGCGACAAGATAACGGGGTTTAATGATTTCCCATAAAATCCAAGCGTGTGGGCAGGCTTCTACTCGGTGGATCGAGGGTCTCATGAAGATCACGGGCTTCTTTAGTGACTGTAGCATCTCAGGATAATAAAGGAGAGTAGAGTTCTTGCTTACTCTATCGATGGTCCCTGGTTCAGATCCGGCTTGAAGGACCAACATACGATCAGGCCAAATAAACCAGTACCAGTGTTAGACACTTTAAGCTAACAGGCAACAATAATGGAAACTTAACTCTTAATATAGATCTAATCGATATGATCTAGTCATACGGTCATAAGTTGATTGTTGCAAAATAAATGCATAACCATTATCTTCTTTAAAATAAGAATCAAGTGTCCTTCATTGGTCTTTGTCCATTACTAGTTCGATCACCCTAAGTTATTGTATTTAAACTTCGTGCAACGACATTATTACCCATGTACACAGTTATGCAATAAAAATGCATCTGATAAATCGAAGATGTCTCTTTTTATGTTGGGTAAAAACAAACCATTTCTTTTACCATCTTATGTGAACATTTTTTTGAGATAAAATGTAGCCTTTGTCCTAATTAAGGGTATTAGTCATTTTGATTCCAAATTTTATCTCAATCTGTTCAGCAGTTTCAGCATGAAGGAGTAACAAACGTACTAACTCACATACAAGCTTTTGCATTTATCATGTTTTCAACGCACGCGCTCGTAAAGAGGCTCTTTTTGCATTGTTTTCAGGGTCATAACATAATGCAGCATTAAACATACGTGCTTTTTCCTGTAAATTACCGCACTTGGGTTTTTTACATTACTTTTTTATTCTTACAATGAGTAAAGAATTTCGATGTATTAAAAATGCGAGTGAATTAACCGTCATAGTCTTAATTTAGTAAATAATATTTTAAAACGTAATTTTAAAATACTAGCGCGGTAAGTATACTACGCACATAAGACGATGAAACTTAACTATTTTTATCATGGAAGTGTATTGAGAAACGTCGTATGGAACACGTGAGCATTGACTATTACACTCTCGGCTCTAATACGCCCTCGTTCGTAATGAACAACTTTGCTCACTTGAATCATAACGTTTACTATATAATGTATAGTGATGAGATGGATGTAGGGGTAAGTAAAACAACCATAAAAAATAACTTGAAACTATTTAGTCAACATCAAGTTGGTAGGCGTCCGCCGCTACTTACTATGTACAGCATTGAGCATCATTTCTGCGAATAAATTACTTTAATTTACATATTACTTTTATTTTACACAAATGTTCGATGTGGTTTTGCTTAAATAATATACCTCACGACACTGGGCAGATTAAAAGAAACAGTTGTAAAACTTTTTCTTGGGCAACATTCAACATTACAGTCGATTAGATGAGATAGAGAAGATATGTCATATAAATTTATTACATTGTTTCAGCCGCCAGATGGCTCTGGCCGACGACTAAAGTCGTGTTTACACGTTCCGGCCACCTGATATTAACTAGCCGCGATTAGAAAGGGATTAGAGGTGACAGTTTTACCATATACTTACATCAAAGTGCATATGAATTGATAGCTATTCTAATCCCAAACTAAGGTGGGCGTATGAGTCTCAAACGGATCCGGCCGTTTAATATCGTGACTATAGTGCAAACATTAATGGGTGTTCAACCGTGACGGATGGATAATATTTCGTAATAATAATATTTAGTAGGGCTGCCCAAGTGAGAGCTATCGACTGTGGGATTCCGATACAATGTGTAGAATCGACGTAGCTGACTCTACGACAGCTTACCGCGTCATTTCTGTACAAATCATTGATTTCTGCAATCGTTTAGTAGTCTTGTTAACCGTCACGTCGGAACGATTCGCGATACAACAGATTGGAATATACTGGTTGTAAGGGACAGTCTACGGAAAGCAGATAAGACTGTGAACTGTTGAACTAAAGAATTTTTAATCTAAAAGAACATATTAGAATGTTTTAAAGCGTAGATATTATGTTAAAAAGAGGTGTAAACAAGTTTTTATATTGAACAATAAATAAATAGGTACAAACATTTTTTAATATTTACGCTGGCGGAAACGTTTACTGAATTTTCAGTTAAGTAAATTAAAACTGTCCTTCTTCGACTCCGACTGTCCTTTACACCCTGCATGTATACCTATCCGGCATTACACTATACCTACAATAAAGTAGTCTTTGAAATCACAAAAATGACTCTGTAAAAATAAACTGAATGTACAATATTATTATGTTGTTTCTTTAAAACATACAGAAAAGGGTCTAAATTGAATCCGTGATTACAAAATTAAGATGTGTCAAAAAATGCGTTTCTATGTTTTTTAACAAGGATAGAGATTGATGTGTTTTGATTGAATCTTAATTTAGTGATCACAGTTTCAAATTGAATTAAAACTTAGATTATAACAAATATTACGTCATAGCCTTACGATTACAATATTTTGGCACATAGCGAGTATAAATAAAATTAAACTTATGTCTATTACTTGAATTGTTAAAAGAATATGTACATTATATTACAGTATTTACAAGCCATCAAATAAATGTTATTTATACTTCAAAAAAGCACTTTTCATTCTTAATTAGGTTTCATAATGGAACTTTATATCGCGGGGTATCTCCAGCAATGTTTATATAAGTACAATGGTTTTTAATACTACAAAAAACTTTATTTTATGAGGCATAGATGACCTGAAAAATAAAACCAGTAGAAAAATATGCGTTAAATTATATTACAGTTGTCAAAAATAAAATATTATACATAAATTAAATAGTAACTATAGGATTTTGGACTAGGCTAAAATTCAAAGAAAAAAGTGGCCCTAGGCAAGATGCATTCTGCCAACGTTATCATTATCGAAAATGTATGGGATTGACGTAAGCTACCGGTCGGTCGCGTCGAGAACTCATGTCAATTCCATAAATTTTGACAATTTTCCAAAATCGTTTACATTAAAACCATTAAGCACGTTGTCTAAGGCTACTGGTATATTTGACGTTGTTTCATTTTGTTACTGTAATTGAAATGTCACTGTTTTAGTACAATAAAGTATTTACATGCAACACTGCTGAAGATCCACCTTGATTTGCGTATAATGTTAATGCTCTATTAAAAATGTTTAGTGTTCGTCTCTCTTTACTTTAAAAGCCATCTTGATCTTGTTTTAACTAAAGGATTGTGAGGAATACAATCTTTAGGGGCACCGACAAGGATGACGTGCCTATTAAAAAAAATGGTTACGGTGCGTGTGTAAGATTTAATCGTCACTTTGCTATAGTCAAGGAAATTGATTGCTTCGCAGTTTGACATAAAGTCCGAAAAGGTTTAAAAATAAAGTTTTCAATAAAAAAAAATATACCAATCCAACCAATACCTATGTACAGACAATCAGAACTCCTTGTTTCTGGAGTCATGTGAAGCAGATAAAATATTATTTGGCGTCTCATGAACACAGATTTAAACCTTATCGTTACCTACATTTCAAAATTCGTTAAAATTCCTCGAGTAAAAATGAAATGGTATTTTTTATCAGTTTATCATTCCATAGATAGCTAAAAAGCACTGTTATTAGCATATCCCAAAATTTAAATTAACCTATCTTAAAGTATAAGTATCACAATGGAGTCATTATTCACTTAACACAATTGCACTAAATTCCGTCTCTACACTAAAGTCAAAGCTAGTTGGGTAGTCCGTTGCTGTTCTCGTCTTTGTCGACCCTCAGGTCCTGGGACCCTGGTCGCTGCCATAATCACGTGTGTGAGTGCCCTAGGCTCCCGTGGGTATGGTGGTGGTTGGCAGCGAGGTGGTGGAAGTACGGGGCGTAGGGGCCTGGTCCTGTGAAAGGGTAGGGCACCCCGTGAGAGTAGAGCAGGCCCCCGGGGTAGGCCCCCGACGGGAACCCGGCTCCGGGCGGCGGCGGCACCGTCGGACTGTTCACGTCAAGCCCTGGGTTCTGCTTTTTCCATTTCGTGCGGCGATTTTGGAACCAAATTTTTACCTGAAGGAAAATTTGAAATTATTTGTTGTACCGAATTAGGTTCCTTAAAAGCTTAACTAGGGTGTGATTGATCTGGTATTATCCTGTAACGTTACAACACCTTTGACTGTTAAAATCATGTCAAACCTGATATTAGGGCAAAAAACCCAACTGTTGCTTTATCTTCTTTGAATGTATAAATTTCAGGTTCTTTCATGTTCGCGGAAAGCAATAAAAACATGGATACCCTAAGTCTTTAAATTGTAAAATGTTTATTACGAACGTAAAGAATACGAATACATAGGCTAGACCACGTGTTGGTGCTTAAAAATGGGCTCGAAGACCATTAGGTATGCTATCATGATTCCAAATGCTTTGTCCACCCTGAGGATCATGGTATTCATATCTTGCCCTCCTCACGGGGTCAGAGTAGCGAGTACATACATACTACTTGGTGGGTACGGATAAGATCAGGGGATAAAACTAGCACTGTGGCATTCCTTCTTAGTCTTCAGGATTGGCAACGCTGTAATTAAGATCACAAGTGTCTGTGGCTCTCAAACCCATCAGGTCACCTGTGTGTTCCTACTTCATGCTAAAAAGGTGGTACCACCTAAAATAGGTAAGTAACAAATACCTGGGTTTCTGTCAAACTGAGGCTGAGGGCGAGGTTAAGTCGCTCGCAGACGGAGAGGTACCTCGTGGTCTTGAACTTGTTCTCAAGGGACACCAGCTGTTCGTACGTGAACGCGGTGCGCGCGCGCCGTGGCTTCGTGCCGCCTTTGCTGTCCCTGCGGGTCAAGGAAATGTCTTAGGTTGGAATAGGAAGTGGGTAGTATTTAAGCTGTGATCAGTTATTACTTTGGTGGTTAGAGTTTTGTTTATAAACATAAACATATTCAAGTGGTTCTTCGCACATTCCCCGACGCTATCCGATTCAAGATAAAAGGCTTTTCGAAAGGCTCAGGATGAAATGCTGAGTCCAGCTCCTTTTACGGCATCACAGTACTTACTCTGTTTCATGTAACACTCCTATGTTAATTATTGTTATCTATTAATTAAGTCGCTATTGTACGTCACCATGCTTAATTCGTGATGTCGAATAAAGATTTTGTCATTTTGTCATTTTAGCTGGACATACAAAAACAAGCTACCTGATCAGCCCCGGATCTACGAGTTTTTAGAGTCTAGAGCATATGTTAGGACTAGGTCAATTTGTGTGTGGCTATCCCCTTGTTTCACCGACATGTTTTTTTGTCAAATGTATTATTACGTTGGTTAGCTTGGGTTAGTCTTGTAACTATCGCAAATTGTAAACGCCTGTGCATAGAAAAGCATGTCGATAAAGCGAAAATTCGGCGTTCGTCTACGTTTTATGAAATAGGTATTGACAAGACAAGGGTAAACCTATCCAGATGAAAAGCAGTAGTAAATCATGAGCGCCTACCTGCTGGACGACCCGGTCTTCCCTTTCTTGGAGCTGGGGCTCTTGGGGTCCCCGTTCTCGTCCAGGTCGGACTGCGTGAGCACGTCGTCGTCCATGTTCGAGGTCTGGTCGTCCGTCTCCACATCATCCGTCTCCAGGTCCGAGTGCTGCAGGTGGTCTTTGACTGGAACAGAAGGGTTGGTTAAAGATTTGAGCATTTGAAGAATTGGAAAAATTCATCCCTATTTTAGTAGTAGGTTATAAATAATAGATTGCATACTATAAAAAACTCGACTGCATTTTTTGATATTGTCGTCAACATAAAGTTTTTTTATGTCATTATTCTTTTTATTATTTTGATTTAAATATTATAGCCTATGCTCGAACGGAGAGAAGTAAAGCAACCAAGGCGGTGCAACTGTAAGGTAATTTGCATACGGAACCCTAAAAACAAGCAATTATAATATGCGCTTCAAATTGCTAACTAAAACGACTCTTTCACGAGGACTTTCTATTTATATTTAAACACCTAACATCCAGAAATAAACCCAAATTCTTTTATTTACATTATAATTTCTCAGCGCCATAAAAATATTTCACAAATAGATTTATTATCATTTCAATAATGAATAAGCTAATACGTTGAGACTCCGAAAACATATAAATCATATAACTTTATAGTTTCCTCATAATCCCATTTTCATAAAGTTTTCATGTTTTTCAGATGATATAATAGACATTTCCGTTTCCTGCTCCGTCGGCGGTGTTGCCAATGCGAAATAGTTTTAAAACCGCTATTAATTTTTGATGTGGCAACATTGGCAGCAAATTTCCAACGTCCGGAAACATTAAAATATAATTTACGAGAGTAGTGTTTAGCGGAATAATAAAATTAGTGAAGCTGTCTGCCTCTCACGGGTGAAGCATTATGCTTTTCTGAACGAAACATGATTCCTTAGTCATAGCAAAATGGTTCTTAACACGTCGATGTTAAAGTGGTGCCCAGACTAGTGCCATGTTTTTTAAAGTATTTAAATTAGAGTAGCGTTTAAGCGGTTTGTTATATGGTTAACTAATGTTTGCGTGCGGCTTCGCCTTGATTTTGACTGCTATTAAAGATTGCGATAAACCATCCATAACGATAGCATATAAATTAAAAACATACAGACAGACAGACACCATATTTTTATAATAAGGAAGCCTTTTTACCATTGTGGCACGGGTTAAACATTAAAAACTGCCTTATAAATAACTACATTATTCAAATAGGTACAGTACTTATGTGACTAAAACTCAGATGTATTTAGGGGTACGAGGTGTACCCCAATTAATATATTTCAATATAGATTACACTTATTTAAACCAGTGTATGCCAAACCCTTGATAGAAAACAATTTCTTGGCACTGGATTTTGAACGGAGATAATAAATTTTAACAGACTCCGAAGCAAATCATCGAGATTTCATAGACTCTATTATTCACTGTCTTTCAACTACCGTAATATTAGTATCGTCCCATTTTATTACTCTTAAGACAAGAGAAAGACATATTGAAAACTGTATTCCCGTTTTATTATTTGTATTTCAACGTAACTACCATTAATTGACATGCTAATGAACAGTCTAATTGGAAAAAGCTTAGGTTTTAAATTGATTCCAAAAGTTCAGTGATTTAGGTTGTTTTATGTTTTACTATAGTTCGTCGATGGTTTTACTATACGTCGTCACTGTACTACCAAAATCACTGCATAATAAGATGTATGCTAGACGAATTTAAAGGTTAAAATCCTCTACCAATTGGTGGCACATCAGATTTTTTATCATAAAATCCTTGTCCAAAGTCATCCAACACGAATTAACGCGATAAAATTACGAGCAGATGTCGCCCTGTTCAAAATAACGCGTAACTCCAAAAAATAATCCGAAGCAATTTGAAACTTGCTGTCAACCAATTAAATCTAAAATGGATTGAGCATTTGTTTGACTTGTTTCTGTTTTCTTTTGCAGCAGCTGATGAAGCGTTGACGGATATAAGGCGCGCACGCAAGTAAGGCCGGCAGACTTTAAAAGCTATTACGTTGACATGTTTGTAGCTTTAAAAACAAAGAGTTTTCATTAAATGGGGTTTTAAAGTGTGAAACAGTGCGGATTTGTGAGAGTCGATACATCTCAACGTCTATTGATCTTAACAAAAAGTTAACAAATGGAGAATTCATACTAGATTATGTCCATGGCTCCGACTGCACCTTATGGGTATTTAATAATACCGTCGGGATCTGTGCGATTTCAAAGGATAAAATGTACCAAACTCGTTGAGGTGTTAAATCTTAAAGACGACAGATTAATCAAACAAAATACTTTCGTATTTGTAAAGACGACGTTGACGATGACGATTTATTTTGGCACCGATAAGGCATCCTGCCACTTGAGAGTATGTGGACGAAGCGGCTCATAAGGGTGATTCCACGGGCGTTTCAACCGTCGTCAGTCCCTAGTCAAAAATATTGAAATAATGACCTACACCAAGCAGCAGACTTTCATATTAAGATGTACTGTATCCGTATTTCTTGCCACAATTGATCAAATTTTAACCATATTACGGCAGATTTCTTTAATATACTAATACTAGGGACTGACAGCGGTTGAAACGCCCGTGGAATCACCCATAAACATACTTGATAGCTTAGTTTCGGACTAGGTGTAATACCCAGGTGACCTAGGTACTGTCCGGGTCGCTACCACCATCTTATCGTCTAAACTACCGCCAGGCAGCAGTGTTCGCATTGGTTTGTTCCAGTGTCCAGTGGGATGAGATAGGATGTCTAGCATAGATCTTATTCCTGAGGTTTTCTCAGTCAGTCTTGAGTCTTGAGAATGTATGTAGCTTCTCACTCTGCCATTAAAAAAGGTGTACCTTGATATTTATTTATCAAGTAACGTATCTAGTAGCCTTTATAATTGAAATACTACTACTACTTCAACCTGAGATCATGCCGTGCTAATAGCGGCCCATCAAAAGGAAATAAACGCGCGCCGCCATTCGTCCGTCGGTAGCGCTGCGTTTGCGCATGCCTGGGTAATTGACTGCGCCAAATGGGGAGCGAATGACGGGACGGGCGTTCGACAATGCTAAGTGATATTGCTATCAATAAGTATATGTGTTGCTATTTTTAACTTCGACTAGAAAAGATGAGTGATGTAAGCTTGACGTGTATGTTCGTTTGTGTGTCTGGCCTTGTAAATCCTAACCAGATTTCTCGATTTTAATGCTATGGGTGTTAGGTAGGTTTGGTAGAAATATTTTATTTAATTTAATGTTCCATTTAAATTTAACCTACTCGGTTGTCATTAAGAATTTGAGTAGAGCTGAAATCGCACATAAATAGGTAAGTATGAAATCGTACGACGATGCAATATCATGGGTTTTAAGTCTGTTAAGTGATTATGGAGTTGGAAAGGTAACCCATCATTTTATCTAATTTCACATTGTATCGATTAACTGTCATTTGGGTTAAAAAAAGGAAAATCGACGACTCGAAATTATACATCAAACTGCTGCTTGGCTGTAGGTTAAAGAGTAAGATGGTGGTAGCGATCCAGACGGACCCTGCACAAGTTCCTACCAGCACTACTCTACACATATTGTTTCGTATTGCTTTTAACTCGGCCGCCATTACTGTCAAGTAAATAAGAGCTATCATAAAGCTGACGATACGGTAACAATGTCAAAAGAAATATGGTTTTATCGAGTAGAATAGAGAGTGCCCCAAAACCATTAGTTTTTACGACAAGGCTTATCTAGAAATATAAGCTCAACAAGTTCGTGATCGTGCAAAATTTAAATAAAAACACGAATGAAAAATAGGACGACTCAATGTCCGACCTCATACAATGCAGAGTTTTTATCTGCAGTTACAGTCTGCGTGAAATTGCATCTTAGCGAAAAAGTGTAAGGAAAATTTACTACGGTGCTGGCATTATACGACGTTTGCCTAATCACTTCATCTTGATGTGGTGGTTGATACTAGAACTGCTCTACCCATCACCGCCTCAACCGCTTTTTTTGAAATCTGACCAATCTATACAAACTACGCAAGCAAAGTGGGCTAAACCAAGGTACCTAGAGAAAGCTAGGGGTTCTATTCTACTAGTTAAAACCATATTGCTTCGGACATCTTACCTTATTGTATCGTTATGATCACTTTGAACTATGCTAAAGTGACACTGTAAATAAAATCATAAGAAGTCTCTTACGTTTTGATTGATTGCGTCACTTTGACATAATCCAAAGTGGTCAAGTACCTAATCATTTTCCTTTACTGTACAGTCACGAGATTTAATTTGGTACCCACCTTAGGTCCAAAGTCAATCTGAAATTCTACAACAGTAAGGTTGAGTTTCCTAAAAGTTACAAGTGACTTGACATCTCTAATGACATTGACGACTTCAAGCATATTTTTCTTGAAATGGGTCCCAAATTAACGCTCGTGACCGTACCTATAACAATAGAAAATAAAAGAACAAATCACTGAGCTACAGCATGTTGGTTAGCTTCGACGAAAGCATAGACCAGTAAATTTCAGGTCTCAGACGTTCCCACTGAAAGCACTTAACCCTGTCAAATCCCGGCGATCACACAGCTCAGCGCCTGTCAACCCGTGCTCGGTTCGGTAACCCCACCGAGGGGGCTTTGACGCAGGGCCTAACAAATGTGATGCTTGTTTACACGATTCCCCGAATGGCCTGGCTTTGGGGAGACTGCTAGGAGGCCTAGATACATTCTACAGGGTGGTAACACGCTTTAAAAAATCGGTGGTATCTTATAAAAATGTGGAAATAATTCGCAAAGGCGTTAGATACATCAAATAGGTAGATGAGTTTAATCACTAATGGATTTGCTGTTAGCAACAGAACTGTCAGCTTATACCTAATTAATACCTTAGCTGTTTTATATAATTTATACCAGCTATTTAAAACAGTTTTATTCTTGGTTGTCTCTATTTTTAAAGTGCGTATTTCTTCTATAGAGGAAGGTGCAGTTTATTCAAAAGTTTTAAATTAAAAAATTTAGTCTTTTGATTAAGATATTTCCTAGAAAAAAACTATTTATTGCTACTTGAATTATTGTTTGTGTTAGTTTACACTTAAGTCGAAAGCTGGTTAACCATGGAAGTTATTAAACAATGAAATATGGAACTAAACAGGCTTTGTATTTGCTTTGAATTGACAAGTCATTTCTCTTTAACTTTTTTTTATTAATATAAAAATGTTATGTAATGTGTTATTGTCATTGTTTTACGATGTTTACAATCAACTGTAGCGTGGAGTACATTAAATTTTGAATAATTATACAATAAGGTAGATATTCTCATTTCCTCAAGTTTAGCTGAAATTTTTCAGTTTTTTCAGATTTTGAGGTAGAGGAGGAGAGGACAGATATAGTAAAAAACATAGAAACATACATCTACAATAGGGACATGTATTTAAAAAAAACAATTTACATTTCTTGTTAGATAGTTTAGGTACCCGTAACAACAGAGCATAAAACTATAAATCGAGACTTAATCCTCGATTTATACGTTTTTTTAAACAATAAATAAAACTACAAGTTCATAAATCTTATCCACTTAAACGGAAAGCAGCA
Source organism: Acleris cristana (assembly GCA_948252455.1). Classification (NCBI taxonomy): domain Eukaryota; kingdom Metazoa; phylum Arthropoda; class Insecta; order Lepidoptera; family Tortricidae; genus Acleris; species Acleris cristana. The sequence continues at coordinate 4,919,740 of OX411794.1, forward strand.
AAACCATCGCAAAAACATGTGAAATCCCTTCAAGTTATCAACTCTTCCTCGCAGATCGACGCCATGTTCCAAATTAACTCTGAATCGTTACAGCCGCCGCCCAAACTACACTTCGCCATTTTCTTCATTTAACAAATTGATCGCTCTGTGTGCTGAAACTTCCAACTCATCCCAAAACCACCTTTAACTCAAGCAACACACGGTCTGAAACTGCTTGAGATTTGTTAAAGCTGGTGGTATTGTAAGAACGCTTACGCCCAAAAGATAAGGTTGGGTTTCGTTAGAATTCAAACGATTTTTAACCGTATGTGTATAAAGTTAGGTATTATAATGTTTAAATGGGTTAAGGGTAGCGAGGGGGTAGGGGGTTGCGGTCCAAGTTTGTAATTAATAAAGCCCTCTCGATTACGTCCCTCGCTTAAGGATATGAATGAAGGTACTCCGCGTACACTGGCGAGACGCATTGCTCTAGCAGTTTTACGGGCCGTTAGTGTAAGTTACTTGATCGCTGGAACATGTTTCTTCGAGTGTTACTTAATTATCGGTGATAGGGTTTCCGGTTTTCTTGTAAAATGGACCCGTTTTGGTGCTCTTGGCATTTAAAGTGTTAACTGTTGGTTCCGCTTGCAATTCGACAGTGTTTTACGTAAATAGTAGTCTCGATTAGTAACGCTCTTGATTTGAGCCATTCTGTAGGGCTGTTTCGTTAACAATTAGTTACATTACATAAGTACATTTAGGGCTGATTTTTCAATCCCCAGATAAAACTATCCGTCAGTTAAATGTATTACTATCCTTTTCTGAAGTCATATGAAAGAAAAGGACAGAGCTAAAATTTACCTTCCGGTTAGCTTTATCTGGGAATTGAAAAATCAGCCCTTAATTGTTTAATTGTTTTCTTCCAGAATCCTAAAAGCACGATTAATATAAAATGTGGTACATAGGAATTTGGTGTAAAAATAAAACAGGACTGGATTCCGCTTTGCGTTTTACCATTTATTTATTTCCTTCCTTTATTTATTATCTTCAAAATGCAATATGTTTCGAAAGCAAGAAGTGTTTCTAAATGCGAGCAATATTTTCACGGACAAATTGTTTTCATACAACTATCGGAACGCGATTTTCTACCATAAGTATAATTTACTCAAACTTATTTTAAGTAAACATTTAATTGTACAATACTTTTTACTTCCCTCATTTTCGAACTTGTTTCATCATTTTCTTTTTCATGAACGTAAATTTATTTGGTTCATAATACCGTATAACAGGCATCATTACAAAATACAATGCTGTAAAAATAAATCGATAACAGAATGAAACGCAGTTGCATTTTAGACATCTTCGCGAGATGGTTCATGACATGCATTAGGTACACTTTATACACCAATGCAACACCCGTAAATTATTATGACTCTGTGAAAGCCAATAAGCGGTCTTCATTATCACTAATTTAAAGTTTAACCCCTACACTGCCAAAAACGCACCACAAATTAGTATTCGGGGCGGGCATTTTCACGCAATTTCCCTGGTAATTAAAAAGTCAACCGAAGTACTGTAAGCCGTTCGTTAACGACTTCCGGCTCACGTAATAAATACTTTGACACTTCCGCTTCCAAGTTTCGGTGTAATCGAGATTGTTCCCCTTTGGAATAACAAATAAATAAGTTTGGTGTCAAGGGGCGCTAGGAAATAATACGGATCTGAAGATGTTTTAAAGTTTCTCGTTTTAAGAAAGTTAAAGTTGCATCCCGGGATACTAATAAGATTAATATTATATAATACAGATCAATCTTTAAAATATAAAAATATGACGGCACCTCGTCAAATCGCACATTTAATAAATGAAACATTACTAACTAAACTTTATAATTGCATACGGACACAATGTATTATTATTCTCATGTTGTATTCATTCTCGTGTCTCAAGAAGCAACCGAACCAAAATACTAAAATAACAAATTCGCAAGCTCGGCTCCGGCCATCGCCATCGCTCCGAAGCTAAAGGCCCGAGAAATAAGCCGATCTCGGCCTAAACGCCAAAATTTATACCCGCTTGACCCTCCGCGCCTTACTCACCTTTTATTTTTATTTGACTGAGCAAGGAACAAATCTTAGCGCAAAAAGGATAATAAAATAATCGTTAGATTCGTTTAGACGACTCTAATTTCACGGATTGGTGCGCAAAGGGTCGAAGGCAGTGTAGGGTTGCATGCGTCCCGCTCTAGCGCTAGTGTGCCGGTGTTGTCGTCCCGCTCGGCCGGCGACCAATCGTCGGGGTGAATCGCGAAAGTTGCAGAGTCGTTTTCTTCTTATTTCCCGTGTTTGCGGGTTGGAGAAGGAGTTTTTTAAGTTGCACGCGGTGGAGTGTTTTTATTGTGGCTGCATTTTGTATGAGGCGGGAGATGGGATTTGAATTATGTTTGTACCTGGAACAATGTACCATTAATAACCTACCTATTTATCGGATAAATGAATTCCTATTGTAGCACTGGTAAACATACTACCTTATAACACATGTAAATGTAAGGGTTTACCTATCTTAAGTTCGAAAAACTTTTGTCCGCTGTTTCGTTTGTCCGAAATTTTCATTTGTACGAAAATCATTTTTCTTAGAGATTTAGTAAACATCGATAGGTTACCAAATGTAAGCCATTGTACTCGTACAATGCCTGTATAACGGAAGTTTTCAACCGCAAATTAATTTATTTTACATTTTGTTAGGCCCATCTGGAATCTAGACGAATATAGATGCGTGGTGCGCGAAAAAAATCTATGATAAGATTTTAATATCAGTTTGTGTACTTGGTTAAAGTACCTATCGCACGTTAAATTCAACAGTTACACTAAAATACGAAATAATCTATTTAAAAAGTGTCATTATTGCGGTTAAAAACAATTCACTTTTGTATGAATTCCTTTTCTGCATAGTGTCACTGTTGAATTTAACGTTCGCTACGTAGTTTGGAACGTCAATTTGTTATTCAATTTGAAATAAATTACTTATCTATAACATGATTCCTATTTTCTTAGAATTAAGAGTTAACTGTCCATTATTGGTGCTTTTCAGCTAAAAGTGTCCAGTGTGTGCCAACTTGCTCGCTTCGCTCGTCCTCGCTATCTGCGCCTGCGATTGATTCGAGTGCAAAATGCCGGAAGTAATATAGTTAATAGCTCCAGATACGGGGGAGCCAATCGGATATCCGTGTTATCGGATTGAATCTAAATCGGTACGAAAGCGCGGCGCTGCTGTGTCCAGCGCTTAATGGTTTTTATGTAGCGGAATGAAAAATCGATAAGGAATAGATCTATCGTTAGAAGAGATTAATTGCGTCATTCAAAATTTCTTTTCTAGGTAAAAATTTCGCATATCACAAGTTACTAAGGATCTAAAATATCCTCACATTAGTTAGTCGTTTTGCAATATAGGTAGGTATAGCAATTGAGGCACCAAATTGGAAAAGAACTAAAAAACTAACTAAGGTATATTTTTGATTGAAACCTAGAGGGTGCAAGATTGGGGTTTTGAATGGTGATGCCCGTTTAAATCGACGTTTTAGCGACCTCTAAAATACTTTTAAGTCGCATTTAACTCATTGATAACTGTCGCTTTAAAGTGTTTAGGAATTAGGAGTTTCGCGTAGGAACCGTTCGTAAGAAAAACAAATTCTGGGCAATGAGCAACTTGTTGTTGTTGTTGGTTATAAAGTATTTTTATTTTTGTTGTATTGTAAAAACGGTAAAACACACAAGCTTTAAATGTAGTACCTATAAGTAATTATAGTACAAACCTTAAAGGGGTTTATAAAATACAGGGTTTTAAAAACTTAAAAACTTCGCTAGTTTTAAGTAAGTTCTTATACATAAAATAAGATAACTAAACTAAGAAAACAAGTGAACTTTTTTTACAAAGCCAAAATTTCCCCTCTTGCCATCGCAAAATTCTTGCACTACCAAACACCCTGTATACCTATGTTTGTATACTAAACTAAATTGGCTAATCTTACAAAAACAAATGCTAAATAGTTTATCGCAACCCACTAAATCGATTAGCAGTCTATTCTGCGGATATGCCTGTGTCGCAGCTGTCGTGGCGACGTCGTTACGACTTCCGGTGGACAAGCATGCGCCTGACCACCAGAATAATAGAAGCTATATTTAATAGCAATATTTAAACGATATCCTAACCGATTGTAGTAACTCTTCGCGGTCGACATGTGTAACTCCACCGCACTTACTTTTAAAAAAAGCGACGAGTTTAAAAGTAGAGTTCTGTCGCCGTAGAGCGATAAACCAAGGCTAATTTAATAATTCAAACAACAGCCATAGGTACAAAATATTGGACGGAGAAGTAGACAAATCATCATAATATTATTTTTTGCTAAATAGGTGAAGTAAAATGAATTATGATGTGACGATTTGAAAAATATGTTTCAAAATCACGTTTTGTTTGCACTCTTTATGTTATACCAAGTATAATAGTAATAAGTTTTAATTATTTAATTTGGTTATTACAGCATTTTAGTTTTTCGAAATAATAGTTCAATAGTTTGCTCTATTATAACGCGGAATTTAAAAATTGATCTTTAAAAGAACTTAATTTTAAGTAGACAGTTTAAAAAAGGATATTATTTAGTAATATGAATATTAATATTACTAAATAATATCCTATACACTATATACTATATTAATATTAAAAACCGACAAATTTAGACTTTTTCACGTTCAATGATCTTCTACCACAAAATACAAATTGTAGCTTCTAGTTTCTACTTATAATTGGTCTTGATGAAACGGCAATCCCGTGCTTTACTCTCTTATCCACCCGCCGCCGCCGCGCCGCTGCCGCCGCTTGCGTTTATTTTATTTTATAAAATAAATATATTCACTACCTACTACCTACCCATCGGATAATTATTCTCAACTATTTCATATACCTATGTGTGACAACAGGTTTTAAAAACATTGGTAATAAATGGTTAGTTTTAATCCAGGTGCAACAATGGTACAGAAATAATGTTCGAATTTTTAAGCGCTTTAATAAAGAATTTATTAAAGCTATGAATAACTGGTACTAATTACATCAAGCCGTTTGTCAAAATAAAATATACGAAAACATATACTGCCGCCGCCGGCCTCTTCAATACAATATATTTGGGTACATTCACTGTATTAAACATACACAAAATTATAGCGTAAAAATAACATTTGTAATCGTAGGGGATACAGAAAACTGAACGGTAAATGTACACGTACCTAGTAGGTAAAAGTGTACAAACATCTCATTCACTTTTGATTATACGGAGTGAAATTTCACTTCCGCACTTTATTTTGCGCCTTACTGGAAAATTGGCCTTTTATTACTTACAAACATTTACATTTTCAAGCAGCTTTTTTATTTATACTTTTTGACCACTCATTTTTGTTGACTGTGATGTAACTTGAATATAATCGGATTCCTTGTTTTGTGTCGTCGTGGTCGTCACGCATTGTAACCAATTCGAAACGAACTGAACTGCCTCCAACGGATTATCTAGTCAATTAATTATTCTTTGTTACAAAAGTTCGTTTACGCCATGTTGTTTATGTCTTTTTTGATTTTAAATAAGTTAAGGACAGTTATTTGATGGAATTACCACAATTTTTTGAAAGGCTCTATTATTTATATTACAATAATAAAATGAGAAGGATACATAGCACCGATCAAATCATCTTAACCGTGAAAAGAAATCATACTTTACTAAAACACAAAAAAATAGAGTCAAAATGAGTTATGCTTTTTGAATAATATAAAAATTAAACGAAGGAATTCCTTTGAAACAAAGTAAAAGAAACCCCCATTTTATTCTCCCCTTAAGTTGACTTGGACATTTTCCGTCGGCACTGACAATGTTTAGTACTGAGAAACTGAAATAATCATTATCAAACTAAAATATTGTAATGAATAGGGGCAAAACAACCAATATACCTACCCGAGTTTAAAACAAACTGCTGAAATTAGTTAATGGTTTATAAACTATGTTTTTCATATTACAGCTATTTATAAATCTCGTTTCACATACCTAGAAACATCGCTTTTAATAACCTTTGTTACGTAGTGACTCATTTTTATAACTATTAAAGTAGCCAACAGGATGTAAAGCCTGTTAACAAGACAGCTATTACCGGCGATATTCATATTTAAAATAGACTCGTTACTTTTTTAACCGGTAGTTAATAAACTGGTAACTGCCTCAATTGTGCTTTAAATCGACTACGTGACAGCGTTTAAGTTATTGACAAAATAACAATACGCTTGGCTAAAGACTATGCTAAAGTATTCTAAACTTTAACTAAATCAAAATAAGCAACCAACATATCGATTGTATTGCTTTTTTTGTGAGAACGTGTCGTGGTTTTATGTCACATCTCAATCAAGTACGTGAGTAAACAGTTTTTAGTGGGCCGTCTGGTCTATTTTAAGTTATTCTTTGTATATAATTAATTATGGTTCTTTTTTATCGTATTTTAATACAATTCTGCAAAGGTTTTTTTCATGGGTTCACTTTCTGTAAGTAATTCATTGAAGGCATTATTAATTAGACATGTAACCTTTCTATAATTTTATAACTTACTTCCGTCGGGTTTATTCGCTTAATTTTTAAAATGTAATAAATGTCACATTGGTTATTTAACTCAATGCATGTTTTATAACAAAACAAACCCCATAAATCAATCGACAAAAAGTTACTACACCTAATATCTACGACTAGATTCCTATAAGTTGATAATTTCCAATTAGAAACTTGTAAGAAAAATGCAAACTTTTGAAGGTAGAGATACTTCTGCAATATTACTCTCATAAACGCCACTTACCTATGGGTTCTTAATGTTAGGTTTGAAAGCGGGCGTTCCGTGTATTAGTTATTGTTCAAGTAATAAATGTTAACAACAGTATAAAGTCCACATAGTATTAGGTAAGTACTTATTTTACTGCGTAGATACCACAAATAGAAACGAAATAACTGCCACCGAAAATATGCTCTTAACTGGCGCCCAGTAATCAAGTAATAAATAATTTATTTACTCTCAAAATTTTAATTTCATCAAATGAATAATCAACAATACAAGAACGGTAATCAAAGTGCAATATCCTTAAGGAATGCTTGTTCTGCATCTTAACGCGTGATTGATGCATCTTGACTTGGTGGGGTGATTATTCGGCTTTTTAACCGCCGTCATTATCGTCTTCGCATATTAAGTATTCAAGATAAACTATATAAATTTCTTGTTCTTTTTAATGGAATGGATACTACCCCCGGGCCCGTTGATTTTGACATCAAAAGTTGGTGGTTGTTATCATTATTTTCGTCAATATATTGAAGACAACAATGACGGCGGTTGAAAAACCCGAATACCTATTCACCCGCTGAATATGTTATATTACCATAATCAGTCAACATATTACATCTTCTTCTTCTTATGTTACTGTAGGTATTGAGGACTGTAGTTACTCACCGGAATCACTATCTTCCCGGTCATAATGTGGTCTCCAGTACTGCTCGTCGAACCTCAACGGCACCTCCGACCTCCCCGTAAACTTGTTAGGGTCCAGAATGTTCTCTACTGAGAACGCTATAGCAGGTCTCTCAGGCGGCCTCGTGAGCCCTAGCCTCCTCGTCAGGTCCACCGGGGCGGCCTCCTCGACCCCCACCACATCCACCTCGCCGCCGGCCTCTGCTTCCGCCTCCGCCTCGTCTTCCCTGCGGTCCTCTGAGCCTCGCGCCATCGCGAGCATCGTCATAGCAAGGCCTATGTGAGAAAGATTTTGATAGGATACATCTGGATTTACGCGGAAAATTTTAAAGCCGGTTCCTTCAGAAATGTCTGATTTTTATGAGTTAAACCTCTTTGGTATTAAGTCTTACATATGTTATAAAAGCACTTCCACACGTCACTCAGTCAGTAATTGTAAGTTGGGGTTGGTCAGCGTAGCGCACTGAAATCCGCCGCGTTCGCCCGTCGGTCCTGCGGGAGAGCTCGGTGTCAACTGAAACGGGATCGCAGCAAGGCGGGGATTGGTCGTTAAGAGTGGGGGGGTCGTCGCCCATTGGCGGAGGGCAGCGAGGCGTGTTCTGGGTGGGGAGACGTAATCGAGCAATAAGGTTTAAACAATTTCGTTTAATACGTTGAATTATGTAAGAGAGCGGCGAGCAAGTAATCGCGCGCGAGCGATAAGGCCATTTGGGGCTTTCGTTACGTATTAATGGTAGAGGAAATTGACTTATGAATATTAGAGGTCGCGGATGAAGCCCCGGCGACTTTCTACAACAATGTTTGCAGGTAATGGACGCCTATTAAACTGTTTGCGTACGCGGCGTACGCGCACGCCGAGATTGGCTGATGTAGAGCCAGGTTTGAAGCGCGTAAAAATTGATGGACAAAGAGTTTTTTTAATGACTTGGATTATCAATGCGAGAAGGTCGCTCTTAACATTCTTATTTTCAAATTCAATATAGAAGGTCGAAATTCTTTTTTCATGTTAGCTATTTTAGTAGAGTCAAAAAAGTTTTACAAAATTTTGCCTAAAAGACTTACAAATGGGTAGATAGGAATAATGAATTGAAAATGATAAAAATAAATTTGCCCACTCGGGGATTAAAAGGTCAAGATAAAACGACTTAAAAAAAACTAATTAGGCTTGTAGTATCCTACAGTGGAAGGTATGGGTCACAGGCACCTATACATGTAAAGGATGATTAGTAAATTAAAATATGTGTACAATGTTAGGTAATTAATTATATTATTTTCATTTCATAGCATCGTTAAACCGTTATGATTTGTTATGTAAAGCTGTTTTCATACCAAAATTAAATGTTAAGTCCAAGACTACTTTTCAGCTTGGCTTACGTATTATTGATCAACAGTTTAGCAGGACATAAATAAATATAAACATCCAAATATCAATTCATTTTGAAAATGTTTACACGAATCAAAATTATTTTTAATGTGACTTAATAGACTTAATAGCTCAACTTAGTGGCTGTGCCATTGAACGTTGTATAGATGCGACTTAAGATCAAGATACTCAAATTAGGATGTGCATCGTAACAATGACGAGTATAATAAAACAACCCTTTAAATTAACCATCGCAAAACCAAGTTCACATTACGTCCCAAATTAGTCCTATGGCCTATAGGTCACCACCAGGCGCCACTAAACGGACTTAAGTATAGCTACTTGAGACCGATTACACTCTCAGCAGGAGCCGTCACCTCGCCGCGGGGCCCATAGACAACCCGCCTGCGCGACCAAACCAGAGACGCGGAGGAATTCTACACTTTTTATATTAAAATGTTTCGTGTGTAAAGGCTGATCTAAATTTGAAGATTTTAAGGTAAAAATGCGGAGCTACATGTTAGTCGTAGGCCAGCATAAAACGTTATATTTAAATTGTAAACAACCGTAACTGTTTGCTTTGGTGCTAGTCAAGGGTTCTGTAAAAGTCACATAGATAAAAAATAAACAATTAGTATTACAGTTTATCAAACTGAAATTCCCAATGATTTAAATTATGAAGTACTTAGGTACCTAATTAAGAATCCTCCACAACCTTAGGTTATAACTTATAACTCAAGTTTACAATCTTTTTTAAAACATTCTCACTTTCCAAAAACCGCTTAACGTGACGTATAAGTGGAACTAGAATATTTTCAAATAACTACCACTACCTACTCTATAATGTCTTTGCCAAATTATACAATTTATCCCAGAATTGCAGAATAAATTAAGACACGAAATGCATACAACAAACGCAAGCAACATCTATTAAAATTAAAAAGCCAACCTATAACACCGACCATTAACGAAATAGTTTCGATTTCGGAGCATCCTAGTCCTCCCAACCCGGCGTGGAGTCGTGCGTGTCACGGTCTCTAAACGATCCAGTACGAGCCAGTTCAGCTGCGATTAGCCCGGCAAACAAAAAACTGGCCGCGGACAGGACGGTGGTCAACTTTATGATTAGAAGCTCGTAGTTTAAGTTAAGGGTAAAGGATTTTTGATCAAGTTAAAAGAGAGTTTTAAATAGCATCAATACGAGCGACGATGTGGTTTAACACATTTTTAACACATTTTTGGCCCGCTCTATCAAAACGTAGGCAACTAAGGCCACATAAAGCTTATGAACGCTCTTTACTGTCAAAAGAAAAATCAAAACAAATACCTACAACGAAGATAAAAGAAGGGTGTACATCCAGTATAAAGGCGAACTTGTCTCTTTAAAGGATCTATTCCTGCTAACCCTTGAGATTCAGAAAAGTCAAAAGTTGTGCATCGAGTAGGTTAGTGTACAAATCCAGGAGAAGAACATAAAAATTAAGAGAACACCCCCTATGCTGATATGTTACACAAGACAACAGAACGCAATAATAATAGTTAGGTACGAGTAATGGATAGTTTGGTTTAGGATTAGGGCAGTTAGGGAAGATTTTGGACCCTAATTCCACCCCAGTCGCGGCGCGGGGCAGTTAGCGTTGACGGGAGTCGGTCACCGGAATAACCGCGTTTCAACCCCCTTGAGCCTACCGCGGGGATATGAGTATGTTGCAGGGGCGTATTCCTTATACTACAGCTTATTCGATGTCAAAATGGGATATGGGTACCTACCAAATTTTATCTACTGACGACCCGCCTTGGCTTCGCTTCGGTTTATTTGAGTTTTCTGCAACAGCCGTACAATAAACAAGCATTTAAAAACACAAAAAAACCTTCCTCTTGAATCACTCTATCTATTAAGAAAAACCGTATCCAAATCCGTTGCGTGGTTTTAAAGATCTAAGCATACATAGAGACAGACAGACAGCGGGAAGCGACTTTGATTTATACTATGTAGTGATGACAATTGAATGATTTTTAGTTTTATTAAACAAAAGACAACGCCTTCGAACTATTTAAGAGGAATGAAAAAATTTACATAAAAATTAGTTACCTACAGAAAACAGTTTATTTAAAAATATGTTTTTGATAAAATATGAGCTTACTTTTTCAAATTTCGGTATCAAGTAAAAAAATATCGTATACAGTGTGTGGCCTAGAATAGGGGATAATATTGAAATCTCTCTAGAGTATCAGTATTTTTTCTGAAAAGATCCCAGTTAACCAAAACCCATACATTACACACAATAAGAACTTAAAGTTACGATTCATAATCAGTGTGTTATTGCAATTATTATCCCCTATTCTAGGCCACACACTGTATACTTTCGTATTAGCGTATTTTTTTTGTAATAGCCATATTATCTACCTATCCATATAGGTATTAAACTTCAAACAACAACGCGTCGAAACACTCGAAACTCACAGAAATATTTATTTACTAGTGCTTTTAAGTGGTGGTAGGACCTTCTGCAGGGAGGGGTTTGGATCACTACCACCACCATATCCTCCTACCACGAAGCAGCATTTTTTTATTCTTGTATTGCAGTGTAAGGATGAGCCAAGCTTTGAAATGACTAGTATTTAAAGGCATCCCATCTTCGTCCTTAGGGTTGAAAACTCATTTGAGTCTTGATACTTGACTGCATTTTTTATGGGGCTCCCATTTCACTTACCATCAGGTGGCCTGTGTGCTCTTTTACCTTCTCCATTCCATAAAAAAAAGGATTGATATCAGTAAATTACAAAATGGAAGAAATACGTTTTTATAAAATGGCAACTTCCCATGTATTAATTTAGACAATTTCAAAGAGCCAAGGAGTTAGCGTTTAGTGACGTGTTGTCTTATTCTATTGCTGTAGCAAAGAAAGTGACAGCAGTAACTTTAATCAAGCTTTAAATTAAATTTACGTCTCTGAGTGCGGCAGTTATGACGGTTAACTCAATGTCGATGATATAGAGTAACCCCCCCGCTGCACAGCACAGATTAAATAGTTGTTAACCACAGCACACGGTGACGGAGGGGTTGCGGAATATGTAGATGATTTTGTCATGGATACAGGTATTATAAATCATAGGTTGCGCTAACAATGTTAAAATCCCTTAAATACCTATATGCATTATTATTATGTCATGATATCCTGTGTCAATCTAATAGACTAATTAAGTGTGTAAACCATAAATATTTTCGAATTTGTGGTGTTCCAGTGTCAACGAAATGTAGTCATTTCACCGGTTGTCGGTTCACCGATTGGAAGTAAGTATGCCTTTTGCAATGCATACATGCATTGCAAACATACATACATACATGCACTATATTATTTTAAGCCAGAACTATTTGTGACCCAAATTTCAGACTTAGCATTCTGCTGTTTAAGTGTTATTAATTGAAAGACTGTAGGAACGTCAAAAAGTGTGAAACTACAATTCGCTGCTTAAATACAAAAAAGCCACAAACCAAAAACAAATATAGTTTGATTTTAAACTTAAATTAAATAGCATACGGAATTTAAATGCAACACAAACACATTTTGATTTGTTTGTAAGTATAACTTATAATAACTAACTAAAACTATATGTATTGTATAGTACAACGACCAAAGTATTAAGTAGGTATTTATACTTAATTTTAATACAACTCGAAAGACAAAACGGGATGTTAATCGCGTACTCAAGGAACACCACTCATGTGCAACTTCTGCTAATTTTCATCAGCCGAAAAGGCGGAACCGGAAATAGAAGGATAACTTAACATAATAACTACTAAATATTATTTAGTGACCGCGAGACAACATGCAAGTATCATTACAAAGTTTCACATTTATAACATTAATTAGGAGGGTAGAACATTAGAAAGATTATTAGAAAGTAGGATATAGCGCGGCGTACACTAGCAATAAAAACTGAAGAACTTGACTGCTATCCTACTCTAACTTTTAAGTTAGAAAAAGGCAGCAAAATCCTGCTTCTTGCTCTAGAACAGGAGTTAAGCTTAGACAGCAATCAAACTTCTGCAATTCTTATTGCTAGTCTACGTGGCGCTTAAGACGTATAGACGGTAGCTGCCAAAAAATGTTTATTTATACTCGGGACCTTTTTTTAGGGTTCCGTAGTCAAACTTATAGTATTGCCATGTCTGTCAGTCGGTCTGTCTGTCTGTAATCTGTATGCCACACTCAAATCAAAGTCTCAAAGCTGAAATTCTCTACATATGTAGGTAGGTACGAGTATGTATATTTATACCGTGCACTAAGACCATAATAAAATAATGTATTTAAAAAATATTAATATTAGGTACTTGTGGTTTTTGGAGATAGTTTTTGTTTGGTGGTAGTAACGGCTACGAGGCTCTACACTTAGTATGATCCACCATACTATACATCTAGCTCAGTTTTTGAATGCATTCATTATTTCCCAACTTACTGTGCAGACATAATAAATTAATTAAATGTGAAACAAAATAAATTCCCTGCGTATAAACACGGTCTTGGATATAAATCTCCAAAATAAAAGTCCTCTCATTAATAAACAAGTCTGGCTGAAATCCCATCCGTCCGGGCCCAGATTAATTAAAAAAGTTCGCTGAAGAACGCAAGGCTGGACCAATTAAAATTCTATCTGGATTCATTATGACACTTTATTTTTAAGTGATCATTAAGGAAAGATGATCCAATATGGCGGCCTAACGATTGATGGTCGTAAAATATGATTTTGTATTTGGTTGGTCATAATAATAAAGTAATGAAACAAAAAATAATAACATCATCAGATATAAACGAAACGATATTCTAGACGGATAGTCAGTACCTTAATAACTCAAGTAATTTAGTTAGGAGAGTTAGGTGAGTTAGGTGAGCACTTTAGTGAGGAAAAGGTTTAACGAATCGCCCAATTCATTCCACGAATTGCCTTTTTTTGACATCTTTGCATAAGGTGAGACTGAGGTCAAACGCAAACCCATTTTGCATTTAAAAAAAGAACCGTAACGTTGCCACTAAAGGTAAGAACACTTTTTAATTCTCGAACTCAACACAACCCACATTTAAAAAAAACACCAGCTACCTAAACTGTTAACTGTTAATTTTTCTTACTTACTTGTAGGTTATTCGGTCCTTAAACAACATTCAGAAGACAATCTCGATTTCCGAACGATTACTTCTTATTTTCATGCATTCAGTCAGTAAACAGTGTTTTCTCGTAGTAATTAACATTAAAGCAGAGTCTGCCTGAGCTGCCTGGATTGTTTCATCATTACTTTTGACTCGCAAAACAAAAGTTCAAACCGCAGGAACTCATAAAGAACGCGCTCCTCAAGGCATACCTCATCCGAATCGTCGCGAGTGAGGAATTTTAATAACCAATTTGTATTTAACAAACCACAGCACAGCTTTCAGGGATCCCCAGGAAGCAACATGAAACAATTATGCTTAAATGTTACTAAAACTAAACAAAGTGCAATTGATGGTGGTGAAAGTAGCTTGCGCATATTGTAGCATAGGCCGATAACCTACGCAAGAGCTACAATATATTACAAATTAATGCAGTTTTCAACAGACGTTGTTGCTGTTGATAATTCTATAGGGCAACATCTGCGTTCAACAAAATATGTTGATAAAAATCAAAGATTGCGCAAATGATTGACGTAAGAAGCAACCTAGAAATCTTAAAATACGTATAAAACTGACGTAAGCACTAAGAAGTGTTCGCAGATGTTCTAAACGTTTAGACAAAGTCCTAGTACTCTAACAATCATTAATTCTCGCCAAATGCTTTTTATCATCTGATAGTACGGAACCCACTTAAAATTAGTAAAACAAAACATAAATGTCTTTTCAGTTAATTGAACGTTCGTTGATAAATCAGAAGGAATATGCGCCAGATTAGATTGTTATTGCCCCGTTAGTCTGCCTTTAAGTCCAAAACGTCTTAAGTCTTAACGTAGTCCAGGCATAAACGCTCATTTAGTTTTGTGTGTAACGTCTTTGATGTGCGCACGAGTTCATATATTTTAAAGCAAATTGTTCCATTTATAAATGACTAACGAGTCGCGACAGTCGAAAGTCGATAGATCTCATTTTCATGCGAGGGTAGTTCGAATATGGAACATTGTAGGTAAAGACGACACGTTACTTGATAAATACTTTTTGTATTGGAACAAATCGATGGTGGATCACACGTTTCAGGTTGACCCGCAAGAATATCATCTATATGTATTATGTGCATGATAAAATACATAGCAGATAGCCTGATAACTATTTAGAAACTCACCAAATACTTAACTAAAAATACATTACTTAGTTATTAAACAACAATAAAATTATGCAAATCAATAAACGGGTTTCCGCAAGATAGGCGATTACCACCCAAAATAGTTCCCCCGCTAGGTGGCGGGTAATTTGTCACACATCGCGACAGCTTGATTTATCGCTTCACGCAGACAAAGACTTCAAATAGACCCCTCGTAAACCAAACACCCAATTTGGAAACCATTACTCGAATATAACCTCTAAAGCTTTCCCGCCAAAAATTGTCTATGCCTCCCGCCATTTTGCCGCGCTGTCATTTAGGATGCGTTCACATTCCTCGACTAATTGTATGTATCGCGCCGTACGAAACACATTTGTCAATTGTCGCTAAGCCCCCATGTTCATAATTAGTTAGTTAGTTATTTCTGGAACGCTTTGACGGCTTATTAGGATTTCAAATTGAACACAAATTAGATGTCACGCCTAACTGATTTCTTAACTGGCGATCGGGATGTGTTTTCCTGTTGAAAAATCTGTGTCGCGACGTGCGGACAGGTTCGTTTTCCGGGCATCAAAAAGCTATCTGTTAAACGCATCTGTGCCCCATATTGTTTAATTTAGCTAGCTGTCGAGTGTTCATTTGGTTTTTGACGCCTGAAATTAGTCAAAGATAATAAGGCTTCATACTGTTAATCCGTGTAACACAGATCTAGGAGTTGTTTTAAATTGTTGTTTTTTGGAATGTGGTTCGGCTTATGGTTAACGTTGGTAAATTGGATATAAGAGACCATGACGACCGTTATAGAAAACCTAACCTTGTAATTTTAAGTTTTGATATCATTTTTCACGTGTCTAGTAGTGGACTAGTAACTAACAGAACTTAGTCGAAAACTTAAATCCACATCTAAAAACAATATCACAATACTGTTTTTAGCTACGCTGTTCTAATATAATTGTAATAACAATTCCCTTAGGAGACATTAATCGCCCTGATTCGTATTAATTTTCTTAAGTGAAATAAAATTATTTTGTGTTGATTTGTAATTTTATTGCGTGTCACAGTCACCGTATTAAATTATTAATGATTCATTTGTAGCATTCAAAGACGGTCTCGGTTCCATCTGCTACTATTAATATAGAACCAAGTCAATTAACTATATGCGTCGTCATCCTTAAAACATCCAACATTCAAACCTAATTAAAACACAATAATACATTCGAATTGCAGCACATGTTTGTATCACCAACTAATTTCGACGTCAATCGATTCCCACTGCCATCTGTGGACATCCAAACAGATTTGGTGTCGACAGGCGTACCAATCCATTCGATACATCGAGTTTTTTTATCGATGCCTTAACACGAACGCACCGCAACGAATCCCGCCGAGCCATCAATTAGTGAGTGCTCTCACAACATCGTTCCTTTTTCAAAAACATACGGCTTTGGAATCTATGAGTAAAAAGGTTGGAGGTGGCGTGAAAAAAGGTTCGTTTCGGGTTTGATACGACGGCTTGTAATTTGTACGGTTTCATCTGATTGATAAAATGTAATCCTCTTTTTAATGTTGTTTGTCTTTACTGTGAAATTATTGAATCGCGATCTTTTCTTCGTATGTGCATGTGTTATGCACAAAAGAATGGTAAAAATATAAGAGTCGTTTTCAAAAATATTGTACATAATTAAAGGCTTAATAAAAACAAAATCACGATCGCATCCTTTGTGTAACGAAAGTTAGTCATACTAACTATATGGGTAACTTTCGTTACACAAAGGAATCAATTAAGTTTCGTTTTAATTAAAGCCCTTAACTATGTAAATTTTTTTTGAAAACGACTCATAATTGTTGCGTAGGTAAGGGAAAAGAAAATTTAAACCATTTTTTGTTGGATCAATTTGCGGAATAGTTTTTTAAAAAACTGTAAATTTAGTTAACCCTTATTTTGAGAAATGAATAAGATTCTCTCATGTTAGTAAAGGTATGGTAAACTTAGCTATCTGGAATTGAATTTCAGTTAGTACCTATCCCTCTATGTAGTGTTAGTTTTTTCCACTCTGAATATTACTTTATTCATTAACGTTATGAATTTATTAATGTGACAGTAGCTCTATCTATTTGTCAGTTACGTTTTCACGGCTATAACGATACCGAATTTAATTTGTATTGGTATGGACAGCTTGAACCACAGAAAAGGACATACAATACTTCTCAACACAGAAAACGTTGTAGTAAGAGAAAATAGCAATGATTGTGTTCTACATGGACGAAGTCGCAGGCAAATGCTAGTGATCTATAAAACTACCGACTACGGTCATAAACGTGACAATAAAATCAACCTGCATTACATTGAAGAGTAATTAAAGTCATCCTCTTAAGGCCGCTATATTGCCGCTTCAATGTACCAAGTCAGTTTTTTAAGGGACTACATAGCAACGTTATACATACAAAATTTGAAATCTTACACCCGTACTATCCACAAACAATACTTAAGGGATCCCTTACTGAGTAAACGCACTGCGTTCAATACAGCTTTGTGATTGGTCCTTTTTGACCGACGCGACCTTTTGTTTATGAGACGATTTGAACCACCCTGTGCGTTCATGAGCACTGTGAGACCTCATAGTGACGTTTGTGAATACGGGTGTTAGTTATTTAACTGCGCCAACTTATGAGACAACATGCCACCTTGGTCTAAAGCATTTATTTTTCAGTACCTACGATGTGTCAATTGCTGAATGAAAAACGAAAAATTATTTAGTGCTTAGAAATGAAACCTGATTATAATCTCGTACCTTTTAAAAATAATGGATATTAAATCTATCTGACAGATGGGCCCTTTCTTTCTCTGGATTTTTTTGTGACATTACACCTCTTAAACACTCAACTATTCGAATGTGCAGGTTTCCTCAAGACGATTTTTCCTTCACCGTAAGAGTATCGGGTAATGTTCTTAAGTAAGAAAAACTCAGTTACTTGATAACCATGTGGGTGTTCGAACTTGGTACCTAGCGATAACGAGTTGACATCCCTAAGCTACTAGGCCACTGATACCTTTGAGAAATAGGGTAATTCGTCCAAATTCAACTTATTTACCCAGTATGTTTTTATTGTTCTTGTTTTTTTTCCAACATTTAATTTCGTTTGTCTTTTAAGGTTTTGGAATCAAAAGACATCAACGTTGCAAATTCTTTACTATGAAGGAGAACAATGAAAGACATTGCCCTGCAAAAAAAACGTGGTACATTTTTACGCGATAATACTGAACTGTATACTTACAGTACCTAATAAAATAAATAGTTAAATGTACAGAGTCCGACATTTTTTTTAAATCTTTTCTTGTCACTACGGCTGAACCTGTGATACTTACCTATTTTAATAGTTTTGTTTTATGTTAAAACGATGTTTTACCATGATAAGGCAAATGACTCGAAAATCTAATTCAAGACCAAAATCCTAACCTCAACGGGCGCAAATTAGATGTGATTACTGCATTTTCGTTTAAGTATAGGTATTTTTATTAATAAAACTTACGCTAATATTACTGGTTGCACGAGTTCTCATTCATGTTTTTATGAAATGCTTAATGTTAAAATAACGAAATAATCAAGATGGGAACTGTCAAATTTTGGTCTTTCATTAGATTTTCGAGTGAGTATAGTTCCATTTCCATTTCTGTTACAAAACATTACGCGGTACTAACGCCATCTGTGCACAGGAGGACGCTTTAACTTACGTTACCTCGCAACGCAACCATACCACACCGCTAGAAAGGACTCCGCCACACCACTCTGATGTTATAATTGTACTTAATAGTTTAAGCAAGTATTTAATAGATGTCGCTACCGCTGCATGTATGGATTTACGCATAAAAAAACCGGTCAAGTGCGAGTCGGACTCGCGCACCAAGTGTTTCGTATTTAAGATAAGGGAAGATGGATAGCCGTTAATAAAATTGAGTCGCAAAAAAAACAAGCAATTAACTTATTTGGGCAGCATACATAGATTTGGCTTGCTGGACAAAATGAAATATTTTGCTTACCTACTGATTGCTTACCAAAATTTGATTAATTGCGGGTCGCTCAATGCAGCTTAAATATTTAATTTTCTGACCAAAATAATTTAGAGCAGTTCAGTATATCATTAATTGCAGACAGATTTATAAATGTTTGCTAACCATAAGTTGCTTACAACGTAATACTTTTCCAAAACTGTAAAGTTTGGCAAATTCATTTTATTTTTCGCGTAAAATGTAAGTAAGTAATTATCTTTAAATCAGGATTTTCAGGAAGGGGGTGCAAACGGTCATTCCTTGTAAATTTTTAGCTATAAATCAAAATTAACGTCACGGAAAATTATAAAAAAATGGTTTTGAAATAGGCAGACTAAGCCCTTTCATATGATACTCCGTTTGCTATAATCAAATCACGTTCACTTTTCAACCCCCCATTCTAGACCCCTTTTCAAATATTTAGAAAAATGATTTCATAAGTATGTCTTTTATTAAAAACAGATGCGGGCAAGCAAGTTATACAACTACCTATGCCAAATTTCAAGTTGATAGCTTTTATAGTTTCTGAGAAAAACTGCTGTGACATACAGACAGATAGAAAGACAGATAGACACCGAAGCATACCTAACCGAAGTCTCACCATAAGGGTTCCTTTTTTACCATGTTGTTACGGAACCCAAAGAGGTAATATTTTTTTACTATGAATAAAACTCATTATCATGAATGAGTTAATTATCAACAAATTTATTTTATTTTATCAACTTTCAACTGTAATAAATAAATAATTTGCAATGTTGTTTTCGATGTTAAATTCATTTAAACTTCGTTACTTTGACCTAATTAAATCAAACATTAAATTTAAAAAAAGGCGGGAATATTTCCCGCCACATTTTCCACCACGGACTTGGGGTGGCTAATTGGATTCCAGTTACAATAAACGCGGGAAAAATAAAAAAAACATAGACAGCGCTGATAGGTACTCCGATAGGATATAACTGGGGCTCTACTTTGAAATCAGGAATTCGAACTTCGGATCGCCCCGTCACTTTCTTGCGAATTAGTGACGCTTCGAGAGCAAAAGGGATAGCAATAGACGAAGTTCGAATTACGGATTTCAAAGTAGAGCCTCTGGCTGGATCAAGAAGCGTTATTTTACTCTATTTAAGCCGAAATGCGGACGGGTTTTTCCATCCAGTGGTATTGTACTGGTTATTCTCTAGACTATTATGCTGTGAGAGGCATTAGGGGAGAAGTGGTATGAAAGAGCCAGTTTACTAAATGGGGCCAAAAGATACAGTTTAAATAAAAAAAATACACATATTTTGTGTCTAAATGATAATTTATTTATTATAGTTGGTATTTTCATACAAATAATCGCAAAAATCAATAAACAAAACAGTAAAGTACCCGTTTTAAAACAATGTGTCTTTCGGCTCTTTCATAACGAATCGGTATTGAAAGAGCCACTAATAGTTATAAAAGAGCCACTTATTAAATAGTTAAGTTTATCTGTAAATTACGCAAAATAGCAGTTATTGCACTGTATAAAAAAAAGATTCTAACAAATTCTTATTTAAAATAAGCAATATTTTTAACAATTTATTAATTTTAATAAAAAAATTAACTCATTCCTAACAACTGCTTTAAATTTAAGGTAGCGTATTGTAATTTAATTAATAAGAATTTGAATAATAATCAAAATATCAAATAATAATATATCTTATGAAAAATAGCACAGATACATTCAATACCGAGCTTGAAAAAATTCCTTAATAATTAGCCTTCTAGTTATTATGAAAAAGCCAGCTCTTTCAAAGCCCCTTAGACCGGCTCTTTCATGACTTTAGCTCTGCTTTAAAAAAATATAATCTCAAAAACGAAAACAATGTTAACGCTTTATAAATTCAGCTTTTACGTAGTTGCAAGCCCAAATACATGCACATACCTAATGCACATCTATATACTTGTGTTTGTTTACAATAAAATACCAAAAAACAAAGTAATTGAAGCACAATACTTACTTGTTAGTGCCGAAAACTTTGACTCAACGCATCAACGTCCGTTACTTTCAAAGAGGTGTCAAATGTTTGTGGGTGAATGTAAATCAGTGTTGCCACTTAAGAATAAAAACTTGTGCAATTTGGTTTGGAAACTTCCAAAAAAATGCAAGTGGCTCTTTCAAAACCTGGCCCCTTCATACCACTTCTCCCCTACTCTTGAGCAACTATTTATATTTTATCCATACTAATATTATAAATGGAAAAGTAATTTTGTATGTTTGTTTTTTACACTTTCACAGCTTAACCGCTGGGGCTCTACTTCGAAATCAGTAATTCGAACTTCGGATCGCCCCGTCACTTTCTTGCGAATTAGTGACGCGTCGAGAGCAAAAGGAATAGCAATAGACGAAGTTCGAATTACGGTTTTCAAAGTAGAGCCTCTGAACCGTGTGGAGATAGCTTGGATCCCGCGCAGTCTTACACCCGAATTCACAAACAATACAAATTACCCTAAAAATTGGCCTTGTCAATACAACATGAAAAAAAGCGAATGCGGGACGCAGTTATGTGTTGGTGGTTGTGTTACAGAAAGAAACATGTTTACCATTCTGCTTTTATGGCCAAACCCTATATTCAAACCGCGGACAGATAGGCTTACTTCGGATTAAAATTTGACACATTTTGTATGGGCAAATGTCAAATTTTAACCCGAAGTAAGCCTTATCTATCCGCGGTTTGAATATAGGGTTCGGCCGTTAATGTAAGTATAACAGTTACTGTGTCGCTTGAAGGTAAGCTTTGTGAAGTCATTTGAAATGGAGATTCTTATTTGCATCTATAAAATCAAGGCCTATTATAATATAAGCCATTGGTGGACCATGGTCTGTGACCATGGTACTTGAAGCTCATAACGCAATTCAATTAAACGTTGCATCAAATACCGGTAGTTATTGATTGTATTATAATTCAAACCAACCTTATATCATAGTTCATATACCTCAGTATGCCTTATGTCGGGTTCCTATATTCAAACTACAGATAAGGCTTACTTCGGGTTAAATTTGTCATTTAACAACAAAAAATATTTCAAATATTAATCTGAAGTAAACTCTACCTATCCGCGGTTTGAAAATGTATCGAAATGTATGAATGTATGAAATGACTGTTGACCACGTGGTTCATTTTATTGTAACGCACGTGAACGTCATCCCATACATTTTGAGTGATAGAAAAGAAAACTTTAGTAGCGTTTGCACCTTGGCTAAGCCCTCTGATCACTTGGCATTCCCGCTCGCGAATGAATGCTATAGATACCTACTCAAAGTGACATAACTAGCGGAATGTTACTTTAAATAAAACAAACAACAAAAAACCCTGTCAAACACTTTCGATTAACAATCATCGTGCCAATATTACATACAAAAACTAACTCATTACTGCTCACTAGAGCCTATCATTCACCTAGGCATTGTCAACCTTAACCTTAACGCTATGTAGTTGAGTAACGCTTGGCAGCCATATTACATTCTAAGTGCAGTCATTGCCAAGGTTGAATAGTAATTACTGGGTACTTTATTGTACCTAATTGTCGATACTTTTAGAAGAAGACAAGGTTTTTTATCGTTTTGTCAACGATTTTTTCCGTATTTTGCGAGTGCGTCTCCTTGTATGGGCATGCACGCAGAGCAGGTAATGTGTTAAACCAGTTCGCTTAACTGTGCTGATTTTATTATCCTATTAAATTAATAAACGTAAGGACAATGTGTTATTCCAGTAGAGCACAGTATACTAGAGGACGCTCTCGACTTTGTACGCCGAAGCGTTAAGCGTTATGGTTATGGCTGATTTACATTGGTCCAGCAAAAGCATGCCAGTAGAAGTACATTGACGAGTTAGTTTTCACGTTTGAGGCAAGGGCTATTGTAACGACGCAATGTACTTTGCTGGACCAATGTAAATCAGCCATTAGTTCCCCGCTACTCCCCATATAACTTCCTGTTAAGGTTCCAAATTTCAACTCCCTAGGTTCAAAAGTTTAGGCCTAAAGGCTGTGCGTTGTTTATCAGTCAGTTGGTCAATCGATCTCGGAAGAATTTTATATGTATGTAAAAATAAAATAAAAAAATAAACTTGCACAACATACTTTGTGATTTTTTTCTTTCTAAAATATTTCAAGGTCACTACGTAAATACTTAAATATGAACAAAATTAATCAAACACTTAAAAAAAATTGTTTAACAAGCATCCTTTAACCTTAACCACACAACCTTTTTATCGTTATTCCCTTGGGAACCGCTCGATTTTACGAATATACGACTTCACTCTCCGGGCTTTAAATTGGCTTACCAAATCTATAACAAATTTTACATTCATTAGTTGAGGTTGGTTGAGTTGTTGTACCGCGAAAACAAAACAAACACATTTCCCATTTATAATATTAGTAAGAATTACTCCTAATAAATATAAGCTTCGGTTTGGGCAGATTTGTTTAAAGTGCAAAATGGCTTCTAAACAACGTCACTACGATTTTTCCAGCATTGAATCTTTACTATCTCCACACGACCTTCGAATTATGTAACAACAAACAAAACAATTAACTTTTTACCATAAACAAAGTAAAACAAAAAACAAATAGAGAAGGGCCCAGGACCAAGACAAAGCCGCAGCACTGGCCACAAATTAAAAGCGACGGCCGATACTGCACGCGTCTGTGGTCAGATAAATTAAAAATAAACATATGTTTTAAAATCTTGAGTGTTAAGGATTGTGGTTAATGGTTTTATAATTATAAGTGATGTTTGATACGTTCAAAGCTCAGTTTAAATTGCGATGGCGTCAATATTTAGCAGCATCATTAGGTAAGTGTGCTTGTTATTCGAAAAAATATTCTAATATATTGATTACAGTAGTCTAAGTACTTATTTACATTTTTGGGTTTTCCCATAGAGTGCAAACGGAACCCGATTACTAAGCCTCTGCTGTGTGTCTGTCCATCCGTCTATCTGTCAGTGGGCTCATGAACCGTAATGAACTGTTGAAATTTAATAAATAATTAAATTAAAAATAAACTATTGGGTCCCCACACAAGCATGGTATGGAACCCTTCGCAAGCGAGACCGACTTGCACTTGGCCGGTTATTTTTTGCTCCACTTTACTCTGCTTGGATGAGTATGCAAAAGATTTAATCGTTAATGTAATCGCATGAAACTCTCGTATTCCACACAAAATAAAGAATTTTCTTAATACTAACTTTTTATACTAATTTTCTATTATTGGTTAATATTTAAAAATCATGCGTCAACAACGTAACGCAAGTTTTTTATTAAATTTTGTACATGCCTTCAGATAATAAATCCCTATTAAGTAATATAATTCGAAAATAAATTCATCCGTTTGTAAAACGGCCTTTACGGCCAAACTCATGAACCGATTTGATAACATTTCGCATGCAAATAGTTTAAGCCTCACAGTGAAGGAAAAAAATTGCGGGCCTAGTCTTTTATTTAAAAAAAACATTAACCGTTGTCATATGACCTTAAACCTACAATCGTATCTGAGATCTCGTTCCGCCTTCTTCGATCACCACCACCAGTCACGTTTAGCAATACCTAATGAATTAAATATGCATATCCGACTCTAATTGCTCTTATTGCTCATATTGCTTTGTTTGTATTTATATATTTCTTGGCTCTTAGGTTTTATCACTGCATAGTGAACAGTACCCGTGTACAAAGAAACGTGAACGTTGCAGAACATTCACAGAAGTTTAGAAAACTTCTTAAGACATTTTTGAAAATTTTATGGGATAGATTCGAGAGTATTGAGAACGATAAAGCAAAACCATACCTTACCTTGGAAAACCATTAATTTGAGTGGTGTCCTCCTACCCCTCTGGGAAACAGGAGTGATGTATATCAAAGGAGAAACACCAAATACTAAAAAAACTAGTCAAATGTGAGTTGCGCTCGCGCTATTTTTTTATTTGTGTATATGTATGTAACAAAAATTTCTCAAAAAAATTGAAGAAGTTTGAAATGAAATGTAAATTTTGATTTCCCAGAATACTTATGTGTTATGGTAGTTTGGTGTGAAGCATTCCGAATTAGGCCGAAAACAATCGACATGCAAATGTTAGGACCACAGAAACACTTTAGTAACAATAATATCAATTTATCGATGATCCACATTTTCCGATTCTTGAAACTCTTTCATATCCATATCACACTACAAAAGCAATGTTTAAACAACAATTTATCAAGTTTCTTCTTAAACTGTTGAGGGAGCGTCCTTACTGAGTGGATTCGTGTGAATAAATATTCGAGTAATGGACGTTGAGCCGAGCGTTACAAAGCTTAGGCCTGGTTCCCACTATGCCGGACCGGCAATTTTGCCGGATGCCGGTAAGGCTAGTGGCTTATGACGCTGTTCACACGCCATAATGTGAACAGCTTCATATAAATTGTACAGCCACTACCCTTACCAGCATCCGGCAAAATTGCCGGTCCGGCATAGTGGGAACCAGGCCTTACACACCACTCAATGTTCGCGCCGAATGCTCATTACTCGCGAAAACTCTCAGTGAGGACGCGCCTTACACCCTTTGATACTATGATTTCGTCTGGACGACAGTTAAACAATAGGTAGGTAGATACTACGCACATTGTTAGAGGCATTTTTGCAATAAATTGCACTGCGAAAAGGAGGTTGATGCAAGAGTTTTTTTATTGCGCCTTGCGCCCTCTGCCTACCAGTAAAAACCTCGGCGCGCATTTTAAAAATACTAGTGACCCGCCCTCGTTTCGCTTCAGTTTATGTGAATTTTCTGTAACACCCGTACGTAAACCAGATTTTATTACCTATACATTAAATTAAAATTGAAAAATTATCTAATTGATGGTGGACACCGCATGAAATTTCGTTCAGTAGTATTTGAGATTATCGCGAACTTACAGACAGACAAGCGCGGCGGGAGACTTTGTTTTATAATATTAAAAATATTAGAATTAGATTTCACAAACTCAGATACTTTTTTTAACCAATGATCACCTCCAAATCACCAAAAGCAAGAAATTCCTTCTAGTTTCAATAAATGTTTTACTATTTAAACCGTTTACTTCGAACGTCGATTTTCAAAGTAGGGCGCCAGTGCATTGAACGCTTATGCGCGTTCCGCATTAATTATACGTAGACGAAGTAACTAGTATTATAATCTGTGGTTATAGTGTGTTTATTAATTAATTGACCAACTATAATCAATCGCCTAAGAAAACCGTTGAAGGGTGCGTTATGTTTCTGTGCAGCCAGTTACGGAAGCCTGTGCACGGGCATGTCGATGGGCTGGACGTCGCCGGTGCTGCCGGCGCTGAGCGGGCCCGGCAGTCCGCTGGCCGTGCCACCAACGCCGCAGGAGCAGTCCTGGGTCGGCTCGCTGCTGGTGCTCGGCGGGCTTCTGGGTAAGTTAGCTGACCAGTTCCAACAGGTTAACAGCGTCTTTGCGGGGCAGACAGCTGGCCGAGCCGCCCACGCTGCAGCAGCAGGAGTCCTGGATCGGCTCGCTGCTGGTGATAGGCGGGCTTCTGAGTAAGTTAGCTGACTAGCTCCAACAGTTTAACAGCGTCTGTGCTGGGTAGGCAGCTGGCCGAGCCGCCCACGCTGCAGGAGGATTCTTGGATCGGCTCGCTGCTGGTGCTCGGCGGGCTTCTGGGTAAGTCAGCTGACCAGCTCCAACAGGTTAACAGCGTCTGTGCTGGGCAACTTGTGCACGGGCAATTCGATGGCTGCGCAGCTAACCTTGGAGCAGCAATAATGAGTCGGCTCGCTGATAGTGCTGGGCAGCCCGCTGGCCAAACCATCCACCCTGCAGCTCATCAGCTAAACCAGATTCATTTCGCCGGTTATCGCAGTACTTTGTCACGAATATCACAGCAAGGTTTGGAGTAATTGGCTTGAGAACCATAGACAAAAAGTTCGACGTTGGTAGGGACGCGTGGGAAGAACAAGGCATCTGGGAGTTAGCGAGGCTAGTGGTGTAGTGGAGAAAAGCAGGGTTATGTCCTGGCAATCACTTCTCCTCCCCCATCGTCTGTCTCTCCACGGAACAAGCATGACACTTGTTCGACTATAGATCGAAGAAATTAGTGTCGAGATAACAAGGATAATAAATAAAGGGCTTGTTTCACAATCGACAAGTAAATTTAAGTGCCAGTTAAAGTTAGCTCTCTCCTTGTCTATGTTCAAGTGTAAGAAAAGGAATGGGCTAAATTTATAAATGTGGCCCTAATAATCTCTAAATAACGGTTTTTATGGCAAAGAGAAGGCAAACGAGCACACAAGCCTTCAGATGGTAAGTGGGACCTGAGATCTATGGACATTTGCATTCTCAAAACTACAATCACAAGACTGCAAGCCTGTGTAATATTTTTGCCAAACCTTAGTACTAAGATGAAATTTAATTTTAATTTCAACTCTATGACTGGTTGTCTTGTCTTGCCCCACGCCGGAATAAAACATGCGAACATGGTGGTGGTAGCGATCTGGACCTATGTTTTGACTGGTTTTGTTTTGTCCATTTTAAATCTAACTTTTCTTCCACACATATTCCTCAGGTCCTCTGATCACCGTCCCCCTGTCCAAGTACGTGGGCCGCCGCTGGATAGTGTTCGGCAGCAACCTGCCGCTGCTGCTCGGCTGGCTGCTGGCCGGGGTGGCGACCACGCTGCCCACGCTGTACGCCGCGAGGATCATGTGGGGCTGCGCGACCGGCATGATGTTCGCCATCGTGCCCATCTACATCGGGGAGATCGCTGAGGTATTTATCGATTAATTGAACTGTGATATTATTCCAAAAGGTCTCCATTACTACGTAATATACATATACATATATATATATACATTCGCAGTGAAGGTGCTCTTCGTGACAAACCAGCGTTTAGGTAGGTCGGAAGTCGGTCGGCAAAAACATCACGTTTTTTGTATGAGAGCCCCCTTAAAAAAATATTTTATTCTGTTTTTAGTATTTGTTGTTATAGCGGCAACACATCTTCTGTGAACAACTGTCTAGCTATCACGGTTCATGAGATACAGCCTCGTGACAGACAGACAGAGAGACAGACGGACAGACGGACAAACGGACAGCGAAGTATTAGTAATAGGGTCCCGTTTTTACCCTACCCTTCTCCCTTAGGCAATCAGGTAAACATGTGGTCTAAGCTCATTTGTATGCGAGCTTTGTTGCCACGATTGTTTTTGTAGGCGTAGTAATTCACACATTTCCAATTGGCAGGCCCAAGGTGCAGTAGAGGCCGCTTAGGTTTTTTCGTTACAGCGGCGAAAAATAGATCAGGATCTCTATATATCTCGGATAATGGGCTGTTAAAACCATATCGCATTATGGCATTGTTTTTAACTCGGCCGCCATTACTGTCAAGTTAATAAGAGCTATCAAAACGTTGCCAATACGATAAAAGTTCAAACACGGTATTATGGTTTTTACCGTGTTGAATAGAGAGAGAGAGAGAGAGAGAGAGAGAGGGGAGAGAGAGAGAGAGAGAGAGAGAGAGAGAGTACTAAAAGATTTGTCGACCTTTTTAAAGGAGGGTTTCTGGCCACGAAAATTCGAAAAGGAACATTATACTTCTGCCTTCCCCAGGACTCGATCCGCGGCGCCCTCAGCGCGCTGTTCCTCCTCTTCATCAACGTGGGCTTTCTCCTGGCGTACGCCATCGGCCCCTTCACGTCCTACTGGGGACTCACGGGCGCCGGCGGAATCCTGTCGCTCCTCTACGTGCCCTTCGCCTGGGCTATACCGGAGACGCCCTTCTATTTGGTTTGGAAAGGTAACTACAAAATATAAACAGATATTGCATAGTAAGATGGAAAGAAAGGACAGGGGAGTTATTAGGGTTTCGTACCCCAAGGGAGCCCAGTATCTCTTCGGTTTTCGGTTTTGTGGCGTGTGGTTAGCGTTGCTAGGTGCACCGACGATCTGTGGCCCGTTTCACGAAGCTACAAGTTACAAATTACAAGCGGAACTCACTTTCTAGTAAAAGGAGTTAGAAAGAGACTTCCGCTTGTAATCTGTAACTTGTTGCTTCGTGAAACGGGCCTCTGGGATCTGCGAGGGAACACGCTGAATGCAAATAGCACAAAACCAACTTCCGTGCAAAGCATTATTTATTTTCTTAGAGCCCGGCTACACGCAATGACTTGCATGCGCAAACGGTTTGTGCAAAAATTGGAATTGGATAAAATTGGAATTGTGTCTTAACGCACATGCTTGCTTGTGCAAATTAGAATTTGCGCAAGTACGATTGAGCGTGTAGCCGGGCCCTTACTTAACTGAAACAATACAAGTTTTTGTGTGATAAACAAAGCGAAGTCATGGTTCAAATTGCCAGTCACTTTTCTAATGAGAATCGGTATGCTTGTTACTCAAGGTCGAGTTTGTATTAAGATTGAGTGTAACGGATTTTGGATGACAATGTGGTATTTCGGTTGATGTCACAAAGTTGGCAAATTAATTAAATGATGATGCGATTAGCCTAGTTGGAAGTACGTTACACTATAGTGACCCTAGCCCGTGGAATTAGCGGTCCTGCGTTCAATCCCAAGGTCAAAAACGTGTTGACTTGACGAGCACGAGTATCATTCCTGTTTGGATGTTTTCTATGTATTTGTGTAGGTATTTAATTTCTGTGCTAGCCTACTAGGACTCAGATTTGGTACTATGTTGACTGGTGTCAGATGTCCCCTGATATTTATTTATTAATTCTGACCTGGGGGACTGCGGTGATCTTTTCGAATTATTATGGCCAGTACAATATTGTCGTTTTTTTTGCTCAACTTTGAGGCAACGAAGTTTATTTATTCATCATACCTTTCAAAGTTCAGTCGAACTTAAAAGTAGCTGCCATTGATATACTTAATTTAAACCACTCTCTCACTTTAAAATGGTGCATAAAGTGGTTTATGAATTTGGGATATCAATAGCTGCGACAAGGCTCTAAAATGTACAGCTTCTGAGTTCGACCTTACTAAACCAATAAGGGCTGATTTTTCAATCCCCTGATAAAGCTATCCGGAAGGTAAATTTTAGCTCTGTCCTTTTCTTTCATATGACTTCAGAACAGGATAGTAATACATTTAACTAACGGATAGTTTTATCTGGAGATTGAAAAATCAGCCCTAAATGTAATTGGTTCTTGAGTGATAATGGTTTATATCACGCCATTATATCAGCGTCGTGACTGATGACTGTGATAACCAACACAAACTTACTTTTTTATTTGAGAGCGTCGGGGGCTTAGGGGTTCGACTCGTGATCGTAAGGTACTGAGTTCGAACCCCCGCGGTCACCATGTACCAATGAGTTTTTCTAACTTAAATGCATTACCCGATGCTCTTACGGTGAAGGAAAAACATCGTGAGAAAACCTGCACATTTTAACTGCTGAGTGTGTAGAAGGGAAATCGCACATAATATCCTAAAGGGTAGAAGTAATATCCAAAAGGGCCCATCTGTAAGATAAGATTTTTATTTTAATCAAATCTGGTAGATACCTAGTTTATGGTTACTTTCTACGTATTAAAACATATTATGCTGAAAAATTGGCTCACGTACTCTTCATGTACCTACTTTATTATTTTATCAGCGACCTAAGTCGTCATGAAACCTGATCCCTACTTTCTCCGTCATTTTCATTATCCAGGATATGACAAAGAAGCGTCGGAAGTGCTGCAGAAGCTCCGCGGGCTGTCGAAGGAGGCTGTGCAGCCCGAGCTCGATGGTCTTAAGGCTCTGGTGGCGCGCGAGTTCAAGGTCGAGCCCCGTATACAGGACCTCTGGGCCACCAGGGGCAACGTGAAGGCTTTGGGTTAGTACCTTATTCGTTAACAGGGAGAGGTGTAGAGCATTTTTATCCACCTAAATCCTCGTGGCCAATATACATATATGCTTATTGCATATGTTGGAATACTAGGAATCACAGAACCGGCACCGGTACCTTCTACACGTTAGGTCACCTAGTTCAAGTATTTAGTTTCATAATCTGACAGGATCTAGGCAGCAAAACAGGGTTTAGTGGTGGTGGGATCTTATGCAAGGTCCGTGCGGCTCGGATCGGAACAACAATACGGACACTGCTCCTTAGCGGTAGGTTAAAGGATAAGATAGTGGTAGCGATGTGGAGCTTCACAAGGTCCTCCCACCACTTAACACCTTCGTAGGTATGGCACTAGATGTTGTGAATAATGTTTTGCAGTTTTTTGTCGGATAAGTTCGTATTGATCTTGCTTTCTCAATTAGCTTATCTGTGGGTACTAAAGTTGACTGAGACAGCAAGATAAAAACGAACTTTCAGACAAAAAACGTTGGCAAAAATTATTCTCTACATCTGTACTAACCAGTTGTGTTATGGTATTTTGGTGGATACCGATCATGGGGAGATCCTCGGATCCCTAAGTCCAGGTGTAAACGTCATGATGATGGTGTTCCAGGGATCTGCGTGTTCCTCGCCATGCTGCTGCAGTTGTCGGGGATCGACGTGCTGCTGTTCTACATGGAGGAGCTGCTGGCCAAGGTCGGCACCAAGATGTCGGCATCCGACGGAACCATCCTCATGGGCTGTGTGCAGGTACTCACACCGTACCATCAAATACTCACTTACTATTATAAATGCGAAAGTTTGTGTTTGTTTGTGTGTGTGCGCGTGCGCGTGTGTGTGTGTGTGTGTGTGTGTGTGTGTGTGTGTGTGTGTGTTAGTTTATTACTCTTCATGCTGCAACGGCTGAAAGGTTTGGATGAAAGTTAGAATGGAGGCTTATACTCTGGAATAACATATAGGTTAGGCTACATCCCGGAAATTTTAAAATATCCCGAGGTAATAACGATACGGTAATAAATTGAAATCCCCCGCAACATGGGATGGCCGGATATGTAATTCTACGCGAACGCATCGCGCACGAAATCGCGAACAGAAGCTTAGGTACTTAATAATAAGGGGTTCAGTTGGCAAGCCAGCGAGCTAACGTACACTCAACCAATTTGATATACAGACCACTATAGAACTACGCCAAAGTAACGTTTTTATTCAATTCTTAAGAAGTTTCTTACCTTACTTTACTAATTACGTCACTTTAACATAAGTAGTTGCATAGTGTCTTATGATTCAAATTGGTTGACTGTACCTACAGGTAGACTTACTCAGATTCAATTAATGACGATTAAGGCCGCATTTCACCAAACTGGAATAAGACTTACTCCGAAATTAGTCTATACAAATTCGGCATTTAATCTAGGCTAGGTATAAGACCTTATTCCAGGTTTGGTCGAATGCAACCTAAGTCGTTCCTTAGTGACGAATTTTCATACACAAGTTTGAAAAAGGAATGAGTTAATTGTCTCGAACATGTCTCTCAATACGGCAGTTAGCTCTCGAGTGTATCAGCCAGGATAAACATTGTTGTCAGGTGGTCACCAGCTGCGTCACGCCATTGGTGGTGGACCGGCTCGGGAGGAAGTTTCTGATGTGGACCACGTCTCTAGGACTCACCATTTTCCTGGTAAGTGCTAGTTAAGTAAAGTGATAGTACATTATTTCCTAGGCCCGGAAAGTAGGGGATTGCCTAACATAGTTTTGGCGAGGCCAGCTAAAATCCGGGCCCAGCAATCCCCGTTTCCGACGTTATAACTCATCAAAGACAGCACCGAATAACTTTAAATAGAAAACTAGTTCATGCTTGTTGGTTTTTTGAAACAGTTTTTTGTGTTTTGATGACTTCGGAACCCTACGCTGAGCATGGCCCGTCATGTTCTTACCCGGTTTTTTCTATCTAATTACAATACAGCACCGAGATCGAAATCCTTAATTGCGCATAAATCACATGTCTAAAATAGCTAAGTTAAACTGAACGTATTAATAATGCGTCACAGTCAAATAAGACTAAGTTTAATTCTGGTTATTTAATTTCTAATATACCTACTTAAATAATTTAGGTGTTCATTTCGTGTTATTGAAATATAAACGATATATTATATACATTTAAATAATGATCAAATAATGTTATTATACAATTCTCTATAATATTCATTAGAGCTGATCTGCCGTTTACAATGAAAGTCTTTAGTCGTCACACACACAGGTTGTCGACCTTTGTACTTCTCTTTATCATACGTTATCCCATATTTCTTCACCTCGATCAAAACGTCATTTAAACAAGCACATTGCCAATGGTTATTGGTAAAGTAGAACGTCTTCAATCGGACTCCAGAGTTTCTGAGCTCCAAGCAAAAGTTATCTTGCAGGTACGTAAACCTATTCCCTTTTAAATTCAACACTTTCAAATTGGTTCCACGAAAAGCATTAACCGGAACAGTTTCTAAGCGATTATTAGACAAATACACCTTTTCCAAATTGTGCAAGTTTTGAAACAACGTGTCTGGAAGGTTTTCAATTCTATTGTTGTTTAAAAGTATATTTTTAATATTCTTTAAAGGTTTAAAAAAGTCCGCATGAATGTCGTTTATTAGATTTGCGACTAAATTTAGTATTTCTAAGTGTATTAAATGCGTAAATAGGGAAGGTTCTGTAAGTGTGGTTATTCTGTTGGCAGAAAGCATAAGGTGTTTCATGGTTTTGAGGTTTGCGCCCAAGGCAAAATCAGGCACTTCAGTCAGGGAGCATCTGTCAAGATTCAAAAATTCTATAGCTTCAAAGGCTTCTAGGATATTATCAGGCGTATCGCTCATATCATTTCTAGAAAAATCCATAAATGTAATCTTGTGGCTTTGATCGAAAATGTACGGATTCAAATCCTTACCCAACAACAAAGAATTACTGGATAAATCCAAATGCGTCAACTTTGTTAAAGGGTCAAATACACCAAGCTCAATATACTCCAACTGATTCCCTTTCAAATCCAGTAATTTTAGATTCGGTATCTGATCAAAGAGTCCTAACGGGAATCGCTTCAAGTTGTTATACGAGATATTTAGATATTCTATCGTTTTAAATTCGTCTAAAACGCCAAGTTTTAATCTCCGGATCTTGTTGACGCTTAAGTCCACGTATTTTAAGGATGGTAGTTGATGGAAGGCTTCATACTCGAGCTCGGTGATGCGGCAGTTGCGGAGGGTGATGGCTGTGGTGCGGTTGTTATCCGAGACGAGGCCTCGGTCCAGGATGTAGTCCGCCACGCCGGCTGAGCAGACCACGTCTGTGCCGTGCGTGACGCAAACGGGGTCGGCTGCGATGCCAGTTATAGTCAGAAGAATAATCAACAATGATCGAGCCATGCCTGAAATGTAATGCTAAGTTTTAGTGTGTGTCGGATTCTTATATTTTAGAAAAATCTCAAATAGGTTGATAGATGGAAGAAGATACAAGTTGGTACTGGTAATACTTAGTGGATATCTAATGTTTTCTAAAACACGACTTTTTATAATAGCTCGTGTTAGTTTAGGTTTTTTTAAGGAAATGCTTCTATAAAACATTAAGAAAAAACCTTCAAAAATCAAAACTACAATCCTATAATCAAACAAAGACACTATAAGTTCTTGAAACTTAAAATATAAATCTTTATCACTAGAACTCTAGGCGCTGAACACGAGGTTATCAAACTTGTTTACTTTAACTTAAGTATATCAATAAACCAAAACACCACAGTACCTACTTACCAAAATAAAGTCCTTGATATGTAACCAAAAACAATTTGAACTACTTCAATAAACAAGGAAAAGCACGCGAGAAATACATAAACCTGACGCCAGTAAAGGAGTAACTCTTATTTTTAATCTGTAGTAACGGCACTTAATTAAAACTCTCGGCGGACGTCCTAACTGACCGGTTGGCCGGCGCCTTGTGGCATATCTATTTAATAATACCTATATGTTACTTGCTGTTTTTGTTTATCGAATTAGTAGTTTAAGACTGGTGTATTCAACCTTGTTCAGGTCAAGGACACGTATTGTACTTTTACGGTTCTCATCACAGCGCACCACACTTCATACCGATTTTGCAGCCAGAAAATATGATTTTACCTTATTAAAAATATTCGGAATTACGACTTTTGACCTTTTTTTTATCGCGTTATAACTTTAGAGCGAAAGGAAGCAGCTTCCGAAGTTTTCATTTTATTCGCAGTAAAAGTAACCTTTAGTACTTGTCTAGTTTGCACCGAGATTATGCAGGCCTTTGTATATTTAGGCTCATGCTTCTTCACTTTTAACCCGTGTAGCTTGAACACGGCTGAATCGACGCAAATGTGGTATTTTTAACTAGAAAGCTAGTTTTTTTAGGTTTAGGCTTTGTCAAAATATACACTCGCGCATAATATGTTATACTGGACTTCTATTCAACTTTGTTTAAGATAGGGTTGAACCTGTAAACACTATTAGTGAGGAGGCGACGCGTTGCGGCGCGTTGCTATAATAAAAACGCCTCCACTACGCTTTTGTAACCCTATATTTTATAGTTCGGTCAAACTAGGATGATCCCTGTGACAGCCATGTTTCATAATTTCAGACACATACAGTAAAATCACTTGTATAAAAAATACACTGATGTCAGTATTAATACCTACTGTGATTTACTGGACAATATCTGCAAGCAAGCAATACACCTATGTATAATGACAGGTGGATATTAATTTAAATTACTGAACATCGTCTTAAGGTTTGTATCAATGTAGTATTCGTAATATAAAGTCAAGGAAAGTGTACCTACGTGTTGGTATGAGCTGTCAAATAGGTCACCCTAGATTGACCCAACTATAGTATGCGAACGCTCCGCAACGCGCCGCCTCTGCTCTTAGTGCATTTGCGATTAAAGTAATTTCGTGTGACCTCTAATTTGGTTTAGGTAGACCACCTTTCAAATTGAAACTATGAATGTTAACGTATTTTCTAGTTCCTGATCGGCGTGTACGCAGTGCTCGACACGCACTACAAGGTTGACGTGTCGTCCGTCACTTTCATACCGCTGGTCTGCCTGGTGTTCTACATGATTCTCTTCACTTTGGGTAAGGAGCAATCATTGACGAGTCTTAACTCATTCCGCTACGACTATGACCTACTACGACTACCTAACCACAAAGTACCACGGGATTGTTCCTGTAATTTGGCTACGACTTGGGGACCTTCAAGAGACGAGCATATTCTTTTCTTAAAGGCCGGCAACGCAGCTGCAACACCTTTCCTGGTGTTGCAGGTGTCCATGGGCAGCGGTATTCACTTCACATCGTGACTCGACAACATGTTTGTGCCATCTAGCTTAAAAAAAAACACCTCACATGACTCAATATCGCGTCATTTTAAACTAATTGATACGCGAGCGCGCAACGACGCTATATTGCGTCCTTGACGTTTTTATTGCTTAATTAATCTGCTTATGAAACTTGTGTTTTTGTATACTGTGACATTTTAAACATCCATAAACATCTATTTTGATTCAAACTTATTTTACAAAAAGTAATGAATATGACTTTAATGCATGCGCCAGCAATTCGGATATTGGGTCCTCTGTTTGTAGTTGATTTTCGCTACACAAATGATGCTACAGGGCCTACATGCTACAGCGTAGCACTCGTAGCGGTTAACAACAGCTCAAAGTTTAAGTGGAGATACTTCTGGAGTAATCGACCGTACATTTTTTTTTAATATTGGCGACCGCTTCCGCGTGTGTCAAGACACTAAAAGAATACTGACGATAGCACTGCTTACCTTACTATATCGGAGTTGGCGATGTGTGACGTTGTTTGTCCGCGCAGGCGTGGGCCCGGTGCCGTGGATCCTGGTGGCGGAGATGTTCCCGGTGCGCAGCAAGTGCCTGGCGGGCGGGCTGGCCTCCTTCATGTGCTGGCTGGCCGGCTTCGTCTGGACCAGGTCAGTCAGCCTTCACTATGTGCTCCTATTATTCTTCTGTAACTTTATGGTCGATCACATGTTTGACCACTGTCAAACCTCTAATCGTCTGTTTAATTTGTGGTCAACTCCGCTCTTAGTTAAGTAGGTTTTAAACTTGTACTTTTAGTAAAAGGACAAACGGCGGGAAGCGACATTGTTTAACACTATGTAGAGATAACCTTTCCGCCTTTATACGTTACCTATTTTTGTTTTCATTGTATTGTTTTTGTTTTGTACAATAAAGGGTTCACTTACATACATACATACCTTTATAAAGGGGCTTCTAAACGGGCCATATTTTCACTGCAATATGTGGCCGGCAACTATTGGTGTCTTTCTCTAACATACTAGTAAGAGAGGGACACCAATAGTTGCCGGCCACGTATTGCAGTGAAAATATGGCCCGTTTAGAAGCCCCTTAACCCCACGATAATGATCGAGTACCTATACTCTTTAATATCATCTCCGTTTTTATTAGGAATCTGCCGTAACCAGAATCTGTCCTTAACCGAATAATCGATTATCCTAAGCCTATCCCGTCTCCCTACAGGTTCTTCCGAGACGTAGCGGCGTCGTACGGCATCTACACGGCGTTTTGGATCCTGTCCGTGTGCTGCGGCCTGGGGTTCGTGTTCTCCGCGACCCTGCTGCCGGAGACGAAGGGGAAGACCTTCGATGAGATACAGGAGATGCTCAACAAGTAAGCGACCCCATTTTCATAGGATTGATCTTATATATAACTAAAGGACGCCCGCAACTTCGTACGCGTAGAATTAGTTTCCCGCTACTCCCCCCATTTTTTCCCGTTGGGGGTCGATTTTCGGAAAATCCTTTCTTAGTGCTCACTTACATCATGAAAGGAACCCCTGTACCAAATTTCAAGTTTCTAGGTACAGTAGTTTCGGCTGTGCGTTGATACATCAGTCAGTCAGTTTAGCCTTTTATATATATAGAAGATATTATGTGCCCTTCATTTGTTTACAAAAGTAACCCGACATTGGACTGGATTGGTCACGGTTTTACGGCGCGCGCACATATAGCGAAGTTCGCGGAGCGAATTTTTCACTGCCCAAGAATCATCGTCTTTGGACGTGTTGAAATAAGATCGAAAGTAATTAACATTTCGTTGTATGTGCGCCGGCCCTAAAACATATTTCAAAAATCCTGCTTTTAACTGATCACATCATAGACACCCAATAGATAACATTGCTACAAGTAAAAAAAAGTGATAATTTGTAGTCTAGAGATCGCCAATTTGCTAGGAAGGGGAATATATCCACTACTTGTAAGACGTAGCAAAGATTGGGAATAAGAATTGTACCCAAATGCTGTTGTTAATAATAAAACAACCATTGTTCTGTCGCTGACCTAACCCAACTTTGATTTTACCTTCAAACAACTTCTCTACCCTTAATAAGGCACAGGCTCTATATTGACCACATTACAATAAGCTGAAATTGAACTTTACTACCTACATTTTTATGATACTATTTTAATTGTATTTTGTAAATATAACATCATCTATAATTACTTTATTACTCTTTGGAGATTTGCGATTCCATGACGGTATTTCATTTTGGTCTAGTATTTTTTACTTTAACGGGGCCTTATTAAGGGTTAATACGTACTCTTATGGCCGAACCCTATATTCAAACCGCGGACAGATAGGCTTACTTCGGATTAAAATTTGACACATTTTGTATGGGCAAACGTCTAATTTTAACCCGAAGTAAGCCTAATCTATCCGCGGTTTGAATATAGGGTTCGGCCGTTAGTCAACTAATATTTTTTTTTCTTTCCACAGAACCAAGGAGCCAAAACCAGTAGACGTTTAAGGAAAATGTTATTTAATATCTAGTTTAATAATAAAAACAACACTCAATATAATAATACTTTATTCTATACTCTTATAATAATTACATAATCAAACGAATATTCATAATAAGTATACAATTACCTAGTGAACTGAAGAGGGCAGATCCTAAGTCCTAGCACATCCTTTCCTATTTCTGCTACTCCACACACTGGACAAAGTTTCCCTTTGTGTTCTGGCATGTATGACGCGGCACATAGGGCGCATTTTTCTTCTGGCTTACCTCTGTAGATAGGCTTGTAGCTAATTCCGCAGATAGTGAATGGGTTATGTTCATCGTATAGTAGTTGGTGCTCGTCGGTGGGTGTCTTCTCGCAGGCTTGGAGGATTTTTCTCGCCTGCTGGGCTACTTCAGGCCTGGGGCCTAGCTCGAGGAGTCTCCGGGCGAAGGAGGCGGCGGTCCGGTAGTTCTTAAGCTTGAAGAACATGTTGAGCGCGGTGCGCAGCGTCAGGATCTGGTGCACGGGCTGCAGCTTGCAGTGGGTGAAGTACGCGGCCATCTCGCAAGTGCGTTTTTGCTCGTCGAGGGTGTTTTTCGGCATCGCTGTAACGAGGATGTAGTGTTATAGATTTTATTTGATAATCGAAGCGATATAATTCAAACTATGTTTTAATGGGAACAAAGATCTAACTTTTTTGAAAAATTGATATTAATAAATAGAATAGAATAGTAGATTCAAACACAAGGTGCATTCGCGCAAACGTTATCTTTATCGAAAATGTGTAGAATTGACATAAGCAGTCGGATGGTCGCGTCGCTTATGTCAATTCCATACATTTTAATAGTTATCGAAAATCGTTAACGTAAGCGCATTTGTAATAAAAAAAGGTCACTGTAAAAGTTGAACCGCCTTTCGAATTCGAAGTGTTCTAAACTTATCACTAGTATGAACGCCTAAAACAGACTTACATTTAGTTTCTAGTACTAGCTAAGCTAAGCCAATGGAAGACCATGTTAGTCCCTACTGAAACTTGGCGAACAGGTTTACCCGCTATTGATAAAAACACGATAGCTAGTGTGCTTAAGATACGCTTTGTCCTTATCCTTCATTGTGACATTTGAATTGGACAGAAAGAGAATACTTTAATAAAAATAAGAGCGATATAATCAACAGAGGGCATTAAAATAAAATGCTGCAGAAGAAGAATAAGTGCGCTGACCTTTCCTGGCAGACTCCATCTGCAGCCCCAGCAGGTACTCCCGGCAGATCCCGAGCAGCTGCTGCGCCTCGCTGAGCTCGGCCTTCCCGTCCACCAGCAGCAGCGGCACGCTCTGCGCCACCAGCCGCAGCTTGTCCACGGCCTCGGTGAACTTGCCGGACGTCGTCAGCTGGTAGCACTGCTGCAGCTGGCCCACCAGGTCGTTGAGCTTCATGGCTGGGGAGGGAGAGGGTTGTTAGCGGAGAATATGGAACGTATTTTGTGATTCGATGTGAAAATATTGAGCACTTAAGTGCCTGTCAAACATTGAATGACAAGTCGTTAGCAAACCAAGTGCGATATAGGATCGGCGAATATACAGCGAACCGCGGCGCGGAGAATTTTTTACGGCTAATGCATCATCGTCTTTTTATTTTTGTTTTATCGTAAAAACGGTAACATACAAGCGTCAAATTTGGTATGATTATAGTACAATCCCTGACGAAAAACAAAAAATACAAAAAATGGTCAAGTGTGAGCCGGGCTCGAGCTGCTTCGATTAAAAATCGAATTCAAATCGGAATATAATAAAGTCTCAAATGCATTGAGTGCGGAGGCGGCGTGGTACTAAAAAGCGTGCCCAAATCGTGGCTGACGAGTTCTTAGAATGAGAACGTATCGTACATCGTATCCTACTCGCACTTGAGCGTTTTTTTGTACTAAGTCTGTAGTGTTCCAGTGTGTTTGCCAAGTACAGTAAAACACAACTGATATGGCTTACCGATGTACCTGCGCAGATGACATATTTTCGAAGCGCGGGAACCAATCAGCGTGATCCATACGTTGCGCATCTGTATTCTGTGCTATTATTGGTTAATAGTGACGCCATGTTGGCTCGCGCCCGCGTGTCATTCAGTCAGCCGGTAGTGAGATGGAAAAAGTAGATGCAATTTAA
Source organism: Acleris cristana (assembly GCA_948252455.1). Classification (NCBI taxonomy): domain Eukaryota; kingdom Metazoa; phylum Arthropoda; class Insecta; order Lepidoptera; family Tortricidae; genus Acleris; species Acleris cristana. The sequence goes on from OX411794.1 coordinate 4,960,775, forward strand.
TTTGAACCTTATAACTATTACGTACAAGTCTGATCGTGGGTTTTAATCGTGCTTTCGGAAATCATCGGAATTGTTGTTCGTGTCGACACGCCATATAAATTGTGTTCTACTGCAAACGTGACATGTTCGAGCTCGAGCAATACTAACTGAGCACGGGCAGCAGGTCCTTCCCGCTGGGCTCCTGCCAGTTGCGGTGCAGGCGCGCGCCGAGCGGCGGCGTGCAGGGCAGCGCGCCGAACGTGACGCGCGCCGCGCTGTACATCGCCAGGAACGTCTCCAGGTACGGCTCGAAGTTCACGATGCCTACTTGCTCGTTCAGTAGTCTGCCGAACATAGTCGATTAATATCAATGAATCACACAAGTTACGTCAAATCTCGACAAAACAGTTTAATTGGTGGTCATAAAAAACAATTTCGACAAAATGTTTGAATGGTACTGAACTAAAACATTTATCTATTGGATAATACACTTGCTGCCCAGTTAGCATTATAAGGTCCACACCATACAACATAATTTGCCAACGCATATTACGAATGCAATAGAGTCAATTTTCACATTTAATTTTCAGTCATATAAACAAGGGAAAATCAACTTTATCTCCTTTGCAGTGGATCTTTATTTTGTACACTTTACGAAGTTAGAGTTGTGTCCCATTTATGACAATCTGAATTTTATTCTTTGTTGAGTAGGTTTATAATTACCTAAAAGGAGAATAGCGTATTCAATATTTCGTCTATCTACAGACTAAGTTCTTATAGTGTGCCGGGCGGATGCAAAATGCAAAAAAAAATGCTTGCCATTATTCTATTATTGTATTTTGTTAGCTAATTATCCTAAGGCACTGGTCCCGCCGCCGGCGAGTAAGCTATGAATTATCGGCTATTTTCTTGTCCAAGAAACGAACAAAAGATAATCGCACCCGTGTAAATAAATGAGAGAGATATATATTTATAGTTCATAGTTGAGCGAGTATAGCTTACTCGCCGGCGGTGGGACCAGTGCCTTATTTGTGGTTAACTACACAATGGCTTTGTATTCTTAAGTGGATAAGCTCAGTTGAAACAGTTTAAACTATATGTATGTGTATGTATACCTGAAGGCGACCTCGAACTGGCCGGTGGCGACGTGGTCGTGCGCGGTCTTGAGCTTGGCCGCGAGCGCCGCGCTGGAGCCGCGCGAGGGCGCCACGAAGTACGCCGGCGCCTCCGCGCCGCCGTCGATGTCCGCTGGGAACACGCACACGTTCAACATACAAAAACCGGGCAAGAGCATGACGGACCATGCTCAGTGTAAGGTCTCGAAGACGTTACTACAAACACAATTGAAACACTTAGGTCCTACAGTCTCAAAACGTAAAAATACGATGGGAAAAAGTACATGCATACACATACATACCTTCACGCCTGTCTCCCAATGGGGTAGGCAGAGACTATGGAACGCCAGTGCACCGGTCTAAACATACAACTTTCGCTTCCTCTACATTCAACAATCTCTTCATGCACCCAAAAAAAGTATACCAGCAAAAGAGCGTATCTTCATGACACCTACGCCCTTTTGATGAGAAGGCAATACCCGTGTTGCATGGGCACTTTTACATGTCAATAATCTACCAGCGTTTCCTAAGAGACCACTGCTGAGAAGTGCCGCAAGCTCTCACACATGTAAAATGACCAAGAATCAAAGAAAAATCTTTGTATTTTTTGTATTTTGCAATGTATGTATAGTGAGTGGGTAAACTTCGATAACTCGTTCTTATAAGGATGATAAAAACAGTACCGGAGACGGGTGCGAGCTCCTCGGGCAGGTCCAGGTCCTCGTCGCCGACGTCCCAGCCGCCGTCGTCGCACGCGTCCTCCATCGGCTCTTCCAGTTCATCCTCCTGATGGGAAATAAATAAATAAATATAAAAGGAAAATCTCATACAAATCAGTACCTGGGTGATTATTCGGCGTTTTTACCGACGTCATTATTGTTTTCGCATATTGTTCAAAATAAACTTATTTTAAATGGAATGGATACTACCCCCGGGTCCGTTGATTTTGACATCAAAAGTTGCTGGTAGTTATCATTATTTTCGTCAATATATTGAAGACAACAATCACGGCGAATATTCACTTCACCCACCTACTGAATTTTTCATCGAGCGTGTTTTTATTTAAAAAAAAAGTAATAATGGTAAATATGTTCGTTCTGATTTGTTTAAATGTTTACCCATTTCAATTGCCACAGATTATAGACGAGTGCGTGTGCGTTTACGTGTGTAATTGCGTATGCATGCATGTGCGTGTGCGTTTACGTTGACGTATGTGTGTGCGTGTGTGTGTGTGTGTGTGCGTGCGTGTGACCTTGTCCCCGGGCAGGTCGTCGTCGTCGCCCCAGGCGCCGCCCGCCTCCAGCGGCTCGTCGCCGCCCGCGCCGCCCGCGCCCACGCCCTCCGCGCCCGACACCTCGAACAGGCTCCTGAAACAATCACAATTTTTTTACTCCCGTCCTATAAAACTGCTAATATTGATATCGTTGACGGTATCAGAATACCACCTATAGCGTAACCGGAGCGTGAATACAGTTCTTTAATGAACGTTGCCATGGTAATAACAGTTATATAATAATTATTATAGCATTATTATTACGATGGTTACACTCATGAACAATGCCAGTGATGGTGTTTGGTGATCAACTGACATCTCAATTTTTATATCAAAATTCTCTGCTTTTACAACAATTAAATGTGTAAAGATACAAAAAAAATACCATAACAGGAGCTTTAAGATAAATAATAATTGAGAAACGGCGACAGTACATCTACCTCTTTTGCACGCTCGAAGTGAGAAAAAGAGAAATGTACTGTCGCGGCGACAAAAGTTACTCGTGCGCGCAAAGCGTTAGTGTGATTTTGTACTCACTTGGACACGGCTAGCAACGGCCAGTTGGGCTGCGCGCGCAGCACCGGCAGCAGCCCGCGCAGCACCTTGGTCTGCGGGGTCACCTCGGGCACGGGCGCGCCCTGCTCCTCCAGCTGCGCCTTCAGCGCCTCCGCCTCTTCGTCGAGCTTGTGATTGGCCGCGGTTAGATAGGCGAGCGAAATCTGGGATGCAACAGAATTCAAATTAAAAATGCTTCTAGTCCGCCTATAATAATTGTATTATTGCAGAGAAATTCAGCGTGGAAACTTAGAATGGGCTGATAAAGACCACTAAAGTCGCCGTCAATAGAATTTGCTAACTATGTAAACAAAACCAAACGAACCAATTCACCATGATTACTCGATAATCACGTACTTTTAAAGATCAAGTGAGGTGTTTGCAACGATTTATACACTAAATCATTATTTTCATATTAAGTTTAAGATGAAATAACTATTCATTATACGTTATTTTGAATAAAAACACGCTTGGTGAATATTTGTGGTTGTGTCAAACAGTGCTAATTTGTTTACATAGTAAATTCTATTGACGGCGACTTTACTAAGTATTATTGCTTCAAAAAATGGTCCTCGAAGATCATACAAATGTTTCGGCACTTTACAAACGTCACATCATTTATACAAAATTAAAAATAAAAATAGTATTTATTACGCCCACACATTTTTGACTATCTATTTTTTATTTTTCCAGTCATATGTCTTTCGAACTAAACAACAACACAACACACACACATGAACACATGGTAAACATCTTAGCCTGATTGTGCAAAATGTGGTTACAGAATCAACAACAAGTTTCTAGAGTTGTTGGTAATTCTGTTATGTATCTCTGCCCTCTGAATCGAACCCAGCTTCGCAGGCAAGTCGTCGGTAACTTTAAGACATTGGTTTAAGTATGACGCCCTCACCTGGCCGGCGTTCTTGAGCAGGCGCACGCGCTCGTGCGCGTCCCCCAGCAGCAGCGCGCCCTGGAACTGCGCGGAGGCGTCCTTGCGGATCTCGGCGATCTTCATCATCTTGCGCAGCTTCTCCAGGTTGCCCGTGATCAGGTACAGGAACGAGAGCTTGTCGAAGTTCTTGGTGCGCTGGTAGCACATCTCCACTATCTGCGGAGGTTACAGCGAGATGTGTAAAAGGAAAAAACTGTTTTTTTTTTCATTGCTGTCAAACTACCACTGAACTGCGTCGAGATTTTTTTTTAAATTTTTGAATGTAGAAAGGATGGAAATCTAAGATAGGTACCTATCTCATTAACCCTTTGGTATGTCTAAGCTTGCACTGGTGCAAGTCGCTTGATCAACATTTTATACGATTTTGTACTTCAAAACAAGTGTCTAAAATGTTTGTATTTTTCAATTATTATGAACCAATAAACAATAGACATTCATCACATTGAATGAAACGTATAAAAAAGGCCTAAATTTAAATTTGACATTTGATGCGGCATCTTGCCGCAGACGACGGGTGTGCAAGTATGCAAGCCCGTCCTACATGCGAAGGGTTAAGGGATGATAAGAGATGAAGATGACCTAAAGAGTCCATCACGAACATAATCCAGAATTTAATATATATAAAACCTTCCTCTTAAATAACTCTATCTATTGATGAAAACCGTTTTTAAATCCGTTGCGTAGTTTGAAAAATAAGCGTACATACATACAGAGGGAAAGACGGCGGTAAGCGACTTTGTTTTATACTATGCAAAGAAGTGTTGCCAGTGTTTACCTGGTGGTTGCCAGTCTGCAACGCGGCAGCAGCCAGCTTGTCCCAGGCAGTGCGCTCGTCGAGGCTCTTGGCGGCTTCCAACGCGACCTCGATGTTGCCGCATTGCAGCGCTAGCGACAGTCGTGTGCGAGGGTCTTTTACGAAGTGGAGCGCCACTTCAGGGTAACCTGTACGCAAATATTTACAGAATTAAACAAATATTTAAAATCTTTACTGATTATATAAATGCAAAAAAGACTGTTTGCTTTCGTTCGCTCACGTTATAAACACAAGAAGTATGTTTATCGTTGCTTCATACTTTCTGGACGTTCACCCATATTGTTACAAGTCTAAAACACGATTTATTCACGTAAAACCACTATGTATACCTCGACGTTTCGATCGAGTTGCAATGGTGTCATGCTCACGAGCAGATTGAAGGGTTATGTTTATCGTTGTCTTGTACCCATAGGATAAACCAAGAGCCTTGGGAGTGGGTCAATTTGTGTTATATTTTCCCGTGTTTATTTTTAAACTTTTTTATCAAATACAAGATGTGTCACTTACACGTCAAACACGTTTGCTATGCTATGCCAATTACAACTTAATTCATACGAAACAAAGAATCTTTAAATCTTAACTCGAGTCGTCTGTGGTCGACCGAGGCCAGTGGCACGACTTCCAGTTGTCAGAGCCGACTGTGGCGTTAAGAATTCCAAGCACTTAATAACCCAGATGGCTTCCACTTAAAAATGTTGAAGTTTTTATCTTGTCACCACATCTTGTTAATCAGGTCTTGTTGATTAGCAAGTAATACATGTGTTATGTGCGTGTTTCCCCGTTGCCGGTTACCTTTCTCCTGGAGGTAGGCGATGATGCTCTGCCCCACGAGCTTGGCGGTGCGCACCATGTGCAGCACCTGGTCGTACTGCCGCGTCACCAGCGCCAGCTTGAACCTGCCGCACAAGCCAGCTCAGACAGATTACACGACATAACGCCGCATTTAAAGACATTTGAGGAACAATGAACATGTTATTCAAACTTATGTATGAATAATCGTGACTAAGAAACGACTTAATTCGCGGTGTAAAAGCCAGATGATCGAACTACAAAAAAAACAAAAACCGTTTTTTTTTGCATAAAAAGGTTAAGAATGTCCTCCTGCATGAAATTCCAAAACGACGTAACGGTAAAAAAATGAACATACGTTCATTTGGTTTTTACATCGCGAATTGCCATTAACTGAGTCTGAGCGCGGCCGACAGCTACTTAGTTCTAATTAATGAACCGCTAATTTAACCCTTCGTATGTCTTGACACAGATCTATACATAAAATTTGGATAACTATTTAATATTTTTATTGGTAGTTTTTAAGCTTATTTTTTTTGAACTATATCATCGAAATCAAAAGAGACTAGAATTTGGTATTTTTTCACTTCCGACGTAGGTACGAGGGGTTAAAGATCAGTCGACCAATCGACAATCAACCCCTAAAATTCCTCACTTACATAGAACGCAACCAAGAACAAATCAAACAATAAAAACCGGTCAAGTGCGAGACGGACTCGCGCACCGAAGGTTCCGGTACCAGGCATATTTCAATTTGAATTCGATTTCAAATCTAATCAGTGCGAGCCCAAATAACACTTGTCATTTTTTCGGGTATAAAACCCTAAAAATGATTCGACACAACGAAATGTTAAGCACTCTAAGGCTGGGTTTTATAAAGATCCGTTAGATCAAATTCCGATCAGGAATGTCAAAACTTGTATGAAGTTACTAAAATTTGATCTGAAATATGTACTAATTGGCCGTTAAAATGTAACAACAATGAAATTGTACCTGTATTCGGTGGGGTCGATGTTGAGCACCTTGGGCCGGCACTCGCGGTCCAGGCACACGACGCGCGCGCCGCCCTCCGACGCCAGCACCTTCACCGCGTACACTGGCACGTCCAGCGTGCGGATGATGCCGTAGTCGCTGCCAACCAATACGGTGCCGTTCAATTTTAACCCACATAAATCAACACCTTTTTTTACAATACAAATAGGAAAAAATAATTACGTTAACTCATGGTTAATGACAATAGGATCGAAGATTTACAATACAATACAAAACGCTGGATGAGAGTGGCCGCAGATCGTGATCGGTGACGTGCAATAGGGGAGGCCTACAGGCTTATTGACTGATGATGACGATGATGACTATGATGATGATGATGATGATGACGATGACGATGACGATGACGACGCTGACGATGACGACGACGACGACGATGACGATGACGATGACGATGACGATGACGATGATGATGGTGATGATGATGATAATGACGATGACGATGACGATGATGATGATGACGATGATGACGATGATGATGGTGATGATGCCGACGACGACGACGACGACGACGACGACGATGATGATGATGATGATGATGATGATGATGATGATGATGATGATGACAAAACGCTTTATTGCTCACCAAACAAAAACGTTACAGAGAAACAGCAAAACTAAAACTAAACACGTAAACAAATCAAAATAGTCCCACTGGTTGAAATAATTGGAGTTGAAACTCACCCGTCCTTACAGCAGTACTTGATGTGGTTGGCCGTGGTGTATATGAACACGGGCTCGGAGGTGCTGTCGTCGAAGGCGCCCGACTTGACGCGCGCGCCCTCGGTCACGTTGCACAGCTGCTCCAGCTTCTTGCTGCAGATGGTCACCGTGTGCTTGCCCAGCAGCGCCACCAGCGACATGTCCGCGTTCCAGATGGCGTAGCGGCATTTGCTTACTTTCACCTGAAGTACATGCTTGATGGGGTGAAACCATTTTCAAAATCGGTGTGGCCGATAATTTCCAACATATTTTTTCTTGGTTTCATTTGTTCCGTTCCCATAATTTCACCGTAGCATATTTTTGAGTGGGGCTCATAATTGTCGGAAATCAAATTTTATTAGTAGCCGAATTTCTTTTCCCATTTTTTCCCTATTTTTCCAGTTGCATATTTTCACTAACTCGTTTTGTCCTGTCACATTTCTCCTATTTCAGCAATTAATTTGGTTGTTTCGACGAAACTCCACTTATTTTTGGGCGATTTGATGCTTCAAAACTAACATAACCTAAACCTACCTACATATTTCGACCTAATAATAAGTGCAAAAATTTGCGACTCAGAGAAATCTAGAAAAAAAAACCAACTGAAAAAAACAAGATTGGGAAAAAATGCGAAAGGAATTTCTGCTACCAATAAAAAATTTGTTTGTTAGATCAATTTTCTAAAACCTTTATTTCTTAGTAGCAGAATTTCCATTCGCATTTTTCTCTTTTTAAATATTCATAGTCGTGTTTTTTTCCCTGACACCGCCTTTCCCGTCGCATTGTTAACCATTCCAGAAATCAATTCAGACGTTGGCGGAGTTCCTATTTCTCGGTGTTTTGGCCCTTACTGACGTAATACTGACATAACCTAAACCTGCTTACCTATTTCAACCTAGTTACAAGTGGGAATATTTGTGACCGAAAAAAAACAGTACTGGGAAATATGCGACTGGAGAAAATTAAAATAGGGAAAAAATGCGAATGGAATTTTCTCGTCAGCGTAGAAAACATTTAGGTAAAATAATCTAACTAGCCAAATAACGGACGTCTTTAGATTTATATGACAGGTGAACTTACCGTAGCGATGGTCCTCTTTTGCTGAACATCCAGCAGTTGAACGGAATCCGGTTCCCTGAGCAGCAGCATGCCGGTCCCCGCGTACATGATCTCTTCACACGTCGGGGTCGAGATCTTCTTGGACACTTCGTTTTTCAGGTTTTTAATCACCAGCTGTAGGATATACGTCGACGTTAAACGAGTACGCTAGTGATTCCCAAGCTTTTCAAATTCACGAGCGGTGGAAAAGTGGTGGAAGTTATGTGTGGAGCCCTAACAAGGATGAATTTATGACATAGAACAAAGATAGGGTGTAATTAGTTTTAGGTGTAGTAGCAAGACAAACATGGTTAGTGTGACATTGTCTATTTGTGCACACATCTAAATGCAACGTTTGCTTCAACGTCTCTTTCATTACGCGAACCACCTTGACGTCATAATAACAAGAGGGGGGAATCCGGAGATACGGATGGAGGGAATCACCTGAAAGGCCTGTTTTAACTTGTTCCCAACGAGCGAGCTCTGTCGTTACAGTATTGCAGTAGCGTGAGAGTAGAGTCAGATAAACTTATTTAGAAAGCCTTTGCTTTCCCCATAAGAGGAATGTAAGTAGTATCAGTAGTGTGTTGTGTTGTGTTGTGTCGTGTCGTGTCGTGTCGTGTCGTGTCGTGTGGTGTCGTGTCGTGTCGTGTCGTGTCGTGTCGTGTCGTGTCGTGTGCGTGACCGGCCTGGTTGTTCCGGTCGAGCGCGGCGAACCGGTTGCGCGCGACCCAGACGGCGTGCGCGGCGGGCGCGCGCAGCGGCTCGGCGGGCTCGGCGCCCTCCTTGCCGGCGTACAGCTCGTACGAGCTGCTCTCGCCCACGCGCCAGTTCACCAGCACGCACCACTCCGCGTGGTTCAGGGACATGCTGCGACACACACACAGCGGTCAACTCCTTCAATAACCCGGGAGTCGATTTTCGAATCTCATTTCGGTGATTAGGAGGCATAAGGTCCCGTTCGCAAAACGTACCCTCTACAAACGGTCCCTTTTATAGAATTTCCCATTCGCAAAACGTCCCTTTCTCAAAACGTCCCATCCCTTTCGCAAAATATCCCTTGGTAATACGCCCTTTTCGCAGAACGTCCCATCCCTTTCGCAAAATATCCCTTGGTAATACGCCCTTTTCGCAGAACGTCCCATCTACAAAACGTCCCTTTCGCTAAACGTCCCTTCTGCAAAAATGCGCATATAAGTACAGAAAAATTAAGCCTTCTTTTATGGACGAGAGAAATGGGCAATAATAGTCCCTACGATGATCTAGAGCAGGTTAATGGCTTCACACATACACATTTGATTTACAGACAAAAACTCTAGTTTTTAAATCCGTAATATTATAGAGTAATGTCTTAGAACGAAAAACCTGCATTGTATTTCATTAAATTCGCGTATGGAAAACATGTCCCTAGAAATTCAGATTACTTTCTAGATGACTTTATTAAGTTCCATGGTTGAACAAGAGGCCAAACTAAAACATTTATGCTTACTGAAAATCAACAAGATCAGTATGATTTTTGGATACAGTTTTGATAGTACGACGGAACCTATGCAATTAACAATTTATTTCTATTCTATAGGATTGCATACATGAATACAGTACTCTAAATAGCTCACGGCCGGTTATCGCTATCATACTTGCACTCGCATCTGACTGTATATTTGTCACTTGTTTCATAGAAAAACGAAGATTGCCGATCACTATTAAGAAACCGGTCGTACTGTTCATAACTGTTAAATACACTTTGGTGCTGTCAGATCATTCGTGCAATTATCACTCTAAAACCCTTAATTACAATTTTAGGACATGGGAAGGCTATGCTATATAGGCTCTGAAGCCCTAAAGGGCAAAATAGACTAGCAATAAAAATTGCACATGTTGATTGCCGCCTGCCATCAACTTCAGTTCTAGAGCGAGAAGCACAATTTTGCTGTCTTTTTCTAACTTTAAAGTTAGAGTAAGACGGCAGTCAACTTCTGCAATTCTAAACCTGGCTTTAGACTTTTGCCATCTTGAAACAACACAAATTTTATAGTTCAATACAAATTCGTTGGCAACCCTAAGATGGTAGACCTCTATACTAGTCATTTCGCCGGTTGTCTTTGTAACAGGAATTCCAATTCCCAATAATGAACTTACCTGTAAGGCTGATGCCTGCCACTGCCCTTTATCTGCATCACGGGAGAGTCGCGATTCGTCTGCATGTCCAACTTGCGGATTTGCCTGTTGTTACAAAGCTAATGTTACACACAGGCACAGTTTAATTAAACCTTTTCTGGCTGTACCAATATAGTTTAACAAAGAATAAAATACATATCCAATTATTTAACCAATTTCAGAAGTAACATTTCACGTGAACTAAGGTACTAATGTTGAAATTGTCGCTAAAAATATGTGGTCAAAGTAAAATAAGTGAACTAAAAAAATAATCTGCGCCAAGCGTTCATTGTCTTCCTACAACTCGACATCAAGATTCAGTAATTCGTGATTATAAAAAAATAAGTCTAGCCAAGCATTTACAAACTAGAAGTTGCGCGTAAACCTATGTGCAAAAATTGGTTTTCATGCACATTACGTTAACAAATATATTCGCTATCGGTCTGCGCATAAACAAAACGTCTACGTCTCCCGAACGCCAAACTTTGTTAGACGTACAGTCAAGGAAATTGATTCGTAGACCACTTTGGACTATGTCAAAGTGACACTGTCAATAAAATCATAAAAAGTCTCTTACGTTTTGATTGATTACTTGACTTTGACATAGTCCAAAGTGGTCTACGAATCAATTTCCTTGACTGTACCTAGTCTAGAAAAGCTACAGAACTTGAACCAAGATTTTTATAAGCATGTCGAAATCAAGTTTTTTTTGCTATCATTGCTTCCTAGGCCAAGTATAGAATATTTGCGATAAATGGACTACAAAAAAAAACACACGGCGAGATACGCCAGTCGACTAAATGAAAATTCTGCCTAATGATATTGCGTTTCGATAAAATTATAGGTCTGTGTAAACAAGATAGGTCTGTGTGTTGGTCAAAATAAATAAATATACTTTCACTCGTTCGATCCTTTCGTGGCATCGCGTGAAAAACGATCAATATTACACGCAATGTTTCTTACCTGTCTTTAATATAGAACAGCAGATTATTGTGCACGGCGTACGCCGGCCTCTCGCGCTGCAGCTTGAACAGGATCATGCCGGCGTCGTGGCCCGCCGCGAACAGGTTGAGCGTCGGGTGGGACGCCAGCACCCAGTACCTGAGAGAAAACATTAGGGAAACTTAAAACAACAATAGGTTATTTTTTTATGGAATACAAAAGCCAATCTAGCTTACAGGCTACCAGGAACTTTAATGTACTCGGCAAAACCATATTGCTTTTGATGTGTTTTCGTAGTTTTAAACGCGGCCGCCATTACTGACAAGTAAATAACAGTGAAAATACGATAACATGTCAAAATTAATGTCGGTTTAGAATAGAATAGAATAGAAAACATTTATTTCGCTTAATTTCTTACATATTTTTATATTGTGTGAATAGCAGAGTCGTGAGAATGGTATCCACTCAGCTATGTGTCGTACCACCTATTGGAAGCACTACGCTGGTTTTCTGTGGACCCAGGTAGAATAGAATCCCAACCCCAAGCCATGGTTAGGGAGCTATGAGGATCATAGACATTTGTAAAGAAATCTCAATGCTGTAAACTCAAGACTTCAGCGGCGTTCTTATCGCCGAGGACTAAGATGGAATGCATCTATGCAATTCATTCTATTTGATTGTTTTACCCCACACCGAAACACTGATCTGCTTGTATCTCGCGAGGAACACACGCACACACACACATGTTGACACACTCACCGCTCGTGCTCCCGCCGGAAAGAGTGCAGGCACGTGCGCTTGGTCATGTCCCACACGCGGATGAACTTGTCCTCGCTGTTGGACAGGATCAGCTCGTGTCTCGCGTGGAACAGGACGCACGACACGTTGTTGTAATGGCCTCGGCATGTGTCCACTTCCCACGCCTAGAAACATAGTTGTGAAAAGAAAAAGAAATAGAAAACATAAGTGCGACGCCGAGCGAAGCGAGTGGTTGAGAATATCTAAATGGAACAATGGAAAAAAATCAAACAAAACATTCTACTTTCCTTAATTCATATATCATTTTTTTCCATAATTAAATCCTTAACTCTATATATTTAGAATATATGTATAGATTTAATTTTTGAATTATGAACAACAACCTTTTTTGTGTGTGATTATGTATTTTTACCCTTGACTGTATGCAGGTATTTTGACTCACATGACTAGGATTACCGTTAGTCTATTTAAGGGACAATTAACTTGTTCAATTTTCAAACTTTTAACTACTTAATCGTTATTGACTGACTCTGAATGCGGCCGTAAACTTACTGAAATGAGAGTAAGCAATGAACCGAATCACTATATCCTGGATACGCACTTGTACGCACTTGTACGCACAGTGACCCATTCCAAACGCTCCTGCATAATATATACCTTTGCGTCGTTCATGCGCCACAGCTTGACGAGCCGGTCGTCGGCGGCGGACACGATGAGCGGCAGCGAGGGGTGGAAGGCGGCCCAGTTGACGCCGCGGTCGTGCCCCTCTAGCACGTGCTTGACTACCGCATCCGCCTGCTCGCATATTCAACAACATATACAGTTTAAACACTGCATTTTTTTGGGCAATTGTATAAACGTATTATTTCATATAGCTTTGGCAAATCATCTCAAAGGATCCAAGTTTTATAATCTTTTGGATGTTGTTTTTCTTGATTACTGATAAGGAAGCGAATGAAATTCGTATTTGACCCAGCGATGTATAGCGTATTTAATTGAAATGATATATTTTTTTGTGATTAAGGTTTATTTCCAATAACTTCAAACATAAACATATTTTTATTAAATTGCATAATGGAATTATAAGCTTTTTTTCCATATGCAAATGGATAACATACCTACTACATTTGAGTATCTAGTTTTTATATGGGTTAACAACCAAATACTACATTACAATTAAATATAAGATAACAGAAAAAATACTTTAATGAGTATACAAGGAAGTTGTAGTTTGATAACAATATTTTTAACAGTTTTAAAATATTTGACTTGTACTATTTTAATCAAATAAATAGATTTTGGTGCAGCGTTTTCAAATTTTGCAGATAATAAACTCTTTCATATCTGATGAAGCTCAACGCAAAATCAACTCACCTGTCCGAACAAATCTGTGGCCTGCGGGTTCCTCAAGTGCTCAGCTAACCCAGCTGGCCCCGGAGCCACATTCTTCTTCCTCAGTCCGCTGAAGTCCCAGACCCTCACAGACTGGTCCAAAGAAGCTGATACAATTAGGTCCTCGACTGGATGGAACTGTGCACACATGACGTAGTGGTTGTGTCCTGTGAGCACGCTGATACATTGACGGGACTGCCAATTCCATATTCTGATTGTCTGTGGAATAAATAATGGGAAGTAATTAAATGGTCAGCCGTTATTAAAATTGATCAGCAAAAAAAATCAGCAATTAATTCATTTGGGCAGCATAAAAAGATTTGGGTGGCAATAAATAAAAATCGGGCTACAACTCTTTGTTCAGCAAACAATTTATAAACGGGTAACATTTTAAACAATTTCGATCAGCTTTTTTTGTCATTTGTCTGCCTAATAAACAGTCGAGCTGCAAAATAATTATTTGGGCAGCAAGATTTTACAATTGGTCAGCAGAGAAAACATGTCTGTAAGCAGTTTAATTAAGAGGTATGCATATTAAAATAATGATCATCTATAATATAGAAGTGGATTGCGTTTAGTTTGAAAAGTCAGCAGTGTTTACAAGTTAAGTTTTGTCACACAATTTTCTATCACAATCACACCCTAGATTAACCAAAATTTGTATCATAAATATGAGGTAGGTTAGGTTAGGTTCGTTTTTATATCAGGCCCGGAGGGCCAGAACAACCCAGAAATAGGAGATCCGCGTGAGCGGAGCTCCGTCGACTCTGTTAAATTTGTAAATTTGATTGTGGGTTTGGGATGTTTGTGTTGCCGGCACGGCAGTAAATTTGTTAATTACACCTCTGTGTACACAACTGTACCCAAAAGTGTATCTATTAGGAAACACTGCATTGGTATTTAAAAAGGGGATCTATAAGGAATAAAGGCGAACTTTTTTCAAGGGTGTATCTGCGAGGAAAGTGTGCCCTAGAGGAATAATTCTATATAAATTGAATAATTTACAAAAAAAGAGAGTATATTTGAATGAACTTTGTAATAGTTGCGCCCATTTTGTTGATGGCCAATTTGATTTTATTGCTTCCTTTTTTCTGCTGGACAAAATGAATTATTTTGCTTACCTTCTGATTGCTTACCAAAATTTAATTAGCTGTGGGTCGTTCAATGCAGCTCAAATATTTAATTTGCTGACCAAAATAATTTAGAGCAGCCCAATATGTCATTAATTGCTGACAGATTTATAAATGTTTGCTAACCATAAGTTGCTTACCAACTAGCTATTTTGGCTGACCAAATACATATTTCTGTTCACCAAAATGAGAATATTTTGCTGACCGGTTAATTGATACCCATAAATAATTATGGATATTTTATCTATTGTGAAATATTAAAACTAGCAAAGTGCCAACCTCAATGAAAAATGATGGAATGTTTCTTTACTTAACCTTTTAAATGCCACAGACTACTCTGCCAGGCAAATTAAAGGTCGTGCCCCTGTCGCCACGACGCCGACGCCGCTACATCCGTCACAAGTTCAAGAGACTTTTTCGTATCAATAATTTGTATAGCATAGCAAACATGTTTGGCGTGTGAGTGACACATTTTGTATTCGACATATGGCATTCAAAAGGTTAATCTGTGTTGGGTTTGATTTACTGCAACATTATTAATTGTGTGTCATAAAGACTACTACCAGTATTATGGACTGCAATACCCTAAAGGAATTATCAGTACTCTTCAGTACTGGCCATTCATTTTGATAAGGGTAATTCGCAGGACTGCAAAACTTAATTACTATATAACTGCAAAATGTTTCCGATTGCGTTGGCACTAACCTGGTCATCAGAGGCACTGAGGATCCATGGGTACTCATGGTGGAAGCAAGTAGTGCGGATGTAGTCCAAGTGACCAAGCAGCGTGAACAGACAGCGCCTTTGTTTGTAGTTCCACACCTAAACATATGAAATAGTATTTTATTATAATTCTCTAAATTTAGTTTTGTCTAGTCACAGGGCCATGGTAGGAGTCTTAAAGCTTTCCAGGAATTAAATCGAGCTGAATCTAAAATGCAGAACCATAGAAGCACATTATACAACTCTAATTTAGGGACTGCACTCCAACTGGTAAGGTGATAACTATAGTAGTTTATCATTGAGTAAGTTCACATGTTTCATTTATTGATGACAGTTTTCTGGGGAAAATAGATAGTGTTATGGCAAAAGCATTCTCATAAATCACCCTTGAAAATTCAATAAGCATAAATTCCTGCCTTATATAGGATACAGAATAAATGGATTGCTCAATTTTTCGCTTATTCGGTCCCATAAGCTAGGAGACAACAGTGATAAAGTTTCTTAGAAAAATGATTACAATAGGTTTTTTTTCAAAACCCTTAAAAGAATGCGCTTGTAATTTTTACAAAAACTAATGTTTCATGATTTATATCCTTCAAAATCATAATTAAAACGATTGACCTTAGATACATCATGGCAATGAGGTTACAACAAATAGTTAATTTACCCATATAGCACTTTCATCTTTATATATTACTTTATATATTAGTTATAAAACACTCCAAAGAATTTATTATTCTTCATAATAAATTCTTTGGAGTGTTTTATAACTCTGTTTGAGCGAACTCTAGTTGAGCATTAATTAAAATCACTATTATATTAAATGTAGCATCATTATCCTACAAATGGCTGACCGTTTATTTTATCCTTTTAAAATGATGACTTACCACTCGCTGAGCTAGTTAATGACAATTAAGTCGGACGTCTAGGTTGCCGACTGCTGGTATATACTATTGTAGCATTTGCATCTATACTGTGGTAGTTGATAAGGCTTTTTTTGGAAAATGACAAAGTTTATATACGTGACGAAACCTATTTTGTAGATGTTTGGGAGTAGATCTATTCATGTGAAATTGAACCTGGTCTGGATGTTTGTTTATTAATCACACAATACAATGCATATGAAAACATTGACTGTTACTACAGCTGCGGCATGTCAATGTAAACATCACACATATGAATAAGACAGTTATTACACCTACAGAAAACTATAACTTAACTAAACTTAAAGATGATGTAAGTTGACCGCTTTTTGGGCAAGAAATATGAAAGTTATGACTTATTTGATCCAATAAATTTGTTATATTGAAAATAAATTTATAATGATAAAAAACTGTAATAAATTAACATACTAACACCATAAACTAAAGCCATAAACTTGTCCAATGATATGTGATTTTTTATCTGACTCAATAACTGTTACTAATTGCTTATCATATGTTACAACTACAACCTAAGAATCAATTTCAAACAGTATGTAACTATTTACTTCAGAGATGGTTATACTAATCAGACGCAAAGCTCTACGACTAAAAACATGGAACACAGTCACAGTCAACCTAAGGTAGCCATTTCCAGGTGGCTATTGAAGTTCATACCTTGATCTTATAGTCATCTCCACCAGACACGAACAAGGGCTGTTGGATGTGGAAGCAGATGCCACGTACAGGTCCATCGTGTTCATCAAATTTCTCCAGTAATGTACACATCCGATAGTCCCACAGCTGAATCACGCCATTGTGCAAACTCGCCAGAACCCATGGTCTTTTGGCATGAAACGAAATTCCTTTAACCCTCGCCGATTTCGTTTCAAATTTTGTCAGCATTTTGTCGAGAATTAATAGAGATATTTAAGTAAAATTCAACTCTCACAGAAAGATACAAACGATCGACATGTCAAACCGGCTGACGTGACACGTCCAAAGAGGGTTGTACCAATCGGAAAAAAACGATTTTTGCTGGAACGTTTTTGTCATAACCTCCATATGAGTAATTATATTCCTTGGTACACCCTAGAATCCGAAAAAGAAAATTTATGATAGACGCGAAATAACTACACATATGAATGTTATTCAATGTAACCACAATCTGGCAGTGCCAATAGCTTAGCGTCGTTAAGAGAACAGAGAACCTAAGCAAGCGTATTAATTTAATTAAAAAGTTACCTGACAACGTCAACTTGACATTGACAGACAGTTGTCAATAACATAAACACGCTCGGCGCTCGCGTTTCATAAAAAATCTTCATTCATTCTTAAAACAAACATTGTTTAATGTTAATGACTGCCAATTAACTTATACCATCATATTGAAAGTTGCCGCAAAAAAACTAGTACAGTAGTAGTGTAGTGCAGTAGTACTATATTCTTTCTTCTAAGTTTTAAGATTGTTTATGTTAATCAGGACATAACCTCTACCTTAAAATGACTACAGAGGAGTTAAAAGAAATAGGAAAGATATGTATTCCTGGTATGAGGTTAAGCTTAGCCGACAAAGAACATATTTCCGGTCCAGGAACTTATGAACTTAATGGGTACATCTATGCGACATTGACGGGTATCCTTAGACTTGAAGTTGATAAGATAACCAAGGTAAGAAAAAGGCAATGTGATTTTTTTAATTATTACTTCCACCTAGTTCTACTGCAGCTATTGCAGTACTGTATCAGTTATTATGAGTTTGGTTGAATTATTAGTGGTATATAAAGATAGTTTCATAGAGGTTAACACTGATGTGATTCTTATTTATTTCATTGTTTCAGGCTGAAATTGTATCGGTTCATAGTCTTAGAACACCAAGCATACTGCCAAGAACAGGTGATATTGTCACAGCCAAAGTGACAGTTGTAAATTCCCGAATGGTGCAGTGCCTTATCCTGTGCGTTGGTCCTTCGGTTCTAGAACGCCCTTACCGAGGAATACTGAAAAAGGAAGATATAAAGTCCACAGATAAAGACAGGATTGATCCATATAAGTGCTACAGGCCTGGAGATGTTATATTGGCTAGAGTTGTATCCTTTCAATATGATAGTTTTAGATTTAATCATCTGTCTAGTCATCTTTAATTTCATTATTTTATAAACTAAATTATTGCTATAACTTCCTTAATTAGCAAATCAGTTGCCGATGACAGAGATTCACTGGTATCATCTTTCAACGGCTGAGAACGAACTGGGAGTGGCTATAGCTACCGCAGAGGGTTCTCCACAAGGAATCAACATGGTCCCAATTAGCTGGTCAGAGATGCAGTGCCCCAAGACCTTAGTCAAGGAACCTAGGAAAGTGGCCAGGGTCATTCCAGAGAACATCAACCAATCATTGTTGCATGGGGACAAGTGTCAGGTTAAAGATAATGATGATAAGAAATAAAGTGTTATTTTGTAACCTGTTTTTATTCCATGATCTTAAAATGTAATGTGTTAATAAAATACATTGTATACAGATATTATGTCTATTCCAGGTGCTAATAGACACCAACATTATTTGAAAATTTAAATTGAGTTGAGATGTGTGTACTAATTGGTTTTTTGAACTGATTTCGAAATGGTATGCAAATTTTATTGATCATCCTAGCGAACATTCGAGTCTATGAGGAAGTAAAGATGATCATTCTTCCTTAAACCCATATTTCATGCAAATTTTATTTTTTTAAATGTGTTGTTTTGATGATTTAAAGTTAAACTGCTATGTAATGAAAAAATATTAAATTTTAGGGAGTCCACTTTCAAACTCACAATTAATCATTTAATTTTAAAATTTAATTATGCAATAAGGTTTAAAGTTTTGTAGAAATTCAAATTTGTAAATTTGTCTAACATTCAAATGCATGAAAGGGAAAAAACAGCAGAATGGCATATAATTTTCGGACGGAACATTTTTTCCGAACGAAGCTGTCAATCAATCACATGTTCGACGTTCTGAAACTTAGGAATTGTTTTCGAACGTCACACAATTGTTGAATTAAACAATTTATATATTAAGAAACATGTCAGTAATACTTCAAAATATTTACAAAATGAAGCTTTCAAGAGTACTGTAATGTGTAAATGAAATAAAAAATATAATGTAAATATCATGCCGAACTTGCTACGCTTCAATGTCAGAATTGTCAATAGGCATTACGAGTAGACATGGTTTTTGAACGCGTGGTACTTGTGCATGTCAAATTCTCCGAAAATATTTGTAGTTTTTCTCGCAAAATTTACCTTGAAAATTTTATATCAAGAAGCAACTAAAAGAGAATATAAATTTTAGATAATTCTGTAATCATTCCATGTTTTGTTACGCATTAGCTTTAGGGTAATGAGGTCACCATTGTCCAGTTATCATTAAACAAACTTTAGAGTGTCATAGCATAGTGTAGGTTTTAGTTCAAGCAGTATTTAGCGGTCTCCTAAACCTGGCAGTCGCCTCAAGATGAAGTTCGCCGAGCATTTAAGTGCCCACATAACCCCGGAGTGGCGTAAGCAATATATCAATTATGAGGTATTTATCACTTGTTTACACTGGTATGTTGTGATAATAAGTCTAGACTTTCAGGGTTTTATTGAAAACTGTCGCACTAATTCATTATCTGTGACTAAATACGTACTGTTTTATACCTTTAGAACGCAAGTAATGGGCTTGTTCAATGACTTCAGTATTCAGAGGTTTCTAAACAATATTTTCCAGCCTGGTTATTATGATTATGACATTCAACTTGTTAAACTTGCAATTGTTTATTAATCTTTTGTCCTTGAATACGTGATTCGTATTATTTGGTTATCACTATTCCCTTTAAAATTGTGAATAATTTGGAGTGTATCTAGAGCTTTTTTTTCTTCATTTTAATAAAAAAAAGTGGACAATTACATAGGGGTAAAATATTATTTATTATTGAATCCTATAGTTCCAGTATTTTTCTGGTACTAGTTTTATTGCTAAATATACATACATTCACTCACAGTATGGGATATTTAATGTTAGTTTGTGGTAAAACGGGGCTATTTCTTTTGACAAACCCTTAAGTTTTGTTTGTTTTTTTTGTGTTGACACCTGTTTTTAAAGTATTTCATCTATTGCAATACAATTATAGAAGCAACTTTAATTTAAAACACTTCTCTTTAAAACCTTATTTTGCTGAGATAATGAATCGGAAAGTATGAATACTGGAAATCTGAAATTCAATACAATAAATTAAGATTTTACCCTGTTGTATACACCCTATATTATGTTCTTTTGTGAACTTTAGGTAAATTAGCTCTACTTATTCTGATGACTGCTAATGATTATGTACCTTTCTATTCCAATCGTTTCAGAGTATTATTTAGATACAATTTGATATAAAGAATACCATTTTTGTAACAGGAAATGAAGGCAATGTTATATACAGCAGTAGAAGAAGCTCCATCGGCCGAAAATGTTGAACCTGAAGTACTGTCCCGCCATTTTGCCAACTTTGATGAAACTTTCTTTCATTATTGTGACCAGGAGCTCAAGAAAATCAACACATTCTACTCAGGTACTTTTTTATTATGACTTACATCTGTGCAGTGTAAGCAGCTCAGGTACTTGAAATAATTGATCATTGTTTGACAACAAGTCGTGTTGCTATCTGATTGATTGCGTAACTTGCTTTAGCGTGTTTATTGCCTGGTGTTCTGATGTGCATATAAAGTGTACACGGTATTTGAGTTCTTGTTGTTGAAACTAATCTTACATGTGCCAATCTTGATCTTCCTCAATATCATTTGATAGATTTTCTTATTGTATATCGTAACTAGCTTTTTATGAATCTTACATACAGGGTGTCCCAGAACTGTACGTAAATATTAAAGGTTAAAAAAGGCCCCTCTACACCGGTTCATAATATAGTAATCACTTACTTTTTACTTTACTTTTCTATATATAAATTCGTTTTAGAGTTATTAAGGATTTAATGGTACTGGTAAAGAACGCTGCCTTGCGGTACACCTTTGATGCTCTTGGTTAAGAATAGGATGAGTTTGTTGATTGTACTGTAAGAAGTTAATAACTAGATTAGTAGTTCATGAGGTTTCCTCTAAACTATGATGTGGCATTTATCTTGGGTTATTTCAAACAATCTCCGCGACGGATTCCATAACCTAAAAAGATTGATTGATTATTTCAAACAAAACTGCGGGTGATACTGAATTAAGAGAATATTAATAATGACGTAATAAATATACTTTCATTTGATTTGATTTGATTGACATACAAAATCACTATCAGTCATTTGAATTGGTGTCAAAAAATTCGAACACTTATTTTAATAAAACATTTTAGTTCCTTTATTACTTGTAAGACAAAGAATAAATGGTGTGTAATATAATTACCTACAATATATGGCCAACACTGAATGTGCTATGAGTATGACTACAGTCACATGCTTGAATTGGTTAATTAATGAGTCATGAACATATCAGAATCAGAAGCTAGCTAACTAATGAAAAACACACTTGCGTGTTGTGCATGTTGCGCTTACATTGTTATTCTTAAAATAAAGTCATTATTAAAGGGTCATTTGGAAAGGATGGATGAAATAAAATGAAAGAAGATTGACGAAAGAGATATACAGAGCGAAAGTGAGTGGAAGGGTCGGAAGGGGCCGCCCTAGGCGTACTTTTTCGAATCAAATCGGAGAAATACTGGAAAAGGGCCGAATTTTAAGTACCCGAAACCGACGTGCGTGCATGACTCGATGTATGAATGTGAAAGAAGCGAAAGAGATTTGTCAAGATCGTAGCAGGTGGAAAGAAGTGGTCTCTGCCTACCCCTCTGGGAAACAGGCGTGATTTAATGTATGTAAAGGGTAACAAACGACTCAAAGAAACTTATAGAAAAAATAGGGTTACAAATTAATCCTAGCAAAGCTTTTTAAATGTGGTATTGTCACGGACGAGTCTTTAAGGGATTTGGAGACCTTGTTACCGGGTTTTAGGTTTGTGAAAATATCTCTAACCCTATTGGACTTATTCCCTATCTTCCCTGAGGGAGTTGGGGCCGCCCTTCGTGTCAAGAAAACGGCGCTCGTGTCAGCACGCGACCTTTTACTCAAATTGTCATCGCACGTCTAATTTTATGGCGCAATTGTTTTGCTACGCCTCGGATGACTTATATTTTGCAGACTACACCAACGTGCGCTTAAGTTAACTTTAGAGTTGGTGCTTAAGGTCGAGTTTAATGAAACGCAGTGGGTTCAGCTTTCACTTCCGGTACGTTATGGTGGTTGGGCATACGCCGTGTCGAATATCTAGCGTCTTCGCATGGAACAGCAGATCTTGTCGCTCGCATTTATTCAGTTGATGGTGGCAATATCCCTGTTCCATTTGTTTCTGAGGCTCTTGCAAGGTGGTCATCTCTGTTTCCAGACAATGCGGGCCCTGAAAAGCTTTGAGTTTAGTTCAGAGACAATGGGACGATGTCGTTTGTCAAAGGGCATATAACGCGTTGGTGGAAGGGGCTTTGAGTGCGGATTTAGCGCGTTTAAAGGCTCTCAACGGAGCCTGGCTTCATGCCTTGCCTTCGCCGCATTTGGGAACTCTCCTCGACAATTATTCCCTTAGAATAGCTGGTCCGCGTTTGTGCCAGCTGCGGTGGAAACTGCGCGAGGCCCTGGTGCTGTAAAGGTCTTGAGCTCTTTAAGAAATTGGGTTGTCGCTTGAGAGACAGGCCGCTACCCTCGTTCTGGGTCTTATTTCGTTCAGCAGGTGTCCATTGCCATTCAGCGGGGTAATGCTGCTGGAATTATGGGGACCTTTGATCCTGGTACTTTGCGGGGGGGCGGGTTTTTTAGGCAGTGACGTGTTTTCTTTTTCTTCTTTTTATTTTATGTATGTATGTGGCTTATAAATGTCAATTAATGTCTAGTTTTTAAGATTAAATGCTTGAATAAATGATTGTTTAGTAGTCTTGTTCTTGTTAGAAGTTAGGTACTTAGATCCAAATAATGCTATTTCATGTCTTGCACAATCTGACTATATTGGCAACCGTATCGAGTTGTGTTGCGTGGACTGTGAACTCCAGTTGGTTGATTAATAAAATCAATCAATAAAATCGATCATGTGGCCGGAAAGCCGGAACTTTCCGATTCGATTTCGCCTCAGAAGATTTGTTCGATGCGATTGTGTTTAAGTAGATGAACAATCTGGGCCTTTATTCTTTTGTTTTAAAACCCATTTGCTTCGAAAAAATATTTTTTAGTCAAATTCAAATCTTATTGCGATGAAAATAGAGTTGCGTATATATCCTTATCGACGCTATGAATAGGTACGCCAGAACGGGTGGCATGGAAGCGATTATTGTAACAAATTCTTGAGGAAGGTTGAAAATTGACGATATACATACTTACACAGATAATTAAATACTCATATACCCATACAGAAAACAGTCAAAACTCAGGAGTAAATGTCCGTGCTCAACTTAACCCTGTTCCATATATTAGAGACCGAATGCACTAGGTATTTTGTGTAAATGTGATAAGATATGATATAAAAAATAATATCATAACATCATAAGGAAGTCCTTACTGTATGGAGCAGACGATCTCGATATGACGGGTGTATTTCCGACCATTACCTACATATATATTTGCACCAAAATTTGCTTGTAAAGGGGACCACCTGGGACCACTAGCTTCGTAGGCAGGTTCACTACGAACTATGCTAACCACGTCGTCAAATATTATAACGATCTGTCCTGACTCCTCAGAAAAGCTAGCAGAAGCCACTCGAAAGTTCGCCACGCTCCAGAGCGAGTTGAAAACCCAGTTTGACACAATCAAGCCCAAGGCCGGCGGGGACGGCAGGAAAGCTCCGATGCCTCGGCGGAAGGTGCAGGAGCTGAAGTTGGCCTTTAGCGAGTTCTACCTGAGCCTCATCTTGCTGCAGAACTACCAAAATTTGAATTATACGGGGTTTAGGAAGATATTGAAGAAACATGATAAGGTATAATATTTATACTAGCCTAGCCTAGCCTAGTAGGTATTTGTAAGTAATATTTCAACAACAATATTACAAGTCACAACAAACTTAATCTGTATCAGAATTGCAAATTAACTGCTCTATATACTAGGTGTACATACTATAAGCCCAATGGAATCCTGACCCGCCATAGAACTGTGTCACAGTGACGTTATGATTCAAGTCATAAGAAGTGTCAAACAATTTATTTTATAATGTCACTGTGACACCGTTCTATGATGCGTCAGCAGGGTCTAATTGGGCTGATAGAACCTACCTCTTATAATAGTAATCATAAGAGTCCGGTTGCTGCCGGTTACGTTGTTTTTATAATTAATATCTTACATATAACGTAGTAATAGTAATTAGAACAGCTTAACTACCGGCCTTCACATGCTTTCTTTAGATTTAAACTAACATTTTTGTTTTCTAGTTATTAAACGGCAGTAATGGCGCGCAATGGCGAGCCGAACACGTGGAAACCTCCCACTTTTACACAAATAAAGACATAGACAGATTAATTAGTGATACAGAAGCGACAGTGACCAACGAGCTGGAGGGGGGGGATCGGCAGAAAGCCATGAAGAAGCTAAGAGTTCCACCGCTGGGCGAGCAGCAGAGTCCGTGGACCACGTTTAAAGTGGGACTGTTCTCGGGGTCTTTCGTAGTGCTGTTTATTACCGTTGTTTTATCTGGTAAGTGCCTTATTTACAAGCTTTTTATTACTAGCACTAAACCGTACCATGTTCGTACTATGAATGTATCAGGTCCGGAAGGTAATTAGTATTAAAATGTTGGTCGGTGACAGAATGGTCTAGTGGGCATAGTCTCATACTTTTCAATACAATGTTTTTTTTGTCTGACACGTTCCTATTACGGTCATGGTGTGATACGGTGTAGTGGGTAGAGACCTTAACTTGCAATGTTTATAACCTCCTAAGGCCTACGATACAACGAATTTGTCAATGAAATATGAATCTATTGTGAATGAAATAAAGTCAATTTTCTAATTTGATCATTATTCAAAAAACAATAAATTCCAATTTATTTCCTTTGCACTAGGTCTTTATTTCAATGGCCGAATTATGTACTATTTTTAGTACAAAGAGCCTAAGGGAGGGTATTTAGGTTAAATGTTGCGAGTGAATTTTCGCCAGTTCCCGTAAACAGAATGTGCTGAAATTTGGACCACATAATGTAAACCCAATGACAATGCAATTATGTATGTAGGAGCTGATCTGATGATGGAGATGGAAGGTAGCGACAGGTATACTGCCCTCATAAGCCAAAAGGCGATATCTCAAAGTCAATAGCCAAAGCAAATAGAACCCTCTCTCGTTAGTAATAAGGTTGCATTTGCTAAGGAAGTTTTGTCAGACATACAGCATGTTACAGCATACATAACGTACACCCACCGTGTTGGGACTCATTAGTTTGGTATCGATAGGCAGATAACGACCTTAAAAAAGAACAGTTGGCAACAAAAGTTTGTCCCAAAAATGAAATTGGGACTGACGTAAGGCGTTCAATAGGTTAAGATCGATGAAAGTTCTATGCTAAGGTATAGGGTGAATGAGTATTAAAAAGCCGCAATGAATAGGTCATAAACCGTACGTCATCTAATTTAAATCACCTTGTAGATGACATGACGAACTCATTATAGGGTTTTACTATCTGAGTTTTATTACTAAGTACTTTGTCAGCGTACCTATGCCTGCTAATATTATAAATGCGACGACCAGTTTGTCTGTTTGCTACGCCGTATCGGCTACACCGATGAACCGATTTTGACGAAATTTAGAATAGAGAAACTTAGAGCCTCGGAAAAGATCATACTATACTTTTTATACCTCAAAAATTTTAGGTTCTATCCAAATAGAAAATTGATTTGTTAACATGGATTGTTATTTCTATTGATTTTTACATTTTACTCGTGCTATTTCCACTTAACAACGGTAACCTTATTTTTTAATGTTGGTCTATTTGTTACGCTTTCATGAGAAAACGCTTATCCGATTTTGATGAAATTTGCAATGTTTAAAATTCAGGAAAGGACATAAGATATTTTTTATCTATTTCTTTTGATTTACATTTTATTTTACATCTAGTTAAAGTTAGGGTGACGGCACCAATAATGGACACTTAACTCTTAATTCAAAGGTCGTTAGGTTATAAATTGATTGATTCAAAACAAATGAATAACGTTTATCTTCTGTAACATAATCAAGTGTCAATCATTGGTCCTAGTTCATGACTGGTTCCATCACCCTACCAAATACTATGAATTGTTGGTAGCAGGTATATATAGTATAGCTTCTGCCCGCGACTCAGTCCGCGTGGAACTCGTTTATATCGTAGCTCCATACAAATTTTCACCCTATATTTCACCTCCTTAGGGGATGGTTTTCGGGATAAAAACTGTTTTATGTCCTTCACCGAGACTCAAAATACCAAATTTCATCTAAATCGGTTCAGCGGTTTAAGCGTAAAGAGGTAACAGACACACTTTCGCATTTATATTATTACTAGCTTTTGCCCGCGACTCCAATACTCAATACTCAATACTTTATTGCTATTCATAATGTAATAGGTTGGAATACAGTAATTTTATGTGCATTATGAACCCTGTCGGGCGCAGCAACGAGAGAGGAGGACTTATATGTATAGGTATTTATAATTAGATATGTCATGCTATTACAAACTATTACAAGTATCATAACACATTATTATTTATTTATAATTATTTAATTTTAATTTGTTTTTTTAGTAAATAATTTTGTTCGAATTTTAAGTTACATTACTTAATTAAATTATTGTTACGTTAATTCGGTTTTTTTTAAGTAATATATATTTTCGTATTTAAAAAATTCCATTAAGATATTCATTTACGGTATAATAGGCTTTGGTGATCAATAATTGTTCTCCGTCCGCGTAGAAGTCGTTTATCGCTGCTCCCTCGGGATCTGTCTAATTTTCCGGGATATAAAGTAGCCTATGTTCTTCCCCGAGCCTCAAGCTATCTCCATACCAAATTTCATCTAAATCGGTTCAGCAGTTTAAGCGTGAAGAGGTAACAGACAGCCAGACACACGTTCACATTTATAATATTAGTATGGTTATGGATAGTACGGATTAGTATGGATATAGGTATATAATAGGTTTGAGGGTGACCGGTATTACCTCTACTATGTCTACTTAACAACACTATATATAGCTCATTTCTCAAGCGGTAATCCTGAACTAACAAGCTTTAGGCGATATTTACAACCGCAATACGATCTATAAATCGTGGTGGCAAACATCGTTAGGTAAATTTACCAACTGGCCTTAGCCTTATCGTTGAGTAATTAGGAGATTTACCATTGTTACGACATGGGAGTCTCGTGTATTTAACTTTTTCGTAATAAGTAATAATCATTACACGTATTTATTTCTTACGTGTCACTAATATTAGATAGATACAACCTTTTGCTAGACTCCGTTCATCGTTATTACACTGGGAATTAAAAAAATTGTTTGGTATAAAACTCCTTTACTAAGTATAATACTATGTATAGTATACCTACAGAGTAGGGATAGTAAAATTGAGAAATTCTTTTCATTATTATTTACCGTTCATAATTTTCCGAACGATTTATTAAAACTTATTATTTCTGCCAGACATGCAGACAGACTAGGGTAAAACACCTAGTAACTGGCCTCTAAAATACCAGTTACTGGCACCTAGTGATTGTTGAATTATCGTCTCTATTACCTTATGTTAAAGTTCATGGGGCCAATAATCGGTAGGCGGCCAACAATAAGTCAATTTACCCTATATGATCTATGAATAACTTTACCGTGATGCTTGATTCTTTATGACGGTTAAAATACCAAGACTTCGTAGGCAATATTAATCGTTATTCCAAAACAATTCTTCGTTTAAACTAGTTAAACTATAATATATAAATGCCAAAAGGAAGTCAGGACGACATTCAGCTAAGTTTACTGGATCCATGACCTTCATCAATAGTTTTGTTCATCGAATCGCCTTCGCAAAGCGAATAGAATCGCTTATAAAACCTACGTACATCAAAACGTCAACTTATTAACTCATAAAGGTCATAGACTAAACCTAACTTTTTTTTCAGCACTATTCCACGAAGGAGGCACAGACAACTTCAAAACAGCCTTCAGACTGTACAGAGGCCCATTCCTACTAGTAGAATTTATATTTTTAATAGGCATCAATGTGTATGGATGGCGGTCGTCAGGGGTCAACCACGTCCTAATATTCGAACTGGACCCAAGAAACCATTTATCTGAACAACATTTAATGGAGTTAGCGGCCATATTTGGGGTTGTATGGGCGCTTAGTATACTGAGCTTTATATACAGCGCGAGTTTAAGTATACCACCGTTCGTGAACCCGTTGGCGCTAGTTGTAATAATGGTGGCCTTTCTAGTGAACCCTTTGAAAATGTTTAGGCATGAAGCAAGGTTTTGGTTCCTGAGGATATGTGTGAGTATTATTTATAGCGCATGCTTCGGTTTTAATAAACTTTTTATAGTTTTGTGTAGCCACGATTGTTTTAATGATAATAAATAATGTTTAATATTAATTATGATGACACTTTAATGATTACGGGACATATCCCACCTACATAGCATTTTTTTCTCAATGCCAAAAAAACCCCTCTTTTTTTACTGCTTGCTCATTATGATTATTGAAATACTGTAAGACAAGATGCACCTAGGGCCGTTAGGCTGTATCCACGACGTTTAAATGTCACGTAATAGAAAACTTGTAGTTAGTTTTCATTTGTTAATTATTTCCAAAAAATATTTTAATTAGATTAAATTAATCTTTTAATAAATGTGCAGTCTACTTACTGAATAAACATCTTTTAACTTTTAATGGACCTGTCTGAGAAGGGCGTCACACTCAAGATGTGTTTGTTAAGCGGTTACCCTAACATTTTGGGTTAACCTATACTTATTTTTAGGGTCGTATCTTAGCAGCGCCGTTCATGCCGGTGCTGTTCGCGGACTTCTGGCTCGCGGACCAGTGGAACTCCTTCGTGACGGCCTTCCTGGACTTCCACTACTTAGTCGCGTTCTACGTGGCGGGAGGAGACTGGTTCATGGTCAATGGTGAGTTTACTATCTCAAAATATTCAATCAGGGTAAACTGTAATAGGGATGGACCGACCGATCTAATCAGAATCGGTTTAGATCATTTGAAAGAGTGAAATGTAATAACGTATTAAATACATCCTGTAGACACAAATACATATAGATCGAACTAGTATTAAAACGTAAGAGAAATATATTTGTTGTCGGTAAAGTTACCCTTCTTGCATGTAGTTGTAATACATCTGCAAAGACCGTTCGACATTCTAATATTTAAAATTTGACGTTAATTCCATATTCGTTCTGTAACATGCAAAAGAACTTTTATTTTTTTTCTACCTAATATTTCAATACACGGCTGAGAATTTAGAGCGCAACCCGGGATTAAGTGTGCTCGTTAGCCTTCCCATACCATTAAAAATGTAACCCTTTGCAGACGCTTTCGAGACGACGAAATGGTTCATAATAACCCGCGCGCTGGTGAGCGTCGTCCCGGCGTGGACGCGGTTCGCGCAGTGCCTGCGGCGCTATCGCGACAGCCGCGAGGCCTTCCCGCATCTGCTCAACGCCGGCAAGTACTCCACCACCTTCTTCGTGGCGCTCTTCACTACGCTCAGGATATTGTTCGCGGGTAAGTTACTACTCGTTAGGCAGTCGAGTCCAGGGACCGAAAAACCCTTTTCAAGTTAAGCCTATCGACAGGGTAACCCTATCGATTGACAACCCAAATGTTATGATTTCCCTGATTGTAATACTTACCGTAACGTTTGGGAAACCTTTTCAAACTAGTTCACCGCCTCTATTGTGCTTACGAAGTCCATTATGCCCTTATTAATAAACGCGGAGTAACAGTGCAGTAGCTAAACCATGTTTTGTCGTTATCTGTCATTGTTACATTTGAATTCTACAGGTAAAACAAAGCATGGCTTAGGTACGACACGGTTACTCCACGCTTATTAATAAGAGTACTTGGATTTCGGTAATTTTAGTAATTAAATACTTTGCATTAACCGGGTGTTACCCTTTTGACTGCACCTCTCTTTTTGCCTACAGCAGACATTGGCAACTGTCTCTCTGCGTGCCATTCAATTTTTAGATAGCGCAATAACTTGAATCTGTTCAATTAATCTTTATGAGGGAAACACATGATAGGGATGTTAGTTTTGGTAAGTGCTAGCTCGAATTTCCTGTATCGTTTGGTTAGCCTTTCATTGATGTAAATCGAAGATAGGGTTTCCGAGTTGCTTGGTTTGGTAAAAAATAAGTACATGAAATACTTGACCGAAAACCTCATTAATGGTAAGCGGTTCCGTTCCCTGGTGGTTTATTTAATCAGGGTGACGAATGTCTGCTATTGGTTTAC
The DNA here is from genome assembly GCA_948252455.1 of Acleris cristana. Lineage (NCBI taxonomy): Eukaryota > Metazoa > Arthropoda > Insecta > Lepidoptera > Tortricidae > Acleris > Acleris cristana. The sequence goes on from OX411794.1 coordinate 4,991,639, forward strand.
TGCCGCACTCAGAGACGTCAATTTAATTTAATCCTTGATTAAAGTTGCTGCTGTCACTTTCTTTGCTACAGCAATATAATAAGACAACACGCCACTAAAGAAGCATTAAATTTAGTTGACGTCTCTGAGTGCGGCAGTTAGTTAATGTTATGCTTTCGGTGGCGCTCGACTACTATTGTAGCTGCTTTACCTAACGGTATACTAGTGGTCTAGTTGTTTAGGGTGTCGACTAATGGGGAAACTGTTTAGGGAGTTGGTCGAATAATAGTGTAATTGCTCGAAGGGAGGGACGGTCGACTAATGGTATAGTCGTTTAGGATAATGTTTGCTTGTGTTATTTTTTGTTCTTGTTGTATACGACCATACTTTGGAAGCCATTGTTTTTTAACAGAACATGTATTTGTTTCTGAATTTTAGAGGTTTTTTTGTATTTAAGCATTTATGTGTCTATGTAAGTGTATGTCGTTGTCTAGTACAGTCGAGTTCATAAATATGTGTACACTTTAGTACCTTGTCTATTTAATGTCATGTTTAAACTGCCATAATGAATTGTCACAGCGATTGAAGTGACAATGTACTAAAATGTACACATATTTATGAACTCGACTGTACAAGAATGGAGCTTACTTTTCCCTGCCTCCGATTTTTAAGCAAACCATGCAGTTCACCTTTATTTTCCCCAGACAAGTACACAGACCCATACGACAACCCGTTCCTGTACGCGTGGTTCGTGTGCCAGCTGGTCTCCTCGCTGTACACGTACACCTGGGACGTGAAGATGGACTGGGGCCTGTTCAGCTTGTCGCCGCACGCGGAGAGCCGCCTGCTGAGGGAGGAGATCGTCTACAACCCAGCTGTGAGTATGGGTAGATGAGGAAGTTCATATTCATACTCATATTATTTTAGAAGGCAAAATGAGCATACAGGTCACCTGATGGTAAGTGGGATCTAAGACCCATATTATAGGCATTTGGATTCTAAAGACTGCACTCTTAAGACTCCAAATGCGTTGCCAAACCTGAGGACTCGTTCCTATACGCGTGGTTCGCGTGCCAGCTTGTCTCCTCGCTACACGCTTGTACACGTACACCTGGGACTTGAAAGTGGACTGGGGTCTGTTAAGCTTGTCGCCGCACGCGGAGAGCCGGTTGCTGAGGGAGGAGATTCTAATTTTGCCGGTTGTCTTATCCCCACTTACTGGCAACGCATTTGCGGTCTTAGGATTGTCTTGAGAATGCAAGGGTCTTAGATCCCACTTACCAACAGGAGGCATATGTATTTGCCTACGTCTTGCCATGAATAATGATAATTTATGTTTTCACCTTTGCCTTTTTTCGCGAGCTGGACTGTCAAGTGTTCATAATTGATTTATTGCTTTTATCAAAACGGTTGTTATTAACCGGTGAAATAACTAACATAGAGGCATTTCATCTTAGTCTTTAGGGTTGGATGGAATTGCAGTTTTGAGAATTCATATGTCTATGGGTCTCAGATCCCACTTACCACCAGGGGCCCGTTTCTCGAAACTCACGAGACTATTAATATAAGTCCATGCAGTACATTTCACTAGTAGACTTGTAGAATTTTTTATCGAGCGAAGTAATATTATTAGTTTAGTGAGTTTTAAGAAATGGACCCCAGGTGGCCTTTGGGCTCGTATGCCTTCTTGTCATATAACCTTTTGATCGCCCTACGTCGAATACAAAATGTGTCACTCACACGCCAAACATGTTTGCTATGCTATGCATCTTATTGATGCGAAACAAAGTCTCCTTTAATGTTGAACTTGTGACGGCTGTAGCCGTCGTGGCGTCAGTGGCACGACTTTCAGATGATGGTTGTTTAAAAAAAACAATGTTTAATGTTTGTCTCCAGTTCTACTATTTCGCGATAGTGGAAGACTTCGTGCTGCGCTTCGTGTGGATCCTGTCGTTCCTGGTGACGGAGAACCAGCTGATCGCCCCCGAGACCATGGTCTCCGTCCTCGCGCCTTTAGAGGTGTTCCGGTGAGTTAGTCCTTAGAACCGGATAGACCTCTTTGTCATTTACCCATACTAGGACTAAGCTAAGAAATCAAACCAGACACAGTAAGTCTTATAAGTAGCGGCACACTTTTTTACCTTGTCGCTTTAACGCCTTTGACAGATATTGCAGCAGTTCAAACATGTTGTTAAAGTGACAAAGCAGTAAAGTGTGCAGCTAATTAAAAGGTTGACAGCAGTTAAACAATGCTATACGTATTTCTTGCGTGTGAAGGAATAGTAATAACTTCATTATGCTGGGCCTCTATTCAACACGGTAAAAACAATATCGTTTTTGACCTGTTATCGTATTTTCAACGTTTTGATGGCTCTTATTTACTTGACAGTAATGGCGGCCGAGTTAAAAACAATACCTTAACGAATCAAATACGATTTGGATTTTACCGCCTGGAATACTTAGAGGCGCTGTTGACATTATTTTTATTCGGAAACATTGGTTATGCCATATATCAGGATTGACTTCTTAGCTTAGTACTGTAAGGAAAAATGTTTTACAATAAATCTCTCGTAATCGTAATAGTAATTTCATCCTTCACATCGTCTAAAACCTCACTTAAAACAAATTTAATTACTGAATTAATGACTTGCGCTGTTGATCGTCCATCTTGAACTAACTAAATACCTTAGCTGATGCGAACGTGTAAACACTTCTTTAAATTTAGTTAACTATTTGACTACCTAAAATCGTCGTCAATAGACCAATTCACCATGATTACTCGATAATCACGTACTTTTAAAGATCAAGTGAGGTCTTTGCAACGATTTATAAACTAAATCATTATTTTCATATTCAGTTCAAGATGAAATAACTATTAATTATACGTTATTTTTAATAAAAACACGCTTGGTGAATATTTGAGGTTATGTGTCAAACAGTACTAATTTGTTTACATAGTTCGCAAGTTCTATTGACGGCAACCTTACGTGATAACCACAGTAAGGAACGACTTGATCGTCAATAACTGACTCTATCTAAGAGATTTTTCATTCCCTTCACCCTCAGCCGTTTCATCTGGAACTTCTTCCGCCTGGAGAACGAGCACCTCAACAACTGCGGCAAGTTCCGCGCCGTCCGCGACATCTCCGTGGCGCCGCTGGACTCCTCTGACCAGGCCGACATCATCCGCATGATGGACCTCCCCGACGGCGTGATTAACAGGTGAAATTAATGGTTTACTGCCGCACTCAGAGACGTCAATTAAATTTAATGCTTGTTTAGTGACGTGTTGTCTTATTCTATTGATGTAGCAAAGAAAGTGACAGCAGCAACTTTAATCAAGCATTAAATTCAATTTCGGATGAGTGCGACAGTTAGGTACTCTTGAATCACCGACACTAATTGTATAGATGTTTCCCCTTCGTCCACATTCGTAACTAAGATTTCATAGGGTTTCAAGGATTTAATTAATCTAACCTAACCTACGTAACCCATGCTTAAGACAACCTAAAAACAATATGCTTTCATCAGAAATTAGCTTTCGATGAAATTAAATTCGATCAAATGAGTAAAACCAGAGGATCCCAGAATTAATGTTAGCTTCTGCACATACTAGCTGTTGCCCGCGACTTCGTCAACCGGGCATGAACATTGGTCGATAGATCGCATGCTTGTAGCAATCCATTGACGGGTTGTTTTAACATTTTTGAGCCGAGAGCTATTGCAGAGACGCAATGTATCACGAAAAGCATGACACTAAGCCTATACTCCACAGGTCAGTGAGTATTCACTGGACATTTTTTCACCCCACTTCTCTCTTTGTTTCAGGCAAATGAAGAAGAAGAATATAAAAAAGGCAAAAGACCTAGACCGCAAGCCGCTGATAAAGAAGGAGTCCATCCAAGACTTGCAACTCGAGCTAGACTTGTCATCCAAGATGCTGTAACCCACTGTGATATAATAGACGTTATAGTATTATTCCAAATTATATTTATAGAAATCATTAGATGCTGTGTTTTTTTGCTAATTCATTAGAGCTGCTACAAATGCATTGAGTAAATAATTGTAAGTTTACACCAAGCTAGAATTAGGGTTGTACTAAGACTAGAACATGTACTAAGAGCCAAAAATAATGAATTCCCGTCACTGTACTAGAACGAACTATTCCGTAAAGTTTTTTCTTAGTTCATTTAGTACACGCGGGACAAGAACCGAACAGAGCAGGCAGAGCAGGGCGTGAGTGACACTTACAGCAAAGCGATCCGACCGTTCATACAGTCAAAGGAGCACAAATAAGGACCATGAACAGACCAGATCAGTACACTAGTGCACTGAAAGAGCTAAAAGACCGATTTAGTACCTAGCTAGATCTACATCGTTTAAAAAAATATCCTGACGCCTGTCATCACAGTAATAAATTAGCATACTCTTGGGTTTGAAGTTATAATTTGTACTAGAATGACAGGTGTCAACAATGACTTCTTATCTTTCTTGTACTGTAAATAATCACAGATGAGTTAAGTACAGTAGAACACAATTTATATGGCGTGTCGAACAACGATCCGATGATTTCCGAAAGCACGATTAAAACGATCGGACTTGTACGTAATAGTTATAAGGTGCAAATTAAATTGCATCTATTTTTTCCATCCCACTCACAGCTGACTAAATGACACGCGCGCGCAACATGGCGTCACTAGTAACCAATAATACACAGAATACAGACGCGCAACGCACGGATCACGCTGATTGGTTCCCGCGCTTCGAAAATTCGTCTTCTGCGGAGGTACATCGGTAAGCCATATCAGTTGTGTTTTACTGTACCGTTAGTTGATTGGTGGCAACTCTCCTGAATCGACCTATACCTACGTCTAGCACATGGCCCTCGCGAATATTTCCTACTTATAAATTGACTATAGGGTAGTAACAATAGGGATAACAAACGAAACAAATAAAAATAATTCCAATATTAGTGCTTTAATTTATTCCAATAGTAGAAACTTCATATTCAAACTATCGGGTACATTTTAAATTCCAATTGAAAAAATATATTTCAACCTTTTCAACGCCCCGGTCGGCAAATCACGTCATGGGACTTTCTTACGGACGCCCACTTGTCAGTGAGTCGTTCTGTATTTCATTTGTTCATGTGTTTAAACAAAGCCAGGTAACATACTTCGTTAAAATACGTCAAAGTTACAGGGAAACGTTCTGATTGGCTGTTTAACAGCGACACGTGGTTCGGTCTGTTAACAATTATTTAAGCGTCTAAATAAATGGTTTAGTAAACACTTAAAGCATTCGCCGCGGTTCCTTTGCTTCATATTATGCCGTTTCTTTTCCCAGTGCCGCATCGTTTGTTTTTCACGAAGTCGCATACGGTTAAAATACATTTTCATTCAAGGCACTTGGTAAAAGCTTGTAAAATGCGGCAGTTAATGCGTTAACCTATTTTGTGTCGGCATATAACGTACTGCCTTCTGGGACAAGAAAATTTTTAATCAACTGTGACATTCAAATGATTAAAACTAATTTAAACATAACAATACAGAAAGTTCATATTTTATTATCAACGCAACACGGCATTTTGTGCTCTATTACGTTTTACACAGAAGTTAAACGCTAAATATGTAACATTGATTAATGTTAACCTTAAAATAATCGTATCCGTTTTTAACGGATTTTAACCTTTTCCTGATTAGCCATCTTTGTACAAGTTTGCATGCAATAGAGGTTTACATTTCCTAGTTTCACTTACTCAGAAATAACTAACAGATAATCGGCACCTATTTTTATGTAAACTATAAGTAATCTTTGCCGATTTGTACGATTACACTCAAATAGTAACTTGATTCAGTAACAAATACATAATTAACAGGCTTTAATTAATAAAGGTTCATAAAAAGGCCGGCTTATACATGAACTTTTCCTATACAAGATGACGATCAGACGCTCGATTTCAGCGTAAAATTAGTTAAGAATTATTTATAGGCGAATTCAGTCCCTAACTTAGGCTAAAAGATTTCTAGATTTATGTGGCAATAGATGGACATTGCTCGTTGCACGTATGGTCAAAGAGTTCCCAAAAGGCGACCTTGTATCGGACACAAGGTGGACTAAAGACCTTGTAAAAATGCGTTGGAGGCGACACAGGACTGAACATTTAAATTACCTTTAGGGGAAGCCTATGTAGAGCAATGGACGTCAATGATGTGATGATGAATTAAGCGGGTTGATACCAACAAGGTATTTACCGGGTGAATTAGTACCCATTTGTAATTATCAGGTAAAGATATTTCTCGGTGTGGTTACGTAGGGTAATAGTACATTACTTAACAAGGGCTGTAAAAGAAAGAAAGCCCGAAATCGCAGGTATTTGAGACCCGAGCCGTAGGCGAGGGTTGTAAATATGCGATAGAGGGCTTTATTTTTTACTGCCCGTGATGAGTAGACAATTTTACGTCTTCACTTGGCCACAATGCGAGTTTTACCGTGCGCGCAGCGTGCGATAAAACTCACATTACGGCCAGGTGTTACGTAAAAAAGATTTTTACCGCCCCTCTAATGTTGGGTAGTAAACTTCAGAATCTCAAGCTAATTAAGGCGATAGTCATGCCAAAGTTTAGTTTAAAAGCGCACAGACTAGGATCATTTGTTTGAAAGCGAAGATTGCAGAGTTGAATTAACAGTTTTCTTTTGATTTTGTAATTTATTGTCTATCAAGAACAAGAATTCCTTCATTAATATTCAACTTTACTTACTGTAAATATTTAAGGTACAAAAATATGAAATTATTTACCCCAAACATGATTTTAAATTATTAATATTGCCTGGCCTTTGCCCAATAGTAGGGTATGCCAATAGGTACTAACTAAATAGACCAATAAAGTTAGTGGAGTGAAGTTATCAAAACAATTATATCTTCCTTTGAAATAAATAATAAAATAAATGTATAAGGGCCTGTTTTACAATCGACGAGTAAATTTATCTGCATTTTAAAGTTGGCTCTCTCACTGCCTATTTTGAGTTTAAGAAAGAGAAAGGGCTAAAAGCATCTGTCAAAAATGCTTGACTTGTCGATTGTGAAACAGGCGGTACGTATACAAAAACTGCACAACATTTTAACATTAAGCGATTCACATCACTAAGAACTTATATAACAACAATTATGTACAACATACAATATCATTAATAGCAGACTCCATGCCATCTCGAATCTAAATCCTCTTTGAGGACTTCAGGTAATCTCTCCACACTCCTGAAAGAAACATGCGTAAATCTATTTATTTTCATCAACTATAAATATTAATTTTAGTAAATTTGTTCTAGCAACCTTGTCAAATTAACCTTTCATGCGTCCCAGTGAATTTGAAAATCAGAGTGGTTCGAAATAAGATTGATATCGTAATACATATGTATATGACAAGGCGTTCCACGGGTTACCTTGAATAATTTGTTCAGTCGGCCTTATAAGAAGCTGGACACTTTTGTACCTTGTCGCTTTAACGCCTTTGACATATTAGTGCAGCAGTTCAAACATGACGTTAAAGTGACAAAACACTAGAGTGTGCAGCTTCTTATAAGGCTGACCGTACGTGCGGACTAAAGAGGTTAATATTCTTTACACTTCGACTTACAACCCGTCTTCAACAAAAGTTCTAGCTTCCTATCCAAGAAAACAAAATTAGAAAGATTACCTGTTGTACACTCGCTTATGAGTTCGTTTTGTACTACACTCACCAAAGAGCTCGCTTTGTACTACACTCACCTAAGAGCTCGCCTTGTACTTCACTCACCTGAGAGGTCGCTTTGTGCTACACTCACCTAAGAGCTCGCCTTTTACTACACTCACCTCAGAGCTCGCCTTGTACTACACTCACCCCAGAGCTCGTCTTGTACTACACTCACCCCAGAGCTCGCCTTGTACTACACTCACCTAAGAGCTCGCCTGGTACTACACTCACCTAAGAGCTCGCCTTGTACTACACTCACCTCAGAGCTCGCCTTGTACTACACTCACCTAAGAGCTCGCCTGGTACTACACTCACCTAAGAGCTCGCCTGGTACTACACTCACCCAAGAGCTCGCCGTGTACTACACTCACCTCAGAGCTCGCCTTGTACTACACTCACCTAAGAGATCGCCTTGTACTACAACACTCACCTAAGAGCTCGTCTCGTAGTACCTATGACGCTATGACTAAATTTACCTATGGCGTCCCTTTGTGCACACTAACCTAGCTTGCTAGAACACTCACCTAAGAGCGAAGCTTCTCCAGGCGCGACTGCATCTCGTCCAGCTCGCTCTCGTCGGGCTCGGGCTGCGGCTCCTTGCTGGTGGACGGCGCGCCCACGGCCGTCGGCGGCGCCGGCGCCTCGCCGAG